>NC_051174.1:97789036-99114036 GCF_013339725.1 Rhipicephalus microplus
ATGTATGTATGTATGTATGTATGTATGTATGTATGTATGTATGTATGTATGTATGTATGTATGTATGTATGTATGTATGTATGTATGTATGTATGTATGTATGTATGTATGTATGTATGTATGTATGTAGGTGTGTATGTATGTAGGTGTGTATGTATGTAGGTGTGTATGTAGGTGTGTATGTATGTATGTATGTATGTAGGTGTGTATGTATGTATGTATGTATGTATGTAGGTATATAGGTATGTATGTAGGTATGTATGTATCACTTTACGAAACTTTACAGACCACTTTACAAAATCCTCAGGCCTGCATGGAACACGCAGCGCAGTTCCAGCCAAAGCGGAAGAACGGCCTTTCAGAGCCTTTTTTAACAGCCTTTGAGTAACTGCGACGAGCAAACTTTCAGGGTACCCACAAAGCTATAAATAATATGAACTTTTGTGTAGTAGGCTGTGGCATACACTACGCCATCTTTCGGCGTTCTTCAGAGAAGCGTGCTATTCGCTGCACATTTGCAAAGAATATAGTTGGTTGGTTGGTTAGATGGATACTATTGGCTCAAACCACCACGGGTAATCGGCCATGAATTGTGCTGAAAGGAGATTTGGGGAAAAATGGTGGAGGGGGGTGCCTAAGAAACTTATTTAGTACAAAATATTTGTGCAGTGGCTGATGACGATGAGTAATTAAGCCTGTAGCACAGTTATTAGCTGAACAAGAACAAGCTTTTGTAATGGGACGAAGCATTGAACGACCCACTCGGTACGCAATTCGGATTTTATGAGGTGATACGCAATTCGGATTATATCAGGCCATCCTTTGCTGTTCTAAAGTGGCTTCTTATACATGCGAATGCAATTCCTTTCGCGACATCTAGCCTGCCTAAGGAAAGTTTGCAAAGAAGTTCTAAACATCGCTTTGTTTGTAACTAGTTTTTTTTATTCGTGCGATACCGGGCACCGGTGGCGGCGGCTGTGGTGACGGAGCACAACTAGCACAAGAGACATTTGTTGCGATTGCATAACAGCAAATGAGCATCTGATGTATATGTTATTGCACTCTTTCTCGCGCTGAAACGATGACAGAAATTATAATAAGGTTGGAATTTCGTTTAAGCAGGCGCCACACATACGTGGCCAATTTTCACTCTACGTCAAGTAATATCTTCGGAAGGTGATTACAGCTACGTTGGATGCTTAAAGAGGCCGGTGACACCCCATTTCATAAGGAGGTGTTGACTTGCGGAAAACTCACCAGGTGTGGCGAGTAATGCGCCAATCACTAAAGGTTTTTTTTTTCTGAATGACAGTGCTTTTATTGCTGATTATGTTTGTCAGCTAGTCCGTGTCAAGACATTTGTTAATTAGGTAAGAGATACCAAGAAGCGAGACACTTTAGTTCATTACGCAGGCATTTGTTTCCAAGGCTAAGGCTCCCTTCTAAAGCTACCATTTTCTCCGTGTACAAAGTTTTCTAACTATTGGTTGTTGTGTTGTGCTTATGAAACAACACTGTAATAATACCTATACAGAGGAGTATGAAATAATACACAGAAATACGGACAGCAAGCTTGATTAATGGAACAAGTATTCTAAATAGTATTCTGGCAGTGTAATATCAAGTATCTACAAAATATGCATGGTTTCCGACTGAGCTTCCTTTCCAAGTCTTCCACGTTTCACGTATTATAAAGTTTCGCGATACCAGTTGTCATATCTTGTTTGAATAATTTCATTCATTTCACTGGCGAAGAGTAATTCCGATTGATAATTTACAGCTATCAGTGCCCACAGTTCGACTTTCATTTTCTCTGTACACTTCATGCTTCAAGTTATTTGCCTTCCATAATTTTAGTTTGTTTTTAGGAGCTTGCTGCCTAAGGTCGCGGACTGTCCGGCAACCACTGGAGCGTACACCAGTGTTGCCAGTATACACTTCTCGGGTCACTGCCCAAGGTTGCCACTGCGGTCGCCGCTCCAGTCGCCTAACCAGTGATTCCAACCAATCTCACTAGAAGGCGCACTGTCACCCAAGGCGTCGGTTTTCAATGGCCCATGCACTCGCCTCCTGGCGACTACGTCCACTTCGTTCTCGTCAAATCGTCACTTTGTAAGCATGGCAGCACGTGACATCTCGTACGACGAGTGTTACTTATGGGGGCCGATATCCTTGCAAGTGCCCTCACCTGCCTTCTCCCAACCCCGTAGGAGAATGGCTGATGGCTCTACGTCTGCCATTTATCAGCTTCACTCGTTTGACTCAAGGCAGCGGCCAGTATGGCCTAAAGGGGCAGGTAGTTATCGTGCCGATCAACGTTGCCCACGCTGTGCAGTGGTGGCCGCGGAAAGTACCCGACAACGCTGCCTTCGACAACACTATAATAATACCTGTATGCAAAAGAATTACATGCCAATCAGCTTGCTCTCCGTAGTATACAAGCTTTTTATAAAGATGATTGCTAACAGAGTTAAGAAAACATTAGAGTTTAATCAACCAACGGAACCAGCAGGATTTCGAACAGGCTACTCAACAATCAACCATATTCATACTATCAATCAGGTAATACAGAAATGCTCACAATATAGCCAACCTCTATACATAGCCTTCATAGACTACGAGAAGGCGTTTGATTCAGCAAAACTATCAGCAGTCATGCAGACACTGCGGAATCAGGGCGTGGATGAAGCATATATAAACATCCATGAAGAAATCTACAGGGGATCATCTGCTACCATAGTGCTTCATAAAGAAAGCAACAAAATACCGATGAAGAAGGGTGTATGGCAGGGGGATACAATCTCCGTAATGATATTTAACGCGCGCTTACAGGAGGTTTAATGATTTCTACAGTGGGAACAGTTAGGGATAAGAATTGATGGAGAGTACCTTAGGAACCCGCGCTTCACCGATGACATTGCATTGCTGAGTAACTCAGGGGACAAATTGCATCTCATTATTACGGAGTTAGACAAGGAGAACAGAAACGTGGGTCTTAAAATTAATCAGCAGAAAACGAAAGTAACGTACAACCACCTCGCAACAGAGCAGCGTTTCGACATAGCTAATAGTCCACTTCAATTTGTACAAACACTATCTCTACCTAGGGCACGTTATAACCGCTGAGCCGAACCACGAGATTAAAGTAACTAGAAGAATAAGAATGGGGTGAAGCACATTTGCCAAGCAGTCTCAAATTATGACAGGTAGATTGCCACTATCCTTCAAGAGGAATGTATATAACAGCTGTATCTTGCCGGTACTTAGCTACGGAGCAGAAACCTGTAGGCTTACAAAGAGGGTTCAGCTTAAATTTAGGACGAAGCAGCGAGCAATGTAAAGAAAAGTAGTAGATGTAACCTTAAAAGACAAGAAGAGAGCAGAGTGGATTAGAGAACAAACGGGGGTTAAGTGTATCATAGTTTAAATCAAGAAGAGGAAATGGACATAGGCCGGGTGGTTAGCGTGTTGACATGATAACTGCTAATAAATAAAGGTCTCTAACTGGATTCTCAGAGAATGCAAGCGGTTTAGGGGGAGGGAGGCTAGGTGGGTAGATGAGATTAGGAAGTTTGTGGGTATAAATTGGCAGCAGACAGCAAAGGACCGAGTTAACTGGCCGAAGATGGAGAAGGGCCTTGTCCTGCAGTGGACGTAGTCAGGATGATGATGACGATTATGGTGATGATGATGATTATGATGATGATGACACTTAGAGTATTATGGGCGAGCAATAACTGACGGGCATTAACGCAATGAGGAGAAAACGTTATTAGACGAATGGCTCGGTTTTGAATGGCTTGCGGGGACGTAAATTGGCTATTGTATGTGCTGCCCCATGGCTCAATGTTGAAGTTAAAATGAAAATGAATCATAGAATAATAAAGTTATATAAAAGTAGAGAAGGATGAATGCAATCGAGCTTTGAAGAAAGCATGTATACTGAAGACCATTCTGTTTTTAACGTTAGAGACTGGTAGATGAAATTTAAGGTGGTGATCAAGTTCGACATTTAAAGATGTACAATGGTTAACGGGACAGATAGTGTAACTGTTTATGAAAATGTTTATGTTCGCCACACGCGACCATTTAGCGGAAAAATTGGGTGAATCTTTATGATAACGTTACCGTCTAAACAATATTCAAACGACAACCCAAAGGCTGTCGTTTGGCTGCACCTTTTAAAATTGTTCGTTTTTCGAAAGATATATATATAAAAAAGCTGTGTTTATCTTAAAGTAAAAAATCGCGATGTATTTGATTCAAATTATTACCCTCTTTCATCATCTATTTTATATAACAACTTTTGCTTTCGTGCTCTACAGTACTAACCGAAAGAGTAACATTAAGTTTGACGTAAAAACGGCCGTGTTTTAATCACAACACATATTATAGTTTATATCAAGCATTGTGCTATTTACACTAGTTTCGCTTTCTGATATCCTGAATAAAAATATACGCATCTCCACGAAGCGAATGATGACGAGTGGGCGGTACTACGTTGTGAGGTACATAATATCTGCGTTGATGTCACCAGTTATTACAAAGAGTGGACGGATGAACGGACAGATGAACCAGCGAATGAATGGACTTACGTAAAGATGAATGGACAAATGAATGGACGTACAGACACACGTACGGATTCACGGACGAATAGATGCACTGACGGATGAACAAGTGGATGGCGCAGATTATCATGTGTCGTGCTAACATATAGTTGATTGATATGTACATTAAGTAGGTTTTTAAACACTTGTTTGAGTTTTTTGTTCTGCAGCTGTTCAGTTTTGGTTTCGGTTTCGTCGAGCGTCACCGTCACTAACAAGGCTTGTCCCAAAGAAAATTCTCGCCCAAAACAGGCTGTACGTGTCCTCTTAATGACATCAGCTAATCCGCCATTCCCTACTGGTGAAACTGTAGGTATACATTGCACAGCTGTGAAAGTGAAAGACGCATCCTGCCAAATTTGACATCAGTGTCAACGGCAGTTAAAACGAAGATATAGTGACTAGTGCACCGCGAACAAGAAAAGCTCTAGGAAAGAAACTGTGGTATAGGCAATGTTCCTTGTTCTAAGGAATAAGTTATCACCATCTTCGCATCAATGTACTGAGCCCAAAACGACCACAATAAAGAGTACTTTTCGCAAAAATTATGGTGTCCATATTGTTGCTATTGACTTACGGATGGTTGCAGTCAATTAGCGAAAAATTGCGATAGAAGAAACTAATGGTAAAATCACTTGGAGGACGCTCGAGAGTCGCCTTCAGGAATAGAACATGATATCATGATTGACGAATTCGGATAGTCTTCAGCACGATTCAGACGAAGACCAAGGAGAAACGCAGAAAATTTTTCTAAATCGTGCTGAAGCCTATCTGAGTATGGGCATACTCGCTGAAGTGAAAGTGCTCTGGGAGTATGATTCAACCTTGTAAAAGTGACAGTCGCAAATGTCAACCTAGTATCGTTCCTCAGTTAGTGCCTCGGCCATGCCACAATTTAGCGAATGTCTGTGCGGGTAACATAAGTCGTTTTAAAATATCCTTTAGTGCTCACTGAAAGTACGATTGTGCACGGCCAACTACATTATAATTCTTTCTTTGGGGTGAATTAGTGAGGGACCCGCTTCTCGTTTGTAAGGCAACACTTGACGCAGCTCAGCAGCTCACTTTGTAGATGCTTTTGCTGATGGGGATATATGAATGTCTCTGAGCACTTTCTAATGAGCGGACGTTCAAGTCGTGGCACTTTTTGGTTGTTTTCATGCCCGGCGCAATTACGGGCTTCTGCCATGCCATACTTGCGCAAATGAGACTCTTCCAACTACTTGATATTGTAGTGACTTATATGGGGGCAGCGTTAGGACAAATACAAGAACAACAAAAGGTGCGACATGTGCTGCCTTTTTTCTCGTTCTTGTTTTCGTCCTAACGCTGCCCCATACAACTCATTATGAACCCTAACCAGCAAGTCCACATTTCCGTTATTCTATACGATAATAATGTAGTGTTGTTGTGGCTATGTTGAAGAGCCCCTCCTTGCCACAAGGATGGTCGGACTTGCTTTAGAGTATAGCAGAAGTTTTATTATTTACTGTATTTGTACGTTTACCATTTTTTGGTTAACGGGAAATACTAATTTTATACACGTGATTCTCTACGTTCAGTGTAGCTGCTCCACCTTAAGGCAAACAGTGCTTCAAGTAGCTGCGGAAAGAAATCTTTAACCCTTGTCGAGTATTGCAGGTACTCAATTTGAGACATCAAGAACTACGAAACATAAGCGTAAAACTGTGCCGTTGGTCGCAACACGAGACTGACGCTAAGAGTTAATTGTTAAAAGACTTAAATTTTGCAATTATCTCATGCATAACGTCATCAGTACAAGCAGCAGCATCAACAGATCGTGAAGCTTCTCAAGTACGTATATAACCTAACAGATGAGTAGTGAGTACTTCAGTAATTTGCAGAATTGTTATTTATAATTTAGTGAGCCCTGTGCCACTGTATTTACTGCACGCAGGCATTTTAGAATAATTTAGCTGGTCTTTGCGATAAGTACATAATCTTCTTTCCTTGCTGCCACTTTAGAAGTCGACAGAAAGGTGACAACTGGACAGATAATCAGTAAATGATTTGACCGGGGTCGAATTACGCACGCGACTTGTAATCTCGAAGAAGAAGCTCAAGCGTACTCCAAAATTTTACTAAAGTCATCTTATTCCCTATTTTCGAATCCAGCAAAATTTTTACTCATCGTCAACAAGTACTACAACACAGCGAATCAAAATGTCACTGGTTACGACGTTGTCAAACGTGCAGATAGTATTCGTAAACGGCTTGGTGTACAATTATTTTGATCCCATCATTCTGTTGTTAATTTCTTAAGTGCTGCTGGAGTGGTAGTGCTGCTCTTACACTAGAGAGTATCAAGATGTTTTTATAACGTTCTAAAGATTACAACGGGACATTGACAAACAGCTTGTTACGAAGAAATTCAGGTGTTGATGAAATATGCGTCCTTGTTCTGAGCCAAGAAAAAAAGAAGCTTTCGCCGTGAGCAAAAAGCTGACGAAGACGCAAATGTAGAAGCTGCGTGCCATTTGCATTTTCGTTTCCTTGCTGCTCAATTTAGGCCTATCAGAGAACAACGGTCGCAGTGTGTGTGTGTGTGTGTGTGTGTGTGTGTGTGTGTGTGTGTGTGTGTGTGTGTGTGTGTGTGTGTGTGTGTGTGTGTGTGTGTGTGTGTGTGTGTGTGTGTGTGTGTGTGTGTGTGTGTGTGTGTGTGTGTGTGTGTGTGTGTGTGTGTGTGTGTGTGTGTGTGTGTGTGTGTGTGTGTGTGTGACAGAGAGAGAGAGAGCATGTCTGCTTACGGATATCGCTCTTGCATTCACCTGTTGAAGGGAGCCATAACGGTCCCTACTCAGTTTTGGTTAGCATAGTATTTATTTATTTATGAATACTGCAACCCTAACATAAAGTTTTGGCAGGGTGGATATACATTTGATAAGTTTACAAATCGGCAAAGAAATAAATATAAAACACGTAAGGCATTTACACACTTTCATAACAAAAAAAAAGAACAGTGGTTTGTAATAAACCGGCATAAGAATGGGGACAGTGATTGAAGTAAACAACAGGAGCACATGTCATAGAAATTAGACACTCGCTGCTAGAGCTGCGCCGCAAAAAGGTTCAAGGATGACTGGGAAACAACTTCGTTACTAAGGTTATCCCATTCGGTAATTGTCCTAGGGAAGAACGAATACTTGAATGTGTTATTACGGATGGAAAATGGGGTTATTGTAAAGGCATGCCTCTACCTTGTGGTATATACAGTGGACAAATGAAGTATATGTGATAAGTCTAACTTAAAATAACCTTTAACTAACTCAAAAAAAAATTTCAATCTTAGTGAATTGACTAAAACAATATTTTTTGGAATGCACTTAGGTTTACTCAATTTAAGCATCTCCACTCTACTGAAACTAATACTATAAAATACTGAAAAAAAGAAAGTCATTTCTGAGTAATTCTTACCCTTCGTACTCGTAGGTGTGGATGCGGACGCTTCTGTGATCCGGTAATGTGGAAAGAAAACAACTCAGTATTAGCAAGAGACAAAAAAATAGAAATGGTGGTAACGCTGGGAGTCTCATTGCAGGGGTAACTTCTTCTGTAAAACATTAAAGCAATCATCTTCGTGTATTGACAGCAGGGAATTGTATGCAAGAAAAAACAGCCAGGCCTGCGCGGTACGCTCAGCGCAGGCAAAGCAAAATCTCAAAGACCATCCCTTCAGAACCTTTTCTAAACAGTTTTTTGGTAATTGCTGCAAACACATTTTCAGTGTACCAATTACGCCATAAATATTCATATTTTTGTGTTGAAGGCCACTTTTCATTATGCTGTCCTTCGTCTTTCTTCGGAGAAGCGTAGTGTCCGCTACACATTTAAAAGGAATGTTGTGCAAATTTTAAACACCATGCATATCTTTCCGTACTGCAAGTACTATGATTTTCTATCTATCTATCTATCTATCTATCTATCTATCTATCTATCTATCTATCTATCTATCTATCTATCTATCTATCTATCTATCTATCTATCTATCTATTTATCTATTTATTTATTCATCTATTTATTCATCTATTTATCTGTCTATCTATCTATCTATCTATCTATCTATCTATCTTTCTGTCTGTCTGTCTGTCTGTCTGTCTGTCTGTCTGTCTGTCTGTCTGTCTGTCTGTCTGTCTGTCTGTCTGTCTGTCTGTCCTTCGCACCACGTACGTCTTGGTGCTTTCATGATCACCCCCTTAACTCAGGGTAAAGAAAGATTACTATGGGAGGGTAAAATGGTTTTACGAATACAGCTCGCAGGTCATCACATGAATAGTGTCACAGTATTGTCACGTAAGTCATCAAACACTTCATGAAAAATCCTCAGGCCTGCGTGAAACTTGCAGCACAGTCCCAGCCAAAGCTGGAAGAACGGCTTTTCACAGCCTTTTCTAAACACTCTTTGAGTAACTGCGACGAGCACACTTGCAGAGTACCCACTAAGCTATAAAAAATCATAAATTTTGTGTAGTAGGTCGGCATCTACTACGCAATCTTTCGGCATTTTTCATGAAGCGTGGTATTCACTGCAGATACGAGGAATTCAGTTGGTTGGCTGGTTGGTTGGTTGGATGGACCCTATTGGCTCAAACCACCATGAGGGATCGACCTATAATTTCACTGAAAGGAGGTTTGGGGGGAAAAGTGGTGACGGGGAATGCCCTAATGAAGTTGTTTAGTGCAAAATATTTGTGCAGTGGCTGAAGATGATGAGAAATTAAGCCTGAAGCTCAGTTATTAGCTGGACAATAACAAGCTTTTGTAATGGGATGGAGAATTGGACGACCTAGTCATTACGCAATTCGGATTATATGAGGCCAAGTTAATAATCCTTCGCTGTTTTAAAACGGTTTATTATACATACCAGAGCAATTCTTTTCGCAACATCTAGCCTGCATAAGGCAAGTTTGCAAAGAAGTTTTTTTTTCTCCATTCGTGTGATAGTGGTTATGGACACCGGTGGTGGCGGTGACGGAGCACAACTAGCGCAAGAGACTGTTGTTGTGATAGCATAACAGCAAATTAGCACCTGATTCATATATTATTGCATACTTTCTCGCGCCGAAACGATGACAGAAATCATAATAGGGTTAGAATTTCGCTTAAGTAGGTGCCACATATACGTTGCCGTTTTTCACTCTATGCTAAGTAATATCATCAGAAGGTGATTACGACTGTGTTGGATGCTTAAGGAGGCTAGCGATACCCTATGTCATAAGTAAGTGTTGACTCTCAGAAAACTCACCAGGTGTGGCAAGTACTGCGCAAATCACTAAACGTTTCTTTTCCTCAATGCCAATTATTTTATTGCTGTATATGGTTTTCAGCTAGTCGGTTTGAAGGCATTTGTTAATTAGGTAAGAGATACCGAAAAGCGAGATATTTCAGTTCCCAACGCAGGCATTTGTTTCCTAGGGTAAAACTCTCTTCATAAAGTTATCACTTTCGTACAAAGTTGATCAAACAGCTGTTGTTGTGTTGTGCGTATGAAACAACACTGTAATAATACCTATACACAGATGTTTGAAATGATACACAGAAATACGGACAGCAAGCTTCATTCATGGAACAGGTATTCTAAAGAATATTCTGGCAGTAATATTAGGTATCTAGTAATTATGCATGGTTTCCAAATGAGCTTCTTTTTCAGATCTTTCATGTTTCACAAATTATGAAGTACCACGATACCAGGTGTCATATCTTGTTTGAACGATTTCATTTACTTCACTGGCGAAAAGTAATTCCAATTGATCATTTACAGCTATCAGCGCCCACAGTTCGACTTTCATTTTCTGTGTACACTTCATGCTTCGAGTTGTTTGCCTTCCATAATTTGAGTTTGTTTTTAGGAGCTTGCTGCTTAAGCTCGCGGCCTGTCTGGCAACTGCTGGAGCGTACACCAGTGTTGCCAGTATACACTTCTCGTGTCACTACCCAAGGTTGCCACTCCGGTCGCCGCTCCAGTCGCCTCTCCGGTGATTCCAACCAATCTCACTAGAAGGCGCGCTGCCACCCAAGGCGTCGGTTTTCAATGGCCCATGCACTCACCTCCTCGCGACTACGTCCACTTCGTTCTCGTCACTTTGTAGGCATGGCAGCACGTGACAACTCGTACGACGAGTGTTACTTATGGGGGCCGATATCCTTGCAAGTGTCCTCACCTGCCTTCTCTCAGCCCCGTAGGAGAACGGCTGATGGCTCTACGTCTGCCATTTATCAGCGTCACGCGTTTGACTCACGGCAGCGGCCAGTATGGCATAAAGGGGCAGGTAGTTATCGTGCCGATCAACGTTGCCCACACTGTGCAGTGGTGGCCGCGGAAAGTACCCGACAACGTTGCCTTCGACGTACACATCAAGCGGCGGCTCGTTAATAACCCTTCCTATACTGAAATCGTCTCGTCAAGAAACGCACCGGGCACCTCCGAGCAAGCTCTTCTAACCTCATTCAATAACTGGATATAGCAGTGAATTTTTACGTTAGCTGCTCCTGAAACAAATATCTAATGGTACGTCACCTGTCAAATATATTTTGTTAGGTCAACTAAGTGAAATAATTGATCTACTTTCAGTGGCTGCACAAATTTTAGGTATTCTATCTGAGGTAAATATTTGCAGCAAAAGCTTCTTGTAGCAGCTTTGTTACCTACAGATACAGAGCAGTATAGGAACTGAATGCATTGCAGGTGAGAAGAACGCACTCACCTTTACTTGCTGTTGGTGCGTCTTCACATCCAGGAACATCTGTCAGAAGTAGAAGGTATACAAACAGATTAGGCATAATCATGCAAATCTTCGAAATCATAAATTATTGTTATATATATATATATATATATATATATATATATATATATATATATATATATATATATATATACCAAAAACAAAAGTGATGCTGGGTCCGGGAAAGATATTATCTGTCTAGGGAAGAAGACGCACGTACGAAGTGATTTTAACGACGTTTCGGCCGTGGTTCTGGCCTTCATCAGAACATCAGAAGGACCCACGGCCGGACCCACAGCCGAAACGTCAATAGAATCACTTCGTACGTGCGTTTTCTTCCCTAGACGGATATAACTATATATATATATATATGTATAGATATTTATATATATGTTATTACACAAGGTAAGGTAACTTAATGGGGGGTTTTTAACGGGCCCTGAGTCCGCGATCGCAGTATAATGATGATGATCTCCACCACCATGGCTCGTACCCACTCAGGGGAATCGCAGTGGAGGCAACGTCGTCTTCCTTCTCTATCCGCGCTTCCCTTGTTTTTCCTGGTAGTGATACACCATATCATTCCTCCCGTCTCAGACGAAGCCCTCTGGGCGAGTCATTCTTGCATCCTTCGAGTAAACGGCTTCAGGCGGGCAACATCCGTCACCTCTGTCTTGCATGAACGTCGGCCACTAGTGGTGACACGTGCAATTTCATAGTTGACCTCGCTAAGACGACGGAGTATCACAAAAGGACTGGCATAGTGTGCATGTAGCTTTTGGCTCAAGCCACGTCTGCGTATTGGCGTCCACACCCACACTAGATCACCGGGGGCATAGGTTACATTCCTGTGTTGACTGTCATAGCGAGTTTTGAAGGACTCTTGCGCTGCCAGTGTACGTAAGCAGGCAAGTCGACGTGTTTCTTCTGCACGACACAAAGTTTCCGCAATTGTTAAATCGTCATGGACGACAAAAGGAAAGATAGTGTCCAGCGTATGTCGAGGGGAGCGAGCGTAGAGCAGATAGAAAGGGCTGTAGCCTGTCGTTTCGTTTTTCGACGTGTTGAAGGCATACGTGATGAATGGTATTACTTCATCCCAGTTTTTGTGGACGGAGGTGACGTGCATTGACAACATGTTGATCAACGTTCGGTTTGTGTGCTCAATGAGGCCGTTAGTTTGTGGATGATGCGCAGATGAGTGTCGGAACTTGGAGGCACACAAACGAAGTAATGATTCGACAATATCCGCGGTAAATTGTCGTCCACGGTCACTTATTATCACACGAGGAGGTCCGTGTCGGAGGATGACTGAATGCAACAGGAACTCCGAAACCTGGACTGCCGTGGCGGAGCATAAGGCAGCCGTCTCGCAGTCAGGTAGTCGGCGCATACAATTATCCACCGGTTACCTTTTGAGGAGCGTGGAAATGGTCCCATCAGATCAATGCCGACCTTTTTAAGGGGAACCTGGAGGCTTTACAGGTTGCAGGTGACCAACTGGACCCGAGGAGGGCCGCTTGTGGCTCTGGCACTGCGTACAGCTGGCCACGTAGTTCTGAATCGTTTTGCTCATTTTCGGCCAATAAAACCGCTCTTTGTGCGACTAAGTGTTCGTGCGGTGCCTAGATGGCCAGAGGTGTGGTCATAATGCGTGATACGCAGAACAGACGTTTGGAGGGACGCAGGAACAACCAGCAGAAAGCGGGCGCCCACCGTGGACAAGTTTCTCTGGTAAAGAAGACCATTTCGGACGCAGAATCGGCCTTCGCTTAATGAATTTCTCGCTCCAGGGAAGAGAGCTTTTAAGCTTGGGTCATTACGCTGCTCAGCGGCGAAGGTCACGACATCGGGAAAGCCAGACGACACAGAAGTGATAAGGTGGTCAAAGTTATCGGCTTCACAATCTGTCGATGGTAGTGGCATTCTGGAGAGGCAATCTGCATCAGCGTGTAGACAGCCAGTCTTGTATGAGATGGTGAAGACATGTTTTTGCAAACGAATGGCCCATTGTGCGAGGCGGCCGGATGGGTCACGAGGGTTGACCAGCCAACACAGGGAATGGTGATCTGTGACGATAGTGAACGGGCGACCATAGATGTATGAGCGAAACCGTTGCACGGCAAAGACTACCGCGAGGCATTCCTGTTCGGTCATTGTGTAGTTGCGTTCAGGCTTGCTTAAAGAACGACTTGCGTACGCCACAACGTGTTCCTTCTTGCCAGAACGCTGAACGAGAACGGCACCGATACCGATGCTACTTGCGTCTGTGTGAATTTCCGTGGGCGACGAAGGATTGAAGTGCCGATGTATTGGCTGCGAAGTTAACAAACACTTCAGCTTGTGAAAAGCGGCATCACACTCGGAGGTCCACTGAAACAGGCTGTTCTTGCGTAAAAGGCTCGTCAGGGGGTGAACGACATCCACAAACTTGGGTACGAACCGGCGGAAATATGAGCAGAGCCCAATGAAGCTACGCAGTTGTTTCACAGATTTAGGACGCTCGAACGATTCAACCGCCGCTGTCTTTTGTGGGTCAGGTCTAATGCCATCTTTGTCGACGAGATGTCCTAACACCAATGTTTGTCGCTTGCCAAAGTGGCACGTTTTTTAATTCAATACAACGCCTGCTTTTTCAATGCAGCTCAGCACTAGGTCTAGGCGAGTGTTGTGCTCCTCAAACATACGTCCAAAAATTACGACATCATCAAGGTAACACATGCATATCTGCCATTTTAAACCACGCAATATAGAGTCCATAAATCTTTCGAATGTCGCAGGAGCATTACATAATCCGAATGGCATAACGTTGAACTCGTAAAGTCTGTAGGTTGTAACAAATGCCGTCTTTTCTTTGTCAGCTGCGCGCATCGGAATTTGCCAGTAACCTGATCTCAGGTCGACAGATGAAAAGTAGGACGCGGAATGCAGGCAGTCTAGAGCGTCATCGATGCGCGGCAGTGGATAGACGTCTTTCTTGGTAACAGAATTCAGTCGGCGGTAATCAACGCAAAATCTCCACGTACCATCCTTCTTCCTCACTAGAATGACGGGAGCAGCCCACGGACTTGCCGATTCCTGTATTATTCCATTTTCCAGCATTTCTTGGACTTGCTCGTTGATGATCTTGCGCTCCGATGGTGCCACTCGGTAAGGTTTCTGCCTAATGGGATGCGCCGACTCGGTGTGGATCTGATGACGTATCCGGGACACTGGTATAAAGGACCTTTGGCTATGTTTAGAAAAATCGAACACTTTCGAGTGCTTAGATAGAACGTCGAGCAGAGTATGACGTTCGCTTTGGTCAAGTGACTTGCTGACAATTTGTAGCAATGGGGCATCTTCTGAACCTTCTAAGCCTAGATGTTCATTTTGGCTTGTAGCATCAAGAAGCGCAACCAGCGTCGTACATGATTCGGGTCTAAATACTGCAAGTTTCATGCCACCTGGCAGAATTGCAGCCTCCATGGAACTGTTCATTGTCCACACACCTGCCCATCCATCAACGACTGGCACTATACAATGGGGAATGAGAATGTTCTTTTTCAGGCATGCCAAGGAAATCGGTTCGAGCGTGGCGTCAAACGTGCCACAGTTGTTGCTGGAACATGTCACGGGAACACACACGGCAGAAAATGCAGGAGCGACTGTGTCCACGGAGACGAAAAAGATGCATTCCTCCGGAGAGGAAATTTCCAAGAGCGCCGTTGGGAAAGTACCGTGTATTGAAAGATGCCCACTTCTGCAGTCTACAGTTGCCCCACACACAAACAAGAAGTCAATACCCAAGATAACGTCATGTGTAGACCGCGGACTAACCGCAAACTCTGTGAAAAACACCTTGCCACACAGCGAGACGTCCACAGTACAATATCCCACCGGACACAACACGTCACCACTTACACCACGAAATGTCACCCTACGGTTCAGGCAAAACATCACTTTTGGCCCTAGCAGGTTTTTAAAATTTACACTCATCACCGAGACTGTCGCGCGTGTATCCACAAGTGCCATAGTAGCCACTCCATCGACAACTACATGAACTTTGTTCTTCAACATAAACGCTGACGGGGGTGTATCTGTAGATAGCACCTGTGATCTCGCGGCGTCACCCCCGCTGGCCGCACCGACTAGTTTTCCGGCGGCGGTGTACGTGCCCGTCGCTGTGGCGACGGCGATCGTGGAGCACGGGGAGCTGGAGGTGGCGTCAAACTTCGATCAAAGGCTGGCGATGGGTAGTGTGACCCGGTAGGTGCGCGTGTTTTTCGTGACGTGGAGAGCGGATGGTCGAAAGGTTGGTGAGACATGTGCCAAGACTGTCGCTGATACGGACGAGGGTCACAAAAACCTGCAATGTGACCCGGGACGCTACAGTTGTAGCATACCCGAATTGGTCGAGGGGCACGTGGCTGCTCAGAGCAACGACTCCTCTCGGAAGGCTTGGGATAGTGGTGCCGCCCTTCGGGGGCACTGTAGACAGGCGATGTTGGGTAAACAGGCGGGCGAAAACTTCGCTCGTAGTTGGGAGGTGGTTGACGGGGAAATGCCGCGCGAGAGGTACGGGGATCGATACCCCGCACCTCCACCAAATTATTACACAAGGTAAGGTAACTTAATGGGGGGTTTTTAATGGGCCCTGAGTCCGCGATCGCAGTATAATGATGATGATCTCCACCGCCATGGCTCGTACCCACTCAGGGGAATCGCAGTGGAGGCAACGTCGTCTTACTTCTCTATCCGCGCTTCCCTTGTGTTTCCTGGTAGCGATACCCCGTATCATTATATATATATATATATATATATATATATATATATATATATATATATATATATATATATATATATATATATATATATTGCTCTTTTTTAGCTTACGTTGTTGCGCCTACTTTTGTAATTTTCCAATCTCCAACTTGGTTCAATACTTGAAACTAAAGTGTCGACAGAACTCGGATGAATTGGGTAAAGTTAAGCTTGAGTGATTGCTTCTACAATTTACGCCTGATAGTTTTACTATTCTTATAAAAGCCCACAGTCAAAGTATTCATTTATTGAAATATTGCGTTTTACTGGAGGTTTTTGCTTGCAATTTTTATACGCTGTGTTTTCCGTAACCCGTACTGTGACGCATTTTGAATCCGTTTGTGCTACTGCCACGTAATACCTGCAAACTTCTAACTCTCATTTTCCTGCATTACCGTTGTGGTCTAGAAGCTAAGGTACTCGGCTGCTGACCCGCAGGTCACACGATCGAATTCCGGCTGCGGCAGCTGCATTTCCGATGGAGGCGTTAATGTTGTAGGCCCGTGTGCTCAGATTTGGGTGCACCTTAAAGAACCCTAGGTGGTCGAAATTTCGGGAGCCCTCCACTACGGCATCTCTCATAATAATATAGTGGTTTTGGGACGTTACACCCCACATGTCAATCAATCAATCTCATTTCTCACGTAACTATCTGTCTATATTGCACGTTTTCTTTCTCTTGGAATCCCCTTATTCAGCCTTAATGACCACCAGTTGTCCTGCCTACATCTTACGTGTCTTGTCCATGCCCATTTCTACTTTTTGATGTCAACTATGATGTCCCTAGTACCCGTTTGTTCCCTGACCAACTCTAATCTCTTCCCGTAACGTTAGCTTATTTTTATCATTTTGCTTTATATTGTTAGCCTCATCAACCAAAATTTCAGCTGAACCATGTTAATAAGCCTTCCGAAGTTTGCTCCGTTAGTTAATACGGGTAAGATGTTTCTCATCAGCACAATAAATATTCGTCGATGTCAGTCACTCTTAAGCCAGCTAGGCCGTTTCATCTCGTGTAATGCCCATTGCAGTCTTTATAAACATTATACTTAACGGTTTACTTCAGGGATTTCATCATGAAAAGAGAGCAATATTCAATTAGGAGACGTTTAGTAGGCGTTTAGGTATTATTGTTGTGGGGTGGATTCGAGTGCAGTTTCAGTTACGCATGTGTCTGTACACTATAAACTTGAGAAGCATCAATGCTGACATCTGTCAACAACAGTTTTTCCGCATAGGTTCATGGAGCAAGTTGCCAAAAGTGAACCCCTTTGTGATTCTTACGAAAATACCAAGTTTAGAAAATATATCACTCGTCCTTATTGGTCGCTATGCTGTGGGAGATACTATTAATAGGCTATGTGGTCTGCCATATTCAATCGAACCTAGTGACGTTACATTCTAATAAAAAGTGCCAGTTTTCTTAGCTGGATCCATCATGCTTTCAGATAAATGGCTGGCTGTATGCCGCACCACATGCTATCGTAATTTCGCAGCGTGGCGCCATGGCCGTGGCTTGCTGTGTGTCGTAGATTGATAAACATTTACCCCATGAACCGCCACAAGCTCAATCAGTGTTCAAGAATCTTGTCGGGATGGTTAATAACGGAAAGTAAAGCACGCTCTACGGTTTTATCGTGAACCAGCCTTGCGCGACTGCGCTAATTTCTCATGTGAAGGGAGATGTATGAAAAGATATCTGAAAATAGCACTTAAGAAATAACACATTTCATGAAGAGCTGATTATGGCTGCGTAAATCATTCGTACGTTTTTATTTGACTTGATATGAATAAAAGAACACTTACGGCTGATAGGTTCCTCTCCTGCAGCCACTACTAGAGAAAAAAAGAAAACATAGTATTGTTGCTTCCATATACATCGAGCCACACTTAGCCGGGTATCTCAGAAAATAATGTATGCGCAGCACTCAATGGATGTCTTGTTTTCACTACGCATCGAATAATGACAGAGTAAAGTTACAAAGAGAACAGAGGCTCCAGATTATGTTGTGAAAAGATTATCACACTACAATATTTCGCATAATACACTCTATAACAAATGGAAGGTATTTAATTTGCCTGGAAGTAGTTGGGCTTGAGTGGACCAGTAGTCACTTTCAACAGTTGAACAAGAATTTGTATGAGCGCGTCGCGCTATCCTGCATTTCAACGTTGGTCGATGGATGGGTTCATAAGGAGTGCAGCTTCTCCACGGCTATGTTTATATACACACGAGTTCCATTTTCAGTGTATTTAGAGAAACACATAAAGTTCAAACCGCTGCTTTACATACGAGGGATCATTGTAATATAACTGATTACACAATTAGTGGCTCTAAACTAAATCAAAACTAAATACAATTTCTTTGTCCGGCAACTAAATGCATAAGCAATTTAAGTAATAAATTGAATCCTACCAAAATAATGAATCGTCATTTTTAGAACTAGATTTTTTTTACAGTGAGAAGATTGCCAAACATATTATTGTCACGTACAATTTAAAAAAGAAATTTTAAGGAAACATTTAGTTTATCTAATACCCTATAGAAATCGATGTAATGCGAAGCAATTAGCAAGAAGCCGCATACATTGCATATTTGTCGTTGGTGCAAGTGAAGGCAATAAGATCATGTATCGTAATTCACGTTCATATGTTTTCCAAGCATACATGCATGTGCATTCTGGTAAATATCAAGAAACTAGAACGTTAATTCAGTTTTATGCAGTGCATGACTTCTCATTCTCATTCATGTTCATCCCGCGCTCATGTATGCCATACTAATCTGAGGACATTGCCTGGACGCTGTAGACGCATGCACTTCAATCTCCACGCGTTCTCGTACTTTCTGTAAAGTCCTTCCTCTACAAAACCATCTAAAGTTCGGAACGGACATGCGGAGGATGTAATACGGAATCAGTGTACACAAGCATAGTTGAAATCGGACAATTATTTCTGTTTTTACGTCTAGCATCAGCCAGAGGAGCGGTGGCGCTAACGACAGACTCTCGTCGCATGACAAAAAGCACAGCGTTGCCGCGCTTGGTGACGGTTTGGACTCAACTCTGGGAATAGGTGGTGCGTTGCTAAGTCATCTCGGAGAATAGGCGTTGCATAGTTTGAACGATTCTGCTCAATTGTTTGATGAATGTACCAGCTTTCACAAAATTCAGCATGCTGGCAAAGCGTTTTTCATTGGTAGCATAGTTATATCAGCTTTGACTAAATGTAGGAGGTTGGAGAAATCATGGCAGCTTTTCTGTTACTGGTTACGCATCATCGTGACCGCTGTATCTTGCCGAGAAAACTCTGACGATAGATGCGGAAAAACGCATACAAATAAGTATCACCTATCCGCAGAAATGTGCATGTGACATATCGCGCATAATGTAGCAAGCCAAGAGCAGACTTTTTACCCTAAGAACTCCAAATATCCCGGAAGCCTTTTTACAGACATACCTAAAGGGTGTAGAGGGACCCATGCAGCGGCAATTGTAGCACAGAAAAACATCTTTACGGTATCGATCGAAACGTGTTCTGCACGAGTGGCTGAGGCGGTGGCTATAGCCACAACCATATGTACAGCATAAACCTAAATAGAATCAGTAATGGTAATCACTAATTCACATTCAGCTTGCTGAATGTTTCTTCGAGTAGCTCTACCAAAACTAGTGTATAAAAATTTACATTAACTAATAACAGGACACCGTCGCAATATATTGTGTCTTGACGACGAAGGCGTGGAAGGCAACCAACCGAACGAAGGCCGGCCCGGATGTTTAACCCGTTTCCAATGCGCGTGCAATCTTTCTCGAACAAAGGGAGCAACGAAAACAATATGAATTTTTATATCAATAGATGGATAGGCGACAAAGCAGGAATTGAAGGCGCATGCTAACCAGTAGCTTTCCTAATTCCTACAACGTAAGTGAAATATATATTGAAAGATTAAGAGAAGCCTGTTCATGGTGTTCAGACACACCGGCACACAGCTACGTAACATGGAAGTGCACCAAGAGGCCCACCCAAATCCCTAATGCACACATTGTGGAGTAACCGCACATGTTTCACTGGCACTGGGAGACACAGCTTGTGAGCAAGGACAAACATAGGCAAATGGAATCGCCTGACAAGGCCCAGGGAGACCATAATGTTGGCACTTATTATTTTATAGATTTTTCGCCATATAAAAACCCTCTTCATACTAATTTTGGCATATATCCAGTTGACAAAACGGCTGTTAACACACAACGACATTATCTTGTGTATCATAGCGTACACGACACGCACATCATGGTTAGCATGTTAGGACCTGAATATTATATTTGACATGTAGTCATGTCACACAACACAAATTTTGATATTTATGAAGCTGGCGAAACGGCCGCGAGTGAAAAATCGGCATAGCAAATAAATCATGCCGTACATGAAATGCATTGAACGATTTTCATTAGAGGAAATGTAATTTTTGTGTTTTATGCAGACACATTGCGCAATACTAATTGTGCCCCATACCATCCCACTGAACTGGCTCCGATTGAGCGCTTGGCTGACGTGCAAGTCACGGTTTGCACGTTAAGACTCATCTGTTCGTATATCCTTTCATGATGCGGTACCATTTTGCGCATATATCAAGGCTGTCGATTCTGTTCATTACACGAGTGCAGTGATTTTCATGTGATGAGCTCTAATTGTTTTTTGTCATACAGTCATTTTATGCCATACCAGTTTAAGTAAATATGCCTTTAACGAAACGGCCCCAGGAGCAGAAAGTTGTAAAGAGATAGATAGATAGATATAGATAGATAGATAGATAGATAGATAGATAGATAGATAGATAGATAGATAGATAGATAGATAGATAGATAGATAGATAGATAGATGCGCTTATGCAAAATTATTAACAACCTAAACACACGTCCGTGATACTTCCAGACACACTCGCATCACTAGAATTTTCTATGGAACGCGTACCTATACGTGTCACCTGGCTTACTAAAGGTGATGATAAGCCATTAAAGCAATCGCTTTACCTATAGTGTCTATAATACTTTTGACATCTCAGCGTCTTTCATTTTTTTTCCAAGGCAACAAACCATCACGAGAACAAGCGCGTATTCATCAGGCGTGACTATTATTCACTGCCTACTAAAAGATCAGTAAAGTCATTTTAGGGAAAAAACACAAAAAGAACCCTCCTGTGACGAAATGTCAGAAAATTATACAAGAGTCTGACATTAAACGCACGGTGGAAAAAGTAAGAGGACGGTATAGCGGCAAATGTCTTATCGTGTATCAACGAAAATTATTAAAGGCGATACTAGGCGGGATTCAGCGAAAGCACGAAATCAATGCGCGTTCTCAGAAGCGGCCCGCGCACCAGCATCAAGGCACGGAGATGGTCGGAGAGAGCTTGTCACTAACAGTTTTTTTCATATTACTACAAGGTTTTAGAGAATCGTAATATTTTATTTCCCTGTTGCTAGGCAAGCGGCTTAGCTTCTGAACAATTACTAAAACCCCCCAAAATTTATTATGAAAACAAACTTACTTTCTATAGTGGACCATGGTACATTAAAGCACTTTGCCAATTAGTAACCATCACATTGACACTTACGAATATCATCAATTTGAAGAAAATAATGCTTACCTAGTCCAATTAGGAGACATAAGTTCCACAAAACTCTCATGACCTCCTCCGACAAGATGCCTCAAAGAAAGAAACGTCCAAATCGTATCAAAACTATAAATATATATTTTCAGCAAGTAATTGCTAATTTAAAAATAACTTTCCTGTGTTGTTTGGACGTGTGTTCAACCAAATTTTCACGAGAGACAGATCAACATCAAACTAATCTGATGTCTTGCTTCACTTCGCCTGACATTTCATCTGTAAAGTGCACAATGAAAAGATATTTGCGTTGAGTTCAAGTTACAAAGTGGGCAAATGGCACCCCCGCAGCTGTCCTTTTGACGCCTTTACCAGCTCCAAAAGCTAGCGTTAAGTTTCAGTGTCAAGTTTTGACTTTTGAGTTTCAAGCTAGCGTGAAGTTTCACTGGCGCAAAATGAAATTTGACGCAAACTAACATAGGACGTGCCAGCGTCTTCATCTTTTTTTTTATTTTATTGCACTGACGCGAGAGTTTTATTTGCGGATTGTGGGCATTCACAAAAAAGAGCTATAAACACAGAAACTTAGAACTTGATAGCAGTGTATTTGTATTTATAGATACAATGCACTACTGAATTTGAGCGTAATTTCACGACACCGTTCTTCATTGACTTTGCAGCACAAAACTCTTTCCATAGAAACAAGTCTGAATGAAGAGAGCATATTACAGCATTATTGAGGTTGCTCTTTAAACGTAAATGACATTTCTTCGCTGTTATCGGCGTAGAAAAAGCAGTTCCTGGTGTCTGCAGAAAATTTGTAAGTGCTTTCAAATAAGAAAACAACGCGAAAGGACAAGAAGCTAGCTAATTTTGAGGTGTTTCACAACTATTTTTACCCAGGCTAAAAAAATATGCTGAAGCATTCTTTGTCAAAACGACCAAATCCATGTTGTTTATTTTCGTTTAGAGCAAGTCATACAACTTTTTTGTCTGCCCGATTGCCTAATTATAAGTACAATTAACTAATTAACTTCTGAAAGAACAAAGCTAGCTACAGCTTATACAGAGAAACATTGTATACAAGTTGCGAAACGTCCCAGTAAACTGTTTATATCTGTATATTTTCTTCATTACTACTGTTGCCTTATAAACGTAATTACGCCATTAGTGTATAATTGGCCAATTATAAGTACGTTAACTTGCTAAAGGGTCCCTTCAACACTTCTTGAGCACGGTAAAACACGCTGCCGATCGGTAGTAGAGGGTTCCGACAACACGCGTGCCAAATAATTTAGCGCAGCGCATGGACTGGAATTCACAATAAATGATCAAAGTCAGCTAAAATTTACTTTCTCTTCTCTCGACAAATCACGCATTAAGCCGGAAAATCACTCGTACTAAGCCCATCTATCAGCCAGTGGCTGATTTGTACATGGCGTGCTTGGTCGTTACTGAGATTGCCGCGGAATGCTGTCACCTGTCCACGCGTGCGCGCGCGATCACACTGAATATACTATTCGAAGAAAAAATAAGAAAAAGTGCTCAAGGTCACAAAGCGCGCATGACGTTTTTTGTTTGCCCCTCCCATTCCTCTCTGCTTAGCTTTCAGCACTTTCGATAGGACAAGAAAAGAGAGAATGTGATTGCAGCGTGTAACAAATCTTTGTAACTCCGCTCGTACTGGACAAATTTTTAAAACATTTTTGACGTTCAATTTTTAAGGCAATACGCTTTTCCAGTGAATTATTTCATGCTTATTTAAAAAGTGTTTCAGGGCCCCTTTAACTTTTGAAAGAACAAAGCTAGTGGCAGCTTATACAGAGAAACCTTGTACACATGTTGCAAAACGTCCAAATAAAGTGTTTGTAACTCTAGAACTCCTTTATTATTAGTTTTTTACTCGTTATGGCGGACTATCGCCAATATTTCTTATCATGCGCACTTGCGCATGATAAAAAATATTTCTTATCATGCGCACTTGCGCACGGACGTCCGCTACAATTGCACAGCTTTCTAACATTCCACATACGAACGATGCACCTCTGTTGCGATGGTTGCTGACAGCAATCAGCAGACACATCGGTTATCGCTTGTGTTGCGGCTAGGAAAACGTGCATCAACACACCGCGACCACCATCGTTGCCGCCCTGGCGAGGCAGCGCATGCCACCAAATACCACCCGCGTTTTTTGTTTTTTTTTCCGCACGGATATTTTGGAGCACTCCGATACGATGTGCAAGCAGGTACGTCACGCGGACTTTGGTTTTATTTTGCCATTGTCTGCAATAAGCAGGAAACCACTGATCAACAACAGATACAAAGTTAGAAACTTCTATTAGACATCTTACCAATCGATACATAAGTCAGCCCTATAAATTTTTTTCAGTAAAACGTTTTGTTCGGCTACTTGGTACATCTTAATAGAAAGCTACACTATAGCAAACCAGCCTGGGAAAATTGACGAATGAAAAGAGCGGTCAATCTCTGTTCTTCCGTGTAGTCTTGCCAAGGTGGTCTAGTGGCTAAGGTACTCGGCTGCTGACCCGCAGGTCGCGAGATCGAATCCCGGCAGCCGCGGCTGTACTTCCGATGGAGGCGGGAATTCTGTAGGCCCGTGTGCTCAGATTTGGGTGTGCGTTAAACAACTGCAGGTGGTCGAAAGTTTTGGTGCCCCCAACTACGGTGTCTCTCATAATCATATGGTGGTTTTGGGACGTTAAACCCCACATATCTACCAATCAATCAACACAGGGCTCCAGAAATGCCGCAACCCTTTACTTGCGCGGAAACTAATACACTGACCTCGACCATTTTTGCAGCCATCAAAAATGTGGCTAACGCGGCCAGGGTTTGACCACTCGTATATTGGGCACCATAACAACATGAAAAACAGGGTGATTAACTCTTCAATTGTCAAAATAAACGTGAAAATGCAATCCATCAGTCACATCTTGAAAATCCAATGGTCTACTCAGTGTGCCCATTCAGAGTGTATGAAGTCCTAAATACTCAATAAACGCTTCAGTGCAGTCGCAAAGATTACAATGATTGGTAGATAAGACACTCGTTTACAGGTCATAGCTTTACCTACCCGCCCAATAATATTTCACAGTCACCACCACAAATGTAGGCATCATGATCGTCATGCACGTACAATTCAAATTCAAAATTGCTATCGACACGCGCATTTTCTTACGTCAATCAAGGCGCCTTAAAATATTAACAGCAGCGTTGAATGATATTTAGGTCGTGGTTACCGAATGGCGAAGCGTTTTGTTTTCTCGCAGTCACTGAAGAACTACAAGGAGATATTTTGGTGGCATTTGGCAATAAAGACGCAGCGGAAGACGTGAAGCTCTTATGACGTATACAAGCCGACTTCATGTTCGCTGCTTCTCCGATAGAAAAGTTAGAAATGCTGCACATCGAGAACATAACCTTTACACGGGTGAATCGTCGTAAGACGTTGATTTTGTCTACGGGAAGATTGACAAGTGTTTCATCCTGCCATTTATTTGGAAAGCCGTGTTTTTGAAGTTAGTGTATGCGTAGCCTGTTTTGCACAAACATCAGTTGATTGAAAGCAGTAACATTTTTTGAAAATATATCATGTATATTTGAAGTGAACTTGCAAGATGTAGTTCTCATAGCTGCAAAAAAAAAGATTGAGCGTACTGGTACAGGATTCTTTTGCTTAGAAATCAGCTGCTTGTTACTTTTCCCTTGTGCTATTTGGGAGAATCGGCATTCCTTACCATGCGCATTCACAGCATTTGAGCACAAGCAGTACACAACAGTTTTTTCTTTGTTAAATGCGGCATATATACCAGTACTGGTGACGCAAAATTGAGAAGTCAGCCTTGCTTATCGCCTTTTTTGCGCGGCGCATACCTCACCGCTTTTTTTATCACACAAACAATATTCTTGCGAATGTATTCACTACTTTAGAGTAGAAAAATAGTCCAGCACTCAAGATGGCAGCCGTTGTATATTTTTTGAACACAAAACAAGTCATCGTTCTCTTCTTCGCACCACCACGCATAAAGATAGCCGAAACTAGCCGCAGCCCCGCAACATTGACTTCCGGCGACAAAAGCACCAACCCGGCGCCTGTTAGCAAGTGTTGGACGAGAAGCACAGCTTCAGGCGAGTGACGCGTATGATGTAGGAAGATGGGAAGGGCACCCAAGCGTTAAGAGGAGCTATATCATAGGTAACATCAGTTACCTGCCGTAGCACACAGTAAGGTCCGGAATACTTAAGAAGAAGCTTTTCAGCCAGGCCAACATGCCGTGACGGAGTCTACAGAAGAACGATGGCGCCCGGAATAAAGTAGACGTTCCGATGGTGGCTGTCACAGCGATGTTTCTGGTGGAGCTGTGAGTCCGAAAGACGTCAACGAGCAATCTGACGGGCATTTTCAGCTGTGCTAACAGCGTGGCGAGCATATGCTGTGGACAGGTCGGCAGGGTGGGGTACAATCGTGTCGAACGGTCATGTCGGGTCTCTTCCATAGAAAATGTAACAGGGAGAATATCCAGGAGTGTCGTGACGTGAGCTATTGTAAGCGAAAGTGACAAAAGGTAGTGCAGTGTTCCAGTCGCGATGATCAGTCGACACATATACATTGCTAGCATGTCAGTGAGTGTACGATTCAAACGTTCTGTATGCGGTTCGTTTGAGAAATTGTAGGCGGTCGTAATCTTGTGCTTGGTTGCACAAGAACGAAGTAGGTCGTCGATTACTTTAGATAAGAGTAGCGGTAGTGGTCGGTGACCAGCTGACGAGAAGCGCCAGTATGTATGATGAGGTCTTGGATAAAAAAAAATTGGCAGATCGCACATACAATGTGAATCGATGATATGCGAAGCACGAATAAGAAAGGTTGATATGTCACTTTAAAATCAGCACAACGATACGAGGTGGACGTAAATGATGCCGTACATGGCTTCCATGTCATGATTATCATGTTTGGACGTGTCGTTTACATTCGTCATCTATTCACGTCACGTGATACAAAATTTATTATATGTAGATCTAGCGAAATGGCCGCGAGCACGCTATTAGCTTGGTATGTTGTGATGTTCCTACATGACACGAGTGTCAGGATTATCATGTTTGCACCAGTCATATATATCATCATCCATTGACCTCACGTAACACGAAATTTGTTATATGTGGAGCTTGCAAAACAGCGGCAAGCGCATCATGAAGGGCCCGATGTACTCCAATGTAGCGTTGACGCGGGCGCACGCTGGGCCCAGCGTCGCTACGTTAGCGAAACGTTAGCACTCTTCAGTCTGACGCCAGGCGCGACCAGCGTCCGTCGGTGCGGCCCGATGCGCACCGATGCGTTCCCCAGGCATTGGATTGAATAAACTTTTATTTGGTCCTCCAAAACACAGATCACTGTGTTGCGGGCAGCTCCCACGTGGGGACTGAGATGCCAAGTTCCTAAGCCGCCTCGCGGGCTTGGTGGACAGCCCAGAGCTGATCTGCCAAGGACGAGCTGCGGATTGCCGCCTCCCATCTGGCAGAGGTGATGTTCGATAAATGAGCGAATTTGGTGCACTGCCAGAGCATGTGTTCTAATGAAGCTATTTCCCCACAATGTGGACAAAGATTACTTGGGTATAGGTCAGGGTACATGATGTGTAACATTTTCAAAGTAGGGTACATCCGCGTTTGCAAAAGCCTTAATGTAAGTGCTTGGGGCCGGGTTAGATTTTTGTGAGGTGGAGGGAAAATCCTTCTAGACAGGTAGAAATGTTTAGTGAGCTCGTTATATGTTGTAGGAATTTCCCGGTTATCCCCTTCACCGGTAGAACGCATCCCCGGGGAGGCGCGGTTGGAGAGTTCTCGCGCCACCTCGTGTGCTGCTTCATTGAGATTGGGAGGGGAATCGTTGATTTGCCCAAGGTGAGCTGGGAACCAACTCAGAAGAAGATGCGTTATTTTCTTGCCTTGCAGTATTCTCAGCGTTTGTTCAGAGACCTTCCCCTTGGCGAACGCCCGTAGTGCTGCCATGGAATCACTGTAGACGACTTCAATGTTATCCACCTTGAGTGCTAAGGCGATGGCCACCTGTTCCGCAAAGATTGGGTCTTTCGTCCTGACCGTCACTGAGTTGACGACATGGCCAGCCCCATCGACCACCACTGCCACAAACGCTTTCCCATTGGCGTAGGAAGCCGCGTCAACAAATACGACCCCTCGTTCCTCGTTTGAGACTTGACGAAGTATAGTCCTGGCCCTCGCTACTCTTCTTCCGACGTTGTGTTCTGGATGAATGTTTCTTGGTATAGGAGACACAGTGATATTCTCCCTGATGTTGTCGGGGATATCATTGTAATTGCGTCTGATTGCCATTGGGTGTTGGTCCAGCTCTTGCAGGATCATTCTTCCCGACCTTGTTGTAGATAACCTTGCAAACTGTGCTCTCTCTTGGGCTTCTGCTATTTCTTCGAGCGTGTTGTGAATGCCAAGCTCAAGCAGACGCTCGGTGCTGGTATGTATGGGTAGGCCCAGGACCTTCTTAATAACTTTTCTAAGGAGCACATTTAGTGTCTCGGACTCTGCTCTTGACCAGTTGTTCATTGCTGCATCGTACGTGAAGTGGCTTAGAACAAACGCATGCATCAACCTGATGAGGTTGTCTTCCTTGATTCCATTTCTTTTGTTGGCCACTCTGCGTATGAGGTGCACCCCACTGTCTGTTTTCCAAGTTAACTTGGCTATAGATTTGCTGTTGGCGCCGCTAGACTCTATCAGCATGCCCAGGACTTTGATGGAGTCGACCCTCTGGATGGCATCCCCTTGATTTGTATGGAGGTGGATGTCTATCTGGTTTAACGGCTTCCATTCCCTGGGCTTCGGTCCCCGGCGTGCAGTCCGATACAGTAAAAGTTCTGACTTACTCGAGGAGCACTTGAGCCCAAATGGACTAAGGTACTCTTCTACGGTGTCAATCGCCTCTTGCAGGGCGCTCTCAGTCTGCCCCTCGCTTCCACCTGTGCACCAGATGGTAATGTCATCTGCGTAGATGCTGTGCTTCAATCCTTCAATGCTCGATAATTTCTTTGACAGTCCAATCATGGCAATGTTGAACAGCATTGGTGAAATCACTGCCCCTTGCGGCGTGCCCCTTGCTTCTAGTTCGATTGCTGCGGTCTCGATATCTGCAATCTTCATCACGGCTTTTCGATCTGTAAGAAAGGACCATACGTAGTCATAGAAGGCTTTCCCTAGACCGAGCTTGGAAATTGCTTCGACTATGAATGAGTGGTGGATGTTGTCAAACGCTTTTTTTAGATCTAGGCACAGAATGGCTCTCACGTCTCTGGTTTCATTGTCGATGACCTGGTGTTTGATAAGCTTCAATGCATCTTGTGTGGACAGCCCTGCCCTGAATCCAACCATATTGTGTGTATATATGTCGTTATCTTCCAAGTACTTGTTTACCCTGTGCAGTATGGCATGTTCTGCAACCTTGCCGATACATGATGTCAAGGATATTGGCCTCATGTTGTCCAAGGTAGGGGGCTTTTCTGGCTTAGGAATAAGGATCGTCCTGGCTAGCTTCCACTGCTCTGGCACCCTGCCTTCTTTCCCTGCTGCATTGATCATATTCTTCAGGGTTTCAATTGAATCGTCATCAAGGTTACGAAGGGCCTTGTTTGATATACCGTCCGGGCCAGGGGCCAACCTGCCGTTGAGATCATGCAAGGCTCTTCTGATCTCCTCGATGTTAAAGTCGCCCTCAAGACCTGGATTGGGCCTGCCCTGGTACTGTCTACTTGGTGCCAATCCTCTTTTGATTGGGAGGTACTTATTCACTAGCCGCTGCACAACTTGCTGTTCTGTAGTGCGCCCTATCTCTTTATGCAAAATTCGAGCGATAACATGACTTTGATTTGTTTTGGGGGTGTTTTCGTTGAGGAGATGCTTTAACATATTCCATGTCTTGCCATTGCGCATCTGACCATCGACGGAGTTGCAGATTTCGTCCCATTGCTGCCTGGATAGTGCGCGACAATGTTCCTCGACTGATCTGTTTACCTCAGCTATCTTCTTTCTCAGTCTTCGGTTCAGGCGCTGACCCTTCCAACGGTTCAGTAGTGCTTGCTTTGCCTCAAGAAGATGAGCGAGCCGGCTATCCATTCTTTCAACCGGAAAATCTGTGGTAATGGTGGAGGAGACGGATTTGATGTCATCTTTAATCTGTTTGACCCACTGCTCCAAGCCTTGTCTGTGGCCATCTTGTTCCCTTTCCATCCTTATCTTCCTGAACTTATCCCAGTCTGTGAAGTGGAATTCTCTCTGCTTTTTACGCTCCACGCAGAAGGTAGTGGCAAGAATGCAGTGGTCACTCCCTAGGTCTACAGCAAGGTTCATCCACTGGGCCTTCTTGATGTTCCTTACAAATGTAAGGTCCGGGGTGGAATCCCTGCAGCAAGATGTACCAAGCCTTGTTGGTAGGCTGGGGTCTGTGATTAGGGTGAGATTAAGTTCACTGGCGCTTTGCCAAAGTCGATTTCCTTTTCAGTGTTGTACTTGTAACCCCACGTATGATGAGGGGCGTTGAAATCACCTGCTATGACGGGTGGGCATTCCCCGGCGATATTTACAGCTTTCTTTAGAAGCGTCTTGAACGCTTGCCTTTGTTCCTTTGGACTGCTGTATATATTAATAATGAAAATGCTCTGACGGTTGCTGGTACCTGGCACGATCTCTACCATGACGTGTTCCAACCGGCCTGCTTCTATCTTGAGGTCGTGGGTTACGTGCGTTAGTTTGTTGCATACGTAGGTGCCGACTCCCCTCCCTTCAGTATCCCCTATTACAGGCCGGAATCCAGGCAACGTTGCTTGCGGAGAAAGGGTCTCTTGTAATATTATAATATGAGGCTTTTCTTGGCTGCTCCTGATATACTGCTGTAGGGCTGCCTTCTTTTTAAGGTAACCTCTACAGTTCTATTGCCAGATACGAAATGCTTCACGTAGCGCTGCCATCATGGTTATTACATGGACGGCCAGAGCCTGATGCTGCACCTGTCGACAGGTTTGGTACCACTATTATTGGTGGCCGAAGGGGTGAGTTTTGTGCATGAGGAGGCCTTGTTGTGTTCTGCAGATATGCTTCGACCTTTGTAATGCGCAAAGTCATATGCTCTTCCAGTAACGCCACACTTGAGTGTAGACTACCCATCTGCTCGCTAAGATTGGCTACTACTTTGCTGAGCGTGTCAAAGACCTCTTTCATATCTGACATGGTCGTTTGGTTGGCTTCCACGTGTTCTGCCATGACTGCCCTCTTTTTTGTGGTTCTCGAGTCTCCCACGTTTTCAGCCACAGGGACATCAACTGGCTGAGGCATTGGCTGTGAAGACTGCGCGCTGGTTAGCTTAGTGAGAAGAATTTTTATTTCCTTTAACTCAGCTGATAGCCTCTCATTCGATTTTGTAAGTCTCGCGTTTTCTTGCTGTAGCTGTGCAATTCTATCATGCTCTGGCAGCTTACCCGTCATCACCTCTGCCGCGCCGTTGCGCACTCGCTCAGCCCAGCTGCCTTTCGATGTAACTGCAGGCGTCCTCCCCGGGTGTGAAGCCGTGATCTCGAACTGAACGCCAGGCAGCTGGCCATTCGGGTGCCGCCCAGGCTGATCCCGACCCTGATTGTGACCTTGAGAACTCGAGCGCCCCCGTGATTGGGAGCGGGCCTTTGGTCTAGAACCTCTTCTGGAACCCGACCTCCCCCTGGAGTGGGGCCGCCTTTCCTGTTCTTGTGTAGTCTGGATGCTCTGGGTCCCGTAGGCTGGAATAAGCTGCTTGTCGTTGATGTCTGAACTCGATGTGATTGATGCGTCCCGGTCGTTGGCGGCTGCTCGCGATCTTTCCCAACGTCTGCGTCTGACGACGTATGGCACTAAGAACCTGTTCTTGCACTCCTTGTCTGCCGTGGGATGGTGACCGTCGCACAGCCTGCATCTTGGATTGCACTGGTGCAGGCTATCTGGGTTTTTGATCTCGCAGCCTCTCCAGATAGTTTCAGCTGGGTTCGGACAGACGTCAGACCGATGTCCCAGCTTTCCACAAACGTAACATATATCGATGTTCTTGCGGTAAAGGGAGCACTGCAAAAGTGAAGGTCCATATCTCACGAATCTGGGCACCTTGTGTCCTTCGAACGCTATGATGATTGTCCCGGTGTCCTTGATTATCTTGGCCTGCAGCGCGAGCGGGTTGTTCGCGTTCACAATCTTTCGGGTCAAAATGTCCTGAGTATCGCTTACGGGGATCCCGCGAATCACTCCTTTACAAGTATCGTGGGGTGCCGTGGCGTACGCGCTAACCTCGAAAACTTTGCCTCCAATGTCAATTTGCTTGATCTTGAGGTATCTTGAAGCTCTGTCTTGGTCCGGAGTGCTTGCCACCATAATGTTCTGCTGCAAGTTGGAACAGATGATGTCCTGCATGGCCTCCTCCTCTTCGATGCCGGCCGCCAGTACTATCGCGTCTGCCACGGCTCCAGTGCCAATTCTCGAGATATTTAATCCTACACGTGGTCGTATCACAATCTTGCTGAAGTCCTTAGGTAGTGGCGGCATGCGTCCAGCTCGCACGATTGTATGCTTGGTGTAATACCTACTACGACTGGCTCGAGCGTCTCCCGCAACGCCAGCCTTGGTCGAACCCTTGGCAGCAGGAACGCTAACCGCGGCTTGCTTATTCCTTGAGCGTCTCGTTTCGGCTTCCTTCCAACCCATGTCTTCCGTGCAATACTCTGGAGAGATGTCCTCTCCATCTACTTGGTATTCCATTCTCAGTTGCAGGTCCTGGAACGCGCAGAGCATTGAGTCACGCCGGCGCCGGGTCGGCGCATCGGCTACAATCACCGCCCTGGTTAGGCTTAAATCCCCCGGTGTCGTTGCCGTGTGAAAATGTCCCCAAAACGGTTTAAAAGTCCACTCACCAGCACAAAGGTGGTATCTGCTGATTTCTTGAGAGTTTAGGCACACGATGGGACTGAAAACTCAGCGACAAATTCGTGAATACCACAGGAAAGCATTCTTGAAAGCAGGAGCCGATCTTCGCGCGTCCGCACTGGTCGGCACCTAGAGCGTCTCCCCTTCCCCAGGCAACACTGCGTCTTTTCGTGACGGAAGGATGCCGGACGCGCTGAAACTCGCATGCGTCAAAGCAACGAAGCGCGGTGCACGCCAGCGACTATATGGCAAAACCGGCGTCTGGCGTCGCAACGCCGGAGTGACGGGTTGAAATGAACGCCGACGAGCACAGGCACCACGTCACGTCGAAATGTATTCGCGCCTTGATTATGTAGTCATGTTCTCACGTGGCACGCATATCAGGATTATCATGTTTGCACCAGTCACATACCTTCGTCATTAATTGACGTCACGTAATACCAAATTTGGCATATGTGAAGCTAGTGAAAAGGCCACGAGCGCATCATGAGCGTGGAATGTAGTCATGTCGTTACACGATACGCATGTCGTGAATATTACGTTTGGACGTCTCATTTACCTATGTCGTCAATACGTATCTCTTAAAACCGAGTTTGTACTTGTGAAGCTAGCGATACGGCCGCGAGCGTGTCATGAGCCCAGCATGTAGAGTCATATTTTTACGTGACACGCTTCTCATGTTTATCACGTTTGCACCATTCACGTCCCGTACTACGAAATTTGGTATAACTGAAGCTACCGAAACTGCCGCCAGGGCATCATGAGCTTGGCATGTAGTCATGTCGTCACATGACATGCATCTAATGATTATCATGTTTGCACCAGTGACATACCTTCGTCATCCACTGACGTCACGTAATACCAAATTTGGCATATGTGACGCTAGCGAAATGGTCGCGAGCGCATCATGAACGTGGAATGTAGTCATATTGTTACATGACGCGCATGTCATGATTCTTATGTTAGGGTGGGTCGCTTGTGTTTGCCATGAAATCATGTCATACCATACCAGTTTTGCAACATGCCATGTAAACGAAACCACCGCAAGAGCTGCATGATTATGTAATGTCAATCATGACATTTATGACATAAATGTCGTGGTTTCCATGTCACGACTAATCAAATGTGTTCTTCATACAGTCATGTTATTTCATACCAGTGTGGTATCGATAACATTATCGAAAGGGCCAGGAGAGCTAAAAGTCGTAGGCGGCTAGATAGATAGATAGATAGATAGATAGATAGATAGATAGATAGATAGATAGATAGATACGCTCAATGTCAGCAAAGTTCGGTGATTTTGAACTTCGTTACAGCGACATCGAACTTCGCTACTGCGACATCTGTAGCGCAGCTGCTTGAAAGAGGTCTCGTTATGGCCAAACGGGTCGAATAATCTGTAGCGACGGCGACCCACCTGTTACTGTTAGTAGAAAGAAGAAAAGGGCCCAGCATGTCAAGGCCAACAAGATAGAAAGGCTCGGCCGGTATGTCGATCTGTTGAAGGAGCCCGGCGGGTTGTAGAGCTGGTCTTTTACGGCGTTGGCATGGCTCTTAAAAAGCAACATATCGTTGCACGGAACGGTAGAGGCCGGGCTAGAAAAAGTGTCGGCGGACATGGTCATAAGTTCTAGCAACACCAAGGTGGCCAGCTGTTGGTACATCATGTTGTTCCTGAAGTACGGTACAGAGCAATTGAGTGGGTACTACGAGTAGTAGTTCCTGCTCCATGGGTACATGTTGCGGTGGTATAGAATGCCGTCTATGACGACGAACATTCGAAGCGAACTGTCTGTAGAGCCAGTGTTCAGGCAGTCGAATAGATCTGGTAGGGATGCGTCACGACGTTTTTCACATCCTATGTTGCCGAAAGCGGAGAGCGAGGAAATACTCATGAACGCGTCTTTCGTTACGCGATCTGGAGCTTCAACGGGGTACCGAGAGAGGAAGGTGGCGTCGGTGTAAACGGCCAGACCTTAAACCACTGTGTATGTGAATTCCCGGAGGCGCAAGGCCCAACGAGCAAGGTGCCCTGTTGGATCTTTCAGAGCTGAAAGCCCGCATAGGGCATAGCGGTCAGCGGTAACAGTGAAAGGCCGGCCATATAAATAGGGGCGGAATTCACTAACTGCCCATACAACTGCCAGGCACTCGCACTCAGTAATAGAAAAATTGCGTTCGGCATCAAAAAGGAGCCGGCTAGCATACGGAAACGCTCGATCATGACCGGATTGACACTGAGCTAACACCGCGCCAATACCGTAGCCACTAGCATCAGGGCGGACCTCGGTTGCAGCGGACGAGTCGAAGTGGGCGAAAATTGGTGGCGTGGTCAGAAGCGTTATGAGGCGGGAAAAAGCCGTGGATTGATAAGGACCTCACTCAAATGACTCTTCAGAAGATCAGTGAGGGGACGTTCGTCCTCTGCGTAGTTTTGACGAATCGTCAGAATTATGAGCATGGGCCCACAATACTTCAAATGTCCTTGGCACAGGTCGCTACGGAAAAATCGAGGACAGCGTGAACTTTGTCGGGATCGGGGCGGATACCGGATGAGTCAATGAGATGCCCTAGAATCGTAACTTGTGGATGCCCAAAACGGCATTTCGAAGAATTATGTTGGAGCCCAGACTCACGAAATACTGTTAGAATGGAGGAACGTCAGTCGAGGTGAAACTCAAAGGTTGGAGAAAACACAATCGCGTCATTCAGATAACACCGGCAGACGTGCCATATAAAGCTGCGCAACAATGTGTCCATCATCTGCTCGGATGTAGCTGGCCCATTGCGCAAGCCGAACGGCATTACTTTAAATTGGTAGAGACCGTCAGGCGTTACAAAGGCGGTATTCTCGCGATCGAGGTCGTCCACGGTGACTTGCCAGTAACCAGAGCATAAGTCTATCGAAGAAAAATAGGTTGCACCACGAAGGCAATCCAGGGCATCATGAATACGAGGAAGCGGGTAGACATACTTTTTGGTCACCTTGTTTAAATGCCGATATTCCACGCAGAAACGCCAGGTATCCTCTTTCTTTCTAACCAATATTACAGGGGACGCCCACGGACTCGAAGAGGGCTCTGTTATGCCTTTTGTGAGCACCTTATTTACCTCCTGTTGGATAACTTGGCCCTTCGATGGTGACACTCGATAGGGACACCTATCAATTGGGGCAAGATCACCGGTACCTATGCGGGGTTTTACTTGCGAGATTTGACCTAAGAGCCTACAGTGAAAGTCAAATAAGTCCGAATAGGCCATGAGAACATTACTGAGGTTTTTGACTTGAGACGGCAACAGGTCTGAGGCAATCATCTTGGTTACGTTGTTGTGCATTGTAGAAGTGGCTGTGTCGGTGCTATGCACGCCCATCAGGATGACTGTTGTCAGTTCACGGGACACTGGTGAGATGTGGCACTTATGCGACGGTGAAAGATTGGCGAGAACAATGCCTTGTTGTAGGAATTTAGGAAAGAGTCCGAAGTTCAGAAGAGGAAGGCACATCTTTTTCGCTGTAAGAGTTAAAACAGTGTACATAGAGGAAACGTTGCGGACCAGTAAAAGACCTTGAGTGGGAGAGACCACGTAATCCCCATCCGGCACACTGGGATATGGTTCAACAGTGACACAAGTTAGGGCTTGTGGTGGGAGGCGAAGAAACTAGGCACACGAAAGCTTGTTGTGGATCATCTTCGATGCGTTGGAGGCCGCAGGAATGTCAAGTCGCACGACACCGGCTGATCAGTTAAACACAGTGGAGTGGCCAGACAAAAAATCAAGTCCGAGGATGACGTCATGAGGACAATGAGTGAGAACATAAAACATAACGGACGTCTGGTGGTCGGCGAACCTCACACGTGCGGTGCACATACCGAACACAGCTGGATAGGCTCCACTAGCTCCACGTATATACGGACAAAGACTCGGGTGGTGTAAGGACCTCATTCATCCGTGCTTGGAGGTCAGAGCTTAGAATTGAAATATCTGCGCCGGTGTGAATGAGGGCAGCAACAGGAAGACCATCCATTTCTACATCGAGCAGCTTTTGGTTCGTTGTCAGGGTTAGCAGAGGGTTTTCAGGTAGGGAGTTAAATACAGCGTCACCTCTGAGAGCTGCATTGCTCAGTTTTCCGAGGAAGGGCGTCCAATAGGACGGGGCGACAAATAGCGACGGTGCAGAGGTGACCTGGAGCAACGGTCATGCGCGGACGGCCAACGGCTGGAACGGCGGACTGATATAGCAGGAGCGCCATTCATGGTCCATCGTCACGAGCACCATAATGGAGAGACCAGTGGTTGTCGTCACGTTGATAGCCAGAAAACGACCAAGGTGGATAGGTGCGAGAACGACAGTAGCGGAATATGTGCCCTACACCATGGCGACGAAAAGATCAGCCGGTCGTCCTGCATTCTCCACTGAGCAGGATCACGATAGCGGCGGAATTTCTCCGGTGCAGAAGGCGTTATCGTACTGACCCGAGGTTTCGTCAACGAACATACGGGTTTTAGTACGATGTTTGCCATCTCCTCCCTCATAACCTGCTGCATCAACGAGATTGTTGGTCGATCACCAGATGAGCTGGTCAGAAAAGATGGTAGAGACGCTGCCTCGATTTCTCAACGCACGATGCGAACTACGCTCTCGTTGGTAGATGGTTGACAGCATGTGGCTGAAGGTCCTCGCAAGATGAAGTAGCGGCCGTGTTCTGAAGTCGCAAGAAACTCCTGACGACTCGGAGACTCTTCAGCTCTTTGAATCGACGGCACTTTTTGATAATGTCGTCAATCGTCGAACAAACCTTAGACATGTGTAAGCGAAAAGCATCATCCGCGATGCCTTTGAGCAAATGGCTTGCTTTGTCTTTCTCGGTCATGTTGGGGTCGACACGACGGCAAAGGGCGAGAACGTCAAGGATGTAAGGGACATAGGTTTCGGTCGTAGTTGGTGCCCGACAAGAGAACTTTTTAGAAGCGGCACGCTGGCGTCCAACAGTTTTACCAAATAGATCATGAAGCTTCTCTTTGCAAGCATCCCAGCTGGTTATGTCATCTTCGTGAGCCTCGAACCACGCACCTGTTGTTCCGCAGAAATAGAAGCCTACGTTGGCAATCATCATCGCAGGTTCCCACTGGTAGACTACCGCGAACCGCTCGAACTTAGAAATCCTGTCGTGAACGTCAACGTGGTTGGTACCGCAGAAGTTCCCTGGATTGCACGGTTGCGTCACTACGATCAGCTGTGCAGGCTGCACCGAAGTCACGGCTGAAACAGGAGTGGCAAGATTGGTTTCTGTTGACATGGTTGGGCAGTCGAGAACACGTCCGCTGTGAAGTTTCATCTTGCGTCGTACCCGGCACCTCAACCGAAATGTTGCGAATGCATTAGACTTACTACCTTAGGGTATAAAAATAGTGCAGCAGTAAGATGGCAGCTATTGTGTATTTTTTGAACACCAAACGCATCGTCGGGCTCTTCTTCGCACAACCCCGCATAGAGATAGCCACAGTTAGCCGCAACCCCTCAACAATATGTTCTAGCTCGTTTCTACATCATGTACTGTGGGTTTGTAGGCTTTCCGTATGGACAGAAAACTTGTCTTCTACTTGGTAGCCTATTTTCATGTAGTGGATCTTCTATTGGGCAGCTTATAAATAATGATTCTCATAAAAGCTTCAGCTTCTGAACAATCACAATTATTTAAGCTTCAAATAAAATTTAAATGTAAATCACCATCAATAATGACTTAGGTTAAGTAGAAGAACTATTGGACACGTCATACCGTAAATTTCAAGTCGCTATGCTTCTCTTTTTCTTTCCTCATTGTGTACTTCTTCCATCCTATAGCTATTCTGTTTTTAGTTACACAGAAGAGTGAGGAGTAATGGTAAAGCTGTAGTAATGGTAGATCTTTCTTGACCCTCATAGCCAATTGAACGGTCACATTATATTTCCCTTCCTTCGTGGATGACGTTCAGACGTGTGCAGTTGACAGCCGATGTTATCAAGAGGTCGCTCGTGTTCACAGCTATGCATGCGTAGACGAGGTCAAAGTGTCGATGCGCGTAGACGCACAGAAGAAGCGTAAAGACCTATTACGAGTCCATGGCATAAGCCGTATTATCTCTGCGCTCAAGTGCATTAAGGTACTGCACATACAGTTACGCAGCTAACCACAAATCCAAATTGTTACACACACACATATATATATATATATATATATATATATATATATATATATGTATATATATATATATATATATATATATATATATATATATATATATATATATATATACATATATATGTGTGTGTGTGTGTGTGTGTGTGTGTGTGTGTGTGTGTGTGTGTGTGTGTGTGACGTATGAAGCGATGGTTGGTAGAGACAGAGAAGGAAAAACTCAGAATAGAATAAACATGGCAAATGAGCCAGGCCACGTCACCCATTCATCATAGCGTCACACGAGTCGACAGGATGGAGTCAACAGACCCCATCATCAGTCACTCATAATCGACGCAGTTCCCCACAAGACACCCTGACCATATATCGACTACCAAACCGTCGCCTAGAAGGACAACGACCAGCACCGTGACTAAACCATTGGCCGACCTTGACATCCCCAAGTTCACAGGAGCACAGTGGCCGATGGACCCGTGCAGGACTGGTTCTACCTGCTGGAGCTCCACGCTACCGCTGCATCATGGTTGGAACAGGAGATGATCATCAACTTTACCGACTACGTCTCTGGTGAGGCTTTCAAATTCTACCTCACCCACATATTTCAAAACGACGAGTCATGGAGAAAGATCAAAGAAGAAATGCTGATTCAATTTAAAGACCACAGTGACGACTGTGACGAAGACTCGATTATAACCCACCATCCGCAGACAATTGCACTCAGTCGTCAATTTTACAGGCAGTCTTCAACCAATCGAACGCACAACAAGATTCCACCTCTGGCACAAGACGAAGTGGCACACAGGTTCAGTGGCAGGCGACGATGAGTATTTTGGGAGAAACACAGCCATCAAGCGGGCCTCCCTTCAGCACGAAAGTCGGCATTTGTGAAGTCATCGCTTCAGCATATAACCCGAGACGTTGCTCAACCACCTGATGCCGTTCACTCTTCGTCTCGCATACGAGGTTCACCACCTGGGTTTTCATCAGGCGGTTCTTCAAGCGCTCCTAACGCTCACAATTTGTCTTATAAGGACCCCGTATTTATGGTACATGACCTGGCGCATCGGAAAAAGACCCTGTCAAGCCATTCTTCTTCCGTAAGGTTTCATGCATCGCCGTCCGGCGCATACACACTCGACAGTCGAAGCAACACCAAAGGCTCAGATGCATCGAACGTCGCACGCTGCAATGTGCAAGAGCCTCTCATAGTGAACAGGGTAAAAGAAGCTTCTGAAGAACTTTCTACCAACTCTGAAGCATTATCTTCATTGCCCGAACTGCATGACGACAGCCCACAGCAACATCAGCAACGCCAGCAAAAGCAAGTCCAAGAACCGCAGACACTGCAACGGATACACCAACAATGAAGACGGCGCAAAGTAAGACTCTTAAAACAAATTCAAGACGTGAGGCATCTTCGCATAAAGGATCGGTGCCACAAACGCTTTTGGCGCAAGAGACCAAGACTGCGCCTATGATTACAACTTCGAAACCACCGAAAATGACGAAAAAGACGAGAAGGCACAATCTGTACAACGCAGAGACTAAGACATCATTCGGATTTCATTAGCTGCGACCATCGCACAAGCAAACTGGAAGCACACCGTCTGTTCCCACTGCGACACACAACTTGGTGCCTTCAACATCTGAACTTCGAATGCTACAGCGAGTCCCACTCTTGTCTGTTCCTCACAAGAAGTCAACCCATGTCATCACCAGTGCTGATCTCCAGGACGTGGTTATGCCTTCCAGAACGTCTTTTTCTTTTTGTTTACTTTTTCTTGTTCATAATTCATGCCTTCTTTCGGGGGGAGGGGGAATCGTGTGACGTATGAAGCGATGGTTAGTAGAGGCAGAGAAGGAAGAAGTCAGAATAGAATAAACATGGCGTATGAGCGAGGCCACGTCTATATATATATATATATATATATATATATATATATATATATATATATATATATATATATATATGAGATATAACAGACAATAATGCCAAGGAATGTACAGGGGAAGTTATTAACATTAATGGAATGTAAATAAGAAGAAAGAAAAGTGGATGAAAATTCGAAGGTCGTAGGTTCGATTCCTGCTTACAGTTGGTAATTTTTTCATCCACTTTTCTTTCTTCTTATTTACATTCCATTAATGTTAATAACTTCCCCTGTACATTCCTTGGCATTATTGTCTGTGATATCTCATTATTATTGTGTTAAAAACACGGAAAAACGAGCCCTTAGGTATACACTTCTTTCCCTTATATATATATATATATATATATATATATATATATATATATATATATATATATATATATATATATATATATATATATATATTGTGTGTGTGCAGGCATAATGGTAGGGTGGTCGTTGCAAGTGTGTTGAAGTAGGTCGTAGGTCTTCCGTGAGCAGTCACAGCGTGCTTTATTTTGACGCTTCAGCCAGAGTCTGACGGGCCACCAAGGTTGTTCCGTAGCGCATTTCTCAGCTTATGGCTGCTTCTGCGCAGAGCTGACAGACGAGCGGATGAGACGACGCTGATTTATGGCAATGTCTATGTACCGCTTAGAAATATAGGGGTTACATGTTCGGCACTGGGGCCGACCGCTTAGGGACTCGAAGAGCGTAGATGTCTTCTCTCTGACGCATACGTCGGCTGCTCGCGACGCGCCGCTTTGCTGTTTTTATAGGCCCCGGGTGATATCTCACGTATGCAACGTCCAATCAGAACTGCCGCTGGTGGAGTCAGCTTCCTTAAATCGGGGCGCGCCGCTGGGTGGCGTCATATATCCTCCATCCGGAGCCGCTGCGCTGGGTTGCACCCAGGGACGAGTGATGTTGCCGCGCATAGGGTATAAGACTCGCCAGACTGGATAGCGCCGCTTGCATCATCAGGCTGCTATAAGGCTCCTGGGTTGAGGGAGCTCGCCGTGCGTTGCGTAACACACAACGGTCCGTCGGGTTAGTGGAGGTCGTTGAGATGGCATCAGGCTGGCTCGCTCGCTGGCCTTAACACAGACTGTCTTTGCAGAGGCAATGAAATTCGGTCTGTAATCTCAGACGTAACACACCCCCACCGCCAGACATTGCGCCGGAAAGAAGAGCTGCTTTCACGTGGCTCAGATGTCGGGCGCGCTCATTCGGCCCGGTCTCTCCGGGTTCGCTTCCAGGGTCATGGGGAGGATGTAGCTCCAGGCTCATTTGCGTGAGCACATTTCATTCTTAAGGACGGATCCCAGCTCCACTGGATTGTCCCCAAAACATGTCGACTAGCTTCACTCGGCTCTTCTGACAATTTTTAGTCTCAGCACTTCTCGATGGTTCTGCAACTTGCCTAGAGCGGTTCGACGACGGCCATCACAAGCAAGTGCCCTCGGTTACCCGACAGGACACCAGACAAAATATAGTACAACATAGGTCTAGCTACGTGACCTTCGGAATTTCGTTCCCTCTACATCGAGAAGCACATGTAGGACAGAAGACTCTTAGAATAAGAACTCAACTTTTACGCGTACAACAACGTAATGAAATGAAATATAACATAAAGTTGGCCCTTTAGATGAATCTGGACGGGAGCGCTCAGCTAAGGCCATGATGCGGACAAAAGTTTGCCCCATTTCTCAAGCGAAAGACCGAAAGATGGAGAAGGTACTAAATAAACGCATGTCTCAATGCGTGTGCATTAGCGTTTAGCTTTCCTTTTTATGATAAACCTCTAAGTTGTGCTGTTGGAGTATCATGCTCCACCTCAGTGACCGGCCACTTTTAGGCGACATGTTATTTACCCAGGTTAGAGGACAGTGGTTCGTTTCGACCTTAAATGTCGAACCGATGGCCTCACAGGCTGGCTTTTAAACGACCCACATGAGGCAAGCGCATTTCTTTTCAGAGGCACTGTATCTCTCTTTCCCGCAGCTCAGTTTTTGTCCTAAATACAAAACTGGCCTTTCGTTACCAGCGCTGCCTTTCTGGCACAATATAGCTCTCATGCAGCGATCACTCGCGTCGCATTGAATGACAAAGTTCATAAAAAATGAGGTGCCAAAAGAACAGGCTTCTCGCTTAAGGGCTGCTTCAGCTTTCAAAACGCATTCTCTTTTTCTGAGTCCAACATTTTTTTAAATAGCTCGGACTTTCGAAGTGCGCCAGTTACAGGGCTGGCATTGCTAGAGTAGTTTTGCGCGCAATGCTGATAGTATCCAGCTAGGTCCAAGAATACCCTTATTTCAGATTTTGTGGTTGGTCGTGCATAGTTCAAGACGGCGGCTACCTTCATTTATGAAGGTCTACGCCAGCAGAACCCCACAACGTGTCCCAGGTAAGACACCTCGCCGCACGCTAGGTGACATTTAGCCGGTTTTGTGGTCAGACCAGCTTCTTTCAATCTGCTGAGTACGACTCGTAAATGCTCTGCATGTTCTTTCCAGCTGTTTGAGAAGATGGCGGCATCATCAAGATACGGCAGAGCGAACTCGGAGAGGCGATTAAGAACGCGGTCTATTAAGCCTGAAAAACATAAGGGTGCATTTTTCTATCCAAGCTCAGCTTAAGTGGACGATAAGATCCGAAGGCAGAAAAGAATGCGGCATAGCGGCTAGCGTGCTCCGTAAGGGGGACTTGTCAATACCCTCGTAGGAGGTCTAGCGTAGAAATATAACTAGACTCTGACACAGTTTCTACCCTTGCCTCTAGGTTTGCTATCGGATAAGTTTGGTCTCGAGTCATGGCGTTAAGATGCCAATAATGGCCTAGGATCTTTTCCCGGCACTTGAACCAATATTTATTTATTTTATTTATTTACAAGTACTGCTGTCCCATGCCTGGATAATCAGAAGCAGTGTATAGTCACTCTCGCCCGGTACTATGACTCGCAAATTCAGCACTTCATTGACCTGTTCTTTCATTATCTGATTTCGCACAGGGGAACATTGATACTGCTTGCTACGGATCGGCTTCTCTTCTATTAGCTCGATATCGTGTTCAATCACCGTCGTGTTTCCGGGACGGTCCAAAAACGCGTCTTTAAACTCGGAAACAATCCTTCTCAAGTCTTCCTTCTGGACGTCACCCATGCTCTAGGTTTAACTGCTCCAAGATTACCTCTGATTCCCTTTCGATTAGATCACTAGAGGTCAAAATCTCTGCTCCGTTTTCCTCTGAAGCATTCAAAAGCAGATTTACGACCGCTTGACGTGGAACATATGGTTTCATCAAGTTATTGTGGTGAATTTTCTTCAGCCGCCTTCCTAATTTCACTTCATAATTGGTATCAGAAAGCTTCAATAATACTTCGGCGGGCCCTTCGTAATGAACCTCAAGGTTGTTATTTTTGGACGGCCGAAGCAGCATTACCTGACTATCTACTTCAATGGTACGTTTCTTCGCCGATTTGGCGTAGTACACCTTCGCCAACACTTTTGCAGCCGTTATGTAGCTTTCCACAAGATCTTTCCTTTTTCCAAGCTTTTGAAGGAGGTCGAGAACATACGCAACTACTTTCTTAGTCAAATACTGGCTAGACTACACGCCTGCAGGCAGAAAATCAAGTCAAACTATTGCCGCTTCAACATGGCTCTATAGACGTGTTGCAGAGTAACCGGCCCGATTCAAACTGGCCTTCAGGATAGCCTGGATTTTAGGTCAAATTTTTTCTTGGCGAGATACAGCCTGCGGTTAAGCGTGACATTTCCGTAGGTGGCCCTTCCCTAACGCGGTGGCGAAAAAAAAGCATAATTTTACGTTTTCAGAGCGGTTCCTCGCCAATGATGCGGTGGATGTTATGAATACAGCTAATTAGAAAACCATTAGTATCAATTATCTACATCTGCGAAAGTTACGCGCACAGCACAGACAGCCCTGGAATTGAACTCGTGACCGCATGCATGTGAAGAATATGTCTTACCCATGCACGACAGTGCCACTGCATGATGGCGAGTTTTTTGGCGAGTATATTTGGCGAGTTTTTTGGCGTGGCTATACCAAGTGGCTTTTTGCAAACCGTCGGTAGAACCTTAAACTGTTTTTGTCTCATATACATGCATTTGATCAGCGGAGAGTTTGTAGGGCTTCATGAACTCGAGACAACCAAGGTTAGCGCTTTCGGCTCCAACTTCGGTTCGTGGTGCGATGTTCCACAAGAACGATTAACGTGTGTTTGTGCATTGTTTTAGTGCTCCCCTGTGAACCGCGGGTGTTACACTCACCGAAATTCGCAGGCGAGGCTGTGTTCGGCTGTCGAACCCTACTTTGATTTCTCGCACGTGCGTGTGCTGTGAGCACTTTTGCTGATTTATGTCGGAAGGTACACGCGTGTCAGTGACAGCAGCCTATTCTCAGCTGTTTGAAGACAATGCGCTTTCGCACGTAAACGTTGCATGGGTATTTTAGCGTGCCTACTCTAACATTAGCATTTCGTGCACGCGAACTTCCGTGAGCTGCACGCTGGGGCAGCAGCGCCCTTTTAGCAATTCGACGATTACTTATTTGTGCAATTAGAATTTATGCGCAACGTTTCACTATATAGAGTGGTTTTTGCGTATTTTCAGTCTTTAACTGATCTTATTTATGGGGAGTGGCTACTCTTATCTTTATTCAGCATCACACCGCTGTTCAAGTAAATGCTGAAACGCGCGCCAAGGTCAAGTATGACGTACGCAAATTAGCGATGGACAGATCTGTCTCCATTCAAATAAATAATGCCTCTAAACATCTCTTTTGCAAACGTCCGCGTGCAGTTGGGGTCAAGAAATGGTGCAGAACAAAATCCAAAATCTTTAGAGTTACTGCATGCAGTCGCTCTTTAGAAAATGGGGATTGTTATAGCTGGTACATAATCTCCGCAGCAGTACACTGGTTGTCTTCATCGTCGTTCGCTGTTACAAATCTATGCTGGAATATGAGAACTGTTCTTAATATTCAAAAGAGTGAGCAAATGTCGGTGACATACGCTCTCCTGCTGACTTTTGCCCCTGACTTTTGTACTTGATGTTCATCATCAAATTATGCAACCACTAATCAAACATCGGCCAAAAAATTTTCAATTTTGATCTGTCTTGGTCTTGCTGCCTTCGATTGTTTCTTTTTTTTCCATGCTTTCCTAAAGTCATCAGTTCAACTTGTTTCGTAGATTACGAGCACCAACATACATAGGCCAGTGTTTCAGTAAGCTGTCGCGTTTTTGTTTCAATTGCATGACACAACGCATGACAATGCATGACAATGCATGACACAACGTCACACAGTGCACGACACAATGTCATACCTCGATAACTGATAAACGAAAAGCTGTTTGTACTCTTTTATCGAAACTAAAAGAGTAACAATGGGACTGCATATTCCAGTGTTTGCCCAAACGCAGAGAGATGTATGATATCTCGAATTTAATGTGCCGTATAGCACTGGAAAAATGTTTCTGTTTCAAGGCATCTTGTAGAAAAACGACCATCACAAGACAGCAGGACGAAACGGTGGCGCACAAATGCCACGGCATACCGCTAAACGATGAACGTGATGCCGGCACCGGGCCCCCAGCTCGCGCGGCAGCGGCAACGGGGGCGGGGGGGGGGGGGGTTCTTTCTTTCTTTTTTTTCTCGAGCTCACGCTTGTGGCTGAACGGTTCTGCGTAAGTTGATACCGGCTCCTGGCGCCAAGCTGGCGCTACGGAGACAGCAGCTCTCCCCCTTTTTCTTTTTTTTCTTTTTGCACCCGCTCTTACCAGCTGTATGCGTGACTTCGGCGCCACGCGGCTGTCACGGGTATTTTCTATTTCTGGGCTACCTATAGACAGGATCTTAGTCAGTACGCAGGAGTGCTCCGGCTATATGCCGTTCGTTTTCCGGAACCTGACTGAGAGTGTAGGGATTCAATAGGTGTGGCATTTTCGCTCGACGATTGGGACGTAAAACGGGAAGTAGAAATTGAAGTTAGAACAACTGCACGTATTTCATGCTGCACGTTGCAGTATATATTGATTCCGACTTTCAATGGTGATAAACGGTCCCTCCTCAGTCATAACGGTATCCAAGGGGCCCTTGGAAGATCCGTGAATGACAACCACTGAGGTACATTGTTCCGTGACTGAGAACCACTGGCCTGCAATGTTTCACGTGAACGGGGGTTCTTCGCTTATCAGAGCACCGGTGGTGAGACTGGCATGCTTCAGGTGCGAAGCGAAGCACAACGTAAATAATAGTCTAAAGAGAGCCCATACTTTTTACAGTGATGGTGCGTTTGCGTCAATACTGTACGGAGGTATGTCAAACATGAACAGCTCGGCTGGTATCAAAGGAAACAACGAAGGCCATCACAAGTTTCTTTTTGCCAGTCAGGTGCACCACTCTTAAGTGAAGAATACCAACAGCGTGGTGCAGCACCACGTTTGATTCTTCCAGGACAACAGTGTTGCTACATGAGATAGAGCAGACATGCATGTTATGAAAAGTTCAATAGGGTAGTCTTTCAATATCAATTCGTTGCTTGTGCTGTGTGATATTAGTGATTAGTGAAACGTAGCTATGTGACCTCGCGAAAACTGAGTTGAGTTTAGGTATATTTTGAGCTTGTATTTAAAAATATCAAGCATAAATTATTTTTTAATCCAAGGCCCCTTAAGCACTAGTTCTCGCTGCGGTATACAGTCTCTCTATTCTGCAGTTTATGAAGCAAATATGTTAAAAAAACAGTGTTTATTGACATCAGGCGGTGCATTTCACTGTATGCTATAATACTAGAAAACAGTTTTGGTATTAGGTCTTAAAATATTGCGAATATTTACGTGCGTTATTCTGCAAATTATGTGATATTTAGCATTGCATGTTCGAACTAAGCTGAAAGTAATTAAACGTCTACGTGCTCGCCAAAGTATCGTCTTCGTCGTATTTCGATAATTGTTTCAGTGTGTTCCTAATTCACTTTGTAAGCCACTCAAAGGTGTCACTGCGAATTTTACGGCGAACATGCTGCCCAACCGCTGCAACATGCGAATATCGCTAGGAGATCAGGAATGATTTTCGGTTGCTTTTCAAATTTGGCACACCACTACTTCTATTTTGAATTCAATGTGTACTTCATTGACTGGTTGCTTGATTTGTTTGTTGACTTGCTGTGGAAATACGTTTAACAGCTTTCAGCACTCTGCAGTTGTTTCAAAAGTGAAAAACCTTCAAAGGTGAAAAAACATCAAAGCCAAGTGCTGCGAAGTCGATCAGCAATACCACCTTTTCTCACAAAACTCGAATGATTAGTACTTGTAATTTTCTGTGTTATTTATTACAATTATATATGACTGTCTTACTCTGTATTTTAATACTAAATTGGTGCTAATTTCAGCTTCCAACTGAATGTAGTCTGTGCTGTGACAAAATAATAAAAGTAAAATTTCCAATCTGGGGTATTGTTTCAGCCTATAAAATTGCTTGCAAGTCGTACGCATTTACTAATATCCTTTTTCTCGTGCTCATTGAACTAAAACAGAACTTTATTGATTTTATTTCAATATCATAGGGTTTAACTCGAAAAATCTATTACCACTGCTTTGCGCAAGCATCATTGAGAAAACTGAGAAACTTCTGTAATGCTTGTGCGCATTCTGGTAAAGTCATGTGGGCGACACGAGTTGTTGAGTTTATTCTGGATAAAAGGCGAGTTACAGCGATGACACTGATTTTTTTATCGTTATTCTCTCGAAGGTGAAGCGCACCACTCCCAGTCAGTTCACCGACGATCGACATGTCAGCTTACCCCTACCGCGGCAAATTCAGTGTTATTACTTCTTGACAGCCAAAGATGGGCTCTCATTTTCCCAGACTGCGTTTCGCTTTCCTCACACTCCCAGCTGCTTCAGAACAAGAGCAGCCATGCAAAGAGAGCTTTGAACAGAGCACCTTCATAAAATCGCACTGAGGTTGAACTTAAAATATTTAACAAGAACGCACCTGTTAGAACAATTTTCTTGAGAAAACTCACTGTTACCGTGCTCAGTTGCTGCTCTCCTGCACGGTTTCTATTATGAGCAAGATTCTGCCGGTGTTTTTTTTTACGTGTCATTCTTTAATTTCAAGTTTCAAAGACTCCTAAAATGTCCCTGTTAAGGAGCCTGCATGATTTTCCGAGAACGTTCAACTCTTCATTTGTCAGATAACTGATTTTATGAAATATATAACATTGACGTTTTTGTTAAGTCGGGTGACGGCGCATAAAATATGCCACTTTTTTTTCATTTACAGCATTCAGTTGTCCTCAGCCTAGATAACACTCTGACATAAGTCGACCTATCACAGGTTGTGTTGTTTTCACAACTATTAAATGTCAAAAGATCTGTCACAGAAGTACGGAGAAGTATGACAGTATGTTTTTGTAATTTCACAGTCAGATTGAGCAGTACATCATTATATGGCACGTGCATTTGAGAAATCAAATGAGGGCTTCTTCTAGTAAGCGTGTGTTATGGAATGATTTAGTGTGTGTTGATGTGAAGTTTTCAGCAAAGATACACCCCCGTTTAGTGGAGGACTTGTTTGTATATTTATGCAAAGCCAAGCTTGCTTGTTCGTAACGCTAAATTAAGTTTAGGAAAAGATATGCATGTCGTGTACTTTACACATAACTCAAAAACGTTTTTTCTTTCACTTATTTATGAATCGCTTCCGTCGTTGTTATCAAGAGTTTTTTTTTCTGCATTTTTTTGTACATCATGATGAAAGACATTGAAGGTGCAGAGCGCACTCTGCAGATGAAGCTGGGATGAAATTTTTGAAGAAACCTTGTTATTTTAAACATTGACTTTGAGATGCATTTATTTGCATGTTGTGCTCTTTCTCCCCAACTCTTCTCTCAAAAAGTGAATCAACTATGCTATCTAACTTCACTTATTAAACTCGTCCTCATAAGATATTGTGTACTGCCATAAACTGCCATAAATGCCAGGAACCACGCATTTCCACGCACTTTGCAGGCAGTGTGAAAAATTGTAGGGTGCAGTACAAGCTCGTTGGGGTGTGGCGAGGATCAATGCATCGACTAAGAATAAAGAAGAGGACGGCTTCAGATGACTCGAAAAAGAAGCCATAGGGAACTACGATTATATTTCGTGTGGTCTTAGGATTGCGTTATGAACTTTGTGAGTCCTCATGGGATGGTCACCCGGTAACATGCCGTTAAAGAACGAGTCACTCAAGAAATTTATGTGGTGTATACTTTAAGATGCCTACCAAGTATAATAAACGACAAAAATATGTATTGACTTTTTGTGCAGCCGAAGCAACATAACTTCATTAAGGCTTCACTTTGTATACTCAACTACGGGTTTGTTTCAGCCTAATACGTCTTCGTCACGGAGGGTAAATAGGGTATATGAACAAGTTTATTAATGAAGCACTTGGAACGGAAAGACCTCCTCTAACTATGGTCATGCACAAAGAGAGGCAGAATAATAGATAACAGTAGCTTAGTTAACTAACTTTGAATAATTAGCAGTTTATTGGTTGTTTAAACAGGCATATTTGTATTGAAATGTTAGGCGCACTCCTGTTCCCCCCCCCCTTTTAAAAGCGAAGCTTCCTGAGGCGTAGGCTTAGCGTCCCGTCGTAATTAAATGTAGCCACATCTTGTTAGTTCATGAAGTAGCCGTAGGGTGTGTTACTTCTACATTTAACAGAATGCATATACGCTGAAAAGTGCAAACGGTGCGATACTTAAGGACTGTACTTGTAGTATGATAAACAATAAAAATCACAGCGTATCCATGGAGTAAATGATGATGATCGGGACGAAGCGTCCGTGCATTCGTTCTTGCTTCCGTTCATTCGTGCATCCATCCATTTCTCCGTGTGTTCATATGCGCGTCCTTCAAATCCGTGCGTCCATGCATCCATCTATTCGTGTATCCGTTCATGCGTCCGTTCGTCCGTGCGTTCATCCGTCCATTCGTCCATGCGTCCGTCCATCCATTCGTCCATCTGTTCATTCGTGCGTCATTCCGTGGTTCCGTCCATGCATCCATCCATCCATCCATCCATCCATCCATCCATCCATCCGTCTTTTCGTGCGTCCATTCGTCCGTCCGCCTCTGCGTTCAACTATGTGTCTGTCTTTCGGTGTGACAGACAGAGAGACGATGGACAGACGGATACGGCCGGCGGTTGATTCACGGTTTGCCGATAAAAAGTCTGATACGCGCAGAGTGGCGGTGGCTTGCAGTAGAATACGGAACCACGATGTGCGAGCACGTGAGAAAATAGGATTGACGTCACACGAAGACGTGGCGATTGCGTGTTCGTCGGCGGCGTGGTACGCTAGGCGGCGCGGTGTAGTAAAATAAAAGCCGTCTTGGCATGCGCGCGTATTCTGAAGGTCAGCGGACGGATAAGGCTGCATAGTGGCGTGCACGCAAAGCGGCGGTGGCTCGCGCTCGAAGACGGAGCCCCGATATGCGAGCGCGCGAGGCAGAAGCGTGCCGTGAAGCTGTGCGGTGGCGCAGACAAGATCCCGGGGTACGAGAACGAGAGGCCAAAGTGGCGCGGCAGAGCCGTGCGGACCCAGCTTCGCCCCACTCTCCATCATTCACTCTGTGGATAGGCTCTCATATTTTCTGAAAAAAAAACTGTTTGTAGTGAACCTATTTTTAATAGCTATTTGGAGTGCTTAAGTTTGCCAATACGCAAACCAGGACCAAAAAAAGATGCCAGTTACCGTTTGAGCGCTATGCCTCCACCCCGTAGCCAAACCACACAATGTACAGAGCAGGTAGGTATTAAAAAGCAGGAGTTTCGCACTGGTCCTCGCTGTCTTGGATGCTTAACCTTGAGCGTTACAAATAAAATTCACAGCTTGGTATCTTAGAGCAAAAATTTTCTAGAACTCTTCCAAAATAAGTAACGTAAAAGCACGTTTTAGATGCGGAAGCATCTTATACTCGCGCCTTGTAGTGCGCCGTCCGCGCCGTCCGCACCGCTTCTCGAACATTCGACAGCTGACGCGCGCGCATGCGCCGTCGCGCCGTCGCCCACTCTTCCACCATCTGTGCATCCCTTCCTCCTCTACACACCACGCGTGCTTCACTCCTCCACCATCTGTGCACCCTTCCTCCTCTACACACCGCGTTCGACATCTACAATTCTCCTGATTCTCCTGTGGACGCGCATGTGGCGTCGCGCTTCGAGAACATTCAACAGCTGACAGTGCATGCGCCGTCGAGCTGTATATATACTCAAGGTCGGCGCTCGCTCGCTCAGTTGCCGCTCGTCGGTTGGTTTGTACGGCGCGTCGACGTCCAAGGTCGCGGTGAAATGAATTCCAACGAATCCACAAACACAATGATCGACGTCCCTTCGACCAGCGCCGCCCTTTCGCATACGTGTGTACGTGTTCACTCATTTAACACCCCCTCCTACAACCACGTTAACCAATTTAGCCATCGACCCAAGTAAGTCGCAATTTAACACCCCATTTCACAACCACGTTAACCAATTTAGCCATCGACCCAAGTAAGTCGCACTTTAACACCCCGTTAACCAATTATATGCTCCGCATCCTCCTCAGTGTTCCCCCGAGGGAAGCTGCGGGCAATTTTTTTTTTATAAACAAACTTGCTTTCACTGCCCAGTCTCTAAAAAGTTCACTATGCAAACTTTGTTATTTCTTTACTTGATATTATTGCGCTTTCATCCAGTCCAGTTAAAAAAACACAGTATACTCAACTTTGACAACCATATATATTTTGGCCACCTCGAACTTGCAAGACATACCCCCCCCCCCCCCCCCCCCCCCTGTTGTTCTAGTGGTTATAGTGTTCCACTACTCATCCGCCAGCCGCGAGACACAATCCCGTTTGCATTGGCCAGACTTTTCATTCAAACAAAATTTTCTTCACGCCAAGGTACTTAGATTTGCATGAACGTCAAAGAACCTTAGGTAGTTAAAAGAACCTAAGTTTGGTACGGGCTACGCACACAACCCAGTTTCCAGCTTTTCAGCGTCCGCGGCTGTTCGCCGTCCTTCAGCCCTGGTAAGCTGTTCGAAGGTGACGGGCTACGTACCGAACCTAGTTCCGAGGTTGGGTACGTAGTCCATGAATCAGAGCTGATAAAACTCAGAGTCCACTTGTGGTTCTTAGGTGGTCAAGAAGAGATGTAGTTTGCGCCTATGTATGACTGATTTTTAATGAAGTATTTATTGTAAGTATAAGGAGCGAGGAAGCCCTACAACTACCAATGTGGTCACAATTTGGTTAACTGCTCTCACGCTGCAAATCTTGGAAAGGCAAAATTCCAGCCGATTCAGGTGGCAATCATGACCAGAATCAGATTATTATTATTATTATTATTATTATTATTATTATTATTATTATTATTATTATTATTATGTCAGTGCAAGTGGTGGCAAAAAGCACTCACAGTAATAAAGTTTGGCTCATGATCGACACCAAAAGAGTACTGGGTTATTGGCATGTTTGTCTTTAACTTAACCAAAGCTGGACTTCAGAAAATCAGCCTATGTACTCTAAACACCATGAGGCGAAAATGTTGTAGGCCCGTGTGCTCAGATTTTGGTGCACGTTAAAGAACCCCCGGTGGTCAAAATGTCCGGAGCCCTGCACTACGGTATATCACATATTCATATGGTGGTTTTCGCACGTTAAACCTCACATATTGTCCAATAACTCTAAACACCTTATTGGTCTACACGGATCATGTCACAGGTGAATATCACAGCTCTTCAACTTGAAGAAATAACGTTCAGTGAGGTCTTACGTCCCGTAAGCACAATATGACAATGACGCACACCACAGCGGAGGGTTGCGAAGATTTTCACCATTCACCGTTCTTTAACGTGCGCTCACATCGTAAGGTAAACGAGCTTCTGCCCCAGACGGAACCGAACCCGCTAATTTCAGGTGAGCAGCTGAGCACCCGAACCCCTCCTCCACCGCAGCGGACAACTTAAAGAATGCCCGTGTGTAGGTTTTCTAAAATTAACAGGTCAACAACACTCTGTTCTCCAAGCCCCGCCGTGGTGGTCTAGTGGCTAAGGTACTCGGCTGCTGACCCGAAGGTCGTGGGTTCGAATCCCGGCGGCGGCTGCTGCATTTCCGATGGAGGCGGAAATGGTGTAGGCCCATGTGCTTAGATTTGGGTGCACGTTAAAGAACCCCAGGTGGTCCAAATTTCCGGAGCCCTCCGCTACGGCGTCTCTTATAATCATATGGTGGTTTTGGGACGTTAAACCCCACAAATCAATCAATCTGTTCTCCAAGTAGTTTATTCATGGAAAACATTGTTGCTGGATTAACCAATAGTTTCTAAGCCCATTTCGCTACCTTTCTTAAAATCGCCAATGGGTGCCTGTAAGATACTCACTTACATGAAGAAAAAAATTGTGGGAGGGTAATTTACTGTACGAATGGCTTCTTTCAGTCGACCAATAAAACAAAGTTCATTCTCATACCTTTCATTCCCATCTCTTTACCTAGGTAAAGCGTCTCGTGACGGTAATCAGCCCATCACTGATGAAGCATAGTGATCATTAAGTTTTCCTAAATCAATCGTGATACCGGAGCAAAACGCATTCGCGAGGTTTTACAAGTTCTGGCCGACCACCTATCGAATAAAAGATGACTTTAACTGCTTCAAACATGACCCCATGTGAGCGTGTTCAGGCGGACATACTGGGAAATTTAAAGTAAGTATGTCACTGAGCAAGCGCTGACGTTGATCATGCAAAACTGTCCAATCACCACCTCAAAATTTGCGAACAAGACAGGACTTGGTATTTGGTCTGTAAATAAAGTTTTGAACCTTTCTTCAGAGATGGAGAGGAATTCTGCGATATTCAAGCCCGATGGAGTCGAAAGTACTCCACTGGAAAACATTCGAATGATTTGCCTGGCTCTCCCGTAACGGCTGTGAATCCCTTGCCCGCTTCTCTATCTGCAGGTGTTGTTTACAAGAGCCCCATTTCCGTCATGCGATGAGGTCATGCGGAATATGAAGAAACAGTACACCGCCAGTGAAGAAGATGCATTCCAGAGCTTTTCTAGCAATGACGGGAGAGCTGGTAGAACCATATGCATATCCGAGGAGGATACCTTGTTGGGGCTTTGTGTATTTTAATGAATTAGTGCATTACATGCAATGAACACGTTTTCACACACCTCGTAGTTTACTTTTCTCTATCCTGGAACACCTGTCACCCTAGATTTCACAGTGCTTCCACAATAAGAACACTAGTAGACGTCAGATTTAAGATCCCGCTTATGTAAATGAGCCCCTGCACGATGTGTTGAGTTCTCAAAGTATAACGTATTACCGCTACATCAAACGTCATAGTCAGCAGTTGCACGCAGCTTAACGCAGTCATTTGCGCGAATCTAGATGTCTGGTGGTTCAGCAATGACAATTCGTGAGAGTGTAGCGTGCTGTGAATGTGCACTCCGAAAGATTTTACATATTTAGTATTATCGCTTTCTTATAATTTGTCTTTTTCACATGTCATTTTTTCTCTTTCTTCTGTTTTTTTCTAACGCTAACTCTACTGCTCTAGATTTCATGGCTAATCCCCCGTGGAGGCATGTTGTCACTATCTACATCAGCTTGCATGCGACTATGGTCGACATAATTTAATCATACCCTATTTCAAATGAGCACAACAAGTGTTTTTAGTTACGTCCTTGCTAGTTGTCCCACAGTGAACGTCACTTTCCTTGATATGTGAAGCGAAGGCTTCCCTAGGTTCATGACGGGAAATTCATGCTCTACGTGAAATATTCCGCGGATATTTGTGTCACTAACTAAGGCAATGTATTGGCAAGGCGGTGACCTTGCATTTTCAGGCAAACACTTGATGAACGCTGGGGCGGTGAACACTCAATATTGAGCGATGATGTGCTTCAAAATACTACACTTTCTGGATGCAAATCAGCTAATTAGGAATGATATTAATAAATCTACATCAATTGCAATGCGGTTTGTTCTCTCAGATGATACTGGTCGCTTTAGCAACGCAAACTTTAAGTTAGCCCTCCCCATAAATTTTCATGTAGCCATAGAACAATAAAGAACAAAACATGACGTCAGTTGCCGACAACAGATTATAGCATAAGTGCCGGCCCCGTTCAACTCTAAACATAGTCCTTGTAGCCCGTGCGGATTACAGAGGTGTCTGTAGGCTTATTATCTCATTCCTGTTATTAATTGTTCCTCTTCAATATGCTGTGCAAGCGAACATTTACAACGCGTTTTTATCAAATAAACCAAGACGATAGTTGGAACTGTTGTCATCAATCATCTGTTGTCTGCATTCGGTCTCATTTATTGTCAGAATCAACTACCGCCCCGTTAGGATCGTAGCTAGAGGACGTCATATGTAGTACGTTTAAAGCGAAAGCTGTAGTGAGATCCCAACTCGGGTCACGTGGAAACGTATATAGTTGTCCGCCACTGCCTCCGCAGGTGTCCGTAATCACATCGCACAAAATTAGAAAAGAAACTCAGCCCCCATTATAAGGTGGGGCTCGAACTCGGGTCTACCGGGTGCCAGCTCAGTACTCTACCACTGAGTTAAGCCAGTCTTTTTTCTTTCATGGTATTTATTACAATGTTTGTTAAAATTAACATAACATTGGCCCGCAGGTCGCGGGATCAAATCCCGGCTGCGGCGGCAGCATTTTCGATCGAGGCGGAAATGTTGTAGGCCCGTGTGCTCAGATTTGGGCGCACGTTAAAGAACCTCAGGTGGTCGAAATTTCCGGAGCCCTCCACTACGGCGTCTCTCATAATCATATCGTGGTTTTGGGACGTTAAACCGCACAAATCAATCAATCAAAATTAACATATAACATGACAATAATATTATAGAACATAGGTACAACCACAGAGTGACAATAACCGCTTTAGCGTTACTAAAGAAACACTCGCAATCAATGAAGTTCAGTAGAGCCGCGAGAGTTGTTCAAATTGTGTTATGCACAACAGGCGGCAAAGCCAAGCACCCAATCAAGATGGGGTACCAGTCCGGTCTGAAGTCGATTTCAACATAAATGTTTTTAGGTGGACAGTCATTCTAATAAAATGTGAGCTTCAAGAAATGGTAGGTTTTGCGTTGCGATGTTGCATACGCGTCTTCCATAGACTGTGCATACCCATGAGAAGAAACATATCAAAAGGCACTTCATCAAAAGATGTCAGCAAAAGATAACGGATAGTGTAAGAATTCAAATTAAAATGTTTCTCACAGTCCGCTCAAGGACATCCCAGAAGAAATTAGCATCTTTGCAAATAAGAAAACACTGTTCCATTGTCTCCGGCACGTCACATAGGCGGCAGGCAACACAGAAAACAAAGATACCATTTCTTTTTAACCATGTTTAAGCGGGCAGCGTTTCAGTATGTCATTTATAGAAGAATGTTTTTGAATTTCGAGACACATACAATTCTCGCACACGTTTCAAGACATCTTGACCTGGCGCATCGGAGCACAATGAATGGTACAACGGAGGCGGTAAAAGCATATGTAGTAAATCTTTGTATAATACTGTGCGAGACACTGTATACAAGTATTCTATAGAAAAACGAGCTATATAAGGTACCTAACTGCAGAATAAACTTCCTGCATGAATCCCTACGAACAGGGCCGTTCGGGAAAGTTTGAAGAAATGACTAGGTCAGGGAAGCAATCCATGAGATTAACCTGCAAAAATGAGCAAAACAAATTACGGTATGGGAAATTGTCACCGAATAAGAAAAATCCAAAAACTGTTTGCCATAGATACAGATGTTTTAATCCTAACCCACAAGCACCAACTGGCCGGAAAATGTCACGACGCATGGGCTCAAAACTAGAAGACCATATGAAAGTTGGGAAAATCTGATGAAATTGTTGTACATAAAATCTTGCACAATGAATAAGTTGCAATACCTAGTAGAGCTTTGTTGCTAGAAAAGTATTACAATCTTCAGCTCTCCCAAATATTGATAGGCGATGGGGAAGAAATGTCTGGGCTTGTAGTTCAAGCTTAGGGACGCGCTCCATCCAGGAACGTTCACTGCATATAACCCATCTATCGGTACACATAGGTACGTTGGTGGTGTTCTTGTCCAATTAAATTCCTGCTTATTGACTACGTTTGCTAACCTTAGAGCTAAATCATGATCCTAAACTCTTCGAGGCGTTCAAACGAGCTCCTGATAACTATGCGAAATTTGTCTATTACTGATAACACAACTTTGATGCTTGATTTATCTGTGCAGAAGACTGGTACATCATCTGAATAAGCTTATGCTTTCATTTCAGTTTCTAAAATATCGAATCCACGAATACCACTAGATCGTAATATACTTAAGCATAGCAGCTCTAGATAAAGGCAAAGAGAAGTGGTAGCATGGGGAAGCCCTGCTTTACATAGCAAGAAATCGAAACTGGTTTGGACAGGTGACCATTGACAACAAGACGGGTCGAACATTGATTATAGCATAGTTTGACGCCTTTAAGCACAACAGCGCCAACATTGGCATGTTCCAGAAGAGAGAAAAGAAACGAATGGCTAACACGATGGAAGGCTTTTGCAAAGTCTACCTGTAACATCGCAAGGTGTTTTTGATGTTCATAACATTACTGAAGGACAGTACGAGTGACATGTATATTGCTTTTTATAGATCAGCCCTTAATTCCACATGTTTGGTGGGATTCAACGAGAATAGACGTTGCCAATTGCAGCAGATTTAATGCTTTGGCGAAAATTTTGTAGTCAACGTTTAACAGCGCCATTGGCTGGTAACCCTGAACAGAGCGAAGCTTTTCTTGTCCGAATTTTTTGTATCAAAACTGTGTGGCTCTTGCAAAAGGATCTAGGGAGCGTCTCCTTGTCATACCTTATTTTAAAGATATCCAGCAGTATAGGAGAGAGAGAGAATAATTAAAAGTTTTGTAAAATTCAGCAGAAATGCTGTCGGGGCCTGGTGACTTAGATGAAGGTTAGCTGTTGATAGAGTGCTCAATTTCCTGTATCGTAATAGGACCACTAATGGCTGCACAATCATCGTCTTCAAATGGGGCTCAAAGGGCAACAAAACTCGTGGTAAGTTTGACATCAGGGTTTGAGGGAGCACGAAATAAACTTTCATGATACTTTTCGAATGTCGACGTTATGTTTCTTGCGTCCGTTACAAGAACAACATTACAGTAAAGGTCTGGGATTTCTTAAGAAATTTCGTGGCGTTTTTCGTGGAGTAAAGGTTGACTTGTTGGCTGTTTTCAGTTTAAGGTGCGTCTATTTCGAGGCCTAATACGTGCTCCTATGTAACGAGCAACATCAAATCTTTGAAATTGATTTAGGCGGGCTTGATGCCCGGGAAGTAATCGCGTTATTGCAACCTAAGGCGTTTTAAAACAGCAAAAGAACAAGCAATCATAGCACAATGTGAATAGCGTAACGAGTGGGTCATCCAATGCAAGAACCCATTACAAAAACTTGTTCTTGTTCACCTATTAACTGCGGCGAGCACCCACATTAGGCACAAATCGTCAATCCTTTCAAAGCCTTTTCTAAACACTCATTTCATAACTGCTTCAAGCACACTTGCTTGATACCGACTACGGCAACAAAAAAAAAATACTAATGAAACTTTAGGGAAGTAGGCCGGTATTTGCTGTGCTATTTTTTCGCCATTCTTCTGAAAAGCGTGGTATCCGCTAAACTATTGCGAGGAATTTCGTGCGAATCGTTCATGCAGTGGCTGACCACGATAAGGAATTATGGCTGAAGTAAGTATGCGCCACAGTTAATAATGAAACAAGAACAAGCTTTTGTATTAGGTAAGAGCATTGGACGACCCAGTCGTTACACTATTCGCATTGTGTGACGACTGCTTCCTCTTTCGCTGTTTTAAAACGGCTTATAGGTCGTATTAACCCGACTCCTTTCCCGACATCAAGGCTGCCTAAGGCAAGTTCGCGAAGAACTCTGAAGCACCAGCGTAGCTCAGGTGTAAAGTACTGTACTAGCACCCAGTGAACCCTCGTTCGAGCCTCACTGTGTCACTGGCACTACGTTTTTTTTTTATTTCGTGTGATGTGGTTACGGACACCGGTGGAGGCGGCAGCAGCGCTTGCGGCGGCGGCGGGCAACTATACGGTGGCGCGTCACCCAAGTTGTGATCAAAAAACAGCTTTCGCTGTAAAATTAAATCCCACTGTAACGTTTTCTACCTGAAATTCAATACATTCCTCTAATATATTGTATTTTGAAGACATTTTGCGTTTTTATGCGTTTGAGAAGTTGCCAAAAATATCTCGATTTGGGAGTGTCCCTGCGCATTCGAACAGTGCAGTGCAACTTGTAGACGACTGCAGACACAGATACACTATTACAAAGAGCTAACGAGTAAATGTTGCAATTAAAGAACAAATGATTGTAATTTAAGTGTACGCAATTAAAGTGGCAGCCTATCAGTTGAACGCTCGAAGCATTGTGGGTTCATGCCAAATTTTCACAGCTCAAAGTTATTCAAGAGAGCAAAAAACAGCAGCGAATGTCACTTTGTTAAAGATCGTTTTCATGTAAAAACCGGGCTAAGAGCACATAAGCAAGCCTTGAGGCTTTTTAGCTGACACTGAGACTGGCAATCTAGTTGGTCTTTTTCAGGCGTGTCTTGTCATCCTCACATCCTACCCACATGTAATTTGTTTATAATTTGTTCAGTTTTAACAAAACTTTATTTACGAAACAAATAAGTTGGATGGTAGTGGTTTTCAAATGTTGTTGTGTGTCACATTGATGGAAGGTTTTTTGAAAGTACATTGTCCAGAGTTCTAGTCTAGCTATGCTTGGTTTTAGGGGCCAAGCTCTTTAAGGTCGTGAATTGGTCGTTGTCGGCTTTGTTGGCCGTAACCGTCGCTGATGTTGACGTTAACGATGACACCCATGACGATCAAGACCAAGTGCGTTGCAGACCACACATTTTTTTTTTTGTCATTACGGCACATCGTATGCAAGCTACCCACTTTAAATCATGAGAATGACGGGGACGCTGATGACTATGATGATAATGTCGATGATAATGGTGAACAACGACTGGCTTGCGCAGTAGATGACGTTTCAGTAACCCCAACGGTGCAGTTCGTTTGATTGGAAACAACCAACAGACACCAGAGGAACGTACCCAAACCTAGTTTTTGCCAGCTTCTGGCTAAATATGATGCCGCAAACCAGTAATATAGGCGGCAAAACGATAATAACAAGGCAACAGATCATACCAGTTATGACGTATAAAATTTACCTACAACAACACACCTCTCCACACTCATTTACGTGCATGAGTAGTCAATGCCACGGGTGAGTTACTGCAGCACCGAACGATTGCAATGCTGCGCCCACTAATTATCATTCACTTCTTGGATATGCCACGACTTTTTAGATTAATTTTCTATGGCTTTAGTTTATAGTCTTCCTATCCTCGTAGACTTCGGTGTTTTCACCGCTCTAATGTCAAATAATGACTTCCTTTTACTGATCACCGGGACCATGCAGTTAGCTGTACATTCTCACTGTGTTTGCTTTTTTTTTCAATTTTGAAACTGGGTTTCCAAGGTTATTTAGTATTTGTGGTCCATAGTCATTACAGTCAGGATGCCTGTTTTAATAAAATATATTTTTTAGATGCGAAGCGCCTCTTTCACTAGCGTGTGTAACGCTGTCCGGCCGTGTCTCTGGCGCAACGCACCACACCGCGTTCTCCACGCCACAGGTGTTGGAACGATACTGTAGCGTCCTCCTCATTCTATTCATCATCCGCATCACTTCTAGCCACCGTGCCACGAGCAGCGCGAGCGAACAGAACGAGTTCACGCGCCTGGCTTGTCGGACGCTGGCAGCCGTCGCCGCTCCGCTTCAGCCTTGAAATAAAGGGACGAGATCCGCACGGCCCCGTCGGCCCCCTTCGACGTCGTCTCACACTCTCTCTCGTCCTCACTCTCACTCGCTACAGATAACAAATAGATCAATTCACAGCTGCGCGTTGACGTCAATCTCTTTATCACCCGCAGAAGCTGCAGGCTCCTCCCAACACACCTAGCGGGTGTTGCTTTTCCGCCCACTCGCAACAAACTTCTCTCGCTTCATCTTTACACCACCCGCAGCACTCGACCAAACGTCGACTGAAAACACTCTTTCGGCTCGTTTATCTGCCATGAAGGTCATGCGAAAGCCCACCCGCTTACCATGTCTTGGCGTTTCAAAGAAACGTTAACTCTAGTGAACGCTACACCGAATTTCAGATCAAACCGTTCTTCCAGTACCCCCGTCAACACCAGTTTCAATTGGGTCAACGGCATGCACACTGCTGCTGCTCCGCATCCCGCCATGGTTTCCTTCGGGGTGATGGTCCATTATTTCTCATAAAAATAAAACATTTTCTAGCTGTCAGAACCACATTCCTCGTCTTCACAATTGAACATCCTCTGAAGGGGAGACTGAAGGCATTGCGAACGAGATCTACTTAACAGAGTTACGACATGCTATTGGAAATACAGTCGACAATATATATATAACACGGAAAAAAGTTTATTCGTAAGGACCTTGCGGGGGACGCTGAGGCAGGCGGGGGCCATTGTTTGGTATTTCACACTGTTGTACGTAGCCGTTAGGTACGCAAATACCCCTCAGGCAGTGTCCCGTGCGACAAACCTTACTGCGAGTGTACTGCCGCTCTTGAAATCTGTTTTCCAATAGCTGAAAGCGAGAAACAAGGTACATGGCTTACGCAAGCATGTGGGACAGCAATATCAAACATCTATTAAAATGTATTTCTTGATAGGCAAAATGAATTTGATAGAGCTCCTTAATGCACGAGTTCATTATCCTCATTTTCGAAAGAACTTTTCTTTGCACACACAATAATATGTATGTATGACTGCGGCAGTGTTTACATTGTATCAGTTGAGCACCATAACAGCAATTTTTCGAAGCAAAAAGGCGGTGTTGCACTTCGAGTATTAAATAAATATGAAATATTTCTGCGAAGAACTTCTCTTGGTGAGCACCACCTGAGAACCACTTCACATGTTTTTATTGCTCAAAAAACAGTATACCTTTTAAAATGAATAGCGATTTCTTGATGCGATATAAAACGTAAGATATTCCTGAACATTCATAAGTATTTAGTAATGTAAATGCAATTTTTGTATTATTGCATGCTGACTTGCACTTAACTGTACAATTTTTGTGCTTAATTATACTGAAAAAAGAAACTAGACTACTCATATTCATATGTTTTTGATAATGAGTCATGTTATAAGGGTACCACCTATATTCAGGAAAAACTGCAGGTTTCTTTTCCAAAAAAAAAACCCCTTACTGCAAATTTTTGTATTTTATATAATAAGAACCATTGAAGAAAAAAACGCCAGAAACTTTCCGCCATCGCTTTCTAAATTATTTGTCCCGTTCTTTTAAAGGTAAATTGAAGCGATTCAGTCATCGCCTTTCTTTTGTTCTATATCAAAATGTAACTATGAATTGGGGTACATAAATTAAGAAGCTCTTAAATGCGCTGGCACAGTATTACGTGATAATGTTTTGCATCAGCAGTCATGATGATTCCATCATGCGCAAGTGCAACTAATCGTCAAGTGACAACGTTTTGTAATATAAATGACGTAGGAGTTTATGAGATATAATTTACCCTCAAGCAGGGTTTCCCGTCGTAAACTCGATGAAGACGCCGAGACCACTGACACAAGAATGTGCAGGTTGCATGGTACTGAAACATTAAAAACAGTGACACTGAGCTCAGGGAAGAATTTGGCATGGGAAGAATTGATCAGTATTTTTAATAACACATTGGCTTACCATACGCCCATGTGATAGCAGCACCCTGTGGAGGCAGCCATTCTCTGAGTAATATCCTGAAATTCCACTCAGCTTCAGTTATGCAACTACATTACACTTGTACGTCGTACACGTATTTTGCTAGTACAATATTTGAATTCGTTTAAATAAAGATAACAGGAGAAATGCAGAACATCCTCAGACACCAACATAATCCACACTGTTCCTACTCTCTCCCAATAACTGTGCTTCAAATGTCCACTAACTTAACATTTTTTTTTTTAATTTACTCCACTCACTTATCTCAAATAGTTGCCATCATAAGAACTCTGCCATTTACCGCTTTGATAAGCATGCAATTACTGTACCGATTCATAATGATACAAAAATAGCGCAAAAAGATGAAAACAAGAAAGTTGTTGTTTTTGTTGTTTCCCTGTGCAAATGGCTCGAACCCAAAGAAGGGGATTGGCCGATTATAAGGTGAATTTGCCCTAAATTTTCAGCAATGCGTCACCACCACAAGTTGGTGATGTTCACTTTCTTCTCTTTGTCTTTTCGAACCCCTTTTATAGCATTACGATTTAGTACCAAACAGTCCGCCTCTTCGTTTAGCTTTACTTTTTTGTACCAAATGCATGTCACTGCTACTGGAATGCATGCTCCTCATCTGTATGTTCTGATAACTATATTAGGTAAAACATTCAGAATAATTCAGTTGAAAGCACCCCGCTGTTGGTAACGTGTGTAATGGGTAGGCTGTAGTCCTGTGCTAACACACTAACGCGTATAGCTCACGCAAGGCGATGTCATTCTGTTCCAAGTTTACATATCTCCATTTACTCCAATTATGGTCTAACAAGTCAGTGGGATGACTTATGTTTTAAGCTAGCTGTAGTATTCCCAAAACAACGCTTCATATATGCATAGAAGTATACAAATTTAGCTGCATAATGATGTACGAAACATTCAAGTGTTTTTATTTTGAATTTGTAATGTGCACAGATGCGTTTTATAAGTAGCAGCGTTGGTGTACCTGGAGCTTTAATAACCTAATCAAATACAATGATTAATAAAGCAAAGCAATACTCTCTATGATTCACCCTACTAAAAATATTTATACATGTATTTTGGCTGTTTGTGTGAATTCTTTTTCAGAGTTTCGCGACGGTTTTAAGCACGTCTTTTTGAATTTGGCAGTCAGTTTCTTGCAACCCACCACCATCATTTTCGTGTGATTCAAACTTACACCCTAAAATCAAGAGTTCCACAGGCGATAAACGAAACAATTAGATAGCTCAACAAACTACATAATGGCAGATGTGAAGTCTCCATACAAATTAGAAATTTGATTTTCCAAGACGTCACCATATACCAAATAAAAAGGTTCAACATTGCTTACCGTATTTACTTTGGTCTTCCGGTATAGTGCCTTCGAGAGGAAGTAAGAAAGTGATCAGGTAAACAGGGATGCTGATTAGCAAAGGAACAAACGCTCTTACAGGTATTTGTCGTATTTAAAGAATTTTTCTTCGGAAGGATGAAACAAACAATTTACTGGAAGAATACTTATTTTGCAAAAGTAGCTCTCGTATCAAAATGACTAAAGCTTAAAATAAAGAAAGCAGTAACAGTTCCAATTTCACACAGCAACTCGCTCCTACACCTCGTCTTTCACATCACGGTCACACTCCTACACCCTACCTCTAGCATCACTTCTCTCCGATGTGCCGTGCTTCGCCACACACTTTCAACAGCAAAAACGAATGGTGCAGCACTCGGAGGTGTTACTGCATTTTTTCTGTCATATCCACTCTTGACACGACCGACTTACCCGCATCTTATTGCTCAAACCAACTTTTCTCTGTATCGGCATAATAATATTAGCGCCCTGAATTACAAGGGTACTCATTCTTTCTGTGATTACTGCATTTTTTTCGAAAGGACTAACAAAATTCGAACCCCCACCACGACGCCAGATGTCCATCTCACCAATGGTGGAATATATTTTTCGATAAGTGTTTTGCAGCATGAGTGCATACATCACCAATTACTCTACTATCATTGTTTTCACAATCCCCGCCCACTGACACCATGACTCATTATTGGCTTGGACTGCCTTTTGCTCTTTCCATTCGTTTCAAGACAAGGAATTAAATATTCGTTGGCCCAACAGTGAGAACGTCAATAATGGCATGACGCAGCTAGACGCAAGGGCATATTTTGATGCGTTGAGATTAGAGGTACGTAACGGACCTTTGATAACACAGAGGCATCAGACTGCTATTAGAAATTGCTCGTTTTTAACCAAATCAGCCTCAATAAAAACTAATAATGCTGAGAGCTCTTTTGCCTAGCGGTTCACGGGCACTTTTGGTGAGTTCTAATTAGCACGGCATGTCTGCACGCTCTGCTTAAGCAATAGTAGTTCGTTAAGGCATCTCTTTTTTGCTTAATATGCACTTGTATAAAATTGCAATTTGTTCACGGTGTTAATTCCGAAAATACGCAGGCACTAAGATCGCAAACGAAGACACTTGTGCCTATTTGCAAAGACACATAGAGCGCTCTTGATAAAAAGTTCACAACTATAAATATAAAATGAGGCCGAAAATGTGTAATATTTGAAATGTTGGAACCACGGAATTGCCAATAAAATCAAAGTGAGTGCAAATTCGTGTCACATTAACCACTTACCTATCAATATTTTCCCTATTTAAGTTAATTAAGATGAACAAATCAATGTTCTCGCTCGTTTCCTCTCACGCGCAATAACAATCACGCATTTTAGCTGTTTTAAAAAGTTACAAATAAATGATTCTCTGAAACAGTTGATTCAATCGAGGTATGTACATCTTTATTTTTCCTAGTATCGGTCTTACAAATAAACAATAAAGCACGATGAAAAATACTCGTGTTACGGGGAGTGAAGTTCAAAAGAGAAAATGTTTATTCTCACCTCTTTTGGTAGTTGCTGTTGCGGAGGTGGTTTCTGTCGTGGTAAGGAGGAAAGACAGATGCATTGGTATTTTACTTTGTCACATGGGAAAATCAGTAATCGAACATAATTCTGCACTCTAATATTCTGTAGTCAACAAGCAGTATATATATATATATATATATATATATATATATATATATATATATATATCAACGGCAGTCATACGGCTGTGTCACTAGGCGGAACCCATCTTTATGCACCTATATATAATATACGTTTGCTTAACATAGCCTTTAAGACAATGAATGACATGCTTTTTCGTTAGTGCATAACTCTATTGTATATGAAACTTCACGCGTTCTAATTGTACAGATCTCACTACACAAAACACGTATTGCAATATCGTCCCATAAGATCACGCAAAATGTATTTAGCTACCTAAGTTGTAAAACTGCGTGCAAATATTGTCACATGTATCGAAATACTCCTCCGGCAGAGCCGTTGAAATGACGCCAAAGGGAAGAAGACGACGAAGTTATTGTGGGGATGAGTTTCGATCACCCTGTGGACTGTGGAAGTGCCACACGTTGTGGCCACTTCTCTCACCCAATAGAAATGGTCGTATGCTTTCAAGTCTCACATTCAATATTGTTAGCTAAAATGTTACCACCAGGAGCACCACAATTACTAAAAAATGGTAACGCGCATAATATGTGAGAGGAGTAGTTTGAGAGCTTTACAGTAATGTCAAAATAAGTTTTCCAATGAAAAATGTCTGATTATCTCAGATGAGTGTACCTTTATTATCCCAATATAGCGCAATCATAACGATTTAAGGGCATTCTGCTACTGGCTTTCTACATCATTAGTTCGTGATAGCTGTGTATTATGTTCGTATTTCTACATCGCCAACACACTTGGGGATATATTTTCGTTAATATTCAACAAATGTGCAGCAAAAAGTAATTGTATAATACAGATACTCAAGAAGTATGTACAGTAGTCGTTGCAGCTTGCTAACGTACATGCGAAGTAGCCAAACAGAAAGAAGCTAGTAATAACCCGTGAAAGGTAGTAAGAACCGTGGTTACTGTTTTATTGCAGTGACTGCTTTTTTGCGACTTTTATTTAAAAGTTCTGGATTGCAGAGTCTCAATGAAGAAAAAATGAGGTTTCTACACGATATCAAAGATGAATCTCGACTTCTACCAGTGGTTGCGTTTCGCTCCATGAGCTGACATTTTCTTGCATTCTGCTTTTCACGAAGAAACAAATTATTGTGTAGGGCCTACAATCCGTGAAGAAAGTGACTAAATGGTTAGTAAGTACGTGAGTTTAGCGATTTGCTGTTAAAGCAGCTGTGAAGAGGTTTATGAGTCGTTTAAGACAGCGACGAGACAGCGTGAACAACCGTCCAGCGATCGGCACAGCAACGAACCGAAGCACGAGCCGAGAGAGCCGGGCGTTGGCGATGCTGCTCGCTGCAGGCACATCTTCTTCATCACAATCGCCCCCGCTGAAAAAGGAGCCATCCTGGCGACTTAAGAAGTTTCAGGCAGAGGCTCATGGTACGGTTTCAGTCGGGAAACATGGACGATGTCACGTGAACGCCGGCGCATGTCGTCCGATCGGGAAACTGGTTCAATTAGAAAATTAACCGGAGATGTTTTCTCCAAAACGGTGTAAGGCCCCTCGTATCGGGGGACAAGTTTCGAGGAGAGTCCCGGTGTTTGGTGTGGGATGGCAAGCCACACAAGAGACCCTGGGGCATAGATGGGATCCGGAAGAGAGGTGCTACGGGTTTCTTTCTGGCGTTGTTGCTCTTCCGAGGTGAACGCACGGGCGAGCTGGCGGCACTCTTCGGCTTGTCTAGCAGCATCGGAGATAGGTGGACACTCGGAAGCATCAGGACGGTAAGGAAGTAGGGTATCAATTGTATGGGAAGGCTCGCGTCCGTAAAGAAGAAAGAAAGGTGAGAATCCCGTGGTGGTTTGTATTGCGGTGTTATACGCGAACGTGACGTATGGGAGAACACGGTCCCAGTTGCTATGATCAGATGCCACGTACATTGAGAGCATATCACCTAGCGTGCGGTTGAACCGTTCCGTTAGTCCGTTAGTCTGCGGGTGGTATGCTGTTGTTTTCCGATGAATGACGTGGCATTCCGAAAGCAGAGTTTCGACGACCTCGGAAAGGAAAGCGCGGCCTCTGTCACTAAGGAGCTCTCGAGGTGCACCATGTCGAAGGATAAAGCGTTGCAAAATGAAAGAGGCGACATCCTGAGCTGTAGCGCTCGGAAAAGCGGCTGTTTCGGCGTAGCGTGTCAGGTGGTCAACCGCCACTATAATCCACCGATTACCATCTGGTGTCAATGGAAGGGGACCGTAGAGGTCAACGCCGACGCGATCAAATGGCTTGGCAGGGCATAGAAGTGGCTGCAATGCGCCAGTCGCACGTGGCAGTGTTGATTTCCGTCGCTGGCAGTCAGGACAGCACTGCACGAATTTACGTACAAAATTGTACATGCCGCGCCAGTAGTAGCGATGGCGAAGGCGTTCATATGTTTTGAACACTCCGGCGTGGCCACATTGCGGATCGTCGTGAAGGGAGGCACATACTTGCGATCGTAAAGTGCGTGGAATGACCAGCAACCACCGGCGGCCATCGGGAGCGTAGTTGCGTCGATGAAGAAGTTGATCGCGGATGGCGAAATGGAAAGCTTGACGTCGGAGGGATCGAGATACTGGAAGGTTGGGCGTGCCAAATAAATATTCGATAAGAGAGGCGATCCACGGGTCACGACGTTGTTCGGTGGCAATCGAGTCGAGATTTAGTGATGACAAGGTCTGGAGGCAAGTGTTTCCGCACGTCTGGTCTGGTGGTAAAGGTGAGCGGGACAGAGCATCAGCGTCAGAGTGTTTGCGTCCGCAGCGGTATACGACGCGAATGTCGTACTCCTGGATGCGGAGTGCCCATCGCGCAAGGTGGCCAGAAGGGTCTTTCAACGTGGAGAGCCAGCAAAGCGCGTGGTGATCAGTTACTAGATCGAACGGGCGGCCGTATAAGTACGGCCGGAACTTTCCAAGCGCCCACACCAGAGCCAAACACTCTTTTTCTGTCACGCTGTAATTAGTTTCGGCTTTCGTCAGAGTGCGGCTAGCGTAGGCTACAACGTATTCTGAATAGCCGGGCTTTCGTTGAGCGAGGACCGCGCCTAGCCCGACGCCGCTGGCGTCGGTGTGCACTTCGGTAGGAGCCGTCGGGTCGAAGTGGCGAAGAATAGGTGGGGAAGTGAGCAGACGGCGCAGAGTAGTGAAGGCAACGTCACATGCAGGGGACCAGGAGGTGAGGTTCACGTCACCGCGAAGAAGCTGGGTTAACGGTGACATGACAGATGCAAAATTGCGAACAAAGCGCCGGAAATAAGAGCATAGGCCTACAAAACTGCGAAGTTCTTTCATGGTCGTCGGCTTGGGAAATTCTGCGACTGCTCGAAGTTTTGCTGGGTCTGGTAATACGCCGTGCTTGGACACGATGTGGCCTAGGATGACGAGCTCGCGTGCAGCGAAGCGGCATTTTTTCAGGTTAAGCTGGAGACCAGCGTTGGTCAGGCAACTCAAAACGTGCCTGAGGCGAAGGAGGTGCGTAGGAAAGTCATGGGAGAAAACCACGACATCGTCGAGGTAACAGAGGCACATATTCCATTTGAGGCCACGTAGCGTATTATCCATAAGACGTTCAAACGTGGCAGGCGCGTTACAAAGCCCAAAGGGCATGACGTTAAATTCATATAGTCCGTCTGGTGTAATAAATGCCGTTTTTTGGCGATCGGCTTCTGCCATTGGGACCTGCCAGTAGCCAGACCGCAAATCTAGCGACGAGAAAAATTCCGCTCCGTGAAGGGTGTCAATGGCGTCATCAATGCGCGGCAAAGGATAGACGTCCTTGCGGGTTATCTTATTCAAACGACGATAGTCCACGCAAAATCGAATAGATCCGTCTTTCTTACGCACCAGGACGACGGGAGACGCCCAGGGACTGTGAGATGGTCGAATGACGTCTCTACGAAGCATATCTTCGACTTGATCGTTTATGACGCGGCGCTCTTCAGCGGAGACACGGTGTGGTCTTTGACGCAGTGGCTGGTGTAGGCCGGTGTCAACATGATGTTTGACTTGTGATGTGCGGCCCAGTTGAGGTTGCGACACATCGAACGAACTCCTGAACTCATGCAGAAGATCCAGCAGGTCGGCATGTTCGGTGGGAGTGAGAGTGTCGGCGATAACGCTGGAAAACGTATCATTGGATGACTCCCCGAGTGCCGACAGTGCTTTTGGGTGGTCGCAGTAGTCGTCCGGGACATCAAACAAAAACGAAGGGTCGAGATCCTGCACGCGGCCGAGACATTCCCCCGCAAGCAATGTGACAGGTGTGGAAAGCGGATTGCTTACGAACATGTTGCTTCTTCCGGCGGCAAGGTCAATTGTTGCGAAAGGCAGCGGCAAAGCTCGACGACATTTGAAGATATCGGAAGGCATAAAAAGAACTGTAGCGTCAGTGTAGGCGTTGCATGAAACGGGAACAAGGGCGCAATTTTCAGGCGGAATATCGGTATCTTCATGAACGAGCAACTTCAGCGGCTGATGAGGAGCGTCCAGTAATGGGACATCACACAAGGGTGAAAACTCAACTTCGGCGCGTGCGCAGTCTATGACGGCATTGTGGCGGGATAGGAAGTCCCACCCGAGGATGACGTCATGCGAACAGACAGGAAGAACAATAAACTCCACGATGTAAAGAATGCCTTCGATGGAGATTCTTGCAGTACAGGCTGCGAGAGGCGTTACCTGCTGTGCGCTTGCGGTGTGAAGCGACAGTCCGGAAAGCGGCGTCGTTACTTTGCGTAATAAACGGCAGAGATTAGCGGCAATAACAGAAACAGCGGCGCCAGTGTCCACAAGGGCGAAAGTACAATAACCTTCAACAGTTACTGCGACCACGTTAGCAGGAGAGGAGCGAGGGCTTAGACAGTTCGAAAACGGCGCAGTTCTTGCCTCTTGAACTGCGTTGCTTAGTTTTCCTGGTCGGAGGGTCCGGGCCGGCGACGCATGGGGGAGGGTGATCGCCGACGAGGAGAGGGTGCGCGTTGCGGCTGGAAGTCAAGGTGGTCAGTAGGCGCATAGCGAGGTGGCGAGACGGGCCCGTATTGGACAAAGGGTTGGCTGCCGGAATGCGACGACCGGGCATAGTTGCCGAACGTCTGAGGTCGACGGCGGCAGTAGCGAGCAACGTGTCCGGGAGTGAAGCAAGCGTAGCAAATCGGTCGGTTATCGGGCGTCCTCCAGGGATTGGCGACTGGTGCTGCCGCCCAAGGTGCAGTATAAGCAGCCGGGTGTGCGGGCTGTGAGCGCGTGGTGTAGGGTGGTTGCGGGAGCCTACGTACAGCGTCTGCATATGTGAGTGGCGCGGCTACGGGCTGCATCTCTTGCGAAAAGGCGACAGGAGGAGCCACAGGCTGCGCTGCATACGTTAGGGGCGCGGCCACAGGCTGAACGGCTGGTGGATAGGCGACAGGAGCGCCTACCGGCTGTGCGCCACCCGGGCAGGGACCACGGCTAGGTAGAGGTGGCTCGTAGTGCGCAAGAGGAACAGCTTGTGCAACCTCTTCCGATATAGCAGTGCGAAGCGGGGCAGGTAGACGGGTGGTGGTCTCGTGAGTAAAGGGCACTAGGGAAAGTTGGCGGGCGACTTCCTCACGGACGAAGGCTCGGACTCGCTGGAGCAATGGTGAATTGTCCGGCATGGAGTCGAAACTGGACAGCGACTCACCACCAGGCTTAGGCTGCCTAGTCAGAGCGCGTTGCTTTTTCAACTCGTCGTAGCTCTGACACAAGCTGACGACTTCAGAAACTGTGCTCGGATTCCTTGCCAAGAGCATTTGAAATGCGCCGTCGTCGATGCCCTTCATGATGTTTTTCACCTTGTCAGATTCGGGCATGGTGTCATTCACACGTCGACAAAGGTCGACGACGTCCTCAATATAGCTGGTAAAGGTCTCGCCAGTCTGCTGAGAACGGACGCGCAGGCGCTGTTCTGCCCTGTGCTTGCGGACAGCCGGCCGACCGAACACTTCAGCACATGACGTCTTGAAGACGCTCCATGTGGGGATGTTGTGTTTGTGGTTATTAAACCACAATTCGGCGACGCCAGTGAGATAAAATATCACGTGGCCCAGCTTGTCGGCTTCATCCCATTTATTGTTGGCGCTCACCAGTTCGTAGTGCTCGAGCCAGTCTTCGACGTCGGTCCCATTGCACCGCTGAAGACCTTCGGCTCCCGTAGCGTAGGATGGCCAGGGAAGTTGAACTGGAGCGGAGGCGTCGATGTAGTGGCGTTGGCAGTCATGACAGGTGGTAGCGTGCGGCTTCGCAGCTCCAGGGTGTAGCGACGGGGATTAACAGCACCTTCCACCAAATGTGAAGAGGTTTATGAGTCGTTTAAGACAGCGACGAGACAGCGTGAACAACCGTCCAGCGATCGGCACAGCAACGAACCGAAGCACGAGCCGAGAGAGCCGGGCGTTGGCGATGCTGCTCGCTGCAGGCACATCTTCTTCTTCACACAGCTATTACCGGATTACCTACACAGCAGCTAGTAAGGCCCGCGAATTTCATCGTTAGTAACTTCGGGGCTTGTTGGCGTTTACGTTAGGTAACTGCTAAGCCACGGATGTGTTCAGGTGCTTCGTTCATGCCATGGTGTATTAATTAGTAATTTCAACTACCTCATACAAGATTTACAGTGCATTTTCTCGATTACGTTAGCATAACAGCAGTGTGTTGCTCAATGGCTCCCAAAGCAGAGTGCGAGATACTTTTCACGAAATATTCTGCAACTGCTAACTGGTGCGGTGCGTGTTGGTCTGAAGTAAGTATCAAAACAGTCGTCTAGGTGCACTTAAAGTAGATGCAGAACGAAAGAAGGAAGTCTCGTATGTTTTGATACTCGAAACTCTGTAAGCGTTTCTTTTTGGTCTAATCTTGCCTACGTGTGTGTTGTGATGTATTACATTTATGTGAAGAATAACTATTTTAGATTAGCGTAAGAGGATGACTCTGTGGCGTTTTACTTTTTCACTTCATCTTATATATTTTTAAATTAAATCAGGTTGACATGACAATGCACACTGCACACATAAATCAAACAAGCGTAAATGATCAGTTCGTTAATTTCACTAGTGTCAGCATGGTTAGTTAGTTGGAAGGATTGTTACTAAAAGCATAGAAAAGAACCAACAGTTTTAGGTGATGCTCTTCACAAGGTAACGACGTGGCGGATCTCACTAACCTGCATCTGACTGCCTTCACTTCCTACAATGCTGGTGTTTATGTGACAAGTTTACTACTGGTACCTAATCAAGGAATATGCCAAATCGCTCTCAAAGTTTGGAGTTTGAACATTTATATACATCGAAGTGCCCAGTTGCATATCCACTTTTAAAAGCTTGTCACAGACAAAAGCATACTGTGGTAATGTTGTGTGATATTCTCACCATTCGGAGTAGCAGTTGTGGATGGGGGCGTTCCTAGTAGCAGCAGGAAAGGCAAACGTTTGTATTATTTATTATGTTTATACCACTTAGATGAATCTTAATCACGGGAATGAAACAAATTGTTGAAGAAATCTATGGAAGGCTTACATTGATTCGAAATATATTCAGAGCAAGCTAATGCCTTTTAATTTGTTTCATAAATGATAGTCAGTTTTCTCTAACTGTAGTAATAAAGCAACGTGTTCATTTGTAAACGAATTAACACGGTGACCAGTTGCTTTTGTGTATGCAGTTCAAAGAGCAATGACGTTATTCAAGACAGGCCATTTGAAGTTCTATTCAGCGACTTGCAATAGCTAACCTTATAGAATTCATCAAGGTTATAAACGAAGCAATAAGTTTTCTTTGCACAAAAGAGCGTAATATAATGCTTTAAAATTTAGTATCTACATATATATTTCTCAAGTACAAAAATATCTGCAAAGAACTTCACTGTTGCGTATTTTATCGCATATTGCAGGCATGTGTATTGCACCTAATTATAAATGCGGTTAAAAAAAGGCACTAATACTTAGCCTAAGCGAATGAAATTTCCACAGTATATATTGGCCTGTTTGCTGATTTCAATATACATTTAGTTTATTAGTAAGCTGCACAGTTTTTGTTTTGTTGCTTGACATCGCCTAAAGTATAATTCATTTTAGACACACTTTTTATGCTCCTCCTTTTTTTCTTCGCTCTGAAATATGACTTGCTTAAATTGCTCCTCTTTACCTCAACCTATTTATTGAAAAAAAGTTGTAATGTGAAATTTCTTACAATCCTGAGTACGAACTAATTGCTTACTTTTGGTTTAAATTATTGTTTATAATGGCGATATCTATTTTTAAAGAAATTAACTGCACCCTTATTACGTTAGAACTATGCGGACAAAATTTCATCCTCATCGGACTATCACATGTACAAACAACACACGAAGCTGCCCAAAAACAAATCGTGAGAAAAAAAGGCATTTTAACTATGTAGGTGAGAGCTCATCTATGCGCAAAAGATGTGTTTGTAAGGCAATTTCTTCTTTTATGATATCTTGGCCGCCATGCTTCTTTTGAGCATGTTGCTTTAGTTAACTTCTCATGCGAAATACAATCACAAGCAGTTTAGTGACAATTTACAGGATATTCGGCGAATTGAGCGCTTTATAGTTCTTACTATCACCTTGTTTACTTGAAAAGCGATTTTAACGTACTCTCGGTTTATTCACAATGTCCTGGTTTTTTGTCGGGAGAGCAGAAGAAATATTCTTGTGAAACCAAATAACAACAAAAATATGTAATTTCAGAAAACAACGCGTTTTATGACTCTCATCTTCCCTAATTGATATAATTGCTGATGCAGTAACATACCTGAATTACACTGTCACACAATTTTTCTACCTCGCTTACATCTCTCACAGAAAGATGGACACAAGAATTGTTTTTGTTAAAACCCGTCGAAGTGTAAAACGAGTATACTTTAAGCTTTTCAATTCTATAAACGTTCACTATGTGGAAAGAAATTTCAGAATGACAAATAATATTATCAAGTTTGGTTTATTTAGACGCAGTTGATGTGCTTACTTACATGTGTATGAGTGAAAAAAATTGCACGATAATAATACTGCTGCTTGGATTCTTGGGGCGATATAGACACAAAGTAGCAAGCTTGAAATTTTGCCTTTTTAATATGAGTTTATACACTGTAATACCACACAGTAAATATTATTTGGGCATAAATAGTGCTCAGAGACAGTGACAGTTCAATCGATTGAAAGAAATTTACAACAAGGCAATATATCAAAACGAAGGTATTGAGTATATCCTGCCATACACCTTCTAACTAAATAAATAGGAAATCAAACTATAACCGATAAACAGCTGATTGCGAATGAGTTTAAATGTTTCTTTCAATCCGTTTATTCTGATTCAGTGGCTTGTAATGATATTGGAAAGATACGTAATGCAACCGGACTAAACTCTGACTTTATCAGTTATGAAGGAATAGTTGCAATGTTACTTAATCTTAAATTGAAATCCTCTGTAGGCCCTGATAAGATTCCAAACATGTTTCTCTATCGGTATGCCGAATCCATAGCTAAATTTCTAGTTGTTATATTCCGTCTTTCCTTTTCTGAAGGTGTTGTCCCCGCCAAGTGGCGTATTGCATACAGTTCCTGTTTTTAAAACTGGCGATCGAGCCATCGTTACTAACTATCGCCCTATTTCGCTTCTCAATTCATGCAGCAAACTCATGGAGCATATTATTTCCAACTATCTGGTCGACTTTTTAAATTCCCGCAATATTTTAACACCCTTCCAGCATGGTTTCCGTAAGGGCCTATCTACTACCACTCAACTCGTTTCTATTGTGCATACCTTTTCTTCAGTTCTCGACAAGTCCGGCCAAGTTGACGCAGTATTCCTAGATCTAAGCAAAGCATTCGACAGGGTTTCGCATTCAGGTCTTCTCTATAAACTTAATACACTTAATGTCCCGCATCTTTTAATAAAGTGGATTGCCTCATACCTTGAACATAGAAAACAATTTGTTGATGTCGGTGGTCACGTTTCAGATCTTGGATCAGTTAACTCCGGAGTGCCTCAGGGAAGTGTCCTGGGGCCTTTATTATTTCTGGTATATATAAACGACATAACCTCTTGTGTGCACGAAAGCGTTGCTATTCGTTTATTTGTGGACGACTGTCTTCTGTACAGAGCTGTTGAATCAACTAATGACCAAATTACCCTCAACGACAGCCTGAATTTAATATCTAATTGGTGCGACATTTGGGGAATGAAGCTTAACCAAACTAAAACGGTGTATATGCGCATAACTATTAAAAAAATGTCCTCTTATGTTCAATTACTCTGTAAAGGGAGTCGAAATTTCTCAAACCAATAGCTTTAAATATCTCGGCTTAACATTTACAAATAATCTAACCTGGTCAATGCATATCGACAAAATCTGTGCATCAACTCGGCGTAAGCTCGGCCTCTTACGTCACAAACTAAAAAAATCCCCCTCCCGTGTTAAACTTCTTGCATATAACACGCTAATCAGGCCTCGTCTTGAATACGCGTGTATCGTTTGGGACCCGTTCAATAAAAAAGACATTAACAAACTTGAACAAATTCAGAGGCTGGCTGTACGGTTCATATATAATCGTTACCGCCGACATGACTCGCCTACCTCTTTAATGCAAACAAACAACATCATGACCTTACAGAGCCACCGTAAAATAACAAGACTAAAATTTCTTTATCAGCTTTGGAACCGTAAACTTGCACTCGACCCCGCTCCTTATCTAAACCTTTTGCCCCATAGACCCACCAGGAACTTTCACCCTTTTAAATTTAACTCGATTTTTGCACGCACAAACAAATTCAAACATTCCTTTTTCCCGCGCACCATAAGTGATTGGAATGCCTTACCATCTGAAACCTTCTTATCAAATAATGTTCTTCAGGGCCCGGATTCACAAAACTCACTTACGAAAACATTTTTGCGCAAGAGAAATTTTCTTGCGTAAGTCGATTCACGAAACGAAAAAACGTCGTAAGAGGCCATAGTTGTCACATCGGCCGCTCCAAATAAAGCGCGCTGTGACTGCCCGGGAACATGTCAGCGATGGTGATGCAGTTGCTATATTTGCTTACGTCACCGAAAAGTGCTCGTAAGTGGATTCACGAAGCAAAATTGTGCGTAAAAACAGCATGGCTGAGAGAAAATCCCAAGAGTGGTCCGGACCACTCTTAGGAACAATGTGGCTACTTAGAACCTGCTGCCGCAGCGGTATACTTTGGTGCCCTGGCTGGTTTTGAGTTAATTCACGCCCATCAAGGGCTGCCTGATGACTGCTGGTGCGTTTTTATTTCTTTCGGCGCTTTGAGCTTCGCGTGTTGTTTCCCTTGTACGCAGTGGATGGTGTTGACAACCACCATCGTCCAATAAGTTAGAAGTCGCAGTAATTGAAGAATTCTATTGGGCGTCAATGGCATAAAACTACGCATGTAAAGATTTGTGGTTGGATGAAAACCAATGTGATACGTGAATGGTCGGTGCATTCGAACGCGACATGGCATAGGATCAACCTTATTTGTTATGTTGTTGTGTTGCGCCCCATCTCATCCAATTAAAAGTGCGACTCGAGATCCTTGCCTCATTGGTGGAAATTACCACCAAAGAGGTTAATGGGAGCACATTCTTTGCACGCTATTGGAAATAAAAATGAGAGGAAGTTTTCAGTGAGTGGTTCCTAAAGTTTGTGCTCTAGTGTACTTTCATTGGCTCTAACTGTCCAATGGTTGCGATCTCTGAAATACAGCTGTCGATACACTTTGGGACGATCTGGAACAAAGCGTACTTTGTAAACCAAAGCGTATTAGGGGTGCGCATGATTACGCATGGAACTACAAACAAATCATGCATCTTCACCTTCACTGTTCAGACACCGATATGGACCGTGATACTATGGCAAGCAATTGGAATGAAATGACCCTAGTAACTTTGTATGACACCAAAATTATGCAAACCCTCACGATTCTAGAGCAAACCTTGGCTGAATTCATCCCTGCGTCAATTACCAGCCATTTAACTTGGCGCACGAACATCATTCAAAGGTAGAGTGAGCCACTGACATGTATTTTGTGCGACGTAGCGACCACTTGACCTGAGAATAATAGCGTTGCGAAGGCGAATCCCCTGTCGCATGCTCTAATCGAAGCAGACGACAAACGCGAGCAGACGACGGCTTGGCCGACAGGCACAGCTTGTGATTGGTTGTGAAGCAATATCCTCTACATCAGCTCACTCCGTGACGTTGCCAAAACACTTCTTTCATCTGACACGCCTGTCCTGTTCGTCATATCACCCCCCTCGCACATAAGAGAAAATTTTTTCACGCCGTGAAAATAGTGCAAGTACTTTCTAAGAGCTCTCTTATCACGGAGGAAGGAAAAAGGTAAGGAGAGGGCATGCCCAGCCGGCGCAGGGCGTAAAAAATGTGGCGGAAATGACATCATGGCGGCCATATTCAATAGGCACAATGGCGGCGTTGTTATGGTTACGTGTTGCGCAGTGGAGCTAGTCTAGCAGTGAGCGGCCGCGGCTGGCGGCGGAATGTGCGCCTTCCCAGGTCTCGTGCTGAGCCGTGGCGGACAATATCTGTGCTCTGCGCCGCGTTATTGGTTACGCAGTGTTCGTCTGGCAGTTACATTACTCTTAGCAACGTTTACAAATCTCTTTGTCCATCACGGGGTTTCAACAGTGCGTAGAACAAGTGCATATCTATGTGTCGTGCGGCGGATGACGCGGATGAAGCAGTTAGTGTTCAGCGAAATGGCGTTGGGCACCATGACGAAGCTGAATGACGACGAACGCCTTGCAGGTCAGTGACGGTTGAGCAGTGCTCCTGCTTGTGACAACGGACGACGCTGTTGAGCCCAGCAAGATGCCGTGAGGACCATGTGCACATACGTAGTTTCGTGTTGTGTGTGTACAGTAACAACTTGCATGTGCGTATTAAAACACCTTTTCTGTTCCGCTTGGTACACTCTCCACCAGCATTGCATGTAATCTCAACGTAACAGCAACCACGTTCAACTGTCACTAGCACCATGCTCAAAGTCACCACGGTCGCAGAATGCTGACGCAGGTGAGTTTCACGCGGAACACGGACACAGTGGCAGGACGCTGCGTCAGTCGCGTGGCGGAATGCAAGCGTAGAAGGCGCACGATCGATCGTGTTGTCTGTACAGTTGCTGAATTAATGACGTGAAAGCACTCGCCGTTGTCAGTGCATCTAGCGCGCGTTCTTTCGTAGTTGCTTCGTTGTCAGCGAGCTGTTACTCTTTGTTATTACTCGGACGAAGCGATTTCGCTGAAGATGTCCCGCTGGCTCTGAGTGATGAGCCCAGTTCCATTAGTTTCGGATCGTCACGACACACGCGCTGCGCAGCCCACGTGCTTCCCGAGCCGGAGAGGGAGTCGCGCCTTCTGCTTCGCATTCATATGTAAACAAGAAAGGAGAATTTGCCTACTCAATATGGCCGACTTCCGGCTTCATCGCGGCTTCACAACGAGTGACGTCAGGGCCTCTCCTTACCTTTTCCTTCCTCCGTGTCTCTTATCATCTTATGTGCTGCGCAGTTGTCGAAAACAACATGGCGTCGTAAACAGCATATCGGTCGGTGCGACTTTCAGCAAACGCTTCTCGCACGAGTTTCTTCAGCGTTTGACCGGATGTGTTGTGATTACAGCAGCTCTTTCGGTGCGTGTAAGCAGTGCGGAAAGCTGTGGCAGTGCAATGGTGTACGGTGAAGCGCAGCGAAGCCTGTGCGTCGGTGTGGTTATCAAGCGGGGATCGGCGTCGATGTATCGACGGCAACTCGCACTCGAGTAGCCTGCAATGTGTGTTTGTGTGCCGGTAACAGTTCGTTCGCTTAATTTTCCAGTCTCTCAGTTTGGTGCTGTGCGACATTTCGGATTGACAGCGTTTTGACACGTTACTTGAGTGACCGCAAGTACGTACGGAAACGTATGAACTACGCGCTCGGTTCTTGCTTCGCCACTAGTTAGCCCGCACGCTTCTATTTACTTGAGAGCAATGTACTGTTCGGGAGTGAAACGATGTTCGTTGTGAACAGTGGTGCTGTGTTGACGTTCCAAGACTTGTGAACAAGCTGTGCTCGTGTGAACGAAACTTGAAAGACAGCGTTGATAACTGTTTTGCCCTGCGAAGTCGTGGTGGGGCAGCTTGGCGCTTTTGTTTGTTAAGTCGTCACTTCTCTTTTTTGTGATAACCATAGTCCTAGCGCTGTGATGTGATCAACCAAAACTGCGAGATGCTACATTCTGTTGTGGATCGTGTTACTTTGGAAACGCGCCTAGACTGTTCTTCGGTAACAAATTAAGAGTTCTATGTGGCAGCGAGAGCCCGTGAACGTCAAGCTTCCCTCCAGCCCCCCAAAAAAGCAAAGATTTCACCGGTGCCTTGCTTTGGATGAAGTTGTAGGCCAATATCGCCTAACTACAGGTTTCCGAGTTCGTCTGGCCATCGTTTTGCACGGCACTAGAGCCTTGACAACAGCCGGTCATGGCCAGTTCTTACACTTTATCAATGGACGTGCACGCCTGGCCAGCCCTTCATTGCTGTCATTGGCAGCTTCCAGTCTGCAGATGCCCTTTGCCTGTTCGCCGTACTTGGTTCCTTATGACACCGACGGCCACTAAATGCTGCCATCGGTAAGTTCACCTTGCAGAACTAAATTTCACCGGTACTATAATTCACGCAGTTCTATAACGTGTGCAAGTTTTTAAGCCCATCAGATGTAATGTTTCTCTATGGTAAGTTGAAGCATGAAAAATTTACTACTACTGTTATATACATACATATATTATGGAGCAAATACATAAAAAGTTTTTTGTGATTTGATACAAGTGAGCTCTTGTTTGATTATGAGGTTGGGCCTGTCGATTGACCACGTTTAATAGTTGGAAAGTTAATGTGAATTTATTTTTCAGGAGCCAGGTTTCACTTGAAAATTTGTTATTTTGGAAAATTAGTTCTATAGACGATTACCACTGTGGTAGTACTATACTTCAGTAGGACATATATATTGCGGTACGTAAATTTTACATGAGGCTTCAGTTTATTTCAAAGTGATTATAGCAGACTTTGGTCACTTTAACGAAGTGATAGCTTCCTCAAATAAGTATTAGAAGTGAGTGCTTTTAATGATTGTTTTTAAGTATCTCGTTTTTGGCTCTTCACAGATCGCAGAGATTGGTTTGTTAAGGTCCTGTGAAGCATCGGTTGCACATTCTGGCACATGAATCCTCATCATTACTTGGAGCACCTGTACAAAAATAGGAAGGACACGTTCTCCCTAACTGTGCAAGCCTATGTCACTGCTCGGACTGTTATCATTCAGCGGATGTGGCGTGGAAGCATGCATGGCAGCCTCATCTGGAAGGACTGCAATCTGCTTGGGAGCCTCGAGGGCACAAAATGGCATAACGGCTGGCTGCAAGGATAGTTTTTCTTTAATACAAACGATTACGTGAACACCACTTACTGTGCACAAATTGAAAACCCAAGCATGGTTGCTTTCAGTGAATACCTGTAATATTCTTACACATAATTCTTATTCAACATTTATAGAACTAAATTGCAAGATAATTGAGAATGTTGAAAGCTGAAAGCCTGCAGCTTATGAATAAAACTCCAATAATCTGAGACTCAAAAGCTTGTGCTTTGAAACGAGCACAAATACTTTGATTCCCTATTGAGCTCTCCAGCTTGTGACTCCCTCTGTGGATCAAGTGCTCTGGAAGGAAATAGCAAGTGGGTGAAAATTGCCTGGCTGTTCACAACTTGCAAGGAGAAAGACCTATTGAAGAAGCCTCAGATGACATAGGGCCAGTAACTGCATCTTTTACCTAATGTAGCTTTTTTCTCTCTCAGTGCTGTTGCTTGTGTTTCAGCCGAACATGTTCACCACGATTGCATAGTGATATATATTTTTCTACAAATTGTACCTGACCTAAGTATGCATTGTTGATCTCTAAAGGTGACGTTCAGTGTGTTTCAAAGCCGTGGCTTCTCATTTCTCTGACTGTGGCTAGCCTATTTCAGCAGCAGAGCGATGCAGCTAGCACACATGCAATCCAAGTCATGGAGCGCTCCTTTGGTGTTCTGTGCAGGACACAGCATATCCATCCGGCAAGACACTGGTATCAACAATAATGGTGAGTGTTGGTGGCACCTGTAGGAGCCCGTTGTGTTTGTTGTGTATGATTATTTCCCCTGATGAAGTGCATTTTTGAAAGGTTTTCTTCATTTAGAATAATAGATGTCAGAAACAAGCACACTCATAATCCACAAGTTCTTTGTGTCTTCTAGACTGCCCGTTTGCTCCTATATGCGGTATGGTGAGCTGGCTATGTTAGATAGCCTTAAAGCTATCAACACTGGCTGTTGTGTTGTAATGCACTCTAACTTGTGTTTCTTAGTGAACTTATTTGTGGTCTACTTCTCGCACCTAGTGTAAAGTCGAAATAAAAGAAACTCTATTGGCTTTTTATGCCTGTCAGAAGTTTCATGCCTTCATCTATAACATTGTGGTTTTGCTCTTGTATCATAATAAATATATTTTCAGCCTTCATTGTTTGTGTGTGTGTGTGTGTTGAGGCTTGTCATTGTCTTCTGAAAATACAATATCTGTAAATATGAGCACATAATTGACAACTATACACTCTTGCATGTAGCATGGTTGTAACAATGATCTGTATTTTTCTAAGTTCCAGCAGTAACAAGGGGTTCGGTGCTCCACGGTCATGTACAGTGTATCAAGAACAGAGCACAGAAGACCAACAATTATAAAGGAACTGCCAGTGACTGTTCTCCTGCTCAAAGTTTACAACAGCAGAAAGAGCACATTGTGATGTCAGGAGCAGCTGCTGCTTAACTTCTTAGCAGTGCATTATTCAGCAGTTCCTTTGCTTGCATTCGAAATTATTTAAATTTTGCATGAAAGATACCAAACTATGACACTAATTTAAAGGCTGCTGTAGTGTTAGTGGGCAAATATTTTTGAGCTGAAGTTTTGAACATGTGTGTTAAGTGCCTGCGTGCCTCTACATTTGCATGCCAGAAATCACAGCATCCATGGTCGCCAATAGTAACTGTGTTTGCATTCTTTGTAGTACAAGAAGTAAAGCCATGGATGCAGTAATCATGTACTTAGTCGATGTAATCCTTCAGTGTACACTCATTTGTATATCACCAATGATGCCATGAGTGTATAAGCTCTGGGAAATGAATCTATGTGGATTATTTTATTTGGAAGGAGGAGGATCATCATTACTCCTAGTATATCTTAACAGTAGATTTTAGTGCTTGGGTATTATCCCACTGCCTGTCCATCCTTCAACAGTCTACTTATCTACTGTGTAAGTGTAACTTTTTAAATGTATACTTTGCTCGGATAGGTTTGTTTATAATGTAATGCAAGTGACTTATCATCTATGCAGCTCTACTCAGACTAGAAATAAAAGTATTTATTTTTATATGTAGCTATAGCATGCATTCACTTGTGTTTTTCTAGGTGCCTGTACAATTGTTTCGCCCTACAAAAGTGCTGGTATACTCTAATATTGAATCTGGCATATTAAAATAGTTTGTTAGTGGAAGTAAGAATGTGTTTACAACCAATATTACTATCCTCAGATGAACTGTGAAAACTCTGTGAAAATTTATTTACAGTTTTTGAACGTTGTGAAGGCAAATGTTATGTTCTTTTATTGTGGTCCCTGTTTCATGCAAATGACCCATAATTACTTGGCAGTGGCACAGTATTAGTTGTTATTTTACACATATGTACTGAGCAACATCGCAGTTGAGGCCAGCAGCAAGACATACATGCAGTGCACTGGAGCATCACCTCACATAGTGTACAGTCTTTGCCCACCAGTAAACTCAATATTTTTCAAGCAGACTAATAGACAGCTGTTTGGGAACTGTGTTGGTGTGCAAACTTTGAAGTCTTCTTGAGGAGTGTTTTTCATCATTTTTGTCCATGTGAAGTAGCTACCCAAGGCCACAACTGGTGGGAATGTGGTGGTTTCCTCTCTCCAAAAGCACTCATTCCAGATGCCTCAATGTTAGCATGGGGTGAATTCACGAACTGGAAAAATAATTGGTCTTTGTTTTCTTGGCCGAAAGAGTCACTTCCACCGTTGAGCCAGCACGACGCGCCAGAATAGAAACTTTTAGCTAAAGAAAGTTGATTCTACTTTTGAGAAGTGTTTTGGGGAAACGAAATGGTACCTATAGCTGTCAATATAAACACTGTTTGCACCAAGGAGCTTAGTAGCTTATATTTGTATTATTCATGTATTGTCTAGAATTTACTCGCGCTGTGCCAACTTTCAGCCCAAGTGTTTCAGCCTAACATGCTTTGTTAGTGGCTTGTGAATGAGCCAAGCTATGTAAATAGAGTGATATTGCAGACATGTACAAAATATTGATGCACAGCCCTTTTCTTTAGCATGACATTGTCAAGGGCTTTATTCTTGTGTTTTTTATAAAAAGTGCTTGTCACTGGGCATCAGCGGAAAACTATGCATCAAGCTTTTGCGAGATGGTTCGAGAAACACCGTGTTCAGACATAACAGTGCCGGTGGATTTCTCTCGTAAGTTACTTTCTGTAGTATATTCAAAATGAGTTTATTAGAATTGTTGTTTTATAGCCATTCATTTTAATACTTACACCTGAGTGTGTGTATGTATGTATGTATGTATGTATGTATGGGTGTACATATGTATATGTGTGTGTGCGTATATGTATGTATGTATGTATGTATCTTTTAAATGAGAATCCGTTTATCGTTGGTGAGTAAGTTTGGTAATGATATGGCTGAATTTGTTTCTAGTTATTTCTCTTTTGAGCCATTAGATATTTCAATTTATTTTGTACTGCATAAAAATAAATGTAACCTTACACAGAATATGTGTGTTCGAAGAAGTTGTTTTATTTACCAACCTACAGTCATGGGCAAGAAATTGGGCAAAATGGAACGGACCTGCGAAGATTAGTTTAGAGCATAGCTACTCTACATGGTATATCTCGTACACATTGCGTTGGTTGAATATGTCGATTTCAACCTTTCAATTTTAATCAGAATAAGCAAGCTATCACCCGTGGTTGTATATGTGTGTGATATTTATGCATACTGTGATACCGGTTCGCAATTACAATTAAGGTCACAAACCTAGTCAAGCTGAATACACGAATTTTGTCCATGCACCTTTCATCTGCACTGGAACTGTTGTTAATAAAAATAAACTTCAGTTTAGAAATTTATTCTAGTAACCAAAAGCAGGGTATCTCTTTATCACACAAATCAAATTGCCATTGTTCTGTTCCATTCTGGACAATAGGGGACCCTCTCAGCAGAACTCGATTAACTGCTATAGTTCATTTTAACCATTGACAGCGACATAACACTGAAGCGTGCAGCATGACAAATAGCGGGAGAGAAGACACAAACTAATCACTCTGTTCGCGTCAGCGCTAACTGTCCGTGCTCTTTGGTCTTGCTGCATGTGATGATGCCCACCAAATTAGCACGAAAGCGTGTCCCTACAAAGGCAGTCAACTTGGCTGCAAGCTGTTAGCTCACTGCATGTGTAGATTTTCTTCAAAACACCGTGAAGACTGATTGCTGGTCGAATATCCAAACACGTGAAAAGTAATATACCAGGTATAATTTGGTATTTCAGCACTGAACACTTTTGCGATAAGAGAGAATGGAGGAAAAAATTATGAACCCTGAATTGTTTAATTTTTGAAGGAGCACAATACAGCGCTTTTGGGTCAAAAGGGGAGTGAAAGAAGCAAGTGCGAAAGCCTACTTCTAAAAAAATTAGTACCCGCCACCACGCATAATGTCAGGCCGGGCAACCTCTTGAAAAAAAAAAGTTCTCAGTGATTCTGCGAATCGTACCAAGTACCTCGTAGATTGTAGTTGAGCGCTGTAACCACTCGTCCACTGCAGCAGTGCTTGCATTCGCCCTATTGCTGATATATCGTCTATCCTTCGAATGAAGCCAAATGCAAAAACGTCCGGTGAAACTTTGTCAAAAATAGAAAAAATAGTTAGAATGCGTTTGCCCAAGGTTACTAGAAGATAGAAACCGCCACGTGTGACTGTATAACCGTGCGCTATTTATTCTTGCACATTACTGTCATGACGTTGGGATAGCCGGCTCTAACGTAGGCTACCTTCTCATAGTTTGCCAAATATAAATAAGAAAATAAAAATATATAACAGCCTGTGACAACGCTAATCAACTATTATGAGTTCACTGTCACTAGTGTCACTTTCACTAGATGAATGCTCAGTTTGCTTCTATTATCGTTATTTAGGAAAGTTTTGGCTCATTAACTCAACTCTCCTAATTAGCAATGATTCTCACATCTAAGGACAGTCACACTTCATCTCGCTTTCTGAGTGGCTGTCACTCCCATATAACGCGTACTCCTCTTTTTTATGCTCTCCGAGCATCTGACGCTGCTTTGCGAAGACTTTCCCTGACGTCTGCTGGGCCAGAAAATTGTCTTTATTATCTATCAATTTCAAGCTTTCGCGAAGCCGAAACGAGAGTCTCTCTCTCTCTCTCTCTTCATCCTTTTCGCACGTGTGATAACGTCTCTCGACCTCAAGACTCGTATACACGTCCCTTGCTTTGTTTGCGCACTCAAACAACGCTGGACGAAATATTTGCACCGTGTTTTGTGAAAAGCATTAGCACTGAGACACCTCCCGACGAGTCTCCTTCATTTTACGTAGACATATACCTAAGCGTAAGCGTATGCACGTTCTCGCATTCCGGCTTTATAAAAATGCCGCGGTGCATGGAACCAGCGAAATTGCGCTCACAATTTCATTTGATTACTGCTGTTATCTATTTTAGCACAATTCGTCTGCAGGAACCAAAGTCGCTCATGTGTCTTGTAATAAGAATATTGTAACAAAGGCTACCTTTGACTATAGGTACAAAACACCCTTACGTTCACCTCTATACCGTGCTAGATTGCACGGAATTAGTTAAGTAGCAGCGCAGCTTCAATGAAATGTAAGGTAAGTGGTCGCTTTAAATAAGGGAAGACATTCAAGGCACATTCTCAAACATTGCATGCATCGATTTATGTGTGGTTTCATTTATGTGGTGCACCTGGAGTGTTGTTTACTTGTACTTGGCGAGATAGTGCATGGATTGCTCGGTGGCTTAAGGCCATCAAGCAATTATTTTTTTTAGCTACAGTCGTTGATTAAAGGCGAGTGCTTGGCTTTGCACCGCCCACCAAAACGTCTATTACAACGTACGCGGCATCCCGTAAGCGCTGTAGCAGACGCTCGCGGAACTGAAACTTAGATGCAGCAAATCATTGGCTATCATCGTATACTCTCGATGCTAGACGCTTTGCGTGCTACCTTGATATTATCGGCACACACTTCTTTCTTTCCTTGTCGTTTCATCGGCTATCGTCGGTCCTCCTTGCCCTCTTAAGTGCCGAATAAGTTAAATTCATACCCACGCTATAGTAATACCTCCAGATAAGAGAATTTTTGGCTAAGAAAATGCGTAGCCAAAGAGAAAGCTTTGTGAATTCGGGCCCAGTTGTTTAACCAGCGCGCAGAATAAATTTGTAACGGTGCCTTTATCCTGTGATTGGTTTCCCATATCTAGTTGTGCAAAATCTGTGCTACGCTACTGTTATGATCATTGCTGCCTTGCTTTGTTTTTTTTTCTTTTTTGGTTTTTACCTTCTTATGTGCCATATGTCAGAAATATGCACTGATTAGTCCTCTCCTGTTCTCTGGTGTTTTCTTCGATTGTTCATTGTTTATTTCTTCTTGCTCTCAATTTGTATTTATTTTTTTTGTTTAAAACTGGTTTTCATCATTGATATACAAACAAACCACTCCTGCTTGGGCCGCCCTAGGCCTGCAGTATTGGATAAAAAAAAGAGAAATCTAGATGTTCATCGACGCCACTACATTTTTATTTGCATGTCCAAGCCTGACGTTTGTCACAGTCTATAAATCTCAAAATTAGTTTGATTAAGTACCTTTCACCAGAAGGTTTAGGCATTTTATTCATTGAGATTCTCTCGAGAGCCCCAAGCACGCCGGTCTGGCGAACATATACACTTTCTATATTTGAGACCATTCTATAAGATATATAAATGAACATACTCTTTTGCAAATGATTGGCGAACATTTACACTTCATATATTTGAGACCATTTCAGGATATATAAAATAACATACCCTTTTGCAAACAATCTCAAATGTGTGAAATTCGCGCCACAGATTTACAGGCAACTAATGAAACAACCTATTTCAGTGACTTTTCAACCTTTCAGATTGCAGGTTTCGTTTTGTGATAGGGGCACGCAAGATGTCACCGACGTTCATTCATGTGCTATATATTCCACTTTTTTCTTATCTAGTGAAAACACTAGCGATTCAGCTTTTGTATTAAGAGAATACTGTGAGTGAAAGTAATAATAAGTGTATGATAATAATGGGTCCCAATGTTTTTATAATGCATATCTCTATTGAAGTTATTATGACCAGTGACAAAGTAGTCAAAGCTAATAGATTAACAGGATGTCATCTAAACTAAGAATTTTATTATTAGAATAGAAGAAATAGAGTCACTGTAGATGTTTTTTAAGAAAAAAAATTGAAAACGTGTCGGTACAAATATAAAAAAGTGATAACAAAGTATCATATTCGTACTATTTATCGTAGTTTCAGTGCATGTGTTTTATTGAAAAAGTAGAGGGGAAATCAAAATAAATGTAAATTTAATTTACTGTGACAACAGTGATATTTACTACATGCGAACTTGTTCCAGAATGATTCACTGTACATGTTATGAATACGTTAAGTTTCTCATAATATACGCCTTTGGAATGGAGCAATTCATTGGTAGTTTGACGTAGCGCTCTAGTACAGCTTAGATGATAAATAGTATGAAAATACCCTACGTGGTACCACAAAAGCTTATGATGTGAATTATGGCAAGATTTCCATGTAGCAAATTACTATCATCTATGAAATTTCTTCAAAAGCAAGGCAAAATACATTTGTTCATACTTTTTTGGTGCAGTGAAAATTTTTAATAGTCACCGAAAGAAGCCTAATTTCAACAATGCTGTAGCCCTATATTGTTGCAAACATTACCCACGCTTTTATGTGTAGTGGTACACTTGATGTATATTTGTATAACGCTATGTTATTCTTCTGCTAATTAAATGCTGTTTCACCAATTTTGGTTCTTTTATATAGCACTTTATCTTTTCACGCGTGTTAGAACTTGTGGATACTACAAATAAGCCATAGTTTTCCGGCAAGGTTGAACCACTAAATACGATATCAACGCATTGTAATCTTATTGGTAGGGGGGCTGGCCGCTGCCTATTCTGGATCCGATCTTACGCAACTCTACAAAACGCTGAATTAGGAGAACACAATCACTCTACGTAAAATTTTTTGTGAGTGTATTCATATTGGGAGCCTAACAAGTGGAAGGGTATACAAGCGACCCGCCGATGAATGCAGAAATAGCGAAATAGTAGGCACGCGACAGTGATGATGAAAACGTCAATGAAATCAACATTGGCAGTTTACAGTTGCTTCTCGAGCAACCCCTTCCCCCACCCCCTACCATCATGTCTTTTATTGCTCTTTACAACGTGGCGGCTTGTTTCCTTTTCGCTCTACTATTTGAGAACCCGTGTAATAGGCGAGAATATCTTGGGATCTTATGTTTGTACTTTCGAACAACGCACACTGCTGCGGCTCCTTTATTTCTGCTGCAACCGCACTCATCATCCCCTCTCGCGCCTTATTGGCAGCGATGCACTCTGGGTATGATGCACTTGGTATATGAACATCAGACTCTGCCAAGGCGGTGCTGCGAAAAACGCCGCCACCAGCACCCCCATGCCGCGCCGGCCATGAATGGGTAGTGCACAGACAGCCACCTTCAAGCAAACGTGCAAGGGCCCTCCTCCTTTGTTGGTCTTGAGGCGCGGTTTCCTGAAAACCGAGGACCTGGCAAGCTTCTTCCTTCAATCCAACCTCACTTCATGAAATTAGAAAGCTCATCCAAACGAAATGCGGGCACAATGCAAAAAAAATGTTTCATTTATTTCGGCGTGCTGAACCTGGCAATTTAGGTGCAAGCGTGCATTTCATGACATCAAGCTTGAGGCAAACACTCCGAAGTGTGTTCTGTAATACCTAAATGCGTTTAACTTGGGCATACACATGATAGCCAAAGCGATGAAGGGCACACACGAGCAATATATCTTACGATCAGTGGTACGAAGCTTGCTTTATCTGGCACAAATGGGCCTGGTGATTTTTGCTTTGCAGTTGCATTCTTCATTGATTTTTCGCTTGCTTTGCAATGAATTGTTTTATTAAGCAAGCTCGAATGCTCTGTTGATTGTTGTCTTCCGTTTGTATATACTGCGAATGGGGATACATGCGTGTCCACTTTCTCCGTGTACAACGAAACGAAAAACCAGTGCCTTCGAGGTCGCTCCGGTACTCGCGATGACCAACGGCAAAAAAAAGGGAACACACCTGTTTGTGGTCGCGTTAATTTTGCATTTTATCTGTACGAAGCACGTGTTCGCATTTACTAGTTAAAGCCGGCACTTAGAGCTTACAAAGGCCTACGTGCGTAAAGCAGTGTGGTAGTGACAACTTCAGATTATCGGGGCTCGTGACGTGAGGATGATCGATTGATCGATTTGTCGGGTTTAACGTCCCAAAACCACCATATGATTATGAGAGACGTCATAGTGGAGGGCTCAAGAAATTTCGACCACCTGGGGCTCTTTAACGTGTACCCAAATCTGAGTACACGGGCCTACAAGATTTCCGCCACCATCGCAATGGCAGCCACCCCGGTGGGGTTTAGATACCGCCACCTGCGGGTCATCAGCCGAGTACCTTAGGCACTAGACCACTGCGGCGGGGCAGGGGCCACGACGTGTGCGACGCTTGAACCGCCAGACGTCACCTCTATACTGTTGTATGTACGTCCCGCAGAGCGGTCCAAGAGTCTGTTAAGCTTTATAATAAAAGTGACCACGGTTCTCTGTCAAGGCTACTGAAAAGAATACCAGGAAACCTACATTAATAAACTTACCAAAGCAAACGGCTGTGGAAAACGCGAGTAAGTTGCTAACCCAACACGTTCGCAAAGGTCTGTATTTAGCACTCTCGCTATTCTGCTTAAGCTGTGTAAATCAGTACAACTGAAATAACTTACGCCTGTAGCAATTCTCAACGCAACAGTAGTGCAGAATGTGGTCTTTATTTCGTAGAGCGTGTAGCTGTTTTGTCTGCTCTTGTGTTCACCATCGTTCAGGCGAGTGAACCAGCAAGCACGTTATGGCGGTTCGATGACACGTCTGACTAGCGGAGAGAAATTTCTAGCTCTTTTTCTGAGTGTTGAATGCGCAATTTCGCTCAATTGTTGTTGTGTGCACTTAGTTGCACCTGGTTGCACAGCAAACCGAACAAGGCAGTCAGGTTTTGCACTACTCAAAACTGCGTCGACAGGTGGCACAGCGTTTCCGCAAAACTCCAGAGTCTGACGACTATATAAATTTAGATTTATGCGGGTTATTATGTTGACGGTGATGGCGAAACCCGGTCGCGACTGTTCTTATATTTAATGTAGAATCAAAGCCAACGATTACAATATGAATAAAACTGCTCACTTGTAGAGTGAATGTAGGTTAGTAAAGCCATATGGAAACACACGAGAACAAAGCCCAGTCACAGAGACACACGAACATGGCACATGTATTCAAGTCCGATGAAAAGTAGTTCACGTAAAATGTCTTCTCAGGAACATCGAGTACACTTGCAATCAGGTACACCTTTATAGGCTTAGCCATATGGAAGTGAAGCACCAATAAGAATTGTTATGAAGCACACTGCCGCTATGGCATTTGCAGAGTTTGATTTAAATACACAGTAAAAATTTAGAAATGTCCAATTTGGTATGCCTCATGTGTCAAACAGTTGTTTTGTGCATCTAACCCCAACTTGGGTACTCGGCAGAACGTGCTTTAGATTGTGAGAATAAATGAATTATCTTTTTTTATAAAAGCAGCTCCCGTAAAGCTATGATCAGCAATGCAAACCAGACATCATCTATTGTTCTTTTGGCTTGCATTAAGACATGTTGAAAAAGCATGCACTAGCTAACCTTAGCTAAGTTTAATCTTTGCCATGGTTATCTACACATCACAAGAACAACAGTGTATATGCTTTGCTCAATAAAAGCAAAACTTTTTAGAAAGTCTCAGCAAGAAACACCTCAATATTTCATTTTACAGAGTTTTTGAAACAAAAAAAATATACAGTAAATAAGTCTAGCGAGAGTTTTCAGGAAAACATTCAATACCATTAATGCTGTGAGAATAATGGACTTTGATCTCCTTTTCAGGGGCACTCTTCTGGCAAAGCAGCAAGAGTTATTGATCCTCCTGTGTATTTTCACAAATGGTCTACGATGGCAACATTTTTCAATGCCCCATGGCAAACATTATTTAGGATATTGTACATCTCCCCGCATTTGGGAAAACACTGAGACTAGCACAGTCCCCGTTAATGTTTTGAGTCATATGAAAGACTACAAACAACATTCATTTTATTCGTTGTCAATGCCTGACATTTGTCTTGTGTTAAAGAAGTGTGTACTTGCGCATGCACAACAACCTAACAGATACACTGGTCAGTAAATGTTATTGCTCGTGTTCTACAAAACAAGTTGAACAGGTGAGCTTGGGAAAGCATTGGTTTAAAGAAAGAAACGGCAGGCAGTGAGACAGAAAGTGATCAGGATTGAAAGTTTGTGGGTGGAGACTTTAATAGTGATTGCGGAATTACAAGACGAACTTGAGCAACAACTACCGGTGCAGAAGTCAGCGGGTGAGCGTAAGCGACCGACATTTTCTTACTCTCGAATATCTGCTACAGTTCTCGTATTCCAGTGCGGCATTTGTAACATTGAACTATCATCTAGCCATTTTGTTACCTCTGTACTTCTGTAGAATTAATGTAGCAGATAATAAAAAATACTAATTTCCAGAACAACAGCTGATTCTTATGTAGGTATGCATTAACAATAAATATATTAAGATTTGTTCTGGACCATCTCTTGAAACCAACCGCACAAAGACGTTCTCGAGAGAGATGTGCAAAAACATTAACTATTTATTTTGAGAGAGACCTGTTCGTCACTAATTTGTCGACGTCATTCTTGACTTCGGCGGGCCTTTTGGCATAAACGTGAACATCTGTGTGATATATAGTTATGAACAGCGCAAAAATAAAAACACGGCGCACCAATAAACGCGCACAGACACGGCTGTTGCTGCTGAATAAATGCTCAATAAATGCTGAATAAAGGTAAGCGTAGCCGCTCTTCATATATATGATAAGGTTAGCAATGAAAAAAAGCGATATTGCTAAATACCGCGCATATACCTCGTACTGTGCAAATAGATGATCGTTGAAATACTAAAACGGTGCGGCAGGCCAAGCGTGCGACTCTAGATAGTTCACGTGCACGAAACGCAAATGCCATGTGATAATAACGTACGTGAAAATATGGTCTTCGAACAGCAAAAAAGGGCCTGGTTTCACTGAAACTCACGTGCCCGGCCAAACAAATTGCTCGCAGTGCACGTAATTGCAAGAAATATACGTGGGTTTCTATAAATCTGAGTATATTGTCACGACGTCAAAACAGAGGTCTTGCCGCAGAGATTGAGACACCAGAAGCAGGTCGATCTTTTAATTAGAACGCGCAAGCGAGTTCCCCCTTTTCGTCTATTTCGTCAACCTTTGTGGCACATGCACAACTACCATCGTCTTTCTTCAGCAAGCACGTGACATTTGGCCCCACCACGGTGGCCTAGTGGCTAAGGTACTCGGCTGCTGACCCGCAGGTCGCGGAATCAAATCCCGGCTGTGGCGGCTGCATTTTCCGATGGAGGCGGAAATGTTGTAGGCCCGTGTCCTCAGATTTGGGCGCACGTTAAAGAACCCCAGGTGGTATAAATCTCTGGAGCCCTCCACTACGGCGTCTCTCATAATCATATGGTGGTTTGTGACGTTAAACCCCACAAACTAACCAACTTGACATTTGCCTCCCTCCGAAAGAGGCATCGTCCCGATGCGCACCTTGGGTGCTCTACCAGGCGTATGAAGTGGTCGCACTAAAACGGTAACCGGGAGCTAATTAACTCGATAAATATGGTTTCATACGCCTGACGTGCACGACTTAAGGTAAATGCTTTTGGCGCTTAGAACTACAATCAGTGTCGGGAACAACTTCGTAATTCACGTCGTTCAAGCGTCGCGTGAAGCTGTATGGGCCAAAGTACCGTCTTAGCAGATTTTCAGACAGTCCACGTCGACGTACCGGAACCCAGACCCAGACTTTGTCGCCTGGGGTGCAGCTAATAAACTTGTGTCGGGTGTCGTAGCGTTGTGCATCTTGCTGCTGCTGATGACAGATGCGCACACGCGCGAACTGTCTGGCTTCCTCGGCGCGCTGACTGAATTCTTCGGCGTCTAACGGATGTCGTCAGGCTCATGCGGCAACATGGCGTCCAACGTTGTCGTGACTTTGTGACCATAGACCAGACTGAACGGTGTCATTCCAGTGGTTTCTTGTCGAGAGGTGTTACAGGCAAAGGTCACGTACGGTAATATCTGATCCCAGTTTTTATGTTCCGAGTCAACGTACATGCTGATCATGTCTGTGAGGATCCTATTGAGGCGCTCCGTCAGGCCGTTTGTCTGCGCATGGTATGCAGTTGTCCTCCGGTGAGCTGTACCGCTGAGTCTGAGAACCGACTGCAAATGCTCTGCACTGCTGTCGGAGCGCCATGCCAAAGGACGATGTTTTCGATGAAGAACTGAGCGGCTTCTGCTGCTGTGCCGCGCTGCATAGCTTTAGTCTCTGCATAACGGGTGAGGTAATCAGCGGTCACAATAATCCATCTGTTGCCTGTTGTGGAAGTTGAAAAGGAACCCAAGAAATCCATTCCAAGCTGAGTGAACGGCTTTTCTGGTGCTTCGACTGGATGTAAAAGACAGGCTGGTTTGCTGGGAGGCGCCTTGCGTCTTTGGCAGTAGGGGCAACTTCGCACGTGATGTCAACAGCAGCAGGTAACTTTGGCCAATAGTACTTGCATCGTAGTCGGCACAATGTTCGGGTGTAGCATACACGACCAGAAGTTGCTTCATCATGACACGCTTCCATAATTTCTCTTCGAAGAGAAGAAGGCATGACGAGCAAGTGCGGGTTTTTCTTATAGAGAACATCGTTTCGCAAACAAAAAGATGGCAGTCCTCTAGCGAATAACCTCGGCAGGTCTTTACGTCGTCCTTCTAAACATTCAATGAGTGGTAAGAGCTCAGGGTCACTGCGCTGCTCTCGTGCAATAGTGGTCATGCTGACAACTCCCAAGAATGCCGCATCGATGTTTTCGTCTACGGAAGCGACAGTTTCCACTGGCGACCGTGAGAGACAGTCGGCGTCGGTGTGCCTCTTCCCAGATTTATTGACGATGGTCATGTCGAACTCTTGAAGCCTTAGGCTCCAGCGCGCCAAACGGCCAGATGGATCTTCAAGGTTGGTGAACTAGCAAAAAGAGCTTAGGTCGCTAACAACCTTGAAGGAGTGGCTGTACAAATACGGACGAAATTTGATGACTGCCCACACCACGGTGAGACATTTCTTCTTGGTAGTCGAGTAGTTCTCCTCCATGCGAGATAGAGTTCTGCTGGCATAGGCTATTACTCTTTCACAGCCGTCTTACCACTGCACCAGAAGGGCACCCAGATCTACATTGCTGGCGTCCGTGTGAAGTACTGTAGGGGCGTCCTGGTCCAAGAGCGCAAGGGGTGGAGGTGTTTCCAGGCGTTGTCGTAGTTGATTGAATGCCACTTGCTCCTGTTCACCCCAAAAAAAGGGGACGTCCTCACGTGTGTGTCGTGTCAATGGCGCTGCAATAGACAAAAAGTCCTCTATATATCTCCAGTAATAAGCGAACAACGCTAAGAAGCGTCTCAAAGCCTTTTTGTCACGTGGTGCAGGGAATCGCGCTTCGGCCTATATTTTGGCCGGGTCAGGTCGAAGACCCTCGTGACTGACGACGTGGCCTAGGAAGCTGAGTTCGTTGAAGCCAAAATGGCATTTCTTGGTTTTAAAGTAAGGCCGGCCGAACGTATGGCTTGGAGGACGGTGAATAGGTGGCTGAGATGTTCCTCGAATGATGCTGAGAATAAAATAACACCGTCCAGATAGACCAAGCATGTTTGCCACTTCAGGCCTGATAGTACGGTGTCCATGAGACGCTGAAAAATGGCTGGCGCTGAGCACAACCCAAAAGTAAGCACCTTAAATTCGTAAAGGCCATCGGGCGTCACAAAGACCGTTTTTTTATGATCTCTCTCGTCGACTTCTATCTGCCAGTAGCCACTTCGGAGGTCCATTTAAGAAAAATAACGCGCAAGACGAAGCCGATCCAGTGATTCATCTATGCGAGGCAGTGGATAGACGTCTTTCTTCGTGACTTGGTTCAACTTGTGATAATCAATACAGAAGCGCGAGCTGCCGTCTTTTTTCTTGACTAAAACCGCGGGGGACGCTGAAGGACTTTTCGAAGGTTGTATGACGTCATCCGCAAGCATCTTCTGTACTTACTTCTGAATCTCCTCGCGTTCTTTCGGAGCCACGTGTAAGGGGTTCTGCCGAATCGGTCGCGTGTTGTCTTCAGTAATGACGAGGTGCTTGGTCAATGGTGTTTGCTGGACCTTTGACATACGCGAAAAGCAGTCTTCGAATCGGTGTACAAGTTCAAGCAGGCACTTCCTATCAGAGGGTGGTAGCGTGGAGCAGATGTCCACCGGAAAAGTTGTCGAGGCAGAGACAGTCGCGTCATCTGGTTGCAAAGCAAAGCAATTCACGGCTTAGTATATATCGTCGTAGTGGGCAATTGCGGTACCCTTCTGGATTTGATGGCGCTTCTTGCTGAAGTTCGTGAGGAGCATTCTACCTGTCCACCAGTAAGCGCCAGGACGCCTCTCGCGATGGAAATGCCTTGCGTAAGCAAAAGAGCAACTATGTGCTCCGCAATCATATCTTTATAGCAAGGCCACCCGCTGGACATCGATACAAGGCAGCAGGATGTCGGTGGGAGCGTCACATCGTCGGCAATTTGCAAATGGCCACGTAGTTTGCCGCTCCTGTTGTCGGATGTGCGCAAAACGTCACCATACGTTGAGGGTTGTTCATAACAGCGCCATGATCTTGAAGAAAATCCATGCCGAAAATTAGCTCTTCAAAGCAGTCTGGCAATAGGACGAAAGTAGCCACGAAGCTAGAATCCCCAATGCGAAGTCGAGTGGTGCATTTACCCGTGGGAGTCATCAGCTGGCCACCAGCACTCCTTATGTGCGGTCCTGTCCACGGTGTCATGACTTTTCTGAGGCGGTCGGCGAGCTCTTGTCGCATGATTGAGAAGTTGGCGCCAGTATAGACCAGTGCTGTAACGTGATGTCCGTCAAGGAGAACGCCAAGATCAGCACGTAAAACTTCATCGGCATTATTATTCGTCCTCGTATTCGTCGTCGTAATTGTCGTCGAATTTGTCGTCGTTGTCGTCATATTTTCTTGTGATGATAGGGGGAACTTTTCGGTGTCTCGAGAATTGCCAACCTTGCCCCCGGAGGTCGCAGCAGTCAGTTTCCCCGGCGCGGGCTAGGCGAACGGCCTCTGGTGAGGTCCGCGTAGCTCTGGGGGAAGTCACGGTGACGCGCAGGAGATGGAGATCGCCAGCGGCGCGGTGTAGTTGCTTGGACAGTCGACAGTTGATCGGCATCGTGGGCGCGATGGTCTTCGAAGAGGAAAAAAGCGGAACGAGAAAAGTTCCCGAACCTGGAATCACCATGACGGCAATAGCGGGCAATGTGACCCGGTTATCCGCAGTGGAAGCAAATGGGTCGACGGTCGGACATGCACCATAAGTCAGTTCGGCGAACTGCTGGTCGTCTCATGGAATCCCTTTGCCACCAATGTACTGCAGTGGGTCGTGGCTGGAAGGGCATGGCTACAAATGACGGTGGAGGGTGACGGACCGCATCAGCGTAGCTCCCTGGATGTGGCTCAGGACATGGCGTGGGTGGTGTAACGGCTTGCCTCAACTCCTGACGGATGATTTCGGCAACAGATGCGACAGGTGGTTGGGTAGGAAAAACGCAGAGGGCCCATAAGTTCCTCACGCGGTATTTCCCTAATCATTTGTCGCAAAGAACTTTCGCATATGGCATTGTTCTGAGCTGCAGCACTTACTGCCGTGTGGCTCGGCAGGCAGTCAAAGTGTCGGCATCGTTGTCGCAGTGCGCGCTCGATGACAGTCGCCTCTCTTGTGAATTCATCTACTGTTGTAGGTGGATTTTGTACGAGGCCTGTAAACACTGGTTCCTAAACACCCTGCCTTAGATGACGCACCTTATTCACCTCAGGCATGTCACGGTCAGCTCGTCGAAACAGACGGATCATACCCTCTGCGTACATGGCGGCTGTTTCGCTAGGTTTTTGCACGCGAGCCTTAATCAGTTGCTGTGCGCCATCCCGCCAGTCCGAGTTCAAAAATGTGGCGAGGAGCTTTCAACGGAAGTCTTCCCAAGATTGGAAAGTAGCCTCGCGGTTCTCGGGCCACGTGCGAGAGCTATTGTCAAGTGCGAAATATGCACGGCCAAGTTTGTGCTGTTCGCTCCAGTGGTTAGATACAGCGACCCGTTTGAATTGTCCGAGCCAGTCCTCGACATCCTCGTACTCTTCCCCACGGAAAACAACAGGAACGCGAGGATGTTCAAGAGTCACCTGCGAGGGAAAAGTGATCTGCGATGGAGCGGTAAGTGTGGATGTGGTAGGAGCCGCCATGCTGGTGAGAGGCGGAACAGGTGCGGACTCCGGACTTAGGCCTAGTAGGCGCCGACTTAATCGGTGCACCAGAGTCGCGACGGGGGGCTGAGTCTCCGGACTGAGTGAAGGGGTCCGAGCAAAACTGTCCTGCATCATTTTGTAGGCTCCAGCACCTCCACCTGTGTCACTGCGTCAAAACAGAGGTCTTGCCGCAGAGATTGAGACACTAGAAGCAGGTCGCTCTATTAATTAGAACGCGCAAGCGAGTTCTTCTTTTTCGTCCATTTCGTAAACCTTCGTGGCACATGCACAACTGCCATCGTCTTTCTTGATCACGTAACAGTATCCTCCCTGGTATCCGCGAATTTTCGGTGAGCGAAACCACGGAAGCGACACATCCACGGTTTACAGAGAAGCACTAAAAGGACGCACAAACACACGTTATTCGTTCTTCCGTCACGACGCACCACGAGCCGAAGTCGGAGTCGGAGGCGCTTACCGTGGTTGTCTCAATTTCGTGAAGCCTCGTAAAGTGATAGATAAATATGTGAGGTTTAGCGTACAAAAAAAAAACACCATATGAGAATGAGACCAGCCGTAGTGGAGGGCTCCGAAATTTTTGACCACCTGGGATTCTTTTACGTGCAACCAAATCTGAGCACACTGGCCTACAGCATTTCCGCCTCCATCGGAAACGCAGCCGTCGCAGCCGGGATTTGATCCTGTGACCCGCGGGTCAGCAGCTGAGTACCTTAGCCACTGGACCACCACGGTGGTGCGCCCCGCAAACTGTTCGCTGACCTAATCATCATCATCATCATCATCATCATCATCATCATCAGCCTGACTACGTCCACTGCAGGACAAAGGCCTCTCCCATGTTCCGCCAGTTAACCCGGTCCTGTGCCTGCTGCTGCCAATTTATACCCGCAAACTTCTTAATCTCATCTGCCCACCTAACCTTCTGTCTCCCCCTAACCCACTTGCCTTCTCTCGGAATCCAGTCAGTTACCCTTAACGACCAGCGCTTATCCTGTCTACGCGCTACATGCCCGGCCCATGTCCATTTCTTCTTCTTGATTTCAGCTATGATATCCTTAACCCCCGTTTGTTCCCTGATCCACTCTGCTCTCTTCTTGTCTCTTAAGGTTACACCTACCATTTTTCTTTCCATTGCTCGCTGCGTCTTCCTCAATTTAAGCTGAACCTTCTTTGTAAGTTTCCAGGTTTCTGCTCCGTAGCTAAGTACCGGCAAGATACAGCTGTTATATACCTTCCTCTTGAGGGATAGTGGCAATCTACCTGTCATTATTTGAGTGTGCTTGCCAAATATGCTCCACCCCATTCTTATTCTTCTAGTCACTTCAATCTCGTGGTTCGGCTCCGCAGTTATTACCTGCCCTAAGTAGACATAGTCTTTTACAACTTGAAGTGCACTATTACCTATCTCGAAGCGCTGCTCTTTTCCGAGGTGGTTGTACATTACTTTCAGTTTCAGTTTCAGTTTTATTGAGCATTTTCTTCACAGAGTTGCGAAAAAGAAAACGCAAGGATAAGAGCAAAAAGCTGCTATGTTAGCAGCTTGACGAGGCTCCTACCCCTTTTCACTTGGCATTACAAAAAAATCAGCAGAGCACAAAACATGAAAAAACAATTTAACGTCGATTTTCAAAACTTCAAGAAATTAGGAAATAAAAAGAAAATGCATCAAAATTACATCAGTTTCAGGTTTACGTAAGATAAGCAAACCACAAAAAGAGAAAAAGAACAAAAAACAAAAGAAAACAGCGTGCGTTGAATCATGGAACAATGCACACGTTGCTAAACGGCTACCAAAGTATTACAAAATGATTATACAACGTTTACAACACTGGGTATGCGAAAAGCACAAGTTTTAATGCACAAGGGAAACACTGACGAGTAAAATGTTGCACGTTTTACTCGTAAAAAAACGAAAAAATTGTCAAAGAAAGCAAACATCATAGGATGCCATATTACACACGAGCACTATTATAGGTTGTTTCTTTTACATATAGTACTGTAGCCGGACAACTAGAAGAAGCTAAACTACACGCCACCAATTTCGATGACAAGGTTCTTGAGTTGTTTTTTATGTATATAAAGATGTCGTTGTTTTTATTTTCAAACATGTTAAAACAAGCTGGAATACAGTGTTCAAGTCTTCTCAAACCGTGATTAGTTCGCGAATAAGGAACGAACCAGGAAGGCCTTTTTCGAATGTCATAATAGGATTGTGTATTTTTTCTGAGGTTACACAGTTTAAGAAAACAAGCGTTGTTTGATAGGAAGCTTTGTTTTTATTTCATAATAAGGTTGAAACTGTGTATGTGATCGATCGGTAAAATCTTATATTCTCTGAATAAATGACTTGTATGTGCGTCATATGGTACGTTTGCAATATGACGAATCGCTTTTTTCTGCAGTAAAAATATTTTGTTCCAATTTGCTTTAGATGTATCTGCCCACACTAGACTACAATAGTTTATGTGAGATGAAAACAACGTATTATAGAGTAAAAGTTTAATGTTTGCTGGAAGTATCAGTCGAAGTTTAGAGAGAGCACCACACGTCCTAGCTATATTTCTAGTTATTTTATTAACGTGTTCGCCCGAATTAAGAGTTTCATTAAAAAATACTCCTAATGATGAAACTTCTTTGACAACCTCAATTTTTTCGGGACCGAGCTATATATCCAAACCACGACAGACAACCTTCTGAACCGGTGCGAATACCACAGCTTTGGATTTTTTTTGTTGATCATTAAATAATTTGCAGTACTCCATATGAAGATGTCGTTAAGAATGTTGTTGGCTGAGTCTGCAAGCTTACCTAAATCATTACCATAAAAAATATACTAGTGTCATCTGCATAAATTATAAAGTCCACATATTTGCTGACACTTGTTATGTCGTTTATATAAATATTAAACAGTAGGGGCCCTAATATGCTGCCCTGAGGTACACCTGACGTTATGGTTAGTAGGGAGGATTGGCTGTCATTTATAACTACATATTGCTTTCTTTGTGATAAATAAGATTTCAGAAAGTCAAGTGGGGTTCCCCGAAAACCATAATGACACAATTTTGCATAGAGTACTTCGTGATTGATTCTATCGAACGCTTTGGAATAGTCAATAAAAACACCCAGTGTTAACAGTTTCTTTTCAAATGAGTTAAGTATGAGTTCTTTTTGTGTGAGGAGAGCCAGTTCCGTGGACATGCCCCGTCGGAAGCCAAATTGATGCGGTGATAATATAGAGTACTTTTCACAAAAAGACATGACACGTTGATATATGATTTTCTCTAGCCCTTTAGATATAACAGGAAGTATCGAGATCGGACGATAATTAGAAAAGATATTTCGGTCACCAGATTTGTATAAGACACTAACTCTCGCATGCTTCATTTTTTCTGGGAAAACTCCCGTGGATAAGCAGATATTAAACAGATGGGTAAGAACAGGTAACAAAAGATCAAGTGCTGCTTTAATAGGTCTAATTTGTAGGTCATCTATGTCCCGAGCAGTAGTGTTCTTTAGTGACATAAATACAGACAATACTTCTTCAGGAGTTGTGTTTAAAAAATATGCGGTGCTCATGTTTGCCACACCTAGAAAGTCCCTGTAATCCCTATTACAGGCACGAGAAGGGTTTGATAAATCAGAGGACACCAGCGTTGTGAAGTACACGTTAAATTTATTAGCAAGTTCTTGACCCTTTACCATCTTGTTATCTATGTTTAACTCAAGTGCGTTGTCTCGAGAGCAACTTCTATTTTATTTCGAGAGCAACTTTTATTATTTTCGTTTTCTGCAGATTCATTTTAAGACCCACCTTTCTGCTCTCCTTGTCTAACACCGTAATCATGAGTTGCAATTCGTCCTCTGAGTTACTCAGCAATGCAATGTCATCGACGAAGCGCAGGTTACTAAGGTACTCTCCATTAACTCTTATCCCTAACTGTTCCCATTCTAGGCTTCTGAAAACCTCCTGTAAGCACGCGGTAAATAGCATTGGGGAGATTGTGTCCCCCTGCCTTATACCCTTCTTGATTGGTATTCTGTTGCTTTCTTTATGAAGCACTATGGTAGCAGTTGATCCCCTGTAGATTTCTTCCAGGATGTTTATATATACTTATCGACGCCCTGATTCCGCAGTGTCTGCATGACGGCTGATATTTCTACTGAATCAAACGCCTTCTCGTAATCTATGCAGGCCATGTATAGTGGTTGGTTATACTCTGAGCATTTCTCTGTTACCTGATTGATAGTATGAATGTGGTAGATGAATGTGGTCTACTGAATCAAACGCCTTCTCGTAATCTATGAAGACTATGTATAGTGGTTGGTTATATTCTGAGCATTTCTGTATTACCTGATTGATAGTATGAATGTGGTCGCTGACCTAATACACGCTCAAATCAATGCATGTGGCACATAAAAGGGACGTTCCGCGGGTGGTTTACAAATCACATTGTAGATATATACCCCGCAAAAAGTAGGATGCGGTGGCACTGTGATGCAACGGGTAAGGCGCCTGCTTCACATGCATGCAGCATCATTATTTTTCTAATTACTAGTAAACCTAATCACTACAGCAAATTGGTGAGCTAGCGCATTGAATCCATAATAATAACAGTTTTTTTTACGCATGCCAGCCTAGTATTCTACCACTGTGCCACCGGCGTGGCCCAGTGGTAGAATACTGGGATATATATTTGCGTCGTAGTAGTAATAGGTTAGTTAAAAGTCTGCTCTTGTCCACGTCTCTTGTGTTAGTTGTCGGTAGTTTTCGCGCTGAGAACTTTAATAAATAATTGCAGAATTCTAGGCTGGCCATCGTCACAAGAAAGAAGTTAAAGAAATTACAGAACTGTGAAATCAATGCGAAAACTTTTTGGACACCAGGATTTACTGGCACATACGGGGGAAACGAAGCGCTGCTCCTGTGGTCACCGCGCAAGTGAGTGGGCTTGGCTGTCCATTTAATATCTCACACCACAGTTCGTGACCAAACCAGGCGGGCCTCCTGAATCCCTATCTACAATTGTTGCGTAAGGCTCCTCTAGCAGAGCATTTATGAAATATATTGGGGTAAAATTAAAAACCAGCAGTGAATGAAAGCTCTCACAGGCTCTACACCGACACCTCTGTTTAACGACAACTGCGCACTTACTCGCCACCAAGAGATATTTCTGAACAAGGTTTTGGCCAATGCAGCACATACACCACATGTGCTTCACAAACAGTTTGGAACTAGACAAGTGATTGGAAACACTTTTCCTCAGTGTCCAAATTGTCAAGAATTATGCTGAGCATGTTTAAACCACCTCATTTGGGTTTGCTCTGCTTTCTCGCGAGGACGCACACACATCCTCCACTTGCTTGTTTAGAAAAAATTTATTTATAGCATGTACAGAACACAAAGGCTTCATACCATTCCAGTAACAGGGCATATACACCTCGGCACATCTGTATTTCACGACTAACATCACTACGATACAGTGAAGACATTTGCTCTAATATATGTGACTATGTTGGCATATATGTACACAAGAACTCAATGCGATATCATGATACAATGGTATAACGATACAATAGATGCAATGAAACACGATATGTAACAAATGAAATCATATAAAACAACTCAATGGGCGCTGCTTAACACCAAGTCGGTCGAAAAATGAGTTTTATCCTTTCGTGTTCCACATTGACGAAAGGGCACGACCAATGCCGCAGAAACTCTTGCTCCCCGAGGAAGAAAAGCTCCTCGGCTCGGAACGCGAGGATCTCTCGTCTCATTCTCCCTAGTATCGGCCACAAAGCACGCCGGCGGCAATTGGCAGCTACGGCCTCACATCGGTTTCTCCAAAGGCTGAACAGCCCCGCAACTATTAACAGAGCGGAGGAGCGGCTACGCGGAAATCGGCCGTTGGACACGAAAGTTCGCACACCCTGTCCCCGAAAACCAGCATTAACCGCACGCCAAAAAAGGCGGGAAACCACACATTCAAACGTCGCATGTCGATTGGTCTTTACCATGACGCAGTTGGGGCAAGTGGAAGTGCGAACCATCTGCCATCGCTGCAACCAATCTTGCGTGGGGACCAAGCCCCAGCCCGACCTCCAGACAAAGTCTCTCAGATGCCCTGGCCACACTGCGGCAGTTATTGGTTTCCAAGCACGGTTCATTACAGATTGACAATGCTGGGCTACCAAGGGCCGTAGCAGAGCGGCCATTGTGTCCACCACTTTAGAATCGGCCACCTCTATCTCTGGGCACGTAGCTCTTAAAACGTCTATTGCAACAGATGATGCGAACTCGCTCACGCTGTGCACCTAATAATCACTTCCTCCCATATTTCCAAGCTGCGGCCCAGAGCCATCTTTCTTTTTCTGAAATAAACGTTCCGTTCATTCATTCATTCTTCGGCAATCTCTTTGAGTCCACCTACAGAAGGGCCGCCTAATGGCGAGTAAACGAGATGCGCTTGCGTGAGGTACTCATCAGCCATAATGTTTGGCCGACAATTCACTGTGTCACCTACATGTCACCATTCTACATGTCACCAATCTACATGTCACCACCATGATCGACGGAGGGTGAGATATGGCCGGGGTTAGTCCTCTTTCCCACCCGTTTAACACGAAGACACCCGCATGTCGTTTAATAAAGCTTATTTAGTTGTTCACGGTCGAATATTGTGCTTTTCATCACGATAACAAAATGTTCGTGATGTGTGTCACTAGTTTATTCTTAGGGTTAAACCAGGCCAAGCTGCTTGAAAACTCATCTTGACTATTGCCTTCTGCGGTCACTCAGATCAAGGACAAAAAAAAATATGAGAGGTTTCTAGACCGTACATGCGGTGTATTCTGCGGGAATGGCTCCGTAGTATCGACGCAACAGTACACTTCTTATACGTTGGATCCCATGAGGCATATGAGGCGACCTAAAGCAAATGACGTAACAGCCGTGCAGAGGCACCAGTTAAATCTAGCTAGAGTGAACTAAGACACTGCGATCTTTCATACACAATGGGAATGATGGGTAGTGCACAAATTTGCCTAGTCTTCGTGCTTGCGGGCTTCGTACGCACGTGCGGCCTTGTTTTTTGTGTTTTGATTTTGTTCAGAATAAAAGAATTGATTGTTGTGAACCTCTGGAGACAATTAGATTTATTGAGCCTCAAAAGGCCAAGATAAAGGAGAGCAACAGCTGAACTTTTGCTGAACTTAATCTTGCAGCAAAGCGAATTAAGGCTCCAAAAGCTGAATGGTGCCAAAAAGAACAAAAAATAAACAAATGCATAATTTCTAAGCTTGCTCAAGCACCATGCGTTGCAGCTTCAATAGATACTATATTTGCAGTAAACTTTGTGTATATGGTTACGTCCACAGTGTGCGTTTGAGATTTATTGGTAGAAGCCTAGGATAACGAGCCGAACAATACCAGGCTGCAAGAGCGATATTTTTGTTTTACCCTCCTTGCTGCTTCTTTTCCTTTTACAGCGAAAGCTGTTATGAGATAGCTTTTCGGGTCACGCGCAGTTGCATGTTGTCTGACGCTGCCACCGCCGGTTTCCGTAACCAAAACGCGCGAAATGAGAAAAAAAAAATGATTTTGCCTTGATGACATAGTGCGGCTTGAGCCGGAGTCTGCTGGGAACCAGCCCTATATTCTACCACTGAGTCACGCCTGCGCTTGTAACTTGTCCTACCTTAGGCAGGCATGACATAGCACCAGTGACAAAGTGGGGCTCGAACCCGGGTCGGCTGGGTTCCAGCCCAGTATTTTACCACAAGCTACACCGGTGCTTGTGAGTTGCTGTCAAACTTGCCTTAGGTAGGCTTTTTGTCGGGAAAGCGATCACGTTAATCCTACTTAAGCGTTTTACATCAGCGAAAGAACAGCGAGTCGTCGCACAATGCGAATACCGTAAAGAGTGGGCCGTCCAATGCACCAAACTATCACAAAAGGTTGTTCTTGTTCCCCTAATAACTGTGGCGCATACCCACTTCAGCTTTGATTCCTCATCGTCGTCAGCCACTGCATGGACGATTGGCACAGAGTTCCTTGCAAGTGTTTAGTGGATACCACGCTTCTCAGAAGAATGACGAAAAAGAGCATAGCGAATGCCGGCCTACTTCCCAAAAGCTTATTATTAATGCTCTAGTGGGTACCAAGCAAGTGTGACTGCATTAGTTACCCAACGAGTGTTTTGAAAAGGTTCTGAAAGGCAGCTCTCCTACCTTTCGATGTGATTGTGCTGCGCCTACCGCTCAAGCCTGGTGGCTTTTTTAAAGACGATAGTCTTTCTTGGGGACCTTCGACGGAAAAATTTTGGTCTGTCTGCTTGTACAATTGTCTGTTTGTCTGCCCTAACGATACCTCAAACGGTACCAAATGGCCAACCCCATCGTCAGGGCCCACCAATATTGCTCAAGGTTTAGCGTTCATAGTTGTGCAATTGTCGATTAAAAAAGCAAATATTGCACATATCTGAGGTGCCATAACAACATGTCTATGTTTTGTATGTCTGCCTTTATACTGAAAGTGGACACACACAAAACACTCTAAGGACTGTAGCGTTTAACGCGCTGCGCTGACAGTGCAACGTGATGCTCAAGAAGGTGCTTCCAACACTTTGCTACGATGGCATGGTGGTGGCACCTGCCCGTCGCTTCGCATTCTACACCTTATTACCTCCGTGACCGGCGCACATCTTTCTCCGCAGTGGCGCACGCCTTCGTTTTCGAAGAGAACTGCCAGATGGCGCTCGTGCCTAACGTGCCTAAATTCGCTTGTTCGCCTCCGTTACACGCACGAGGCACTCTAACGCAGTGCCTTCAGAATACCATTAACCGATTTTATTGCACAGAACATCCAATAAACGTTTTTTTTTCACTCTCTCCAGACGCAATACTATCGTCTTTCGACGACATTTACAGTGTAACATGTAGATTTGGGCCAATTTTTAATCTCGCACATTCGCCAGGTAGCAATACAGAGGCAACTCTACGGGGCCGATCACAACGCCAACGCTAAAACCATGCGAGGTGCTAAAAGCTTTCGAAGGGGTACGTGACGTTATGAACACATCATCAGAAAAGCAAGACATAAAGAAGGCTGCTTTCACATTCCAGTCGACTCGGGCGCGTGGATGAGTTAGACCCTTCGAATTTGAGACGGGCGTTTTGCACACAACGGCACAGTGACCAACCCTATACGAGCTAGGCGAGTTATAATAAATATACGATATAGTAAATGATGCAACTAAAAACGATTTATTAATAGATAAACCATATAAACACGATATAATATACGATAATAACCTAGGCGATTTATAATAAGTGATATTATACCAGACGTCAACTCTTCAGATGGCGTTATTTACTATGCAGCCATCTAAGTGCTTGACTGCATTCTAAATTCCTTAACTTATTTTACTCACTACGAAAGAAGTACATTCATGTACCAAATAAATTAAACTAAAAAACATCTCATTGTGAAGCTGCATTGTTATTAGGCATCAAAAGATTGAGTTTGCATTTGTAGATAAGTGCTGGAGACAGAGCGTGTAAATAACTACAATTCTTATGTAGCTTTTTATTAAAAAGTGCAAGAAAATGGCTTCGTGTGTTCTTGGGCAAAAGTTTGTTCTGGAGTTGTGAGCCGACTGCGAAATATAATTTTGGTATATTCCGAAATGTATTGCGTTGGAGCATTTAAATTCTGGTAGACAATTCAAACTATTTTTTTGGAATTCCCAGCCCGCTTTATGTTCTTACCTGTCGTTGTATTTGGCACGGATGATGAGCTTTCTGCTGTGCGTGAATAAAAAAACAAAAAGAAGCATACAATGTATTACGAAGCAAAGTGAACTTAAGGAAACGCACAGTGCTTAAACTTACGATTAGCCTCCTGCTTGATACGCACTATAGTACCCAATCTTTTATACTGATACCACCAAAAAAGGCCTCAATTCGTCTGTTCCGATGTTGCCCATTGTAATTCAGATAGGTGAACGATGCGCGAGTGAAATTATATGTCAATTTATGTATAACCTTTACTTTTACAAAATTTTCGGTAACTATGAAATATTGGCTTACAGAGTGCTGGCCTTGTGAGCTTACTGCATGAAAATCTCGCTCCACATCACTGAGCATCGTTAAAGCTTGCCGTCGAAAACAGCAACTTAATATGCCATTCTTGATAGGATCCTGAACAAGTTTTTTCTAAATCTTACTTGATTGTATAATCTTTTGTTTGTCTAATTTCGGCCATTTTCAGGCACTCAATACCACCACGATGTCCAAGAAATCAACTAAAAACATCCCCGTGTCTTACACAACGGCGTCTTTTTCATAAAGCAGTCATTCTTTGTACTTTAGCAATGTCTTATAATGATATGTATTGCCTCACACGCCGTGTTCAATCAACATGTTCATAAAAGAGCGATTTTTCATGTTAACAGATACACAGACCAGAGTGCGGTTTATCGACTGAGCAAAAGGTGGTTTTAGAACCTGCTACGTAGATATGGTATCTATACGCTATCGGAAAGGCGTTCCAAATGGACATCCCTGTATCGTTATCTAAGGTTGTTAAGTATACCTGAAATCAGCAAACAATAGTATTTTATGCCTAGTTTCAATTATTTCATTAATCTTCTTTGTGAATAGCGATTTGTTCATAGTTGACAACTACAAGCATCTTTGTTCCTACTTTCGTTTATTTCCTTCTGAGAGGAGGGTCGGTTGTCTACTAGCAGTCACGATTTTATACCCAATTTTTCAGCAAAACCATTGCTCGATTTTCTTGCATGTGCTACGTTACTATTAGCTGCAAAATTCTTACCTTACGAAAGAAAAAATGGTTTGGTAATATGACCTAAAGACATATAATTTCTAAAAGGCATATTATCAAAAAGAAATGCATGAATAAAAGTTTTTTCATTGAGACAAGTGCTCACCTTCAATTTTCGTTGATGAATCCCCACAGCCAGGAACATCTTTAGAGAGGATACTTGTAGGTTAGTAATCATTCTTTTGAACATATAGCACATTCACTATATATGTTCATAAATGAGCGTTAGGTTAACAATAAAAATACTTGAGCTTACAGTTTTGCTGCTTTGTTCCACTGAGAATGAGTATTCAAAAATAGTTGTCATCCCTACTCAGGCGAATCACCATTCAAGCATTTTGTAATGATTGGTAAAGCAAGAACTGATGAATTGCTCTCGGAAAATGAACACTCACATTTTATATTTCCTAAAATGTTGAGTTCTGCAGCGCACCCCAGTTTCCATTTTCTGCGTGATTTTTAAAGCGATACTTGTGCTACGATAACAAAAATGGCACGCCTTCTTTGTGCCTGTCTTGAAAATTTCTTTTGGCGAATTCCTAAGTAATAACATTCGACCATACCTTCTGATTGTAGCCGCGTGTACTGAGAAGCTTCTGCAAGCGAAAGAAATTCGTTCAGTGAAGGACCTACTACGTTTTTTTTTTCATTTTCTCGCGAGAAAAGTAACCAAAATTTTTCGTGTAATTTGTCACTGCACCCCATAAACATTGTCATATGATAAATAAAACACCAATATAGTGTTATCATTCACCCCACGCCCCCGAGTTGTACCATGTGTGCCCGAAAATAGGACCAGAACGAGCCACCACGGCAGTCTACTAGACTAAAGGTTATGGTGCAGGACTGCTGAACCGAAGGAAGGCTGTTGAATAAAGTGTGGCCTGGCAAGTCAGCGCATTTTCACTACGGAAACACATGAAGTAAAGAGGGCCGAGATGCTTTCATGTGGGTGCTGCACATTAGTTAACTATGACCACTCGGAATAAGCTCAAGCAAACGATTTCATTGAAAATAGCAGCTGTACGTTTGTTTACGAGATAAAAAGATTGCGGTTCATATGTCATTGTGTTATGTCAGTAACTACTTAATATTATGAGAGATTTCACGTTGATTGCGATGCTCAAGATCTGTTGTGTGCTGCAATGCATATCAGTATGTTTGAAAGAGCTCAACATTTCTTCCATCGGCTCATTGCGAAGGAACAACTCCAGGATATCTGTTGACTGAACATTTCTCGACACGGTCACCCCAAAATTAGGCAGCGGGCTTTCTGGGTGCGAAGCTCAAGGGCAGTCTTGCATTCAGTTCAAAACAAGTACCAAGACTTCAAGGTAGGGTTGAAACAGGAGCAAATTTTGCCTCATTCTCGTTCTCCTCTGTCGCCCACCGATATGGCATTTCAATATATGTAGTGTGCAGTTATGCACATATAGGTAGAATCGAAATCACTATAGTTAATATTACGTGTCACGCCGTGATGTCTTAGTGGTTAGAGCATCAGCCGCGGAAGCAAGAGGTGCGTGGTTTGAATCCTGGTGCCGCGCAGCTCCCAACCGGATTAAAAAAAAAGTTCGCGTGGTGATGGAACTGCATTAGGACGTCTGGGGTGCGGTCTCGCCGGTGACCGTGCACCACCGGTAACGCACTCCCTCAACAGAGAAGAATTGGCCATCCTGATGCAGTATCTGGCCGCTACCTCCCACATGCATACGTCAATTAACTCATGCCCTCAATCCCCAGTGGCTGCGAAGCAACTCACCATGGCGGTGGTCAGATTTGCAACGAGGCAGAGGGTGCTAAGGATCACTATGTCCGAACAGGCCGCCATTGGAACCTGAACTTGGCAACGTTTAACGCTATAAGCTTATTTAGTAAGGAAAGCCTATAGCTGTAGTACTAGAGAATGTAAAGGGTGTTAAATGGGATATAATACACTGTAAAAAAATGTCGAGTAAAAAGGGTATTTTAGTCCCACAACAATATTCGTCATCAGGCTTGCGTGCGCTTCCTTTCTTGAAAACTCGGCGCTGGCCACTTTCCTATTGAGAATGCAATGTAACCCTGATAATGGGCATGCCGATCGTGACCGCAATGTACAGGTTGTGGGGCGATAGCGCAAGGATGTAACGCAATATAGGTGACGATTATTGTTGTGGGACAGAAAGACACCCTTTTTACTCCCTCTTTTTTTCAGAGTGTAGGGCTCAGTGAAGTTAGGAGGACAGATGAGGCACTATACAGTGCTTCAGAATGGGCACGTTCTGTGCTATCGTGGCTTGGCTGACAGATGTGAACTGGAAGTGGGATTCCTTATCCACAGAAGCATAGCTGGCAACATAGAGAAATACTATAGCCCTAATGAAAGGGTGGTAGTTATCCAAATGAAACTCAATAAGAGACACACGATGTAGGTGATACAAGCCTACGCGCCTACATCCAGCCATGATGACGCGTCAGTTGAAAGCTTCTATGAAGACATGGAATCGGATATAAAGTAAAAACACAGTATACTACACTGATGGTAGACTTCAATGCCAATGTAGGGAGTAAGCCAGCTGGAGACCAGGCAGTAGCAGATTACGGCATCGGTACTTGATATGCCAGAGGGGAGCGGATATTAGAACTCGCAGAACGCAATTATTACGGTTCTTGAATACCTTCTTAAGAACGAGAGAACCGTAAGTGGACATGGAGGAGCCCTAATTGCGAAAGTAAGAACAACATAGACTTTACATTGAGTGCACATTCAGCCATCGTGCATAATGTGGAAGTGGTTGACAGGGTACGATGCCGTGACCACAGAATGGTGCGGTTTCGCATTCGTGTAAACTTGAAGAAGCAACAACAGAAGCTGTTACGCAAGGAGCCAATCATTCAGATAGCACTGAAAGGAAAAGTGCAGAAATTCAGAGTCTCGCTTCAGAACGGGTACTCAGCCTTTATTGAGGAAACCAACCTTAGTGTAGATACAATGGAAGATAATTTGACGAGTATCATTACGGAGTGTGCAGTGGAGGTTGGAGGCATGGTTGTTAGACAGGACACTTGCAAGCTTTCCCAGGAAAAAAAGAATCTCATTGGGAAGCGTCAAAGCATGATAGTCTCAAGTACAACAGATAAAATAGAGTTGGCAGAGCTTTCGAAGTGGATTATAAGCGTAAGATATCCGATGTAAGAAGGCATAACATGTAGAGAATTGAACACGCTCTGAAGAACGGAGAAAGCGTCAAAGCAGTGATGAGGAAACTTGGGTGAGGCAAAAATCAGATGTATGCACTAAGGGACAAAGAAGGCAAGGTAACGAACAATATGGATCAGATAGTTAAATATAGGAGGCGTTTTCCAGAGATCTGTAGAGTAGCCGGGACAACCACGACCTTACTATAATCATCATCATCATCATCATCATCATCATCAGCCTGACTACGTCCACTGCAGGACAAAGGCCTCTCCCATGTTTCGCCAGTTAATCCGGTCCTGTGCTTGCTGCTGCCAATTTATACCCGCTAACTTCTTAATCTCGTCTGCCCACCTAACCTTCTGTTTCCCCCTAACCCGCTTTCCTTCTCTGGGAATCCAGTTAGTTACCCTTAATGACCAGCGGTTATCCTGTCTACGCGCTACATGCCCGGACCATGTCCATTTCCTCTTCTTTATTTCAACTATGATATCCTTAACCCCGTTTGTCCCCTAATCCACTCCGCTCTCTTCTAGTCTCTTAAGGTTACACCTACCATTTTTCTTTCCATTTCTCGCTGCGTCGTCCTCAATTTAGGCTGAACCCTCTTTGTAAGTCTCCAGGTTTCTGCTCCGTAGCTAAGTACCGGCAAGATACAGCTGTTGTATACCTTCCTCTTGAGGGATAGTGGCAATCTACCTGTCATAATTTGAGAGTGCTTGCCGAATGTGCTCCACCCCGTTTTTATTCTTCTAAATACTTCAATCTCGTGGTTAGTCTCTGCGGTTATTACCTGCCCTAAGTAAACATAGTATTTTACAACTTCAAGTGCACTACTACCTTTCTCGAAGCGCTGCTCCTTTCCGAGGTTGTTGTACAATACTTTCGTTTTCTGCAGGTTAATTTTAAGACCCACCTTTCGGCTCTCCTTGTCTAACTCCGTAATCTTGAGTTGCAATTCGTCCCCTGAGTTACTCAGCAATGCAATGTCATCAGCGAAGTGCAGGTTACTAAGGTATTCTCCATTAACTCTTATCCCTAACTTTTCCCATTCTAGGCTTCTAAAAACTTCCTGTAAGCACGCGGTAAATAGCATTGGGGAGATTGTGTTCCCCTGCCTTACATCCTTCTTGATTGGTATTCTGTTGCTTTAATTATGACACAATGTGTTAGAAAAAATACCCACCCTGTTTGCGAGGTGTACCCTGACGGGAAGAGTACCAGAGTCTTGGAAGAATGTTAACATCATCTTAATACGTGAGAAAGGAGATGGCAAGGACTTGAAGAATTACAGGCCGACCAGCTTGCTCTCTGTCGTATACAAGCTATTTACAAAAGTTTTTCTAACAGAATTAAGCCAACATTAGAATTCAATCAACCAAAGAAACAAGCAGGATTTCGAATAGGCTACTCAACAATCGACCACATTCATACTATCAGTCAGGTAATAGAGAAATGCTAAGACTACAGCCAACCACTATACATAGCCTTCACAGATTACGAGAAGGCGTTTGATACAATAGAAATACCAGCAGTCATGCAGACACAGCGAAATCAGGGCGTCGATGAAGCATATATAAACATCCTGTAAGAAATCTACATGTGATCAATTGCTACCATAGGGCTTCATAAAGAAAGAAACAGAATACTAATCAAGAAGGGTGTAAGGTAGGAAAATACAATGCTATTTACCGCGTGCCTAAAGGTTTTCAGAGCTCTAGAATGAGAAGAGTTAGAGATAAGAGTTATTGGAGAGTACAGTAGTAACCTGCGTTTCGCCGATGATGATGCATTGCTGAGTAACTCAGGGGACAAATTGCAACTCATGATTACGGAGTTAGACAAGGAGAGAAGAAAGGTAGGTCTTAGAATTAATATGCAGAGAATGAAACTAATGTACAGCAACCTCGAAAGAGAACAGCGCTTCGAGATAGTAGTGCACTTGAAGTTGTAAAAAATACTATATATACTTAGGGCAGGTTATAACCGTGGAGCTAAACCACGAGATTGAAATGACTAGAAGAGTAAGAATGAGGTGGAGCACATTTGGCAAGCGCTATCAAATCATGACAGGTAGATTGCTAATATCCTTCAAGAGGATGGCATATAACATCTGCATTTGGCCCGTACTTAGCTATAGAGCCGAGACCTGGAGACTTAAAAAGAGGGTTCAGCCTAAATTGGGAACGACGCAGCGAGCAACGGAAAGGAAAATGTTTGGTGTAACCTTAAGAAACAAGAAAAGAGCATAGTGGATAAGGGAACAAACACGGGGTTTAGGATATTGTAGTTGAAATCAAGAAGAAGAAATGGACATGGGCCTGGAATATAGCGCGCAGACAGATTGACCGCTGGTCACTTAGGGTAACTTACTGGATTCCCAGAGAAGTCAAAAGGACTAGGGGAGACAGAAAGTTAGGTGGACAGATGAGATTAAGAAGTTTGTTGGTATAAAATGGCAGCAGCAAGCACAGGACCGGTTTGACTGGCGCAACAAAGGAGAATCCTTTGTCCTGCAGTATACGTAGACAGGCTGATGATGATGATGATGATCGTACGCGTACTTTGTCTCTCTGCATTCACCCACCCCCAATCACGTTTTAATATGAGTAGCACCCATTGCGAACAAACTATCACCTTAAGTGCGATACATAAATGAATTTATTAAAGTTGCTGGCTTTCCAGTAACCCGCAGTAGAGGTAAGCGTGGAATGGCCAGCGGCGGAGCAGAGTTTTAAGGACGAAGCTGCTTATGACACGGGTCTGTCGCTCCTCCGTATGTATGTATGTATGTATGTATGTATGTATGTATGTATGTATGTATGTATGTATGTATGTATGTATGTATGTATGTATGTATGTATGTATGTATGTATGTATGTATGTATGTATGTATGTATATATGTATGTATGTATGTGTGTGTATGTATGTATGTATGTATGTATGTATGTATGTATGTATGTATGTATGTATGTACGTATGTATGTATGTATGTATGTATGTATGTATGTATGTATGTAACCACCAGTGGCACATACCCAACGGGTATGTGCCAGAGGGGTTGCTAGATGGGAGATGGAGGTATTTTGAGTGTTTTCTAGAAAGATGCACGGATGGATGGACAGACGGACGTTCGGATGGATGCACGAAGAGATGGACCGATGAGCGGACACTTGTATTGTCGCACGTATGGTCACACCGACGGATGGAAGCAAGAACGAACGGACAAACGGAACGGGTTGACGGACGCTTCGCCCCACTCATCATCATTCACTCCATGTATATGCTGTGATTTTTTTATATGATGCTAGCCACCATGTGCGTGATCATAAACTCGCAAGTCGCCAATCTACATGAACCTTATATTGGCCCTCCCGCTGCTGGAAAAGAAAAAAATATGGGTATTTTTGCGTAGCCCTTCTGGTCTGTGAAGTATAGCGACAATATCGAAGTATGTCCCCTTTGGTAAACGGTCTATCACATGCACCCGACTGTGTTTTCTTGCTTCTTCCCTCTTTGTTTTCGTTATTCTCGGAACCCCTTTCCCCAAAATGCAAGGTAGAAAACAGGACGCCCGCCTGGTTGTCCTCCCTGTTTTCACTTCCTTCATCTCTTTTTTCCACTGATGTTGAAAGCAAAAGTTGTACAAACTGATCCTAATGGTGTTTCTGAAAAGGTCACGTCACAGAACTGCATTACTTTTGTTTTCCGCTATACCGCGGCGGTCTATAACACGTCATTAGTGCATCTAATAAGCTTTTTTGCATCTCGCTAATTACGGCTTCGTCCAAAAATAATCCGGAACTCATCAGCGCCTACATCAAGGACTCCATCGATACTGTTGGTATATAGCGCCGAGAGCATGTATTTTTTTTAGCTATGCGTATAGTGCAGCCTAGTAAATCCAATATGTTTTAGCGAGGCCCTTTACTCAGAAACGAACGGTTTCGACGACTGTGTCTCTTTGCGCAGCGTGAGTTCTCGCACGTCAAGTTGATGAAATGAAAACATGGCTGCCTTTCCTCCACAACTCAACCAGCACGCACTGCAAATAACATTACGTTGATATAAAGGTACCACATCAAGCGTGTGTTAACCATGCTCTCCATGGTTCACCTACATTGTAGGTGAACCCTACAATGTACGGATTCCGCGCGGGCCTATCAACTCAAGATGTACTCCTTCGCCTAAAAGAAGACGTCCTCGACTCTAACTCGGTGCACCCACGGGCTGTTGTAGCAGTGGACATACGCAAAGCATTCGATGGCGTACCACACAGTACCATCATGACGAAAGCACGTGCCCTTGGGATTAAAGGGAAAATGTATAACTTCATAGCGGGCTTCCTCGAAGGGCGAAGCTACCAAGTCGAAATCGGCCAAGACGCCAGTACCGTACGAACCAACCACGTAGGTGTTCCCCAGGGCTCGGTGATTTCACCCACCCTCTTTAACATAGCCATGTACCAGCTACCAAGACGCCTTGCGAACGTACCGGGCCTGAAACACGCGGTGTATGCAGATGATGTAACCATGTGGACGCATCAAGGATCCGTCGGTGAGCAGGAGGATGTCTTACAACGAGCCCTCAACATTATTCACGACTACGCAATGGAAGCAGGTTTACACACCGCTCCAGACAAAACAGAGTTTGTCGTCATTCATGGTGGCCGAACCACGTTTGCCAAGCAGGAAGAAAAGAAGTGTTTTAAACTTCACATTGGCAATCAACCTATAATGAGGAAATCCACTATCCGAATATTAGGAATGCACTTAGACGAGAATTGCACAGCGAGCACTTGGTTCCAACGCGTTACGAAGACTAGCAAACAAATCCTTCATGCTTTACGCAGAATCTCTAATCGCACTCGTGGAGTAAACGAACGCGAAATGCGGCAGTTTGTTCAAGCTTTTCTCGTCTCACGTATCATGTATGGACTGCCGTATCATCCGGTCAACCGTACGCAGATAATCAAACTCGACCGGCTGCTTAACGAGGCCAAACGCATGGTTACCGGACTACCAAGGTACACACGCCTGGATGCGCTCAAGAGCTGCAGCAAGCTCAATAATCTGACCGAGCTCATCGACATGCACATCCACACACAGGAAACGAGGCTTCGCGCAACAAATGCCGGGCGATACACGCTTATGCTTCTCGGGTATGACATCAACACACTGCCCATGCTGCCTAACAAAACGCCGCCTTGGGAAATCACGGTACTCACCGACGGCAAGCCACTTCCGTTGAATATGGACCCTAATCAGCGAGCACGGCGCCTTAACTACGCCAAGAGACATGCTAGGGCCACGAGTTCACTCCCCATGACTGAACGCGTCGTATACACTGACGCTGCACTTCCTGCAGACGGTACCAGTAACACTTGTTATGCCACTGCGTGGTACGACCAGACAAACAGAAATCAGAGCCGACGTTATCATGCTTCAGCAGATGCGATGTATAGCACTCGAGCAGAGCTAGTGGGCATCTTAGATTATTTGGAGTGGGCCCTCGAAATGTCACCTCAAACTGACCCTGTTCACCATCGTGTGTACACTGATTCCCAGGCTGCCCATCGGGCATGCGCTAATGTTCTTTACACAGATCCTGTACTCCAGAAGATCCGACACCAGACGCGCCTGCTCCGCGAATGTGGTCATGACGTTACCATCCACTGGGTCCCCGGGCATTGCGGTATCCCCGGAAACGAGAAGGCTCACAGATTAGCGCGCGCTCATCTCCTCACCGCGCTAGCCAGAGCTTCCGATACTCCTTCCACTTTTCTGGCTACCCCACCCGAGCTAGCAGATCCGATAGCAGATAAGCACATTACCAAACAACGTCGCGCCGCCTACCTCACAGCAGTGGGTAATCCACTCTCGATACCATTGCTTCCTTCGAAGGTATTCACACGGAGAGAGTCTGTCCTGCTTCGGAGAATTCAGGCAGGAACACTCCTTACCCCTTTCTTGCTGAACCGTTTCCACAGGGGTGACACGCCACCACCCGTGACAGGTCTCTGCTCCACGTGCAACTGCCGGGCTGATCTCAACCATTTGTGCTGGGAGTGCCCTGTGTACAACCCGCCTAGGCTCCGTGCCCTGGCCACCATAAAACGGGGACCCTGGCCTTCTTCTCTCCGGACATGGGCCTGCCCGGAGCCTTCGCCCCCTGATCGCGCCATCGAGTTCTGGCGAGCACTCATCATGTTCCTCCAGGACCCGGCCGCGCCACCGGTTGGCGACCGGCTCCGCGACAGCCACAAGATTCAAGCCATTCAAGCGGCCCCCACTTAGCTGCCTCCATGACGTCCGGTAATAAAACGGAGGCAGCTCTACCCCCCCCCCCCCCTGCTATAGTGCCCTGACTGTCCACCGCAGCGCCTTCGGCGCGAACAAAGTGGAATAAACATGGTTTCATTCATTCATTCATTCGTTGATATAAACAAATAGGCAGTCACAAAATATGTCTCAACGCATGGTAACTTCATGCATAACTTAGAGTCGCTACTCCAGGGTAAATTTGTTGTTACTTAGCTTTAGAAAAAGAACAACACTTACTACGGATTCCTTCGTCCCCCAAGGCCACTACAGAAAAAAAAACGAAGTAAACTTGTTAAAATGAAAAATTTAGCTCTGTTATAGTTACAGGAGAGAAAAAGCAAATAATGCACGGCACTGAAAAGATTGCATGTTTTCATCCACGTACGCAGTAACAATGAAGACTTATCTGTAACAAGATATGCTGCTCCAGAATAGGCGATGTTTATTGAATACTGCAACAATTTTTAGTTAAATTACTTCAGCAGCAATATAATTAAAGTATTATTCACGGCAAGATACAAATTTGACGTTCCAACAGTTCTAGAATATGACCAGAAGATTTTAAAGCACGTAGTGTAAGCCAATACTTCAACTTCAGTCTAGTTATGCTTTTTTTACGGGCACCGCTACACCCCAAGAAAAGTTCGACGACTGCTTAAGTTTGATCGACCTTTCGAAGACTGCTTAAGTTTGATCAAGCATACACATAAAATAAAGCCCCCTGCTTTTGAGAAGAGATTCTCAACCTACAATTTCTTTTAAAAAATGTCCTTGCTTTGATTGTGTGACAAGACTTAATAAAATATTTTGGCATTGTAATACAAATGCAGACAACGTTTCCTGTTACTGATCTTGGGACGAAGAAGTTAGTCCTAACTTTTGGAAATAGGGAATGTTCTTTTTTACGCCAGCTTGTAGAGAACGCACACTAGCATAATCGACTTCCCTGCTATTTCATGGTTTTTTTTCTTTAAGCTGTGACTACGTGTTTAGTTTATTTCTTGAAAAACTGGTTTGAAACCATAATACTCAATGCATCATGAAATGCAGTACGGCTTCTTGACTGAGAAGTATTTGGCTGTTGAGAAGTTAAAGATGCAAGCACTTCACTCATTATCTAAATTATTTTGGAAAATTTTGGCGTCTTGCGCAAGTTAGGACAGCAATTTAACGCATTAGCCGGTGCCTAATCGTGGTGGTAAATGCAATCGAATATTTAATTTATGAATAGTGTCACGCTTATTGTAGCGAGCGCAGAAATAAACCATGATGGTGGAGACATGAAAATAATAATTGGGTCAGCACTTCGACAATAAAACCTAACGAAGTATATCACAATACACTTCGAAACGTGTCAGTAATTCTTTCTACATGAGCTGCATGTCATCTTACCCGCTACTAAATGCATACCTAGGGCAGCTGACCACCAAACATAATTAAAATGGCCAGTAGAAAATTCAGCGTTAGTAGCACACAATGGGAAAAAATAAATGCACCAGAAATAGTCTTCCCAATTATTTAACTCATGTTCAAAAGAAGTGTGTAAATGTCTCGTGCTATATTACATGTCCAGCATTTTAAAAGCGCGTCTATGTTACGTTATATTGAAGTGTCGTATAAAAACTTCAACCTTTTCTGATCTATATTTTGCCTCCTAATTATGCTGTCAAATAAGGAAATTCCAAAAAAGAGCACAAAACCTACCTGCTCCAATGAGGAGAATGAAGTACCAGAAAGGCCCCATGATGTTCTCAAAGCCAATGCTTCAATTGAAGGAACGTCCAAATTGCATAAAGGCCATTGTTGGGCATTTTATAGAAGGCTCCAAGCTTGATCTTTTTTTCTAACATGAGTTTGCTGTGCGGTTCCGACGTCAGTTTCACCTCTCACTCACAAGAATAGGTGAAGTTCTAACAAATTTTTTTATACCCTTGATCTCACTTGTCAATTCCCCTGTAAATATCATGAATAAATGACTTTTCGATTAGCTTCCCCTTACAAAGGACACAAACTGATATCTCCACCAGTTGTCATTTTAACTCTCACAGTAGGTCATGAAGTCAATTGCGTCCGCCAGAAAAACTTTTTAAAAAATAACATACTGTCATGGAGCCATGACCTGAACGAAGGGCGCAGGCTATAGGTCGAACATGAAACTGTTTATTTGGCCAAACTTGTGGCCGGTAAACTAAACGTCAGATTACAGCGATGCACAGTGCCACTGATTACGGTGATCAGAACGTCGGCCGTGAATCAACTAACAAGCGGCGAAGCACGTTGGCCTTTATACATGTCCCGTCGTATATTCCAACGTTATCAGTTGTATATTTCAACGTTATCAGTTGTTGTTGCGCAAGCTCTGGAATACTCTCGAGTGTTCGCGTCTCACGCATTTTTAACAGAACGACCTACAGTAGTCACGAATCTTCGCAAACAGTGAGGCCCGGATCACGCTGAGCATTTCTGACAGGCTTTGTGGGTGAACGCCGAATAAAACAGGAGTGAATGTAACTTCTTCAGGTGACGCACGCCACCATTGATTGTTCGTGATGCCGTTGCAGAGAACCTTGTAGTGGCGCGTACCGAGATGTCGGGTTAGCTTGTACGGTTTAAAGTGCCGTCGCAGAAATTTTTCACTTAGGGCACTTCAGCCTATTGGTGTCCACACCGAAACACGGCCAGCGGGCTGGGCTGCCGATTCACAAAACTTTGTCGAAGGTCATTGAACCTGCACTGGCTCACCTCTCTCTGTCCTTCCGCTTAATTTTTCTTGCTCCCTCGTCGAAGGTTGTAACGGGGGCTCTCGGTCGACTGCTGGTCCTTGATGCGAAGGCGGGCGAGTTGTCGAGTTTTCTGCTCTCATTACCGACCCTGAAGATATTGCTGATGCTTTCAGTGATCATTTCAGCTTTACAGACAGTGATCAGCCTCATTCGATGCAACTCACTTTTCCGCACTGTCCTCATTCTTACTACTTATTTGCAACGACACCGGAAGAAGTATGCATTATCATCAACTCTCATAAATATACCGGTCCAGGTCATGTCCTTCAGTATTTATAAAAGGTGACAAACAAGTGCACGAGTAATTATCGTGCTACCTGCATTTGGCCTTCCCTCCACAGCATGATAGAAAAAGTAATAAACAATCGCCTAAGTAAATACTTCTCCAAGTTGAATGTTTTAACTCAGGACCAATTCGGTTTTCAAGAGAATATGTGTACTTAATTAGCTCTTATTAGTTTTGTTGAAGGGGTTAAACTAGCCGTCTTCCATGGTCTTTCTGTCGGATCTCTCTTCGTTGACTTCACCAAAGCATTTGATTCCATCGATCATCATATTCTTTTAAACAAACTTGAAGTTTATGGCATTTCTGGATCACCTTTAGAATTATTGCGTGGTTATTCAAAAGACAGATCTTACAGAGTCCAAATTGATGATGTCCTCTCCTCATCAAAAGCTATAAATGTAGGTGTTCCACAAGGATGAATACTTGAACCACTTTTATTGCCAATATTCATCAATGCTTTGCCACTAATATAAACACATGCACATTGTCTACTTTATGCGAATGAAACCACCATCTTTATGATAAAAATCCTGGCTCATTGCAGAATAAACTGAAAGCTGACCTAGCAAGTGCTCATTCATAATGTGTAAAAAACAAGCTGATAATTAACCCTACTAGGACATTATAATTGCTTTTCGTAAAAAAATTGGCTTCTTCATCCTATTGCAGTTTCTTTAAATATTGATGTATTTTAAAGATCCATGATGCAAAATTTCTCGCTGTTGTTCTAGTTCACAATCTGAAGTTCGACTATCACAAAATCACTTATTAAAAAATCTCATTAGGCATTCACATCGTTGTAAAAACTCGCTAGTTTTTTTTTTGTTTTGGACCTGGACATTCTCGTGTCTTTATACTATGCGTACACACACCGTCACCTCTCATACTGCCTTTCATTCTGGGGTAATGCATATTGCACACATCTTCGTCACCTAGAATTTTCGCAAAAGTAGGCATTACGATTGGTTGCATTTCAATGTCATACATCTCCCTCTGCTCCCATAATCCGTTGTGTAAATGTTCTACCATTGCGCATCTTATTTCATCATAAGCTGTCACTACTAATGTTTTGTCTTATCAATACCAATCTCATTATTCCAAGTTTCACTCACTCCAGCTTCATAAATAACAATATAACAAGATTTTCAAACCGACCTAATCTACTCCTAAAACATTAGAACGAAATATGGACTTTTTGTGTTGTGTTGCTTTTTTAGGCATTTCGATTTGGAGTCCATTGCCATCGGAGTGAGAATAAAGAAGTCATCTTCATTATTCTCACTCAAACGTAAAACTAAGGATCATTTTAATAACACCTTATCGATTTTTTTCTTTAGAAAATACTGCGGTCACTGAAGACCAGGCAGTTGGGAAACATTATAATAAACAATGTATGAAAACATCAAGAAACATTATTGCAATAAACAAATTTACAAGAACACAAATTGAGTGATACAAGAAATGTAACAAAAATATAGCAACTATGCTAGACACATAGAAATCGCTAGTTTTTGTTTACCCTACTATTTCGAAACGTGCTGTTGCCACTTCCAAGTGTTTCATTTTTGCCCGCAATTTGATACTTATTCGCCTGTGTAGTTGTTTGTGCCACTATTCCTTGTTTGAATTGTTTTCGTTATTTATTCTATCTGACTTTGATAAATTATTTTATCATTTACTTTTGTGATTGTCTTGGCTGGCTTTTTATTTTTTATGAATATTTTACGCTTTCTTACTAAACCTATATAAATTATACAATGGCTTTGTGTTCGCCTACTTTCCTGTAAACCCCATTTATGTTTTGCGATGACGTCCACCCGACAGTTTTCACTCCGGGACCTCTTAATTTGCTCTTATTGTTCACCTTGTAATCAAGTCAAGTTTCGTCAAAAAGATTTCAAATTTCAAACTTTCTTCGGCCCACTGAAGACGGGCAGTAAGGTCGATGTTTTCATTCTCGCTGACGTTCGGCAGCACTACGTCGAGCATCGCGGCCGGGCTCCTTCCATAAATCAATTTGTACGGCGTCAGTTGTCTCGTTTGTTGCATGGCAGTGTTGTACGCGAAGGTTACGCACGGAAGAATCGCTTTCTACGTCTTGTGTTCGACGTCGACGTACAGAAGTGGCCACGTCTGTGTAGAGCACGCGAACAGCGGGTTTTGGCTCTTCGAGGTGACACCTTCAGGAAGCTTCGAGCTCTGAAGTGGTGTAACAACAGCATACATGGCTTGGTTGTAGAGGTGTCTTCGTCAGAGCCTGACACTGCCCCAAGGTTTCACCCCGCAGAGCAAAAACTGACTGTTCACGTGTTCTGCACAGACGTGGCTGTGGCTGTAGATGGCCAGAATATCCCAGATGATCTTATTAAGGCGCTCGGTGAGGCTATTGGTATATGGATACTAAGTGGTGGTGCGGCGGTGACTTATCTGGTTGTACCTCAAGGTAACCTGAGTTGGGTCCTGTGTAAAGGCCGTACCTCAGTCAGTAAAGAGGATCTCTGGAGCTCTATGAGGCCGGACAATGTTCTCGACGAAGAGTTTGCTACCTCGGTGGCACTGCCTTTGGGCACGGCCCTTGTCTCAGTGAAGTGCGTGAGTTAGTAGCTACGACAATCCATTTTTTCTCGCAGCTTGATGTCATAAACAGCCCCGCTAAATCTACGTCGATTTCTTGGAATGGACAGTGAGGTGGCTCAGTGGGCTGGAGAAGTCCGGCTGGCCTAGTCGGCGGTGTTTTTTGTTGTTGGTAGTCGCAGCGTATCCTAACGAAACGATCAACTTCAGCCTAAAGGCGTGGCCCGCAGTGCTTATTTTTGTATCTTCGCGAGCGTGTGGGGAAACCAAGATGGCGAGCTGTTTGGTCATCGTGCAGGGCTTGCCTAATATTTGGCCGCATCAGCGAAGGTACAATGGTTAGGTTGCTGGCTCGGCCCGGAGAGAATGTCTTCTTTACAAGGCAGTGTTTTTCAAGAAAATAAAAGGACCACAGTTTTCGCCTGGATACTTTTGGAACGATGGTAGTGCGGCCCTCGGGGTATTTATTGGCCCCTGAGTTCCAGATCAGCGCGATGTCGCTCGGCGACGGCGGTGCGGACAGGCAGGTGGCGTTTGAGTGTTTCTTTCTGAACTTGTACACTACGGTAATGTTGAATTCTTCAAGCCTTAGGCTCGACCATACGAGGCAACCCGAAGGACCCTTCAGGTTAGCTAACCAGCAAAATGCACGGTAATTGCTCACATCTTTAAAGGTCTGCTGTACAGGTCGGGCAAAGCTTTCACGCTTGCATGATGATGACGAGGTACTTCTGTTTTGTTGTAGAGCAGTTGGCCTCAGCCTTGGATAGCCACAGGGTAGCATAGCTGATAACACTTTCGAGGCCGTTAGTTCATTGCACCAGAATGGCACCGCTTTCTACGCTGCTCGCGTCTGTGTGTACTTCTGTTTCGGCATATTCGTTGAAGTGCGGAAATATCGGCGGTGTCAGCACGCATCGTTTACGCCCCTGAAACGTTTCCTCCTGAGTCGCTTCCTACTTGATTTTGACGTTGATTTTCATGAGGTGAGTTAGCGGCTCAGTGATCTGTGAAAATTCTTTGACGAAACATTTGTTATAGAGTACAATCGGAGAAATCGGCGTATGGCTTTTTAGCAGTAGGTGGCTGGAAATGGGCAATAAGGGCTGTTTTCTGCGGAATGAGATGGACTCCAGACTTACTAATCACGTGTTCTAGGAAGAAGAGCTCCTCGTATACGAAGTGGCACATTTTCGGTTTCCGGGTGAGTTCAGATGTCCTAATAGCTTGAACTACTGCTTCAAGGCGCTGTAGCGGCTCGTTGAAGGTCAAGGAAAACATGGCGACGTCATGCATGTAGGCGAGACAAGTCTGCCCTCTTCAGTCCAGCCAGCACGGTGTGCATAATAAGCTGGAGTGTCGCAGACGCCGAGCAAAGACAAAATGACAACATCTTCAACTCGAAGAGGCCGTCTGTCAAGATGAAGGCAGTCTTCTCGATCTGTCTCGACAACCTCGATTCAAGATTAGCTGGCCTTGAGGTCCATCGACGGAAAGTTCTTCGATCTGTGGAGTCGTTGCGGGGCATCGTCAATACAAAGAAGATGGCTCACGTCCTTCGAGATTTTTTTAGGTGGCGGTAATTGACGCAAAAGCATCGTGTCCCATGCTTCCTTTTCACTAATACCACGGGTGATGCGCATGGGCTCTTGGACAGCTGAATGAAGTCGTCGCGTAGCATATTGTTGACTTCTTCTCACGACCTCGCGTTTGTGCGTTGAAGCTCGGTACAGGCTTTCTCGAACTTGTCGGACTATTTCTTTTGTAATTATGCGATCTTCGCGACTAGGGTTTGTCGAATTCTCCATTATAACAAGAAGCTGTGCTTGAATTAGAGGAGCAGCGTTTTGAGGTGGTTCACATTTCGTAAGGCTAGACGTGGAAATATGGTTGGCGACCTTCACTCTTCGAAGGAGTTTCGGTAGCATCAAAGAAGGCGGACACATTGCTGGCGCCAGTGAATTCGTCGATGTGGGCAACCGCCGCACCAACTTTTAGAAGCCTATATTCGTGGCTAAAATTGTCAGTACCTCATTTGCTTTGCCATCACGCAACTCGGCTATGCCTCTTGCCATGCCTATCTTGCGGCTCAGAAGCAGCTGCTGATAGCCCTCTATGATGTGTTCGAGGTTTTCGGCTTTTTCAGTGCCAACGGAGTTTATGACGCTGAAGAAAGGCGGCACGATGACCGGCTCTGCTGTTATTTTAATGCATGATTTTCTGGTGTCAAGTTGGGTGGCAGGGCTTTGTCTGATGTCAGAGGTATTAATACCTCAGGTTGAAAGTGGCACCATGGTGACGAAGCACTCTGGTAGCATATGATACGCTAAATATTTCTTCCAGGGGATTTATATAACTTCGTCGTTTATATAAGCTGCTGGTGAGGATCAGGTAACATCAGATCTGCTCAAAGAGGGAAAACAGATGGCGTTAGAAAAACTGGCCACCATGTTTTCTAAGGCCTTGTGTAAGTCTGCATTTATTTTCAAATACATTTATACAGTAGTGCGCGGCTGTGTTAAACCGGCTTGTAGCGTGATATTGTTCCTTTGTAAGGTGGTTGTTTTGAAGCAGAAGCTTTTTTTCAGTAATCTTAGACTTGCTTTTTTCACTTGCTTCCATATTTTATGCAGTTCCTCGCAAAGGAAAACCAAGTCAATGACTCTTCGATATATATTGCACAGGTAATAAATGAGAATATTTTTCGTAATGCTGAAAGACGTCAAGTGCTTAAAACACCCTGAGAGTCGTCTATGTAACAAGATGCACATCAATTTGATTATTAACTACACATTGTCACGATGAAGAAACCGCAGCAGTTGAATACAGGACAACCCACTTTAATTCTACCAGAACACTGACAAACTGATCGGATGAGAACCTCGTCTTTCTCTCTCGCTGCGCGTGCTCTTCCTTGTTCTCTTGGTGCTGCATATTCAATGCGGAATTCGCCCCCCTCCAGGAAGCAGGGTCCCGATGCTCTTCTACAAAAGCAGTAGATGAGTCCGAAAATAGAGCTTTATTCGCACAACGTGCACGATTTCTAGTTTTTGCTGGCGAGTTGTCAAGGAGCTGTCAGGAACGACCACGTAATGAACGTCACTCGGTCGTTGTAAAACTGTGTAGGGGCCAAAATACCTCTTCAGCAATTTTTCAGACAGTCCCCGGTGGTGGCTAGGACTCCACACCCAGACTTTATCACTGGTGGAGGCGCTGGGTACATGTTCGGGACGTTTACAACAGCCCCGTATCTAGCCCAAAAAGACTTCCCCACATCGACACCCCCGTTCACCGCAGAAGCCACCGCCTGCTAGGCCTCAGCCCGGAGTTCTGTTCAATGCCGGAAAGCGTGACCATGCCAGAAAGCATGATGGCGCCTGGAAGCACTGGCTCCAACATGTCCAGCCCAACCACGACACAGGTGACTGCTTTGAACCCTAGACTTCCGGTTGACTTCCACGGAAACACATATGAGGATGCACATAACTGACTCGTGGATTTCGATCACACAGCGAATGTTAATAAATGGAACCCCACACAGAAATTGGGCTACGTGTATTTACCGCTTCAAGATGGAGCCCGAACATGATTTACGAATCACGTGTGGTCGTCTTGGGACGAGTTCCGGCAGAAGTTCCTCGATACGTTCGCTAGCACCGAAAGACGAGAAATCGCCCAGCGTCTCCTCGAGTCACGGATTCAGAAACCAAATGAATCCGTTACGATGTTTGTTGCGGACATGGCGCGGCTGTTTTGTCGAGCAGATCCTAATATGCCCGAAGCCAAAATGATTAGCCACCTTATGCGGGGCGTTAAGGAGCAGCTGTTTGCTGGTCTCGTACGAAATTCGCCAACAAGCGTTGATGAATTCTCCAAGGAACGCTCACTGCATCTACGCTACCGTCATTATGACCACCCGACCCACAGTGCACCGATCAGCACGGCAGCCATGACCACAGCAACGACACCCGACGAAGGTTCTTTGCGCAAACTGATACGAGGAATCGTGCAATAAGTGGTCAAGAAGCTCGTCGCCAAACGAAATCACTGCGCAATTGCCTCAGTAACAGAAGTTGTGCGCCAGGATATCAGGCAAGCGCTCTCGCTTCCTAGGCCAAACACGAGCACCCCCAGGGCAAGCTATGCAGACATAGTTCACCGACAGCCAGCAACGTGTCGACACCGCATCATTACCACCAGCAAGATTTGCTGACAGCGCCTTGGTACTACAGAAAAACTTCGATGCCGAGGCGGCCACCACTTCACAAAACTGCCATCTGGCATACCCCTGACCATATGCCCATGTGATTTCATTGTGGGGAAGCAGGCCACATCGTTCGGTATTGCCCGTATCGCGTCGCAGGGTACCAAGGGTTTCCTTCCACTATTCCTCGGCGCCATTTCAATGAAACGCCTGAGGTCGACACGAGTGTCATGACCCTGCGGGATGTTCCTCCTGGGTTTCGGTCACGCTCACCCTCTCCTGGGCATTATTCTCCATTCTCTAGACGGAGCACCACTGACATGCCAAGAGGGAGATCTCCTAGTCCATACCGGGGAAACTAAAAGCAGCGACCTCAGGGGAGAAGGTTGCGAATCATCGAAGTTCTGAAAATCCCCCAATACTGCCGAGCGAACAGACACAAATGTTCAATGGTTTGATGAAAGAGGTGGTGTTACTACTGAAATTGCAATTGCGATTGACGGACATGACATCATGGCATTGGTCGACACTGGCGCGGACTTCTCAATATTGAGTGAAAGTCTAGCAGACAAGCTCAGAAAGGTTAGAATGGAACGGACAGGACTGCAGATTAGAGGAGCTGGAGGGCAGCTACTCACACCTACAGGAAAGTGCACCGCAAGAATAAAGATAGGAGATGCATCCTTCATCGTAACTTTTGTTATTCTTTCCGCGTGTTGCAAACAGGCAATCTTAGGGAGGGTTTTCTTGCGTAATATGGTGCCATCATCAATATACCAGACGGGGTACTGACTTCTTCAGCGCATCAAAGTGCAGCGCTACACCGAAACTCCCTGCGAGTCACTGATGATGTGACCGTACCTCCGTTATCGTGCCGCCTTGTTTCGGTCACGTGGAGCGTGCAGCATACTGGAGAAGGAATTGCTGAACAAGTATTTAGGCTTCTACTCTCTCGCAGTGTTTCAATTGCCAGAAGTATTTTCATTGTAGTGTGCGGTGAAGCGGAGGTTCTGTTGACGAATTTTACCAATGAGCGACGACACATTACACAACACACTACAGTTGCCTACTTCTACGAGATCACCGAAATCCGCGAGTGCTGTGTAGTACATAAGGACGAGCTGCAAGCCACGTCAGCCCCACCATTTATTGACGTAAACATGGACTTATCACCAGCACAGAGACAGCGTCTAGTAGATCTTCACCAGTTCAAAGACTGCTTTTCATTGAGCTCAAGGGTCACTCAAACGCCACTGACGAAGCACCGGATAATAACGGAGGAAACGGCAAGGCCAATACCGCAAAACCCATACTGCGTAGCACCGAAAGAGCGTGAAGAAATCCAGGAACAAGTAAAGAAAATACACGATGGTGACGTCATCCAGCCGTCAAGAAGCCCTTGGGCATCACCGGTAGTGCTGGTAAAAAAGAAAGACGAAAGGTCGCGATTTTGTGTCGACTACCGCAAGCTGAACCATGTGACAAAGAAAGACGTATACGCATTACCTACGCATCGATGATTCACTCGACAGGCCGAGGTATGCACGCTACTTCTCGTCAATGGACCCCAAAAGTGGGTATTGGTAAATTGTGGTCGACGTGCGAGATAGAGAAAAAATGGTTTTTGTAACGCCTGACGCGCTTTATGAATGTAAAGTCGTGCCCTTCGAATTGTGCTCAGCCCCTGCAACATTTCTCTAATGGATACCGTTCTGTACAGCCTTAAGTGACAGACATGTCTGGTCCATCTGTATGACGTCGTTGTTGTTTCTTCAAAATTATTTGAGCAACGCCTGAGCAGGCTGCTATCGGTATTCAGGGCAATAAGGTCAGCCGGCCTGACACTCAAACACGAGAAGTGTCATTTCGGTTTCAAGGAGCTCCAATATTTAGGCCATGTGGTGAGCCATGAAGGTGTTCGACCTGATCCCGACAAGATTGCGGCCGTCAGAAAATTTCCGGTGCCAACAGAAAAGAAAGCAGCCAGGCATTTCCTTGGCCTATGCGCATACTACAGAAACATTATTGCTACTTTCTCACACATATCCTCGCCGTTAACACGACTCACAAGAAAAGACGTTTCGTTAACTTAAGGCGACGATCAACAAGCAGCCTTTTGACGATCTCCGACAACGCCTGCAGACAACGCCTGTGCTTGCTCACTTTGATGAGGATGCTCCTACCATGGTCCACACAGATGCCACCCACGTCGGTTTACGCACTGTGCTCGTCCAGTGGCAAGACTCAGCCGAGCGTGTGATCGCATATGCTAGTAGAAAACTTTCCTGCGCTGAGTCCAACTACTCCACAACTGAAAAAGAGTGTCTTGCTGTCGTATGGGTGGTTATGAAGTTTCGTCCGTACCTCTATGGTCGTTCCTTCCACGTAGTCAGCGAACTATATTCCCTCTGCTGGCTGACCAACTTAAAAGACCCGTCTGGTCGGCTCGCATGGTGGAGATTACATGTTCGAGAGTTTGATATTACAGTCTCGTATAAGTCCGGATGGCAGCACGCCGACTCTGATTGCTCATCAGGTCACCGATAAACCGCGACGATGACAAAGAAGATGACATCATGAAGTTTGTGGGAGTCGTCAGCACCACTACGTTTTTGTGCAAGCAGAAAGAAGACAGCAAATTGCTTCCCCTTATTGAATTTTTAGTGGCCAGACAATAACCGTTCCTAGAAGATTCGCAAGGAGCCTGCCATCAATCTGCCTACGTAGTGGTGATCCGTATAAGAAGAACTTTTCTCCAGAGGAATCACCCACCTACTTGTCGTTCCGACGACAATCCGTGAGGAGATACTTTGTGCTTGCTACGATGAGCCAACGTGCGGTCATCTCGGATACACACGCACAATGACCAGAATCCAACAGAAATACTACTGGCCAAGGCTTCAAGCTATTGTTAAATATTACGTGCGCACGTGCCTCGATGGCTAACAACGAAAATCACCACCGTTATACCAGCTGGACAATTACAACCGATTCAAGTGCCAATGGTACCTTTTGCCCAAACTAGAATGGATCTCCACGGATCTCATCCGACTTCCCATGCTGGCAACAAATGGTATTAGTCGCCATAGATTATCTTACGTGCTACGCGTGAACAAAGGCTTTAAGGAGTGGTACCGCCATTGCAACCGCTCGATTCTTCATAGAAAATATCGTCCAGAGGCACGCTGCTCCTATCATCATAATAACGGATCCAGGTACCGCTTTCACAGCCGCGCTCCTGAAGACAGTGTTTGAGCTCAGCGGAACAGCCCATAGGAAAACCACTTCATATCATCCACAAACGGACGGCTTAACAGAAGACCTCAACAAGACTATTGCCGACATGTTAAGTATGTACATTGACGTGGATCACAAGAACTGGGACGACATTCTACCATACACAACGTTCGCCAATAATAAAGCGCAGCAAGAAACTACACGAAGGACGCCGTTCAGTCTCCTACATGGCCGTGAAGGGACGACGATGCTTGACGCCATGTTACTGCATGACTGCAATGACATCAATTTGGACGCTGCATCTTTTACCCAACGAACAGAAGAAACGAGGCAGCTTGCATGCGTCCGAATTACCCAGCTCCTCCACCAGTGTCACAATGCAGAAACAGCAGCAGTTGAATGCAGAACAACTCACTTTAATTCTACCAGAACACTGTCAAACCGGATCGGATAAGAACCTCGTCTTTCTCTCTCGCTCCGCGTGCTCTTCGTTGTTCTGTCAGTGCTGCATATTCAATTCGGCAATAATATAGACAAAGCCAAACTAAAAACGATAAAATGCGGCGTTTTAGAGCGGCACTTTTCTATAAAACAAGAAAGCGGTCACGACAAGTCAAGCGGTAATGGCGGAACCAGCCGGTCAAGTGGTAATGGCGGAACACGGTCAAACGGTCGGGCAGGACAACGTATGGGTTGTAGTAGAGCTAGAAAACTTGGAGTTGGATTCTTCCGGCGCTGGCAAGCGAGACAAGAACGTACGTAGCGACGAATGAAGCGATACATTCCCCGCCAGTAGTAGCGGTGGGACAGGCGGGTGTAGGTTTTTAACATTCGAGCTTGGGCGCATTGTGGGTCGGTGTGAAAGGAGGTGTATATGTCTGAGCGGAGACGTCGGGGAATAACTAGGAGCCATTGGCGTCCTTCGGAGAGATAATTCCGTCTGTATAGCAAACCATCTCTGATAACGAAGTGCTGTATTTAACGGCAGGTACCTCTGGGGATACTTTGCGAGGGAGTTCAACTCAACAAGCTGATAAGTTAAGCGATACAAGGATTTTTTGTTGCTCCTGTAGCATGTTGCTGACACTAAGTGCAGATATGTCGGGGGCAGGCGAAGACGGCGACTTGTCACTACATCGCAGAGGTGATCGGGACAAAGCATCTGCGTCGGAATGTTTTCGCCCAGATCGGTAAACGACGTGAATGTTGTACTCTTGTAACCGAAGCGCCCAACGGGCGAGCCGGCCACTGGGATCTTTTAACAGGGAGAGCCAACATAATGCATGATGATCTGTAACCACGCTGTTCGGCGCCCGTAAAGATAGGGTTGAAACTAGGCTATGACCCATATGATGGCTAGACACTCTTTTTCGGTGACTGAATAGTTGGTTTCTGCTTTTGTGAGTGCACGGCTGGCGTGAGAGACGTCATACTCATCAAATCCGGGTTTACGTTGGGCGAGCACAGTACCGAGACCAACTCCGCTAGCATCCGTGTGTATTTTCGTCGGGGCAAAAGGATCGAAATGTCGCAGTATAGGAGGTGACGTAAGAAGGTGACGGAGTGTGGCGAATGCATCATCACAAGCTGACGACCAACTAGAAAGGTCGCTTTTGCCGGCAAGAAGGTCAGTCAAGGGCGATATGATGGAGGCGAAGTTGCGAATAAAACGACGAAAATATGAACAAAAACCCAGGAAGCTGCGAAGTTCTTTTAAGGTGTTTGGCTTAGAAAATTCGCCAACGGCATAGAGTTTCGTACGATCCGGAAGAATGCCATCTCTAGATACAACATGGCCTAAAATTAGGAGTTTTCAAGTGCCGAAGCAGCACTTCTTCAAGTTGAGCTGTAGACCGGCGGAGGTGAGGCAAGTAAGCACTGTCTCGAGGCGCTGAAGATGCGTTGCAAAGTCGCTTGAAAATATCACGACATCGTCTACATAACACCGACATATCTGCAGTTTCAAGCCACGGAGGATGTTGTCGATCGTGCGCTCGAAAGTGGCAGGCGCATTGCAGAGCCCGAATGGCATGACGTTAAATTCGTATAAGCCATCGGGGGTAACGAAAGCCATCTTGGGGCGATCAGCCTCAGCTATGGGAACTTGCCAATAACCTGAGCGCAGATCTAGGGACGAGAACAACTCCGCGCCTTGTAAGCAGTCAAGGGCATCGTCTATGCGAGGTAGCGGGTAAACATCTTTGCGCGTGATCTTATTCGACCAGCGGTAGTCGACGCAGAATCTTATTGAGCCATTTTTTTTCTTGACTAGAACAACTGGGGAGTCCCACGGGCTGTTAGAGGGCTCAATAACGCCGCGCTTCAACATGTCGTCAACGTGCTCCGCGATTATACGACGCTCAGATGCCGATACCCGATACGGACGCTGACGTAAAGGAGCGTGAAGGCCAGTGTCGATTTGGTGAGATACTGTGGAAGCATGGCCCAAAGTCAGTTGCTGGTGATCGAAGTGGTGCGGAAGTGCTCGAGGAGGGCGATGATGTCGGCGCGCTGCTGGGCCGCAAGGTTGATGCCGATGCAGCGCGAAATTGCGTCGGTGAATGATGGGGAAGAGGGTGACGCGCAGCAATCAACAGCGTCAATAGGTAGCGTAGTCGAGTGGTCAGGAACTACACGTGCACTCGAGGGATCAATGTCATCGGTAAACCCCAGGCACTCTCCGCACAGTAACTTGGAAGGCGAGGGAAACGGCTTGGAATCATAAATTGCACTTGATTCATCGTGAATGTTCACAACGGCGAAAGGAATTAGGCAGCACTTGCGGTGAACAGCGGTGTCGGAAGGCGTAAAAAGAACAGCTGAGCCACTAGAGACGTCACAGGAAAGCGGAACTAGGGCGGATGAGAACGGGGGTATCGAAGTGTCGGCGGCAATGAAAACTTTTGCAGGTGAAAGGGGCGAGTCGAGTAAAGCAGTGTCGCATAATGGTGCGAACTCCACTTCGGCGCGAGTACAGTCGATGACAGCATGATGAGTACAGAGAAAGTTCCAGCCTAATATAATGTCGTAGGAGCACTGCGGGAGCACTACAAACTCGACCACGTAAATATCGTCAACAATAGTGACACGTGCTGTGCATGCAGCAAAAGGGCGAATTCTTTGCTCGCTTGCAGTGGTCAAAACGAAGTCGTGAAGAGGCATTGTGACTTTTTTTAGTCGACGGCAAAGTTTTTGAGTCATTACAGACACTGCGGCGCCAGTATCGACCAATGCAAAAACAGGTATACCTTCAACAAAGACAGAAACGACGTTGGACGGCGAAAAACAAGGTCTTGTGGAGTTTGAAAGATCCGCAGTTCTTGTCCCCGGAACTGCGGCTCCTACTTTTTCTCAGGGATAGGGCGAGGTCGACGTAGCATAGGAGAAAGGAAATGGCGTTGAGGTGAAGGCGACCGGTGTATGTTGAAGTTCTGGCAAGGTGAAAATGTGTCCATGGTGGCATGCTCGCCAAATACAGCAGGCTCTGGTCGTGGTGAGAAATCATAATTGTTGGGCCAGACGTCGTCACGCAGGAAAAACTCACGCCGTCCACAAAATTGTGCCACGTGACCCGCAATTCCATAGGTGAAGCATATGGGGTGGTTGTCTTGAGTGCGCCAAGGGTTCTGAAAGCGTAGTGGTGGTGGCAGGGAGAAAGGATGGGCAGTCTGGTACATAGGCTCAGTCAGTACGACAAAGGGGTGCGTGGGACACAGAAACGTGGGAGTTCACGACAGGCAGACGTCGAGTTCCGTTGAGTGCTTTGGCATAGGTTAGTGGAGCAGCCACAAGGGGTGCGTGAGCTGTTGGTAGCGCCTCGGACACTTGCTCCTGAACTACTCGCTGTATTGATGGCACTAAAGTAGATCGCGCACCTTCGGAGGTATAACGAACGAGAAACAATTGGCGTGCGACCTCCTCTCGTGCAAATTGCTTGATCTCGAGAAGCAAACTGGTGTGGTCTATAGCAGTGCTAGCCGACGTTAACGCGCAGATTGTTGCACATGGCGCGCTGGCACGACGAGTAGTGTCACGCTGTTTCCAGAGCTCGTCATAACTCTGACAAAGTTGGATCACTTCCGCTACCGTTGGCGGGCCCTTGGTGACAAGCATCTGAATTGCGTCGTCAGTCACGCCTTTCAAGATGTGTTTGATTTTCTCGGCTTCTGTCGTGGCCCAGTTGACACGCCGGCAAAGGTCAACCACATCTTTGATATAACTGGGGAAATTCTCACCATTCAGGTGAGCCCTAGTACGCAAGCGCTGTTCAGCCCGTAGTTTGCGAAGTGCTAGATGTGCAAACAAGTCCGCAAACGCCGTTCGGAAGGCCGACCAGGTGGGGAGGTCTCTGACATGATTACGGTACGACGAACTGGCGACGTCAGTCAAATAAAATTGGACGACAGCAAGCTTGTACGCATCGTCCCACTTATTGTGCTTGCTCACCCGGTCGTATTCGTCGAGCCAGTCTTTCACGTCCTTGTCATCAGTTCCACTCAAGGTAGGCAGATCGCGTTGCTGAAAGGAGCCGAGACAGACAGGAGCTGCAGTAGTTGTAGCAGAGGCGGCCGCCTGCTGATTGTTGTCCGTGGACATCGTTGCAGCTGGAGGCAACGTACGGTTTCGCGATTCCTGGATTATGCGTTACTTAGCACTGCCACCAATTAAAATGAGGCGTTTTAGAGCGGCACTCTTTTATAAAACAAGAGAGCGGTTACGACAAGTCAAGTGGTAATGGTGGAACCAGCCTGTGTACCCAGCCAACCAAATGTCGTCCTCTTCACAGACTGAGTGATACCCCCTGCCTATCCGAGTAGCACTCATCTTCTTCACAACAACGATTACTTTGTAACATGATGCAGTCTGCCTATTTACCCAACACTTTAACTTAACACTTTCACAGCTATTCTGCACCTCTGAAATAAGTTGCATATTTGAAGGAACGCTCTAAAACAATCACTAATCGGTGTCTTGAAATTCAGCCACTTAAATCTTGCTTATCTATTTAGCATTTGGAAGCTCTGAAAATCCCTTTTTTAGAACACTAATAGTGGGCAGCATTGGCAGACACAATAGGAACATTAACATGCTTACAAGGGCTTAATGCTATAACACCTATGACAGCTACATATGCAGTCAAAATCAGCACGTCCTACTGTGAGCATAACTTGTATTGATGAAACCAGTGGCCGTGCAGCAACGTCAGTGTCGACACAGCATCCTACCATTAGTAACCCACTATACGTCAGTGATTGGGCGTGCTAGGTCAAGATTACTGAATGTGCAATAAACTTCGATCTGTCTTGTAATGTTTGACAAAATGCAACAAAAGTGCGGCATAGGCTGCTGCTTGCTGAATGCTTCGAATAACATCCACTCCCACAATTCGTGGGGCAACTTGGAGTTTTGTGGCTGACTTCTCTAATCATCGCAATGTTACACTTGAGCCACAACTAAGGTCAAGTCTATGAAATGATAATTTCGATTCACTTTTATGAGAAATATCGGAACAACCCTTGGAAAATAATGTTACAAAATTAATCATTGTTCGCTTTAGATAGAGACTGCAGTATATAGAAAGATTGATTATTCTTGCTGATGTTCGCCTACGTGCTTTTTATGATGTGTTTGGACAACCACTTCTATTCGATCGTTCTGGACCAGAATAAAGTTATCTTCACAACTAAAACAACCGCTGAGTACAGTCCCAGTTCTTGTATGGAAGAACAAGTTTTGGGTGTGGTCGTGTTCATGTATTTTAAAGGTACACTTGCTGTCCTCCTACTGACATCATGTTTGCGAAAATAAAATGTCGGTAAGGGTGTATTGCAGCATTTTATATCTTACAGGAGGAGTTAAGCATCCTCTCACATATTAGGGTGAAATCATGAAATAAATAACGATGTTCTCTGCCGCAAACGTCGTTATCCGCCGTTGGTGGCGGACAACTACGTGGCAAGAGATATAAAAAAATGACAGAACCCACGTACAGTGGCAATTGATGATATGCGAACCACGAATGAGAAATGTTGATATGTCACTTTAAAATCAGCACAGCATTACGAGGTGGAGGTAATAGATGCCGTACATGACTTCCGTGTCATGATTACCATGTTTGGATGTTTCGTTTACCTCCGTCATTCATTACGTCTCGTAACACCAAATTTGGTATATCTCAAGCTAGCAAAACGGCCGCGAGTGGATCAAGAAGGGCCCAATATACTACAGTGTAGCGTTGACGCGCGCACACACTGGGAACAGCGACGCTACGTTAGCAAAACGCCAGCACTCTATCTTCTGACGGCAGGGGCGACCAGCGTCCAACGGCGCAGCCCGACAGCAACCAGCGCGAAATCTGGCCTCTCACCGATGTGTTACCGAGACAACACTGCTTCTCCTTTAAGGGGCGAAGCTCCTAATGGCGTGGCTTGTGCGTCCCTGGTAGTACGTGACCACCTGTGGCACATACCCGAAAAAGGGATAACATTTGACCTCCAAGGTGGTGCCGGTGCGAGATTTCTTCTGTGCGTTGTTTAACAATAAAAATAGTGCTTAATGTACATGCCAATGGTTGCTAATGGGGAATGAGAGACAGGAGAATTCGGCTTTTATTCAACGCGCACGCTGCGATCCCCATTAGCAGCCATTGGCATGTACATTGAGCACTATCGGACAAAAAAGGGTTGCTACATTATGCTCGCTGGGTGTAACCTCCTTAGTTTTAGAAAGGTTTAGCGAGCGTTGAGCCGCAGGGCCATGAATACAATGAACTAGTATGTACCATGAATGAATTTGAGGTGGTTAAAGGGGGAAGTAGATAAGAAGCGCAAGCCGTAAGATATTAAAAGCTGAATCCTCCTGTCTCTCATTTCACATTAGCAGCCACTGGCATGTACATTGAGCACTATCTGACAGGAAAAGGTTGCTACGTTATACTCACTGGGCGTAACCTCTTTAGTTTTAGAAAGGTTTAGCGAGCATTGGGCCGCAGTGCCATGAATACAGTGAACTAGTATATACCATGAACTCAAAGTGGTTGAGGGTGGGAAGTAGACCCGAAGCGCAAGTCGTAAGAAAGTGTGCGTGTGCTGTTATGCCTGCGAGTCCGCAGTGAACGTCCATGCTCCGGAAAAAAAAGGAAATCTGTGTCAAGGCCAGCACGCGAGCCCGCCTGACGCGATGAACAACTGAACGGCGTCAACACGCGACGGCGCCTTTCTGGCGCGCACGTGCAGTGAGTCACCTCAGCCCGGGAGCCCGTCGAGTAAACAACCGGCGTCTTCCTGTCTGGTGGGTCTGACGCAATGCCTGGCGACGTCACTCGTCCTTGGGTGCAGCCACCTGCAGCACGGCCTCTCCAGATTCGATGAGAAAAAATGACGCGGCCCAGCGGCGACCCCATTGGAGGAGTCTGACCTCATGACCAGCGGCGCTTCTGTTTGGACATTTGGGTTGGACCCGGTGCATATAAAAGAAGTCCTGCGGCGCGTCGAGAGCAGACCCCTTTGACAGCAGACCCATTTGAGAGCAGACCTATGTTTTAGAGAGGAGAGCTCGGCTCTTCGCGTCTCTGTCGGCCCCAGTGCCGTATTTGTAGAGCCTCTGTATATGTGCTGTACATAAACCTTGTTTAACTCATCGTCGTCTCGTCCGCTCGTCTATCAGCTCTGCGCAGAAGCAGTAGCGAGCTGAGAAACCTACGCTACAAAACGGCAATTGACCTTTCCGGCGGAGTTCGAAGCCGTGGCGCCTTCGGGACCGTGTAGGCGCCGCCGTCTTTCGAAACAGTGGTTGCAGCGGTGAGATTCGGAGCGCCCTTCGTAACGTCGTCGGAGGCGCGCTTCGCAACAGTGGTTGGCAGCTGCGGGATCGGCCGGCGTCAGCGACATCGATGCGGTGAGTGCCTGATGTTTTCCCCTCAGTTCACCAGACTACTCTAGCTCAGGTTATAGTAGTTTAGAGAAGGGCTGTGTGAACTATTGAAGTAAGCTTTGATCGTTTCAAGCAAAGTCGAAGTGCCTTGAAACCAATGTTAATGCGCAGGGGGTAAACACGGGAGTGTGAAAAATTGCTTGCGCGTCTTGCTAGTAGACTTATAGTGGGTACGGCAAGTAAATTCTTAACAGGGGAAAACAGCAAGAGGCTAGTGTGAACGATGGAGAACCTTAAAGTGAAGGAACTCATCGAAATTTGTGAGGAACTCGGCATTACTTTGGGCCGTGCGAAACGAAGGCAAGCGATCCTTGAGATCATGAAGGATGAAGGAGTGTCGGCTGAGGAAGTCGATGAGGCCTGGGTGGATATCAAAGCACGCCGCGAGGAGGCTGAAAGGCGAGAAGCTCGCGAAGAAGCTGAAAGGCGAGAAGCTCGCGAACGTGAAGAAGCTGAAAGGCGAGAAGTCCGTGAAGAAGCTAAATGGCGAGAACGCCGTGAGGAAGCCGAGAGACAGGAGCGCCTCGAGTTGAAATGAATAGAATTGGCAATACTGCAGTGTTCGCAGGCGCCTAGCGTAGCTTCTCCGACGATTCAGGTCAGCGGTTATAGAATTCGGGACCAATTGCCAACGTTCGTAGTAGGCGAGGACCTGGCAAAGTATCTCGTCAAGTTTGAACACGTCTGTGAGCGAAATGCTTTGGAGCGGTCTCTTTGGGTGCAGAGCCTGTGAGCTCTTCTTCCCGGCGAAGTGTCCGACGCGATAACTTGCTTGTCGAGGGAAGCGTTTGAGAGCTATGACGAGGTTAAGGAAGTGCTCTTGAGACGTCATGCGTTGTCACCCGAGGCTTTCAGGCAAAGGTTCCAGTATGCTCAAAAGGGGAATTAGTCACACGTTGACTTCGCGTTTCGTCTTAAAGCCGATTTTATTGAATGGCTCAATTGCGAAGGTGTTTATGACGACCGCGATAAAGTGATGGAATGCGTTGCACTGGAGCAATTCTACCGCTGCATCGAGGAGGATGTCAAACTTTGGCTGCAAGACAACCTTGGTGAAGTACAGCTAAACAAGGCAGCAGAGTTAGCTGAGGAGTATTATACTCGCCGAAAGTTGCATAGCAGGGCAGTGCGCGTTTTTTGAAAAGCATGAAAAGAAAGAGGGCTTTTCGAAGAAACCTGATCAACGGAAGCCCGCTCCGCACCGTAATTTCAAGAAGGACCCGTCTCTTACGAAGGACAGTGTAGGGAAGGGCAAACAGAAGCGGAGAAATTGAGTGAGGTTCCTAAACAACCCACTGATACCACACGGGCGTTTGAATCACGGAAGCCACTAATCTGCTACAACTGCAAAAAGGAAGGGCACATCGTGATAAACTGTAAGCAGAAGTTTGCTTTTGCAACAATCCGAGAATCGCAAAAAAACATGCGGTTGTTGGAGCCGTATATCAAAGAAATTAGTGTGAATGGGCAAACGTGTCGAGAACTTCGTGACTTAGCGGCAACAATGGATGTTCTCCATCCTTCATTGGTGTCTCCGGATGACTTTACATGAGAATGCACGTGTATCAGGCAAGTCGCCGAGGAGCAGAGTGCTTGCTTACCAATCGCCACGGTTGTCATTGAAGGCCTGTTCGGTGAGCTTCGCACCGAAGCGGCTGTGTCTGCCGCGCTTCCCCGCCCCGCCGCGGTGGTCTAGTGGCTAAGGTACTCGGCTGCTGACCCGCATGTCGCGGGTTCGAATCCCGGCTGCGGCGGCTGCATTTCCGATGGAGGTGGAAATGTCGTAGGCCCGTGTGCTCACATTTCGGTGCACGTTAAAGAACCCCAGGTGGTCGAAATTTCCGGAGTCCTCCACTACGGCGTCTCTCATAATCATATGGTGGTTTTGGGACGTTAAACCCCACAAATCATCCAGCCGCGCTTCCCGATCGTTTTCCTTATCTTTTCTCTAACAACTCAGAGCAGCTTCTCAAAGAGCAGGGTAAATCGTTTTTCCCTAACTTAGCGTACATGACCCTCACGCGATCGCAAGCGCGGAAGCTTTCGCAGGAGCTTGATCTTGTTCAATGCGGTGAACTCTCAAGTGACCTTGTCGGCAGGTCGACGGAACCTCAGAGAGGAAATTTTCCGCGTGAGTCATGTGAGCAGTCACGCGAGCGCCCCGTCGCGAAAGCGACTGGCGCGGTTTCCGTAGCAAGGGGAGACGACATGGCGCCATTGAATAAGAGCGAGAGGGCTGCAACGTTCTCGCCTGTAGCGGAAAGTTGGAGTGAGCTGTCGAGGGTTGATCGAGAAACGCTCATTCGGGAGAAGCGTGAGGACCGCTCAATTAAAGCGCTAGAGGAACTCCACATGAAAGCTTCACAAATGTTGTCGAAGGAGTACTACGACAAATCGGCGAAGAAGCGTGCCTTTAAAGTAGGACGTCAGGTAATGCTGCTGCGGCCGTTCAAAAAGAACAAGGTTGAGGTTCAATGGGAAGGGCCCGCCAATGTAATATCAAAGCTTTCTGATACCAAATTTGAAGTGAAATTAGGAAGGTGGCCAAATAAAATTTACCACAGTAACTTGATGAAACCATACGTTCAACGTCAAGCGGTCGTAAATCTGCTGTTGAATGCTTCAGAGGAAGAGGGAGCAGAAATTTTTAGTTCTAGTGAGGTAATCGAAGCGGATCGGAGGTAATCTTGGAGCAGTTGAACCTAGATCCTAGGTTAAGTGAAGTCCAAAAGGATGACCTGAGAAAGATTGTTTTTGAGTTTTGATACGTGTTTTCCGACCGTTTCGGAAGCACGACGATGATCGGAAACGATATCGAGCTAACTGGTGAGGAGTCAATCCGTAGCAAGCCATATCGTTGTTCCCCTCTGCAACGTCGCAAGTATGAGCAGCTGTTGGTACCGCATAGGTATCGTCACCTAAAAGTGGCGGGTTACTGAGATGGAGCATGATGCTCCAATTGCACAACTTTGACGTTCGCTAAAAAAAAGAAAGCTAAACGCTAATGCAAATGCATTGAGCAGTGCGTTCTAGCTAGTATCTTCTCAACCTTTCGGTTTCTCACTGGCGATTCGGGACAAAATTTTGACCTCATCACAACCTGAGCTGAGCGCTCACGTCCACAATGAGCTCAAGGAGCCAACCTTATGTTCTATTCTAGTTCGTTACGTGCTGTACGTGTAAAAAAATTTGAGTTCTCATTTTAAGAGTCTTTTGTCCCACATGTGCCTCTTGATGTAGAGGGAACGAAATTCCGATAGACGCGTAGCTAGGTATATGTTGTATTATACTTTGTCTGGTGTTCTGTCGGGTGACCGAGGGCACTTGCTTGTGTCGTGTGTTGTCTGTTGTCGAACCGTTCTTGACAAGTTGCAGAACCATCGACAAGTGCTGAAACCAAGGATCGTGAGACGAGCGAAGCTGGTCGAAAAGTTGTGGCGACAAGCCAGTGGAGCTGGGATCCGTCCTCAAGAATGGGATGTGTTCCCGGAACGGAGTCTGGAGCTGCATTCTCCCCATGGCCCTGGAGGCGAGCCTGGAGGGACTTGGCGAACACGCGCGCTTACATCCGAGCCACGTGGAAGCAGCTCGTCTTTCCGGCGCATTGTCTGGCGGCGGGAGTGCTGTTATGCCTGCGAGTCCGCAGCGAACGTCCATGGCCCGGAAAAAAAGGAAATCTGTGTCAAGGCCAGCACGCGAGCCCGCCTGACGCGATGAACAACTCAACGGCGTCAACACGCGACGGCGCCTTTCTGGCGTGCACGTGCAGTGAGTCACCTCAGCCCGCGAGCCCGTCGAGTAAACAACCGGCGTCTTCCTGTCTGGCGGGTCTGACGCAATGCCTGGCGACGTAACTCGTTCTTGGGAGCAGCCACCTGCAGCGCAGCCTCTCCAGATTCGATGAGAAAGATTACGCGGCCCAGCGGCGACCCCATTGGAGGAGTCTGACCTCATGACCAGGGGCGCTTCTGGTTGGACATTTGGGTTGGACACGGTGCATATAAAAGAAGACCTGCGGCACGTTGAGAGCAGACCCCTTTGACAGCAGACCCATTTGAGAGCAGACCTATGTTTTAGAGAGGAGAGTTCGGCTCTTCGCGTCTCTGTCGGCCCCAGTGCCATATTTGTAGAGCCTCTGTATAAATGCTGTACATAAACCTTGTTTAACTCACCGTCGTCTCGTCCGCTCGTCTATCAGCTCTGCGCAGAAGCAGTCGCGAGCTGAGAAGCCTACGCTACCAAACGGCAGGTGACCTTTCTGGCGGAGTTCAAAGAAGTGGCGCCTTCGGGACCGTGTTCGCGTCGCCGTCTTTGGAAACATTGGTTGCAGCGGCGAGATTCGGAGCGCCCTTTGTAACGTCGTCGGAGGCGCGCTTCGCAACAGTGCCATCTCTCATTTAGTCCTTGGAATGTCCACTGAATGGCGGTGCTTCTATATGGGGAATATATATTAAAAAGATGCGAGATGGGGGGACTTGGAGTGTTCAGTAGATGGACGAACGGACACACAGACAGATGCATGGATGGACGCATGAACGGACGCAGGGGCAGATGCATGAACGAACGCAGGGACGGGCGCACGAACAGACGCATGGACGGTCACACAGACGAACGCATGGACGGACGAATGCTTCGCCCCACTCTCCGTCATTCACTCCGTGGATATGCTGCCATTTTTTTTCGTGATGGAGGGATGCTGGACACGCTGAAACGCACATGCGTGAAAGCAACGCAGTGCGGCGCGCACCTGCAAGTATATGGGTTCGATTCGGGCTGTCACGGTGGATGGACGTGTTTTTCGAGCGCTCCGGATCGACTGCGCATGTTTTGAGCTTGTCTTTATAATTATAAGGCAGCGGTTGAAATCTTCGTAGCACTTATTTTATGGTACGGCTTTTTCGGGGGCTAGTCACCAGGTATTTATTAGTTAGTGCGGGTGTGTGTGTTTGAAATCTTTTTCTTGTTGTTTTTTTTTCCACCCCGTGGGGGAGGTGCGCGTACATCGAACACGCAACTTTCTGTAGTAGAGCTTTGACTTTCTTTTTCTTTTTCGTAGTGCAGGGCTCGAGTTTAGTAATTATTGAGTATAGGGACAATTGGTGTCAGAAAGACATGGTTAAATAGACTGTAAAGTGTTCAGGATGTGGAGTGGGTTTGAAAGTGGACCCAAGTGTAGAAGCGGATGGAGAAGAGGCTGACGCGAAGTGTAGGCAATGTGAGGTAGAGGACAAAATGGAGAAAATGATGGTTGCCCAAAGTGAACTGCTGTTGAGAATCGATGAGCTCAAGACTGCGTTGGCGACAGAGCAAGAGAAAATGAGGGCAATGGGAGAAAGACTCAAGTCCACCGAGGAAGCACTAGCGAGGCTGAACAAAGAAGCGGCCTACGGAGAGAACAGTAGGGAACCGGCAACCAGAACGGTGGAGAAGGAAGAGCAAGCAAGTTTGGAAAAAACAGGTTTAGCCGGTTCAACTGTCGCAAGGCCCCGCTTCAGCGAGGTAGTGTTGGGGCTGGGAGGGGACAAATTAGCCGGCGTCACAGGTGCAAGTAGCCCCCAGGTGCAGGACGCTCGAGCTGAAAAGTCACAGCATGTGATAATCGCCGGGGACTCGAGTTTAAATCAATGCACAGATGCCACCAAAGAGAGGGTAAGAGGTGACAAGAGGGTTGCAGTAGGGGCGTTCCCAGGACGCAAGCTTGAAGCAGTCATGAAGCAAGCGAGCGCAAAACTCAAAACTACAGCTGATAGACGAAACCTCGTGATAATTTCAGGCGGTTTAAACGACGTCTTAATGATACAGCAGGACTAGCAGCCACACTGGCGAAGGGCGTCGATGACATGCGCGCCACTTCTCCTAAGGCACAGGTAGTGATATGCACGATACCGAAGGTACCGGTGCGTGATAGCAACCTGCAAACAGCGGTTTTCAACGCAAACCAAGAGATATGTCGGATGAGTCGAGAGAAAGACTTTGAGGTGGTGGAAATAAACAGAGAGGTGCATAGGTGGGGTGGTTTTCAACGAGACAGAATTCACTTCGATGGGCGGCTAGGTCATGAGGTGGGTTGGCGACTTGCAGGACGCGCAGTAGGTTTTTTGGGGGACAAGCGAGCCCTTCGGGGTACAGGATAGCTAGTAACGAGGAAAACAACCAAGGAGACTCTTCGACAGGTGTTATGGACAGGCACGATTCCAAAGTGGCACCAATGTCTAGGATAGGTAGAGTCCGGGGCATAAATAGACGTAGCCACGAGCGCCGAGCCCATTCAGACATAGGGTATATTAACATGCAAAGTGGTAGGAACAGGCTGAAGTGGGAAGAGATAGAAGAACAGCTAAGGGAAGAGAGGCCGATGGTATACGGTTTTGTAGAAACACGCCTGAGGGGCATGGAACAACCTCCGAACAATCCGGACTACGCGTGGGAATATTGTAATAGAACAGAAGGCAGCAGAAAGGGGGGTGGTATTGGGGCATTCATTCATAAAAGTACAGACTAGCAAAGGGTCAAGCAGGAGTGCAAGGAGCATTTATGGCTAAAAGGGAAAGTAGCAGGTCAAATGACACTCCTTGGTTTTGTGTCCTTGTGAACGGGAGCAAAGGCCAGAGAGGAAAACCAGGCAATGGTAGAGTGTATATCGCCCCGCCGCGGTGGTCTAGTGGCTAAGGTACTCGGCTGCTGACCCGCAGGTCGCGGGTTCAATTCCCGGCTGCGGCGGCTGCATTTCCGATGGAGGCGGAAATGTTGTAGGCCCGTGTGCTCAGATTTGGGTGCACGTTAAAGAACCCCAGGTGGTCGAAATTTCCGGAGCCCTCCACTACGGCGTCTCTCATAATCATATGGTGGTTTTGGGACGTTAAACCCCACAAATGAATGAATCAAATGAATGAGTAGAGTGTATATCCAAGGACATTCAGGAGTTAGGAAGAGAGTGCGAGATAATTATACTAGGAGACATGAATGCGCACATAAAAGATATAGATGGGTATACCGACCCGACAGGCAAAATGATCATGGATATGTGTGAAAGGCTTGATTTGATCATTTGCAACAGTACCGAGAAGTGTGAAGGGCAAATAACATGGGAAGTAGGAAGGCTGCAGTCGACGATAAATTATGCACTGATGTCACATAGGATGTATCATAAGCTCAGGGGAATGCACATAGATGAAGGTGGCTCCAGAAGTCTGGGTAGTGATCACAAACGTATCAAGCTAAGTTTTGGAAGAGCAGTGAAAGTGGAAGGAGACAAGATGAGCAACTACAGAAAAATTTTTATTCAGAAAGGCAAATTGAAATAGCCACTAAACAAATTGAGAAAGTAATCACGGAGGATAATCAGACAGTGTGGACATCATCATCATCATCATCATCATCATCATCATCGTCATCATCATCATCATCAGCCTGACTACGTCCACTGCAGGACAAAGGCCTCTCCCATGTTCCGCCAGTTAACCCGGTCCTGTATTTGCTGCTGCCAATTTATACCCGCAAACTTCTTAATCTCATCTGCCCACCTAACTTTCTGTCTCCCCCTAAGCCGCTTCCCTTCTCTGGGAATCCAGTTAGTTACCCTTAATGACCAGTGGTTATCCTGTCTACGCGCTACATGCCCGGCCCATGTCCATTTCCTCTTCTTTATTTCAACTATGATATCCTTAACCCCCGTTTGTCCCCTAATCCACTCTGCTCTCTTCTTGTCTCTTAAGGTTACACCTACCATTTTTCTTTCCATTGCTCGCTGCGTCGTCCTCAATTTAAGGTGAACCCTCTTTGTAAGTCTCCAGGTTTCTGCTCCGTAGCTAAGTACCGGCAAGATACAGCTGTTATATACCTTCCTCTTGAGGGATAGTGGCAATCTACCTGTCATAATTTGAAAGTGCTTGCCGAATGTGCTCTACCAAATTCTTATTCTTCTAGTTGTTTAGAAAAAATTTATTGCCACAAACGTCAATAACACTCAACAGAACATTTCCGTCTTAGACATACTCTAACGATGATGACAAGACAGACGTCATTTACATGAACATGGATATGAGATGACGTTGAAAAAACATGTACATTCGATGGTTCACACAAACACAACCACAAAATACTTCAAGGTAAACAAGAGACAAATAAAACATAAATATGTACATTTTGCATATTTACATGTTGGCATGCCATTTCTGCCGGCACATCGACAGATCAGCCTACCAATACCAGGCCGGCCGAAAGACAAGTTTCACTCGTCCGTCATAGACCGACACAAAAGGGCAAGACCAGTGCCGAAGAAATTCCTCTTCACCGAGGAAGAAGAGCTCCTCCGACAAAACAGACAGCAGCTCCGAGTACAATCGTTCTAGGATCGGGTAGAGCGCGCGGCGGCGGCGGCCCGCTGCAACCGCCTCGCAGCGGTTGCGCCAGAGGCAGAAAGCGCCGGCAACAATGAGAAGACAAGCGAAGCGGCCTCGCGAACAACGCCCAGAAGAAACGAAGCGATTTACTCTGAGGCAGTGAAATCCAGCATGTACGGCTCTCCAAAAAACGCGAGCAAAGACACAATGCCTCAGAAAATGCTGATTTGTTTCCCGAAGGGAGCAGTTCGGACATGTTGCTGACTGGACTATTCTCCACCTTTCGAGGCGGTCGAGAGTGGGAAGTACACCCCATCCCAGGCGCCACATGAAGTCCCGAAGGTGTCCAGGCAGAAAAGAAGCCGTTAAGGAGCTCCAAGACACCCGTCTAGAGCGAGCACGGCGGGCTGGCGGGACCAACGGAAGCACCAAAGCAGCAGTTGTCTCAACTATGTGGTTGTTCAAAACATCTATGCCAGGACAGCTCGACTTGACATGGCGAAAAAATGCAACAGTTGTTGCATAAAACGCAGGAAGTGTTATTGACTGTGGCCCCCTGTTAAGTTGCACATTAGGCATCAAATGGCGAAGGTGAGTACCCAGAAAGTAATATGCAAGCGTTCGTGCGGGAGATTCCTCCCCTTGCACTAGGCGCAAAAGGAAACGCAGTGCCAGCAGCCGACAGCGTATGGACACTGAAGGGAAAGCAAAGCCTCCTTGAGCACGCTGCTGTCCCAGTGCCGCGCGAGAGACCAACTCAGTGCCGCCTGACCAAAAAAAGGAACACAAAGCAGACTGAAGTGATCGCACGATACGTAAAGATGGTTGCACGACGTGAGAAAGGTACCAAATGCGACCGCAAAATACAGTCTGCGCAAGGTACCTCCGCTCAAGAAGCGGGAAGTCAAAATCCCGTGCATCCTGAATTTTCAGTCTTACTTCCTCGAGATCGTTTAACCAAACAGATTCGCAAATGCCGTAGTGGTTGTATGAAATACCTAAAATACGAAGGGACGCGGCCGGCTGAATGGGAACACCAGCGCTAAGCCTGGAGTTTGGAGAGCCAATGAAGAAATACCGGGATTTGGAGATGTTCAACGCTGCACCTGAAATGTCGCCATACTGGAAAAATACATGCAGGCTGCGTGAAAGGCTATCTTCATCTGAAAGGTACAAGGTTATATCATCAGCGAAAGCTGTGACTTTCACGACACCAGGAAGCGCAAGACCCCGGACACGTGAATCCGCGTCAAGAGCACGCAAGTATGGCTCAAGGCTGAGGACAAATAGCACAGGAGACAATGGACATCCCTGACGGACCCCACGTGTTATAAAAAAGGCAGCACTTTCCCAACCATCCAGAACTAGTGTGCTTTTCAGACCAGTGTACGTATTTTTGATCATTTCCACAAACGAATGAGAAAAGCCGAAGGCTGTGAGCACATTAAAGATATACGCGTGCTCTAGTCGGTCAAACGCTTTTTCCTGGTCCAAAGACACAAGGATACCACGCGCAGATCACGACAAAGTATAAGCTATGATATCCCGTGTGGTATATGACAAGCTGTGTATTTCTCGTCCAAGCACTGATGAAGTCTGGTGATGACCTATTAGGGTGTTCAACAGACCCCTCAAACGTTGAACGGCTACCGCCGCGAATATCTTATAGTCAACGTTGAGAAGCGTGATAGGTCTCCAATCTTCAAGATTAACAGAGGAAGCATCACCCTTTGGAATAAGCCCAATGCGTCCATCTCGAAAACTTGATGGAAAGACAGCGTCCTCGTAGCATCGCCGGATTACCGCGGTAAATGTAGCACCAATCTCATCCCAAAATGTCAAGTAAAACTCGAAAGGTAAACCGTCTGGCCCTGGGGCCGTTCCACGTTTCATAGATTTCAGTTCCGCCTTTACCTCTTCAGCCGACGGAGGGATGTGCAGGCAATCTGCAGCTTCTTGAGGAATACGGGGCAAACTTCTAAGCATTGGCGGTGTTTCATCACAGTTAGTCCGCATGGCCGAACACGACATTGCTTCAAAATGCGCCAAGAAAACAGATCGATCACGCGTAGGAAGCCGCTGCGCAGGTGGTATTTGTGCTGTCATAGAGACAGGTGGCTCTGATTGCCCAAAAAAGGAATCTCTCGCGTAGCGCAGCACCTCGGGATGTGCACATGGGTTGTGTCTACAGCGCCATGCTGCTGCCGCCAGGGACGAAGCAGCAGTCAAGCGCTGAAAGCGTTCACGCAGTTCACGCTGCCACGCTCGCATCAGAGGAGAAGGCGTCTCGGCGCGCAAAGCAATGCGTAACTTCATCGCGGTATCAGCAAGCTCTTCAGAAACGCGTCGACGAAGCGAACGCCCCTCTACTGCGCAGCGCAGGCGCCACTGTGTTTTAAGCGCATCCCAATCTTCAGGACCAGACGCCGTGAGCGACACACGTATTGCGCGTGACAAATCTGATCTTGAGCGCGGTCCTGCAGGACGCGAACATCAAGACGCCATGGCTTTTCTGAGAAAGAAAATGGAACTTCGACCTTCAAGACAATAGGCCGATGATCAGATACGTACACAGGAGAAGGTGGGAAGGACGGAACGCATAAATCAGAGACAAACGCCTCTAACGCTCGTGGGATATAAGCCCGGTCGAGCCTGCTGGAGGATCGTCCACGTCGCCATGTCCAAACAAAGGTATTTCCGTGCACTACATTGTGCGCGTCTAGTAATGAAAAGTGGTGGACAAGGCGGCGAAGCTCGCGTGAATTCCAAGCAGACCGGCCCCAGCCAGGACCTTGTACATCGGTTCGCGTATTTAGAACGCAGTTGAAGTCGCCAATCAAAATGACATCACGACCGTCAAGAAAAAACACATCCAGGTCTCTAAAAAAGTCATTAGACTGTCCAGCTTGCGCTGGCCCATACACACACAGTATCCTTAATCTGAAAGAAAAGTAGCTACAGTCTCGAGGTTAGGCTCTGCGGTTATTACCTCTCCTAAGTAGACATAGTCTTTTACAACTTGAAGTGCACTATTACCTATCTCGAAGCGCTGCTCCTTTTCGAGGTTGTTGTACATTACTTTCGTTTTCTGCAGATTAATTTTAAGACCCACCTTTCTGCTCTCCTTGTCTAACTCCGTAATCATGACTTGCAATTCGTCCCCTGAGTTACTCAGCAATGCAATGTCGTCGGCGAAGCGCAAGTTACTGAGGTATTCTCCATTAATTCTTATCCCTAACTGTTCCCATTCTAGGCTTCTGAAAACCTCCTGTAAGCACGCGGTAAATAGCATTGGGGAGATTGTGTCCCCCTGCCTTACACCCTTCTTGATTGGTATTCTGTTGCTTTCTTTATGAAGCACTATGGTAGCAGTTGATGCCCTGTAGATTTCTTCCAGGATGTTTATATATACTTTATTTACGCCCTGATTCCGCAGTGTCTGCATGACGGCTGATATTTCTACTGTGGACATACACGAATCTAATTAGACTCTTTGAGCTAGAGCTTGCTAAGACGCGTAACAAGTCACCCCAGAAAAGCAGACACAAACCCAAAAGTTGGTGGGATGAGGAAGTTAAGAGAGCCATTGAAAACGTCAGGAAGCCTCTAGGGAACACAGACATGCTAAGCAGCCGGGTGAACCGACAGGTGATGTTGAAAGAAAATGGGAAACCTTTCTAAGCTGTAGAAGGGCTGCATCCCTTCTGATCAATGAAAAGATTAGAAGAAAGGGAGCTCAGTGGCTGGCAGAAGTACATACAGAAGATAGAAAGGCAGCTGCGAAATTTCGGAACCATCTAAACTCCCTAAGAAATGAGACGAGCCTAGAGCAGAGTTTTATAACTACAGCCCAAGGTGCCAGGCTAGAAGGGGACGAAGCTATTGAATATATAAGAACAAGGATGACAGAAAAACTTCAACAAAGAAGTACATTATGCACCACAATAGACAAGGACGAATCAAGTGGTGCAATGGCTCCATTTTCACAACAAGAGCGGGAAAGGGCTGAGAAAAGGGTTCCTAGTAGTACATCAACAGGCCCAGATGGCATTCCAATTAGGCTGATAAAGACATTAGGTCCGAAGTCTAAGCAGGCTTTGAGAGAGGCAGTGAGCAAAATAATAATCAATGGTGAAGTTCCCGATGGATGGAAATTTAGCAGGATGAGCATGATCTATTAAGGAAAGCGGGATAAAGCTGACATAAACAACTACCGTCCTATAACAGTGACATCAGTGGTCTACAGGCTGGCGACGCAGATTATAAAGGAAAGACTGCAGGTATGAATAGAAGATGAGGGGGTGCTGGGGGAACTGCAGAATGGGTTTCGGAAACACAGGAGGTTGGAAGACAATCTGTTCTCACTGACGCAGTGCATCGAAATAGCAGAAAAGGAACACAGGCCCCTGTGGCTAGCATTCTTGGATATCAAAGGAGCGTACGATAGCGTGGTTCAAGAGGAATTGTGGGGAATACTGGACACACTAGGCGTGGAACTTGTAGCCACTAATCTTTTAAAGGGTATCTATAAAGGTAACATGGTAGTTATAAAGTGGGAAAAACAGGTATCCAAGCTTGCAGAGGTAAAACGGGGGCTTAGGCAGGGGTTCCCCCTGTCACCATTATTATTCATGATGTACCTACAAGGATTAGAGGCAAAATTAGAGGGAAGTGGACTGGGCTTCAACCTCTCTTTAGTCAAACAAGGAAAACTTATTGATCAGGCACTACCAGCATTAATGTACGCAGATGATATAGTGCTAATGGCCAACAACAAGGAAGATTTGCAGAGATTGATGGACATCTGCGGTAATGAGGGAGATAGGTTAGATTTTAGATTCAGTAAGGAAAAATCAGCAGTCATGATTTTCAATGACAACGAAGGTAGTGAGCTTAGGCTACAGGAGGTCACGCTAGAGATAACAGATAAATACAAATATCTGGGCGTATGGATAAGCAATGGGCCCGAGTACCTGAGGGAACACGAAATATACGTGACGACTAAAGGTAACAGGAATGCAGCAGTGATGAAAAATAGGGCACTGTAAAATTAGAATAGGTATGATGTTGTGAGAGGAATATGGAAAAGGGTCATAGTTCCTGGGCGGACGTTCGGCAATGCGGTATTGTGCTTGAGATCAGAAGTTCAAGCAAGATTAGAAATTAAGCAACGTGGAATAGGTAGGCTTGCTTTAGGAGCTCACGGGAATACACCAAATCAGGGAGTACAAGGTGATATGGGATGGACATCATTTGAGGGCAGGGAAGCTAGCAGCAGGATAAAATTTGAGAAGCGATTGAGAGAAATGAAGGAGGAGCGTTGGGCTAGGAAGGTTTTCAGCTACTTGTACATGAAGAATGTCGATACAAAATGGAGGAAGCGAACCAGGAAGTTGACTGGTAAATACTTAGAAACCAGCAGGTGGCCAAACCAAAAAAAAACTATTGGTTAAGAAGAAAGTGAAGGAAACGGAGACTGACATGTGTAAAACGGGCATGATGAAGAAGTCCGCACTAGAGATCTTTCGAACTTTTAAGCAGGAAATTGCCAAGGAAAGGATCTATGATAATACTCGGGGTAGTCTCTACTGTTTGAGGCAAGGACGGGAGTACTGCGAACCAAGACATATCGGGCCAAATACGAAGGGGTAGACACAGTATGCAGTGCGTGTGGAGAGGAAGAAGAAACTGCCGCACACTTGATAATGTTCTGTAAAGGGCTTCACCCTATAGTTCAGGATGATGGCGCAGAGTTTTTCAAAGCACTGGGTTTTAGGGACCAGAAGGCCAAAATAGACTTTAACCAAGTAGACTTAACTAGAAGGAGGTTATCTGATTGGTGGCTAAAGTCAAGGCACGAGTGAAAATTAAACTCTTCACTGCAAAGTACGAATCCTCAAACTCACTTTTTAAGGAAAAAAATAAATATAGTTTTGGGTTCATTAAGTATTACGACTTGGTGGCGCTAGCCACCGCCCGATCTAAAGGGTACAGCTATATCCATCCATCCATCCATGGCAGGACCGGTGCCTCACATGGCAACGCCGGCGTGAAGCGATGAAATGAACGCCGGTGAGCACGCGCACCGCGTAACGTCGAAATGTATTGGCGCCTTGACTGTGGCATGTAGTCATGTTCTCACTTGACACGCATCTCATGATTATAATGTTTGCACCAGTCACATACCTTCGTCATTCATTGTCGTCACGTTATACCAAATTTGGCATATGTGAAGCTAGCGAAACTGCCGCGAGCGCATCATGAGTGTGGGTTGTAGTAATGTTGTTACATGACACGCATGTCGTGATTATCATGTGGCGATGTGTAATTTACTTACGTCGTTCGTTCGCGTCGCGTAGTAAGGAGTTTGGTACATGTGAAGCTAGCCAAACCTCCGTGAACGCATCATGAGCGTAGCATGTAGTCATGTTGCTACATGACGCGCATCTCATATTTATTATGTATGCACCAGTATTATGCTTTTGTCATCCATTCACGTCCTGTAATATCCAATTTGTTATAAGCGAAGCTATAGCAAAACGGCCGCCGGTGCAGCATGCGTGTTGCATGTAGTCATGTTGTTACATGACACGCATCTCATGATTATAATGTTTGCACCAGTCACATACCTTCGTCATTCATTGGCGTCACGTAATACCAAATTTGGCATATGTGAAGCTAGCGAAACTGCCGCGAGCGCATCATGAGTGTGGGTTGTAGTAATGTTGTTACATGACACGCATGTCGTGATTATCATGTGGCGATGTGTAATTTACTTACGTCGTTCGTTCGCGTCGCGTAGTAAGGAGTTTGGTACATGTGAAGCTAGCCAAACCTCCGTGAACGCATCATGAGCGTAGCATGTAGTCATGTTGTTACATGACGCGCATCTCATATTTATTATGTATGCACCAGTATTATGCTTTTGTCATCCATTCACGTCCTGTAATATCAAATTTGTTATAAGCGAAGCTATAGCAAAACGGCCGCCGGTGCATCATGCGTGTGGCATGTAGTCATGTTGTTACATGACACGCATCTCATGATTATAATGTTTGCACCAGTCACATACCTTCGTCATTCATTGGCGTCACGTAATACCAAATTTGGCATATGTGAAGCTAGCGAAACTGCCGCGAGCGCATCATGAGTGTGGGTTGTAGTAATGTTGTTACGTGACACGCATGTCGTGATTATCATGTGGCTATGTGTAATTTACTTACGTCATTCGTTCGCGTCGCATAGTAAGGAGTTTGGTACATGTGAAGCTAGTCAAACCTCCGTGAACGCATCATGAGCGTAGCATGTAGTCATGTTGTTACATGACGCGCATCTCATATTTATTATGTATGCACCAGTATTATGCTTTTGTCATCCATTCACGTCCTGTAATATCAAATTTGTTATAAGTGAAGCTATAGCAAAACGGCCGCCGGTGCATCATGCGCGTGGCATGTAGTCATGTTGTTACATGACACGCATCTCATGATTATCATGTCTGCACCAGTCACATATCATCGTCATCTATTCACCTACAGCAATACAATTTTGGTATATGTGACGCTAGCGAAACCACTGCGAATGCATCATGAGCGTAGCAGGTAGTCATGTTGCTACATGACACGCATTTTCTCAATTTTCATGTTAGGGTCTGTCGCTTGTGTTCGCCTTGCAATACTGGCATACCAATCCAGTTTTGCAACATGACATGTGAACTAAACCACCACAAGAGCAGCATCACCATGAATTGTAAATCATGACGTTCATAACATACATGTCATTATTTTCATGTTATGACTACTCAAATAAGCTCTTATTACAGTCATGTTATGACATACCAAGTTTGGTATTGATACCATTATCGAAACGGCCAGGAGAGCTAAAAGTCGTAGGTGGCTAGATGGACAGATACGCTCAAAGTCGCTGAAGTTCGCGAAGAAATGCTTCGCATTTAAAACATCACGTGATTATGTCCTCTTGGCATCACAGAATTCCAAAGTTTTTGTTGTCTTAATGACTTCACCAAGGGCAATCTAAATAGGTCACTAAAGTCGGAACCATAAGTGGTCCGAAACTTAGTGCGAACGACGTCAACCGCGTGACAGTTGGAGCGCTAGTACGTGATGAGGGGACAAATAATGAAAAAAAAATTAAACTTTTATATTCAATAGTTTTAAATTTATTTATTTAAAAATAGCAAACTTTCAAATAAATATTTAGTCTTTTGTATGTGGCTGAGCACCGGAATTTTTCGTTTAGTTTCAAAAACAGCGGGCGCATGTGCGCAGTCTGGTAAAATGGGCCTATGGTTTAGGGGGCGTATACCAGAGCGCATTACCAGGTCAACGAGGCATCACTCGATTTTCCAAGGTGGTTTCGTGCGTACCTTCAGTAGTTTACTGATTTCAAATATGATAGTTTTTCTTGGGGACCTTCGACACAAAAACTTTGGTCTGTCTGCCTGTCTGTCTGTACAGTCACCTGTTTGTCCCCGCTTGACGATACCCCAAACAGTACCAAACGATACTTCAAACGGCCAATGCCATCCGCAGCACCCACCATTATTGGTCAAGGTTGAGCGTTCATACTTGTGCGATTGTGAATTAAAAGGAAATTATTGCGCATATTTAAGGCCCCATAACTACACGTCAATATTCTGTATGTGTGTCTTTTTATTAGAAAATGCGTACATAAATCAATCTAAGCATCATAGCGTTTATCACACTGCGCTGACAGTGCAACGCTTGCACGAAAAGGCAAGTGTTTCCAACGCTTTGCTAAGACGACACTGTAGTGGCACCTACCCGTTGCCTCGCGTTTTATACCTTAGCACCTTCGAGACGGGCGCGCAAGCCACGTGCTTCGCTTTCAAAGATAACTGCCAGATAGCGCTCATGTCTCACGTGTGAAGTGACTTGATGGACTCGTTCGTCTTCGCTCAACTCCGCTGCACCCTCGAGACACTTTAACGCAGCGCCTCCAGAATATCATTAACCAATTTTCTTGCGCAGAGCATAAAATAAACGTTTTGTTCACTCTCCCCAGACGCAAGACTATCGTCTTTCGACGACATTTGCAGTGTGACAAGCAGACACGGGGCCGATTTTCTTATGTTCTGTTTGCTGGTGTGACATTTCAAATCTCAACTAGCTCATAGAATGTGTAGATAGCTGCTCCTGTGGCTGCCGACTGCTTTCGCTGGCACATGGCCGGCGTGCGTTCGTCTTTGTTCACTGCGACCGCAAGGGCCTAAGAAACGAGACGCCGTACTCTACGGCTGCCAAAGCTAGATTATCGAAGCAGCTGTCTCGCTGCAGTGGTTTTTAACGATTGAGCAACGGCAGGTTTTGAACTATGATGCTATTGGGCTCGTTAACAGTTCTCTCACAATTACCTCTGTGATTTTTCTTGTGCACATTGCAAGTACGTCATTTGGCTAATAGAAAAAAATTCTCCCTCAATCTTTTTTATTGTTTTTTCTCTCCCGCATGCAATTAGTGAGGCACAAGGCACAATAAGATCACGTAATATTAAAGGCAAGTAACAGGTCAGCAGTTCAGAAAATTTTCGATTTTGCACCATGTATAGAAATTGCGCGATGTGGCTACCACTTCCAGTTGTGACTTCATATTTTATTTTTTATTTTTTGTTTTTGCTCTTAGTTGTCCCCTCCTCACGTAGATGGTGACGGTGTCAATGGCGCACTGACTACCAGATCCATGGGTTTCTACGAGTTACGTCACCAGTTTACATATACCTTGACTTCACAGTGAGTTCACATACCATAACACAGAACACGATCACATCATCATATGACATATTTGTTGTGCTCAAGGCTGGCCAATTACGAAGAGAGAGCCAACTATTGAAGGTACTATCCGTCCTATAAACAATATAAAAGCAGGTGAGGAGTCAAAAACTTCCAGAAGAGCTGCAAGGCAGGCTCAACACATTAATTGAGATGAACAGATCATGGCATCCGTCAAACCCTGTTAGTTTTTTTCTCTTTTTTCTATTGTAGACTACTCAGTCGGTTGGATGGTAGGTCTGTCTTTCGGTTGGTCGATCAGTCGGTCGGTGAGACCTTAGATATGGGAAGTAGAACAAATCGGGCAAAATGTCGTAACACAGTTAAGCATGTGTGTTTGAAATTCCTAACAGTCGGATAAAATGCCACATTTCACGTGAATATCCCGTACGTCAGGCGTTATAATAATGTTTTTGTATAGTTAAAATTCACAGGCTACAGTAAGAATAAGTCACTGGTGCAATAATTTAAGCAGCGTAATTTGCGTATAGTGAGCCGCAGAATATGAAACGTTAGCTCCTGTCAGGCGGTTCTCTTCCTGATGAAATTTCGCGCCGGGTGGGGGGAGCAAGACGAAGTGATTCTTCGTAGAACACATCTCGCTCGTCTGAGTGCTTTTCTGGACTTTTTGCTACCGTTGTGGGGTGTATTGCCCCGTACATTGCGGTAATGGATGTACAACCTCACGAGGCAACGCCCCACTCCGGTTCGACCGTGGCCACTACCTCGAGGAAGCGAGGAAACACATCCAGTGAGAGCGATGACACTGAGCTGTACTCCGAATCTTGCGACGAGTCCTCAGATAACGGCTTTCAACCTGTCCTGCATTGCAAGGCCAAGCGACAGATCGTCAATCCATCGTCGGTGTCAACTACAGCCACCGTGAAAACGGCGCCCCAGCGATGGCCCCATTCCATCCTGTTCGTGCCAAAGAACGCTACCGAAAGTCTGCGTGTTCTCGACAGGCAAGCGCTTTCGCTCTATTTTGAGAACACTGTGCCAAACGAGATCAAAGACGTACGGCTTAATACAAGAAGAAACATCCTGGCTGTCGATGTGCTGCACCCGAGTGCGCTGAGCACGCTGGAACAAGTAACACAACTGAGAAACATTGCAGTTAGGTGCATCATACCAGCCGATGTGCGACCACATCAAAAGTCATTTACGATATTAACATGAAAATTCCAAACGCAGACCTTCCAATACTTATAAAACCAGCGGGTCAAAACAACGTCATTGTCAGCGTTGGACGGCTTGGTAACACACACAGTGTGGGAGTAGCGTTCAAAGGTGACTGTCTTCCCGCATACGTGAAGGCTGGCAACTTTCGTGAACAAGTTCGACAATTTATTCCCAAAGCCGTGCCATGCTTCAATTGTCAGAAGATCGGCCATGTAAAGGGTGTTTGCAGGAGCTCCACAGCGTGCCCCCGGTTCGCCAAACCACATGCAAAAGACAACTGTAGCGCTACCACACTGAAGTGTCCTAACTGTAAGGGTTCTCAGTAGGCTTCTTCGAAAGAATGTCCGCACATAAAGAAAGAATTTTCTATTCTGAAGCCAATGGTACGAAACAGCCCAACCCACTAAGAAACTGCTGAGAATATCCGGCGAAGACGACGTCACCGTCGAAAGTCTTCACGTCGGACAGCACCAACTTCAGGCAATAAGTCGACGCATCAGGAAAGATCGCCAGGTGCAGATTCCAGTACGGCAAACACATACGTTGGAAAAGAGCAAAGGGGCAGATCAGTCTCTACAGAATAGTGGCCGCCACTTACACGTACACAACGCGCAGAAGAGCCGCAGCAGAAGCCGCCGACTTTAGAGAAAGATGCTGCAATGGAGGACTTGCGAAACACAGATGAGCAAGTGATAGCTCTTTTGCGACCCTCAATTAACACAATTCGCTTGTTGTTAAGCAACATGCACACAACGTCAGCAAGAAGTGCATTGCAAGTACTGGACGCTTTGAGTACAGTACTCGCAGCGCTTGAGTAAATAATGGCTCACCAGCTACTGTCTTTCAGAGGAGAGGTCCGTAAGGCAGCGATTATTCAATGGAATGCCAGGGTACTGAGATCACGCATCGCCAATTTCCCTCGGTTTGTGTATACCAATAAGTTTCCCATCATTGTCATCTCAGAGCCAAATTTGCAAAACGAAGACTTTCTGGTTATGAGTCATTCATGTCGTCTACAACTGCGGACAATAGCAAAGTTCTGATGTTTATTCGCCGTGATTTCACCCACATTCATTATCCGGTGTCACCCTACGACGACAATCAATATATACGTATAACAGTGAAAAAGATACTTACCATCACGGTTGTGAGCGCCTACCTTTCTCCGTCGAGCCATTTCGACCATACAAGACTACAAGATATCCTGTCAGCAACCTCTCACTCATGCATTTTAAATGGCGACTTCAACGCTCATCAGACAATCTGAGGAAGTTCGAAGACCAATGTTAAAAGGAGAAAGTTGGTGTCCTTCGCCTCCGACAACCAACTTTTCTTGCTAAATGATGGCAGACCAACGTTCCTACGTGGTTCAAGGTATAGCAGCTGCCTTGACCTGGCCTTTGTCTCACGAGGCCTCGTCAAGCATGCTGAGTGGTTTCGAGACATAGAAACGCATGGAAGTGACCACATTCGTCCTTACGTCAAAATCGAAGGATTGTTCAATGCAAAGATACGTGATAGTGTTCAGAGAGTGGACTGGTTGAAATTTCAGTCTCTTATGGAAGAGCAATGTGAAGCAAACATATCCCTCTACATAGAGGAGATCATTAAAAGCACAATACACGACACTACGTGTACCCTCACCTACTCTCCCAAAGTAACGGAATTTGACATCGAGCTAGAACGACTGCGAGCAATCCGACGGCGTGCTGAAAGAAGATACCGACGTAAGGAGGCAATAGAAGTCTTACGGATCGCTCGATGTATACAAAAGAAGATTCAGCGCCGGATAAATAAACTTGATTCGCAACGTTGGACTGTTTTTTTGTGAGTTGCTTGACCCACGAAAACCTTTATCCCAATTGTGGAAAACGGTACGAGGTCTCCGCACAAAATCCACTCAGTGTTCACCATTCAGGGCTCCCGCACTTTCTGAACACACACGCGGCATTGACGTGGCAGAAGACTTCTGTGTCAGAGTATCTGGGCCACTCGCAGTGGCCAATAGCCTATTGCCCTCTACCAACTGCCCAAAAACACTGGATTCCCGCATGGATATGCTTTTTTCCATCGTTGAGCACAGAGCAGCACTAGTTTTGTGCGGACGCACGTCGGCACCAGGGCCCAACAGAATTCTTTATAGGGCCCTGTGTCATCTGGGTGAACGTGCGAGAATCCTCCTTCTGGAGTTGTACAACAACTCCTGGCAAGATAGAACGCTCCCGACAAACTGGAAGACAAGTCGCCTAGTTCCACTTCTGAAGCCAGACAAGTCACCGTTGGAGCTCTCATCTTGTCGCCCGATCGCATTGGCCAGTTGTGTAGGCAAAGGTGTGGAGAGGATGATAGTGGGATGCCTGGAGTGGTACTTGGAGTGTAACAAAATTTACTCAGATGACATGGCAGAATTTTGGCGTGGATCATCGATTGACAACGTAGTCAACCTGGTCACTTACGTCCAACAAGAGAAAGGCCGCAAGCGTCTCGGCGTATGTTTGTTCCTAGACGTCAAAAAGGCGTATGACAACATTACGCATGAAGCTGTTCACACCACTCTCGAAGATGTAGGAGTAGGTGGTCGGATGTATCGCTGGATACGTAGTTATTTGTCAATGCGATCCTTCTTTGTGAGCACTGAAGACGGTCAAACCTCTCCACATTACAGCCACCGTGGCATCCCCCAAGGTGGCGTACTCAGCCCTGTGCTGTTCAATCTTACGTTAATTGCTCTCACTGAGCACCTTCCAAGCACAGTCCGGCTATCAATGTACGCAGATGATATCTGCGTTTGGGCATCGGCAGTAACACGCCTGCAGTTACGAGGGAGAATTCAAAAAGCTGCCACTGAAACGCTACGATACCTCCGAAATCGAGGCTTGGTAGTTTCTTCTGAGAAATGCGCCCTCGTAGCTTTTATGCGAAAGTCTATGGATAAGTATACTATAACGACCAATGGTCAAACTGTACCATACGTTTGATCGCACAAGTTTTTGGGCGTAATAATTGACAGGAATGTATAATGAAGCGATCACGTTTTGTACATGAAGAAACGATTAATGAATATAGGTAATATACTGAAGTTCTTTGCAGGGAAAACTTGGGGAATGTCTCCCAGTGCAGTGCTAAAGCTGTACAGGGTATTTTCTTTCGGTTTCCTGCGGTACAGCTTACCGTCATTGACCAATGCGAGTAAAACAAACCTTCGAACGCTACAGAGTGTTTAGTCCCAGGAACTCCGGATTTGCCTTGGCTTGCCTCGTAGTGCGTCGACAATGGCTACTATAGCATCGCCGGTGACCTCATCACGACAAATATTGGCGTTGAGGCACTCAGGACACATATAAGGCATATTTTTCGGACACCCTGCCACCACCTAGCCTTTTTACCAGCAGAGAGACCACGTTCCTCATTTTGCCAAACGGTAACCACATATCTCGATTCTTTGCCAACATGCTTCACACCCGCTGCCAGGCCTTCAACTCTTCCTTGGTGCCTGACTCAGGCTAATACCAGGCTAACTATACCTGGCATCCAGAAAAAAAAGCAAATATGTCGTCACCTGCTCTTATGCAGCTTGCTCTGCTCTTGTTATACGAGACGTATCAAGGCTGTATACACGTATACACCGACGGCTCTGTTTTACAGAAGAGTTCAACAGCATCGTTTGTAATACCAATAAAAGACACAAGAAAATTCAAGACCTCCCACCTTACATCAACGGGAGCAGAGCTCACAGCTCTTCGTTCCGCATTGCAATTCATAAGCGATCAACAGCCACAAAAACAGACAATTTTCAGTGACTTAAAGGCGGCACTGCAATCCCTTCTATCACCTTTACGCCACGGCCCGTACGAACAGTTGGTATTCGACATTGTAGAAAAGACTCAACAATTCATTGAGGAAGGACATGAAATAGCCTTTCAATGGCTTCTAAGTTATTTTCGAATGATTGGCTATGAACGGGCCGATCTAGCTACCCGTTCTGCCCATACTGAAAGCGATCAAATATCAATTCCCCTTTCCAGAACTGACGATGCACGGAAACGCCGCATGCTTGCTCGCAAGCGCACCACGTCACAATGGAACGAGTCACATTTTATCCATGCATGGTTGTGTACCTTATACCTTCTCAGTCTTCGAATTCCTGCAGAATTAGGCTGACGAGATGCTACTATGCGGTGCAGATTATGGTTGGGCGTCGAATTTACCAAAGCGTACGCGTGTGCATAGGAATGATTGACACTGCTGCATGCGACCATTGTGGCAGTGACGAAACAACTTGGCACATTCTGTGTGAATGCCCACAATACTGCTCGCAGAGACAGTCACTCTCAGTGCACTAGATAAACTGGACAACCAGCCTCTTTCGAAAGAAAGAATCCGACAGGACCACCGGCAGGACTTCATGTCGCAGAAGAAGGCTGTGAAGGCGCTCCTGCGCTTCTTGCGTTCAATCGGCCTGTCCAAATGACTGTGATCGGAACTCCTTCCATGTGTGTGCGTGTGATATTTTTTTAAGTTATTTTATATCTCTATATCTCTATCCTCTTTCCGACCCTTTTCCCCACCCCGTACAAAGTAGCAAACCAGTTCTTCAAGGGAAACCTTCCTGTCTCTTGCTTTTATTTCTTTCTCTCTCTCTCTTTTGCACCGAGTAGTCTAGCCGAAACCCCTTCCACATGAGTTCGGTGGCGAGTGGATGACCACGGAAGTCACGATCTGTGTTAATTTGGCAATTTTCTCCTCGAGCAAGAACTGCTATCAACAATATGTCCATGCTTTCTTCTACCTTCTAAAGACTGAGGAACCAACTTGATAAGTGTCGCGAGATACGTTACCATTTGTGGCAATTTCCTAATTCAGAAGGCACTAAACTCACAAGGTGATGTTTTGTTGGGTTTAGCGATGCCTATGTTATAAACGTATTAAATGTGCATTTTAAGCAGTGCACCTAATTGCTCTCTGAAGAGTTGAAATGGCGTAGGCCTATAGCTCTTTGAAATTGTGAAAGATTGATTGAATGATTGATATGTAGAGTTTAGCGTCCCAAAACCACCATATGATTATGAGAGACGCCTTAGTGAAGGGCTCTGGCAATTTCGACCATTTGGGGTTCTTTAACGTGCGTCCTAATCTGAGCAGACTGGCCTACAACATTTCCGCCTCCATCGGAAATGCAGCTGCCACAGCCGGGATTCAATCCCGTGACCTGTGGGTGAGCAGCCGAGTACCTTAGCCACAAGACCACCACGGTGGGACGAGATTCTGAAAGATCACCAGACAGAATGAAAGTTTCCTTGTAGCAGCAATGTAATGTGGCAATTTGCAAATTAGACACACTTTTTAGACACTCCATAGTGCTACAGTCTCTTATAGAGACTGTAGCACTATGGATTTGTATGTACTATTCGGAAGCTACAAGCGCAATTGCACTCATTGGTAACACAAGTTTTAATGTTCAATCCAGCTCGGGGGGCCTGTTTTCTACAAATCAACCAGGGCACCTCGAGGAAGAATGAGATCAACAGTGAAATATAGTTCACTTTTATCACCAAGTGATGGACATTCTATCTCTGGTAGACATAGAAGAGTGAGGACGTATATTTTTTTGGTATTTCACAATAAACAAGCGGCAGAATACAAACAAAAATTTTCCAATGAGGCCTTCAAGTTTACCAAGTGGTCGCTGTGTGTCCGCCTGATAGGCCGGAAAAATCGAAAAGAAAATAACATGGCCACTCTTCAATATGCAACAATGAAACTTGAAAGTTTTTTTGAAACACAAACTTTTGTGGCATAATTTCGCAACGCATCTTAGAGAAATAGTAAAGTATTTAATACAACTAACTAAATGAATACGTAGATAGATAAATACTATATCAACGAGAAGATGAATACAAATCGGCGCTTAAAACCTTTTGTGAAAACATTGGTTAATAGTGAACAGCATAATTTGTAAGCAAATACAACGCATAAATATATATTTGCAGTGTATTTGAAGGAATATATTCTATGCTATTGAAAAAACAGAAAAGTGATATCTGTGTGCTACCTACGGCGTTTCCTTAATTGTTGCGGAAGGCACCTCCAGATGTTTACAAACAAAAATTATAACTGTAGGTATAGAAATGAACAAAATCAAAAATTTAAGAGTAGCAAAAAATGGTCGACTCAAATGAATCAATTCAAGTCCTTGCTGCGAATAGTCCATACCCACTTCGAAGTTTCTGACAGGTGGTCACTGGTTAACACGTATCAAGAAATCTGACTAAATTACCTGGTGAAACCGAAACCGACGTACCAAACAGTGGATCTAACATTGACTTTGAAAACACCCTCAATGACGACACTGTTTCTCTCAAATAGAATGAGAAGATTAAGCCAGCATCAATAAGCGAGCTGGAAGACTAGGCTAATTGGTATTCAGAGGTAGAGCGCACTTAAAAAGTCAGCAGAACCCACATACCTAGGGAATCGATGTTAAGAGAAGCATACGGAGGGAAAGTGACCACGCAGTCATTTTTTATTGGGCGACACGCCATGAAATGACGGTCAGTATATGTTTAAATGTTACACGTACCGACGTACGATGAAGAGTGGCAGTTTTTTTTATAACTAGATCTTTGTACTTGCGCAACGATTTCAACACAAACATGAGTATTGGCAACTCCAGAAGCGATAAACTTATTTGAAGCGTTGGTGCTCACGAGGATGGTGGCCCTGGACGCTGCATATATCAACTTCAACTGATGACACCTAACTACAAGTGACGTTAACTCGACGTGACGGCTGTATTATAGAAGCACATGTGCAGTGCCTATAAAATTCGATAGCCAGTGCTGCAGCCAATATAGATATTTCACTTATTAACACTAGGTTCTCTTTGAAAAGTAGTTCCGAGACCCGGCGTGGCTCTGTGGTAAAATGGCTTTGCAGAATGTCGGGGTTCAATTCTGGTGTGGACCCTGACATTTTTTCTTTGCATTCGTCGGGTGTACACTGCCGATGTGAGGTTACATTCATGATTGCCGTGCTCTCTAAGTAATATAATATTCATTACTTCTGTGCATCCTGTAATACAGCCATCGCGTCCGGTTAACGTGAATTGTAGTTAGGTGCCATGTGCTGCAATTGAAGATTGTAGCAGTGTCCAGGGCTACCATTCTCGTGAGCAGCGGCACTTGGTATCAGCTTGTCGGTTGTGGTGTTGCTAATCGTCATGCTCCTGATTGCATTGTTGCGGAAGTGCAAACTACTTATATTAACATATATAACTCTTCAATATATGTCTGTTAGCAACATTTATACACATATTTACCGTTAATTCACGAGGTTTCGCTGAATAAAATAAATTACAACTTGGTCACTTTCTCTTCACATCCTACAAGTAATGTCGTTTCCCAAGGTACGTGGTATCTGTCAAATTTTCCATATCTTTACCAGCTTCTCATATTCCGCACGCCAGCTCACCCTCCTATATTAATTTCTGTTCCCATCAAGTTAAAGGGGTGCCCACGGAAGCACCGAGATGTAAGTGCATAGATAGATAGATAGATAGATAGATAGATAGATAGATAGATAGATAGATAGATAGATAGATAGATAGATAGATAGATAGATAGATAGATAGATAGATAGATAGATAGATAGATAGATGACAAAAGTGCTTACAGTTTGCAAAGAAATTATTCGCATTTAAAACCATAAACAAGATACGAGAGAAGGACGAGGGGACGAGCTTTAACGTTTCACTGGACATTATTGGGCAACAAAAAATGTATAGAAGAGCACTTGCATAGACAGCGGTGAGAGTCGGAGAAGAATTAAGAGAAGTGCTGCCCTTTCACCCCACAAACCCAGATACTCACTAACAAAAAACGTCGGGGGAGTCAGCATGTACGCATAATCACTCCATTCAAGAACGCAAGTTCCTTATCACGAAGTGAAACTAAAGGCTCGCTAATGCAGGTGCAACCCGCGCGTTTTATGGGAGCAGCTTCTACAATCTATCGAGCTTTTTTTGTCTCTATGCGGTTACAGAACTGTGGTGCTGTCGAACACATGGTGGTAATCAATCAATCAGTTTATTATCATGTCATAAAATGATGTTACAGGGAGTAAAATATACAGAAGAGGGTCCCAAAGTACAAGACTGCAACGGTACCCTCGGTGATCATTACGAATAATAAAAGCACAAGCAGCTGTTATAATCGTAGAAGCAAAAATATATAAAGCAGAATGAAAACAAAAAGGCATGGAATCAAAAAACAAATAATACAACATAAAACAACACAAACAAGATGATAGATCAACTATTTAACAGGTACTCTTTTAATGAGTTTTTAAATGAAAATAAAGAAACTTTGCATTTTAGCGAAGTTGGCAAATTATTCGATATGGTGATGGTACAGCAGAGAGAAGATGATTTACCATAGTTAGTACGAACCTTAGGAAGTAAAAAGTTATTATTAGCCGCGAACCTGGTTGTGTTAGTATTAACTAACATCTTAGGCTCAATTAAATTAGCGGAAAGTTGATTTCTTATTTGTTTATGCAAAAACATAATTAGATTAAACCTGAATAGATAGTTAACAGTTAAGATTTTATTGCATTGAAGAAAGGGAGCGGCGCTACTGTCGCAAGAACAGTTAAAAATAGCGCGAATAGCTCGATTTTGTAGATGTTGTACGGATGAAAAATGACACTGGTAAGTATTCCCCCATGATGCGATGCCATAAGTGATATGAGAATGAATGAATGCGAAGTAAAGTGAAAGGAGTGCTTTATGAGAAAAATATGAGCGAGCTTTGAGTAATGCGAGCTTTGGGTGAGCAATATGGAGAGCGAAGTTAAGGTAAGCGTCGAGGTGAACGCCAAGAAAAGATACACTGTCGCTGATATTAATCAAATGAGAGTCAACTGTGATCTGTGGTGAGGAAGTTAACTTGCGTTGAGCTGATCTAAAAACCATAAACTTAGAGTTATTTGGATTAATGATTAGGAATTTTCCTGGCACCATTTTGACACACTACAAAGTACAGCATTTAATTTATTAGTCACATTGTCAATACATCTATCAGCAATGAAAATGGTAGTATCATCAGCATATAAAACGCAGTGAGCCATGTGTATAATGTCAGGGAGGTCATTAATGTAAAGCAAAAAAAGTAACGGACCCAGTGATGACCCTTGAGGAACCCCTTGATTTATTGTTTTAGTAGAAGAAATTGAGCCCGATATGTAAACAGTATGCTTTCGGTTAAGGAGGTAACTGTTTAAAAATTTGAGGGATGGACCTGTAATACCGTATGATTCGAGTTTCTTGGATAAAATGAGATGATTGATGGTATCGAATGCCTTTGTGAAGTCTAAGAAAACTGACCCTACTACAAATCCTGCGTCTATAGAGTGTTTGATGATGTCTGATAGGGAAAGAATAGCAAGGTTAGTAGAACTTCCAGCGCGAAAGCCAAATTGACAGGGCTTCAGTATATTAAATTTATTAAGGTACTTGTTTAGCCGAGTTATTAACAGTTTTTCGATGACTTTGTTCAGGGAAGAAAGAATACAGATGGGGCCGCGAAGTTTCTCTTCTAGGAAACCTCGACTGCCCCCGAAGTTTCTCTTCTAGGAAACCTCGCGTCTTCACTTGGCCATTCTCCAAGCTTCAACCTTCTTCGCCGGAAACCCGTCGGCTTCACACACGCAGCTGTTGCTACGCGTCTTCGCTCGATAGCGGTAGACATACGCTCTTGCCTGTAGCTCGAGCCTTCACCCCTCAGGTAGAAATCCTCTTCTTCTCCTGCTTTGTCACTACGGACAAAACCTTCGCCGACTACACGCCGGAACACCCTACGCGCTCTGGCGCTAACTTCCGTCTTCTCCTGATCTCCCATCTCGGCTGCTCGATTAAATACCTTCCGCGCGAGATTCCAGAAAGTTCTCATCATTTCGTCGGCGCGATACGCAGCGAAGGCTGGGGAGAGGGCGAGACGGTTCGAAGGCCGTCCCCGACGGATGACTCAACCCGGCATCACCCCGCCCCTTTCAATCTAAAACATTCTAGGGCTTGCTCGGTCGCCGATCAGAGGAGGTTCGTCGGCGAACCCACGCTTTCGAGGGGAGAGGGGCGCGTGCCTGGGGAGTCTTTGGATGCTTGTTTTCTTTTTTTATCATTGACCTCTCGGCGCTTCGTTGCGAGAATTTGGCGGCGCGCCCTTTTTTGAGGGCTCGGTTTGTGACAGCATGACACAATCGTTCGGCCATCTCGCTAACGAAATTTTTTTATAATTAAATGCTTCTGTAATTAAGTAGGCGTCTTACTGATACAGATTAGGTCTATTTTGTGCCTTTCGTTGTAGTATTGTTACGGATTCACGTTTTTGACTGAAGTTGAGAAATATTTTTTGTACCATACATATATATATATATATATATATATATATATATATTATGTGTTTTTGATGTTGCCACGGCCATTTAGGTACACATTACTGCTCAGGCGCTAATAGAGTCTGCAGTATTTCTAAATACAAAAGCTTTCTAATACAGGAAAAGTGTGTGACACCTGTATCTTACTCCTGGGGCAGAAGATACAAAGCTTGCAAAAAAGGGTTCAATTTGGATGAATGCAAGAGCATTGATACGTTGAAAAAGGCATGTTTAACGTTTAGAGATATGAAGCTGAGTGTGTCATAGAACACATGTGTGTCAGGAACACCTCAGTTGAAGTGAAAAAAAAGAAATAGAAATTAGCTGGTAGTGTAGCGAAAACGTATAATAACCGCAGGAGATTTGTGTAATGAACTGACTTCTAAGAAGAGGCAAATAACCCAATCTGAGGCAGAAAGTCACGTGCGAGTCGCAAATAAAGATTGCAGGAGTACTGTGGCCGCAGCCAGCGTAGGACCAGGTTAACTGTTTAAACAAAAAAAAAGACACCAGCCCTGCAATGAACGCAAGTTTGTGATTATAAATGCTCTTGACATGTATCTTAATAATGACAGCAGACTTTTTTGATAACGTCTGCGGAGTTTGTTCGCATTCGTATGCCAAAGGCACAGCTTTGGCGTCACCTCAAGCGTACATTCCAGAATGGTGGAATGAGAAGTAGGGTATGTATATTTAAATACTTATTACATGTTGTTGGCTCTCCTTACGTAGTTCTGACCAAGCACAACTCCCTCTGGCGGATACCTGCTGCGCGGAACCTATATTTCGCAGCCTACGTTCGTGCACATAGGCCATACACTTTCATATGAACCATTTCACGAATAAATTGTTTATTGTTCATTGAGACCTCTGCCTGCCTTGCATGGACTTGGCGCTTAACTCGGTAAGTGAAATGCCTACAGAGAGTAGCTTTGAAAAACAACGGAGAGAGATGGCGATGAAGGGATTAGTTGTCGAAGTGCAGGTGACAGGCGGAACTATGGCTCTGCCGGCTGGTTCCAGTTGGTGTAAGAGGGAAGGTAAGTAAAATCCTCCATAAAAGATGTAGCATATGCTAATATACATCTACTAGCTTACTCATGCTACCATTTTTTTATTTTGTCGAGTTAAACGAATGTGCTCGCCAACTTGGCTAAGTAATGGTAAGTGTGGGAGTAGAGTCAGCATTAAAACACAAGGCTAGAAATGGCAAATCCGAAATCTTTCATTTCTAAACGCATGTAAGGATGCATGTGGTTTTTACATAGATTCATGTGCAATACAGACACGTTTTTGAATTTGTTGCCCTTCAAGAGGGAAGTGTATATTGAAATATGTTAAAGCACTAGCATGCTCCTGTATGTATATATGGGTGTGTGTGCGGATTTGTGTTTGTATAATTTTCTAAAAGTGCAGGAGTATAGAAGTATTTATAATAATATGTAATATGTTTGTAAAAAAATATTGCTGAACTGCCAAATACATAGGGTTGTAGGCTAGTCAAGCTGTCCGGAGATGGCTTTTTTCTACAATCCCCCTGTCTGTATCTCACATATAGATGGGAAATACACCGTTTATTATTATTATTATTATTATTATTATTATTATTATTATTATTATTATTATTATTATTAATATAAGTGCTTTACTTAACGCCAATTTGTATTTTTAAAGAACTTTTAGGGGAAACCAAAGTGCATAGAAAAGTAACTGCGGGTAAATACTTAATGTTGATGTTCGCAGTAAAAAACAGCATTTGAAGTTTACTGGTGGGTTTATTCTCTGTGGACATACATACAATCATTTCCCAGAAGTGCTCACTGGCACCAAGCAGTTGCCACTTCGTGGTTTATATCTGACCCAGCATCTTCAGGCGAAACATTTATTCGGCAAGGAGATCTGGACGTCGAGTAAAGGTTCTGTTTTTCGGTACTTCACACTGCTGAGAGAAATGCGTAGTAACGCACACGCCGTCGCGGCAGTATCCTTTCCAACACCTCAATTTCGCAACGCTTCGGCGCTCCTGAAGTTGATTCCTAATTACCTAGAATAAATAGAAGCGATTATTTGCGTGAATTGAACACAGTGCACCACTAAATTGCCAAAACAATGTACTTCATATTTTTTCCCTTTTCTGCAATGATTTTGTGTAGTTTGTTTGTTTTGCTGTTTTGATGTGTCTGTTTTCCTGTGGAGTGCTTTAGGTCTATATTACCTCGGCAACTTCATATAGATAAACTCTCCAGCGGAAGCAAATAATAATAAATGGTACCGAAAATTGGCAATCAGCAAAAAAAACGTAGTAGCACACTAAATTCTGTTTAAATATCGTGTCAATATACAGTTTGCTGGCGAGGTTCACATTGTGATAAAACATTCGCACGCACACCTTTTTATTTCTACACTCAGTATAGGCACTAACACATCTTCGCATATATGTCAACTCCTAGCTTTAATACACAAGCGCTTAGCTTGTCTGGTCTCCACTAAGAAGTCTGTGAGGGCGATGTTCACCTTTTTCAGAATATGCATCTAAGGCCATGGGCCGAGTAATTTCTTTCATGTGAAGAGCCGCCCCCCTTCTCCATAGAACAGTGGTTAGCTCTTTTCATTATAAAATTTCGAATATCCACCCCACGCATACGAATTGCGCATTACCATCCTTCTTTGAATGCTTTCGTGGCGAGGCTGTCTACCTCTTCATTGCTCTTTATATCAATGTGGTTGAGTATCCATTCCAATACGATGTTTTGACCCTGCACAGAGGCGTATTCAACAGTTTCTGGAATACATTTTGCTATTTCACCATTTTTGAGACGTGACCTCACATGTTTGATTTATCTGAAGGGTGGGTTTGCCATCCGTGCATACCGTCCACTGTGGTGTCCCAGAATTTTCGCAGATAAACATAACTGCTTGAAAAATATCCATGAAATCTGTTGTCATTGATTAACATTTGTGTGATAATTTATACAATCTCTTCTTGAATTTTGGGCACAAAGACTGGACACGTGACACTTCTTCAGTGCCGGACACATCTGTATATATCTTCGTCCTTTCAATGTAGCTAATAAGGAAACGATGAAGCACCCTCAGTGCCCCCCCCCCCTATAGGACCATGTCTGCTTTATTTTCTTGCGTATGCCATCTATTTTACAAGCAACGTTCAAGGTGGTTTTAATGGCTTCCATCATTTATGTCCTTGTACTACTGATTGAAAAAAGACACGCTATCCTGCAGTCTTGTTGCCGTGCTTTGTGTTAGTTCACCAGATAAAATATGATTGTCATGTTGCGTTAAAATTTTAAATAAATTTCTAGATGTTTCTCTTGCTCGGAGTACTGCGAGAAGGGGTTGTAGAGCTTCTTCATACAACAAATCTCTGAAAATCCAACTTGGTAAACCCAAACATACCATCAATCTCCTTGCCAATAACAAGTGAAGCCTTCTCTAGATGTTGGCTGGAAGTCTCTAGAGCAGAGGCAGGTAGTAACACACCATGGGACGAATCCACGCAGCATGTAGGATCAACAGCGACTCTGTAGTACCATCTCATTGAGCCCCGCCAAAAGAACGGAGCACTCTATAGTGGCTTGATTCACTTTTTAAAGACGATAGTCTTTCTTGGGGACCTTCGACGGAAAAATTTTGGTCTGTCTGTCTATCTGTTTGTCTGTCTGTACATTTCTCAGTTTGTCTGCTCTTACTGATACTCGAACTGGCACAAAACGGCCAACCCCATCGAAAGCACTCATCAATATTGCTCAAGGTTTAGTGTTCATAGTTGTGCGATTGTCACTTAAAAACCAATTATTGCGCATATCACAGACGCCTTCACAACACGTCGATGTTTTGTATGTCTGCCTTTATACTAGAAGAGGCACACACAAGTAATACTAAGGACTGTAGCGTTTATTGCGCTGCGCTGACTGTGCAACGCGATGCACAAAAAGGTGTTTCCAACGCTTTCCTACGACGCCACGGTGGTGACACCTGCCCGTCGCTTTGCGTTCTACACCTTATCACCTCCGAGACTGGCGTGCATCTTTCTCCGCGGGCGCGCACGCCTTCGTTTTCGAAGATAACTGCCAGATGACGCTTGTGTCTAACGTGCCTCGATGCGCTCATTCGCCTCCGCTACATGCTCGAGGCGTTCTAACGCAGTGCCTCCAGAATACCATTCACAGATTTTCTTGCGTAAAACATCAAATAGACGTTTTCTTCACTCTCTCCAGGCACAAGGCTATCGTCTTTTGACGACATTTGCTGTGTAACATGCAGATTCGGGCTAATTTTTTGTTCAAAGGATTGAGCGTGAGGCGACTATGTTAGTCTCCAGTCCTAAATAACACCTAAAGATGTATTAATATTTACCATTTAAATAGGCTGGTATTGCAGAATAATCTGACAATATACAGGTCTTTTAAATGTGAACGGTAGTATGGCTGTTTTTGCTATACTCAGTGCCATACCATTTCGTGTAAGAAAATTGTCTACATGATCTAATTCTTCTTGCAAAGTTTGTTGAATTTTCAAAAACATTGAACCAGACGTCCATATCTTATAACATTAGTATACACCGAAGATGTGATGTTAGGTGGAATATTATACGGGAGCTGAGCTATAATTGCACTAAAAAGCTTTGGGCTTAGCACGCTGCCCTGTGGCAGTCCTTGGTTGACCACATGTTTTGAAGTTAGAGCCTCTTGGGTAACACGAAGAATTCACCAGTGCTTCAAGTTAAGCGATCCGGCGCAGAATATTGCCCTTAAACTTCTGCAACGCTAGGCTTTCCAGAACATGAACACGGCTCACTCTGTCGTATGCCCGTTGGACATCAAGAAATAAATGCGACAGTGATGTTTTCACGTGTACGGTTGTTTTCCACAACTTTGACTTTGTCCGAAATGCAGTTCATTGAGCATCTACTTTTATGAAGCTGGCTATGCTTTCTCAGAGTAGATTTTTCTTGTCTTGCCACCATAAAGTTTGTTCATTGATCATTTTATCTATTTACTTTCGAAATAAAACTCGCCAAACTCACCGGTTTACATGAATGCAATTGCACAGGGCTCTTTCGTGACATTAGTAACGGTAATAATGAACTTCAGATTTTCTCATAAAATGGACCTCACATTTCCTACTGAGAGAGCTTTGTTTGGTTTAGGTATAAAGATGGCCCTGGCAACTTTCCACAAAGGTGGAAGGGTGCCCATGTCAAAACAGTTGTTGAAGTACTCAGTCGAAGCGTTAATAGAAATAGGGTCAAGATTTCTAAGTAATTTCTTGTCAACGTGGTAGGGGCCTGAAGCCGACGTGGTATGGAGTGTTGCGAGGGCGTGCCTAACTTCCGCCAGCGTTATCGGCGAATCTGATGACTCATTAGGTTTCCCTGTGTAAGATGGTATAGAAACCTTACGTAATTGGGACAAATGCAACGAGCGGAGGTTATCGAACAGTTGTCCTAAATGGTCACTGTGCTCATGTAACAGTTTGGTGATAGCGTGGCGGTGTCGTGTGCGAGAAGTGCTGGAATTTAGCAGATGTCTAAGAAGTTACCAAGCTCGTTTATTAATGAGGTGGTTATGCATTCCTTCACAAAGCTGACCCCATGGTTGCGCCGCCAATGATTCACGTATCGGTCGATTTGTTCGTCTAGCTTTGCTATTCTAATTTGGAGTTTCCTGTTTTAGCGCAGGTGTTTCCACCGTCAAGGAAGGGACTGTTTTGCTTCCCACATATATAGAAGCTTGGAGTGGAGATAGTTATCGGGGTGTTGGGGGTAGGTTTTTTTGTGTGGATTTCAACATCTTTTTGACGCTGTGGAGTCCACTCAGTAAGGTCTTCAATGCGTGAGGGGGTGGAGCTGTTTCGGGTCTCTCTAAACTTGTCCCATTCTGTGATTATCAGTAGTTTAGGTGCAAGTGGTCTGTGTTTTAGTTGTGAAGTAACGCTAATAACGTCATGATCACTGCCAAGAATAATTTGGGTGTTAGTCTAAACCATTGTGGGAGACTGGTGAGTGAGGGAAAAATCGAGGAACATGTTTTTGCTCACACTGTTCCCTAAACGAGTAGGCTCCTTCGGGTCATTGTGCATTGTAAAACGATGTGCCTGAATATGGGACCAGAGGGCTCTCCCTTTCGGTGTAGATGCAATATAACCCCACGCTGGGTGGGAGGCGTTGAAATCCACCAATCTGAGCAGGGTGTGTTTGGCTGCCGAGGATGTAGCTCGGGCGAATAGGGAATCGAAGTGGTGGATTTTCTTTTGTGGTCTACTATATACGTTGAGAATGTATTAGAATGGCGAGTAAAGTTTATCAGGTTCGGAGAAAGTCGTGCTGAATGTCGATGTCAGCAAAATTTGAATAGGCAACTGTCAGGTGCTTCTGAGTTCAGAAAGCAATGTTTGGTTTGGTATCAGCCGGGTTTTGATGAATTCTATAACCTTGCAGCTGCACTACACCATTTGTTTCTTGCAACGCAATGATGAGTGGAGGGGTAGCTTGTGATTTGATGTACTGCAGGAGGTTTGCCTTTTTTTTTTGAAACCCCCTGCAGTTTCATTGCCATACGCAAAGTTCAGTGCGGTTATGAGGAGCCACTTTGGCTAAGTAGATTTGGCTTAAGTTGGACAAGATCTGGATGGTTAGCGTGGACTTTGTCGATCCACTGTAAGGCTCTATTCAGGGTTTGTTGCCTCGGTAACATGACTTGTTGTATCGAGGCCACGAATTCGTGTAGCTTCTGCAAGAAAGCTGTGAAGAAGGTTATTATTATATTGTCTAGTCTATCCTCAATTGTAGTTACTTTTTAACTTTCTCAACCCTCTCTAGTATTACTTCCACTCGGTCTACTCGCTCTTCAAATGACAATGTCAGAGTCGACACTTTTCCTTTTTGCGCAGGTAGTTGATAGGGGTCCCTAGTTATAGGAGTGGTTGTGGGAGGAGCTGGTGGTGGTGAGATAGGTGTACGGGTGATAAAAGAGAAAGGGAGGTGTGGGGAGGTAGATGGTTGTTTGTAGGACTTGAGCTCCAGACGTAGTTTTGAATTTTTTGCCCTCTATTGAGCTATCTTACCCTGCATTAGTTTGAGCAGCTTTTGAATGGAGCTTTCGGGGGAGGCAACATCAGCCCACCTCTCCTCGCAACCAGGGCCAGTCCGGGGGCTGGGGTCTTGATGAATGATTTTGTTGCTGCTTCGGCTGCGGCTGCGGCTTTTTTTACTTTGTTGTCTTGTGATACTGGGTGAGCGTCTTCTAGTGGCGTTCTTGAAAGACGTGCTTGGGTCGAGAAATCGAGCTGCATCTTCCTCGAAAGTGTAGGGTGCGTGCTTTGGTTTGAGCTTGTAGCACTGCGGGCGCTGGGGCGAGCCGGTGGGGTGGTCACTGTTGCACACCACACACTTAGGTTCCCATTCGTGATCAAGGAGTGGGTTCAGAATGCCCACATTGGATATAAAGACTGAGGGGCGCCTGGGCATATGTCTGGTCTGTGGCCAAGTTTGCTGCAGAGATTACAGGCTTCCGTCTTATGACGATAGGGTACGCATCTGGTGATGCCACCCTGATAGCTTATGTAGAAAGGCACCCGCGTACTTCTGAAGGTGACCAAGATAGACGTCGTGTAACCCAAGTGAGGTCCGGTCAACATGAGGCCTAATCTCTTATAGTTCAATACACTTGACAAGATGGTTCAGGTGTGTGTTCCATGGGAATATGTCCCCTCGGCAGCTATTCGATGGATCGGTAGTGGGCGGACAACTTCAAAGCTGCGCTCGTCCATCTTGATGTATTTGATACGGTGTATGCTTCGGTGCACTCCGGGTCCGGTGTGCTTATGAGCAGAATGTTGCTTACAGAGTGAATGCGGTATTGGTCATGTTGGGAGCTTCTGAGCGCTGCCGCTTTTAGGACAGCATGTATGAGCTTCGAAAGCGGAGTGTCAGCATAGCTGAGTCCTTAACGTAATTGCAGGACTTCTTTGTAGTCACTCGCTGGATGTGGAGGGGCTCTAGGGGCACTACGACGAGTCAATGGGAGGGCTTTCTGTTACCGTTCTTGCGAAGTGTTGATGGCAGGCGTCGATTTTTTCGGAGATGAAGCGGGCTTTCTGGCCCTGGCATACACTTGACACCAGCTGCCTTCATCATCGTCGAACATCGACGGAGAGAAGCTGCTCTCTCTCTACTTCGTGGATGACCATGTTTGTAGGCCTCGCTAGTAGGCCCACCGAGGTAGTTGAACGCTGATAAAAAGTCGATGTGCGCGTACGCGAAATGCGAAGCACTCACTTGAAATCACTTCAGATGATGGGTTCAATTCCATAGAAAGCTTCGCATTTGTTCAAGTGGTGATTGAATGACTTAAGCAGTCAAAAAACAGGAGTTTTGCCGGAGCACTTGCGAAACGCGGCCGCTCCCACTGGCGTCTATCACACGTCCTCGGCAATAGAAGACCAACGGCACCGAAGTGATGCGAGTCAAGTATGCCAATCGAGTTCGAAAAAGAAAACGGTGCGCGGGTAAAACCGACGAGACGATAACCGAAGAAGCCGAGCGGAAGCGCCGAGAGTGGAATGCCAACGCCAACAAATCCTGCGCTCGTCAGCAATGTCTCTAAAGCAGCACGTGCCTGCTCCCAAAGCGACCGCCCGCAAGCACCGGGCACTGCCGGCCTATTCGTTGGCCTCTCGCCGCCACAACGTCGAAAGCATTTTGAAGTGGCGCATGGAAAAAGCCGTCCGCGACGGTGCCAGCGGTGCCATGTGTGACGCCCACTTCCGAGGAGAGTTCCTCCAACGTAAATTTGGTCACAGTGGCCGTGCGTGCGACAGTCTGCGGGTCGACAACCACCTGCCCAACATCGGTTCCATCCGCAGCCACAAGCAGCTGGAGGCGGCGATCACCGAAGTGTTCTGTGTGATTGCGGTGCGGACCCATGCGACTTCGTGGTCTGCGCCGGCGGCAAGGATTCGCTGAAGTTCGGCAAGGTTCCAATGGTGAGCCTCACGCATGGTTATAGTTACTCGCCTCGCCTTCCGGAACTTCCCGAGCTCAACCATTCTTCCAGCACCCGCGTTGACGCCTGTTTCAACCTGGTCAGCGCCGTCCGCACCCCTGCTTGGCATCCTATTAGGGTTTCCTTCAGAGAGATGGTCCAAAATTCTTTTGAAGTAGGCACCAGTGTAGATGGAATATCGCGTCTCGCACACATCACTCTGCATTCAGCAGCTGGGCGTTCTACTTCGTACAGCACATTATTAGAGAGGCGGAAGTTAGGGGATACTCTTCGTTTGAAAATACACAAAATTGGAAAGCTGTGTTGAGCGAAGAATTTCCTTGAATTTCTACTCTTATTCCGCAAACCATTGCAGTTCTGCTTAATATGGCGCTTTTTTGTACCAGTTAGATAATCCGGTAACCAAGATCACTTGCAGTAGGGATAGTAAAATTGTTTTAGGAGCCGGAAAAATTATTGGCAAAATTACTTGCTCGTTCCTGGCTGTCTCCGCCAAGGCCGCATTTATTGAAGAATTGTTCGCTAACAGGTTACTTTCACCCGTCACTTTAGTACTAGATGATTTCGATTAGGATGTTGTAGGTAGCCAGCGGATCTTGGTAGTGGATGACTCCTTCGCTGTCTCTGCCCTGGCTGCAGGTGCAGCGTCAGCATGTCCTTGGGCCTGAACGTCCTTGCCGAGACAATGTTTTGGCGCCGAGCGGTTCAACGCAGCCGAGTAAGTGTCCTGGCGCATCTGTTTGACGTCTCGTTGTGGCGCAGGAAACTATTGGAGTGAATGTGCATTGGGTAGTGGATGTTATGTATCTTTTGATACTCTTTTACAATTCTCTCTCTTTGTGCCGCCGATGCTGAACGGTTTCGAGAGCAACCTGAAAATGACGCCAGATGTGGTCCAGCACACGATGCACACCAAGTTTGACGCTTCAACGTGCATTCTTTGCAATATTGTGGACTTGCGCATACTTAGAATCTCTTAATTCCCCAGCATGCCTAAGTAATGTGCCCATATCTCTAGAATTTGTAGCTTCTTACAGCCGGATCAACGTATTCCTCGACAGTGTGGACCATGAAGCCTAGAGCAACTCTTTTTGGCAATGGCACGCCATGCCTATACTGGAGTGTCATCGCCTTGTCTATTAAATTGTTAACGAACGCAGAATGGTTTCAAGCCCAGCATGTGTGTTCGCATGCATAGGAGTGAGCGAACTTTCACTCTGAGTAATTTACCAATATAAGAGGAATAAGTAAAATCCAAGTTTTTACATTCGTTTATACGGCCGAAATAATAACATTGTTATCGCTAACTACAGCCCATCATTGCCACTACTATTTCGCTAGTAAAAATATCAAGAGTACGTATCAATTATTACGTGCACACTCTCTCATGCCGACCCTCATGTAATATGAGCTCTCATTCTCTTCTTAATTAAGCTAACGATAAAGTCTTCCGAGCGCAAACGCATCACTGCTGAGGAATACACCAAACCACACAGCGTTTGTGATTCATAGCATGCAGGAAAACAAGTATTTGTACTCTTTCGTGCACTTACCATGTCAGAGAATACTGAATGTTGTGTATTCGGTGCTAAGGGCCACCAAAAGCTGTCGGTACAGCTCTTTTTATTAAATATTGCACCAACTTTCAAGCACTTAAGAAACCAGCTTGTCGTCTATGTAGAAGTCTCACGGGACGTGATTATACTTGAAATCAAGGGGTCAACACAATCTTAGAATAAGGCTAGCAAGTCTAAAAACTCTAAAACAAACAATCGAAGTCCAAAATATTAAAATAATATGGACAGATAAACTAGAATATATTAAATATTTAACAGAAAATCTATTCAAATTCTTCGCCTTTCCTAGTGGCCAGTTCTTCCGCTTACGTGCTCACTGCAGCTCTACTCGCTTTGCTCAAACTTTGCAGCAAGAGCTGGACACTAACAATTAAGGTACATTATCGTCAAGCACAGGTACACTTTTTCTTACATACTAACGTACGGCATGCACTCTGCTAAGATGCTGAAGCAGGCATTTATTACGTCAGCTAAAGTCGCTACTAAAAATATGTTAGTCGCATTTTTTACGTATATAAACAATCTCACCGCACTCTCACAGTACCATACCATGACACGCTTTTTCATTTTTTGTTATTTCACCCGGTAATTTGAGAGTAAAATACGCATACTCTTTGAGAGTAAATACGCATACCAGCTTTTCGTACTTTGCTCGGAATACTACTGTCACATTGTTCTCAAGATATACTGTAATGGTGACACATGGCATCGTCCTCTCTGGAATCATAAATTACTAAGTGAGTCGTGTTACGGGTTTCTATCCAATAATTTCAGAGCCCAGCTACTATGAGGGCATGAACGATCGTGTTCACACAAAAGACGCAAGAACAGCGGAGTTATGTCTGCGCCAGTATTTAGTGATAATTTACCCAGCAGCCTTACAAGCAGTGGCGAGAATTGAAAAACTTGAGTCATGAAAGAAACTCGCTTCGAAGTATCGGCTTTGACAGTTCCTACCTTCAAGGTAATAGCATTTTTGCGAACAACTTCATTCTACTATTTTTTAGATATAATTTGTACGTAGTCAGCTATCCTTCGGCACTGGCACTTTCCTACAACTAGTGCTTATGCGTCAAATATTGTGATAAAGCCCTTAATTTACGAAAATAACTCTCAGTGGAGCATACCTTCAAACAGGTCCTCCCGTCAGGCATTATTTTGTCGTACAAGGGACATCGCACTAGACAACTAGCAGGGTACTGGAAAAAATGAATAAATATATGTCCAGTCATGAGACGTACATTTCGTTTACGGAGTATTAAATGAGATCTAAGTTAATCATATAGTAATTTTGGGACGTTAAACCCCACATATAAATCAATCAGATCTAAGTTTCTTACCAAACTCCCATAAGATGAAAGAACTCTTCGGATACAGCCACGTTTGTTGACAATAACGGCTGAAAGTTCACATGAATAAGTGTGTTTAGAGACAGTGGAACAAAACGTTCAAGCATTCTAGTACTTCCTTAATATAAAAAAGGTGGACAGGTGCACAACGTCTGAAAAAGAAAAAGGCAATGCTAAACTTTTAGAGTGAAGACCTTGTTCACTTGGTTATCCTAATTTTCATCGAGGCACGTAGCATCTCACAGTCTCATAGGACTCTAAAATATACTATGGGGAAAAACACATGTGAAATATTGTTAGCAAGATGTTCTATTTTAGCATATTTATATGAAAATGTTTACGCCTTAAGACCAGCACCATTCTGAGTAATATGAAATATTCGGCCCTTGGTGTATTTTTATTCTGTGGCGGTGAAGCAAGCCAATAAGTACATTCAACCAAGCAAGAGGGTCTTCTATTAAAGAATTTTAAACAAACGAATACAATGCCGCAGAAAATGAACATGGTGCACACACAAAACGAACAATCACATATAGACATTGATAAAATTAACAAAAAGAGTCTAGCGAAGCAGCCATGACATTATGTGACTTATGTGCTACAACAATGGTAAATTAACTCCACTCACCCACTGATCAAAGGAAAAAAACGTACTTATAAGGCTTTCATGAAACGAAACTTGGTGCAAGAAAATATTTGGTGTTTTTTTATATTGGCTTAGTTGGCCGTCATGCAAAAGAAGGGGACGTCTTATTATTTACCAGCCAGAGTTTTGTGCAGAAGTACAACATGAATATTTTTCTGCCATATTTCTAATGTGAATTTTGAACTTGGTGACAATAATCTGGATCAGAAATTTTAGATGCAAAGCAGCCTATGGTTGTGGCTTCTCTACTGTCCGTCGTCGTAGCCACACTAGCACTCTGAGCACCCACTACAACGCTCTGTGGTAGAGCGCTTGCTCCAATTCAGTGTGTGCTCAGGTCAGAGTGGACACCACTGCTATATATTAAATGCGTTTACTTATCTCTCTTTTACACATAGCTAAGTGGTATGAAGACATCAGCGCGAGGGCTCGCATATCCACTGTCATTTTTCTGGTTCTGTGGGGGACGTTCGCAATAACAGCACGTGGAGCTTACATACCTTAACAAAAGCAGAACACATCTGCATTTACCGTCATGAACAGTAGTGTCATTCTGGTGGTCTACTACTTGCGCTCATCGAGGCTTTGGTTTTGCTGAGGAACTTGGTCAAATTTTGCGGCTGCGCAATGTTTACCAGGGGCTGATTTTTTTTTCGTATGCATGTGGGAGGTAGTGGCCAGATACTGCACCAGGGTGGCCAATCCTTCTCTGGTGAGATTTTTTTTTCAGACTACGAAAGCAACGTAGCCACTTTGCAGGAATGACCGCAATACTCTCATGGAGTGCAACAGCGTGTTTTGGCGAAATAAGATAATAATTCATCTATTGTATTTATTCACTGCCTTAAGTCGTTTGTCTAGTCATCCTAAGATGTATGCCATCACATTAAAACATATTATTCAGGCTGCGCACAAATATTACCACAATTTTATATACAATATGATTGTCGGACACACTTCTTGAAACATTTGTATAGGTCTATGATACATTAGCAGATAATTTTTTATGAAAGTTTGTTTTTCGTCACAAAACATATTATATGTAACAAATATACGATTTCTGCATATTGAGAAGCAAACAGCCATAAAAATTAGGGAGACAACGGTAAAGGTGAAAACTGAAATGCAGGAATGCAACGTGAGAGTGTTTCTTTCAACAATAACTTCATGCGTTTCACTTAATACGCCGCTATATCAAGCATTAAAATACACTTACCAAATCTTTCATTGCCACCTTGACGAGCATCTTCGAAAACAAAAAAAAAAGTTATGTTTGCAGGTGAATAGTGACTGCAATAATTCGACAAATATAAAACACTCGCATTTCTTAACATCGTGTTTTCGTTCGCCGAACCTACATATTGTTACGAAAGGCGGCGACGCCAACACGGTCCCGAAGGCGGCACTGCTTCAAACTCCGCCGGGAAGGCAACCAGCCGTTTGGTAGCGTACGTTTCTCAGCTCGCGACTGCTTCTGCGCAGAGCTGATAGACGAGCAGACAAGAAGACGGTGAGTTAAACAAGGTTTATGTACAGCATAGACACAGAGGCGCTACAAATTCGGATCTGGGGCTGACAGTTCAGCGACTCGAAGAGCTGAGCTCTTTTCTCTGACACATAGGTCTACCGCTAGCGACGCGCTGCAGGGCTTTTTTTTAGGAACCGGGTGGATTCTTTGAGTAACCAAATGTCCAACCAAAAGCGCCGCTGATCGTGAGGTCAGAGTCCTCCAATGGGGTCGCCGCTGGGCCGCGTCATTCTCATCAAATCTGGAGCCGCTGCGCTGCACGTGGCTGCACCCAAGGACGAGTAACGTCGCCACACATTGCGTCAGACTCGCCAGACTGGAAGGCGCCGATTGCTTCATGGGCTGGCTGGCTCATGTGACTCAGTGTGCGTGCGCGGCAGAAAGCCACCGTCGCCTGATGACGCCGTTGAGTTGTTCATCGCGTCAGGCGGGCTCGCGTGCTGGCCTTGACACAAATTGCCTTTTTCAGAGGCATGGACGTTCGCTGTGAACTCGCAGGCATAACAGCACCCCCACCGCCAGACAATGCGCCGGAAAGACGAGCTGCTTTCACGTGGCTCGGATGTAAGGCGCACTCGTTCGCCAGGTACCTCCAGGTTCACCTCAAGGGCCATGGGGAGAATGCAGCTCCAGACTCCGTTCCGGCAACACATTCCATTCTTGAGGACAGATCCCAGCTCCACTGGCTTGTCGCCACAACTTGCCGGCCAGCTTCGCTCGTCTCTTCTGAGGATACTTGTTTCCGGCACTTGTCGATGGTTCTGCAACTTGTCAAGAACGGTTCGACAACAGACAACACACGACACAAGCAAGTGCCCTCGGTCACCCGACAGAACACCAGACAAAGTATAGTACAACATATACCTAGCTACGTGTCTATCGCAATTTCGTTCCCTCTACATCAAGAGGCACATGTGGGACACAATACTCTTAAAATGAGAACTCAATTTTTTTTCTCGTACAACAACGTAACGAAATAGAATAGAGCATAAAGTTGGCTCCTTGAGCTCATTCCGAAGGAGAGTGTATAGCTAAAGCCGTGATGAGGACAAAATTTTGCCCCAAATCGCCAGCGAGAAACCGAAAGGTGGAGAAGGTACTAACACGCACGGCTCAATGCGTCTGCATTAGCATTTAGCTTTTCTTTTTTGTAGCGAACGTCAAAGTTGTGCTGTTGGAGCATCATGCTTCATCTCAGTAACCGGCCACTTTTAGGCGACGATACTCATGCGTACCAACAGCTGCTTATATTTGCGACGTTGCACAGGGGAACAACGATACCGCTTGCTAAGGATTGGCTCCTCACAAGTTACCTCGATATCGTGTTCGATCACTGTCGTGTTTCCGGGACGGTCCGAAAACACGTCTTTAAACTCCGAAACAATCCTTCTCAGGTCCTCCTTCATGACTTCACTTAACCTAGGCGCTAGGTTCAACTGCTCCAAGATTACCTCCGATCCCCTTTCGATTACATCACTAGAACTCAAACTTTCTGCTCCGTCTTCCTCTGAAGCATTCAACAGCAGATTTACGCCCGCTTTACGTTGAACGTATTGTTTCATCAAGTTACTGTGGTAAATTATGTTCGGCCGTCTTCCTAATTTCACTTCATAATTGGTATCAGGAAGCTTCGATATTACTTTGGCGGGCCCTTCCCAATGAACCTCAAGCTTGTTTCTTTTGGACGGCCGCAGCAGCATGACTTCCTGCTTCAAAAGCGCGCTTCTTCCCCGATTTGTCGTAGTACTCCTTCGACAACACTTGTGCAGCTTTCATGTGGCTTTCCACAAGCGCTTTAATCGAGAGGTCCTAAAGCTGCTCTCGAATGAGCGTTTTTCGATCAACTCTCGACAGCTCACTCCAACATTCCGCTACAGGCGAGAGCGTTGCACCCCTCTCGCTCCGACTTAATGGCGCCACGTCGTCTCCCCCTGCTACGGAAACCGCGCGAGTCGCTTCGGCAACGGGCCGCTCGAGTGATTGCTCACATGACTCACACAGACAATTTCCTCCCTGAGGTTCCGTCGACTCGCCGCCAAGGTCACTTGATTATTCACCACATTGAACAAGATCAAGCTCCTGCGAAAACTTCCGCGCTTGCGATCGCGTGAGTGCCATGTACGATAAGTTGGGGAAGAGCGATTTACCCTGCTCTTTGAGAAGCTGCTCTGAATTGTTAGAGAAAAGATAAGTAAAACGATCGCGGAGCGCAGCAGACACAGCCACTTCAGTGCGAAACTTACCGAACGGCCCTTCAATGACAACCGTAGCGATTGGTAAGCAAGCACTCTGCCCCTCGGCGACTTGCCTGATCCACGCGCATTCTCCTGTAAATTCATCCGGAGACACCAATGAAGGATCGACAACGTCCATGGTTGCCGCTGAGTCACGAAGTGCTCGAAACGTTTTCCTATTCACACTAATTTCTTGGATAGACGGCTTTAATAACCGCATGTTTTTTCCGATTCTCGCGTCGTCACAAAAGCAAACTTTTGCTTACAGTTTATCGCGATGAACCCTTCCTTTTTGCAGTTGTAGCAGATTCGCGGCTTTTGTTTGTTTTCCGATTCTCGGATAGTTGCAAACTTTTGCTTACAGTTGATCGCGATGTGCCCTTCCTTTCTGCAGTTGTATCAGATTCGCGGCTTCCGTTGATCAGGTTTCTTCGAAAAGCCATCTTTCTTTTAATCCTTACCAATGCGCACTGCCCTGCTATGCAACTTTCGGCGAGTATAATACTCCTCAGCTAACTCTGCTGCCTTGTTTAGCTGTACTTCACCAAGTTTGTCCTGCAGCCAAAGCTTGACATCCTCCTCGTTGCAGCGGTAGAATTGCTCCAATGCAATGCATTCTGCCACTTTATCGCGGTCGTCATAAACACCTTCGCCCTTGAGCCATTCAATTAAATCGGCTTTAAGACGAAACGCGAAGTCGTCGTGTGACTCATTTCCTTTTTTAGCATACCAGACCCTTTGCCTGAAAGCCTTGGGTGACAAATTATAAAGTCTCAAGAGCACTTCCTTAACCTCGTCATAGCTCCCAAACGCTTCCCTCGACAAGAAAGTTACCGCGTCGGACACTTCGCCGGGAAGAAGAGCTAGCAGGTTCTGCGCCCAAAGAGACCGCTCTAAAGCATTTCGCTCACAGACGTGTTCAAACTTGACGAGATACTTCGCCATGTTCTCGCCTACTACAAACGGTGGCAGTATGTCCCGAATTCTATAACCGCTGACCTGAACTGTCGGAGAAGCTAGCCTAGGCGCCTGCGAACACTGTAGGATTGCCAATTCTATTCGTTTGAATTCGAGGCGCTCCTGTCGCTCGGCCTCCTCACGCTCGTGACGTTCGCGCCTTTCAGCTTCTTCACGTTCGTAAACTTCTCGCCTTTCAGCTTTTTCACGTTCGCAAACTTCTCGCCTTTCGGCTGCCTCGCGGCGTGCTTTGATATCCGTCCAGGCCTCATCGACTTCCTCAGCCGACACTCCTTCATCCTTCATGATCTCAAGGATCGCTTGCCTTCGTTTCGCACGGCCCAAAGTATTGCCGAGTTCCTCACAAATTTCGATGAGTTCCTTCACTTTAAGGTTCTCCATCGTTCACACTAGCCTCTTGCTGTTTGCCCCTGTTAAGACTCTATTTGCCGTACCCACTATAAGTCTACTAGCAAGACGCGCAAGCAATTTTTACCACTCCCGTGTTTACCCCCTCCGCATTAACTTTGGTTCCAAAGCACTTCGACTTTGCTTGAAACGAATCAACGCTCACTGTAATGCTTCACACAGCCCTTCTCTAAACTACTATAACCTGAGCTAGAGTAGTCTGATGAACTGAGGGGAAAACATCAGGCACTCACCGCATCGATGTCGCTAACGCTGGCCGATCCCGCAGCTGCCAAACACAGTTACGAAAGACGGCGACGCCAACACGGTCCCGAAGGCGCCACTGCTTCGAACTCCGCCGGGAAGGTCACCAGCCGTTTGGTAGCGTAGGTTTCTCACCGCACGACTGCTTCTGCGCAGAACTGATAGACGAGCGGACGAGAAGGCGGTCAGTTAAACAAGGTTTATTTGCAGCATAGATACAGAGGCGTTACTATTTCGGCACTGGGGCCGACAGTTTAGCGACTCGAGGAGCCGAGCTTTTTTCTCTGACACATAGGTCTACTGCTCGCGACGCACCGCAGGGCTTTTTTTATATGCACCGGGAGGATTCTTTGATTAACAAAATGTCCAACCAGAAGCGCCGCTGGCCGTGAGGTCAGAATCCTCCAGTGGGGTCGCCACTGGGCCGCGTCATTCTCATCGAATCTGGAGCCGCTTCGCTGCAGGTGGCTGCACCCAAGGACGAGTGACGCCGCCACGCATTGCGTCAGACTCGCCAGACAGGAAGGCACCGATTGCTTGGGCGGGCTCGCTGTGCGTGCGCGAGCAGAAAGGCACCGCTGCGTGATGACGCCATTCAGTTGTTCGCATCAGGCGGGCTCGCGTGCTGGCCTTGACACAGATTGCCTTTTTCAGAGGCATGGACGTTCGGTGTCGACTCGCAGGCATAACAATATGTAAAACAAGGCTTGTCATCGCAGTGTCATTTAAATGGAGTACGTAATGAAGAATCGCATGGCGTATTGGCTGATTACGTGCTTTAATTACATCTCTATGTCTCCCTGACGGATTTCTCTGAACGAGCTACCTACATGTTAAAGTAAGGATGAACCTCTTGTACGCGGGAGACGTTCAGCTGAACAAAGTTAGTTGGCTGCTTTTCCGTGCTATGTGATTTAAGGTCTAAGAGTGAATATGAGGACAAACTAACGCTGATGATGTTCTGTGTAATGAGATTTTTTTTAGTTTTTACATAGACTGGCCCTTGAGGCATATAATTTTTTGTTCATATGTGTAATAAGTCTGTGCATTTTAGGACTGGTTTTAAGATTTATTGTATCTGTAGACCACTAATTTCTTGTCGGCGTCTACATTGTGATATGTCTGACTTATATAAGACTTTGCCTAATTTCATGCTGTTGCCTAGTTCAGAGTTTATAACTCTCGTACACTCTGCTAACATTGAACGAATTATACATCTTTAAAAGTATTGGCTATTTAAATGTCAGTGTGCAACAACAAAAATTACGTTTCATATATCCAAGTGCGCAGTGTTGCATTAGATTTTTTTTTACTAAGCACTATTAAGGTACTCATTTAAAAATATGCTCTACAGCTGTAACACCTGACCTCTGGAGAGAATTTCTTTCGTAGTTTCATGGCGAAAATCTGGCAAGTGAGACGTAAGAATACTGTGCATAGAGTGATACAAGACAACACTACTATCTGGATGTAGTAAGGTCTGTCGCGACTTCACAGTGCATAGAACGTTTGTTAGTTCTAATGCCACTCAAGTAATTCATTAACCTAATTCAATTATTGGCACTTTGATTGGATAACCAACATGTACCAGACTTGTCTCAGTCAGTCAGTCAGTTAAGAACTTTATCAGGCGTTCCTGAGGAGTTTAAGCCACAGGGGTGTCCACGAGGGACATACCAGCAGCCGCTACTGTAGGCGACGCGTGAGTCGGGGCGGGATCATGGTGGCGTCTCAAGCCTCCTTTTGTTTTTTGTGGGGCACCTTATTAGACCAGTATGTCTTGTAACATAGCCATAGCCCAAAATATTTATTCCAGATTCAGCGTCCAGATTTGTGTACTTGTGAAGATAAGTTTCTATATGTTTTCGGTGTCCTGACGTCATACTATCCTATATAACATCTCATACATCAAACGGAAATTCAATCTTTCAAATTTCAGTTGTTAAGTGAGGTCTTTTTCATTCCCCCCTCCTCCCTCGGCCGTATCAAACTTCTTTAGTGACAAAGCACATGCGAGAGCAATGTTCGTTACTGCGGTCCGCTAACAAAGGTGTGTTTGAGACCCCTGGAATATATGGAAGATGAGCGTCGTACCATGTTGTGAATAGTGAACTGCTTCTATCAATTCTACAACCACGTTCATGCGGAGAAGTACAATACAAACAACATACTGGACAGCCCGATTTACAACCGCACTTTCGAAAATGAAGTCAGTTTGCATAAAACTATGGTGACGCATGGCGTCAAACAAACGTTCCCAACTACGGCTATTGAAAACACTTTAGGATTTAGTTTTTTCCATTCCCTAGATGGAGAAACGCTGGCTTGCGATTTAACACTAGCTGCGGTACCTGACGACCTAATGCAAAAGCATGTCAATTTGTATTTCATGTAAAAAATCACATGGTTTGCTTAATCTCATGAAAATGATTACAACTCTTGCAGTGATTGTATACTGCCCCACACGAGCACTTGAAATCCAAATTTCCAAATGCCACATGCTAACAATCTAAATCTAAAGAAGTGGTTTATTTGCTGCACTGTGGAATAAGTTTCGAGGTGCTGCTATTAATTCACTGTTGCGGTAAAAATAGTGGCGGCTGAGTATATCTCTCCGTAGAAGCGATGCGTGCTTTAGGTCTCTCGAAAAGAAAACCATAAGAATATTTTATTCAGCATTCACTCTAATACTTTAGAAATGACCCCAGAGGCATAGTTAGTTTGCCTGCCACATTGCCCGGGTGAATTAGGAATCAACGAAGGAGATATACGAAAAATGCGGCTGATCTTTCTTTTTAGAAATCTGTAAAAAACAAAATGAAACTTGTCTTCCCAGAGGTCAATGAGTGTTTATTAAGCATTGATTCACCGCAAGGCGGAACAATTGAATGCTACAGCAACAAACTGCAAAATAACGCGAAGAACGACAAATGGCAATAGCTCCAAGCTTCCAGCGTGCACCTCGCGCAGAAAGCACCCACGAAATGAGCATACACGGGACAAGCGCAGACTAACAACTGGCGCAGGCACAGCTTGACACTTAAGGTACCCTGTAGAAACACAAAGAAAAGCGCACGAAACGAAGGCACAAGTACACACAATATTGGGGCGAACAACTGTTACAATTTTCACGTCTGTGTGGGTGATCAGCGTGCTTCTTTCGTAAATGCGGCCATGGCAGCGAGCGAAGTGACCTTCGTGCAACTCGCAACACGAGTCTGATAGTGCGCATGCAGGAGAGATCACGCTCCGCGTGGTGGCGGCGATGTCCAGAACGCGAGGGGTGACTGCCTTGAGAGCGGGCCCAACGCACGCTTGTCGCGCCTTATCACTACTGATGACAAAAACTCACCGAATCTGCTAATCTATAAGCATCGCCAAATCGTATCTTGTGTACAGGGTGTCCCACATAACTTGAGCCAAGAATTTGAAAGTCAAAGGCACTTAAAAGGCGAACCACACGCATACTACTCGCACTAGTCTGAAGGTATTCAGGCTATTTTTTACTTATCCCGATACGAATTGATTATTAATTCTTAATTACCTACTTTTTTAATTATGAGTTAGAAGCCCAAAACATGAACACTGAGATGTAGGGCACTTTCAGAAACCACTGAATAAATTGTTTTCTGTACGATACGCCCCGTGCTGTTACTTTTTCTACGTTTTAAAGAATTCCCGCGATACGTGAAAAAAAAAAGCCGTGTGACCGACATATCGTACAGGGATCATTTTCGTCGGTGGTTTCTGAAAGTTCTCTACATATCAGGGTTCAAATTTTGGGTTTCCAGTCCATAAAGAAAAAATAGGTAATTAAAGATTATTATTTAATTAGTATTGGAAGAAATAAAAATAGCCTGAGTACCTCCAGGCTAGTGCGAGTAGTACGCGTTTTGTTCAATTCACCACTGAAGTGTTTTTTATTTTCAAATTCATTGCTCTAGTAATGTGGGACACCCTGTATATAAATGGCTTGCTGTTACTGCTCCTGGCTGGATGTCCACAGGGGCGTATTGGTTAGCACAGCGCGCTGCTATTCGAGAGGTCGCTGGTTCGACGCCCCGAGGCGAAGTATTCACATATCGTTTTAATTTTTTTACAGTCTGTTTTATATAGTTTACAACGTCATATCTGTAATAAAAAAAAACGTCAGCGTAGCCATGCTGCACGTTACATAAAACACTCTCGTGTTAAAAACAAACGCCACTGATAAAGTGCTCTGTGCAGTGTGTTTTACCAAAGGCTTGTCCGCCACTCTGGATCGGTTATTAGCGCGCTCAGCTGTTGTCTTAAAGGTCAAGGGTGGGATCCCTGATGCAGTGGTCTCATTTCGGTATAGCCGTAGTGCTGGAGGTCCGTGTGCTGGTCTATGTTAGTGTACGTTAAAGAACACCAGATGGGCATGCCTCATAATGGTACCTTATTTTTGGGGACGTGAAAGCCTAGAGATCAATGCAGCATTGCTTTACCTCAGTATGGTGTTGATAACATTACAAATGTGACGGCTTCCTCCCATCTCCACCTCCTAAAAACAGTGCGTGAGAGCCTGCGTAATGCTGTTTCAGAAGTGGGATGACGTGAAACTTACGCCATTATATCTTCTGTCTCAATTTGACTTGCGAATATTAGGATGTATTAGTCTAACACGTAAAGGTAAACAATGCGCAAGTACTATATGCCACAATCTGCAAATTAGCAATGACTTGCTACACTTTGTGTTGTTGTTTAGTAGAAACACCATCAAAAATTTGTTTCGTGCAATTTTGTGTTGTATATTTCTTATATTATTTGTGACTGTAAAAGCCATGTACAAATAATTGAAAGTCGATTTTAGTATTTATGTTTCGTTCTCCGCTTACCTCGCGTGGTGGTCGTCGACAATGTGGTCGTGGTTGTGGGTGTGGTCGAGGTTGACGGAGACGTAGTGGTCGTGGTTGACGGTGTGGTCATGGTTGACGATGTAGTAGACGTTGATGGTGGGGCCGTAGCTGGCAGGGAGTCAAGAAAAAAATTAGTTTCAACTAAGGGCGAAGCGGCATTAAGAGTAGCATTTGTTTTTATCGGCTCCTCCTATATAGAAAACGCCGGTTCACAGGATTCCAACCATTTCGCAAACAGAAGTGGTTTTCGAGCTGGCGACTCTCTAAACTTAAAATTTCTGTGTAATGTGCAATGCATATGTTGAAGAGATGTAAAGAACAGAAGTGTGAAAAAAAAGCCTGCTATTAGGAAGTGCTCCAAACGCGGAAGCAAATGCGTAACACTGTATACGCATGCCCCCTTCCAACTTATATTTAATTCTAAAGACGGCGTTGTCGGTTAGAGCATATCGCTTTTTTTGCATTACTCTATAACAGCTCTTGGCGTCAGCCAGAATGTCAATAGAAAGTGCCCCAGCTGCATGCGCGCCTTTGAATATAGCGACGACTGAATACCCCTTCAAGAAGTTGAGAAATGGTTGTGGTCAAATGTTAGGGCAGATTGTTTTAGATCTACCTGATGGTATAAACCTTGTATAACCTTTTGGTCGTTCATTAAAATGAGTAGTATACTTTTTAGTCAGTGTAAAAATGGTGTACCTGCCACTTGAAATAATCCTCTTCCTGCATACTTAATGACATTTTGTCGATGTACAATTCTGCATGTCACGTGGGATTTTGAACACTTTGTTTTCGGGGTTGACAGAGCACGCACGAGTTGATTTTAGGAAAACGCTCATTGTTACACTAACACCACGACCCTTTCGTCGAAGCTTCATGAGGCTCTGCGGAGCCCCGCTTTTTACGACCGAACCTGGGCGACCCAGCACGCCCGTGAGGTGGCGTCGAGGCAAGTCCTTGACGTCCCCTCATGGAAGGCTTAGGCTCGGCCACCTAAACCTGCTGATTTATTATAATAAAGTTTATTCCTCCTTCTTTTCAAGTTAATGCGGCGATTAAAACGGAAATGCAGCAGTAGTTTCTCTGATGTACTATTCTTTTCATAAAAATAACATTTATTAATTTGACCAAAGTTATCAAATCCTTCAGAAGAATAAGCAATATGAGGAAAAGACTTTGCTTTCGGGTCTGTCAAAATACACAATAGAGGGAACAAGTTACATGCGCTTACGTTTAGTTGTGCTTGATGATGGCTGTGTCTTCCCTGGCATGCGTGATCAATGAAATCATAGTGTATTTGTCTATTGCACCATAGATAATATAATATTAAATACGAGATTCCAATAACATCGGGTAAGTTTAAGGAACGAATGGCAAATGCAGATGTCTGCCCTTGTAGGTCACCTGATCTTCCGAAATGTAGTGAAAACACTTCCTTATCAATATTTCAATTCTACAATATTGCAACTGTACTACTACAATACTAGCTTCTAGTGCGAAGATCAAGAACAAGCTCACATGAACAACAATATCATTCGAGATCCTAAAAACTTGTCTACGAATTTCATTCTCAGTTTTGTTTCTTTAGCCAAATGGGAATACGTCTTCCAGGCAGGAGCACCGAGAGGCATTCCTCCTTTTTTTTCAATCATTATTGGGTAAGAAAAGACTGCTTAGCTAAATATTCGTTACAATATTTTAAAAAATTGAATATGATGATATTTGCGAGCTATTGGGAAGACTCGAAATTTTTTTCTCTTTTGGCAATAATAAAACGTATCGAATACCAATTTTGTCGAATACATCACACAGAAAATTATAGAGTATTTCAAGCTAGATACCAGTGATTTGAAATTATGCTTCTAGAAAAGCCTGTACACAACCTTGTGGCAAGACATTTTATTGTTTGAACAAATGCACACTTGTGCATTGAGACATGCTGCAACGTGAACCTTGCAAAACGCTGTAACAAGAAAGTTATAGGCCACAGGACGACTGACTTCAGTTGGTTTCAGTTTCTAGCTCGTCCTTTTTAACCACCTCTCACAGCGGAGAGGGCTAGTGGTTGGCGTTTATTTAGACAATGCCTAGCTGATTATCGTAGCTTCACGTCACTGAGTGCGTCATTGGCGCGCAGCCAAAGATTGAGGAAGTTTCCTTCTACGTGCGCACGTACTTCACTGCACCTCCTTTCACCGCATCACAATGATAAAGCGCGATAGGGAGAGTTGTGGTTAAGTAAGCAGAGTGAAATGACCATTTCAACCAACAAAAAAAACTGACGCGGGTGACACGGGAAAGGTGAGAAGGATAAAAAAACAGAATGCCATTTGCAGAAAACAACTGCGAGCATTGCGAATAGAGGGAAGCGGAGTAAATCGAGGGTGAAAAGTAGTCGCACGAAAGCATCGGAAAAGACCAGCCACGCGTCTCGGCCGTCGGGTTTGGGACCCGACACAAGGCGTCTACCTGAGTCAGGGCTGAGTACAGATACTCATAAAAGCATTCCTAAATATCGATATCGAAATACATATGCAAGAAGCCTGAAATAGAGCCACTGTGGGGCATTAGCCTTTCACTGAACGGCATATTTCAAAGCTACTTTTGCAAAAAAAAAACAACAAGAATGCAGACAAAGGAAGGCAGATATTGCAACATATATCTTTTTATTAGGGTATGCTCACACTCCCCAAAGACTTCTGTTGAGTGCAGCTTCTTGTTTGAATAATGTCTCAAGTGGTCATATTCAAAGGTTTTTCATTCATCTTGTATTTATTTCTCACAGTACCCTCTGTGCTAATTATGCACTACAAAAGTGGTAAAGTAAGGTAACTATTCATCTGGGCTCAAAGGGTTACTCTTCAGTAATACTTTCATCCTCACCGATGCTAGCAGAACCTTTTTTCAGCCAGCAGTCACCGGCGAAATCGCCTACGTTGTAGACACAACAACAACACACTTGTAAATTACTTAGTGACGTACGCTTACAGGCTGGAGGAGTGGCTGAAAACGCGACAAACATAGCTACTTACTAGCCATCTCTATACTACGGGAACTGCTTTGTAAGTGCCACCTGTGAGAACTTGACGCGCGCGAAGCGCTGCGAGGCGTCTGCTCCAAGGTCGTTTCCGGGCGGCGGGTAACGAAACAATGAATTGCCACCCGAAAAAATTGGGCGTGCAGCACTGACCTAGAGATTTTTTACTTTCACTGGCTAAGGGTGAAGTCATAATAAAATAAGGATTGTTAGATTATAGCATTTTAAAACCATCATATTAATATGAGACACGCCATAGTGGAGAACTCTGAAAAAATATACCACCCGAAGTTCATTAACGTGCACGTTATAATAAACACGCGGGCCTCAATCATTCTCGCCTCCATCAAAAGTGCGGGTTTTGAGACGTTAAAACCTACATATCAATCAATTAATCAGAAGAGCGGCTACCACGGCCGGGATGGCCGACAACATAGCCACCACTATTGCGCCATCAGCGATCTTCCGCGCTTGATCACATGCACCATTCTCTGCTTGACCCGCGGACAACCGACACCGCCTTTTTTATGTGATCTTCCAGGTGCGTATCGTTCGTTTTCTTGGCACACAGATAAAAAAGGAAAAAGAAAACTTCATTTCTTTTATGGAAACACGCCTGAGCTCATGCGCTGTAGCAGGCCACACAGTACTTGATCAGGCCAACCATTTCGCCTTCGTCTGGTAAAATAAAGATAATATTTTTTCGTTTTTTTTTCTTTTTTTTTTGCTAATTGAATGCATCTCTCGAATGCCTGGCATGGTATGCGAAAATCAGCAGTTTCCTGAGTTTGCTGCTAGAAAACTGCGCATATTATTATTTCAGTCACAGTCATTTGTCCTGCTCTTATCATATCATGCATACAGAAAAATTCGGTTTTTGAAATTGATGCCCCTTGTTTCAATATTTTTTGCTCTTTTTTTTTTCTAGAGCAAATAAAATGCGAAATAGTTTTTCTCGCGCAAAATAGGTAATGATAATTTGCCGATATTACAGATGCGCTACATATACAAATATTTTCTAACAGTCTATAACAAATTTTGCTATGAATATTTTCTTGTTTTTCACTGTATGGAGGAGAATTCAGTGTTTCTTGTATTTTGTTTTTGTTTACCAATAACGTTATTTATTGGTATGTTACTTATATTGTTTCTTCGCTCTGTATGAATGAATTCCATCTGCAATATGACCTATGTAATGACTCTAAAACTGTGGTCAACAGTATTGAAAATATATAAATTAATTAATTTCCAACAGAACAAGCCTAGAGGGATACTTTGATCTGCATGGGATCGCGATACAATCAATACAACGTGAAAGGATTTCACCATCGAGATACAAATTGATATCTAAACATGCATTTATACAGATATATAAGTACTCAAAAGTATCCCTGAAGTACGATCACGATACTTAGATGCCCATACTCCACCCATCCCTCACCTGAATCTACCCGAGACCTGAGCGAACTATATAGTGAGTACCTGCAGTTTCTGATGGCGGGTAGCTAGTGCGCTGCTGCTGGGGAAAAAAAAAACTTTCTGTATTAATGAACACAGCACTTCGAGCCAAGCTATGGCGCCGCTATGCGGCTGGAACCAATCCTCGGAGTCAGCACTTAGACACCGCCATCAACATGTTTCCTAGGAAGCTGCCAGTTATCGCATATCCGTGAGCCGCTGGACGCCGACGGCATCCTTCATTCGGTCGCCATGCTTCGCTCCAAGGCATTTTCCTGAGGACTGACTTTGGAGAGATCAGCATCATGGCTACCTTTCTCTCCACGACCAACTGAACGCTTAGAACTGAGTAATCCGGAACTGCGTGTATAGAAACTAAGCATGTAGTTTGTGTCTTTCCTAGTCACTCTTCCTCCGGCGTTAAGTGGGTTATTTCAGTATTGTAACGTTCTCCCTTTGTTCGTGTTTTGCGTTATAGCGTGTGTCTGGTTATGCATGTAGTTTTCAGGTGGTCTCTTCCTTAAGCCACGCCACTGACGTTCTAAAAATAAGAGAACCTGCACGTTGTGTAAACCAGAACGACAACGTGACAGGCATATGAGGCACTGGTGAGCCATGTATTTTTAACGAGCGTTCAAGCTTAGGGGCGCACCTTCATCTTGGAGGCTTTCGCTCGATCACTGCAGCTTCTGCCGGTAGTCTCAGAGCACGGCAAATAAAAATGCGCACTGCCTGGTGAAAACTCGCATCGCCATTTTTAATGCGCTATTTCTTGCTGGAAAGGAGCAATAAACGAGTTCGGTATAACTCAATGTTACCCATGTGCAAGATTTTATCACCGCTCATGCGACACAAATTACACAGGTGTATCAAAAGTGTCGTGGGAAAGGTTTCTCGAAATAGAAATTTTGCGCGGCATGTAATGTTGGAAAGCCTCACCGTGGTGGTCTAGTGGCTAAGGTACTCGGCTACTGACCAGCAGGTCGCGGGATCGAATCCCTGCTTCGGCGGCTGCATTTCCGATGGAGGCGGAAATGTTGTAGGCGTCTGTGCTCAGATTTGGGTGCACGGTAAAGAACCCCAGTAGGTCGAAATTTCCGGAGCCCTTCACTACGGCGTCTCTCATAAACATATGGCGATTTTGGGACGTTAAACCCTGCATATCATTATCATGTAATTTTGGAAAAAGACAAGGTGGAAGACTATGAACTGTTCTGCCTTCGATTCGCGCGCTGTACTAGCAACCCAAAGAGCCAGGCGTCGGTTTATTGAAAGTAAGCCTTTCTTTTACAGAACGACAGGCTCGATTTTACTCAAGTGGTGCAATTTTATTCAAACGCAATCACCGTCGTCTGCTGTGAGAATCAAGGAGCTTTTTTTAGGGTGTATATAGTATCAAAAACTTACTAGCCCCTTCGTTTTCCGAAATATTCGAGGAGCATTTTAGTTGCAAAAGATGACGTGGTGGTTTTAACGATTTGCAATAAAAATAATTTTCATGAGTCGAGCACTTTTTCAGCATGCCAATGGTGACACTTTACTCAACACTTAGGCGAGCAACCAAATGTCAGCAGTGGTTTTCTACCGAAACTAGTAACAAGAAAGGCATGCAATGAGTGTTTTATATACTGCTGCTTGCCACAGCATATCGAGAGCTTAATTGTGGTAATGGCATAGAGCCGACTGGTAACGTGGTCACGCTGGCCATTCTAATTTCAACTCGGACAGAAGGCGAAAAGGCATTAGAAAACTAGACCATTGATATTTACAATGTTTAAACTAAAACTAGGATCACCAAATGAACACTTTATGAAGGATACTCATTTTTCCATGGCTGGCGCAAATTATTCGCAGCAGCATCCTATGGGTATAATATAAGCAAACTTGCCAAAAAGAATTACTGATTTAGTTGTAGAAATATTACTTTATATCTCCTTATAGTAGGAAAGATAGCTTGAACGCTGAATCAGATTGTTCACCAATGACAGCGTACCCACTCCAACAGCACCTATGATTAGGTGAGACAATTATGTTGGTTTTATGTGACACGGAATATGAATGCGAAATAGGGTGCTTCTAAAGTCACACCAGTTCAGAGCAGCAATACTAGTGACAATCTATTGTTTTGTTTTTCGCCTACAATCTTCCCTATGCACCTTCGCAATCAAGTGACCATGCTTTGGGGGTGTCTGCTATGCGAAGATCACAAACAAGAAAACTTCCTTACATACCTGTGCTTGACGTCGAAGAGTTCGTGGCTGCAAAAGTCCAAGTTGAAAAAGAAATACATTTGAGTTTTTTTTTTTTTTTTTTGCACTTTGGCATGGACGTGAGATGTCACAGATATGGTAGGTGTCAAAAGAATACTTTTGTTCTTGAATTTCACACAGAAAACTATGTAGTGTTTCACTGGAGTGTATGTTTATCATCAAGAAAATATGATTCATAATACTCGGCTCTAAAGGCGATCAGTTAAGAAAATGTGAAAGGTGGTACTTGAATATCAGGTATATAACAAGTAAATATAACCAAATAATTACAAACTTATGAACCGCTGGTGGCTTTTAGCAAGGTTTATCTTGGAACGCATGTGCAAACACATGCGCAAATGCATAGCCATTTCACATTTTGCAATTGTGGGAAACTGTGTACTAACACGCTGAAAATAAAACAGAACCCCAATGTGCGTTAGTTCTCGGCTCCTCAGATTCTCATTCATTGTGGTCTTGCCTGCATGACTGCAGTAATTCTTTTACCCACGCTATGAATGCATCCTTAATGAGTGTTATTTTTTTAATCGCCATTCATATCAGTCACATATTTCACCCAACACAGGTATATATTATAGATGATTGTTTGTTAACTGCTCTTGGGACGGCAGTCGGTGACAATACCTACTAGCCTATACAACGTATCAGTGCATTGCTAATTATCATGCTCAAACCAGCGTTTTGTGTGTCGATTCAGTTATGGCTGTAGTTGATTTTGAAACATGGCTTTTTTCCCATACTAAACACTTATGTGGTGAAGAATATAAAAACTCCAAACGGGGTGCTTATGGCTGGTGCCGTCATGGGGCGAGTGCAACGACGCCTTTGCAAATAGGTACTGTAAGCGCAAGGAAACGTGTTAGAAGCAGGTGGCAGGAGAATAAGTGAGTACGACATAATACGTGACAACCCAATTACGATAATGTGTGAATTTCAAAGTAGTGTGTGTCGCGTAGCGCCTCTTTAAGGGCACTGGGCTCTTTTAACAGGGGACAACTCATGCTGCGCACAACCGTCCACTGTTGCCTCTTTCTGTGAGATCGTTAGGAATGCCACAAAAACGCATTGCTTGTTCCTAGCACGAGCGTTATTACTCCGTAGCTTTCAGTGAGCCATCACTTTGGTGTTTTGCGCTTTATGTGGAATAGCCTAATAATTTTCTTTATATTGTAAGAGTGTAGAGAGGCACGCAAGACTTTTAATACAAATAACATTACATACAGGCCCTATGAGCACGCAGTGGCTGCTGGCGTGGGGGGTAAGGGCACGGCGGCTTGAATTTCTATTATTTTCTTTTTCATTTTGAAGCACTTTATATTGAGTTACTATTAGACACGGACATCCAGCAGCGAGACCTCTTTGTTGTAGAGAATATTTTTAAAAGTGTGTTCGACTTTACATGTGTTGAGTGTGAAGCACACTGAAAAACTCACCTCCACCTTGCCCATTCACTTCACCGCATCCAGGTGCAGCTTTAACGCAGAGAAAAAAAACACATTATATAGTGACTTGTAGAGATATATAACGTCATGATTGACAGATTACTGTAACACCACTCTACAACAAGTAATAACTGAATTTTACAAAACTCTTACTTACTACCAATATCAGAAAAGAAAATGCAATGAATGGTTGTTATAGAAAAAAAAAACGTTAAACAGGAAGACCCACGAAGCAGTAAGCGAGTATAGGCCCATATCACAGGGTTTGGCCTAAAGACAAGTACAGGCATACAGTTCATGACAGGCTAATGTCTTCGCATATTTGTCGCGTACTCATGTACATTACTGTATATAGTATGCTAATTTATTTATTTATTTACAGATACTGCTGTCTCATGTTTGAGACATTGCAGGAGTGGTTACAACAAACGAACAAAAACGTCACAATTAAATAAAAAATATAAAAATTGCATAATTAGACACCTGTTCAACAAACAATAAATGATCAAGCAAAAGGAACCACTGCAGAATTAAGAACATCAATTTACATAATTGGACACTTGTTCAACAAACAGCGCATGCGGTAGTCGTTTTAAAGTAGCGTCCAGATTATTCCAAGTGTCAACTGTGCACGGAAAAAAAGAGTATTTATAACAATCAATAACACATCTGAATGGCACAATATTCAACGGATTGTATCGGCGAGTCACCTGGGTGGGATGATTGGTGAACGAAATGGGTGTGGCTATGCGGACGGAATTGTGCACGATGTTATGTAGCATGGTAAGCCGATCACACATACGTCTGTGTTCTAAACAGTTTAGCGATAAAGCACGGTAGTGCTCAGAAGGGGAGAAATCACGGTCATAACGGTTAAAAATGAATCTTATCGCTTTTCGCTGGATGGCCTCAAGTTTGTTTATGTCAATTGCAAGATGTGGTGACCACACAACAGACGCATATTCAAGAAGAGGCCTGACCAGTGATTTGAAGGCTATAAGCTTGCATTCCCTTGTGGCGCCCTTTAGCGTTCTTCTTAAGTAACCTAATTTCTTTAGCGATTTTGCAGAAATAAGGTCGATGTGTCTGTGCCACTTCAAGTTTGGAGAGAATACAACACCAAGATACTTAAATTCCTGAACTTTTTCCAGAATGTGATTGGAGTCGCCATATCTAAATTGCAATGGCTCCTTTTTATTTGTAAAAGTTATTGTCACAGTTTTCGGAAAATTAAGCTCCATTTGCCAAGTTCTACTCCATTCGCAAAAGGAAGAAAACACATCATTCAACAAAACTTGGTCAGCGACGCTACGTACACTGGAATACAATACACAGTCATCGGCGTATAGGCGAAGCTTAACTGGAGTGTTAATGACAACCTGAGTGACATCATTAATGTAAATTATGAATAAAAGGGGTCCCAAGACAGAGCCTTGTGGAACACCTGAGGAAATATGAGCTTGTGACGACTGTTCATGGTTGTAGCGAACAAACTGACTCCTCAAATACAAATAATCTGTAATCCAATCAAGTAATTTGTCAGCATTTGGGCCTGTAAGAAGGTTACCAAGTTTGAGCAGAAGTTTTTTATGACATACTTTATCAAAAGCTTTGCAGTAATCAATAAAAATGGCATCGACTTGTTCGTGGTTATTAAGTGATGAGGCGATGTCATGTGTAAATTCGATCAATTGTGTGACAGTCGAAAAACCACAGCGGAAACCATGCTGATGCTCTGAAAGGATACTGTTGTCAGTTAGGTATTGAATAATGTGCTTGTGAATGATGTGCTCGAGTAGCTTGCAGCACGTGGATAATAATGAGATTGGTCTGTAGTTAGAAATTATTTCCTTCTTACCCGATTTGAAAATAGGAACAACATTAGCGATCTTCCAAATTCGCGGGACCCGTCCGGAGTCAAGCGATTTCTGGAATATAATTATGAGGTATCGTGCACACCATTCAGAATACCTTTTCAGAAAAGCGTTAGGGATACCGTCCGGGCCAGCACTTTTAGTAATATCTATGTTGAGTAAGAGATTACGAACTCCAGAGCAGCTTAACTCAATATCCGAAATAGCTACCGATACAGAGGGTGCGACAAAAGAAGGAACTTTACCGTTATCAGTGGTAAAAACAGACTTAAAATAACTATTAAAGGCCTCCGAGATCGTCTGAGCATCTGAACATATTTCGTTTTCTATAATGAAAGAGGAGGTTCTCCTGGAGGGTGGATTAATTGTCTTCCAAAATTTGATCGGATTTTCCCTAATGAACGTTGACAGCGTGTTATTGTAATAGAAATCTCTAGCTTCGTGCATTTTATTTCTGAGTGTTACCTTTAACGTACACAAAGTGAATTGGTGGTTTGGACTAGAGCGGCATCGGCGACGTAGTCGCTTTATGCGGCGAATAAGCTGTACTATTTCTCGGTTATACCATGGGTGTTTAGGATTGCGCTTCACGCATTTGTTTGGAACAAATTTAGATATGCAGTCGGACACAATCGTGCCGAAGTGTTCCACCAACTCATTTACACCACAACTGTTGCTAGAAAGAAGAAAATTTGCATAAGAATCTGCTAGCAGGGAAAGTACGCCTTCATCGTTGGCACGTGAGAAATCAGTAAGAACTTTGTATTCTGGTTTCTTAAGTTCGTAGTGAATAGAAAATTGGACAAAGACTGCATTGTGATCCGAGATACCTTCTACAACCTCGCACTCTGAATCATCATTCAAAAGGTCAGCTGTAACAAAAACAAGGTCCAGGATTGAACCACCCCTGGTGGGACTTTGAACAACTTGAGTAAAATCATGGGATACAGCGAAGTCAATCATTGAATTACAGAGAACTTTGTCACGGCCGGTCGTGGTGAAAGACTCCCAGTTAATGTGGGGTACATTGAAGTCCCCGCATAGGATCAGTTTGCTGTCAAGTAGTCTCTGCTTAACGATATAGTCCGTGATTGCCGATATGCAATGGTCATCTTCACTTGGTGGCCGGTAAACAGTTCCAATCACTATAAACACGCCGCATACCCTGATCTTGCACCAGACAGACTCTGTTTCGAGGAGATCAGGCAGTGTTGTATATTCAATGTCGTTTTTGATAAAGAGCGCAACGCCACCACCTCTACCAGTCGACCTGTCTTTTCGAATGACCGAGTAACCAGAGGGCAGAAATTCGTTTTCAGAGATGGATTCATTAAGCCAGGTTTCAGTGACGCATATAATTGATGGACTATGACACTGTACTAGGCAACTGAAGTCAATCAACTTATTTACAAGGCTGCGGGCGTTCAAACACAGAAGCGTTAGGTTTTCTGATTCGTTGTGTCTGGTGTCAGTTCATTGCTTTCTTTGCCTTCTTTTTGTCTTATCTCTGCTATCGTGCACCGGGATTCTCTCGTCATGCGCATCATCCCAGGTGAATAGTTCTTCACCAATCTTAATTTTGTTCGAGATTAACTTTACCTTCTGACCCGCCCTCCGAAGTTCCGCAGTGCTTTGCCATAGTTTCTTGCGTGCTTGCCTTGTAGTAGGGGAGTAGTCTTCCGATACAGAGTAGCTACTGCCCTTTAGTCTGAAGCAATGTTTTAGTATGTTTAATTTCTCACGGTGATCGAACAGTTTGATAATAACCGGTCGATGCTTGTTAGGTTGATTCCGACCCAATCTGTGAATTTTTTCTGCCGAAGTAACTTTTATACCTAATTTATCAGAGAACACTTCCTTCAACACAAGCTGCGACAGTTCTTCATACGTTTCCTTTGGTTTTTCAGCTATACCAAAAATAATTAGGTTGTTACGCCTCCTGTAATCTTCTAGGTCAACAAGCTTTCTTTCCAAAACTGTAACTCGTAAATCAATGTCATGCGTCAAATTCTTGATTTCATTTATCGCAGATGTAGCTTCATCAACTTTCTGCAGTTTGACCTCAATATCCCCCAGCCTTTGTTGAATATTTTTCTGGCCCTCAAGTAGTTCAGCTAGAACCTGCTGAGTGGTAGGCCCTGGATTAGGCTCGACGTCACCACATAGCATGAGTAGCGACAAGACGAAGTCACAGGCAGTAAAGTACATTTCAATAAGTCTACGTGGGCACGTCAGCTGGACAAGGCAAATGTCATTAGATTTAATTGTGGAAGCATTGTTACTAACCTGCATGAAAAACAGGAGCGGATTTAACATGATGCTCGCTGGATGCCAGCCGACGTGCCCACTGAAGAAATCCGAAGGAAATGGGGCGTTTATATCTTGGCTCGTTGTTATCGACGAGGTTGCGCACGGGTGTCCCCAGTCGGTGCCCAGGCTTAGGAATTCCTCCGCGCAGTCTCCATGGATTGCTCGTGAAACAGGCGTAGATACCGTGATCGCTGTGCTGGCTTCGGTAGTCGAGGCGATCAGAGCAAGCTGCATGAAAACAGGAGCGGATTTAACATGATGCTCGCTGGATGCCAGCCGACGTGCCCACTGAAGAAATCCGAAGGAAATGGGGCGTTTATATCTTGGCTCGTTGTTATCGACGAGGTTGCGCACGGGTGTCCCCAGTCGGTGCCCAGGCTTAGGAATTCCTCCGCGCAGTCTCCATGGATTGCTCGTGAAACAGGCGTAGATACCGTGATCGCTGTGCTGGCTTCGGTAGTCGAGGCGATCAGAGCAAGCTGCATGAAAAACAGGAGCGGATTTAACATGATGCTCGCTGGATGCCAGCCGACGTGCCCACTGAAGAAATCCGAAGGAAATGGGGCGTTTATATCTTGGCTCGTTGTTATCGACGAGGTTGCGCACGGGTGTCCCCAGTCGGTGCCCAGGCTTAGGAATTCCTCCGCGCAGTCTCCATGGATTGCTCGTGAAACAGGCGTAGATACCGTGATCGCTGTGCTGGCTTCGGTAGTCGAGGCGATCAGAGCAAGCTGCATGAAAAACAGGAGCGGATTTAACATGATGCTCGCTGGATGCCAGCCGACGTGCCCACTGAAGCAATGAAGCAACCCAGAAGGCATCATGAAGTTTGTATCATCTCACTTGTGCTCTTCCTCTTATTAAACAGATAAAATGCGCCCTATGAACGTTCATGGCATCAAATGCCGTTCTTTTTCATCATGCGCTTGCGTTGTTTGAGCTACACTGATCTCCTAGCAAGGAAATAAAACGAACACCATGACATCGTGATGACACCTTGTCATGTGCGTTATGAGGTACAAGGTGTGAATTTCATGATAGGTTTGTCTTAACTCACTGTCAATGTCGCTCGTGCATAAGCGTCACGTCATGCCAATTTAGGTGTCTGCTTATTTTATAAAACGAACACTAGAGCCGCAAGACATTTTTTTTTTTTGCATTTCGCAACGTATGTGACATTCTCAACGCCATATTCATGTGATGATTTGTAGATAGTGTGATTAAAAAACTGCGGTGCAGGTAGTGTGAAATACAAGATTACAGAGACGACACAAAAAGAAGTGAACAATAAAAGTGCTAAATATCAACTGAATTCACTGAAAAAAAAAACTTGATGGTAAGAGGACGTTCATGAGAGGGAAATATTGGTTTACGATGAAAGTACAGGGTTGTGGGAGCGTAAATCATGCTGAATTGTCTTCAGGTGCTACTCGTAGGCTCATGGCGTAAACTTTTTTCAATAAATTCAGTTGATAGTTCGCGCTTGTATTGTCCATTTCGGGTTATGTCTTCTCCCTAACTGTGTTTTTGGCCATACCTGTAACGCAGTTCTTTAATAATGAAGAATCAACTAGTTCAATACCTAGCTTCTCTCATGTTGTCAATTGTAACCATTCCGCTTTGATTCGATGCAAATTTGGATATATATCAAGTTGACGGAATGGCTACGTGAGCAAAAAGACTATGTAAGAACAGTGCAGGCTTGCATGACGTTATGTTCGTGTGATATTATCTCAGTCATCCTGCTCGTCATGTTATATTCTTCCATGCCTAATTAAAGCTTATGAAGATAATGAAGTGGATGTGAAAGCACGTCTCATATGTGGTTGTTTGCGTTTGACACGTGAGGAAATGGTAAGAAGGAGAACGTCTATCGTAAACTGTTGTCACATTGCCAAGAAAGTAACTGATAATGACATAACAGTGAAAAAGTCGCCAATGCTTCAAACACTTTAGGCAAGCTTTAGCACCTGAAAAGCAAGAAACACTAAAAGCACAATAATATTGGCTAGCGAATGGACGGAAGCATGAAAGCTCAAACTTTTTCTTTACGTATGCTTTCTTCACAAAACATCCAAGTTTATTTTTTGTTGCTATCCGCTGAAAGTACCACGGTCTATGCCATGCCATCAATATTGGTACAGAAAATAAACTTGTGCTGTAAGCTTTGTGATAGCCCTTGAGTGCGCTGTGAAACATCAAAGTTTGTTGTGTGTTGAGCGACTCTACAGTAATATTCTTTATCGTCTATGAAATTCGCCCTGTAGCAAAGTAAATAACTACAGCCCTTGTCTATGGGCTTCAAAATGTAGTATTTGAGCAGATAATGATGTTTTGTATGATTTATCTTAATATGTCGTCTTAAACAAAGGCAGTTAGGCCATTATGTTTTGCCAAACTCAAAATAATGCCATGGAAACTTTGCCCTAGTTCGCAGAATGTGAGTGCATCACTACAATACCAGAATTTCAGTTCCCATACTTAATTATAGCGTCGAAATTCGTAAAACATTATCTTCTTCTTCCCTGCACATTGCTTGCATCATACATGCAACAGGTAACACACTGAAACACCCAAACAAATGTAATGAACTGATTCATTTACTACGACTACACGAAAATCATTCCTGCTATTTCCTCCTTGTCTCTTTGTCTTAAATACAAGCACATACTTTTCCAGTGGTAACAAATAATTTAGCTGGAACATTGCACTTTGTGAAGACAGTGTGTTATACTACGGTATATTTGTTTTCCAAAGCACTCCTATTGCATTTATTAATGTATTACTATTTATAACACAAAACTTTAGCCAAACGTCGGTTGTGCGAACATGAAAACCTGTAGTGAATTTGGAACTAAAACTCACGAGGTGGAGGAGGATCCTTCGAGGCACCTGCGAAACACGCGCACAAAAAACTGCTTCAACAAATGATTGCACCATATTCAGCGAACACTTGAATTCAAGGCTACAAAATAACGTCTACTACTCATGAACTACAAAGTTCGTTCAACACATTGTCATTGTGATAAATAAATAGATGGTCAGGTACCAACTTCGCTCGCTAAAAGTGACAACTATGAAGCTTAAGATTGCTTCCTTTTAATAAACAACCATAGGCTAACTTTGAAATGACTCATTTCAAATTTTGTAGGGGATACAATAAAAACTCACAGCTTTGCCGTGAACGCGAAGCAATGAACGTGATAGCAACAAATTGGAAGGTCATGCGCAAAATGAAAAGCAGATCGAAACGTGCCCCGCGTTTCTCAGGCAGAAATGACGACCGAAACGTACACATAGCTACAGATGCACGCGAAGAAGCGTCTCAGTTGTTACTTCACTGTGACTAAAAAGCACTCCCTTTTCGCAAACAGAGACTGCAATGATTGCAGTGACCTTTGTGAGCCAGGTAACTACAACAGCACCGTTCCAGGCAAAGCCCGAGGCCAGTCAAGACGTACGATGTTCCGCTCCGCAGAATAAGAGCACGCGATAGAGCCCCCCCCCCCCCCCCCCCCCCGCTCTAAGCAGAACAAAGTACGCCTGAGAGATAAGAGCGCGTGCCGCCGCGCGATGTGGCAACGCGCGCTCATTGCGCCATGTTTTTGGTAAGGCTGAAAACACGATAATTTCCCCCTTCAGAGACGCCCAACAGCTGCGGTAAGTAGTAGATACAAATAGCTTGCTATTTGACCGTTGATGACGTGCCCCTCTGTGGCTCAGTGGTTAACGCTTCGTACTCGCGAGTCTGAAGACCCATGTTCGATTCCACGTGCTGGAGTCTTTTTCTGGATTTTTTTTCTTTCTTGCATCTTTATCTATATAGATACGTGCACGTTTACGTTGAGTGAAGGCGACGCTGACGCCGGTGGCAAAATCCAGCCGGGAGTGTCCATATAATTTCTACCGCAATAAAATCACGTTCTGGGGATCTGCCCGAGTGACTGTCTGGCCATATTCTGAGAACAGCGCATGTAGTCAAGCTTCATAATGAAGAAGTGGGAAACACTTCGCATCCCCATTCCCATGATCACACTACGGCTGTTGAGCTAGCATGCAAAGAGGGCACCAGACTCGGCTAGGAAGCCCCTAGGTTGTACTACGTAGCGGAAAGTTCCTCACAAAGAATAAAGTTGTGTGTACTTTGACCTATGAATCAAGCTTATTGGTCGACACGATCTAGACTTTTCTGGGTGTAAAAGCATCTATTTATATCCTGAAAGTCTCATTGGTACATTAATATTCAAAATCAAAAATGAAAACCAGCATGATAGCAAACTGAAGTGGCGAAAAATGGAGGCAAAGATTATACTTCAGATATTTAATACTATGAGGACTGAACGCTGAGCAGATTGGTGTTCTATAACAACAAAACTGCGCGAAAAAGAGACAGGCACACCCAATGCACATGCACAAGTGCAGTGCATGTGCCTTCTGAGTTCCTGTCTCTTTTTTGCGCAGTTTTCCTAGTTCTTATAATATTATTTCAGTATTCTGGATCTACTCCATTGATGCAAATTTAAGACTGACAAGCTGATAAAAGAATAATTTAGCACAAACCTACTGAGTACTTTCCGCGATTGTAATGTCAGTAAAAAAGCTAAGCGTTCTAGACGTGAGTTTCCTCCTGTATCAATTTATTATCGCGTCGATTGCACCCATTGGAGCTAATAATGCATTCACTGGGGGCGAAGACATACCTTCAGCGTGCGTGCTGTATTTGGTACACATGTTTTGAGATGTCCGTTATGCGTATGAAATATAGTAATAAACTCTAAACTGCAGTAATTTTTAACAAATCTAACATGAATTGTCTGAAAACACATTGATGTGATTATCTCGGTTTGAACAGAAAAGAAGAGTTAGGTATTCATATAGGACCACTTTTTTTCTCAATTTTTGTTCCACGAGAACACCAAATCATTAGTAACCGTAAATTGCCTTTGAAATAATGCTGAATAAATAAGGACAAACCATTTGAAGCTTTTCCCTGCGAGGATGCTGTAATGGATGATGAGACATATTTTAAAATGCGAATCAATATTTCTTCTACATATAAAAGCATAAGTCACAAAACACTGCAGATGCGGTGTACCGTGTGACTGATATTCTCAATGAAATTCTAAAGAAAAAGAGACTCATTTCGCGAGTGAAGATTTGGATATAAATATACAAAGAACAAACAAACGTTTTTCATCAAGCCTAGCATGAATATGCTACACAAGATACTATACTATTTCATACCACTTCTGTTACGCACACATAATCACGCTAGGCTTTACGAAGAAAACTCAGTGTCATTCCAGTATAAACATATTCCTGTGGGTCTATCTAGTTGGTTTCTTTTGAAAAAAAAAATAACAGCTTAAGCAGACTGACATGTTGTCATCATTTGTTCCGAAGGGAGTTATATAGAGCATTCGAAAGCAATATTTTCGCAATATTGAAGCTTCTTCAGTGGTTCACAAGTTTCAAAGGTTTCCACAAGCAACATTACAGCTTGAGCCATATCTCAAAGAGATGGCGGAGCTGATGGGGTGGTTTTGCACTAGTGATGCCGAGCTTGCAAGAAGTGGGAAACTGAGCAGCCTTCTTTTGCCATTTCGTCTGGTTTTTTTTCTTTCTCATTCGCCATTTCTTCCTTTTTTCCTCTCTCTCTGTTTTTGCGTCCTTTTTACTTAATTTACTTTGTGTTCATCCTTGATTTTTCCACCATTTTTTTCTATTTCTGCCCTTTTCTCTGTTTTCATTTTTTGTGTCACTTTCTGTTTATTGCTCGTTTCCTCTTTGATGTTTCTACATACTTTTTTCTCTGTGCATTTATTTTGATGTCTCTCTCCTAACCTTTATGCTTAATTCTTTCTTCCCTCTTTTTCTGCGCCCTCACACTCATGTCTCTCCTTCCACCCTGACTTCCCTTTCCTGCTCCCTTCCTATACGACACTGAAGAAGGTTATGTTTTGAGAGAAGAGAGAGACAGAGCTCTTCATTGAAAAGCAGAGAATTTAGCCGGCGTGTGTATATCGCTGACTTGCTACTCTGCGTGGGGAAGGGGATTGGGAACCTAAAGACAAGAAGAGTAAACGTTTCGCGCACTACAATAAAACAAACTTGACGAATGAAGAGTGACACGGGAAAACACAAACGCTTGTTCTGTCGCATATTGTTCTTTCTCCGTGCGATATTTGTTTCATTTTGACGTGCAAAGACTTTATGTTCTGTCAGCTGACTAGATAGCATAGTGCTTAGAACGCTGGCCTTCAAACCATGGATACGCAGGCTCAAATCCTACCAGAGGATTGGTTTTTCGCGTCTCTTTCTCTTTCACTTTCCTCTGATTTCTTTCTCTGTTCTCCTGGCTTACTTGCCATACGCTGCCAATTCGGCGCACGTGTTATAAAAGTGAAGCAAAAAAACGTCAAAAGTGGACAGAAAGAGCACGTGGGGTTTGGTCATAATTGTAGTTTTGGGTGACTACAGCAATTTTTCCTGAGCTAGAACTGCTTCGCTACATAAATAGTTAAAATACTCAGTGGTGCAAAACAGTGACTACATAATTAATTAGAAGGAATTTACTCAATCACGCAAAAGACATGAACTTGCACAACGCAACTGTGCCTGAAATATTATTATGTTACTAACGATAGAAAAACACTTCGTCTCAAACCAAATAAAACATTTTACTAATATTGCGCGCAATTATTTCGTGCATGACGAGGTATTGCGCCAGCCGTATTAATCAGTGGTCTATTTCTAGAGCTGGAAAAATATACTGCTTGTTTCAGGACTACATTCACACTTTGTATGCAAGTGAATAGCATAAACAAAATAAGAAAAACTGCGAGTGTTAAGGTGTCGCAAGAATATATCCTTCCAGACTGAAGTTAAGTTTATTACGTTTTTGGGAAACAGAACTTAAGTTTATTAGGTTTTTGAGAAACGTAGGCGGAATAAATGTTCAAATCAGTCTTTAGAGCTGACGCTTGCAAACATAAGTACCGTGACTCAAGGAAAGGTCTTTTTATTTCCTTTTTTTAATTTTGAGCTATACTAGTCATGGACACTGGCGGTGGTAGTGGTTAACTATGGCACCTTTGTTGTGATATTGCAACAGCCTTCGCTGTAGAAGACGCTGCATGCGCAGTATCAGAGGTGGCAGGGCAACCAAAGGCTATATAGACAGATGGAAGGGTAGGCATGAAATCTATTGATACACCGTGGAGGAGAAACCATCTCGCACAAAAGAAACACCAGCGAATACAGTAATTTTTTCTACGTTCAATCGCTGTTTTGCTGACAAAGAGTATACCCGTCAATTGTCAATTTGTTTGAAATTCTCATGACTACAAACGTCAATGGTCGCGAAAAGTTTAAAAATTCTGTTTCTAAATGTAACTGTATATGTATTACAGAGCTGTCCTAAGAAAGTTTTGATATAACATGATCACAAAGGTACAATTGCCATTCTTTTAAACAACGCACGCACAGAGCATGCATGGAAACAAAACCAAGTTATATCCACGTTACAAACTTACCTACTGCAATCAGAAGAAACAAACACCACCACACATTCATTGCCCCCTTTCGTACGTAACTATTGGGAAAAGAACGTACAAAACTGCTAAAGGCCGTGGCTATATATTCTACAGACGCACTTGCGCTGTTTTATTCAGAACTCAGGTTGATACTGCCTGTTCTGTATAAAGTTTGAGCTTCGTCATAGTTCAACTCAAAAGTACTTCTTAAACAATTCATTTCAGATTTCTGACAAATGCGTGTTATTTCTTTTAGTTTGCTCACTTGTAGTAAGCAGTGTCTTGTCTCTTTGTTGACCTGACTAATCTTCCCGCTGCTGGCAAAGTTCACAATGTCCCTAGAATTGAGATGTATGGACACTCAATTGTTTTTTTTTGTTACTAAAGAATATCCCGAACACCAATTGTTTTTTTCTGTATATGGTTTGGCATGCAACAATCCATCCCACAGTGAAATCAGCAAAAAAAGCAATATTTTTGCGCATTGAACTATAGCGTGTAGCCTATAACTATAAGCTCAAGTGTAATAAAAAGCTGAAGAAAGACAAAAGTCACACGGACTTTTACGCTTCATCATAACACGACCCGAAGGCTCACGTGATCTCCTTATTGTTTTTCGCAGTAGAATGAACGTGACTGAATTGACCCCCTTTCTCCGGTAAGCCTTCTTCCACCAACATGGTTTTGCAAATCCTTCAGGATCAGAGACATCGGAAGATTAACGAGTTCTTAGAGAGCCTCCAGGATGGGCCCACCATCGATCAAGCGAAGATGTCAAAAAATAGCGTCATTATGGGCCGTTGAGTTAGCTCCCGATTGGGCCTTCATGCCAAATTATGATGACGTCAAAAACTTTCACGGTTTATGGTGCCTTGGGTATGCCGTAGAGTGAAGTCATCAGGTCATCCTAATGTTTTTAACGCCACAAATGGTCATTTTTCGCCCTTGCCTCCAAATGTTGCTCGATTTTCACCCTGCTCTAGTTAACTGGTGAAAGAAGGCCTCTCCCATTAAGTACCAGTCTACCTTATCATGTGTGAACTGATTACATTCTTTAGCTGCACATTTACTATTTCTTCACTTCATCAAACTGTCTGGCAATTTTGACTCTGTTTTACAACATTTCGTGTGTTTTAGTGGCTCTTGCTGTCCACTGGTTAGGTGTTTTACGCGTTACGCGGCCCACCTAGGTTCATTTATTTTACGTTAATCTAAGTTGATTATATGAAATGTCTGTTTGCTCCAGGACCATATCGGCCATCATCCGAATTCCTAATAGTATTTGTGCTCTATTGAACGTTTAACTACGTCAATCCTTTCATAAACGATGTTGCGTTGTGTTTCTCTATGTTTCTGCTGGATATGTACAAACTGGCGAGATGCAGTGATTGCACAGTTTGTACTTTATTGACAATAGCATATTTCCTGACATTATAGTAGAGTCGTTGCCATATGCGCTCCAACCCATTCTTCTTCTTCTATATGCGTATTTCTTCGAACTCACTTTCATGACAAAAATACGGCATTGAAGCCTTGGTAGGACCCAGCATAAGAGAAGCTTTCGTAGTAAAAATCGTTGAGAAACAATAGCTAAAACTGATAGTCCTGAATAAGAACAGCCCGTAACATTAAGCTAATTTTGTGCTTTTTATTTTGAGATGAATAAAAGTTCTGAGAAACAGAGCATTGTCTTCGTGTAAGCTAATCACACGTCAAGTGTCAAGAAGTGCTTCTTCTGCTCCATTATCTTTTCGCCGTCAATGTTGTTAAGGTGTGTGCTAAGTCCCAGGTCGCGTGATGTCGAAATAGACTTGGATGAGTTGTCAAAAGATTTTTAATGTCTTGCGTGACGCTAGAATATAAATAACAGAGTGCCGAAACGCACGTCACAAGAGAAGTTTAGGCAGAAAAGCACTTCTTCTTTGACTTTACTTGGTGCCATGTATTCTCGCACTTTATTATGTTTCCCTAATGCATAATCTAGGTGCTAGATAATTATGCTTATATGCCATAATTATGCCAGATGCTAGATAATTATGCTTATAGTCTTAATATTTATGCTGAAATGTGTAGTCTTTACAGATTATAGGCACTAAAGAAAGAAGGTTAACGAATGCCACTGTACACGTCACATGGAAAATTTTACCACAAACACCCAGCAAATCGCCAAACCGTCAGTTTTACTGCAGTTTTAAACTGTGAGATGGAGTTGCTAAAGAGTACAAATTGCTCGGAAGGGGCAAGGAGAGTGTCAGCGGTTAATGGTGGGCTGGTACCTTCAAAAACGCTGGCATGTGGTAAATCTTAGCGTTGTGACTCTTTCTGTTCAGAGTATCTATTGACAATTGCGTTTGTGTAACGCGTCATTTCCTATATTACACAGAACTACTGGACTAGCCGGCGAACAACTTCTGTAATCTATTAAACATAAAAGTGTGTGGTACTGGATTCACAGACATCTTTTGTTTTTTTTTATTATTTAGGTTTTTCATGTCTCACCAAGCATGAAAACGGGCCATCAGCGTCAAGACGACTTTGGCAAAAATGATGTTCATGTGAAGTCGTGTTGACGTAATTATGACCTCTGTAGTTTTATGCTGGTTCGTTTTAATTTGAAAGTTCAATATAATCCGTTTACGTCAAACGTCAGCACCTCTAATTCGAAGCTCTGTATATACTGTGCTTACACCTTACGCTACGATTCAGCTTTTCTCGCATGGGCTTCTCTATCAGAAAAAGCGTTGTAGATATCATTTACTCGACTATTTTTGTTGACGCTACCCACAGGCGCATTTTTGCGCACTGCAAACGCTTTTCCCGTCAACCAACATCATCAAAACACCACCAGGCTGATGAAATAGATACATTGCTTCCTTCTGGCCAACCTATGCCAGCTTCACTTTTCATTCATAGCACGCGCTCCACATGATGTTGAGAGAGCTGACTTATATTTAGTGGTTTCGTGGTGAATAGCAGGAATGACGTAATCTTTGTGGTTGACATTCAGAAGGAGCAGCAAGCTGCGTGGTTTATGCAATCAAGAAAAAATAAAAATCCTTGCATGTCAAAGAAGTGAGTGCCAATGCTGGTGCGAAGTAGTGTGCATAGAATCTTGACTCGTGGCCCTCTGTTTTTTTCTAATTATTATTCTTTTATTTTTTTTGTTAACTTTTTTGTGCTTTCATAAGATTTGAATAGCTGGCAGTGAAAGTTTGGTATTGTTGTCTTTTATTTTGTCTGTTCAAGTTAACCACGCTTTGGAAACCTTTTCGTTGTTCGCAAAGGTTTTAGTTGGTTTGAAAGCACCTGCACTACTTGTGATGTAGACGCGGAATGGCGATTTACGGATAGCATGCAACCTGAAGGGGCTGCTGCTGAAAAAACTTGACTACGGTACTGTTTCATAGAAACTTCATTTGGCGAAGACTGCTGTTGATGATGAACTTACTGGAACTACCGCAATCAAGCAGCCTAAATAATATTCAAGCATGTGAAATGCCTAAATGTTTGCATTGATCTACGTATGCAGACAATCAAACCCGTATATCAAATTCAAGAAGTCATACTTTGGTCACTAGCGTTATCTCAGTACTTTAAAAAGTACGGCACCCCCATTACTTTGCAACCTGAAGAAGCGCGTTGCATCGACAGTTCGTAGAGTTCCCACGGCTCCACTGGTAAAAGCGACAACGCCGGCAATGTCTGAGTTAAAGGGACACTAAAGTCAACTATTAAGTCGACGTTCATTGTTTCAATAGTGGTTCCGAAACTTTGTAGTCATAATTTTGTGCCAAAAAAAGCTTATTTTGCAATTAAATCACGTTTTAGTTGTTCGAATCGGGTTAGTGCTTTTAAATTTACCCGCGTCTTGAAGCGAATCGACTTGCGTCACTGTAGCCGTGCACAATGTTGCGCGGGTCTACTCTGCGGCCACCGACACTAGTAGCAGCGAATCGAAAGTAGCGGGAGCCACAGCAGCAACTACGGTCATTGAACCATTTTCAGCGATGGCCTCCGAGATCGCAGACGTGTTTTAGTCAAGGAGGATTAAAAAAAATTGCTAGAGTGGAGATGACTGCCCAGGAGTGAAGCCGTTCCACTGGCAAGATGGCGGCTGTGGTGGCCATCTTACTAGGGGCATGACAAATTATCACCGTTCAGCGAATAAAAACGAAGCGTTTCCCTCGCACACCCAACAATTTTAATGTGGGAACTTTTTCTGGTCACAGAGGGCTCCCAGTGCGTCTTACATTTACTAGTTTTCCTTAGTGAGCCTCTAATTGGAGGCAAAGTTCTTTGAAGATTCAGTCATATATACTCGTTTCTGTGTGTTATTTCGTCGGGAACAACTATCTTTTAACATAGAACTAACGGTGCGTTTACATAACATATCAAAGCCACTTGATCTTTAAGTGGGCACTATCAGAAAAGAGAATGTTTCCGCCATCTTGGCAGTGGCAAAAGATGGCTTCACTTCTGCTTGCAAGGCATTGCTGGAGCTTCCACTCCAGCAATTTTTCTTTAATCCTCCTTGGTTTTAGCTCAACTGTGCCCCGCTAGTAGACAGGGCCTGTTCAATGTAACCACACGTAAATTAAATTTTTCAACTACTTGCGCCATTCCCTCTAGTACCATCCCATTTTTATTCTTTCCATGAATAAAAAAAACTAACAAGCCGCATTTTATTGCGTCTCTTGGTGCACGGAAGGTTCTTTAAAAAGAGCAGCTAGATCGATTACTATTGAATAATTGTGGGCGGTACGTCTCATATCATTAGTATCCTTTTGGAGATGTCCTGTTGCGGCGCACGCATTTTTGTGCGTTTACTTCAATTTGTTGGTAAGTAGGGCACTACTGTAGATAATATTGTCGTTTTAGATGTTGTCACTCAATAAACTTCCACTTTACAAAAATTATTACTTGACTTTAGTGCCCTTTAAGCACGTTCGGTTCCTTTTGCACGAGAAAAATCTGGCTTCGTAGATTCGCATACTGCGTGTGCGATATGTACACTACTTTTGGTTTCGTTTTATTTACTTCTATCAAGTTACTTATAGACCACCAAACATAGCAATGGGGCGGCGAACTAGCGCGGCAGCACAGTGTCGGTGCAGAAGGGGCGTAAGAAGAGGGGTGTTACCGTTCGGTGAGGTGGTGGTGTCCTCTTGCGCCCTCCCTCGAGTGACCTCAACGTTTGCGAAACAGTTTAGTGATTTTAGTTATTGAATGTAAGTTACTTTAGACTATTTCTGGTTAATCTATTTTATGCTTGCTCGTTCATTTTCGTTCAGGATTGAACTCTACTAGCCTTGTTATAATGCGTAGTGAGGGCTTTATTGTGAGCTTGATCTTACCACGTGAGATGCATAGACTGACTAGCTCGGCCCCTATAACGGTGAAAAAAAAATCGCTTACGCGGTCACTTCCAAAAACAACGGTAGTCCAGCGCTTATGATACTCGACCTCTAATGCGATGGTTTGCTGGTACAATCTCGGGAGTAGCCAGTGCGTTTTCGGTGAAGTGGAAAATGCTTCACGCATGTGTTCTTACATTCAGGGGCACGTTAAAATTTAGAGGCACGTAAATATTACCGGTTGGTCGTGAATTCCGGACCCCTCCACCAAGTCATTTCTCATAATAATACAGAAGCTGCGAGACATGAAACCGTAATAAATAATATTGTGGGCCACATACTTTGGTCTCTTTTACGTGTGCTAGTTTTTGCGTGTTACAGACGATGGCGACAAAATGCAACGCTTCTAATTAGGTGCCTTTCTGTGGAAGGTGCTATATTTTCTTGTGTTCGACAACAAAAAAAAAGTTTCTGATTTGCTTGCACTGGCTAAAACACAGTAACATTTTTTAAGTTGACAATTGCTGGCTTATTTTGGCTGTTTATACAGCGAAACAATGCTGTGCCGAATAATTGCAAGGCGGTTGTGTTTTTTTCCTCGTTTTTGGATTGCCACATTCCCTACTCGAGTTTTGTTATCGCCCTTTTCACTGTCAGTAAGTTTCAGCGCAAACCGCGCGTACGGTGTTCGGAAATATTTAGGTCTGAAGATCAATTTGTTATTATTACACCCACTTCGTGAACATAACACAGCCTTCTGGAACCTATGTCGCCGCCAGCGATAACACTAGAATATTCGATGGCAAGTGTATAAATGCCGACACGCTTCAGCGCTTGTCAGTTGACCGGCGGCCGACGCTCTGCTCGCCGCTGTACGTACCAGTGTCTTGCAGTAACTAACTTTCTCAGTGTCTTGCAGTAACTAACTTTGTTTTACGTGGCCACAAGTTCGGCCCAGATGAGCAGCTTATTATTCGACTTGCAGCCTGCTCCCTTCGCCTACGTCACGACTCCTCGACAATATTGTTCTTCCCACTCTCGCTGTCAAGATATCCTGCTTTATGTTTATTTTTAATGTCAAAGTACTGGGTCACTCTAAAAAAAGAGCTCATAGATCTACTTTCATGCCACCTAAACACGTGTAATACAACTGTTTACATCGTTTTGTGGAGGTGGTCATCAAAGAAAGCTGCCGCAATATTACCTAATTTCTTTATGCTAGCAGTCTTCATTGGCAATGATGATGCTGGTACTATTAAATATTTATGAAATCAAATAGAGTAAGTGAAAGTCTTTTGAGAAGTCCGTAGGCACTCCGCTCTTGACAGGTTGTAGTACTTTGACGTTCTTCACATAAAGAAGGGGTGTTATGATGTTTTTTTTTTGTTCTGTGCACTCCCTAAGACGTCGGTACTAAGCTAAACATAGTCATGCTATTTTTGTACATGGTGCAGCACACCAGGATGCTATCAATGCTGTCAATCACTGTGTCGCGGCAATCACTGTCTCAAACCTTGTTGGACGCGTACTGGTTGCAACAGTAACAACTGTACGCATTTGTATTATCCATGCAGCCCATAATCGGTTTTGTGATGCCTCTCGCAGATTGTAATTGTTAATGCAAACAAAAACAAAAAAGAACCACCAGGACTACGCGCAACGCACAGCAAAGACAACGCGGAAGCTAGAACAGCGGCCTTTCAGAGTCTGTTTTAACACTCTTGGGGTCTCTGCTACCAACACACTTGCCGGTTAACAGCAAACCTCATAAGCGCGAAAATGCACGCGACAGCAACGAGCGATGCTATGAGCGACGAAACAGGGCGTTCGCGCGACGTGTCGCGTGCTCGTTTTCGCGTGATCGCTTGGTTCTCCAGATTTGGAAACCGTCGCTCATCGCCCGGAAGTGCTGGGCTCAAGCAGCCAATAGCGAAAAACCGGAAAAGACAAAGACTACATAGGTGCACGTAACCCTGCCCGAGTCACGTATGCGCAACAAGAAATAACGCAATGTTTACGCATGTGCATATAAAAAAGTGCTGCAAGGCATTCATAAACACTTTCCGTTCCATTACACAACAATATATCTTATTTTTAAATTGCATACTGCTCGCTACGCGGTTTTCTTGGTGCGAGTAGATGGCCTCATGCCAGCAACAACGGAATTCGCTCGCCGAAGCCGTCGCGTGAACGAGGTTTGCCTGCGCTAGCGACTGATCGCGCGAAGACGATCTACGTCGTGTCGCTCGTCGCTGTCGGGTGCATTTTCGCGCTTATGAGGTTTGGCCCTTACCCACTATGCCATAAATAATAATTTTTATGTAGTGGGGAGGCATTCACTATTCCATCTATTGTCATTCTTCGGAGAAGCTTGGTACCAGGTACAAACTTGCAGAAAATGATGTGCTACTGTCTGCTGTTGCTGAACACAAAGAATTATGCATGAAACTTTAGAACTGTGTTAGACCATTCAACGACCCTCTCATTACACAAACGACATTGTGTGACGCCTTGTGGTTAACGGGCTGTTCTAAAACGCTTTATTATACTCATATTACTGCGTTTGCTTTCCAGACAAGCCTGCCTAAGGCCACTTTTCCACGGCCTTCCTGTGCAGTCCCTAAGTCCTACCGCACAGGCGTGGCTTCGCGGTAGAGGAGGGCTGGCGCGCAGTGGGCCCGGAGTCGAATCTTATCGTGTCCTTATTGCTTTTTGTATACTAGTTTTGTAATTATTTTCGGTGATAGTGGTTACGGAACCGGCGGCGACCGCGGGCAACTATTGCACACGCGACCCTTGAATTAATCTCACAACAGCTTTTGTCGCAAGACACACTGCTAAGAAGTGATCAAGCACAGGGCTAAATAAGTACCCAGCTCAACGCAATATATGAATTATTACAGATTTCATTTTACAGCGCCAGCTTTTATCAGACCTCAAAGAAGTGAGAGAGATCCATCCGGCACTCACCTCTCACCGACCAGAAATAGGCCGTTTAGCAGGCCCACGAAGCAGCCTCCAGATACTACCTGTCGGTCCCCTTCGTGGGAGACGTCCGCTACGCACTAAGCACGTCCTGCAGGACTTGGTTTGGTTTAGAAAAAACTTTATTGTGAAAGTCCGAAGGCAGGCACCCTAGCACACGGCGGGCCGCTCCCACGATGGGACAGTCAGGCCGAGACCTAGCGCCGCAACGTGGGCCCTCTGGACAGCCCAAAGTTGCGATGTTATGTCCGGGCTCCGGAGAGTGGAGTCCCACTTTCTGGGCGATGCTGTATCGGTGCCGAGTACCAAAGGGCACTCCCAGAGCATGTGATGTAAGGGGGCTGAATCGCCAAATTTTTTACACGAGTTGGTTAAATAAACCTCAGGGTAAATTTTGTGGAAAAGGCTGGGTTAGGATACGTTTCTGTTTGAAGTAATCGCAATGTAAGTGTCTGCGCTCTATATAGCTTCCTATGTCGAGGTGGAAAGATTCTCCTATCCTTCGCCTTCCGTGCAGGCTTGACGGTTTTTTTTCGACTTTTTCGATTTACGTGTATATAAATATATAAAACATACTATACGTTCGTTTGATTTCTAAATTTTGTTATTAACCTACTAAAGTAGCGGAAAAATGTTGAAACACAAAATCTTTCATTTATTTTTATTTAAATGAAAATCTAGATACCTACATAGTTTACACGTATATTAAGAATGCATATGTTTTTTCTTTATAGGGCGAGATTATAAGGGGAGTTTTTCAATTGCCATCTAGGTGTACGGCCTCGGAGATTGTAGTTTCCAGTTTCCAGAGTGAATGCAGAATTGAGGAACTGCTGGACATCATGCTTGAGTGGTTACTGAAGGTGGTACCCCCGGCAGCATTCAAACGGATTTCATGATTTTTTATGTCAGGTAAGGTAACACTACCTTTTGTGGGTCGTTGATGTGGTATACCTTGAAACAAGTGAAAAATAACGAAAACTATTGGCCCCGTATCTGCACGGTTCTCTCCAAATGTCATCGAAAGACGATAGTCTTTTGTGCGGAGAGGGTGAACAAAACATTTATTTGATGTTTTGCGCAATAAAATTGGTGATTGGTATTCTGGAGGCGCTGCGTTAGAGTGCCTCGAGTGCCCAGCGGAGGCGAACGAGTGCATCAAGTCACGTTACGCGTGAGACATGAGCGCCATCTGGCAGTTTTCTTCGAAAACAAAGCGCGTGGCTCTGAGACAGGTGTGCGTGCCCGTCTCGGAGCTGACAAGAGGTAGAACGCAAGGCAACGGGTAGGTGCCATCAGCGTATCGTTTTAGCAAAGCTATCATAGCAAAGCGTTGAAAACACTCTCTTGTTCACTGTTCGTGCAAGAGTTGCATGGTCAGCGCAGCGTGATAAGCGCTACGGTCTTTAAAATTACTTGTATATGCATTTTTTAGTAAAAGACGCACTTGCAGAACACATACGTGTTGTTATGGTGCCCCAGACATGCGCAATAATTGCTTTTTAATCGACAATTGCACAAGTATGAACGCTAAACCTTGAGCAACATTGGTGGGCGCTATACGTAGGGTCGGCTGTTTCAAGAACTCGATGCTGTTAAAAGTGGACAAACAGACAAATGTACAGACAGACAGCTTTTTGTTCATGGCGTAAGAGGTGCGAAGCTGTTGCGGCAGGTCATCGTCGTCGTGCTCTTTTTCCGATTCTGGAACGCTTCTACTCAGAACTCTTATCGTTTCTGTCGGAGGCATTGTTCTTCCTTGGGGAGGAAAAATTTCTGCGACAATGGTCGTGCCGCTTTCTTTCCGTAGTTGACAGACGCGTTCGATTAGTCTTCCACCTGGCCTGGTTCCTATATCCAGGTCACCTGTCGATGTCTGATTAGTGCATGTAATCAGTATGTGTTTACTATTTTTATGTGTTTGTGTATGTCCCATATTGGTGTGAGCTGTTCTATATATGCACTTCATTCTAACGCTGTAAGTTATGTAACTTTCATGATTATTGATACCTGTTGTATATATTTTCTAACATCTTCACCAAGTCTTGTGAATTCTGCACATATATCATCATGTACATTGTCCATATTGCGATTAGTGCATTTATGTGGTGTATGTATAGTTATTGGTACTACGGACTATGGACATCCTACGGACTTGGACACTTTTGTTTAAATGTGTAATGTATGTTGTGCTTTGTCTTTTGTTTGTTATTGTGCCTGTTATACAGACGCTTGTCCCTTAGCTTTGTTGCGTCCCATGAGAGAATAAACTTTTTCTAAACAGACAGACGGACAGACAGACAGACAGACAGACCAAAATTTTTGCACCGAAGGTCCCCAAGAAAGACTATCGTCTTTAAAAGTTTGTACTGTAGTGGCTAAGGGTATTTTCTATGAAGAGAAAAGGCCCAGGGGCGGTTGAATTCACAGCACCTGTAATATCAAGAGCACATGTAAATAAAATGGCTTTTTTCACGGCTCTTCAGGGTGCTGGTGGCTCCCATTTATTTCACACCTCACAAAATTGGCCCTTGTCGGTAGGTGGCCGTCTCTTCCAAGGCTCGGTGACTTCGACCTTAGGTTCTTTTAGGGGGGGGCGAGGAGGCTTAGGCTGCAAGACTCGTGGACTTCAAGCTTAACATTCCTTGTAGATATAGAGCTCCCAGCAGATGTCCAACTACCATTCCCAAACAAAATTGCCAGACCCAACGTACAGTGGAAAAACGATGACACGCGAAGCACAGATGAGGAAGACTGATATGTCAATTTAAAATCAGCACCACATTACGAGACGGACAGACGTAGTAAACAGTAAACGCGATTAAAAATGTTATGCGCAATGGCGTATCTTGGTAAGGTGCAAGTATGTTGCTTATAGTCGCGTAACTACAACACCACTATCATTTGTAATAGCCTAATTTTATGATTCTAATGTTTGGATGTGTCATTTACGTTCGTCGTCTACTCACGTCACGTAATACCAAGTTTGGTATATGTGAAGCTAGCAAAACGGCCGGGAGCACGCTATGAACGTAGCATGTACTCACGTTTTACATGGCACGAATATGATGATTATCATGTGTGGACGTGTAATTTAATTTTGTCATTAATTCACGTCACGTTATGCCAAATTTGGTATATGTGAAGGTAGCAAAATGACCACGAGCGCATCATGAGCGTAGTATGTAGCAATGTTCTTACATGACACATACTTCATGATTACCATGTTTGCACCAAACATATGCCTTCTTAGTTCATTTACTTACCTTCATACCAAATTCGGTATATGCCAAGCAAAGGGAAACAGCCGCAAGCGCAACATGAGCGTTGTATGCACTCATGTTCTTACATGACACGCATGTCATTATTATGATGTTTGTACCAGTCATATACCTTCGTCATCTATTCTCGTCTCCTAATACTAAATTGAGTATATGTGAAGCTAGCGAAACGACCGTGAGCACATTATGAATGTTGAATATATTTATGACTTACATGATATTTATGTCATGATTTGCGCATTAGGGCCTGTCACTTATATTCACCGTGCAGTATTGTCATACCATACCAGTTTTGCAACAAGTCAAGTGGACAATAATTCCACAAGAGCAGCAAGACCATGACATGTATATCTCGACATTCATGACATAGATCTCATGATTTTCATGTTATGACTAGTCATTTATGCTTGCAATAGTCATGTTATGTCCTACCAATTTTGGTATCGATACCATTATTGAAACGGCCGGGAGAGGTAAGAGTTGTAGGTGGCTAGATGGATGGATGAACAGACAGACAGACAGACAGACAGACAGACAGACAGACAGACAGACAGACAGACAGACAGACAGACAGACAGACAGACAGACAGACAGACAGACAGACAGATAGATAGATAGATAGATAGATAGATAGATAGATAGATAGATAGATAGATAGATAGATAGATAGATAGATAGATAGATAGATAGATAGATAGATAGATAGATAGAGAGATATGACCCAAGGGGCCGAAGTTCAGTAAGACATGCTTCGCATTTAATACGAATTGCCAGTGAACCGACACAGGCACATGAACGCTTCACCACTCCACGCAGAGCCGTCCGTAGATACCAAAAGACTCTCAGTGGCCAGTCGGCGCCACATCCTCAATCTTCCCCGCAGTCACTGGCCGAGTGTGAGAGCGTTGCACTGGCAGAAGCCAGTGCAAATGTAGTCAAAGTCTATGAACGCGGTACCGCTTCTTCAAGATCTGACGCTGATGTGGCAAGGCCTATCAGTGCGCCCTAGAAAGAAGGCGCCGGCATCGGCTATGGCAGCTGCATAGTCTGCGAGCTGTCTGATGACAAGTATGGCTTCATTGTGACTGCCGACGTACCAGCTGAACGGCTCGCCGATCACCATTAGGTTGTTCACATAGGCTTCATTCATCATAAATCATTCGGACAGTGATGAGCCTGACCAAAAAAAAAGCATGTTAAATCTAATGAAGCTACAAGCAATAATCACTTTTACGCGAACACGCGAGATACGAAACTACCGAAAAGAAAATGGATGGCGCTACTTCTACTATATAACGAATGCATATACGCTGAGAAATGCAAAATCATCCCACACTTGAGGGAGTTTTGTGGCCCTCTAGTTGGTTCTGGTAGAAAGCGATAGCTTTACTCTTTCGGCCTTTTGCGATTGCTTCACATAAATTGAGACACCACAGGCAGGCCGTTCGGAATCGTTGATGTGCGTGACGGGTACGTATTCTGTGATGTAGAGTTTCGCGGCTTACCAAGTCTCAGTGAAGCAAGGGGCGTCGACGTTCAAAAGAACGGGGTCCCGTTCCACGTCGTCTACGTTTGCAGTGGGGAACGAACGTTCAGGAGAGACAACGTGAATTCGGTAGCTCGATCGACATCTCACTCCAGGGACACGACGTACCGCACCGTCATTATGAGCAGCCGGTGTTGCTCGAGTAGTAAATATTTGTCTGCCATTTCTCTTATCATCGTTGTCCTTCGTGTGATAGTACTTGTGGTCTTTCTTAGCGTTCTCTATTACAAGGGAGCTTCGCCCACTGGCGAAGCTCCCTTGTATTAAAGCTTCCCTTATACAAGCTTCCCTTAATACAAGCTTAATACGAGCTTCCCTTAATACAAAGGAGCTTCGCCCATTGAGAGACGCGTCATGGAATGACGCTAAATATATGTACAAATGTTGCCCGAGTTGGAAAGTTGCAGATGTTTATGTAACCTGTTGTTTGCACATGCACAAAGATGCAAATTGGAACATGCGCATTAGGAACACATGAAGCTGACATGAAGCGCTGATGCTCACGAGGATGCTGGTCCTGGACACTGCTGCTAAATCAACTTTAGCGCATTGCAACTAACCACAACGGACGTTAACCCGACGTGATGGATGTATCAAAGGAGTACACGTGTAATGTTTTTAAAATTGGGTAGCGCACTGCAATCATTGACGTTTCACGAAGATAAGCGTCTCTTGGAAAAGTAGTTCCGAGACCTGGCGTAGCTCTGCAGTAAAATGCTTCGTTGCCACCCCGAATGCTTGGATTCAATTCCAGCTGGGACCCTGACATTTCTTCTTTGCATTCGTCCAGTCGACGCTACCAATGTCCGATATTTATTAACGAAAATTGCCCATCTGTGTTCTTGTCGTTCCTGGGTAGATACTAAGTGTCAATCACCTGTGGCACGTACCCGCATAACAGCAGCACATACCCGCCCATGGGTATGTGCCACTGTCTGGCGGGAAGTGTTTGACGACGTACGCGACGGGATTGTGTCATTACTCATGTCTACACCAGCGCATAATATTCATCAAATCATCTTACCCTCCCATGCTAATTTTGGTTCAAGCCAAGTTAAAGGGGTCATCACACCCGATTTTCGACCGTGATATGTCTTGTGTGGGCTGTGCCTTATACAATCACAAACAAGCTGGCGAAATTGCAGCGCATTCGGTCGTGCCGTTAATTAAAATTGGAATATTGGTATAAATGAGCGAGGGGCCTCGTTCCCGGGCAACACTGGCACGCTCGTTAACCGCCCCGTCGCGGTGGTCTAGTGGCTGAGGTACTCGGCTACTGACCCGCAGGTCGCGGGATCAAATCCCGGCTGCGGCGGCTGCATTTCCGATGGAGGCGGAAATGTTGTAGGCCCGTGTGCTCAAATTTGGGTGCACGTTAAAGAACCCCAGGTGGTCAAAATTTCCAGAGCCCTCCACTACGGTGTCTCTCATAATCATATGGTGGTTTTGGGACGTTAAACCCCACATATCAATCAATCAACGCTCGTTAGCCATGACGTAATGAACCATTTGCTCAGTGAGCTTCTTCACAGTCTGCAGTGCGGAGGGCGATCGTGTTTGATGGTCAGCAGCGCTTGCAATCGAGTTGTTTCAGCGTTATCCAACGTACAACTGAAACTTATTGACTTGCAGTGGTTCAAGCAATGCCACCGCGCCGTCCATGCTGCACTGTGGGGTGCCAGAGCGTACAGAGCAGTGAGGGTACTGCGTCATTATTTAAGTTCCCTATAGGGCCCGCCAAACGCAACGCTTGAGAGATAAACGTGCGCAAGAAAGACTGGTGTGCACGTGTCGCGCCTGTTCAGTGTTCGGTGCACTTCACGGCAGACAGCTACAATGATAACCAGCGTCTTCTCGGCGAGTTTGGTGTCCCAGTGAAAAGGCGAGGCCGCGGCCGGACGCTGTGCCGACCTTGTTTTCCCACTGTTCCGTCCTCCAAGCTAAGCGTCGGGGTACTTTTGAAGAGCGTCAAAGGAAAGAAGTAAGAACCAGTTGCCATTAGCAATAGCGTTGGTATCTGCTTGGCTGTTTGTTTGTTTGTTTCCCTAGATAAATGTCACGTACTCACTTTCGGGGATTGGCCAAAAATGCAATGTTAAGAATTTTAAAATTTATTATAGGTAAGCTATGAAATTAAAAACCAAAAATAAAGAAGTGAAATGGCAACAATACGTAAAATATTCAATTTAACGACAATTAATGTGTTTTTCAGTATGTATTGCAGACTGCCGTACTACCCTAATGGGAACCATTTTGAAAACTTGGATGTTAACTCAATTACATAATGAATATATAAAATACCAGATTAAAATGATACTCGCTGAGTAGCTATAATGAAATTACAAATGGCATCAAAGGCATCCCTGTGGCAGTATCCTAAGCCTGAGGCACCGAAGCTTTGAACATTTTCCTCCGATAAGGTCAAGCCTAATTTTGCAAAAGGAGTAATTGGAAGTCGAGTTCTTCGCCCCGTCTTCGGCACTTTCTTCGTCGCTCGAGCTGGTGGTGACGGAGTCGAAATCAAAATGCGCAGCGTACACGACGTCATCGCCAATTCTTCTGCTCATTAATCATTGCCTGAATCGTGAGCCGATGGCGGTGCCGACCACATGGTGATGGTACCGGTGCAGTACTTCGAAACACTTGCGGACCACGCGGCAAGCAACACTCGCAACACAGCGAACGTAGTGACCACGTGCCGAAGGTGCCGATTGGTAGCAGGTGACGGCACTTCCCCCAATGGTTTGTGACGTCAGCGTGCCAAGGCAAAATGGCGGTCACCATTGATAGGCGGAGTTTCCAGCCGAAGACTTCTACGGCTTATTTTGGACTGAAATAATTCCTCACAGTCCAGTTTTCACACGTGTGCAAGCATGTTGGAATTTGTATACCTTTGTTTTTTTTTGCCAAAAATCGCCAATTGTTGGGTGACCATGTCATGACCCCTTTAAGGGGGTGACCACGAGAGCACCTAAACTAAGCGGCTAGATAGATAGATGCATAAATACGCTCAAAGTTGCTGAAGTTTGCTAAGAAATGTTTCGCATTTAAAAATATATATTTCTTCACAATAGAAGTGACAAGTGTTTATTCAAAGTAGCAGTCTACTTCAAATAACAATAGGACTTCTCTCCCAGGCATCAGCACACCTGTTTGTATCTACAACAGTAAGGAAAATATCCTCCCACAGACACCAGCGTACAGCTTGAGTACACACTACGGTGGGGCAGCTCCAAATCACACCTGTGAACAAAACAAACAATAAATGATTGTTCAATGGGACACAAGTATGCTAGTTTCTTCAATTAAAGCAATATAGGTTGTAGCTTAGCAAGTTGGATTAGGATACTTTCTAATCAGTGTTTGAGGGCCTAATTCCGAAAATCCTTCAAAATAACTTCACTTAAATAGAAACAATCTCTGGATCAAGTTCAGAAATGAATTTTTTTCTACGAGGACCACAATGTTGCGTTCCGTTGATTACGAGCGAGCACTGTTAATTATTGTGCATTGGCGAATTTTCATAAACTACTCAGGCTATAGTGAAACCGGAGCACAGCCAGCACATTTTTTCGTTACGCATTAGCTTGCAAGTGTCGTAAAACCATTATTTACCAACATAGCGCCACGCGTGTGAAAGATGCGATAGCTATTTTATAACGCTAAGGCCACTTTAGTTAAAAATGAACAGCAATTAACATCTTTGCACTCCTTGTAGGAAGTGGTAACGTCGTTGGTCTCATCTGTTAAGCAGCGGGAGTTTCGCTCAGAGGCACATCAATATCTCTTGCACTGGCGAAGTCAATTAACTTTCACCGCCTGTAAAAATTAGGGAAGTAGATCTTGGAACAACTCAAAGCGGTTGCGCGCTCTGGGCAGAGAAGACTGATATTTTTAATTAGGTTGAAAGCTCTTAGTTGAAAGAGTCTCGGCGAGTAGAAGTTTCTTGTGGTCTAAACGCTGCCTTTCAAGCAGTGCAGGTGGACCCTTGGTCTTCTTTCTCCTGCAATTCTTCATCTGCTTCTACAACAAAACATCCCTAGAGCTCTATTCGAGCCGGTGACTGCACAATTTGACCACAGTCATGTCCCAAGACGAGCACAACAACACGGCTTCACCCACCCCACCTGCATCTGTGGGCATGCCTTCTTGTACTGTCACCACCCTGAAAATGTCACCACCCCGATGTTCTCCGGCAGTCGCAGTGAATGTATTTTAGAAAATTAGTGGTTGGTTACAAATGTTGTCAGACTATTAAAATACGCGGATGATTTCTTGGTTGTTTTAGAGTGTATTCTTTCTCTGTTCCTCTCGATATCGGTCCAAATGATAGGCGTGTTTGAAGATTGTGTAGCGTAGCGCTAGCGGCGGCCAGCCATCGAGAGAGAGAGATGAGGGGTACCGGTGGCTCGTCACGCGTGGTGCCGAAAATGTTCTTTGCTTCCGGTTGGCTGGACGCCACGGCCGCCGCTCTATTGAGCACAACTCGTTTCCTGTACGTCTTTTCCTCTTCCTTTTTATTAAACCAGCGACGACGGCATGTCTACGTCGGACGCCGTCCCATAGCTTAAAGTTGCTTGAAGCCTCTTGCGCTGACACATAAAATGCCCGAGAATAACATTGTACGCTTTTTGGATTTAAGACTATTTTTAGCTCACAGCATGTTCGTTGGTGCTACGAACCACGCGTGCTGAAACCGTTGCTTCGAATTTTTCATGAGCAATTGTGTGGAGCTTCTCGGCTGAATTTTGCCGCGGACATCGGTGGCGGCGTCGCCATCACTCACTATATATATATATATATATATATATATATATATATATATATATATATATATATATATATATATATATATGTGTGTGTGTGTGTGTGTGTGTGTGTGTGTGTGTGTGTGTGTGTGTGTGTGTGTGTGTGTGTGTGTGTGTGTGTGTGTGTGTGTGTGTGTGTGTCCGGTGCAAGGAATCAAACTTGTTACCTCAGAATTGAGAGTTCGAGGTGGTAACTGCTGACCAATTGGGGAGCAACTTCTTTAACGTTCAAATGGGAAGCTATTTATATCTACCACTTACCACTGGTGACTGAAATCTCGGGGGGAAATATTGTGTTTTCAGCATTACTAGCAAGATGGCGCAATGATTGCACGTCGCCACATCGTCACAACACCACCGCGCGCACTCTTATCACCCACGCTTACTTGGCGCTGCGGAGAGAATGGGGGTGGACGCTAAATCTGGCGCCCTTACCTTGCGATGGGGACGACCGTGCGTCTTGGCTGGCCTTGGGTTTTTAGTGGAACACTCTTGTTGCTGTTACTGGGCGCCCAAAGGTCATGGCAATTGTTGCAGAGTCTCCGGCGCAAAGGGTGCGCTTTTCAGACATAGCCAAATAACAACTGATTGATTGATATATGGGGTGTAGCGTCCCAAAACCACCATATGATTATCAGAAACGCCGTAGAGGGGGAATCCGAAAATTTCGACCACCTGGAGTTTTTAAAGCGCACCCCAATTTGCGCACACAGGCCAGCGAAATAACAACTGAGACGCCTATTCACGTTCATCGGTACCTGTGAGTACGTTTCGTGCGTGATTTGTGTGCGAGAAACGTGGCGCATGTTTTGATCTGCTTGCCATTCTGCACGCGACCTTCCGAATTGATGCTTTCGCGTTGATGGTTTCACCTTTGCGGCAAAGCTGCGAATTTTTTTTTCTTCCGCGCACAGCAGCTAGTAAAGCGAGGCATAGCACGGACCTGACTGAAGAGTGCCTTGAACAGGTCGTGCTTTCACAACATCGTGCGAACTTGAATGCTCAAGTGTCCCGGCTTATGGCTTCGGGTTTTCTGGAGGTATTTGTATTACTTGCCGCTGAGTCTATTTTGCGGATAATTAAGGCAAATCACAAACAAGGACAGGATCCGAGCAACACGGGTACAGATCATGATAGGATAGCTGTTGTTCTGTACAATTACCAGATATCTGAGAGGCTCAAGAAAATCAGAAAACGTGTGGGTGTTCGTGTGCTGTTCTCCGCACCGTTCCAAATAATCAGTCTCACTAAATTGACAAATCTCTGAAGAAACAGTCTACAAATGAATGTAACTCTAAACACAGGACTATGGAATACGTTGCTGGGGGCCTGTTAGTCATGACACGACACATCGTTTGCTGCAGCACGCGACAGATAATTAATTACAAGCCCCTCATTATCAATCAGTGTCAGTTTCGGTTTAAGAGAGTTCGAAAAACTGGGTGCAACTGTTGCCACCTAGCGTGTGCAGCTCTTGACCACGTCAATACACAGAACTGTGACGCACTTCTACACTTCTACACGGTTCGCATCAAAAATTTCCTTGGAATAGGAAACGGGACTGGAGTGTCGCCAAACACAAAAATTTCAAAGCGAGTGCCACGGCCACGCCCTCGCAACCAGCCGCCGAGCAATATAGACTTCGGGAACTAACGCAACAAAAGAAAAATTACGACTATGACGTCACCATATCCTCTTTTGTTGACCGCAGCGTGGTGACGCGAGGGAAGAAGGGGGTCATTTCGGGGTCACCTCCGAGGGTGTCTATAGCGCTATGGAGTCGGTCACTCACGCAAACTTCAAAATTATTTTAAAATACCTTCCAAGCTATATTCGCTGTTAATATCTTGCAGATGATATACGAATGCTCTCGAGAATCGACCCCGCAGGCTATCCCGGCCCCGAAACTTTGTGTCAGTACCCCTTTAACATAACGCCTCCTTCACTTCGAGAAGGCCTATTAACAGAAAACGCACTAAATGAAAGAAATTTTACCACATCCGTATCATTTTTAAACCAAGTTTATCTTATCATAAGTACATCGGAAGAGATACCAATAGTAGCCGAAAGATCAACCATTTAATTTTCTTTGTTCTTAACTGATTGTGCGTTAACGTGCACGCAAACAAAGAAAAAGAACTAGATGGCGTTAGTGGTTTTCACAGCATTGTCACGAATTTATTTTGGGATCGCTTGCGAAAGATGTCCTTGAGAGAGAGACGCGGGAGATGGGCGTGGAAAGGCAAACACACTTTGTGATCGAAAACGGACAAAAACAATACACAGAATTTGTGTTACACACTCAACAGCTCAATAACACTCAACAGCAAAACATATCATTTAACCATATGGTGTAGTAGCGCAAATTCACGGGGACAAAAAGGACAAGAAAACACAACACTCGCTACACTCGCAACTAATTTTTATTTCAGAAGCAGCACTTCATATATAACCCAAAACCCTAGCGACACAGAAAAGAACTACGAACACTGAATCATCGCCAACAGAAGCTTTTGCGCAGACTCAAGCGATAGTACACGGCAGTTACGCTTACACTTTAAGATGACATAACTAAAACAGCCCTGGGTAACATCAAATCAAAAAAACCAAAAAATTTGCGGGAATTCACACGTGTTTGAAACAAAATTTTTGAAACGACAAAAAGGAGAGTATGACACATGCAAACACTGATCTCAATTAAGTCCTTCGAGGTAGCTGGCTTGTCGGTTACTTAACGAAACCGATGACTGACTAATGCATCCTTCTTTTCTTTTTTCCTTTTTTTCCCCGTGAATTTGCGCTACTACACCATATGGTTAAATGATGTCTCACCAACTAGCCCAGCTCTCAACCCTACTGAGCAAAACATATCATAACAACCATTAATTTATTAATCTTCACTAATCATTCGCGTACATAGGCGAACAAAACTGACTGTGGCTCAGTCCCAATTCATCGCTAAACCTAGCCGCTAGACCAAAGCCAAAATGGCGTCAACTGTGGAATGTTCTTACGGCTTGTCGCGTCGCGATTCGTCGCCCCTTGCTCTGCCGATAGTGCGTCGAGGCCTGTCGTCAACGTATTCGCCAAGTTTCTACCGTCATTGTCTTCTTTCGCCGAATGAGCCAATCGACTTCATTGCCAGTTGGTTTCGGATTTCGTAGTATACTCCGGCTCGGTTAGGCTACGCCAAACTCGTCATTGGCGTCTTGAGTGTGGAGCGGGCAGAATACATATGTCTCGAAGCGGAGGTGCTATACTCCACACAGGCATTGCGACAGGTTGCGACAAGCCCGGGCAGCCTCACTCGATTGTTACGATATCGACGTCTACTCCTCCGCACCTCTTCGCTGACAGCCAAGAGAAATCCTCCAATTTCAAAGACTAAGTAGGCGATCTGAAGCTCATCCTCATCCTAACCTAAACAGGAAACAAGTGCGGGACCGGCGTCGCCTGCAAACAAACACTTTTTTCCCATTTACACAGGTTACAAAACATTTACCCTCACAGATGCAACAACACATGTCCGTGGTGCGGAGCAACGCGGAATTCGGAGCACATTACATGTCAGTGCACGCAACGTCCGGAGGCTGCCACCTTACCTGTGTTGAATGGCGATTCCCTGAATTGGTCGTAGGAGGCGCGTATCACAGAACTAGAAATCGGATACACACTGGTGACCCTTGACCAGGCCCGGATAGCCGCTGTAGCCAGTGGGGCCTTGGAAGCGGGGCACCACCCACTATAACTACATAAACTAGCCTCAATATCAATAAATGTTCCTTCTTCTACTTCTTCTTCGCCGACTTCTCAGAGGCGGGTGGTGTTACTGCTTCCGTCGCGATTGCGACGATTGTTTCCCACGTCTTTGCAGCTCAGCGTCCCAAGAACCCGTCCTAGCTCATCCTCTGGAATTTCAAATGCGAATGCACTTCTTATTCGGGTTTCGCCAAACTTCCGGAGTTGTCTGCGGCATCCGTGGTGCCGCTCTCATTCTCAACTCTCACTCCCTCTCCAATAGCAACAGCTGCGGGCGCGTGCGCTTGATCTCACCCCTGGCAACTGGAGCATGTGGTGTGAGAGAGTGTAGGAGAGGGTAGATGCAGTGCTTTGCCCCTCCTCTCGCCGTTCACTCTCTCTCCTCTCTGCGCCCAATTTTCCGGTCCGCTCGCGCCTCACTATCCACCGTTCGCTGGCTGGGCGCCTTCTCAAGAACATTCCGAAATATATGCTTGAGGCGCCGCTGTGAAACGCCAACGCCAAGCCGAGAACTGTTTTGTTCGCTTCATGGTGTTTCTTAACCACGCATGGTAGCTACTAGAGCTGGAAACACCGCGTTTCTTGCAGCGCTATTTACTGCGCGGTGCAAGAAAAAAGAAAACACTATTCTTCTAATGCTGGGTTTTCACTTGCTGAACGTCATTATAAACGCTACGCAGTGCATTCGCATTTCCTCACAACTTCCTTCGGGAAGGCGGTGAACTTTTTCTTCACAGCTCAGGTCGCATGCCACGAGCCTTTATCCAACCAATCTGTTGCGTCTACGTGGCTGGTGTGCGTGCCCTCGGGTGACTCGTCTCCTCGTGCACCGTTACCCTGCTTCCGCGTTCGGCACCCGCTTCGTGCCTCTCCTTTACTCATTGTGAGAGGTAAACAGCGCAAAAAAACGAGGACAGAAAAATAGTAAGACACAAGACAAGCGCAGTCTTTCAACTGAAAAATTTAATGAAAAAACATCATCATCATCGTCATCATCATCATCACGCAGTTTACCTCTTACAATGAATTGTTTCCAACTTTTCCAGTTTGGAATATTACTCTCATTCACTCGTCCCAAGAATATGCACGACATGCACGGAGTGAACGATGATGAGTGGGTCGAAGCGTCCATCCAACCATCCGTGTGTCCAACCGTCCGTGCGTTCATTCATCCACCCGTTCATCCTCCCGTACACCCGTCCGTACATCCGTCCATGCTTCTGTCCTATCATTCACGCGTACGTCCATCTGTCTGTGCATGCTTCCGTCCATCCAGTGGTCCGCCCGTCCATCCAGTGGTCCGCCCGTTCATCCATCCGTCTGTGCTTCCGTCCCCTTCATCCGTGCCTCCGTGCCTCAGTTCATCCATCGATGTGTCCACGCTTCTGTCCGTCCATCTTTCTGTCCATCCGTGCTTTAATCCTTACACCCGTCCATCCGTCCAGACGTCCGTGCTTCGGTACGTTCGTTCTTAATTTTGACCATCCATCCATCAGTTCATTCGCGCTTCTGTCTGTGCAACCATCGTTCATCCGTGCCTCTGTCTGTCCATACATCCGGACGCATGGACGAATGGAAACATGAACAGAGGCACTGATGGACACACGAACAGACGGCAGCAAGAACGAACGCACGGAAGGACTGACGGGCGCACAGACAGACCGATGGACGCTTCGCCCCCCTTATCTTCATTGACTCCATGAATATGCTGATTTTTTTATTGTCGCGCTCATTATTTTCTACTTTCCTTTATCTTGGCTTTTATTTACTTTTTCTTTGAGCGCCCGTGCTTAAAAATTGGGGAGATGCTACTTATTGTTGTTTTTTCTTTCTCGTTTTGTTTTTTTCTGCTTGTTTTGGCAGGTGGCATAATGCCACCTGCATGTGATGAGTTGAAAGCAAGAGTGGATCTCGCCCTAAAAAGAAAAAAAAAAGATCGCGTGCTTCTTTTTCGCTCGAAAACCAGCCGCGACAGATGCAATTTTCGAGAGCTGGCTACGTTAGGTTAACTAAAAAGCCTTTGTACTTCTGGAGTCTCATGACGATATTTAATTTCTTAGACAATGGTCATGCCGCAAACCTCTTTATTCCATTCAAGCCAGATCCACTGTACTCAGACTAAAGCGGTGATATTGAGTACTTATAACACTACGCCCGACCGACAATTCTACGACTACAAGAGACGAGTTAGTCTCTAGACTTGAAAAAATATCGCTCGCTTCGTCAGCTTAGCATCGAACAATCGCAAGTTGCGGCGCACGTTCTCTCATCGTGACTATTTTAGGGGCGAAGCTCCTTAGGGCGTGAGCTGTGCGTCCCCTGTAGCCTGTATGTAGCCACCTCTAGTTTAGTTCTTGCAGTGTTCACTAGATGGCGGTACCGTCCCCTGTATGTAGCCACCTCTAGTTTAGTTCTTGCAGTGTTCACTAGATGGCGGTACCGTCTCCTGTATGTAGCCACCTCTCATTTAGTTCTTGTAGTGTTTACTAGATGGTGGTACTTGTAGCTGATGGTGAAAAGATGCAAGATGTTATAAACTAGAAAGCGGTACTTGTAGTTGATGAAAGACGCGAGATCTTATAAAATAGGAATGATGTCACATATGGCGCGTGTCATTGGTTGAAGGCAATCGTTCGATTTAGTGCGGCGACGTACGCTAGGGGGAGCGATGTAATAAAATCGAGTGGGCAAAATGTACAGAGGATTCATGGTTTACCAGGTTTACCTCCGGAGCTTCGCCCACTCATCATCATTCACTTCGTGGATATGGCGGAATTTTTTTCCTATGACCTAGTGACGAAGCCCTGCTTCAGACACCTGTCCTTGTTCCAGGATGGTGTAAAGTGTTCCAGTTAAGATTCCTTTGTCCCTACGTAATGAATAAACAAGTTTTGTCATCATACCCTTGAGTACTCCCACTCTGGGGCAGACGCCTCGCCCATAATCCTCCAATCAACCAAGTCTTCTGCTTTCTACTGCCACGTTATACGTGCGAACTGTTTGAAGTCACCGATCCAATGAACAATCTGTGTCACCTTCGCGCGTTCGGGAATCTGGTCAGTTGAACTTCATGCACAGCGCCTATTTTGCCTACGTGCTACTTGCCCAGCGCATGCTCATTTCTTCTTGATTTCTAATGTGATATTCTTTACCCCGGTTTGTTCGCTTATCCACTCAGCTCTTTTCTGGTCTTTTTGGGTTACGCTTATTAATTTCCTTGGGCCGCTCACTGCGTCGTTATCAATTTAAGCTGAACCCTCTTTAAAGGCCTCCAGGCTTTTTCTCCGTAGAAAAGTACCAGCAGAATGCAGCTGTTATATACCTTCCTCTTGAGGGTTAGTGTTAGATGACCAGTCATGATATGACAATGCTTGCCGAATTCGATCTACCATGTTCCTTTTCTTCTAGTTGCTTCAGTCTCATCATTTATTTCCGCGGTCAGTACCTGTACTAAATTAGATATATTTCTTTACAACTTTCAGCGTCTCTCCACCTATTGCAAAGTGCTGTTATCTGTCGAGACATCACTTCAGATTTATTCATAGTAATTTCCCGACCCTCTCTTCTACTTTTCGCGTCCAGTTCTGTAATCATGAGCTGTGATTTGTGGCCTGAGTTTCTCATCAGAACAATATCACCAGCGAATTGCAGGTTACTAAGATACTCTACATTAACTGTTATCCTAAACTCTTCCAATCTACAGCCCTGAAAACCACACTGAAAATCTGAAAACCTGGAAAGCCTAAACATATAGGGCCCTGAATCAGCAAACATTCCTTATTAACTATTGTATCACCCCCGTTGGCGTTTCCAACGACCGTCTCTGCCGTTATTTGGAGATAGTCCCCGTTTCCCCACTAAAACTTTCCTTTCGAAGTCTCTCGCAAGTCTAAGTCCCGGCCAGACTGGCCGCTTCGTCAACCTGGAAATTTAGTGTGAGCAGTAATTTGGTTCTTCATCTTCTCATTTGTAAGTACTCACCATCTCCGCTTCGGCCTGAGGAGAGGGTCTCTTGCTCGATTGTGAATGAATAAGCTGCTTCCACTTCTAATAATAAACAAAATAGTGCACCCTTTCCGTTTTTACGTTTGCTCTATCCTTCTTATTTTTTAGGATTATGTATCACATAAAAAAGCTAAAATTTTATATCAGAAATTCTTGACGAATCCTCCTGAGTGGCAAAGCGCCATAGGGGAACCATCATCATTATTATCTTCCTAGTGGCTGTGTACCTACCAAGGAGGATTTAAAAAATATTGCGGGAGATGAAGCTTCCGCAATGCCTTGCCAGCAGAAGTGAAGCCACCTTTTGCCACTGCCAAGATGGCGGAAACATGCTCTTTTCTGATAGTGCCCACTTAAAGATTAAGTGGCTTTGATATGCAAGTGCAAATTCTACGATAATTTCATAATAAAAGGTGGTTGTTCCCGACAAGATAACACACAGAAACGAGTATGGGTGACTTAGTTTCCGAAGTACTTTGCCTCCAATTGGAAGCTCACTAAGGAAGTCTAGTAACACTAAGACGATCTCGGAGCACTGTGTGACCCAAAAAAGTTCCCACATTAAACTCGTTGAGCGTGCGCGGGGAACGCTCCGTTCTTAATCGATAAATGGTGATACTTTATCATGCCCCTAGTAAAACGGCCGCCGCAGCCGCCATGTTCCTAGAGGCGCGCCTTAATTCACTCGTAGGGTATTAATTCCACTCCAGCATTTTTTTATTCATCCTTGGTACCTACTAATTAGGTTGCGTCAACGAGATAATCAATGTTTCGAGACTACCATCATAGGTACGCAAATTCATACCATTCAAATTCGTGTCCACGATGAGCTGCAGGTTACATTCAATGTGAAAGTTGGCGTTTGAGGAGCATGTTACAACTTATTCTAGTAAATAATCACAATTACTTGAACGAACCACTTAGCTTTGAATAACATGAAGTGCTTGCAGCCAATCATTTTCGTCTTCAGCCTGATACTCAGCAATAACTTTTGAGTCGTGGACTAACTACAAATTTTTGACATCTGTGCATGTTCTTGCATTGAAGTACGGTTAAAGCACGCATTTCATAAAAGAGGTGCTTCATATTCTCGGGAGTATATATTTCAGTCATATAAGTTTCGTACAAGTTCAAGCATCTACTGTAAGCAGCACAAAAAGAGTATTGCTTACTTCGTTACATCCATTGTCCCGTTGGGGAGACACCACCAGAATTCACAAGGATCTTTGAGCGCTTCGTGAAAACTTGCATTATACGTGGTTCCATTGTAGTGGCAAGGAACTAGAAAGGAACAAACGAAGTGTCGTTACTTCAAACAGGCCTTTTATAGAAATGTGGCTGGAAGAATGTGTTCCTGTACGTTTGTGCTTAACTCATTTTCAGTATATTTTGCCTTGAAAAATTGTTAAAATCTCCTTTCTTATGAAAAAAATTCCACAGGAGTACAACAGGGACAAAGTCATATTTTATACCCAAATTTTAGTACCTGCATTCATAAGAAATAAATATATGACGAAGTAATTTCAGTTTGCTAAAAGTGATAACCGAATTACTAATTAGGTATAGACATACAATACCCTCAAACTTGACCACTATACCAATCGTAACATATAATTGCTGCATTATTTACCACATGTAATACTACATACGTGTAAGCTTTAATTATTTATGTATATGTTTTGCATACACGTATTCACAAGGACAAAGAGAAAAGAGGGAGAAGCAAGCTGGCACTGCCACCTGGAGGGGCACAACCCCTGCTCACTCTTTCGGGAGAGGTGAAAAAACAGAGGAAACGAAGATAAAAAAGAGGGGCGAAAGAGAAAAGAAGTAACGGAAGTAAACTAAAATGAAGACTTAGAGTGGTATAAATTAAAATAATAAAAAAATTTAAAACTATGACTAAACACTGTTGGTCAGGTCTGCAGAGGTCACTTGTGTCAATCTCTGCGAAATGAACACCAGATCGTATGTACAATGACGCTCTCGAAGAATTCCCTGGATGCGTGGTGTCTGTACACTGAAAAAATCCACACGCTATCACCATGCATTGGGAGTTGCTGCGAACGCCTACGTAACCCGGAAGTCTAAGCTCATCATTTCTTACATTGGTTTTTCGGAGAGCTATAACACCCTGCGGATTCTTCTTTGTAAGGAGCCTAAGAACGAGGTCAGCATGCCGCAGTCATCGAGACCTGACGTTCCATTGCAGCACGTAGGAACGCGGCTTGCGAATGGTTGTTTGTCTTGCTTTTAGTGAAGACTGTCGAGAAATAGAACGAGAGCCTCGAAAAGCTGTTGTGCGGCTAACGCTGCTGGCGTTTGACGACTGGCTGTGAGGGATGAGATGACGTTAACAAGCATCTTAAGAATGGCGACATGTTAGGAATTATCTTTGGCTCGAGTCATTTCTAGTGCCTTATTTACACTATTTTCTACTGCAGACATCTGCAGTGTACAGTATTTTCGACCGGAAGACAGCTGGTTCCGATGTTTTCTGAGGCGTGATCTCAGAGGAGGTTGTGTCCGACAGATTTGATAGAAGCGCAGGTCACAATGTTGCCAAAATGCTGAAATGGGATCTCCCTCCATCGCTTCGATTCACTCTCACTGTACTATTCCTCAGACGTGCAGACGCATCTTCAGTTGAGCCAGTTCTAGCTACTTGATGGGTATTAAGGCTAGGCATCTTTTCTCGTGATGCCATCTTCTTAGCTTTCTCTTTCAAGGCCTTCAACTTTTTCTTTAGTTTGGGACACTTTTGTCCGTTGCCAAGTGTTCACCCTTACATTAGGGCAGCGAGATGTCTCACTGCCACAAAATGTCATGTTGGGATCTGAGTCACATTGAGCACAGACCACTTATGCAGAAAACCTGTACATGTGAAATTTTGAGACGTTTGTGCCATTGTTTAGGCTTTGGTATGAAAAGTCGTATTGGATAACACACTTGTCCGGCCTTTCTGTGACTAGGTAGCTTTTCACACCCGACAAGAATCTTCAAACATTTAGAAGAGTGAAATCTTTGAGCGTTGATGACTTAGCACGGTGGCGTGCAAATGATTATACTTTTCAAAACGTTGTCTGAAAGTTCTGGGTCTACATCTGATATAACACCAGCTGCTACATTAACCCCATGTGGAGCAAAAGCCCGCACGTTGACGTTGCATAGCTTAAATAGACATAGCAGGGTTTGCATCCTCTTCTCACCCGTTGTGCCTACGGCAATAATATTTTTCCTGGAATTTACTAGAACTTAATGAATCAAACTTGAAAAAAAAATGTCACAAGGCTTCTGCTTAGAGACAGCGGCCAGGCTCACAGTGACGTCTACGGGCATAAAAGCAACTGTTGTAGTCACTGTGCTGTTGTATATTACGGTCTCATCACTTGAGGACGGTGCCGCCGACTTCCGTCTTGGACGTCGGTGCTTAGTATGTAGAAAGGCATCCGAGTCTCCGAGTCTTCCTACCTAGCATCATACTCGGAATCGGTAGCTTCTGAAGCGACTGAAGAGCTGAGCCGTTTCCTTGCCGTGGCAGGTCTAACCCCGCCGCTAGGTAGGTCTACCATCTCCTCCATAACTAGCCTCTTTTTTCGGGGGGGGGGGGGGGGAGGGGGCAGTAGAGCAGTGATCTTGAGGACGAGTACACGCTGTGCTGGCTGCCGACGATGCACGATGACACACAAAAATTGAAAATTCATCAGCCAAGTACACTAACGATCGCACGATAAAACTTCGTCTTTTCTTCTCGTGTATTTATGATGTTTGCACACAAACACGCACATTACACACACACACATATATATATATATATATATAAATATATATATATATATATATATATATATATATACATTTATTTACTTATTTATTTATTTATTTTTATATATATAAAGTCGGCCCGTGTTGCCGACTTTGAGCATGACCGCCATCATCAGCGACTTGAGAAATTCACAGATGCAGCAGCTACTCGCATTGTTACAGAAACACGCAAATTCTTTCGGTATTTTCTCGTCTAAGCTGGGCCGCACTTCTACTACACCACACCAAATTCAAACAATTGAGGTATTTATCGTACACCGCCGACCCTACCACATGTCTTGAGCTGAAAGAAAAATAGCAGACAGCGTTGCTGACATGCTTAAACGGGAAGTCATCCGACCCTCATCTAGTCCATCGTCGTCTCCTATTGTTTTTGTCCGTAAAAAGAATGGCTTTTTCATTTTTGTGTTGGACTACCGGGTGTCAATAAGATCACACGCAAGGACGTGTACCCTATGCCACGCATTGACGACGCCCTGGATTCTCTACAAAGCGTGGGACTCTTTTCGAGCATCGACTTGCGTTCTGGGTACTGGCAGATTCCCATGGATGAAGACGATAAGGAGAAAATGGCGTTTGCAACTCCCGACAGGCTATATGAATTACACGTGATGAATTTCAGGCTCTGCAACGCGCCCGCGACTTTTGAGCTCACGATAGACACCGTGCTGCGTGGCCTGAAATGGAAAAGTTGTCTTTGCTACCTGGACGACATTTTTGTCTTTTTTTCAACGTTTCCTGAGCTCCTAGAACAATTGGGCCAACTTCTGACGTGCCTTGCCGGTGCTGGTCTTCAAATAAACTTTAAGAAAAGCTCTTTCGCTAGCAAATCTATCGAGGTCTTAAGACACATCTTTAGCAGAGATGGAATTCTGCCCTACCCTGACAATATTTCAGCAGTCCATCACTTTCCGTGTCCTAAAAGACACAACGAGCTTCGCAGTTTTCTTGGCCTCGACTTCTATTTTCACCGATTTATCCAGAAGTTTGCCTCCATAGCTGCTCCATTACACCAACTACTTGCTTCCAACGTCCCCTTTCGGTGCTCTCAAGAATGTCAAACTGCCTTCGACCTGTTGAAGTGGGCCCTCACATCTGAACCTTTTATCTGCCACTTTGACAAAGGCGCACCGATTATTCTCCATACCGACGCCAGCGGCCTTGGTATAGAAGTTGTTTTTAAACAACACGACAAGTCTTCTCCAAAGAAAGTTGTTCCATATGCCACTCTTGTACTCACCCTTGCCGAAAAACTACATCAAAATTGAGCCAGAGTGTTTGGCTGTGGTTTGGTCGGTGCAGAAGTTCCGTCCCTATCTTTACGGCCGCCACTTCATAATCGTTATAGACCACCACGCCTTATGCTGGCTTTCTACACTAAAGAACTTGTCCGGATGCTCGGGTCGGTGCATACTGCGCTTGCAGAAGTACGACTTTGGCATAACTTACAAGTCAGATGACGACGCCGAGGCTTTATCTCGTTGCCCGCTTCCAACTACCCATAACAACGTTTGTGAGAACTTAACCGCCACATCTACCTAGGTTCATACGCTTGCATCAAAAGGCAACCCTTTTCGGACGACGAGCCAGCATTTATATCCTGCCTGTGGTCCGATTCATACTGCAGACGCATGATGGACCATCTTTCGGGAGCTTCTCATCTACCTAATGCGCAATTTTGTCGTCAACTCCTGCACTTCAAGCTGGACAATAGAATTCTCAATCACCACATTTACCATCGTGACGGTCAGCGCTGGATTTCTGTACTTCCATGCTCTCTTCGACCTTAGTTGTTCGAAGCCTTCCACGGTTACTTGACTGCAGGTAATCTTGGTTTTCAAAAAAAAAAAACTCTTGACCGTATTCGATGTTGTTATTACTGGCCTGGCCTTTCTTCAAGCGTAGCGCGGTATGTCGGTTTCTGCTCCCCATGCCAGCGTCGTAAACTCTCGACGTCTGCACTTGCTAAACCTCTAGAGCCACTTTCGTGCCTTTCAGTGTCATTCTACGTTGTAGGTGTCGACCTTTACGGGCTTCTCCCCATCACATCTGCTGGCAAACGATGGATAGTGACTGCCGTGGGCCACCTGTCATGCTACGCTGAGACTTCCTTTGTTAATACAGGCTCAGCTATGGAAGTTGCTGACTTTATTCTTCACGCAGCCATAAACCTGTGCCATGGCGCTTTTCGTGTGCTTTTTAGTGAACACGTGGCAAAGTGTTCCTGTCACAAATGTTAAATTAAATACTGCATGCGCGCTTCTGAAACTACTCACAAGACAGGTTAAAGCTACAACCCTCAAACAAATAGTTTCACAGAATGATTTTATCGGACCCTTGCTGACATGATAGCCGTTTACGTCCAACCCACTCACAAAAACTGGGATACTCTTGTACCACTTCTGACCTTCGCCTACCACCCCAATGTTCAGTGAACAAATGGCTACTCACCATTTTACTCCGCGTACAGACGCACCCGGACTAACTTTCTCGACGTCTCCTTTTTTACCAGCCATGGTAATTCGTGTCAGTCTTCTAGCGAAAAATATATTTCCCGCATGGTCCAGTTTCGCCATCAGGCTCGCAACAATACTGAAGTGAGACAGCACGAGCGGAAGATCATCTATGACACATCCCATTGCGTTGCGTCTTTCAAACCTGGTGACAAGATGCACCTTTTGACACCTATTTGCAGTCCTGGTCTCTGTTACAGAGACCACTAGGGGACGTCGAGATGAGCGGACGTCTATGCATCGGCACCGCCTTTTGCTATACTTCTTGCTGGTCTGCTGAGTTCAATCTTCCCTAATTTTATCACTAACGTTCTCGCTAAGTTTAGGGGAACACCCGAGTACCAATTTCGACCCGCGCCACCCCTCTTTTCTCTCATGCAACCAACGTTTCACCTCCACTCGCTAAGCCTCGAGTAGGCTTGAAACGACTATGGACCCTAGCGCCGGCGTGTCCCGCCGCTGCACCGTTATCATGCCCCAAGCCATGGCGGATGAAGAAACGATCACTGAAGAGCAATCCAGCGCGCCTGGCTGGATCGACGCCATCCAAAATCGAGCAAAGTCTTCAACTACTACCACCGGTAAGCCAGCCAGCCCCCACATTGGCGCCCTGCGAACCGGAGCTGTGACGAGAGTCGCAGCCGCCAGCCGGGTCCCCCCACTCCCAACGAATCCGCACCAAGTCATCGTCCACCCTGGAGGTGGCCTGGATGTACAGACGAGTCCACTGTTAAAGGAACACCTGCGTGAGCAGCATGTTTAGATTGCGCAATCTTACGGAATCATAGTGGCTTAGATATGCTTAAGGCTATTGGTTGTTGAAGGTTCTTACATATTTTGACAGGCTATTGACTTTCATGAAGATTTTTTCTGATTTCACTTGTTCGTAAAGAGCCAGGAATATTGATGGTGTGCATTCGAGTGTTCCCTTTAACGGTGGACCATACTGTACGTAAGTGCAACAAGTTTAAGTTCTCTAAAGCTCTGCTACTGGCTGCATGACTACCGCCAACGGCGGCAGAGGAAATGTCGTTTGCACTAACTCCGCATAAAATATCTTTGTGATCAGTACGCCGAACGTACAAACGGCCGAAGCTTACGCCAAAGTACGAGAAATTGTTCTTATGGAGCTAGCACATCCAGTATCCGCTTACGTAGTGGCGTCTGGCACCACCAGCCGAGGCGTAGTCCGAGAGGTCGACGCTCACCTTCCTGACTCAGAGCTTCACCGCCGGTTTGTCTCATCACACAACCCCGCGTTAATGAGGGTAAGACGAATCAAGGATACAATCACCATCTTTCTTCTCTTCTATGGACTTAAGATTTCGAAATATGTGCCCTGCGGCATGCTCCTGCTGCGTTGCACGCTCTACAAGCGACAGATATACACCTGCCGCAACTTCAGCGACATTGGGCGTCGGCAAGTCGCCTGCCCTACCACATCTGTGAAAGTCTCTTAAAACTGTGGTATTAAACTCACTGGACCCGACCATGAGTGACACCCAAGTGCACGTTGTGTGGCCAGGCTCACATAATGGGCGACCGCCCATGCCCAAATCACTATCAAGTCCCTTACGTCATTCGACGTCCACGCCACCACAGACGCCGGCGTAAGAACAACCAACAGACCCAATGAGGCTCGGCCACGCAACAGCCGATGCCCAAGCAGCCAGCCCCGACTCCACCAACGAAGCACCTGCCTACCACCACCAAGAACCCAACTGCAACGCCTATTTGGGCCGATCAAGTCACCAGTAAAGGTGAGACTCGTGGTTACGCGCGGTCGGGTAACTTACCACAGCATGCATAAAAACAATAGGATTCGTGAGCTCAAACGTGAGCTAGCGTTGCTGCGCAAAGAAAACAAAGAATTCAACGCGCTCATTAGAAACATGCAGCAGCCGAGTGAACGCGCTGTCGAGACTCCGACGCCCACCGCTCCAGCCGTTGAACCCACTCCCACTAACTGGTCGAACGCTAATCGCGCTGCGAAGTGTCGCGCGGCCGAGGAGCCCTGGACGAGCCCAATACTGCGTCTATTTCATGGAGGCACTTGCCCACCTCCGCGCAGATATTGCAGCAGACCGCACTGCCGATATGACCCTACACACCCTCCAGCTCGTCGAACTTCACGCGCGGTTACAATTACTCGAAGAAGGGCAAGAGGCGGTTTGTGTGAAAACCGCTGTGCAGTAATGATTGCTCAACATAAGCAATCTTGTAATTTGGCAGTGGAATTTCTTTAACTTTCACAAGCGGTACGAAGTCTTGCAACAATTCATTGAATCTAGTGCCAATCGGCCTGTCCCCAATTCTTTACAAGAAACGCTAACCGCCGAGCCCGTTTGGCGTATCTATGGCACCGAAGCGGACCATCGAGCGGAGACGCGAAAGATAGTGACGCTCATCTTTTGATGACGCTCATCTTTTGAGCGTCATCAGAGTGACGCTCAAAAAAAAACAAACTTCATTTAAGCGCCTTTTCCAGTGAGTGAGGAGAATTGAAGGAGACCATATGTTGATAATTGCGGGAAACTGTAATGCCACGCATCTCGACTTTGCGTAGAACACACATCCCGGCTCTTCCCGTAAGGGCAATGCCCTGGTAGCGCAAACGCACACAAATAGACTCACGCTCTGAACCAATTGCACTTCCGCTACATGGGTAGGTAACTCGGTTACACGTGATAGCACCCCGGACCTCACTAGACTCGTGGCACAACCCACGTGGACATACCTGGGTGAGAATATGGGAAGTGACCAGTCTATTATACAGACAATCGTAGACGTATCTACAAACAAAGAGCGGGAGTTTCGCATAACAGACTGAGATCGCTTTCGTGAGTTCAGGAAATGCGACGACACCCAGTACGAAACTTTATCAGACCTCCTCGCACAAATGAAATAGGACGTGGAAAATTTGACTAACGACGTTGAAGCCGAACTGGAGGTCGAGCGCATGGATAGCCGGCTACCTCACCTACTCGAAGCTAAAAAATCACTACACGCGATCTGGCACACGCAAAGCTCAATCGCAACCTTCATAAAAAGATAGCTGACCTTAATCGTCCAATCGACGAACATTGATGTAACCTAGAGTGTCAGAAACGGGATGAAGTGTGTAACTCGGTTGATGGTCGAATGCGAAACAAGGCCAGATGAAACCTGTTTAAACACTTAGGTGACAAACCATCGAAAGCGTCTTAACAATTCAAGAAAGACAGACTAGTACACAAAATCAAAGTGTCGGGTAAGACCAACACACAAATCACCGACTAACCAGCTAAGCGTTACCTATGAACCGAACCCAGCTCCTCACCCGCTTACCCAGCTCCTCACCCGCCCTGGATGATACGAAGAAATCCGTTCGCATCCCGCTTCATTTGCGCCGAGGTTCGGGCTGTCATCTGCGAACTCAACTTCCACTCGGGCCCGAGCCCGGATGGCATAAAAAATAGGTTTCTCAAATATTTTGCCGAGGAGGACATAAAAGTTCTTACCGAGCATATTAACAAAATGTGGGAGACTGGCAACGTTCCGCCTGAATGGCACGAGGCAACCGTCATACTTATCCCTAAGCCGGGTAAACCGTTAGCGCTAGGCTCACTTCATCCCATCTCGCTCACATCCTGCGTGGGTAAGGTAGCCGAACACGTAATACCCAAGCGCGTCTCAAAATTCATTGAGGAGCGCCAGATTTTACCAATCAACCACATTGGCTTTCGTTCGTCCCTGTGCACAGGATGTAATGCCAATGCTCAACTACGAGCTCATGGCTAAGATCACCAGAGACACTAGCGCCATTCTAGCGCTCGACCTCGAGAAGGCATTCCACCGCGTCAAGCACTCTCATATCCTCGACTTGATTCGCGAAGCAGGATTAGGTACGCGTTTCTACAACCATGTTAGCTCGTTCCTGCACGACAGGACGGCTACAATCCAACTCGGCTCGATGGGCTCGAAGAAGTTCAGCCTGTGACCAAGGTGCACACGCCAAGAGGCCGTGATTTCTCCGTTGCTGTTCAAGGTCTCCATGCGCACTTTGTCACAGAAACTCTCACAGATCAACGGCATCAGGCAAGCCCTCTATGCAGACGAAATCATAGTCTGGTGTACGAGCGGCAGTGATGGCCACATCAAGGAGCGACTGCAAGACGCAGTAAACATGGTACAGACGTTCTCACAGCATGCCGGTCTTTCGCTATCAGCAGAGAAATCAGAATTACTTTTATACCTTCCGAAATATAAGGCGTGCAGAGACGCATACGCGGGGATCAAAATCCTGACGGCGGACGGTACACACCTCCCCACGGTGAACCAAGTTCGCATACTAGGCATGGTCATTCAGGCCAGTGGCCATAATGACGTCAGTATTTCTCATATTTTGAGAAAGGGCGAAGCAATGGTCAAATAATTAACAGAGTAACTAACAGGCGTGGCAGACAATCTGAGGGGAATATTCGCAGACTGATCCACGCTTTCCTCATGAGCCACATCAACTATGTGGCTCCCGCCCACCTGTGACAAAAAGAAGACAAACGCCCTTTCGACGTGATCATGAACCGGTGCATTAAACAGGTGCTCGGGTTACCAGGCAGCACCCGTACGGTCAAGCTCAATGAGCTAGGCATTCATTATACATTCAACGAAAGTTTAGAAGCTCGAAAAGTATCTCGAATTGTAAGGCGGTCTTCCACTGCAGCTGGGCGACGGTTTAGCCAACCTCAGGCTGAAATCTCCTGGATCCCAAGAATGTGAGCGGCAGCTCGCCGAAGAACTGCACGCAAAATCATTATCCCTGATACCCCGTAACATGCATCCCACACATAACGTTGGGAAACGTCAGGCACGGGCACGAGCCCTACTCAGTGCCACAGCCGCTATGGAGGATAACGTGGCCTTCGTAGACGCAGTGCAGTACGGCTCTACGGACCACTTTGTCTCGTTGGTTACAACACTCAAAGGCGAACACTTGTCATCTATGACTTTATTAAGTTCCAACGCTGATCCCGCCGAGCAGGTCACTGTGGCACTAGCTCTCACTGCCACCGATCGCACCGCCATTTACACAGACTCGCGCGCAGCCGCATGGGCCTGCATGACGGGCCCAGTTTGTCGGGAAGCCATGCGCGTTCTCTCTGCTGCCAATCGGTCAGGCAAGAAACACACATTCTTGTTCCCGGCACACGTTGGCCGACACGTACACGGAAGCATCTTTAATGCCGAGTTGGCTCACTCCCGGGCGCGAGGTGTCACATTCCACGCCGGGGAGAATCACTCCAAGGCTGAGGACGTCACTTGTTTTTTCAGGGACCCGTTGCAAACTTTTAATGAAATTTGTAAACACTACGATTTGGAGCGGCCGAAATACCCACTCCCGCACCCACACTTAACAAGACGTCAGTCCATAACTTTACGACTCTTACAGGTGGAGGCGTATGCATCACCTCTAAATTGCCCTAAATACATGGATGGCATAAATACGGTGTGCCCGCGCTGTGGTCATCCAAAATGCACTCTCCAACACATGCTGTGGGAATGCCCTGCGTTGCGCGAGAGCAGCAAGTCTCCCTCTACGGAGGCGGACTGAACCTGTCTCCTCACAAGCCACGACAAAGTAGACCAGCTTAGGGCCATCAAGAGGGCCCACGACATAGCCGTGGAGTTTAACCTCCCCATCCCATCGTGGGAGTGGCCCACGGGTGTCACCGCTTAAGGAGGGTCGAGCACCACCTCCGGATATTAAGAAAGTTCTTTGCCTGCTTGCCTGCTCTGTGACAAATTCCAACCACGCTTCATCGGGCCATACATAGATTTAGAAGAGACTTTGCAGGTCAATCATTGTGTGACACCACTTGTCGCCCCAACAGACCACCGTTACCGCATCTCCGAGATTGTCAACGTTTCTCTCATGAAACCTTTCACGCGACGCTGCTCGTCACTTTGACTTACGGCGGTCAAGGTGTCCGCTTCCAAATGAGGGGAATTAGTGTGGGCGTTCGTTGCATTGTTACCATTCCTGCATGATCATAATCACCATCAGCCGCTTGTCTATTTGTCCTCATGGCCACTCTGTGTCTCAGCATCGTCGTCATGGTCTGTGTGGTGGTGTCGTTTTGCAAAGTCTTAACTCGAATAAACGCTGTCGGAACGAAGATTCCAATATATATATATATATATATATATATATATATATATATATATATATATATATATATATATATATATATATATATATATATATGTATATATATATATATATATATATATATCTTTTGTCACACTAGGGGCCATAGTGCCAAGACAGGAACGGCAAAGCTGAAACACACGAACATGCATCGTGAACGAAGAGCTAACACACATTTCGTCTTTGTCCTCTTCGCCTTTTCCGGCTGGCAACGGCATGCCGACTCACAACAACAGATGAAATTATTTCCCTGCCAATTATAACACCGACTCGATGCTCATAAACAAGAGGGCACCAGGGTCCATAAGAAAAAAAAAGAACTATACTTAGAGTGCACAGGGCATATGCACGTGAAAAAAAAGTGTAGTCTTTGATCGGCCATAATATATAAAATGACACACCTCACAGTGTTCTGGGAACTGAACGAACAACATCAAATAAAACAAAATGCTTGCTACTCGGCCATCATAAAGAAAGTACCGCCTCGTAAAATATAGTTTTATGCGGACGACATGCCTAATCTCGGGGCGTGGTGAGCGGCGCTGGGTCGTTGCCGATCCTCCGCCTGGGTAACTTCATAGTTGACCTCGTTCAATCGCCGTAATACTTCGTGAGGTCCGAAATACTTTCTCAAGAATTTCTCGCTGAGACCTCGTCAACAAGAGTCCTAATCCAAACTTGGCCGCCAGGTTGATAGGATAGGTAACCTGTCGATGGTGGATATTTTATCTGCACATTGCTGCGATCCTATGCTTAAGCGAACTAGTTGATGGGATTTCTTTGCACACTGAATGTTTATCTCGAAGTCAGGATTTAACTGTAAGTGCTGGTCGATGTCATAAGAAATCATGGCGTCTAGCATGGTAGTTACGTTTCGACCGTAAACTAGGCGGAAGTGTGCGAATCTTATTGTTTCCTGGTTTGCGGTCTTTCATGCAAACGTTACATACGGCATGATTTTGTCCCATGGTTTACGCTGGACATCCACTTGCATAGACATGATGATCATCAGCGTTTTGTTCAGCCTTTCTGAAAAGTCGTTACTTTGCGGGTGGTATGCGGTTGTCTTGCAACGGTTCTTCTAATTGAGATTGAAGATTTCGTCCAACAGTTTTGCCGAAAACGCTGTGCATCGGTCAGTAATTATGAATGACGGGGTGCTGTGACGAAGCACAATGTGGTGTATATAAAACTGGGTGACTTCATATGCTGCACTGCGTGGCAGTGGCTTCGTCTCAGCGTAACTTGTCAAGTAATCACTTGCGACGAAGATTCACTTGTTTCTGAAGTAAAACAAACGGAACGGTCCCAGGAGGTCCATCCCAACCTGATCAAATGACCAAATGACATATATGATGGGTCGATGGATTGTGGGAGGCCTCAAGGCTTCAAAGGTTGTGACTGACAACGCTGACAATCGTGGCGTCCTTCCGTCGTCGTCTATCCCCTTAAAGATCTGTTAGATCTTGTCTGCTTTTTTTTCATTAAAGGGTCAAGGTGCTTGCACAAGTCGAGCACGTCTTCGATGTAGCTTGTGAATTCTTCCTCCTGAAGCTCTGTGCGTCCCTGTAGGCGCTGTTCGGCACGGAGCTTGCGTACCTCGAGCCGACCGAACACATAGGCAATGCGTAGCTTAAAAGCACCCCAAGTGGCGAATGCCGAGTGGTGGTTGTTAAACCAGAGACTCGATCGCTACCTCTTTTAGGTAGGAGGGAACATATTGCATCTTCGAAGGGTCGCCCCACTTGATGTTCACGCCCACCTTTTAAAATGTCGACAGCCAATCTTCATTGTCTTGTTCACCGGTACCGTCGAATATAGTGGATCGCGCAAGCGCAGCGCAGTGGGCACGATGACCATCGGAGGCTGGGTCGTACCTTGTTAGGTGTTTCGTCATCCATTTGCGAGAGGGGGGGGCGGTAGTTTGCTGTTGCGGAGTTTCAAGTTGAGTTACCCAGCACTTTGACAGATATATATATATATATATATATATATATATATATATATATATATATATATATATATATATATATATATATATATATATATATATATATATATATATATATATATACATATATTGATTGATTGATTGATTGATTGATTGATACGCTCAATGTCACTGAATGCCGCTAAGATATGTTTTACATTTAAAAATCGCCAAGCGTTCAACCAGATATCGGTGGTGAATGCGGTGCTTCGAACTTTAATTTAGTTTACTACAATTTGTCGGGCTTACCGTGCGTCGCAGGGACAAGTGACCTAGGCATGGTCATTGACCACAGCGATAACGCACCTCGAGTAAGGAGTAGGTGTTCTTTCAGTAGAACAGGTGAAGACAAAGGGAGTGACTTCTTGCGTAGAGAGGAGGAAGGGGTGAATACTGAAAAGCTGAATGTCGAGTCGAAGGAGCATTCAGGTAAAGGGGAGCGCTGCAGAAGCAATGGACTGTGAAACAGTAGTGCAATGCTGGTACAGGGGCAAGTCAGCAACAAGGCAACTGACGCATCCTCTGACATGCGATGTGAATAAGCAGCTACTTCTGCTCGTAAGATGATTTCGTTCACCCCGTACCTCATTACACAGTATGTGGACTTGTTCAAAGGCAAATATTCCGACGCCTTTGCAGCCATGCGCTTGGTTCGAACGCCTTCGCATACAGTGTCATTTGCAAGTAGAGCCTAGATTTCCACCGTAATGATGCAAGGCGTTTGAGCTGGCCATCATCTTGAATCTATTCATTCGGAGACGCAGCTGTACGTCTCTTATTCTTTTTGCTCCAAGGCTGCTGCAACGTGCCAGTCACGTTGTGTGAGCAGCGAGTACCTGAACGTTACGTTCCACTATCCGGCCACTCTTTTGCACTTGACCTGGCGGTCGAAGTAATTTTATTTGAGATTGATTTGAAAATGCTGTGTGCTAGCATCTAAGGTGTGATTTTGGTGAATATTTTGGTAAACTAAGGTTCTGTAGTGATTGTCTGGTTTGCATGTGGAGTGTTGTATCTGTGTTACGCGCACATATACTATCTTTTTTCTTATCTCCCGTTGAACAAAGGACTTAAATAGGAGCTTGTGCGATGTGATATGCGCATAAAAGATCGCCAGTGCTCATGGTGCTGCTGCTGAGCAGCGCGAACCTGGCGAGTGGCGAAAAGGGAGGAAAAAGATGACAAACAGTACAGGTGCAAAGAGAAAACCTATGAAATACCAGCTAATACAATGACGATGGACATCAGCAGAAGTGCGCTACGTCAACCAAATAAGAGGAAAGTGGCCCAATCTGGAAGCACCACGAAGTTTTCAGAGGCAAATCACTTGTTGATGCGGCAACGAAGAAAGCCACAATGAGAAGCCGACGAGTTGACCCAAGGAGGTGACGCAGTGGGCAAGCTGGTTCTTCCAGCGAGAAGAAGGGGGGAGGAAATTCGCCAACGTCATGGTCATGGTTTGCCGCTATTACTCGGTAGTGGTTAAGAGACGTAGCAGCCTGCTTCGCCTGACCTAAAGCTTCGATGGCCAATGGAGCCAGCGGGAAGACACCGCAGCTACCAGGTCCACTCTCGAGCGTTAGCCCGAGAGCTTGGTTGTGGCTCCTGGTTCGCGCATCCCAGGAGAAGACTACCTGACTTTGCCGGCTCTGTTTTAGACGCCTAGCTGCACCATCGTGTCTATATCTGAGCATTGCTCTGCTAGTCGACTGATTTATCTCATGATGGAATCTCTGTGCACGTATCTGGTCGCCAATGACGCCTTCGACACTTCAGCATATTGGCATCACCGGTGAGACTGTTTCACTTACGGTCGGCCAAGACTTGTTTTTGCGACTGCTTAGAGCTTTGTACACAGGTTTTAAAATGTCGTATTATCGTCAGTGCGTGTGGCGTGTTTCCTGTTCGTGTGTTTTCATAAAGTAAAAGATCGTTTCACATAACGTTTCTATAGAAATAGTGTGAATGCTGACATGTATAAAATAGGACAAATGCAGAAGAGTTCATGAGTACATAGCAATGGGAATTGTGACAGAAAATATTACTTTGTCATGAGAAAATTTTGTCCCGTTCAGGTTTTCGCTACTATATGACATGGTAGAAGATGGCAACCAACTTGACGGAGCAGAAATTTGGCATTTGTTTTTGTTTCAGCTGATGGCGTTTGCTATTAACGCGCGACATAGTCAGAAAAAATTTAAAAAAAGGTATTTGCTTCAGCGCCTCATCAGCAACACAATGTCAGAGTGGAGCTACCACTCTACAAAACGATAGAAAAATATGGGTAAATACTGCTGTTCCATTGTTGTGAAGATGATATGGGAAGAAAGTGAAAAACTGGCTTCAGTTCATTGGCAAAAAAAATTGCCACTTTGACATTTTTTTTTCTCTCTAGTCACCAGCACATGGCATTGAAACAGTTTGCTTGCGATGTACATAAAAGGGAAATAAGTTGTCTGCAAGGCATGCGCCAGTAGAGAGCACTCGCTGCAGTGCCCTCTCTTTCTGGAGGAGTTAGCTCCGAGCATTCCTTCGTATAACAATCCAATTTGCTGCTGTCGTGTTCATTGCTTCACCCTTACAGAATAACGGTCACTTTTTCCGCAAAGTACACGGCCGAAATAATCAACAGTACTGTAGCGTAGGTGCCTATAGAAATATGATTATCAGCCGGATTTGAATTATATACCCTCCGAACGAGTCCTCCTTTCCTGGGTCAGCTGTAGTGACGGAAACGCAAACATAGAAGAATTAGCTAGAGTGGGGAATTGCCGATGATGATTTTCCGCAGCTGAGAGGTAAGAGGCGGGTGCAATTATGACGAAGGCCATTGCTTTTAGATGGAGGCGACAGTATTTGCAGCATCTGCGCACGTTAAAAACACTAGAGGTAGAAAATGCCTCAACGAGCTTCCACTAGGGTCCTTCACAAAACCTGTAACACTTCAGGGCGTTGAGCGCCATAAATAAACACACCGAACTAGCGCCAAGTAATGTGCGTTTCTAATGAGGAAGGTCATGCTTTAGCTCCTCAAAAAGGTCCTGCAAAGTGGGCACTTCCTTAATGAAAACAGTGTTACTGTACTGTTTAAAGTAATATCTAAACCAAGCGATTCACGTGCGCGACTGTGCCACAGCTCCAGGCCATCGATATTACAGTTATCACAAGAAGCACTGAGTATTTGCTCTTTCTCGGGCGTTATTTCAGCTACACAGAAAAGGTTCAACTTTATTTGCATTAAAAACATTTCTTTTCACGCTTTTGCCTGGCAAAGCAGCCAAATAAAGAAGTGAGAGGCCTTGGAAATGGTAAACTACTGTGATGCAAAAATGAATAAAAAAATATTGGTTCTTGTTTCAAATCCCTTTGCTTTTTCACCTATTTTGGTAATTACTACACGATTGTTAGCATTGAAAAAAGCGCCTTGGTAAACATATTCGCAAGTTTTCTTTTTCTCATGTTTTTCACGTGTTTTCTAACTGCTATGATGCTCGGCAACCAACAGATACCTATTTAAATATAGGACTAGCGATGACACGGTGGTGAATAACTGTGTTCAGTGAAAATGTGGTATTATATGAAGCTGTAAATGTGCAGAACAAGTTGTTCATGTCTTCGAGAATACCGCTGTTTCATGACTAAAATGCGTTCAGTACACAAATGCCAGACGCTCCCTGTAGTCGACAACTAACGAATACAGGCAAGGTAGGATGCGATGCAAGAGATCGTCCTCTTGTGGGATGGCTATGACACCGGATGGCGGCAATGTACGGTAAAGCCAGCAGCCTGGCGTTAATTGGTTTGGTATACTTAACAAACGCGGTGCAGGCCTTCAAGCATTTAGAAGCTCTTAACAGTGTATTCGCACCATCATTTGTACACGTGGCGCCTACCACTGTTCCTTACTTGTATACTCACAACTACAATCTAATGGAGCCGGTACACCTTGATTGGGAGGGCATAAGGAAATTATATGAAAATCTCAAGCCTTCTTCTTCCCCCGAAGATGACGGAATTAACGCCAAGTTTCTCAAAAACACCGCATTGTTTTCGTCCTTAATACTGTGCAGAATTTTTTCACAGTCTTTGGAATCGAGTACCCTGCCAAACAACTTTAAAGTGGGGAAGGTGGTTCCTCTTCACAAGTCAGGTAACACCAACGATTCCCACAATTATAGACCCATCTCACTAACTAGTGTGCCATGTAAGCTATTATAACAAGTCATTTACTGCAACTTAGTCAACTTTCTTGAGAATAATTATTTTTTTACTAACTTTCAACATGGTTTTAGAAAACGTTACTCGTGTGAAACTCAGCTCTTATGCTTTACTAATGATTTGTTCTCTGCTATTGATTGTGGTACTTTTATTAATTGTGTATTTATTTACTTTTCTAAAGCATTTGACACACTTTGTCATGAATTACTACTTTTAAAATTAAGTAAATAAATGTTGACGCACCCATACTAAATTGGATCGAGTGCTTCTTACGTAACCACGAGCAATTTGTGACTGCTAATGAATGTAACTCTCCTCCTACTGCCGTAACCTCAGGTGTGCCTCGAGGCTCTGTTTTGGGTCCCTTGCTTTTTTATTATATATAATAATGATTTGCCTCATGACATTTTCTCTTTCATTAGGTTATTTGCTGACGATTGTGTTATTTACCGTGAAATATTGACCTCTAACGACACTGACACCCTGCAATCTGACCTAGATAATATTTCTTCGTGGTGTAATAATTGGCTAATGAAACTTAACACAAATAAATGCAGATCAAAGAGAATAGCGCGTAACCCTTGAAAAGTTGCGTCCCCCTCGTACGTACTTAATAACATTTCCCTAAACAGCGTTTCTTCTTACAAGTACCTCGGTGTTAACATTTCTAATAACCTGTCATGGCAGGCTCACGTTGACTACATAAAATGCAACGCTAATCAAACTCTTGGCTATTTACGTCGAAATTTTTTTCTTGCTCCAATTAACCTAAAGCTTCTCCTGTATAAATCCTTAGTGCGGCCAAAACTCGAATATGCGTCCTCTATCTCAGATCCTCATATTCACATGATTGTAGACAACATTGCGGCGATGGCGTAGTGGTTAGAGCATCCGCCTCGCATGCAAGAGGTCCGTGGTTCAAATCCCTGTGCCGCGCAGTTCCCAACCGGATATAAAAAAAAATCCACGTGTTGATAGAACTGCATTAAGAGGCCTGGGGTGCGACCTCACCTATAACCACCGCCGGGAACGCACTCCCTCACCAGAGAAGGATTGGCCACCCTGGTGCAGTATCTGGTCACTACCTCCCACATGCATACATCAAATAACTCACGACCCTCAGTCCCCAGCAGCTGCAAAGCAACTGACCACGGCGGCGGTCAGATCTGCAACGCAGCAGAGGTAAGAATCTCTGGATGCAGACAGGCTGCCATTGGAACCTGAACTTGGCAACATTTAACGCTAGAACCTTATCTAGTGAGGGAAGTCTAGCTCTACTATTTCAGGAGCTAGAGGGCGTTAAATGGGATATAATAGGGCTCAGTGAGGTTAGGAGGACAGACGACGCCTATACTGTGCTACAGAATGGGCCCGTCCTTTGCTATCGGGGCTTGGCAGACAGAAGAGAACTGGGAGTGGGGCTCCTAATTCACACAAACGTAGCTGGCAACATAGAGGAATACTATAGCAATAATGAAAGGGTGGTAGGTATTGTAATCAAACTGAATAAAAGATACAAGATGAAGGTCGTACAGGCTTACGCGCCTACATCCAGCCATGACGACGCTTCAGTTGAAAGCTTCTATGAAGACGTGGAATCGGCAATGAGTAAGGTAAAAACACAGTATACTATCGTGATGGGCGACTTTATAGCAAAGGTAGGGAAAAAGCAGGCTGGAGACCAGGCAGTAGGAGATTATGGCATCGGAACTAGAAACGCCAGAGGAGAGCTACTAGTAGAATTTGCAGAACACAATAATTTGCGGATTTTGAATACCTTCTACTGAAAACGAGAAAACCGCAAGTGGACATGGAGGAGCCCTAATGGGAAAAATAAGAACGAAATAGACTTTATAATGACTGCACACCCAGGAATCGTGCAGGATGTGGAAGTGGTTGGTAAGGTACGATGCAGTGACCATAGAATGTTACGGTCTCGAATTCGCCTAGACTTGAAAAAGGAACGACAGAAACTGATGCGCAAGAAGCCAATCAATGAGCTAGCACTGAGAGGGAAAGTACAGGAATTCAGAGAGTCGCTGCAGAACAGGTACTCGGCTCTTAGTGAGGAAACCAACCTTAGCGTAGATACAATGAATGATAATCTGACGAGTATCATTACGGAGTGTGCAGTGGAAGTTGGAGGCAGGGTAGTTAGACAGGACACTGGCAAGCTTTCCCAGAAAACAAAGAACTTAATTAAGAAGCGTCAAATCATGAAAGTGTAAAGTACAACAGACAAAATAGAACTGGCAGAGCTTTCGAAGTTGATTAATAGACGTAAGGTATGCGATGTAAGAAGGTATAACATGGAGAGAATTGAACACGCTCTGAAAAACAGAGGAAGTGTCAAAGCATTGAAGAGGAAACTTGGGATAGGCAAAAGTCGGATGTATGCACTAAGGGACAAAGAAGGCAAAATAACTACCAATATGGATAGGATAGTTGAAATAGCGGAGGAGTTTTACAGAGATCTGTACAGAAGCCGAGACAACCACGACCCTAATACTATAAGAACTAGCAGTAGCCCAGATGACACCCCACCAGTAATGATAGAAGAAGTCAGAAAAGCTTTGGAGAGCATGCAAAGAGGCAAAGCTGCTGGTGAGGATCAGGTAACATCAGACCGGCTGAAAGATGGAGGACAGATTGTGTTAGAAAAACTAACCACTCTGTTTACGAGGTGTCTCCTGACGGGAAGGGTACCAGAGTGTTGGAAGAACGCTAACATCATCTTAATACATAAGAAAGGAGATGACAAGGCCTTGAAGAATTACAGGCCGATCAGCTTGCTCTCTGTAGTATACAAGCTATTTACAAAGGTAATTGCTAACAGAGTAAAGAAAACATTAGAATTCAATCAACCAAAGGAACAAGCAGGATTTCGAACAGGCTACTCAACAATTGACCACATTCGTACTATCAGTCAGGTAATAGGAAATGCTCAGAGTATAACCAACCACTATACGTAGCCTTCATAGATTACGAGAAGGTATTCGATTCAGTAGAAATATCAGCCGTCATGCAGACACTGCGATATCAGGGCGTAGATGAAGTATATATAAACATTCTGGAAGAAATCTACAGGGGATCAACTGCTACCATAGTGCTTCATAAAGAAAGCAACAGAATACCAATCAAGAAGGGTGTAAGGCAGGGAGACACAATCTCCCCAAAGCTATTTACCGCGTGCTTACAGGAGGTTTTCAGAAGCCTAGAATGGGAACAGTTAGGGATAAGAGTTAATGGAGAATACCTTAGTAACTTGCACTTCGCCGATGACATTGCATTTCTGAGTAACTCAGGGGACGAATTTCAACTCATGATTACGGAGTTAGACAAGGAGAGCAGAAAGGTGGGTCTTAAAATTAATCTGCAGAAAACGAAAGTAATGTACAACAACCTCGGAAAAGAGCAGCGCTTCGAGATAAGTAATAGTGCACTTGAAGTTGTAAAAGACTATGTCTACTTAGGGCAGGTAATAACCGCAGAGCCTAAGCACGAGATTGAAGTAACTAGAAGAATAAGAATGGGGTGGAGCACAATCGGCAAGCACTCTCAAATTATGACAGGTAGATTGCCACTATACCTCAAGAGGAAGGTATATAACAGCTGTATCTTGCCGGTACTTAGCTACGGAGCAGAAACCTGGAGACTTACAAAGAGGGTTCAGCTTAAATTGAGGACGACGCAGCGAGCAATGGAAAGAAAAATGGTAGGTGTAACCTTAAGAGACAAGAAGAGAGCAGAGTGGATTAGGGGCAAACGGGGGTTAAGGATATCATAGTTGAAATAAAGAAGAGGAAATGGACATGGGCCGGGCATGTAGCGCGTAGACAGGATAACCGCTGGTCATTAAGGGTTACTAACTGGATTCCCCAGAGAAGGGAAGCGGGTTAGGGGGAGACAGAAGGTTAGGTGGGCAGATGAGATTAAGAAGTTTGCGGGTATAAATTGGCAGCAGCAAGCACAGGCCCGGCTTAACTGGCGGAACATGGGAGAGGCCTTTGTCCTGCAGTGGACGTAGTCAGACTGATGATGATGATAATGATGATGATGATGATGATGATAGACAACATTGAATCTATTCAGAATCGTTCAGCACGTTTGGTATTGTCCAATTACTCTCTAACTGCAAGTGTCACATTATTGAAGGCTCAACTAAATTTGCATAACATCTCAATACGACGCGAAAATTCACGTCTCTGTCTTTTTTTATAAGATCTATCACACTAACAGAACCCTCTCTTATTCACTGTTTTTTCCACCAGCCTACATATCAGCAGACAATGACCATCAATACAAGGTTGGGGTTCCCTTCTGCCATACGAACCAGCACTTCAACTCTTTCATCCCTAGAACATGTACTGACTGGAACCACCTTCCCGCATCGGTCGCTTCAATCACAGACGCCAACGCGTTCAAATCAATCATTTTTGAAAGTGAATTATAATTAATTCTAATCCTGCTGTTTTGTTTTACTTCTTATTGATATTTGTTGTCCCACTCATCTCTCTTTATTCTTTATTCTTTATTCGAAGTATACCTGCAGCGCCCGAAGGCGTTATAGCAGGGGGGTTACAGATTCGAAAGAAACAAATTTTCATTTACAGCAGACACTTGTACACTTGTGAGCCCATTGCACTCATGTATTGTTCTGACAAATAAAGAATTTGCAAAAATTCCAGTCCTGGGACGGTATTCCCTCAGTTTAAAAGGATGATCAATTCGATTTGACAAATAATACGGCGTCTGTAAATACATAACCTTATTGATTCCAGTTTTATCATTAAATATTAGATATAAAAGTTTTAATCGCAATTTTCTTCTACGCGATGAAAGCAGCTCCCAATTCAATTCTTGTTTCATAGCAGTAGAGCTTTCGCGCCATTGATACCGTCCCAGGACGAACCTTGCCGCCCTGTTCTGTATTTTTTCTATCTTATCACTAAGATATACCTGCGCCGGATCCCACACAGCGCAGGCGTACTCTAAGACTGGTCGTACACACGTCAAATACGCACATTTTTTAAGTCGCTGATGCGAACACCGTAAGTTACGCTGAATAAAATTTAACACCCTCGCAGCTTTCGCGACAACATAATCAACATGTACATTCCATGAACAGTCAGAAGAAAAGAACACACCCAGGTATTTGTAAGTTGTCTTCGTGGTAACTGGCACACCATTTATACAATGTCTAAATTCGATCATCTTTGTCTTCTTTGAAAAACAAAGGTTTTTTTATTCACATAGAGCCTAATGAATTTATTAAGATATAAAGACATTTTCCACGTTGTACACCAGTCATGAATACGCACCAAGTCGTTTTGAAGTTGGGAGGAATCCTGCTCACTCTTAATTTTCCGGTAGACTATACAGTCATCGGCAAAAAGCTGGATAGACGATGAGATACCAACCGAAATATCATTGATATAAATAAAAACAACAAAGGACCCAAAACGGAGCCCTGTGGCACACCTGATGTCACGTCAACATAACTGGATGCTTTTCCATTCGAAACAACACATTGGCGACGACGCTTTAAATAATTTTTTATCCAGATTATCACATTTAGGTCTAAATTAAATAACTTAAGTTTTTCCAAAAGGAGCACATGTGAAACCGAATCAAAAGCTTTTTGGAAATCAAGAAAAATACAGTCAATTTGCCCATTTTCGTCAATACTAGAGGATAAATCATGATCATAAATCAACCAGCTGCGTGGTACAAGATAGTCTTTTACGGAATCCATGCTGATTTTCTATTAACAATTTGTGTTATAATGCCCAGTGCCTTGAGAGTAAATAAGAAAATGAAATGAAATGAAATGTTGTTGTGCATTTCATGCGCCTGGAAACCAGGACACTGTCAGAAAATTGTAACGCATGAAGATATTTAACGTTATTTAATTATAAGTACACCGACCACTAGCCCATCACCTCAATCGAAATACGGCTGCCGTGACCGGTTTGCCATCTCCCGTGCTCTGGGATAGCAGTCGAGCTCCATTACTTTGACCTAGGTAGCACGTTGTCTGGCACGAGATCCCGTTGACAAACACGCATGGTAGAAGAGTGAAATAGCGGCCAGGAAACACTTTGCGATTTGAATACCTAATGTGAATCACTTAACCAGTGTGTGATTTAAAGTTACCTGCTCATTAGAAAAGCTCAGATATAATTTATTATCATAATCCACTGTATCAATCGAGTGCACATGTTGTCTTATTAGGCGCGTATTGCGTACCCCGCTCATCCAAGCAGTGGTGAAATATAGGATGGCGACAACTTCTCTACATTGAAAAACTGTGCCTTGTTATGGGGTATTATCTACTTTTCAACTGTACTTGCATGGATACCCTAAAGACGTTCGCACGAGGGTGTATGGAGGCCACTCATCCAGTTTCTTCTGTGACTGTGCTGCGCGTTCCGTGTTTTAATATGCAAATTTATTTGAGCAATTTTTCATTTCTGTCAATGAATATTTTGCATGTAATAAGCACAAGATAGGTGTTCTTTTTAGTTCTTTATTTACCTCGGTCTTCTGCGGAAAGTGCTTACGGCACGGGAACGTTTCACCGGTTCACTGGTACACTTCCCACGGGCGATAACCGGCGCAGCGGTGTGTTGGTTTTCAGGCTCGGTTGCTGACCCGTAGGTGGTGATCTAGATCGCGACAGGGTCGGTCGAACTGCGATGTAACGCAAGTGCTAGAGGCATGGCCATTGCGTCGTCTGAGTGCGTTTTATATATCAGATGCTCAGAATTCCCAGATCCTTCCACTAAAGCGTGCCTAATTTTGAGCTGGTTGTTTCGGCACGCTGAATTCGGCACGTTAGAGTTACTATTTCTCCAACTAATGAATGGTGGGTGTTCTTCTCATATATCAATGCTTCTTGATATCGCATAAATATACAGACTACGTGGCATAGATCAAACTATTGGGCTGTAAGTGGTCTGAAATTAGAAGAGCTAGTCACTCACGCTATAAAGCCTATTGCTTGTTTCGACTAAGTACCCAATTTTTGTGGCAACAGTGCATATTAAATGGATGGTAGGCAGAACTGCATGGATAATATATGCATCGCGTAGTTTGTGCCAATTTACTTTCACTTACAGTTTCCGGCATTCTATAATGTTCATCTAAACTTTAATACATAGTCTCTTGTATCTTACCACCATAAAAGGTTAGCTTTAGCAGCGGAGGTCCTTTCTAAACCTTTTTGTATCAGCTGCCGAGCATAACCACTAAACCATCACGGTGGATTGTATATGCATTTTACAATACAGTTGTGTCTCAATCTATTGCGAGTGAGAAGACTCAGCAGCCTGTTGTCATCCTCATTTTTCACTTGCTCGACTCGTGCTGCATTAGCTTCCCCTTCAAAACTGTTTCAATGCTGGGGGAGTAATATTGGTGGCACCGGGGGTGCGTATATTTTAATGTGACGAGTGTGTACCAAGGTGATGACGCCTTACGACCGTCCAGGCGATGTCAAATATGGCACACATGGAATACGTCGATTGACCTACAATGACAAATTCGCCATTAGAGATGTCATGGCTCGAGTTGTGGGTTACCGGACACTTCATTCGAAACATGCTCTCTAGAAAGCTTTCATTTCAAAGATTTTATTTCGAAAGCTTTTATTTCGGCACAAACATAGCACGTAAGATGTGAAAATACAGCACGTAAAGTGATGCGAAACCATACTACTATCCAGATGTAACAACACCGCCCGCGACGTGAAGCATACGGCCCGCGGCTTCATAGCGCATAAGATGTTTGTTTTATTGCCGCTCGTGTGATTTTCTCACATTTTTAAATTATTTATAACTTGTCCGGGTAGCCAAGATATACGAGAATCGCCTCAAGCATTGTTATTTTTTTGGAGGATACCACATTAAACTACCACGTCGCAACAAAACCATAGCCCAGAATATTCATTTCAGAATCAGCATGAAGATTTGAATGATTGTGGAGATCACATCTTATATCTAATTATTTATTGGATTATACTGCAGCCCTAATGCGGGGCTATAGCAGGAGTGGATGAGTCATACAAAACTAATAAAACAGAGCAACAACAATAAAACTGAAATACAAAAGAAAACATCACTATGGTATAGTAAACACGATCTTTACCTATTTTCTAAATGGGGAATAGCGGCATCAGTGAAATTTTGTAAAGATAGTGAACGAATACTGCCCGGTAGGGAATTCCAGAGGTGTATAGTACGTGGGAAAAAACTAGATTTGAATGTGTTAGTACGAGCAAATAAAGGCTTTATGTTCAAGATGTGGGAGCTGCGGGTGCAAGGTTCTTCCATAAATGCGATGTAGATACCACCAAAGATGCCAGAAGAGGAGTTGATGACTGTATATAGTAGTTTTAAAGATTCGATGGAATAACGAGAATGTAATGGTATAATGTTCAGTGATTGTAGAACCTGTGTTGATGAGAAGTTGTGGCTGTAATTACGGCATATAAAGGGGATGGCCTTAAGTTGAACGCTATCGAGGATTTTTAGGCCACCTTGTTTGTGAGTGTTTTCAGAATGATCACGTCATATTCTCCTCTAAAGTTACTCATACATGACACATAGAAAGTTCAATATTTCAAACGGCCGGTATTAGGTGACGCCTTGTTCTTTTTCTCCCGGACTCCCTTGGCTGTGTCAACCTCCTTCACTGACCAAGCCCATGCGAGAGTAGGGTTCGCTACTGCGATTCGCTAACTGAGGTGTGTTCAAAAATGCTGGGATGCTGTCAATATGCTGTCAATATTATAACTGCTTCTATCGATTCCATGGTCACGATCATACGGAGAAGTACATCATAAACAACACATTGGTAGGCACAATTTTTTGTCGCATTTTTAAAAATGTAGCCAGTTTACATCATACCGTAATGACGCAGAGCCACAAACATATGCTCTTAGCTACGGCTATTAAAAATACATTGGTATTTAGTCCTTACTATTCCTCACAAATAGCAACAATGTCTTGCAAATACCCGCTGCAGTAGTTGACGGGTTGACCCACGAGGGTGTTTGCTTGAATTTCTTGTTGAAAAAATCGCAAAGTTTGCTTCATTTAGTCAAAATGGTTACAAATGTTTGCAGTGATTGCATACTGTACAAAACGCGCACTTGAAATGCGACTTTTCAAATAATATACGCTGGCATTCAACAGCTAAAGCAGTGTTTTTTTGCTGCACATTTTCATACGTTTCGAGATGCTGCCCTTAATTTACTTTTGCAATGAAAAAATTGGTGGCTGAGTATGTCCAACAGTAGATGTGATGCATGCTTTAAGCTTTTCGATAAGAAAACAATAAGACTATGTTAATCAGGGTTCACGCTAATACTTCAGAAATGTCTCCAGAGGCATAGTTTGTTGGTCGACCACACGGCCATAATGAATTGCGAATTAACGTAGGAGGTATACAAAAATGCGGCTGATCGCTATTTCTCGGGATCGGTAAAACACGAAAGTAAAACATTTCTTCCCAGAGTTCATTGAACGTTTATTGTGCATTGCTTCACCTCAAGGCCAAAGAAATGGATGCTACAGCAACAAACTGCAAAATCACGCGAGGAACGGCATGTAGCAGCAACTCGAAACTTCCAACGCGCACCTCACGCAGAAAGCACTCACGAAATGAGCATACGCAGGACGAGCGCAGACTAAGAAGTGGTACAGCTTGACACATAAAGCGCCCTGTAGAAACATAAAGAAAGGTGCGCGAAACGAACGCACAATCACACACAGGACAAGGGTGAACAACTGTCAAGATTCTCACGTCTATGTGTGTGAGCGCCGTGCTTCTCTCGTAAATGCGGCCGCGGCAGCGAGCGAAGTGACCTTCGTGCAACTCGCAGCACGAGTCTGATAAGCGCGCATGCAGGGGAGATCCCGCTTCGCGTGGAGGCGACGCTCTTCAAAACGCGAGAGGCGACTACCTTGAGAGCGGGCCATACGCGCGCTTGTCCGGCCATATCACTACTGATGACAAAAACTCACTGAATCTGCTAAGCTCCAAGGAGTGCTAAATGGTATCTGGTGTATATAAATGGCTTGATGTTAGTACTCCTGGCTATGCATGCACTGGGGCGCATTGGTTAGGGCCGCGCGATGCTGTACGAGAGGTCGCCGATTCGACGCCCCACGGCAGAGGATTCGCATATCGTTTCTTTTTTCAACTTTACAGTCTATTTTATATATTTTACAATGTCATATATGTAACGAAAATACGTCATTGGAGCCGTGGTGGACCTCGGCATAAAAGACTGTTAAAAAAATCGCCAGGCCTGCACAGGTAGGCGCAGCGCCGTCTAAGCGAAAGGTAGAAGAGCAGCCTTTCAGAGCCTTTTCAAAACACTAATTGGGTAACTACTGCAAGAACAATAGCTTGGCACCTGCAAGGGCATTAACAATAGGCCTTTGGGTAGTAGGCTGGCATTCGATATGTTATTTTTCTTCATTCCTCTGAGAAGCGTGGTATTTGCTAAACACATGCAAGGAATTCTGTGCCAATTGTCCATGCAGTCGCTGATGGCGATGAGGAATTATGGCTGAAGTGGGTATGCGCTACAGTTAACAGGAGAAAAAGAACAAGCTTTTGTGATGATTTGGAGCGTTGGATGGCCCACTCGTTGTGCTATTCGCATGGTGCGATGGCTGGTTGTTCTTTCGCTGTTGTAAAACGCAATATAGGTTGTATTAACGCGATTTATTTCCCGACATCAAGCCTGCCGAAGGCAAGTTTTACAACAAGTCACAAGCACCGATTTTGCTAAGTGGAAGACTACTAGGCTGGCACACAGTGGGCCCGAGTTTGAGCCCCACTGTGCCATTGGGCTAGGTCATGCCCGCCTAAAGCAAGTTTGACAACAAGTTACATGCACCCGAGTAATTAATTCGTAGAATATTGGGCTGCACCCAGCAAATCCAGGTTCAAGCCTCACTGTGTCGTTGTTTTTTTTTTTAGGGGCGAAGCTCCTTACGGCGTGGGCTGTGCGTCCCCTGTAGCCTGTATGTAGCCACCTCTAGTTTAGTTCTTGCAGTGTTCACTAGATGGCGGTACCGTCCCCTGTATGTAGCCACCTCTAGTTTAGTTCTTGCAGTGTTCACTAGATGGCGGTACCGTCTCCTGTATGTAGCCACCTCTCGTTTAGTTCTTGTAGTGTTTACTAGGTGGTGGTACTTGTAGCTGATGATGAAAAGATGCAAGTTGTTATAAACTAGAAAGCGGTACTTGTAGTTGATGAAAGACGCGAGATCTTATAAAATAGGAATTATGTCACATATGGCGCGTGCCATTGGTTGAAGGCAATCGTTCGATTTAGTGCGGCGACGTACGCTAGGGGGAGCGATGTAATAAAATCGAGTGGGCAAAATGTACAGAGGATTCATGGTTTACCAGGTTTACCTCCGGAGCTTCGCCCACTCATCATCCTTCACTTCGTGGATATGGCGGAATTTTTTTTAATTTGGCGCGATGTGGTTACGGACACCGGTGACGGGGGCGGTGGTGGGCAACAACTGGGCTTGACCCGAAAAGTGATCTCATAACAGCTTTCGCTGTAAAAAATGCTAGCGATAAAGTGCTCTGTGCAGTTTGTTTTACCGAATGTTTGTACGTCACTCTGGATCAGTGATTAGCGCGCTCAGATGTTGTCCCAAAGGTCGCGGGTCGAATTTCAGCTGCGGTTGTCTCATTTCAGTATATTTGTAGTGCTGGAGGTCTGTGTACTTTGCTATGTCATTCCACGTTAAACAACACCAGATGAACATTCCTAATGATGGTAACTGATTTTGGGGACCATAAATCCCTGATATTACTAGCATCAATACGGCCTTGTTTCGCCTCACTATAGTGCCGGTGGCATTACAATTGTGAATTTTTCGTCCCTTCTCCGGCCCCGTCCTCTAAATTCTTCGACCAGCTCCCAACTTTGCTATCTCCTTCTTTTTCTGCCACTTGCGCGTCCTATTTCTTTATCTATCTATATCCTTCCTATTATTCGTTTACATCCACGCTTCTTTCATCCCCTACAAGGCGCTTAGCCGTGTTCCGCAAGGGCTCCAAAAAATAGGGCCTTGTTTTTTCAACACCACGCATTCATTCAATCATCAAGCTGTTTCAGAAGTTGGACGGCATGAACATACACCATCATATTTCCTGTGTCATTTTGACTCGCCGATTTCAGGAGCTATCAGTCGAATACGTAAAGTAAAACAACGCGCAGCCACTATATCTCTCATGATGGAAGATCGCAAAGCCACGCTGCAGTTTGCGTTGTTGTCTAGTAGGAACACCAAAAAAAAATTGTTCCACACTATTTTATCTGGTGTACTTCAAAAAGTTTTTGTGACTCTAAGGCTATTTAGAATGATTGAAAATCAATTGTAGTAGTCATGTTTTGTGCTACGCTTACCTCCTGCGGTGGTCGTTGACGATGTGGTCGTGGTTGATGGTGTGGTCGTGGTTGCCTGTGTGGTCGTGGTTGACGGTGTGGTCATGGTTGACGATGTGTTCGATGTTGATGGTGTAGCCGTAACTGGCAGAGAATCAAGCAAAAAAAGCAGAATCAGTTAAGGGCGAAGCAAAAGTAAGAGTAGGAGTGGTTTTTATCTGCTCCCACTCAGCTCTACAAAAGTCTGGTTCACCTGATTACCGCTATTCCACGGACAGAAGTGAATTTTGTGCTGTTGGCCCTCTATACCTGAACTTTCTTTAAATGTGCAATGAATAAGTTGTTAAAATGGAAGAAGCAGGAATGTCAAAAAAGCCTGCTATTAGTAAGTGCTCCAACCGCACAGGCTAGTGTGTAACAGAAAATACGCATGCGCCTTTCCAACATATAATGCCTTTTAAAAGAACCATTGTCGGTCAGAGCATGTTTACTTTGTGAAATTACCCTGTAACAGCCCTAGCGTCAACCAGAAAGTCAATAGAAAGTGCCTCAGCTGTATCGGATACGGCAGTTGCAACAGTCTCAAAACCAAGTACTACCGGATACACCCTCAAAACCCGTGCAACGCATACCCCATCCCGCCATACAGCTTTAAAAAATCGACCTCATGAAATTCTATCATCAAATCTCGTTGTGGGCGTCTTTTTTGGTGAAGTTTAGTCAACCAATTTACAACAACGGTGGGCTCACCGACGGAGACCAGTTAACATGTTTGCGTTCCGGTTCTGAACAGTGACACGACATCGGCTGTAGCCGGATTTCCAGCAACGGCAAGGTGCTATTGTGAAGCCCTGGATATTTCAAAAGAGCTCTTTGCCAAAAGCGACGTTATCCTTCAGTCTCACAAGCAGTGACCCATCGAAGTGCAACGCGTTCGGTCGTCGAATGATTTTCGAGTACTTCGAAGCCTTTAGAACACGGTTTAATCTCAGACGAGCGCCCTCAAGATTCTCGGAGTATCGGAGGACACTTACTCAGCAATGTCCCACCACATTCTTCGTAAGTCGCTTCCTCACATCATCCTCGTCTCCAACAAAACCATCGCACGCCAACGCACTGGACATCCAGTCCGGCAAAAACAGAAGAACAGAAGGCGATTATTCATTTTTACTGCACATTATTCGAACGAAAATACAGCTTCGAGAGCGAACAGTCCTGCACGTTTCTGCAAGAGAGGAGGCGTCGAAGACCCAAGTTGAAGATTTTCACATTAGGGCGACAGCCTCTTCGTGACATCGATCAACCACGGAGTGTTTGACCTCATCCATAAAACCAGTTCCGCAGATTAACGCCTGCTTTTTCTGTGACTGTACCGAGCAGTCCGACTTTCACATATGTCAAGAAGATCAGAAAAAGCACCTACTAATTTCTGGTCAGTGCTTCTGCTGTACAGTGTACAAAGTGTACAAAGTGCAGTCGACGCCATGCGGATACAATGTGCAACCCACGGGTGATGAAATCGATTACCCCTTCCCAGGGGTTACGAAACCGGCACAACTCAAGTTGATTGAAACTGAGAACTGGAAACGGCGGGTATATCTCCAGAATGCTGTTGCTTGGGCAGCCGGCGAAGGAGGCAAAACTACAGTTGGATCTTTATTTGACGGAGGCAGGCAGCGCAGCTTCGTGACGAATCAATTGGCTGAGAAGTTGCATTGTCGAGTACTTGCTCATGGGCCCTTGCGGGGGTATATTTCGGAGGACAACATGACGAGAATTCCTTCCCGCGCGTGTTTTTTACCAGGCGCTCTGTGTGTCACTGCAGCTAGAAGCCCTCGTCACGACGATCAGCCACCAATCCAATCCACGACCAATAGAGACTCCATCGGCTAGCTCGAACACGAAGGACATAAATTCTCTGACATAGGTCAAGCTGAGAGCCCAAACTCTGTTGGCATCTTTATTTACAGCGATTATTACTGGTCATTTGTCAATGAAATAATTGAGAATTGAGGAAATGGACTAAAATTTGCCGAGACTTACTTAGGATGGATGCTACATTATTGTAGCCACTCATTTTAACAAAGTCATAGTACTCAAAGCGGCAGTGAAGGACCATATATCCATTTAGAGAACGACAATCTCATGGAATACATAGGAATAATGTCCGAGAAATATGACGTTACCTGAAACAGTAAAGCAGAAGCTGGTTCAGTCGACAACATGTCAAAAATGTGGGCAGACGACAACAATACAATATGTGCCTCAATTCAGTAACACGTGTCTGCTTCGAGGTATGCATGTGATCTTGGTAATAAGTCTAAGCAGCTTCCTGGCTTCTAATTCAAACAAAAAGAAGGGCATACTAAACCGATGTAATGACGTGTGATGCGAAAACGCTAAGAAAATAATCAGGCAAAAGAGTGACAAGAAACTGCAGACGACATCTCACTTATGTTACCCACGTGGAAGGTTTTATTTTTGCTCAGTTAAATGAAAGAAGAGCCCCAGAAAACAGAATACTTCCGATATTCACACAAGAGGAGCATCCACACGTGAATTAAAGTTGAACTTTTTCTGGTAGACAGGACTCAGACGGCTTACTTGTGAAGAAAGTGGTTGGCCATCCCCACACATCTCCACCAACTCTACCAACCGTGCTACTGCTTGGTTACGACGACATACTTCGAAATCACTGCTGGAAAGTGAGTCCCAGTCAGCCTTAAACGCAAAGAGAAAAAAGGCTGACAAGGCAAAATCTTGGCCAGCTAAAACTATCGTTGGACGGGTCACTGCAACTGAACTTTTTCAAAGACTTCGGCGTGCGAAGAGTTTGTTGGAAAAAAAGTGACAATCAGGAAGACGACAATCTGTTCTGTCTTCGATTCACGCACTGCCCCAACGCACGAAGTCGGGTGTTGGTTTCTTGAAAATAAGCCCTTTTTCTCAACTAGACGCTTCATTTTCTTCAAGTGGTGCTGTAATCGCCAAACGTGATCGCCGCGGTTTCCTGTAAGAATCAGTGAACCTACTTGGGAGTGTATAGCATGTTAGAGACTTCCTAACTCTTTCACTTGCCAAAACATTCCAGGTGTATTTTAAGTGCAGAGGGTGACATGATGTTTCAAACAATTTGCATCAAAATCATTTTCACTACTGGAACGCTTTTTCAGCTTGCAAATTGTGACATTTCATTCAATATTTAGGTGAGGTATACGATGGTGCCAGTTGTGTCATTTCAAAACCAGTAACAAGGAAGCCATGCAATCAAACTTTTTATATACCACTGCCTAAAACAGCACATCGGGAGTTGATTGCGTATGGCATAGAGACACCTCGAAACGTAGTCAAGCTAGCCATTCTCTTTTCAAATCAGGCATCAGAAAATGAGACCATCGATATTACTAATCTTTGAACCGGAACCAGAAGCATGAAATAAACAGTTTACGAAAGCATCTTGTTGCTCCATGGCTGACGTAATTTATGCGCAAATAAATCCTTTGAGTGCATTATAAGGGAACTTGCCAAAATCAATTTCTGCTATAGCATTAAAAATGTTACTTTAAATTTTCTTATAATATACAAGCTAGCTTGAACGCTAGATCACATTTTTAACCAATGACAGCACACTCACTTAAAAAACACCTAATATTAGGTCAGGTAATGATGTTAGTGGCGTGTGTCAGAAAATATAAATCCAAATGGGGCGCTTCTAGAGTTGTGCCAGTGCAGAGCAACAATACTAGCGACAATATATAGTCTAGTTCTTCACCCACAGTCTTCCCTGAGCAAATTCTCAATCAAGTGACCGCACTCGTGCGGTGTCTGCTATGCGAAGATCATAAGCAATAAACCTTCCTTACGTACCTGTGCTTGACGTCGAAGAGTTCGTGCCTGCAATAGTATAAGTTGAAAAAGCATTACACTTGATTTGTTTTTTTTTTGCATCTTGGCCTTGACGTGGGACGCCACAGATATGCTAGGTGTCAAAACAGCAGTTTAGTTCCTGTCTGTCACACAGAACACCATGAAGTATACCGCTGCATTGTGGGTTCACTATAAAAAAATTATGGTTCCTAATGCTCGGCTCTAAAGGTGATCAGTTAAGAAAATGTGAAAAGGTGGTAGTTGGAGATTCGTTATAAGTCTGTACAAACAAATGATGACAAACATACGGAGCGGTGGTGGCTGTTAGCTGAATTTCTGTCTATGAACACATGTAAAAACATATTTCACATATGCCATTTCACATATGCCCATTGTGGGGAACTGTGTACTAACGCAATAGAAATGAACCAGTACATCAATGTGCGTTAATACTCGGCTTCTCAGAATTGCCTTCATCGTGCTCTGTCTTCTCTTGACGACTACAGTAAATCCTTAACTCATCTATGAATGCCTCACGAATGACTCCAGTGTAATTTTTAACGCGATAGCGTCAAAGAGCTCGCGTCGCCAAAAACAAGCCGCTGCCATCGGCCCCATTGGTTGTGAGCAAAAAGTCATCGGTGCGTCTGTGACCGAAAAATCAAGTTACCGAGATAGCCGCGGGAGGCAGCTACTTGTCCACGCGTGCACGCGCGATCGCAATAATAAAGCCGCGCATTCGAAGAAAGAAAAGTGCTCCAGGTCATGCGGCGTGGTAGTTTTTTTTTGCCCTACCATCCCTCCCTGCTTATCTTCCAGCGCCTTTGTCTGGACGAAAGAAGAGATAATGCAATTGCAGCATGAGACAATCCTTTGTAGCTCCACTCGCACAGGACGGATTCTTAACATTTTTGCGGTGTTGAATTCGTGAGGTAATAAACTCTTCTACTGAATTCATTCCATGGTTACTTGAAAAGTGTTTAAGGGCCTCTTTAACGCATTGTGTTCGACAGGTGTCACGACGAAAATCAGCCCAATCGGCAATATTAGCGCGCGCTGGTCCAATCTACTGTGTGTGTATTTGTGTGCGTGCGTGTGTATGTAACAAAACATATGAATAAGAACACACTTAGCGGTTGAAGAGTGCACTTGGGGCAAGATTTCGCTATCGCGTTCAACTCTTAAAGGCAAAGCTTACGGGTCTCCCCATTTTTCGCGAGGCCGTTCATATAAACCGCATATTTCACCATATACAGCTACATATTGTAGAACCGTGTTTGTCCCTGGCTCTTAGAATGACAGCTGGTGATAATATGTGATAACCCATTCGGCGCATTACTGATATCGCTGGCTTAAATCGGCACTTTGTTTGCCGATCCTGGTGTGCTTGCCTCTGAAATTCAGCTTTTTTTGTCATACAAAATATTTATTTGCTGACGAATATAAAAAAATGACATTGTATCTACACGTTACACTGCAAATGTCGTCGAAAGACGATAGTCTTGCGTCTGGAGAGAGTGAACAAAACGTTTATTTGATGGTTTGCGCAAGAAAATTGGCGAATGGTATTCTGGAGGCGCTGCGTTAGAGTGCCTCGAGCGTGGAGCGGACGCGAACAAGTGCATAAAGTCACGTCACACGTGACACATGAGCACTACCTGGCGGTTATCTTGGAAAAGGAAGCAAGTGGCGTGCACGCCGGTCTCGGAGGCGATAAGGTATAGAACGCAAGGCGACGGGTAGGTGACACCACTGTGTCACCTTAGCAAAGCGTTGGTAAAACTTTCCTTTTCGTGCAAGCGTTGCATCGTCAGCGCAGAGTGATAATCGCTGCGGTCCTTAGAATTACTTACGTATGTCTTTTCTAGTAAATACACAGATACAGATTATTGACGTGTTGTTATAGTGCCTCAAATATGCGCAATATTTGCGTTTTAGTTGACAATCGCACACTTATGAACGCTGAATCTTCAGCATTATTAGTGGGCGCTGCGGATGAGATCGGCTGTTTGTAGTGCCGCTTCGTGCCGTTTAGGGTATCAGTAAGGGCGGACAGACAAAAAGACCAAAATTTATGCGTCGAAGGTGCCCAAGAAAGACTATCGTCTTTCAAAACTTCAAATCGGATGTTTTTGGTTGCTGCTGTCAGGGCGCGAGTGCGACGATGCTGTCGCAGATAGGCACCGTAAATTCAGGAAGGAGCGTCAGTGCTAGGTGGCCGGAGGAGAATAAGTCAGTGCGACTCAATCACTGACATCCCCATTACGATAATGTGTGCAGTAGTATTGTATGTCGCGAAACGCCGCTGTGAGGGCACTGGACCCTTTTACTAGGTGAAAACTGATGCTGCGCACCACCGTTCACTTCTACTCCTTTCTCTGAGATCGTTAGGCATACTACAAAGACGCCTTAATTGTTACCAGCATGATCATCCCACTGAATTAACATTCAGCGTGCCATCCATTTGGTGTATTGTGTTTCATGTGGTATAGCCTAATAATATTGGAAGTAATATTAATTAAAAGTGCGTAGAGATAGGTGCGCAAGTTTTCTAAGACAAAGAACATTATAGAGAGACGTTTTTATCGGCTCGTCAGCGAGGCGGCGTTCTTCGACATTGCGACGTTCTTCGAGCTCCTGTTTGTCTTCGGCGTCATGGTGTATCCTTCCGGGGTGTGAGACTACTGTGGTCAAGTGCTGACCTTAGCTCAGCTGATTGATGTCTGTCGCGTCTCCCGGCCAGGCAAACTCGGCCTGGTCGGCATCCCTCACTAATGATAATTTGCCCCATTGATCTTATCTTGCGCAGCGGTCTCAGCAGCGCTCTGGTGGCTGTGGCCCCGGCGAGTGTTGCTTTCATTCACATGGAAAATCCATAAAGCATCCAGGAGGAGCTACGAAAAGGGGGTTAGAAAAAGGGGGTAATGATTTAGAGCACAGGGTACTCTACTACATTGGGGGGGGGGGGGGTAGAAAAAGTGGGTAACGATTTAGAGTACAAGGTACTTTACGATGGGAGAGCTTACATTGGGGGGGGGGGGGGGGGGTTAGAAAAAAGGGTAACGATTTAGAGCAGAGCGTACTCTACGGAAGGGGACCAACCACTTTCAACTTATCACCGTGATGCGACAGTTTCGTAGTGGAGGTATTCTGTACTCTTCCTCAGATCAGGCCTGTATATCAGATCTGCTTCAAAATTGGAGCATTGGGTAAATGTTACATCTCAAATAATGAATTTAGAAAGTGAAATTTTAACATTAGAGAGCTCTCTTTCGGGATACCTTCCCTTTTTGTTCGTAAACGCTTATTTTCCGTTGGATGTTAGAAATTCTACTGTTTTATACACCGTTATTTTGTCCGCCAGAAAAGACACCCTAATGAAGGGAGACTTCAATTTTCATCACACTTCGTGGGAATTCAGAACAGATATTAGTGGAAAGCCATTGGGAGATTTTGTTGTTAAACATTTTTTAACATTCATTAACCAGTGAATCCACAAGATTATGTGCAATCAGTCTCATTCTGCGATTGATAATACTGTTTGTAGTTCTAGCCTCTGTATTTCTACATGGTCCACTTTGAACTCGGGTACAAATACCGACAATTTTCCTATATTGTTTGAGCTTGTATGTGCCGTCACTTTAGTAATCAGGCAACCCACTTTTCACATTTTCTGACTAACACTTGCAAATCCAATACTCATTCATTGGAAAGTTTGCAGAGTCAGGCACTGCGTATCTGCCTAGGACTGCCCCGATGCGCTTCTATTTATGCCACAATCATGCTTGCCAAAGACCATCCAGTCAGGACATATAGAGTTGTGGATTGCCTCAGAGCGCACATTCAACATGCTAGCCGTGTCCCCGACCAACACTTGGCCCTTCTACCCTCCAGAAGACCACGTGATACGTTTTCAGACGTCATATCCAAGCACCTAAACAGCAATCCATCAGGATATACGCCAGCTGCGAAAATGGCATGTCCTTTGTGGTGCCTCGACCAGCCGCAAGTACGTCTAGAAATTCCCGGAATCAAAAAGAAAAGCAGTCACTCCAGAGTAGCATTGAAGCAAGCAACACTGCTATTATTACATGAGTTGTACTTAGACCGAACGCAGATATACACTGATGGGTCCGTCTCATCCAGCAGCTCATCAGGTGCCGCTGTAATTCCGGCTGCAGAAATGACAATCAAGTTTAAGTTGTCGCATATGACTACATCTACGGCAGCAGAGCTTGCTGCTATAAGGGCTGCTTTACAATATTTAGTTCAAGAACGTCCAGAAAAATGGGTCATATTCTGTGATTTGAAGGCAGCGCTTCAGGGTTTGCAGTCTGCCATGCGTAGGAGGAGTCATGACCAACTGGTACAAGAAATAAGACATTGCCATCATGAAGCTCTAGCACGAGGGCATGATATTATTTATCAATGGCTGCCTGGACTTATCGGTATTACCGAAAATCAATTAGCCGATGATGCAGCCCGCTCAGCCCATGAAGAAACCCGTGTAGTCCCGATTCCTCTATCAAGGAATGATGCAGCAAGACAACTTTACCTGCTGGCTCGAGATCTCACACGCACGTTCTGGTCGTCTACCAGCTTCCAAAGGTGTCAATTTTATGAACTGGATCCTTCGCTCAAGCTAAAACTACCATCACAACTTTCCCGTTCCGATGCGACACTGTTATGCCGCCTTTGGTTGGGTGTTGCATTCAAAAAGGTGTACTCCTTTCGCATTGGTATGGCAGACACTCCTACATGCGACTACTGCGGAGCTGAAGAGACCATCGAACACGTCCTGTGCAGCTGCGCTTGCTACGACACACAGCGATGCCAGCTACGGATGGTTTTGAATCGACTTGACCCCGGACCATTTTGTGTGCAGAAGATACTAGGACCTTGGGCATCTGCCTCAGTTGCGCAGAAAGCAACTAAAGCACTGCTACTTTACCTTAAGTCAACAAACCTGAGCGACCGCCTGTAAACTGTGCGTGCTCCCCGAGTGTGCTCGTGATTGTGTGTACCTTCCCATCTTTCTGCAACCTCTTTTCTCCCCTTTATTCCTTCCCCAGTGCAGGGTAGCAAACCGGATGTGCATCTGGTTAACCTCCCTGCCTTTCCTTGCATCTTTATCTCTCTCTCTCTCTCTCTCTCTCTCTCTCTCTCTCAATTCAATTGAACAGACACTACGCATGGCTTCGTCAATGCGAACCGAGGAAAATGAAAAGCGGAGTGTTATCAACTTCAATGATGTTATAAAACAATTTTTAAATAAAGCTAAATTCAGAGTTCATGTCTCTAAAGAACGTCCTTTGAATCATTGTTGGAACTCTGATAGTTCACGTCATTACAGGCTAAGAAAAGCGGCGTGGCGAAAACTCCTCTATAATTAGTGCCCTAGAAACTGGAGCGATTATAAATACGCGGCTGCAGTTTTTAAGCGGACAGTTGCCGCTGCGAAGGATAACGATAATAGCCACCGTTGCGAGTTCCTTTCAATGCCTGGTCAAAGGAAATCATTTTTCAGCTTCTTAAAGCAAGAAAAGTAATCTCAGCATCAACAAACCTCGAATCGATGGTCTCAACGCCAAGTGAGTTGCCTACTTTTCTAGAAAATATTGCTCAAAGACCGGAAAGCCGCTTCACGGCTGCTTACGTTTACCGCTCGCCATGCCCTGTTTTGAAGAGGTTACAGCGTCGGAAATAACACAATTAGTGAAAACATTGCCAAATTCTGCTCCAGGTCCTGAGAGAATAACTGCATCGGTAATAAAAATAATCCATAAAGTACCACCTACATCACCTCAATATTTACTTGCAAGAGTTAACCACTCCATTAGACTTCATGGATTCCGCCTGGGTTGAGAATCGCGAAAATAATTCCTTTATTAAAAAAACATGAACCTGGTTTTACTTTGAATAACATTAGGCCTATTTTATTCACATAAAGCCTGGTAAAACTAATCGAAAGAATTCCGCACATTAGGATAGACAACTGGTTTGACGAAAACACAATTTTAAGCCCACGCCATATTGTATTCAGGCGTGGCTGCTCCATTTGGTGTGCCCATGTTGATTTGGAAAGCCGGATACAACTAGCTCGTTCTAAGAAACAGGATGCCGCCTTAGTAACTTTAGATATTGCAAAAGCTTATGACAGTGTGATACACATTAAACTAATAAATTCGCTAACGCACGTTCATTTACCAAATAACTTCGTGGCATAGGTTTACTCCTTTCTAATAGATAAAGAATTTTATTGCTCTTAATATGGCGTGTCGTTTTCAAAGTATAAACAAACTAGAGGTCTCCCCCAAGGTTCGGTACTGTCTTCATTATTATTTATTATTTTATTGTGCACAATTCTGTAAAACAATATGTACAGGTGTATGTATGCGCTGACGACATCGCATTTTTTGCTACAGTTGCAGATATGCATACAATATATCAGATGCTACAGTTTTATATGAACGCTCTGGACACCTAGTTAGACGACACTAATCTATTATAAACATCAGAAAAAGTGCAATCGTAATTTTTTAGATAAGATTTTCACTGCAGCATTCCGTACTTTACAGACATGTAAGAATTGATCTCGCAGGTGAAATCGAATAATATAGGAGTGACTTATACTAAAAACCTCAATTGAAGTCCGCATATTGAAAATATGGCAGCTAAAGGATCATGGACGATTGGGATGCTTCGTATACTCAGCAATAAACATGCTTGTTTACGTCGTGATGTGCTCGTCATAATATATTGTACGTATATTCGCTAAATATTAGAGTTTCGCTGTGTCTTATTTTCTGGAGCACCTGCCTACAAAATTAGACCAGTGGTACCACTAGAATGGAAAGCGTTACGTATGTCTCGGGCTTCCTAAATTTGTCGCAATTATTATTTTATATAAGGAAGCGCGCCTGTCTTCTCTTTGTGCTTGGTTCCAAATACTAGCAGTTAGTACTTTCCTAAAGTTATATGCATCCGTACAGATTAGGTCGCAATATGTTTCCATTAAGGAGCCATGGAGCCAACGTCCTTATTTAACCAACAGTGGTCTAGAATAAGGCGTCCACAAGTCATCATCGTAGAGAAGCTCTTAAAAGCATCACAGTTAACCTTCGTGAGGTACTGGTATTAAGAACCGCTATTCAAACAATGAAAATTAAATTTGACAATATATTTACTAATACTTGCAAAACATTTTCCCAGTAGATACATGAATGCAATTTTAAAAGTACACCTGGCAAGATTAGAAAGAAATATTGTAATAGCAACTGATTCTTCAGTTTGCGAACAGAAGGAAGGAGTCAGAATTGCATCTTTAATGTTGGATTGGTCTTTTTCAATTTGTTTACCCGATTTTATACCTAGTATTCAAGCCTAGTTACTTGCCATTCTCTTAGCATCCCGAAATTTGCGCCAATAAACAACAGATGGTATTATTCTTTTAGACTGTGTGTCTGTGCGTAGTTCATTACTGCGCCTAAAATATCCAATGCTATAAAAGTATTGTACGCCCTTGCCCCTAGACATTTACGACTGATTCGCTTGGCGGGAATACCAGCGCATAAAGGTTTAACCCTCAATGAATATGCAGACACACTCGAAATGGCCTGACATAATTATCCCATGATGTCTATATTGCCAACGCTAGCAATTATTCCCGTTGCACGCTTTGAAAAATTTGTCATATCAGATCATTTCGAAAACTTTCGCTTGGCAACATGTGATTTTCTTCATCCTAAGTACCCCTGGAAAATCGATGGTGCTCCTTCAGAATGGCGGAGATATTGATTACAAGACTACAATGCCGAGTTCCCCTCCCCCGAATTTTCATCTACACATGTCTGGTCTGGCACAGTCTCCCTATGCATTCACTGCAACGAGAGCGAATCCTTTCACCATTTCTTCCTAACATGCAGGCTATATACAAATCAAAGGAAGAGACTGTTAGAGAAACGTCTCTGTAGGTTGGCTCTCAATTTATTCTTCCGGTGGTCCTCTCCTTCGGAGCAACTGAAAAGGGATTTAACCACGGGAACATTTGCGAGGCCGTATGCGATTTTCTAAAGGCAAAAAACGAATAAAATGTTAAGCTGAGGCATAAATTTACATTATTCCAAACTATACTAGCTTGCTCTTTTTTCCCTCTCATTTCATTTCTAATCTACTGTTTACCAACTCGTTCTTTCTTTAAACATTCCTATCTAAATAACCCGGCTGGTAAAACAATTTGATCTCGCAAATGAGGCACCGTTCGTTTCATGGCCGATTCCCCGTAGTGGTTTGCGCCAGGACTTTGAGGACCGACCGACCGACCCCATGAGCAAGCAGTGACTGCTGGGGTTTGGGTAGGGGTGCGGTGGCTTGAATTTCTCTTGATGCATATTTTCTTTAATTTTAGAGGATTTTGCATTTTGTAACAATTTACCACGAACCTACAGCGGCCAGACGTTCTTATAAGGAATATTGTTATACGTGGGCTCGACTGCACATGTATTGAGTGTGAAGCGAACTGAAAAACTCACCTGGACTTTGCCCATTCACATCACCGCATCCAGGTGCCGCTTTGTAAAAAAAACACAATGAATGTTAGGTTGTACAAATACATTGCTACAATTGCCAATTAAATGTAACGTTTCTTGGTGACTAAAAATATTTGAATTTCATACAAACGTGTTTTATGTGCACAAACACAAAACAAAATACGCTGAGTGGTTATTATGAAAAAAATTTACAACAGTAACATTCACGCAGCAGTAAATGAGGATATCCCGACATCACATTGTCTGGCTTAAAGACAAGTACAGCCACACAGTTGATGACATCCTATTCTCATCGCACTTTGGCCGCGTATGCATGTACGTTAATGTATATATTATGCTAACGACGCGACCAAGACGGCTTCACGAGATTTGTATTAAGCCATTCGTGTTCTTCCTGTTATTCAACATATTATATGCGCGCTACGAACGCTCATGTCATCGAATGACATTCTTATTCTTCATACGTTGGCGTTAGTTTGCGCTACATTGATTTCCTACGAGGAAATGAAACGAACCCCATGACATTATGATGGCACCCAGTCATGTTCGTTACAAGGTACTAGGTGTGTATTTCATGATGCGCTTGTCCTAACTCACTGTTGATGTCGATCATGCACATGCGTCGCGTCATGCAAATTTATGTATCTGCCTACTTTACGAAACGACCATGGGAGCCCCAAGACACTTTTGTGCATTTAACTACGTATTTGACATTCTCAACGCAATATACTCATGTGATTCTTTGTGAATATTGCGATTAAGAAACTGCGCTAGAGTTAGTGCGAAATACCATTACGGAGATAACATGAAAAGTTTCGCTTAATAAAAGCGCTAACTATCAACTGTATTTATTGAAAAACATGATGGTAAACGGACTTCTATGAGAGGGAAAGATCGGTTTACAATGAAAATGGAGAGGTGAGAGCAGCAATCTTGCTGAACTGTCTTCATGTGCTATTCGCGGGCTGATAGTTTAAAGTTTTTTTCAATAAATTCAATTGATTGCTTGCACTTGTATTTTCCACCTCGTTTTACGTCTTCTCCTTAAGTTTGTATTTTGCATTAACTGTAACGCAGTCCCTTACTCATGAAGAACCAACACAACCGGTAGCTTGCTTTGCTCGCGTTGCTTGCTTTGCTCGCGTTGCTTGCTTTGCTGCGCTGATGTGGTGCAAGCTTTGTCACATCCGAAGTTAACGAATTGAACGCGAGAACACAAAGACTATGTCATAAATGTCCAAACTTGCGTTACGTTATGTTCATGTGATGCCTAATTAAATCTTATGCATTCCATGCATAATCATAGCCTATGAAGATATTCAAGCGACTGGGAAAGCACGCCTAAAACGTGGTTGCTTGCATTCAAACACGTGCCGGAATGGCAAGGAGGAAAACATCTAACGTAAACTATTGTCACAATGTGAAGAAGACAAATGGTAATGACGTAACAGCAAAAAGTTCGCCAGTACCTTAAACACTTTAGGCAAGTTTCAGCACCTGAAAAGTCAGTAACACTAAAAACACAATGATGTTGGCTAGCGAATAGACAGAAGCGTGAAATCCCAACCTTTTGCGTTATTGTGCGTGATTCACAAGACATTCTTGTGTTACTTTGATGCTATGGCTATAGGGAACAATTTCGTGCTGTAACATTTCTGATAACCCTTAAGCGCCTTGTGAAAAATCAAAGTTTGTCGTGAGTTGAGCGACTCTACCGTATTAATCTTTATCGTGTCAGAAATTCGCCCTGTTTCAAGGTAAATAAGTAAAGCACTTCCTAATGTGCCTAGTAATGCGCTAATTGAGCGGACATGAAGTTTGGTATGAATTATCTTAACATGTCTTGTGAAACAAAGACAGTTAGACACATCTCCCTTGCCAACAACCATAGTGATACCATGAAAACTGACCTAGATCGCAGAATGTGAGTTCATCACTACAATACAAGAATTTCGGTGCGCACACTTAACGTTATCCTCTTTTTTCCTACGCATTACATGCAGCCCACATACTGAAGGTAACAAAGTGAAACACCACAAGAAGGGCTATAAACTTATTGACCTATTATCACTACGCAATCACCTTTCCTGCTCTTGTCTATCCTGTCTATCTGTCCTAAATACACGCGCATACTTTTTCAGTGGTAAAGTGCCCAAGAAAGGTTGTTTGCTTAGCTTTGAATTACGAAACAACCCTGCCTATTTTTCAAAAACCTATTATTTAAAAAAAGTAACATTGCACTGTGCAATCACAGTGTGGTACATTGCAGCAGATTTGTCCTTCAAATGCACACGTTTTGCGTTTATTGTTGTGTTAATAATTATGACGCGAAATGTCGACCAAATCTTGGTTGTTTAAACATAGGAACCTGTAGTCGATGTTAAGCATACTCACGAGGTGGATTAGGATATTTCGAGGTACCTGCAAAACCGGCGAAAAGAAAACTACTTCAACACAGGATTCCAACGTATTCAGCGAACATTTTAATTCAGGCCAACTAAATAACATTCACTACACGTTAACTACAAAGATCGTTCAATGCACTCTTATAGCTCTGAATAGATTGTTAGGTGCCAACTTTGTTCACTAAAATATACATCTATTAACTCTTTTGTTTCTCACTTTGAGCAATCAATCATAAGCCAACTTTCTAATAACTCCTTTCGAATTGTGTATAAGACACATTGAAAATCATTCGCTGACGACATGCGCATGTGACTGTCTCGGCACATTCTGAGAACAAGCCATGGAGTCAAGCTTCATCATGGAGGAGTGGGAAACACCTCACATCCCCACTCTCACGATCACGTCACAGCTGTTGATCTAGCATGCATAGAGGCCACCAGGGCTCGGCTAAGCAGCCGCTACGTTGAACTACGTAGCGAGACAGGGAAGTTTATTGCAAACTGGTAACAACATTTCAGGTGAATACAACTGTCTGGTGTAAGAAAATCACTTCAGTGGCGTGTACAAACAAGAGAACATAGACAGGATGTAACACAGAGCACTTCCAATATTCTCAGAGATCACGAATCACTCAAGAAAACAAAGAGAAAAGAAACGCAAAAAGCAGCAAATTGGAACAGATTCACATATTACGTGCGACGACAAGCAATTTTTTTTCCGAGTTAAAATGGCAGTAAAGGAAATTCAATATTCCCATTACGAACTACAAAAAACCGTGTATGCCACCTTCTGATAAAGGCTTCTTTACCCTGAGTTTTAACCTGTTCGGTAAGGTACCGAACCATGATCATTCTAATCTTCTGTAACGCTGGGTATGCAGCTCGTTGGGGTCGTCGCCGTGCTTCAGCCATACAGCAGCGATGCCACAGGACGAACATTGTGACGTACAGTACGAGTTGTTCAAGTAAGCCCCTTCTGCGCTGTTGGCCCGAAGAAATTGACACTCTGAATTGACGACGCATGACGTGCCACACGCCTTTGGCCGCTACGCATTCGAACATCGTGTGACGGATCGTTTCCCTTTTCCCGCAGTTGGGGCAGTAGTCATTGGGAGTGACGCCCCACTTTGACAGTCTTTGACGAGTGGGCAATGCGTCCCATAGCCGCAGCTTATCGAATTCTCTCACTATTTCCGGTACGTGGTTGTTCCGCCATTTCTTCCACTTGGTGGGTCTCCATCTCTGTTTTTCCTCGTCAGTAATCGAGCGAATGATTAACATTTCGCTAATGCGTGCGGGTGCAAGCTTTGCAAAGTATTCTTCAGTGGCGTCGCCGTCAACCGAACGCTTGAGGCTCTCTGCTGTCTTATAAAAGGCATGTGGGTGGTCTTCTTGAGGTCCCCGGTACCTCTCCAAACGTGAATGCGGCTCCGAGAGTTCCGGTCCATTATAACAATAAGCTACGGCCAGGATAGTCATTGTCCTGAAACAATTTGTGAACTGTTTTAGCTGCAAGTGCCTTTGTGAATGTCGCAACATCTGGCAGACTGAGTCCTCCACAACTTTTTGGAGCTTCAGGAACGTTTGTTGAACTTTCGATGTCTTACCATCCCATAGGAAGGCTCCAACCAATGACGCAAAGCGGCTCGCAAAAGGTTTGGGTATGAGAGCAATGTGCCCAATATAAAAAGCATATGCGCATGCTTTGGGTTTCATCACCGTCACTTTGGTGTCAAGTGATAAATTGAAGTCAGTGGCATACACGAAGACCTGCGTGGCTCTATGCATGGCGTCCTTCCATTTTTTTTTTTTGGCCACCTCTCCGTCTAGAAAGTATACCCAGAAAACTTTTATGGCATCCACGTTTTGAATACCACCCGACAAAAGCCATGGAAGCCACCGAAATGAAGGGCTTTGCTTTTCTCTGCATTCAGGGAAGCACCCGATAAGCTAGCATGCTCTTCGAACAGCTGCAAGAAAGCGCGGTAACTGGCTTGGCTTTGCACAAACACAGAGATGTCATCCGCATAAGCGGTGACGCTAACTGACCCCAGACCTGTAATTGGAAAGCCCTGAATACTAGGACACTGTGCCACTTTCTTAAGGAGAGCATCTATGGAAAGAAAAAAGAGCACCGGTGCGAGTGGCCATCCCTGGCGAACACATCTTGTTACCGGTTACTGGAAAGCTTGTTGTCTCCACGCCGTTGATGAGGAGTCTGCTGGTCATCTTGGTGTATAGAAGCTTTATACAGCGGACGCACTGCTCAGGCAAACCAAACATTCTAAGCGCGCAGCATAGGTAGTCATGTTCGACCCTGTTGAAGGCCTTAGCTTGATCCAATGACACGAAAGCACCGGTAACGTTTTTGGCGTTGGCATAGTAGAACAAATCTCTTATCAGAGTAAGTGTTTGAAACATTGACCTACCCGGCACTGCACACGTTTGCGTGGGTAACACTATATCGGGCAAAAAAGGTTTTAGCCTCAAGCCGAGAATCGTAGCTACAAGTTTGTGGCTCATGTTAAGGAGGGTAATCGGCGTCGAAGACCGTGGATCGTCAGGATCCATGCCCTCCTTTGGCAGCAAGACGACACGGCCCTCACTGAAAGACCTCGGCTTTTGACCATCAACAATGAACCCGTTAACCATGTCAGTAAGTCCGTCGCTTAAAACGTCGAAGAAAATTATATAAAATCCCGTCAGTATTCCGTCTCTACCTAGATACGTGGTAGTGTTCATTTTCCTCAGGGCTTGCCAAACTTCATCTTTTCTCACCTCAGCGCAGAGCACATCAGACGCCTCAGGACACAGCGTGGGAAAGCCTTCATAAACGTCTGCGACTCTTTGGTGCTGGTTGCTGTCTTTGGAGCCATGGTCTGTAAAGTAGAGCCTTTCAGAATGCGCCCTAAAGACCTCCTCAATTGATTTGACATCTGTGACGATGCTCCCACTATCTGTTGTGCAGCACCGATAATACTGGGCTGGTGTTTCCTTACCCCTACTCGCTGTGCGTATTCCAAGTTACCTGGTTCATCTGTAGCCATCTGCAGTTTCTCTTACCAGTGGCTGCTTCTTGCGAAATCGAAAAGTGAACAGTATCGTATCGTTATTCTAATGGGCTGCTACTTGCACTCATCGAAGGCTTGGTTTTGCTGAAATTTCATTCAAATTTATTGTGTCCGCAAGGCTTACTTATGTTGGTTTTTCTTAGAGGGAGAGCAACGTGGTCACTTTGCAGGAACGACGAAAATTTTCTCATGTATAGCGCGACCGCGTGTCTCGACGAATAAAAATGTTAATTTTTCTGTTGTATTTATTTGCTTCTTTGACTTCTGTGTCTAGTCATGCTAAGATGTATCCCAACACAGAATACCATACCATTCATGCGGCGCACAGTATTGCCAGTCTTTTCTAATTGATAGTTGCCCAATGCACTTCATAAAACACCCTGTATAGGTTACTAATACATTTGCGCATAATCTTTCATATCTTGTTTTGCTCATATAAGACAATTATTAACAAACGGAAAATTTCTGTATATTGCGCAGGCGAAAGCGACAAAGATGGAGCATGGAATAATAGAGGCAAAAAGTGAAATGGCATGCAACCAAAGCGGGAGGATTTGTTTCAATAATAACTTGATGCGTTCAACTTAATATGCTGCTGCTTCCAACATTAGAACACACCATATCTTCCGTTTCCAACTTTACGAGCACATTCGAAAACAAATGAAGGAATGTTTGCAGGTTAATAGTGATAACATGGAGATGGTTTGTTTTTGTTCGAATGATTCGACAATCAACAAAACATTCTCGCATTTCATAACTTCCTTCTTCGTGCGCCAAATCTACGTAGGTAAAACAATACTTGTCATAACAGGGTCGTCGAAAAGAACCACGTAATGAAGAATTACAGGGCTATATGAGTGTATTGATTGTTCACGTGCTTTAATTATGTCTGTGTGTCACATTGAGAAGCTTTTTTAAACGAGCTACCTACATGATAAAGGACGACCCTTGTGTACGCACGATACATTCAGCTGAACAAAGTTAGTTGGCTGTTTTTTGATGCGACATGATTGACGGTCTAAGCGTGAATATTAGAATAAACTAACACAGATGATGTAATCTGCGTTGTGAGATTTTTTTTTTAATTTTACATATACTGACCCTTCAGGCATAGCATTTTTTGTGTAGGTTTGTATGAAATGTGTGGTTTTTAAGACCACTTTTTAAGATTGAATATGTCGGTCGATTACTATTATTGTGTCGGTGTCAATATTGTTTCTTGCCTGAAATGTGTAAAGCTTTGCCTATTTCTATGTTGTTGCTTAGTTCAGAATATAATTCTCGTGCGCTCTGCTAACTTTGGACGAAATACACATGTTTATTAGTACTGGCTATGTAAACGTCAGTACGTAACAACTAAAATTATGTTTTATACATGCAAGCCTCACGCGTGCAGCCTTGTATAAAATTTTCGACCGAACGCCAGCTAAGTTCGCCTTTCAAAATATGCACTACAGCTGTGAAACAAGCTCTCTGGAAAGCTTTCATTTCACATATTTTATTCCGAAAGCTTTTATTTCGGCACAAACATGGCACGGATAAGACGTGAAAATACTGCACGTAAAGTGATGCGAAACTATACTACTATCCGGATGTAACAACACTACCCGCGACGTGTGGCATATGGCTTGCTGCTTTGTAGTGCATAAGAAGTTTGTTTTTTGTAATGTCATTCGTTTGATTTTCTCACCTTTTTAAATTATTTATAATTTATCCGGGTAGCCAACATATGCGAGAATCGTCTCAGGCATTTCTCTTTTTTTTTTTGCGGGACTCCTCATTGGACTATCACGTCGTAACAAAACAGTAGGCCAGAATATTCATTCGAGAATCAGTACAAAAATTTGAGTAATTGTAAAGATCAGTTCTTATATGTTTCCAGAATTATGACGTCATATTCTCAACTAAAGTTACTCATACATCACACATGGAAAGTTCAATATTTCAAACGGCCGTTATTTGGTGACGTCTTGTTCATTCCCTTCCCCCTCCCCCCCGGCCTCCCTAAGCTGTGTCAACCTTCTTCACTGACTAAGCCCATGCGAGAGTTATGTTCGCTACTGCGGTCTGCTAACTGAGGTGTGTTTGAGACTGCTGGAATGCTGTCAATAAGCTGTCAATAATAAAACTGCTTCTATCTATTCCATGGCCACGATCTTACGGAGATGTACATTACAAACGACACACTGGTAGGCACAATTTGTTGCCGCATTTTTAAAAATGTAGCCAGTTTACATTATACCATAATGACGAAATGCCACAAATACGCGCTCCGAGGTACGGCTATTAATTATACATTGGTATTTAGTCCTTACCATACCTCACAAAGAGCAACATTGCCTTGCAAACACTCGCTACGGTAGTTGACCACTTTGACACACGAGGGTGTTCGCTTAAACTTCATGTACAAAAAATCGCAAAGTTTGCTTCATCTGATGAAAATGATTACAAATTTTTGCAGTGATTGCATACTGCACGAGACGCGCACTTGAAATCCGAATTTCCAAATAAAAAACGTTAGCATTCTACAGCTTAAAACAGTGTTTTTTTTTTTTTTGCTGCACTGTGTAATACGTTTTCAGATGCTGCCCTTAATTCGCTTTTGCAAAGAAACAATTGGCGGCTGAGTATATGCAAAAGTAGAAGTGATGCGTGCTTTAAGCCTCTCTATTAAAAATTAGTAGGACTAGGTTAATCAGGATTCACGCTAATACTTTAGAAGCGTCCCCAGAGGCATAGCTTGTTAGACTACCACATTGCCCTGATGAATTGCGAATTACCATAGGGGATATACGAAAATGCGGCTGATCACTATTTCTAGGGATCGGTAAAAGACTAAAGTGAAACATGTCTTTCCAGAGGTCATTGAGCGTTTATTCTGCATTGCTTCAATTCAAGGCCGAAGAAATGAATGCTACAGCAACAAACTGCAAAAGCACGCGAGCAACGGCAAATAGCAGCAACTCGAAACTTCCAACGCGCACCTCACGCAGAAAGCATTCACGAAATGAGCATACACAGGACGAGCGAAGACTAAGAAGTGGCACAGCTTGACACCTAAAGCGCCCTGTAGAAACAGATAGAAAGGCACACGAAACAAAAGCACAAGTAGACACAAGACAAAGGCGAAGAACTGTCACAGTTCTCAAGTCTATGTGTGTGAGCACCGTGCTTCTCTCGTAAATGCGGCCGCGGCAGCGAGCGAAGTGACCTTCGTGCAAGTCGCAACACGAGTCTGATAAGCGCGCACGCAAGAGTGATCCCGCTTTGCGTGGAGGCGGTGCTCTTCAAAACGCTAGAGGCGATCAGCTTGAGAGTGGGCCCTACGCGCGCTTGTCGCGCCATATCACTACTGATGACGAAAACGCACTGAATCTGCTAAGCGCCAAGGACTGCCAAATAGTATCTGGTGTATATAAATGGCTTGCTGTTAGTACTCCTGGCTATGCGTGCACTGGGGCGTATTAGTTAGTGCCGCACGATGCTGCACGAGAGTTCGCTGGTGCGACGCCACTTGGCAGAGTATACACATATCTTTTTTTCTACATCACAGTCTGTTGCACATACTTTACAATGTCATATGCGTAACGAAAATACGTCATCGGAGCCGTGGTGGACCTCGGCATAAAACACTGTTAGAAATCGCTAGGCCTGTGCGGTAGGAGCAGCACAATCACAGCGAAAACTAGAAGAGCGGCTTTTTTGAGATGATGATGATGATGATCCTTCTTACTCTGGTGCACTCCCACAAAGGGGGATTGGCCAAAAACCGGGTGGCAGGATCTTTAAGTGAAAGACTTATGGTTTTACAAACACAAAGAAATTTTGGACTGAAAAGAATTATATAAAAAGAAAAGCCAAAAATCTAAAAAGGAGCATATCTGAGCAGGGATCGGTGCAGGCTATCAGATGCGATTTGAATAATGGTGAGTCTAAAACGAATAATATATATATATATATATATATATATATATATATATATATATATATATATATATATATATATATATATATATATATATGTATATATATATATATATATAAATACAATATTAATGAGATGTTATTTACATTCCTTGGCATTACTGTCTGTTACATCTCATTAATATTGTGTTAAAACACGGAAATACGAGCCCTTAGGTATACACTTCTCTCCCTTATTTCATTGAACGAGGGTCTCGTACGGGCAGACTTGGTGTGTTTAGGTTGTACAAGAGAGACAATTAATCAGCTGCCCGCTCATAATAAGTTCACGTGCTACGTGACGCCAAACATGCGAATAAGAGTGTTTTCACACTCGTTGTTTGGCTTATAGATGGCGCTGACTGTCACTCCTACTTCTTCTAAAAAATTCACATATAAAAAAAAACCCAAAAAAAGTGGATGGAGGGACGGCCGCTGTGATAGCTCAGTGGTTAGAGCATCGAACGCGTTATTCGAAGGTCGTAGGTTCGATTCCTGCTCACAGCTGGTAATTTTTTCATCCACTTTTCTTTCTTCTTTCTTCTTATTTACATTCCATTGGTTCTAATAACTTCCCCTGTACATTCCTTGGTATTACTGTCTGTTACATCTGATTAATATTGTGTTAAAACACGGAAATACGAGCCCTTAGGTATACACTTCTCTCCCTTATTTCATTGAACGAGGGTCTCATACTGGCAGACTTGGTGTGTTTAGGTTGAACAAGTGGGACAATTAATCAGCCGCCCGCTCATAATAAGTTCAAGTGCTACGTGACGCCAAACATGCGAATAAGAGTGTTTTCACACTCGTTGTTTGGCTTATAGATGGCGCTGACTGTCACTCTTACTTCTTCTAAAAAATTCACATATAAAAAAAACCCCAAAAAAGTGGATGAAGGGACGGCTGCTGTGATAGCTCAGTGGTTAGAGCATCTAACGCGTTATTCTAAGGTCGTAGGTTCGATTCCTGCTCACAGCTGGTAATTTTTTCATCCACATTTCTTTCTTCTTTCTTCTTACTTACATTCCATTGGTTCCAACTACTTCCCCTGTACATTCCTTGGCATTACTGTCTGTTACATCTCATATATATATATATATATATATATATATATATATATATATATATATATATATATATATATATATATATAGGCACTTTAACATGGCAATCGCTTTGTTTCAATTATGTAGTCAAATACCGCAGAGCAGATGTCCCTGTGGCTATAACCAAATTTAATGCTGCCAAGCGATAAAATGAATTACTGTCACATTTAATTAAACCCAAATTTTTCAGGTGGAGCTACCAGGTATCTTTTGCGCTAATAAGAATACCGGTGACAGAATTAAAAGAAATGATCTATCGTTTCCATTTCTTCGGAAACCTGACATAATGGTGACGCCTTTAGACCGGCTTTATGAAAATAATAATTTAGTTGTGGAATTCTACAACGCAATATTGTATAAGTAACTTCCAATTGCCGTGTTACGCACCACTGTCTATTCCAGCAACATCTTATATGTGCGAAATTTTGAAATTTTTCCAATGAGTAGCAGTTTCATTCATGCAAACAGAGGTTTCTAAACCTTATTTTCGTCGCGTAAGCCGTATCAGGCAAAATGGGGGTAAGGGGACCGCTAAGAGATACTGTGACTATTGCATCCGCCATCTCATTGAGATATATGCCACGATGGCCTGGTACCCATAAGAGCTGCAGTTTTTGCAAGTTTGTCGGTATGAGTTGTCGAAACATGTGCATAAGTGTTAAGTTGGCTTTTGAAGACAGAGCAGCACATTATGAAAAAGAATCTAATTACGCCTGCTTCCAATTCGCCCAAAGGAAGTTTTCATAGTGCCAGTACAATAAGAAATAATTCTGCTATGAATATTGGTGTGTAATCTGGAAGTATAACCGGAAAGCACCTGTCAAGGGAACGTGAGAAGATGCCTGCCCCAGCCTTTTCATTTAATACGGATGCATCAGTCGCAATCATGTTGTTCATGTTCACGTTTGCCAAGTAATCTTGAAGTCGATCCTTTAAATATTAAAACGACATTTGCTTTGCGTTAGAGGGATAAATATTTTCGAATTCTATCTGAAGATCTAAATTAAAGTTACTTGCTGAGAAAATATGTTTGATTTTGACGTTCAGTGGTTCTAGCAGCACTTGAACGAACATGATCTGTGGGCAGTGGAATCGCAACCACCGAGTTTCAAAAAATAAGCATGGCTCTTTATTAAAAGCCTAAAACGACTCTCTCCGGGGCAAAGTGTACAGTTTCAAAAATGTTTGGATAGTAAGCATTTTGAATCTATTCAACAATGACGGTAGATGCACTTTCATGTATAGCGCATTGTTAGAAACAAACTTGGGCAGTCCAAGGCACAGTCGTAAAGCTTCACTTTCTAATAGTATTAGCGCTCTCATTTTATAAGTCGCACTGCCTGAAAATAAGACACAGCCGAATTTCATGATAGAACGCATGTCCATTTTATAGATCATTACCAATGTATTTGTTCGCAACCCCGTTTTTCTGTTGCTGAGCTTGCGTAACCACCCCATGGCTAGCATTGCTTTGGACCCAATGTGATTAATGTGACTTTTCCAATTTAACGAGCTGTTATATATGATGCCTAAGTATTTGAAGGAATCCACCTGGGGAATCTGCTCTGTGCCATACATCAGGGAGATGTTGACAGGATCGCTGAACGAGAACGCTAGAAGCGCGCTTTTGTTTACATTTAAATACATTCGATTTTTTTCAAGCCATTCCTCTATCATGATTAGGTAATTCTGTAATGTATGATAAAGTAGTCTCTACAAAACACTCTTGCTCTTCTTCTTCTTCTCCTCTTCTCATGACTTCTCATTGGGTAACTACTGCAAGCACACTAGCTTGGTACCTACAAGGGCATTAACAATAAATTTTTGGGTAGCAGGCCGGCATTCGTTATGCTATTTTTCACCATTCTCCTCAGAAGCGCAGTATGCGCTAAAGACTTGCAAGGAATTGTGTGCCGACTGTCCATGCAGTGGCTGATGATAATGAAGAATTATGGCTGAAGTGCTTATGCGCCACAGTTAATAGGAAAAAAAGGACAAGCTTTTAAGATGGTTTGGAGCATTGGTCGGCCCACTCGTTACGCTAATCGCATTTTGCGACGACTGGTTGCTCTTTCGCTGTTGTGAAACGCATTATAAGTCGTATTAACGCGATAGCTTTCCCGACATCAAGCCTGCCTAAGGCAAGATTTACAAGTCCCACGCACCGGTGTCGCTCAGTGGTAGAATACTAGGCTGGCACTCAGTGGACCCGGACACAAGCCCCACTGTGCCATTGGGCTAGGTCGTGCCAGCCTAAAGCAAGTTTCACAACGCATGCATTGGTGTGAGTAATTAGTAGAATATTGGGCTGGACCCAGCGGAACCCGGGTTCAAGCCTCCATGTGTCATTGGTGCATTGCGCCTTGTGGCTACGGATACCAGCGGCAACGGCGGTGGTGGACAACAACTGGGCGTGACCCAAAATGTGATCTCATAACAGCTTTCGCTGTAAAAATGCTAGCGATAAGGTGCTTTGCGCAGTGTGTTTTACCAAAGGCTTGTCCGCCACTCTGGATCAGTGATTAGCGTACTCAGCTGACTGATGGATATGAGGGATTTATCGTCCCAAAAACACCATATGATTATGAGAGACGCCGCCGTGGAGGGCTCCGGAAATTTCGACCACCTGGGGTTCTTCAACGTGCACCCAAATCTGAGTGCACGGGCCTACAACATTTCCACCTCTATTGTGAATGCAGCCGCCGCAGCCGGGATTTGAACTTGCGACCTGCGGGTCAGCAGCCGAGTACCTTAGCCACTAGACCACCGTGGCGGGGCAGCGCAATGAGTTGTTGTCCCGAAGATCGCGGGTCAGATTCTAGCTGCGGTGGTCACATTCTGGTATATTAGTAGTGCTGGAGGTCTGCATTGCATGTCGAAGAATACCAGATGAGCATCCCTAATAATGGTATCTTATTTTGGGGACGTGAAAACCCTGATATTACTAGCATCAATACAGCCTTGTTTCACCTCAGTAGAGAGTCGGTGGCATTACAATTGTGAATGTTTCTTCCCCACTCCTTCCTCGTCCTCGGACTTCTTTGACCAGCTCCCAACATTGCTATGTCCCTCTTTTTCCGCCATTTGCCAGTCCTACTTCTTTATTAATCAATATCATTCCTATATTCTATCATATCTACCCTCCTTCCATTCCCTGCAAGGCGCTGAGCCGTGTTCCGCGAGGGCTCCAGAAAATGCGGCCTTCTTTTTCCAAGACCACGCATTCATTCAATCGTAAAGCTGTTTCAGAAGAGGGACGACACGAGACATACGCCATTATATCTCTTGTGCCATTTTGACTTGCCAACTTCGGGAGGTATTAGCCGAATACGTTAAGTAAAACTATGCGCAGCTACTATATCTCTCATTATTAAGATCGCAGAGCCATGCTGCAGTTTGTGTTGTTGTGTAGTAGAAACACCAGAAAAAATTGTTCCACACTATTTTATTTGATGTACTTCAAAGAGTAACTGTGACTCTAAGGCCATGTACGAATGATCGAAAGTCAATTGTAGTAGTCATGTTTTGTTCTGCGCTTACCTCCTGCGGTGGTCGTTGATGATGTGGTCGCGGTTGATGATGTGGTCGTGGTTGCCTGTGTGGTCGTGGTTGACGGTGTGGTCATGGTCGACGATGTGTTCGACGTTGAGGGTGTAGCCGTAACTGGCAGAGAATCAAGCAAAAAAAAACAGAATCAGTTGAGGGCGAAGCAAAAGTAAGAGTAGGAGTGGTTTTTATCTGCTCCCACTCAGCTCTAGAAAAGGCTGGTTCACATGATTGCAACCATTCCACGGGTAGAAATAGTTTTTGCGCTGTCAGCTCTCTAAACGTGAACTTTCTTTTATTGTACAATGGTTAATTTGTTAAAATGGAAGAAACAGCGATGTCAAAAGAAAGCCTGCTGTCAGGAAGTGCTCCAAGCGTAAAAGCTAATGTGTAACAGGAAATGCGCTTGCGTCTTTCCAACCTATGATGCCTTCTAAAAGAACCGTTGTCGGTCAGAAGATGTTTATTTTTTTGCATTACTCTGTAACAGCTCTAGCGCCATCCAGAAAGTCAATAGAAAGTGCCTCAGCTGTATCGGATGCGTCAGTTGCAACAGTCTCAAAACCAAGTACTACCGGCAACACCCCCAACACCCATGTCGAATGTCGTTGCTGAAACTGGACGGGTCCCACTTTAATGAGTCACTGCTTATGAGCCTGAAGAATAACGTCGCTTTTGGCAAAGCGCTGTTTTAAAAGATCCAGCGCTCCACAAATTGCAGCTTGCCTTTGCTGGAAGTCCGGCTACAGCTGATGCCGTGTCACCGGTCAGAACCGGAACGCAAATAGGTGAACCGGTCTACGTCAATGAGCGCACCATTGTTGTAAATTAGTTGACTATACTTTTTTCAAAACAGAAAGGTCCCCAACGCGACATTTCGCCTAAAGCACACTTGTCATAAGCACACCTGTAATAAGGTACACTTAGTTTACAAACGAATATTACATGATTATGAAGTATTGGTTCTGGAAATTCGCTTTCCTTGATGCACGCCACTATCTATAGTCAACGACAACTTTCCGGCTAGAATACAAGATGACAGAGCCCTTGATGTGACTGTGAGTTTTTGCAGAAACAGTATAGTATTTTCGGGAGACTTCAATTCCCATCACGTGTCGTGGGAATTCCGCACTGATTCATCTGGAAAACGGTTGTGGGGCAGGACTAATCGGAATAACCTTATTTGTTTAAATTCCAGAGTTCCCAAATTCTTTCGAAGTAATTTGAGATCCGTCTTAGAATTGACTTTAGCTAGCTCAAATGTGACAATATCGTATTGGATTGTTCTTGATACCGCTACAAGTAGATATCACTGTCCCCTGGTATTTGAAGTCAGCATTTCTTTATTGACGGTAGATCGCCAGGTGCAAAGTTTTGTAAACTACTCTGAATTTAAAAAGAATTTACAGTCCACGTTGTCTTCCTTGCCCAATATTGAATCAAATATGAAAGCTATGAGTCTTTGTTCCATTTTAAAACGTACAAATAAAAAATCACGGTTCACTATATCTTCAACAAAAGAAAAAATCATATCTGCCTAGTGGAATTTGGATTGTGCTAGAGATTATAGACCACGCACAGCTGCATGGAAAAAACTCATTACCAAGCATGTCCGACTAATTGAAGAATTATTTATTTGCTAAAGCTACGTTTAAGAAAACAGTGTCATTAGCGAAAGATGATTATGAAGAAAAGCGATATAGCTATCTATCCAAGAGCGGCAACAAGAAAGATCTAGTCAGATTTCTCCGTTATTGTAAAGCTATTACAGCACCCGTAAATATTGACTCCTTTATTTTTTCTCCAACTGAGTTGGAAGATACATTACATGGAATCGCATTAGGATTGGAGAAGAGATTTAAATCACAAATTCAAATAAAGTTTGTAAAACCTTCATTCAGAAATGATTTTGTTCAAGTAAGTAGGAATGAACTTGCGCACGTCGTTCGTATTCTGCCAAACACAGGTCCTGGACCAGATGGCGTCACTTCAGCAATGTTAAAAATATTATTCGACATCTCTTATGAAGACCTCCTTAACGTTGTCAACTATTCATTTGAAAATAGTTGGATGCCTCCTGACTGGAGACTTGCAAAAACAATACCGCTTTTTAAAAAACAGGGATTAGGAATGCAGATAGGTAACATTAGGCCAATCGCTTTAACATCACATGTAGTTAAGTTAATAGAAAGAATACTTTACATTAGAGTTATGAAGTTCACAACAGATAATGCAATACTCAGTGCGCGCCATATTGGATTCAGACCAGGTTATTGTATATGGTGGGCGCACGTTGATTTAGAGGCTCGTATAAAGCTTCCTCCCCACAGACGACAATATGGGGCCCTAGTAACCCTTGATTTAGCCAGGGCATATGATAGTGCTGAACATGCAATTCTTATCAATGCCCTAAAAGAGCTAACGTTCCCGCAGTACATAACAAATTCGATATACGAATTTTTAAAAGACAGAAAATTTTATTGCTCCCAACAAGGTGTCTCCACACCGAAGAATAGCCAAACGAGAGGTTTTCCGCAAGGCTCTGTTCTATCGCCTGTGCTATTTAACATTTTGTTAAGTTCAATAACACTGAGTGATAAGGTACAAGTATATGTATATGCAGAGGATATTGCGCTTTTTGCATCTGACTGTGATATTCATTTACTACAATCGACTTTACTGGTTTATTTGGCAACATTGGAAACCTGGTTTCTGAAAATTCATATGATTCTGAACGTAAATAAAAGTGCTATAATAGTTTTTCGATTGGACGTACCAGTTACTATTTCTCTTCAGTACCATCAAAAAAATAATTCCCCAAGTTAACTGTAATAAATATCTGGGTGTATTGTAAGATCAAAAACTGAGCTGGCGTGATCGCATTGAACATATTAAAATTAAGGCTACACGCGCTGTTGAGATGATAGGTAGGCTTGGCCGCCTCTGTTCCAGTCTTCGCAGAGATACGCTGATCACGATTTATTGCATGTACGTTCGTCCAATTCTTGAATTCGGATGTGTACTATTCTCTGGTGGACCTACATACAAAATACACCCCTTGATTCTCTTAGAGCGGGAAGCTCTTCGGAGTTGTTTAGGTGTGCCAAACTTGCCCCGCCGCGGTGATCTAGTGGCTAAGATACTCGGCTGCTGACCCGCAGGTCGCGGGATTAAATCCCGGCTGCGTTGGCTGCATTTCCGATGGAGGCGTAAATGTTGTAGGCCCGTGCGCTCCAATTTGGTTGCATGTTAAAGAATCCCAGGTGGTCGATATTGCCGGAGCCCTCCACTACGGCGTCTCTCATAATCATATAGTGGTTTTGGGACGTTAAACACTACATATCAATCAATCAATCAATCAATCAATCAATCAAGTGTGCCAAAATTTACAGCTATCAATGTTTTGTATCAAGAAGCCCGGATACCCACTCTTGCTTGTAGATTCCGTATTTTAACAGTCAAAACATAATGAAAATTTTCTGAATCTACTTTAAGAAGGCGACAGCTTGTATTGTTTGCCGAGTCCGGTGTCTTTTTCATTTTCAATGAGCATTGGTCCCGTGTATATACACCCCAAGTGCTATTTGTTCAAGCACTTCTACATGCTTTAAATGCTAATATAATCGAGATCACACCATCTGACAAACCAATCGGCCATGTGCAAATAGAATTCGATGATATCTTCCCCATAAATGCTAAACACTTGCCATTTAAATATTTGATTGGTTTATTAGAACAACACCTGTCTCAATTAGGTACTAATATTGTTATTGCAATGGATGAATATATGAGTGGCGAGAAGGCAGGTGTGGGTATTTTTTCTCTCTCATTATTCTGGTCATTTTCATTACGCCTCCCAGATTATACACCAATATTCCAAGCGGAAATATTGACCGTTATGCTAGCTATTCGTAAACTTCCTGCGACTCATTCGACAGCTGTGATAGTGACTGACTCGTATTCCGTGTGTTCATTTTTATCATCGTCGTTGACATCAGCAGTATTAGAAACTTTGAAATCATTAATCCCAGAAAACATTCGTCTAGTGCGAATGATATGGGTGCACCAATATCATGCCAGGTCATCGTAGTATTTTTATGAAGGAGGTGGTTGACACACTCGCGCGAACATCCCTTGATCTTTCGATTGTGCCAATCATGCCTCTTACGGCTTATGTAACAGCAGTGAGGTTCAGAAAACTTTCCCTTCTTGAAGACTCATCAAAAATTACGATACCGAATCCAGATTTATCGCACCTGCACTTCAAATGGAATAATAAATGATGTCCCACGCGTAATTCGGAAGTCTCTATAACACAATTACGTTGCCGTGTACCACCTCCAAATTTCTACTTAAACAGGTCTGGTCTGGTGCCATCCCCTCTGTGCTGAAGCTTTAACGAACCTGAACATATCGACCATATTCTTATCACTTGTCACTGTTTCAAAAATTAAAGAAAAAATTGCTTCGAAGTTTTCTTAAAAAAACTAGGAGTATTGCTTACTACTCCTAATATTTTGTCTTGTGGGGCCGCTTCATTGAGACACAGTGAGAGAAACATCTGCGTGGCTCTCTGCGAATTTCTATGTAACGCAAGAAGATTACCTTCCTGAGCCGTTGATCAGCTCTCCATTTTCACTAGCCAATCTACATTTCGCTGTACCACTGTAATGATTTAACCTTCATAAGAATTTCATATAACGGTTACACTTCAGATATTCAACAAATTGCATTAGTTCTCTCCTTCCCCACTTTTTTTCATTGTGGCAAATTAATTTCACAGTCAAAACAAAGTCATCCTATTCCCCTAGTCTGGAAAACATAAAGGTATTGACTTGCTTTAACCACTGGCTTCTTGGCCAATCCCCCTTAGTGGGTGAGAGCCACAAAAGGAAGGACCAAGCAAGCAAGAACAGAGCAGTGCATTCGGAATAAAGGGGAGGTCGACTGGTGGGCTTCGCCTTGGAGATGGCGGCTCGTTCCTTTGTTCTACATTTTGGTGCCTTGAAACCCGGTGGAAAGGACTTTCGGAGGTGAGACGGAGCGTACTTCACCAATTTCGACCGCAGTCGTAGCCTCAAGTACTTTTGTGAAGCCGCCGTCGCTAAAGCTGATGTGCGAGGTCTAACCACCACTGTGACTTGGGAACACGACTCCGGTTGCAACTTGGGCTACTAGGTGCACCCATGGACTGACATGAGTGCAGGCATCGTCTGGAGGTTCGTGAGACGGGAACCCTCACGTCTACTTCGGCTCCGTCCTGACGCGTCCTTCACAACGATGGCCCAATATTCACAAGTCAAGGCAGTCCATAGATCAACCACGTGCATCTTGACAGTGCAGCTCTGTGACTGCAGGTATCGGCTGGAGGCTCGCGAGACGGGAGCCTTCACGTCTACTTCGGATTGGTCCTGACTTGCCCTTCATGACGATGGCCCGATATGCATAAGATCATGAAGAATGACAGCCCGACAAGAGACAGATATTAATTTGGTGAACCTTCTGTGGTGGATGCCGTGTTGACTCTGACTTCACCTCGTGACACGGCCGGCCAGTAGTCTCTCCCGTTTCGAACACTGGGCCGGATCATGGAGGCTCTGTACGAAAGGCGGAGTCAAACACGCAAGGCCGTCACGCAGGTCATCGCAGATATCGAACACCTACGGCATATGAACCACCCAACAATCTGTGAGTTGCGCAAAGTTCGCCGAATTTCGACTGAACAGTACGAGCTTCTCAGAGGATTCGATGAGGAGATTGAAAACACAGTTGACATCTATCATGTGGAAGCAGAAAGGGAGGAAGCATAGCTTTATGAACACCAGATCATTCTAGCGAAAGTCAGAGTAGAATATAAGATCGCGGACGTAATAAATACTCGACAAGCTCGCTTGGAAGCCATGAGGCAAGGAATTTCGACAGAAGTACAAGTTAAAGTGCACTCTTCGTGTGTGGCGCCATCATCTAGCCTTTGCTTCGTCAGCAGCAATCTTGTCCTAAGAAAGTTAGACGACTCAGATTCATGACAAATTGCTGAACGTGCTGGAAGCCAGAAAGTCGCCAATTTCGCCACCGTAACGAGAATTCAAGCCCGTGCAGAACAACCACTACTTCCCAAGAACTATCCCACGCCTTTAGGGGTCCCATCAGTGTACACTAATAATGAACCAAACGACACAACAGTTAGAGCAACTCAAGTGCACATGCTGGAAGAGACTTTTACGAAGGAAAAACAGAAGGCATCTGGAAATCCAAAAGATGACACACCAGAGCTTGAGGATGATTGCACATCGAAGACGCCAGATGTTGTATTGCAGTCCTCACGTGAGTCACGTCCGTGCAACCAACTATTTGATGAAAGGAAATCAAGGCTAATTCACCAAGGGAAGATAAATTCAAAGTCAACGAGAAAACGGAAGCCTACTGCCAGTACTCATCAAAACTACAGCACTTCGGGTAAGCCACAGAAGTCAAGATTAGAGAGACTCAAGTTGGCACGGCGTATATTTGTGAAAATGTGAAATGTCAAGACAACGTCAACCCCCCGAATAAGACAGCCCAGACCAACGTAGAGTGAAAGGGCTAATGCATCAAGGCAAGGACAGCCAAGAGAAAGAAATCAAGAAAAAGTCTGAGGAATAGCTACACTAAAATCTTGCGGAAGAGTCTGCATAATGGACCTTCCTGCCCAAGGAAACCAATCGTAGAAAGCAGTTTACCGAAAGTGACGCGTCCACTGGCAAGAGCGTGGAACAAGCGCCGTAAACATCGCTGGAAGGCCAAGCGCGGAAAGAAATCCGGATGATTCTATGCTCCCTTTGCAACCATCCCTATTGCAATTTAGAAAACATGCTTTGGCTGTGCCCTACCCACAGCGCAGCACAACTGAATACCCAAGAGGCTTGGCAGAAAGCCCTCAAGAGCAACGAATACAAGCAGCAACTACAGGCGGTCCAGAGGGCCCGGGCCATCGCTACAAGCCTTCGGCTGCCAGCGCCATCCTGGGCGGAGCCTCCAGGTTGAATTAGGGGCGGATTGACCCTTTTTCACCCTCCTCAGAATAGGTTTAAATAAAATCAATCTCTCTCTATACAAGCACTGACATGGAACTCATATTGATGAGCATTGCGTACTCGGAACCCATGCGTAATTTTAGTGTTCTCCGTCGTCATTTGTCACTGTGGGGGCGCGGAGGTTGTTAAATATTATGTTGAAGACGAGGAGTGGTGATATCATCATTAAGATCAGAGCAGTGCATTCCAAATGAATAGGAGGTTGACGGGTGCGCTTCGTCATAGAAATGGCGGCTCGTTTTTTTTCTCCACAAAACACATTAAACTAAAAATTTCGCTGAAGCACGTTGATTTACCAAATTACTTCGTGGCGTGGGTTCACTACTTTCTAAAAGAAAAATAATTTTATTGCTTTCAATCTGGCGTATTCTCTTCAAAGTATAAACAAACTAGAAGTCTCCCCCAAGGTTCGGTACTGTCATCATAATTATTTAATATTTTATTGTGCACAATTTCTGTACAACATGATGTAGAGGTGAATGTATACGCTGACGACATCGCATTTTATGCTACAACTACAGATATACATACACAATATCAGATGCTACAGTTCTATATGAACGCTCTGGACACATAGATGACACTACTTTCTCAATAAACATAAATAAATGTGCAATCGTAGTTTTTACGATAAAGTTTCCAGTGCAGATTTCCGTTCTTTACAGACAGGACTTGATCCCACAGGTGAAATATAATATTATAGGAGTGACTTGTACTGAAAACCTAAATTGAAGTCCGCATATAGCAAAAATATGGCAGCAAAAAAAAAGAGAACGGCTGCTTGGGATACTTCGTTGACTCAGCAAAAAACGTTCTGGTTTACGTCGTGATGTGCTGGTTGTGATATATTATGTGTATATTCGCCCAATATTGAAGTTTGGCCGTGTCTTGTTTTCTGGAGCACCCACCTACAAGATTAGATCACTGGTACTACTAGAACGCGAAGCTTTACGTTTATGTGTTAGCTTCCCTAAATTTGTCGCGATTAATATTTCATATAAGGAAGCGTGCCTCCCTTCTCTTCGTGCTAGGTTCCAAATACTGGCAGCTCATACTTTCCTAAAAATATATGCATCCCCACAGAGGAGGTAGCAATATGTTTTCATTAAGGAGCCAACGTCCTTTTTTAACCAGGAGTGGTCTATATTAAGGCATCCACAAGTCATCGTCGTAAAGAAGCTCTTGGAAACAAGACAAGTGAACATTCGTGAAGTACTGGTATTAAGAACACCTATTCAAACAACGGAAATAGAATTTGACAATATAAATACTAATATTTGCAAAAACTCTTCCTAGTAGATACCTAAATGCCATTTTAAAAGACCACCTGGCAAGTTTAGAAATTAATATTTCAAGAGCAAGTGATGCCCCAGTTTGCGAAGTAAAGGCAGGAGTCAGAATTGCATCTTCAGTGTCGGATTGGCTTTTTTTCAATTCGTTAACTGGCTTTTACACATATTTATCAAGCGGAATTACTCGCAATTCTCTTAGAATCACGGAATTTGCCTCAATCAATAACAGATGCTATTATTCTATCAGACTGTCTGTCTGTGCGTAGTTCATTAACTGCGCCTAAAATTTCCAATGTTTTAAAAGTACTTTACGCCCTTGCCCCAAGACACTTCGGACTCATTCGCTTGGTGTGGATACCAGGGCATAAAGGTTTAACCCTCAATGCATATGCAGACGCACTCGCAGTGGCCTCACATAATTATCCCATAATTTCTATATTACGGACGCTAGCATTTATCGCCGTGGCACGCTTTGAAAAATTTGTCATGTCAGATCAGTTTGAAAATTCTCGATTGGCAACATCGGATTTTTCCTATCTTAAGTACCCTTGGAAAAATCGATGGTGCTCCTCTAGAACAGCGGAGATATCAATTACGAGACTAAGATGCCGAGTCCCCCCCCCCCCCCCCCTGAACTTTTATCTGCACAGGTCTGGTCTGGCACAGTCTCCCCTTTGCCCCCACTGCAACGAGAGTGAATTCCTTCACTATTTCCTCTTAACATGCAGGTTATACACAAACCAACGTAGGAGACTGTTAGAAGAACCTCTCCGTAGGTTGCCTCTAAATTTATCCCTTCCGGTGGTCCTCTCCTTTGGAGCAACTGAAAAGGGATTTAGCCACAGGAATGTTTGGGAGGCCGTATGCGATTTTATAAAGGCAACAAAACAAATAGAATGTTAAGCTGAGGCATAAAGTCACTTTATTTCCAACTATATTACTTGCTTGTTTTTATTACCTCTATTTATCTTATTTCTAATCTATCATTTACCAATTGGTTCTTTGTTTAAACATCCCTATGTAAATAACCCAGATGGTGAAACCCTTCGATATCACAAATGAGGCACCGTCCGCTTCATGGCCGATTCCCCGTAGCGGGTCACGCCAAGACTCTGAGGAACAAACAACCAACCAATCCTGTGAGCAAGCAGTGGTTGCTGGTTGCTGGGCTTCGGGTAGGTGTACGGTGGCTTGAATTCCTCTTCAATATATATATATATTCTATATATATATATATATATATATATATATATATATATATATATATATATATATATATATATTTCAGATATTTTGCATTGTGTTACAATTTATTATGAACATACAGCGGCCAGACGTTCTTTTAAAGAATTTTGTTATAAGTAGGTTCCGCTGCACATGTATTGAGTGTGCAGCACACTGAGAAACTTACCTGGACTTTGCCCATTCACATCACCACATCCAGGTGCCGCTGTAAAGAAAAAAATCACAATGAAGATTGGGTTCTCGAAATACATTGTCATAGTTGGCAAATAAATGTAACAATACTTCATGAATAGAACTATTGAAATTTTATACGAAAGTAGTTCATTTAAAGTAACACAAAACAAAACACGCGAAGTGGTTATTACGGTAAGAAAATATACAACAGGAACATACATGAAACAGTAAATAAGGATATCCCGATATCACATTGTCAGGCTTAAAGACAACTACAGCCACGCTGTTGATGACATGCTATTTTATTCGCTCATTTGCCGCGTATGCATGTACATTATTCTATGTATTATGCCAACGACACGAGCGAGACGGCTTCACGAGATTTGTATTAAGCCATTCGTGTTCTTCCTGTTATTCAACATATTATATGCGCGCCACGAACGTTCATGTCATCGAATGACATTCTTATTCTTCATGCGTTGGCGTTATTTTGCGCTACATTGATTTCCTACGAGGAAATAAAACGAACCCCATGACATTATGATTGCACCTTGTCATGTTCGTTACAAGGTACAAGGTGTGTATTTCATCATCCGACTGTCTTAACTCACTGTCGATGTCGATCATGCACAAGCGTCGCGTCATGTAAATTTATGTATCTGCCTACTTTGCGAAACGACCACGGGAGCCCTAAGACACTTTTGTGCATTTAACTACGCATTTCACATTCTCAACGCGATAGTCATGCGATCATTTGTCAAATAGTGCGATTAAAAAACTGCGCTACAGGTAGATCGAAATACAACGTTGCGGAGATGACGTGAAAAGACGTACACAATAAAAGCGCTATCAACTGAATTTATTGAAAAAACTTGATGGTAAGAGGACTTCCATGAGAGGGAAAAATCGGTTTACATTGAAATTGTGGAGGCGGGAGCAGCAATATTGCTGAAATGTCTTTAGGCGTTGGTCGTGGGCTGATAGCTTAACGTTTTTTCAATAAATTCGATTGATAGTCTGCGCTTGTATTGTCCACTTCGTTTCATGTTTTCTCCTTAACTTTGTATTTTGCATTAACTGTAACGCAGTTTTTCAATCTTGGAAAGCCAACTAGACCAGTACCGTACTTTGCTCACGTTTTCAAGAGTATTCCTTCTGCGCTGATGTGGTGCGAATTTCGGAACACGGGAAGTTAACAGGTTGACCGGGAGAACACAAAGACTATATTAGAAATCTGGAGGCTTGAATGGCGTGATGTTCATGTTATGCTAATAGGCAATATGCGAAATTAACAGCGCCATCTAGTGAACGCAGCAGGTACCATATCCGCCATTTTGATGCTGGCGAGGCTTGACCACTACGCGCGGGTGACCCCCATGCGAACGTACGCGTTTCAACGCTTTGACTGTCGCAGTCAGATTTTTTTGCTGGCGAAATGCCAGTACACTGCTGTGTGCCGCTGTGCAAGCAGGGCTGAGTCACAGACAGCGATGGGAGCAAGGTATGTGGCATGAATTACAATTTTCCAGCGATCATTTAAACGCAAAACAGGGTATGGCGTGCACAAGCTTTATGGGCAAAGTCTAGGATGCATGTATCTCCGCGGTGCGCGGGCTGCACGAGAGCAATGCAGGACTAACCATTGTTCTGTGTTTCGCGGACAGGCCGTGTTTTTATGGGTTTGTCAGCTTTGCGGCTAGGTGTTTTCACTACGTCGGGCCTCTACACGACAGGGATGCTCTTCGATTTACCGTCTCGAACTCGCTGGCAAGCTGTGTGGCATTCAAATATTCTCATGACTTCGGGAAAGCCTCGGACTACCCGCGGACTATCCGCGGTGAGTCTGAGATGGTAAACCGAAGAGCCCCCGGTGATTCCGTCCAGTCGAATAGAGAGTCCGCCCCTACTGGTGGGGTAACAGTGTGACAGAACCGAACTATTAGGACGGGCTTTTTTGTGAAAAGATTACACCATGTAGTTAGACGGCGTAGAAATGTTTTTTTTTTGAAGGTGATTGCGCACAGAGACGTGCAGAGCTTCCGCTATTCCGAGTAACATGCCGTACACGCATCCTAGAAAGGCAGCTCGGTTGCTTGTCCGCGTTCAAGCTCCGTTGTGTCCGCAAGTACGGTCACCGCGCAGCAATAAAACAGTCATTCGGAAGATAAGTGCTATGCCCACTTTCGAATAGAAAAGTATCTGCTCAGGCACTTAACTTCAATACCCCCAACGTGCGCGGACGCAACTTTTCTATTGGGGCCTCTCTCACTAATTTTCCTTTACCAATGAAATAAAATCGAAAAGAGCGGGGCGCAGTGCCGCAGTTTTCGAAAACTGGCACCATGAGTATCGCCAGGGCTTGACTGAATGACGTGCTGCATGAGTTCAGAGCGCAGCAGTCCTATTTATTCGTAAGACGGGATTCATTCTCTGAAGTTTAGTCTCTTCGGCTCAGTTGCGTTGCAGCTGTTCTTTAATGTTGCAACTCACCTCACTTGAAAAATGTTTCATGTTGCATTATAAAACATACAGCTGTGGAGACAGCCATAACTTAGTTCTATGGGATTCAGCATTTTAGCTGCCTTACACTCGCAGCTCCTAGAAACCTTTGAAGCTACTTAGATATAAAAAATAACTGATTTAAATTTCCCCGAGTGTCCACAAGTGACAAATGCCTCTTAAGGCTTGCTGTGAAGGAAAGGCTGCCAAGAAACCGGGGTGTGTCCAGAAAAAACTGAGAGGGAGGGGGTCACATTACAAGTGCATCATTACTCCTGCAATGCAAATATAAGTGTGACCTCTATTCCCTGTGAGATGAATTTGCGATAGTGCCTGTGTTTGTAAACAACAATCGTTTAAGCAGCTAAGAGAAACCTAGCTCATGACGTCGCACTGAATGTTTGTTTGCTTATAACTTGCAGGTATCCTTCCACCGCTTTCTGAAAGATGCAGTAACATACAAGTGGCAAGATGTGGCAAGATTCCTGAACAGTTTGTCCACATCACATGTTCGGGCACTGGGAAACGTCTTGCTGTGGCCATCGCAGTAGCTCAGCGCAGTGAAGCAAGTGTTGAGGAGTCGTACGGCCGTACTAGCGAACGCGTTGCCGTCGACCGCTCGCCCACATTAAAATGGCGGCGAGGTCAAAATGCACAGTGTTGCCAGAGCACAAAGCAATTTCGCATATGGTCCATTAAATGTTATGCATTCCATGCCTAATCAAAGCTTATGAAGATATTCAAGTGGCTGGAAAAGCACGTCTAAAACGTGGTTGCTTGCATTCAAACACGTTAGAGAATGGTAAGAAGGAGAACGTCTAACGTAAGCTATTGTCACATTGTCAATAAGGTCAATGATAATGACGTAACAGGGAAAAGGTCACCAGTTCCCTAAACACTTTAGGCAGATTTCAGCACCTGAAAAACCAGTATCACTAAAAACACAATAATATTGGCCTGCGAATCGACAGATGCATGAAAGCCAAAACTTTTCTGTTACTTACGCAAGAATCACAAGACATTCTTGTGTAATTTTTGGTGCTCTTTGTTGAGAATACCGCAATCTATGTCACGTAATCGATATGACTATAGAGAAAAGTTTTGTGGTGTAACCTTTGTGATAGCCCTTGAGTGCGTTGTGAAACATCAAAGTTTGTCGTGAGTTGAGCGACTCTACAGTATTATTTTTAATGATATCAGACATTCACCCTGTTTTAGGGTACATATTTAAAATCCTTCTTTATGTGCCTAGTAATGCGCTAGTTGAGTGGAAATGGAGTTTCGTATGAATTATCTTACCATGTCTTGTGAAGCAAAGACAGTTAGCCCGATCTGCTTTCTCAACTGTAGTGATATCATCACTACAATACAACTATTACGGTGCACATACTTAATTATATTGTCGAATTTTGTGAAGCGTTATCCTCTTCTTTCCTACGCATTACTTCCATCACATACACTGAAAGTAACAAACTGACACAGCACAATAAGTGTTGTAAACTTATTGACCTATTACGACTACGCAATCATCTTTCCTGCTTTTCATTCCTTGTCTATTGCATCACATATACGGAGGTAACAAACCGAAACGGAACAAGAAGGGTTGTAAGCTTATTGACCTATTATGACTACGCAATCATCTTTCCTGCTTTTTTATTTCTTGTCTATCTGTCCTAAATACACGCACATACTTTTTTATGGAGAAATTGCCCAAGAAAGGACGTTTACGCATCTTTGAATTACGAAGCAATCCTGCCTATCTCTAGAAAAGGTAATGATTATTTAACCGTAACATTGAACTTTGTAATGACAGTGTTATACTGCCATATATTTGTTTTTCAAACGCACAGGTTATGTGTTAATTGTTGTGTTAATAGAGAGTTTTAATATAGCGCACTGCGAGCCCTTGCGGTGCGGTCGCTGCCACTGCCCACGCGTCTTAACGCGAGTCGGCGTTTGCGTTCGCGGCCCGCGCACAGAAAATCTGAAATAGCGTGCTGCGATCACGGGTCGCATGTGGCCCGCAAACGCTGGTTTCGAGGCTACGGTGTTGCTGCGATCGTGCCTTACGTTTTGCAGCAGGGCAAACGCTATTCTAAAACTCATATGGCGCCCGCTACGCCCGTAACGCCCGCAACGCCCGCAGTGTCTGCAAACGGTTTTCTAAAACTCCCTAATACTTATAACGCGAAACTTCGGCCAAATCTTGGTTGTTTAAGCACCAGAACTGGTCGTCAACGTGAAACACAAACTCACGAGGTGGATTGGGATACTTCGAGGTACCTGCAAAACACGCGAGTGGAAAAGTATTTCAACAAATCAGCGCAACATCTTCTGCGAACATTTTAATTCAAATCTACAAAATAACGTTTACTACACGTTAACTACAAAGATCGCTCAATACATTGGCATTGCTCTAAATAAGTAGAATGTTAGGTGCTAACTTTGTTCGCCAAAAGTGACATCTATTAGGCATTTTGTTTCTCACAATCAATGAAAAATCATAGGCCAAGTTCCAAATGACTCATTTAAAATTTTGTAGGGGACATATTAAAAATCATGGTCTGCGGATATACGCATGTGACTGTCTCGCCACATTCTGAGAACAAACTATTGAGTCGAGCTTCATCATAGAGGAGTGGGAAACGCTTCGCAATTCAACTGCCACGATCACGTCACAGCTGTTGAGCTAGCATGCATAAAGGCCACTAGGCTTGTCTAAGCAGCCGCTACGTTGGACTACGTAGCAGCACGTTCCGCAGGAATAAAAATTTGGCAGATCCCACGTATACCTAGAAATCGACAATATTCAAAGCATGCGGAGGTATGGTGACCATGTTGCATTTTTTTTTCGATTGAGCGAGACGTCCTAAAATCATGGTATATATATGTACAAATGTTGCACGCAGAGACAAATGTTAAAAAGTTTCAGATGCCCCACCGCGGTGGTCTAGTGGCTAAGGTACTCGGCTGCAGACCCGCAGGTCGCGGGATCGAATCCCGGCTGCGGTGCTGCATTTCCGGTGGAGGCGGAAATGTAGGCCCGTGTGCTCAGCTTTGGGTGCACGTTAAAGAACCCCAGGTGGCCGAAATTTCCGGAGCCCTCCACTACGGCATCTCTCATAATCATATGGTGGTTTTCGGACGTTAAACCCCACAAATCAATCAATGAAAGAGTGGCAGATGTTTGTATAACCAGTTTTTTCGCGCTTGCGCAACGATGCCAACAGTAGCACGCTTATTAGCAACACCAGAAGGTGATATGAAGCGCTGATGCTTGCAAGGATGCTGGCCCTGGACCCTGCTACATGAATCAACTTCAGCGCAAGGCAACTAACCATAATTGACGTTAACCCGACGTGAGGGCTGTGCCAAAAAGGTACATAAGGTAATGTTTATAAAATTCGGTAGGCAGCACTGCAACCACTATTGACGTTTCAAGAAGATAAGAGTCTATTTGAATAGTAGTTCCGAAAGCTGGCGTAGCTCTGTGGTAAAATTCTTCATTGTCACGCATAATGCTTGGATTCAATTCAAACTGGGACCCTAACGTTTATTCTTTGGATTCGTGGGGTCGACGCTACCGATGCCGAGTACTTTTTAACGCTCACACATTAAACTTGCCCGTGTGTGTTCTCGTCCCTCCTGGATAGATACTAAGTGTCAATCGCCTGTGGCACATACACGCATTTCAGCGGCACATACCTGCCCGTGGGTATGTGCCACTCACTGTCTGGCGAGAAGTGTTTGACGACGTACGCGACGGGATTGTGACATTATTCATGTCTTGACCAGTGCGTCATATTCGTGAAACCACATCATTCTCTCATGCAAATTTTGTTTCATTCCAACTTAATGGGCTGACCGCAAGAACACCCAAACGTAAGTGGCTAGATAGATAGATAGATAGATAGATAGATAGATAGATAGATAGATAGATAGATAGATAGATAGATAGATAGATAGATAGATAGATAGATAGATAGATAGATAGATAGATAGATAGATAGATAGATAGATAGATAGATAGATAGATAGATAGATAGATACGCTCTAGGTCACCAAATTTCGCTAAGAATTGCTCCGCATTTATTGAACTTATGTTTATTTGCCCTATTAGTCACTTAGTACTCTACACGAGCTAGATTGATCTTGTCGTAATAGAAATTTTTATATCCTCGAAGCCCCACACGTAAATATTAATTCGAAATCCAAAATGAAAATCAGCATCATATCCAAATCAAGTGGTGAATAAGTGAGGCAATCTATATACTTCAGATATTTTTATGAGGACTAAACGCTGGGTGATTTGGTACTCTATAACAACAAAAAGTGTGAAAAAAGACAAAGAAACACAATGCACATGCACAAGTGCAGTGCAGGTTTCTTTTGTGTTCTTGTCGCTTTTTTTCGCACTTTTCGTTGTTTTATTGGTAGTTCAATATGCTGTACCTACTCCAATGATGCAGATTTAAGAGTGACACACTGTGATCAGAATAATATAGCAAAAAACATGTGAATACTTGCCACGGTTGTGATGTCGGTAAAAAGCTCAGCGTTCTAGGCGTGAGTTTTTCCTTGTTTCAGTTTGTTATCGCGACGCCCACATTCATAGGAGTTAATAATGCATTCACTCATGGTCAAGACATACGTTTTGCGTGGACGTTCTATTTGGTACAAGTGTTCTGAGTTGTGCGTCAGGTGTGATAAATATATTATTAAACTGCGTTGTGGCAGTTTTTAACCAATCCAAGAAGGTGTGTATGCCACTAGATTGACGTGATTATCTTGGTTTAACCTATCAAAGTAAAATGAAATATTCGTAAAAAGTTACTCCTTCTGGAATTTCTTTCCATGAACACACCAAATAATTAGTAATCGTAAATTTAAATCGAAATAATTCTGAATGAATTGAGGACTAACCATTTGCAGCTTTTTCCAGCGAGGGCGCTGTAATGAATGATGAGACATGTTTTATGTGAAGCAATAATCCTTCTCCATATAAAAGTGACGATAAATAACAAAATACTGCAGACGTGGTAAAACTATTATTTGCAACGAAATATAGAAGGAGAAAAAAACCATTTTGTGAGAAAGGTTTTGTATATGAATATACATAAGGCTAAAAAGTGTTTTCCATCAAGCGTAGCGTGCATATATGCATGCACTAGAAGCAACACAAAATAATTCAATATTTCGTATTTATTCTATCACAGAAATATATTCACGCTAGGCTTGATGCAAAAGCTCCACGTTATTTGAATTTCATTATATGAATTTGGGTCTATGTGGTTAGTTTCTTTTGTAAAACGTCTTTAGCAACATAATTTGTCGTCATCACTCATGTTTCGAAGGTGGTTATATAGATCAAGTAATAAAAAAGCAGTTTTTTCACAACAATAGAGCTCTTTCAGAGGTTCAAAAGTTTTAAGAGTTTCTAGAAGCAACATTAGAGTAGCTTGAGCCATAGCCTAATAAGAGGGCGGAGCTGACAGGGTGGTTTTGCACTATTGATGCCAAGCCTGGAGGAAGTGCGGAACTAGACAGCCTTATTCTATCATTTCTTTCGTTTTTTTCTAGTTCGCCATAACTTCTTTTTTCCTCTCTCTGTTATTGTGCCCTTTTTACTCCGTTTATTTATTGTTCTTTCTTGATTTTTGCACCATTTTCTTTCTATTCGTTTCTTTTTATTTCTTTCTATTTCCGCGCTTCTTTCTGTTTTTTTGTGTCACTTTTGTGTCACTTCTTCTCTATTTCACGCTCGTTTCTGCTTTGAGGTTCCCATTTATTTATTTCTCTCTTGATTTATTTTGATTTATTTCTCCTAATTTCCTTGCTTAACTACATCGTTCCTCTTTTCCTCCGTCCTCACACTCATATTTCTCCGTCCACACTCACTTCCCTTTCCTACTCGCTTACTATACGACATCGAAGAAGGCTATGTTACGATCTGCTAGAAGAGCCAGAACAGAGGTCAGCTGGTTGTATGTAGAGTAAATGTTTTGCGCGGTACAAAGAAACAAAATCGATGGAGAAAGAACAATACGGGATAACACCAGCGCTTGTTTTTTTTCTGCATTGTTCTTTATTCATCACAGATTTTTTTAGGAGCGAAGCTCCTTAAGGCGTGGGCTGTGCGTCCCCTGTATGTAGCCACCTCTCGTTCAGTTCTTGCAGTGTTCACTAGATGGCGGTACTTGTAGCTGACGGCATTAAGTATTACGCTAGCCACCACCCGATCTGAAGGGTACAGCCATACCCATCCGTCCATCCGTCCATCCATCCATCCATCCATCCATCCGTCCGTCCGTCCATCCGTCCGTCCGTCCGTCCGTCCATCCAACCGTCCGTCCGTCCGTCCGTCCGTCCGTCCATCTGTCCGTCCGTCATTCCGTCCCATCCATCCGTCCGTCCGTCCGTCCGTCCGTCCATCCATCCATCCATCCATCCATCCAAAAGATGCAAGATGTTATAAACTAGACGGCGGTACGTGTAGTTGATTATGAAAGATGCGAGGTGTTATAAAATAGGAATGATGCCACATATGGCGCGTGTCATCGTTCGATATAGTGCGGCGACGTACGCTAGGAGGGGCGTTGCAATAAAATCGAGTGGGCAAAATGTACGGAGGATTCATGGTTTACCAGGTTTACCTCCGGAGCTTCGCCCACTCATCATCATTCACTTCGTGGATGTGGCGGCCCTTTTTTTATTTTAACTCGGCCACGAAAACTTTATATTCTGTGAGCTGCCTAGATAGCATAGTTCTTGGGACGCTGGCCTTCAAATCGTGGATGCGCAGGCTCGAAACCTCCCAAATTGTGAGGACTTGTTTTTCATGTTTCTCTCTCTTTCACTTCCCGCTCATCTCTTTCGCTCTTTCACTCACCCGCTTGAGATGCGCTGAACACTTTGGCGCACGGGTTCCAAAAATGAAGTAAAAAAATTCAGAAGCGGACGAAAAGAGCACGTAGTGATTGGTTATGATGGCAGTTTTGGGTGACTATTGGCAATATTTTTCTGAGCTAGAACAGCTTCGCAACACAAAAATTCAGAATATTTAGTGGTGCAAAGCAACGACTAAAATATAAATTAGCCGCAATGTGCTCTATCACGCAGAAGAGGTGATTTGCACAAATAAACTCTACCTGAAAAATTCATCTGCTACTAAGGAAAAGAAAACATCTGCTGTCAGACCGAATGAAATATTTTACTGTTATTCTGTGCAAGTGTTTTGTGAATGATGGGGCATTACGCCAGCTGCCTTGATAAATGCTCTGTTTCTTGACCTGGAAAAAAATTTCCTTTGTTTCAGGTTTTTTTTTAAACTTCATATACAAGGACAACAAACAGCCTGTTGGCAAGATGCTCATGGGTGAGTGGCGTAAGAAAAATAAGCAAGACTGTTATTTTTATGTTACCGCAAGAACATTTCCTTCCAGAATAAACTAAAAAAAATTGAGAAACGTAGGGAGATGAGATATTTAAATTAGTCTTTAGAGTTTACGCTTGCAAGCAGAAGTACCGCAACTCAAAAAAACGTTTGTTATTGTTTCGTTTTTTTTATTTCGAGCTATATTTGTCACGGACAGCGGTCGCGGCAGTGGTCAACTACGGTACCCTTGTTGTGATATCACAACAGCCTTCGCTACAAGTGCCATTTTCCAATTTTATCACTTGGCGGAATTTCATTTGGTTACTGCCACAGGGATATATGCTCCACTGTGTTTGATTACATCAACGCAACTAAAAGATTATGGTGCTAGTGAACCCTAACCTTTTCAGATCTTTAGTTTATAATTCGTAGCTATGTCTGTCAAAAACAAGAGATGGTTTGACCGCTTGCTCAGCAAACAGTTTCGTTTATTGGTATTGTTATTTCTGAACTACTTTCAGATTAGCTTTATTTTCATTTAAGTTTCATTTAGGTATCCTGCCACCTGATTCTTGGCTCATCCCCCTCTGTGGATGAGCGCCATCCATCAGATGTCATCATCATCATCATCATCATCATCATCATCGTTGTCGTCGTCATCATCAAAATTGCATGTAGCGCCTCAGAATGCGGCGCTCGTCAAGGAAGAAGTGGTCATTGGGCGGCGCAGCGGGTGCAGCATGATAATAAAAAATTAGTTCGAAAAGTGAACGCTGTCAGGGCGGGATCTTTCAATCTTTCTCGTGTTAGCTCCGACAGATAATGGTGACACAATAAAGAACACACAGCCCTGATCATCCCGCATTAATCCCGCCGGTCTGCCACTAATTCTTCCGGTCCTGACGCCCAAGAAGACGCCAGACCTTGCGGTGCGGCAGTCGCTGCGATTCAACATGTCGACCTTCCACCATTTTAGCTCAACAGCCCCCGCACATGGTTTCTGCAGGTCGAGGCGCACTTCCGTCTACGGCAAATCACCAGCCAACAGACCAGGAACTGGCATCTGGTGTCCTGCTTACCTCCGGACGTAGCCGGCGACGCGACTTAGCTTATATTTTAGCGTCATCGCACCCCAGTCAATCCTACGGCACGTTGAAGGCAGCTGTCGTTTCCCGCAAGTCTGAGTCCGAACATAGCACACTTCAACAGCTCATCACGTCTACAGAGCTCGGTGACCGTCGGCCATCACAGCTCCTGCGACGCATGCGCCAGCTTCTTGGTGGCCCCTCCGCCCCTCAAGAGGAGAAGCTGTTACGTGAGTTGTTCCTCCTGCGCTTACCGCAGAGCATGGTCTCGGTCCTCGTAGCTGCAGGAGATGTCCCTGCAGACACACTCGCTGAAATAGCTGGCTGAGTGGCGGACTACTCGCGGGCACATAGCCTCAGTGCCATTACCACATCGCCACCGGCCACCGCGGCAGACCCGGCACTAGCGAGAATCGATAAACCATTTAGACGCCCTTGCCAGGCGCCTCGATGACTTTGTACCTGCGCATTGTCGACCTTCATCCAGGTTCCAAATACACAGTCGCCCCTCGACGCCCCCACGATCTCTGGAACTTCGGCCAATCAAAGCGCCGCGCGACATGTCATCCTCAACCATGTGCTGGTGCCACCGCCAATTTGTGCCTCTGTTCGCAAGTGCACTCACCCATGCTCCTGGTCGGGAAAGGCGACGACCTTCCACTGACGGCGGCAAGTGCTACTGATCGAGAATCATGCCGTCTTTTCTATGTTTCTGATAAGATCACTGGTGCTTGCTTCCTAGTCGACACAGGAACCCAGGTTAGCGTAATCTCGGCCACGTGTGCAGATCGCCGTCGCAACAAACAGGCCTGCCCGCTCTGAGCGATCAACAATTCCGCCATTCGCACATACGGCCAACGCTTCATTACACTTGACCTTGTACTACCCCGTACGTTCCGCCCTTATGACGGACTACGGGATGCCGTCCTACGATTTTGTGGCGCTGAACACCACCTCCGACAAGAGACAGACCACAAGGAAGGTGCTTCTTCATCTACACTGATGAAGCCTTCCTCGCGGTTCCCCTCGACCTCATCCCGTCCAGCGCTGCTCCACAACAACGAGGTAAACGACCTTCTTACCACAACCGACTCCGCTGGCGTATCGCAGCGCACAACGCCCGAAGATCGGCTTTTGGTTGACCGGTTGGTGCCTGTGGACACTTCGGTGAACACGACGACTTCAGCGCCTACTGACGCCGTGTGCGACACCTAAACCAGCGCCACCTGGAACCTGTTCACCGACACCACGTGCGGCACCATAACCGAACAAGCTGCTGTTACCCACGCCAGCAGCAAAGCTACCGCCAGCATAGCAACGACTGCGAATGACGCTCCAGTTATGCCCATGGCGAAGTTACCGAATGTGACTCCCCGGCTACGCAATCATGTGGCCAGCGTGCCATCCCGATCCCAAGAGCTCCTGTGGCAGCTACCATAGGTGGTGACGTAGCCACATACATGGCCTGCTATGGTCTGGTACAGTCCAAGTGTCCTGTGGATCCCGGCTTGCTGCTGGCCATCTCTTGGGACAGCGCGGAAGAACTCGAAACCAATCAGCACTTTCCGCATGACCTTCGACGACGCCACGGTGCTGATCATTGCTGCTCGAGTCCGGGGCCTTTTCCTTCAGCATACGCCAGAGATGTACCAACGTTGCTGCTATTAATGTACATCTTGCGCTCGTGCCATCAGCCCGTTGCTGTTCAACGCACTTGTCCGCCGACGTAACTACAGCCCGTCGGAAACCACAGTGTGCAGCGCAGAGCCTTTCTTCCGGCGTGCCGTTTCAAGGACCATTGACCAGCGTGCTCATTCCCGCACCTCATGCAGACAGCGTCGAATTCTCAACAACGCTCGTGCCTACGACGTTCATGCAACACTTGCGGCACCATCCCTCACGAGACCTCATCACGCTCTGCGCCATCCTAACTAAAGTATTATCTGAAAGGCGACCGGTAGTGCCACCGATGCTGGCGGCCGCTAGGGCCTCGGCATGTCGCGTCAATGCTGCCTACCAGATCTGTTCGGCACGCACCTCTCCCACTTTGTGGCTCCCAGTCTCGCCCACTGGAACTGTGAGACACCCAACGTTTTTTTTTTTTTTGTTGACAACCTGGACTTTCCAAGCGGACACTTTTCGGACTGTCGTTCATGTATATAGTCTCTTTCCATCTTTTTATTTGTACATATGTTCTCGATCGCGCAAAGCGCTAGGGGGGGAAGGAGCCCTGTAGCGCCTCAAAATGCAGCGTTCGTCAAGGAAGAAGAAGTGGGGATTAGGCCGCGCAGCGGGTGCAGCGCGATAATAAAAAATGAGATCGAAAAGTGAACGCTGTCAGGGCGGGATCTTTCTGGTGTTAGTTTCGACATGCAGTATCAGATGCGGCAATTAAGGCAACCGAAAGCTAGAGAAAGAAAGAGGGGCAGGCATGAGATCTATTGATGCACCATGGAAGGGAAACTATCTTGCATAAAAGAAACACCTGTGAATATACTTATTTTTTCTACGTTCAATCACTGTTTTGCTGACAAAAAGTATATCTGTCAATTGTCAATTTGTTGGAAAATTCCATGACTAAAAATGTCGACGGTCACGAAAAATTTAAAAATTCTGTCTCTACAACAAACTGCAGAAGTAATTAAGTGCTGCCCTAGGAAAGTTTTCATATAACATGTTCATAAAAGTTCAATTGCCATTCTTTTAAACACCACCTGAGGCACGGTTCGGATAGAAGCAAAACATGCAAGTTATATCGACGTTAAAAACTTACCTACTGCAATAAGAAGAAACAAATACCAGCACATATTCATTGCCCCCTTGCACATGTAACCGTTTGACAAAACAACGTAAAAAAACTGCTTAAAGCCGTGGCTATATATCGTATAGATGCACTAGCGCTGCTTTATTCAGAACTAAGGTTCAGACTTTCTGTCTTGTATAAAGTTTGAGCTTCGTCATAGTCCAAATGGAAAGTACTCTTTGAATCATTCATTTCAGTCTTCTAAAAAAGGTGTGTCATTTGGTATTATTTTGCTCGCTTATAGTAAGCAGTGTTGTGTCTTTTTGTCGACCCGACTAATCTTCACGCTGCTGACAAAGTTCACAATTCCCCTAGGAGTGAAACGTATGGACACTCATTCGTTTTGTTTCTTTGTCACTGAAGAATATGACGAACACCAATCGTCTCTTTTCTGTATTTGGTTCAGCATGAAACAATCCACCGCACAGTGAAGTCTGCACAAAAAGCTAAATTTTCGTGTGCATTGACCTATAGCATTCTGCTTTATTTTATGCTTAAGTAAACCAACAGTTGCAGAAACACTAGAGTCACACAGACTCCTACGCATCATCGTAGCACGGCTCGAAGGTCAAAGCGATCTTCGTATTGTTTTTCATAATTGAATGAATTCAAGACATCCTTCATTCAACGTCACTTATTTGACCCCTTCCTACTGTGACAATTCTTGTGCGAACATAGTTTCGCATATCCTTCAGGCTTATAAGCATTGGAAGCTTAACGTGGTCTTGGAAAACGTCTGGGATGAGCCCGTCATTGATCAAGTGAGGATGCAATGAAATGGCGTCATTATGTGATGTCTAGTAGGTCCCGGTGGGGCCACCATGAGAAAATTTTGAGGACGTCAGAAACTTTCACAGTTTAGGTATCTTGGTGATGTCATAGGTTCAAGTGATCAGATCATCATAAATTTTGCGACGCCACCGACGATCGGTTTTTGCCATTGCGTAGGCATTTAAGGCTTCACCTTCAAACGTTGCTTGATTTTCACACTGCTCTAATTAACCACTGGAAAAAGGCCTCTTCTGTTAATCACCAGTCTCCCTTCTAAAGTGTGAACTGATTCTAGTACCACAATTATTTTTTTCACTGCGTTAAACTGTCTGACCACCTCTACTGCCTTTCATAACATTTGGTACGTTTTCTGTTGCTCTTGTTGTCCACTGGTTATTTGTTTTGAGCTTTACGTGGCCCACGTAGGTAAATTCGTTTCACATTCTTCCAACTAGAATATTTGAAATGCTTGTTTGCTTTCGGATTTTTTGTCACGTCCTCCCATTTTCTAATGTTACTTGTGTTCCGTTAAGTCCTAGATTACGTCCAACTTTTGAATTACATTGTTCCTTTAAAATTCTACATGTTTCAGCTGAATATGTTCAAACTGGCAATATGCAGTGATTGTACGGTTTGTGCTTTAATGACAATGAAAGATTTTCTGGCGTAGTTTATGAGTGCTTGCTTTAGGCGCTCTAACGCATCCTTATTCTTGGATATGCGTATTTTTGGGGGCCGCTTCCGTGACCAAAATACGTCAATGAAGCATTGGTGTACCCTGGCACAGAACACTTTCGTGGTAAAAAATGGCTGAAGAAGAACAGATAGAACTGATATTCCCGATTAAGAACCGTCCATAACATTCAGCTACTTTTGTACTCTTTTTTTCTTATTTTATGAAGAGTTAAATATAAGCTATCCCGCGTCAAGCGTCAGGGACTGCTGCTTCTGTTTGTCTATCTTTCAGTCGTCAATGTTGTTAACGCTTGTGATGGGTGTCGAGTCGCGAGATGTCGAAATAGATTCTACTGAGTTGTCGCCAGATCTTTAACGTCTTTCTTGACGTGAGAATCGAAACAACTGAATGCAGAAAGACACGTCACAAGAGAACTTTAAGCAAGAAAAAGCACTTCTTCTCTAACTTCTTTTTGTGCTATGTATTTTCGCATTTTATTATATGTCTGTAATGCACAATTGAGGTCCTTAAAACGTATTTCTAGATGCTATACATTTAATATCGATATTCTTATTAATGCTGAAATGTGTAGGGTCCACATATAATAGGCGCATAAAAAAGAGGATAACAAGTGTCACTGTGCATGCCACATTGCGAATTTCACCACGAATACCTACTAAATCCCCAAAGCATCAGTTTTACTGTAGTCTAACTATCCGAGATAAAGTTACTAAAGAAACGTCGCAGAAATTGCTTGGATGGGGCAAGGAGAGTTTAACTCGTTAATGGAGGGCAGATGACTTCAATGGAGCAGACATATGGTAAACATTGTACAGCTTTGTTTTCATGGTAGCTATATGACCATTAGGTTCGTGTAGCACGTACGTCCGTATATTGCATAGAACGTTTGGAATAGCCTAGTATTTACCTGACAAACCAATACCAAACATTCACTCAAGCATGGTTTCTCTCAAAAAGTGGCCCTAAAAAGCGTGGCACACCTGCAGAACGCGTGGAACAGTCACATCTTAAGCTGGATGAGTGTATTTATACAGCTCTGTTTAAACTCCGTTCAAACACCTACTACAAGTATAGTAGCTAGAAATCTACTTGAAATAATCATCACAACCCAGTCCATCACTGCCATACGCCGCCAGCGCTACCAGTGGCCACGTTCGTCCAATTCAATTTTAACCAGCGTGTTACGAATCATCGTCTCTCTCACAGCTACTGCCACGTTGTATTGCAGTGCGTGCGCGTGAAGGTGATGTGTTTGACAAAATGGCAAACATTCAGAAAGTGAAATAAAACGCAGAGAAAGAAGTTCAGTTTATAGAATGAATCAGTTTTTTATATCGACAGAATGCACGAACGTGCGACAGAGTTGAATACTAGAACAACTCAAGCTGCTCAACAGACAAAGACTGACCAAGGTAAGACACACAGCGTTTTCGTATCCTAACGGTACAGACATTTCTGAAATTTTATAGCTATGCAGCCAGACGATCTGAATGTGATTTTATAAATGGCCCAGACACATTCTTTCTCGCCCATTGGCCATGGTTTCGAACACCTTAGATTACTTTTGTCCAGAAACAACTAGGTAAGATAAATGTAAAAATTTGAGATGTGATTGCGGTGCAGGTTTCAATTCAGAATCTTAAGATAGAATTTGAAAAGACTTTCTCCTCTAAACCCAAATTACAATCCTATAAGGTCTTAAATAGCCGACTGCAGAATTATTTTGCACACGAAGAAACGAATGATGTTATAGCCACAGATGCTTCAGCAATGGATGAAAAGGCAGGTGTAGGTACATACTCGCATTTACTTGACTGGCCTTTTCATTAAGACTACCGGGTTTCAACCCCGTTTTTGAAGCTGAACTGTTGACAATAGTTCTCGCACTGTGAAAGCTACCTTTGTATTTCTATAACGCGATCATAATCACGGATTCCCTGTCAGTATGTACGTCTATTAGGGCATAGACAAAATCGATGGCCTTAAAATCGCTCCTTAGGCTAGTCCCTCAGTAGCTGCAGCTAGTCAGCTGCAGCTACTGAAATTAGTATAGATACTTAGTCATTGCAGCTTCGAAGTAAATAAAATCACTGACTCTCTAGCTCGAGCAGCTTTGGAAGGTCCAGTACTATCAGTCTTTCCCAAAGTGGCCACTCTAACTGCGACAAAATAGAAAAAACTTTCGCTTCGTGCAGATGCTACGAAAGCAATAATGTCAACACCAAAGTTACTCACTAATAGTTTCGTGAAAAATTCATAGGCGTCCTACAAGACAGTTGGAAGACATAATAACCAGATTTCGATATCCTGTCCCCCCTGTTGTATTTCTATTCACATAGGGTTGATCTGGCGATATCACCACTACGCAACTTTTGTTCGCAGTCAGAAACAATAGAGCACTATTTTTTATCATGTCACCAATACAAATTGCCTAGAAAGAGAATTTTATTTATCCCACTTGCTAGCCTGGGGCTAAACCTCACAATAGAAAGTATACTTTCATTTGGTGCTTCGGATCTGGGCTTCAGCCGCGAGAAAGGTTTTGATGCAGTTTGCAAGTACCCTAATGAAACTAAAAAATAAGCTTTATATTGTGTGATCATTATTCCTGCAGAAATATTCTAACATAAACAGGAGCTTTCTTTAACCATGCTAACTTCTATTCAAGGTAACGAATGCATTGTCTGATTGGAACGAGGGACAAACAATTATTGCACTCCTTTTGTTCTACCTACGGTGTCTTCTCCTTTTTTTCCTGGTAGGGGGTAGCAATATTGTATAGGAAAAAAAAACTCTCACTGAGTTATGTCATTAATTCTTGGCTGATCCCCCAGAATGGGTACAAGCCATGACTGTGGATTCATCATAATCATCATCAACAAAGCACTGATGTGATACAAGTGAGTGTTGTGATACTTCAATATCTCACCGACATGCTCACTCAAGTTTTCACATTTCAAAGCGACAGAGTGCTTTAAAGGGTGATTTATAAAGCTAGTCGGCACGAAACTTGAAGAGCTATAAGGTGTGAACGAACTTCTTCGCTCCCATTTTTTGTTGTCATTTTGATTGCTTATTGTCAAGTAGACGAGGACTTTAGTGCCTGACATGTGTTCCACAATCCTTTGCGATGTCTGCAAGTAAAACGTGTGGTCACCGAAGTGCATGCATTGCGTTTTCTAATGCCACGAGATTTGGTGTACCTTAACTCTGCTCCAATAGCTGACATTGCTCTTGCTGCATCAATACTTGAGGAACTTGGTTTTATTCCAGCTTTGCAACTGATATTTCAGGTGTCACGTAGTGCAATAGACTGATGTCGCGTGGCTTTTCTTGGATGCACTCTTTTTTTTTTTCAAAGAAATTTCGTGACATCTATGTTTTTTTTCTCGTTTTCTTATTGTTCTCCCTACTTTCGCTGGAGTGATATCCTGCTATACGTTCATTCCTAATGTCACAGTACTGGAGTCAATGTACCAAAAAAAGCGCTCAAAGATCTTCTTTCTTCCCACCCAGACACACGTACTACAGCTGCTTACATTATATTGGGGGGTCCTTATCGTAGCTGTTAGGCTACTGGGATATGACGTATGTACTTTTTTTATGCTGACAGTCTTTATTGGCAGTAAAATTCTGCTACTCTCCAAAATCTTCACGAAATCAAAATGAAGAAGTGAAATTGTTTTGAGAGCTTACAAAGCCTTCAACTTCTTGACTGGTTGTATAACTTTGACATTCGTCACATTAAAAAAAGGCGTGTTATGATGTTTTGTTCGGTGCAATCAATACGCCATTGGTCCCAAGCTAAATATTCTCATGCTATGTGTGTACATGGTGCGGCCCTGGATGGTATCAGTGGTGCCATTCATGCTGCCGCGGCAATGACTGTCTCCAAGCATGGTGAGCGCCTACCGGATGGTACACCAGTTACGGTATGCATATATATTATTTATGTAGCCGGTCATTGGTTTTGTGATGCCTGTCGCAGATTGTGAATTGTTATCACCAATGAAAAAATCACTAGGCCTGCGCGGAACGCGCAGTACAGTCACATTGAAAGCTGGGAGAGCGCCCTTTCGGAGCCTTTTACGAACTCTTTAGGTCTCTGCTATGAACACACTTCCAGGTTACCAACTACGCAATAAATCATAACTTTTGTCGAATTCAGGCGCATTCACTATGCCATCCTTGGTCATTCTTCGTCAAACCGATACGCACATGAAAATAATTTTGTGCTATTTTCGTGGTGTTGCTGACGACGATGGAGAACTATGCCTGAAGTTTTAGTAGTGGGTTGGAACATTCGACGACTCACTCGTCATGCAAACGACGTTGTGCGACGCCCGTTTGCTACTGTGCTGTAAAGCGCTTTATTATAATAACACGATTCCTTTCCCGAAATCAAGCCTACCTAAGGTCACTTTTACGTGGAGTTCCAAGCATCAGCGTGGCTTTGTGGTTGAGTACGGGGCTGTGGCACACAGCGAACCCGGAGTTGAATTCCACCGTGTCCTTAATGCTTTTTGTATACTATTTTTCTCTGATTTCGAGTGGTACTTCTTACGGACGCCGGTAGTGGTGGTGAAAAACTGTGGCCCACGTGACCCTTGTTGTGATTTCATAACAGCTTTCACTGTAAAACACACTGATCAAGAGTGAATAAACGCGGGGCCTAATAAGCACTCAGCTTATCGCAATATTTGAAGCATGTTGTGTTTTCTTTCTTCGATTCTCCTGATATTCACGTACATATAGATATCAATATACTATGCATGTGTTAGTTTGATTTTAAAGTTTTATTTTAGCCTAACAATGAAATGGAAATATGTGGAAAAACAAGAAGCCTTCACTCAGTTTTTAATGAAATTCAAGATATTTATATAGTTATCATGTATAGTGAGAACGTATACGTCTTTGCAACTAGGCCTTTTTTAAATTGTGAGCTATTCCTATGGCCTTGGCGAATGTGTTTTGCAAAGTGAATATAGAATTTGGAAACTACTGGGCTTCATGCCTGAGTGGTTATTAAAGGGCCACCCTTGGCAGCGCTCAAATAAATTCTATGATTTTTTATGTCAGGTAAAGTAACACTATCTTCTGTGGGCTCGTTCGCATGCAATAATGTGAAAACAGTAGTAAATATTGAAAAAGTAAGTTTCTGCTGTAGTGGCTAAGGGTTTTTTTAGGAAGAAGAAAGGCGTGGGTTGAAATAACAGCACCAGGAAAGTTATGTGCTCATGTAAGTAAAATTGATTTTTTCACAGCTTTGAGGATGCCTGTGGCTCCGGTGACCTATTTTTAAACTTATTGACTAGTTCTAAATAATGGAGGTCTACACGTGATCAGGGGTATAAATGAAAAAAACTGTATTACACGCAAACGTACAAAAGAACACACGTCTTCTTTCCTCAAGTTCAATGTTCAGACTACCCCACCCAACCCAATTCTCTCTTTCGGGAGGAGGCAGCGCACTCACTCCTGTCCGGGTTTGCACTCCACGGTTTATCTGGCTCTTGTATGTCAACGATTTCATTTTTGTTCGCAGTTTCAAGTTCTGAGGTAAACCGACTTTTGTGAATTGTTATATCGTCTGTCTTTTGCAGTTCTCCTAGTTTATCACAGCTCCTGTTTACTGCATACCTCACAAAGCAAGCCCTTCTTGGTAGGTGACCGTCTCTTCGAAGGCTTAGTGATCCTGACCTCAAATTCAGCGTTGGGGCTTCAGCCGGAAATGTCACGGGCTCAAATATTTACATTGTTTCCAGTAGATGTGCAACTACCATTCAAAAATACGACTTGTCAGTGAACTTACCCAGGCACATGAACGTTCGACCACTCCATGCAGAGCTGCCAGTAGATAACAAAGATGCTCTCACTGGCCAGTCGGCGCCACATCTTCAATCTTCGCGCAGTCATTGGCCGAGTGTGAGAGCGTCGTGTTTGCAGGAGCCTGAGCAAACGTAGTCATAATAGTCGAACGTGGTACCATTCCTTCAATATCTAATGCCAACTTGGCAAGGCCTGTTGATGTGCCCCAGGCAGACAGTACTGGCATTGACAAGTCCGTAGCCATAGTCTAACAGCTGGCTGATGACAATGATGGCTTCATTCTGACTCTTGACGTACCGGCCTAATGCCTCGTAGATTACCACTAGGCTGTTGTAACTACCATAGCGTCACTATATAGGTCGCTCGGACAGTGACCAGTTTGGCCAAAGTAACGATGTTTATTCCAGTGAGGTTCAGAGCAATGATTTCATTCACGCAAACGCACGAGATACGGAGCCAATAAAGATCAAATTTCTTAAAACCTGCCGCTCAACAAAGAAGTGCGATTACTTCACAAAAGGGGCTGTTGCGTAGCATCACGAGAATGTCGTCTCAGTCTTTTGCATTTGACATCTATTTGTGCTGCTGAAGGATTCCCTGGCTCACCTCACAAAGACAGATAAGGACCAGACATGAAAGTGAGGTGGCATAATTGTTTGGCAGGTGCCCTGCGACCCTCGTGTCACACCTATTGTCATCTTCCAGAAATACCTTCCGCATCACCACTAACAAATTATGAGCGCTGCCAAGACAGACCAGGCGGATTTGTCCTCCTGAGGCTTTGCGACTGGTGGCGACACTCCGTTCAGGAGCGGCTAGACCGAGGCCAGTGAAGCCTTAGGTAATCAGAACTCTTGCTAGAGACACAACACTTCGCGTGCAAACACCCATAATTGCAGCATGGCTAGTACAATTTAGCGTGACTCAGTGTGACAATTAAGAGCGCCACTATGGCTCGGGCTTGGCTAACGCAAGATCAGATAAAGACAATGCAAATATAAAAAAGAGACGGGTCGTAGCTGGTTCATAGCTTTCTAAACAAAAAAATAACACACGCCCAAACGAACCAACGATGGTATGTGCGTGCGCGCGCGCGCGCGCGTGTGTGTGTGTGTGTGCGTGTGTGTGTGTGTGTGTGTACGTGTGTGTGTGTGTGTGTGTGTTTGTGTGTGTGGGTGTGTGGGTGTGTTGTAATTGCTTTAACGTAATATTTAGTTACATTAGTACTATACCACAGTCAATAGAACGCAATGAAATGGTGATAAAATTCACTCAAGTAGAAGAGCCTGGTTGCTGCATTTGAGACACAGTGTGCACGTCGCACGTTCGAGTTTTGTTCCGAATATGCTAAATAGCTTTTTTTTTTCGCATGGCAAAAAATTATGTTCTGTAGGAACGATTGTAGAGACTGCGAAAACGACTAAAGCAGCAGCCGGAATTTGACAAGCGCACTGCGATCTTAGGCAAGCAATTTTTTTAGAGAAAGGGCTATAAAGACTAAAGCAAATTAGCCGTATGCTTTACACAATGAGGAGAAAACGTAAGGCTCATGCCATGCAGAGTTGTGCTTACCTTAATGCACTTCACCATTCTTCTTCTTCTTCTTCTTCTTCTTCTTCTTCTTCTTCTTCTTCTTCTTCTTCTTCTTCTTCTTCTTCTTCTTATGTGGGGTTTAACGTCCCAAAACCACCATTTGATTTTGACACACCGTGAAGGGCTCGGGAAATTTTTACCACTTGAGGTTCTTTAACGTGCACCCGAATCTGAGCACACGGGCGTAAAGCGGTTTTGCCTCCATCCATTATTTATTGAGAGCGTTGGTGTATAAACTTTCATACGAGTCGTATACTGGCGCAGGACTAAAATGCTTATTTTTATTTCCGTCATGTCTCTTAATAAAATTCAAGCTCTCAAGAGGTATCTGTAGAAGTTTGTATGTCATGTGTACCTCTGCCATTCTATTCGTAATAACCCCGTCCTGTCACGAGTTATGATGCATATTCAAAAACGCGTCCTATTCGTAGGGCATAATTCTAAGGCACTAAAGATTGCGTTGCAAGAAAAAAACGAATATGTTGTTTTGTGTGAGTTCCAGTGATAACGGTAATAAGAGTGCAACTTATTAACTAGGTATGCTGCTTCCGGCCAGCTTCAGTACCTGAATAAAAACGATCAACTCTTAGTCCCGAAATGCATGCACAGTTTGCTTTTTGGTCGCACTTGTTTAGAGCGGGGAAGAAAAATAATTTTCACGTTGGTCCTGGACCACGGCACGTCGAACGATTGTCAAACGCTGGACTATCTCCAGAAAACTGTGCCTGTGCAGCAATACATGGCAGAATAAAGTAAACGAGTGGTAGTTGTCCGCTTAGGAAGCCCGTAGAACTGTGCAGACTGGGTTTCAAAATATATTTGAAGAAACACGTGGCGTGTGACGTGCCATCGAATTTCACGTCCCCAGTTGTGGACACTGTGACTGAAAGGGGTTTACACTGGAAGGGAAAAATTACCACCTTCTGTTTCCACAGTCCGTTCGTCCGTCTCTACAAGTGAGGACTATCGACACCTGATGAACATTATTGTCTGTCAAAGCACAGAAGTGGATTTTCTGTCACCCTCAATGGAATGGCGGAAGAACCAAATGCGTAAGCAAACTGGTTGAAAAGAAATAAATAAATTGTGCTCAAACTAAATAAACTTTCTTTGCTGTAAAATTTTACCACAATCCTCCAAAAGCGGCTATTGGCCACTGATGAACAACCTGTGGTAATGAAGTAAAATACCGATCGAAATTTCTTTTAGGACATCTCTGACGAGTTCGGCAATGTGAGGGAAAGGGTGCAAACCGTTGAGAGGAGGGTTGTTGCGAAAGACCTCCTTTCCTCCTTCCCAGGCTAGCGAAATTTGTTTGCGCTCACTTGCACATCCTCGGTCATTCGTGTAATTTAGTTATCCATTTTGAAACATTATTCGCGTGTTGTGAAAGTGAACAGGAAAAGCTGGCTATTTTCTCACCGAAACAAAACGCGAACAGCACAAGTAAAATAAAAGCTTTTTTTTTTTAATCACTCATGTCATACTGAAAACAGAGCATGCTCGTAGTGTGAATAGTCAGTCTGCAAGAGAAGCTTTTTTGTGACGACTAAAAACGAACATAATGAGCAAACAATGATCCAACGGTACCTGAACCCATGCAAAAATTGTTAACATTCACGAGCAGGTAATGTATACCTGACTGTATCACGTCTCATATGAGAGATATCATATTTTTTTCAGATCTTGAGTACGAAACAAGACAGACATTCAGAGGAACATGAAAACGTGCAGAGATAAGAAACCGTTGAAGAGCAAATGCCACTTGAGCATTTTATTTTCGGCTAATGATTGATATTACGGTTTGAAAGTCCCAAAACCATCATCTGATTATGACAGACACCATGGTGGAGGGCTCAGTAAATTTTCGACCGCATTGGGTTATTTCACGGGCACCCAAATCAGAGCAAACAGGCTTACAGCATTTTGAATTCGATTGAAAATGCAGCTGCCACAGCCGGGATTCGATGCCGCGACCGGCGGGTCAAAAGTCGAGCACACACTACGTTTCGGCTAGTTGAGTTACTTTTATCAAGAGATTGCCTTTAGGGAGAAATGTGCAGTTTTCGAAGTGTTCGCTTTAGCGACATTCCTTGTTGAACGATTTCTCAAAGCATCAGCGAGTACATTACATACATGACATGCACAGGGTTAGAAGCGAAGACCCACAAAGTTTCTTACTAGCTATATGCACTTCCATGACCAGAAAGGACGCTATAAGCAGACTGTAGCCTAGTCAACAGGCATCTGAGCCATTCATAGCACATATTTTGTAAGCAGGAAGTAGGCTCTCACCATCACAAGTTAGTCTAGCGACACTGCACTTATGTCAGCCTAGTCTTGTTTAATAAGATGTATGGTTTGTGTGCACGCATACGAGTTGCATACGGGCGCGTAGCGGCAACATCGTTTTCCATTACTATAATGTCTCTTACTGAATTGGGAGCGTGCGGGAGATATCTTAAAATGTTGCCATGCGCTTTGTACTTGTCTCATCTTATTTTTTCATTGGAAGAAGACTCACCTTTGCTTGCACCATTCACCCGTGCCAGCGACAAACTACTGGCGCTTCCTGGGGTGTGTTAATTTCTTCCAAAACACTCAAGTGAAAATTCTGTGACCCTCTAAGGCGCTGCGGAAGAACCAATTCTGTCAAAAAACATTGTTGAAATAAGTAAATAAATGCCTCTAACAAAACAAGATTTGCCTCCGCTCTGAAAGGTAATCAATCTCCTCATCCAAAAACTACTATTATCAACGGAAGAACATTCCCGAGGTTAACGAAGTGAAATAAAAAGCAATCTCAATAGATCAGGTTATTCACACCATTATGAATAAAAATTTCTCAGTAAGGCTTCGTCATGCTGAAATTATGAATAGACACACTTTGTTACAATACAATAAGATCCGTGTAAATTAAGGTACAAGATGTATATGATTTCTTCAATGAAACGTTTTGTTATATCGAGGTTTCTTGTATACACGTTAAACTGCATATTCATGTAACTTGTGTCTAAACACTACCCTAAGTATCAAAAGATTGTACAAGAAAACAATCTCAAACTTTTATGCGTGTTCGTTTTCATGAAGTAAAGGTCATTTGTAGGAGAATATAAAAAGCCTACATATATTGTGTGGCCAAAATTATTTTAAAAATAAAAGTACTTCAGCCGCTACGACAAGTATAACGCGCGTGAACCAACAAAAATATACATAAATAAATTGTGCGAAAGCCAAATAATTTTGATGACAATGAAGAAAAAAGAAAGAGTAATAAAAATAGAAAAGGGAAGGAAAGGAAAGTAAACAAAAAAGAACACTTAATAATAACGGAAGACCAAAGGGTCTTCTCTTTGGCATGCGGGTCCCCGTATTTTGACTCTTGATTTCTGAAATTTTGTACGGTTGCTGCAAAGAATGTGCTAGCACCAAAGAGCGATGTTTAGTTCAAAGCCGCAGTCGCGGCTATTTCGCGCAATGAAATAACGAAGGAAGGGTCCATGGCACTGTTGTTTCTTTACGTGAATAGCCACATACAGGGCTTATGAATGAACATGAACTGACTAGCCCGACAGCTTGTACTTGTAACTTGTCATGGCACGCGAAATCTGGCAACCAGGTATAAAGTTGCTATCCGCGGCTCAAGAAGAAAAACTTTCCGAAGAATGCACATAAGACGAGTCGAGTTAACAACGTTCACAGTGCAACACTCAACGCACTACTCATATACGCAAACGACAATGGAAACGTATATACACAGGTATAGGGAATTGAAGCTGAAGCTTGCGGAGCGACTCCAACGTCACGCCTGGCTCTGGCGGCCAGACTTGGAGAAATTGAGGATAGGCACGGCAGAGGGCACAGGACCTATAGTGTGCTTCGCTGAAGTGGAAGCAGCTGCGACACGCACAGAACGCATTCTGTGGTCGGTGGGGAAACTTCGGCGCCGTTCCGTGAGCTTGGTGCACTAAAACAAGGCGCTTGCTGCGCGAAGTTTCCTTTTCACGGTGGAAGAAGCAGCGCCGCAGAAGCACACAACAACGCAAATGTATGCTCTCCACGTGTAAAGCTACATCAGTTGCTCGGCAAGTCATGCCGAGATACCGATCACTGAGCCACGTTTGCGGAAGATAAAACAAGCATGACACGAAAGCCGACAAAAACAACGCGAGCACTTCAACTTGACACGCAATGGTTAAATCTGAGCTTTCTGCTTTGCATCGAAGTCACTTGGTCATGCTCCCGCGACACAGAAGACACGAATGAAACTTCTCCTACATTTTATTGCCATGACCATATAGTTTTACTTTTGAAGACGATAGTCTTTCTTAGGGACCTTCGGCGCAAAAATTTTGGTCTTTCTGTCTGTCTGTCTGTCTGTCTGTCTGTCTGTCTGTCTGTCTGTCTGTCTGTCTGTCTGTCTGTCTGTCTGTCTGTCTGTCTGTAGATTTGTCTAATTGTCTCCCTTAACGGTACCCTAAACGGCAAAAAAAGAGGCCAAATCATACTCCAAACGGTTGGCCATATCTGCAGCGCCCACCAATATTGCTCAAAGTTCAGCGTTCATACTTGTGTGATTTTCAATTAAAAAGCAATTGTTGCGCATATCTGAAGCACCATAAGAACTCGTCAATACTATGTCTGTGTATTTTTTTACTAGAGAAAGCATACATAACTAATTCTAAAGACTGTAGCGTTTGTTACACTGCAGGGACCATTCAACGCTTGCAGGAAAAGGCAAGTGTTTCTAACGCTGTGCTAAAACGACATGGTGGTAGCACCTACCCGTTGCCTTGCGTTCTACACCTTATTACCTCGGAGACGGGTGCGCACGCCAGGCGCTTCATTTTCTAGGATAACTGCCAGATAGCGTTCATGTCTCGCGTGTGACATGACTTCATGCGCTCGTTCGCCTCTGCTGCATGCTCGAGGCACTCTAATGCAGCACCTCGAGAATACCATTCACCGATTTTATTGCGCTGAACATCAAATAAACGTTTTGTTCACCCTCTCCAGACGCAAGATCATCCTCTTTCGACGAAATATGCAGAGTAACATGCAGATACGGGGCCATTTTTTATTATTACGATAGCAATCATACGAACAGTCTCGGCTAGTTTTCCTCGTCACCGTCACCGACGTCTTGCACCGTATATGTACACACATCTATATATATGGAAACTCGAGAAAGAAACTACGCTCGCACCTGGCTCGTCGGTATGCGCCAAGGCGCACTTATCTCCCACGCTTACTTTGGCCTGCAAATGGGGGTGGGGAGATTAGGTTATTGTGCGCGCGCACTTATTCTTTGGTGGGGAGCATCGTCTGCCTTGACCTTTCACCGGAACAATTGCCTTAGTTGCCTGGGCCACAAAGGTCACTTCACTCACTGGGCAGGCCTCGTTTGCGAAAAGAGCACGCTTTTGAATCACAGCAAAGTAACAAATAGGCTACTCGTCAATTCACAGACATATCTGTACCTGTTATTACGTTTCGTGCGTCGTTTTTGTTTGAACAGTGCGTTAAACGGTGAGCTACAAACCTTGTTAACTCTGGTCTTGTGTGTGTTGCTTTCGTGCATCATTTCTGCGTGATCAGGGCGCTGTACGTGTGCTAGCCGATTTTAGCGTTACACTTCAAGCTGTTGCTATTGCATTCATTGCTTCCCACTTGCGGAGAAACTGTGACTTTCGTTTTTTTATGATTATATCGCTACCACCAAGGAGGATCAAAAAAATTGCTGGAGTGGAAACGATTACACAGAAGTGAAGCCGTTCCTTTGGCAAAATGGCGGCTGTGGCGGCCATCTTACTAGGGGCATGATGAGGTATCACCGTTCAGCGATTGAAAACGAAGCGTTTCCCTCGCACGCCCAACGAGTTTATTGTGGGAACTCTTTCGGGTCACATAGTGCTCCAAGTGCGTCTTAATGTTGCTAGTTTTCCGTAGTGAGCCTCTAATTGGAGGCAAAGTTCTTTGAAGATTAAGTCAATCATACTCGTTTCTGTGTGTTATTTCGTTGGGAACAAGTATCTTTTACTATATAACTAACGTAGCATTTACATAACGTATCAAATCCACTAGAACTTTAAGTGGGCACTATCAGAAAAGAGCATGTTTCCGCCATCTTGGCAGTGGCAAAAGGTGGCTTCACTTCTGCTGGCAAGGCATTGCGGGAGCTTCCACTCCAGCAATTTTTCTTTAATCCTCCTTGGCTACCACAACCATTTCCGCATGAGTGTGCATGGCTGTGACTGCTAGATAGCTCAGCAAAGCAACTATCATATGAGTTTTTATAAACGTCGAAGCAGCACATCGATAGATTTCGTGGCTTGATGTCGACAGAATGAGGCTTACTTCGAGGCATATGTCGTACCCGGTATTATTTCGAACAAGAGAAACGCATTTCGCAGTGACTCGGGCATCCTCGTCTTCTATAGTCTGCTCCACATCATAAATGTGACTATTAAGCTTTACTCATTTCATTATATACGCTTTTCAGAAGTGTTTTTACAGTTCAGAGATCTTTGTGTAGCTGCAGTGCAGGTGGTTCATAGTGACGTGACTCAAGCGCAACGCGCGTGCTCTGCACGAGTACGTAAGCAAATGGCAGCGCGTTGACGGGGAGGGTAAACGCGCGATATACATCCCCAATTCGTACTTTTCTACCAGAGATGGCGCTGCCTGTTCAGAGTCGCAGCGCCACCATGCGTTTCTTGGCCGCCCTATACCTAGGAGGAGCGCGAACTAACTAGTGTAACAGTTGATATTGTGCTATGTTCCAAAAGCATGGTCTGCCACATTCCCTTTTCTTGTGGCACCTTGTACATTGGGACTACCAGGTGCTGTATTAATGAACGGGTTAGGGAGCATGAATTAAATATAATGAAAGATGGCTTGGCGCATTTGCCTATGCCTTGTAAAGCCTGCGGGTGTGTGCCACCTTTTAACGAGGTTAAGATTCTAGGTAGAGTAGGCATAAAACTGCGCGTGAGTAGTTAGAGGCATACTACATTAAAAAGAAAGGAGAAAATTGTATAGGCGAACCGTCGGTGACATTGTACTTATCGGAAGAGACATTGTTCGGTAGCTGGATAGCGTAAGGCTGTGTGAAGACTACGCATGTCTGTATGTTGTTATTTAAGTCTGGATTTTCAACCGGTCTACTTTAGTTGGAAGTGCCGCTAGTGCTTGTCGTTGAGTGTTTATTTACTCTGTGTGTGTGTTATTTGCGGCCAAATTATGTCAGTAAGCAAGTACCAACTAGGCCAACATTCAGTATTGTTACAATATCCTACCTTCATCATCCATTCACGTCCCGTAATGCGAAATTTGGTATAAGGAAAGCTAGTGAAACCGCCGCCGGCGCATCATGAGCGTGCCGTGTAGTCTTGTTGTTAGATGACACGGATCTCAAGATTATCCTGTTTGCACCAGTCACATACCTTCGTCATTCATTCACGTACCATTATACCAAATTTGGTATATGTGACGCTAGCGGAACGGCCGCGAGTGCATCATGAGCATGGCATGTACTTATGTTGTTAGGTGACACGCATGTCATGATTTTCATGTTAGGGTCTATCACTTGAGTTCGCCGTGCAATCATGTAATACATTACCAGTTTTCCCACATGCCATGTGAAGAAAACCACCGCAAGAGCTGTAGACCCATGAAATGTTAATCATGACATTTTTGACATACATGTCGTAATTTTCATGTTATGACTAGTCAAAGTTGTTTTACATACAGCCATGTTATGCCATACCAAGTTTGGTATCGATATTATTGTAGATACCATTATCGATATAGATAGATAGATAGATAAATAGATAGATAGATAGATAGATAGATAGATAGATAGATAGATAGATAGATAGATAGATAGATAGATAGATAGATAGATAGATAGATAGATAGATAGATAGATAGATAGATAGATAGATAGATAGATAGATAGATAGATAGATAGATAGATAGATAGATAGATAGATACGCTCAAAGTCACCGAAGTTCGCTAAGAAATGCTTCGCATTTAAAAGCTGAAACAAATAAAGTCCAAAGATTGGCAGCCGAACATCTTCACATCCAAGCACAATTCTGCAGTCACAATTTTTTCATATTTGTCTTACTACCATTTTTGCACACCACGTCAGAAGTGACCTTACAATGTCTGGAAAAAAATTGCTTTGGTATCTGCGTGTTAAACTGCAAGTATTGTCAAAGCACAATAGTTTTGTATCTGGAAAAAGTGAACAAAAAACGTTTATTTGACGTTCTTCGCCAGAAAATTGGTGACCTTTATCCTGGAGGCCCTGCGTTAGAGTACCTCGATGCGTGCAGTGGAGGCAAACGACCGCATCAAGGCACGTCGCGGGTGAGACATGAGCGCTATCAGGCAGTTATCTTGGAAAACGAAGGACGCGGCCTGCGCGCCCGTCTCGGAGGTGATAGAGCGTAGAAGTGAGGTGATAGAGTGTAGAGTGTAAGGCGACGGGTAGATGCCACCACCGCGTCGTCTTAGAAAAGCGGTGGAAACAGTTGCGTTTTCATGCAAGTGTTGCATTGTCAGCGCAACGTGATAAAGGCTATGGTCCGCAGAATTACCTATGTATGCCTTTTCTGGTATAAAGACACACATACATAATATTGACGTGTTGTTATGGTGCCTCAGATATGCGAGATACTTGCTTTTTAAATGACAATCGCACAAGTATGAACGCAATGTCGCATTCTTAGAAAATGCAGCCGCCGAGCCAGGATTTGATCCCATGACCAGCGGGTCAGCAGCCGAGTACTTTATTATTGCGATTGACCATTATGTGTGCAGAAGATTCTAGAAACTTGGGCATCTGCCTCAGTTGCGGAGAAATCGACTAAAGCACTCCTACTTTACTTAACGTGAACAAACCTGAGCGACCGCCTGTAGACTTTGTGTGCTCCCCCGAGTGCGCTCGTGATTGTGTGTACCTTTTTAACTCTCTACAACCTCTTTTCTCCCCTTCATCCCTTTCCCAGTGCAGAGCAGCAAACCGGATGTGCGTTTGGTCAATCTCCCGGCCTTTCCTTGCATCTTTATCTCTCTCTTGCAATTATATGGACACTCTCGGCTGCAGTTCACCGCCGGCGTCGATGTCATGGACCGTATATGCATGGGTATCTCTATATATGAAAACGCCAGAAAGAAAAAAAATCAGAAAAAGGACTCAGGTGCGCGGAATTGAACGTAGATCCTCCACGCCGGGAATGCAAATGTTAACCACTGAGCTACCGAGAGGTACCTCCTTAAACATTTACACGGCAAGCTCCCACTTACCACTTACCGCTGTTGGCTCCCACTTACCGCTGTTGGCGGGCATCTCAGAAAAAAACTATCGTGTTTCTAGCATTATCAGCAAGATGGCGCAATGAGCGTGCGGCAGCTTTCACATCCCACGCGTACTTCGGCCCGCAGGTAGGAGGAGAGTAAGCGAACTCTCGCGCGCCCTTATCTCCTGGTGTGGAGGATCATACGTATTGATTGGCGTTTGGCTTGCACCAGAACTATTCTGCTGTAGTTACGGGGCGCACAAAGGTCACTGCAATCGTTGCAAAGCTTCCGTTTGCGAAAAGGGCCCGCTTTTCAGGCACAACGAAGTAACAACTGAGACGCGTATTCACGTTCATCTGTGTCAGTGAGCACGTTTCTTGCGTCAGTTGTGTGTGAGAAACGCGGGGCACGTTTCTGTCTGCTTGCCATTCTGCGCATGGCCTTCCGATGTGTTGCTATCGCGTTCATTGCTTCGCTTTTGCGGCAAAGCTGCGGCTTTTTTTTTCACTAGACACCCGCGGTGGGGCCTTGCCGTTGTGTGAAAATCAGTCCAAGTAAAATGGGACTCTCAGACAGAGATCCACATAGGTGCATAGTTTGTTGGTGACATTTGCATCTTTCGCCTCCTAACAAGTAAATGTTTAAATGTTTAAAGCACATTTATACGTTATCGGACAATATCACAGACTACACGGGAGTGAAACAACTAAAACGCAGAAGTATATACCTTGATTGTCAGTTTGCCGCACCTTGCCAAGTTACCTAAGTATACCTATGAGCCAAGTAGCCCACCCTTAATCATGTTGTTCAGCTCAGTGAGAGTCACCATGCAGTAGAGTGTGTATAGTCTCATTACTTGTGGTACACCCCATTCTAGGACAGTGGCTCCTTGGGCTTATAGCATGTCAAGACATAGTTTTAGCACCAACTGGGGACAAAGAACAGACGAGGACGAGTACTTTTCTAGAGTACCTCTATACAGTCCACACACAGCCACGTGGCAGGTTTGCTACTCATTGTCTTCATTTATTCTTTCATATCAATGACCATTCCTGATCATGGAAAACATTACAGCTTAGCCCAGGGGATTGCGGCATTTACAGCAGTGCAGTAGCTAGACCAGAAGGTCTTTTGAGAGTGCCTGGTCTCTTAGAAAGTATGTCTTTTTGTCTTCACTGTTTTGTTTTTTGAGGACAACAGCAGGCGAAATGCCCTTTTGCAGTGACGTAAACACGTATACACACTTGTCAGGTCAATCATCATTCTTTATTTATCTAAACACATACATTCATCATAGCTTATCTATACAGAATGATTTGATTACAAAGTTCTAGTTACATTCTTCCAAGAGCACTTCCGCTCAATATTCCTGCTAATATATGGGTATTCAACGAAAATGCTACACAGTGTTTAACAGAGACGAGTATAACGACAGCAGTGAGGCCACTTTCCACCGTATCTAACGTTTTTGCAATTACCGTAGCCGCTGTCACGAGGAGGTGATGGTTGTCGGCATCTGCAGTGAAAAAAAAAATACCTTAAAGAACACTGAAAAGACTATTTCGACATCTCTCAAGTTTTTTGCAATATATCTCTACCACAAGGTCCCTATATTACAGCAAAAGCTCTCTAATGCTATGTGCCCCAAGGTCATCCTTTGCATTCGACTCATATTGAGCCGCCATTACATGACTGTGAAAGGCGCGACGTCACGCCATGAGTTCTGCTGCAGATATGTGTGACAGCTACGCTCAGGTAACAGGATAACATTAACACCTAACAGATATAAACTTTAAAACTGTCATGCTGGATGTTTTGCAAACTGATCAACAACGTTCTCTTTGTAATTTTTCACGCCACTTTGTTCTTTCAGAAGTTAGTTTAAAAAATAAGACACCTGATAAATCATTCGATTGAAAAATTAAAAGTACTCTCACTCCAGGCAATGGTGAGCAGCATTCATTTGATTTTATCATCACTTCGTGTGTTGGCATATTTTTAAACTCGGGCTAAAGATGTGTGTGTGTGTTTTGTATTTAACGTTAAGGCAACTTAGTGAGGTTACTCATTGATGTCTTAGCTCTGTGCTAGACAGCAGCGATGTGAGAGAGCAAATTGACGGACATTCTTCCGTGCTTACTTAGTTACAGAGACGTTTCCGTTGCGGCGGCACCACCAGTATTCACAAGGATATTCCTGTGCTCCATAATACCCCGGAGGCAGTGTTGTCCCGTTGTGGTGACAAGGACCTGAAAAAAATAACAGAACGTTGACTTCATATCAGGTGCGTTTACTGGCAATGAACCTCGAGCAAGTCATAATGGGGCGATGGAGTGTTCAGCAAATTAAAGTAGAATCTTTGTCGGTAAACCACTGTATAGAACAATTCGCGATTAACATGAAACCAATAGGCACATTCATATATACTTCGGTGGAAGCTTCCTTAATTCAACATACTAGTTTTTTTGTAAATCGCGAAATAGTTGGCGGTTTGCACGTCACATAAAACCCACTCGCCTGGACGCCACTATAGTGGGCCACTTACAGGAGGTATAGGCTCTCTGCAGAAAAATTCTGTCTTGTGTGAGGGCGCATCTAGTGTAAACTAGCGCTGACTTCACGGGATGCTCTCACACTCTCGTACTAGGGCGAAATCGCCAAGCGATGCCTTTTCCTGTGCCAACGCTCTTGACGTTTCACAAACTTGGCCTCTGGTTCAGATTATCAACGCGATCAGCAAGTGGTGTATACAATACACTGAATAGCAGAAGATGGTCGATGACCAAGCCTTGTCATTGTGGTACAGCCATAAGCGCTTTTAACCAGAAAACTTGTATGCGTGGCCAGGGCTAGTTTGATTGAGGCCAGCCGCAAAGTGCTGGGCGCTTTTGCCGAGATAATACCTCGGTAGCCTTGGATAGTATGTCGCCATGTGTGGTTGGCATCTTGGCAACAGAACCCAAACGTACGTGGTGTCAGCGTCAATCAAAGTGCTGCAGGACACGTGGCGGAGCGTACGCATTAATGGACACGTGGCGGAGTACGCATTAAATGATACTTGGAAACGACCACGGTCACGAAGTCCGTCTTTCGCTTCCTTACGCCACGGTTGGACATGTACAGTGAAATGAAGCAGACTAGCAGTTCAGCAGGCCTTATTACGATATCGTGATCTGCTCTCGAAGCTAAAGCGGAAGCATTCTCCATTTTTGACTGAATAAGTGTATAAAATGGATAGCGTAATGGCATTCTTCGAAATCACTGCCTTGTCTGATGTTCATAGCTATGCCTATCAAATAATTACTTGTTTATCTGCATAACTCTTACATCAGTTTCAAGTTTAATCTATTCAAGAACTATAATATGGCATACATTTATGTGGCAGAGCCGCAGTAAAAAGCGTGAACTAAAAAACTGTATTTTAAAATCCCGAGTGAAAAATGTACATTTATTTGTTGGTTTTTTTTTTTTCAAAATTTTGCATTATTTTAGAACAATACCTGGTATGATGTTTTATGGCATGATAGGTGCATTGTGTGCGATTTCAAATATTTTTGTGCCACTTGCTCAGTACGACTTATATACGCGCCATTTGTCAGACGCAGATACACCGGATTATATACAATACATTGTGGCTATATTGCTAACCCCCGCCGCGGTGGTCTAGTGGCTAAGGTGCTTGGCTGATGGCCCGCAGGTGACGAGATCGAATGCCGGCTGTGGCGGCTGCATTTTCAGTGAAGTCGAAAATGCTGTAGGCCCGTGTGCTCCAACTTAAGTGCTGGTTAAAGAACCGCAGGTGGTCGAAATATTTGAGGCCTCTACTACGACGTCTCTAATAACCATAAGGTGATCTTGTGACGTTAAAGCCCACACATCAATCAATTATTCCATTACAACCAGCATATTCACAAACATCTGATAATCAACACTTTAAATACACATTCTTTCTTTCTGGAGCAACAGATGGAAGCCTAGAATATGCATCCTTAATAATACATCAAACGTGTTCAAAATTCAACTTTTCCCAATTCTAAGCATGCGCGCTTTGTGCCCCTGCTAGAAAGAATCATGGCATCTTCAACACTTTTCTTTGACTTGAGAAGCCGGATTATTTTGTTCCGTTTCCGAAAAGGTGGCAGTAATGCAGACCCTCACTCTCAAGCACTAAGCGAATAGCATGAACCAAAATCGATAGTAAACTTACGCCTTTTCCTCGGCTTGCCTTCCGTCTCATATGCATTCCAGGTGACATAGATAAAACACAGTAATAGAGTTACACATAGTTTGGTCATTATAAATATGTCAGAACTGACATTATAAATATGTCAGAAAAATATTGAATGGGCGTCGGGCCAAACACTAATTGGGTCAGTTCGGTTGCCGGCCAGGCTTAACGGAGCATTAATAGACGCGCGGGCTTTCAGCTACGTCTGCATGGCTACAAAAATGATTGTGGATGAACACTCTCTGAATGTCCCAAAGAACTTTTTCTACGACCCGAATATAGATGGTTTGGAGTGGCACTAGCCGCCCACACAATGCCTAGGCAATCGCTGGTATTTAAACTGGTAGTTGTTCTAAAAAGTACAAGAGGGTGCATTTTTGTAACGTATTGAATAAGAAAGTGCGCAGCACACTCTCAGCGAAAACGGCAAAAGCATCATTTTGAGAACCCACTGGCGACTCTCTTGGGAGTACGCTTGCCAGGTATTCACTTTTCCATTAGTTGACATGGTGGCGGATGTCGATTGCAAAGTTTTCGCAAAACATATTGTAATGGGAGGCTATTTTTTAATCACTCACTTTTTACGCAATTCATATTGTGTGACGCCTGGTACACAATTCTCATTCCGTGACACTTAGTCGCTATTTAGCTCTCCCACGCTATATTACGAATGTTAATGCGCTTCCTTGCAAACGTAACACTTGTATATGGCTTCTGGGCGCAGGGGCTCCGACTACCAGCACGACTTTACGGTTGCATACTGGGCTGCCTTGTTTACGACCCAAGTTCAAAGCCCGTTTTAGTAGAAAAAAAATTTCGCTAAAATCACTGCCCCTCTAGGTCTCTGCAAAAGTCCGATTTACTGGTGGCTAAAGACCTATTTAAATAATATTTTTTTTTCTGTAGAGCCGAAAGTTACGTTTCACAACTCGTCATAGGCCCCTTCAAAGCACGAAAATCCAACAGCATACATGCATACTTACGACGTGTCTGCCGGTATGATTGAGTTCAATAAAGTTGAAATTTCACGGTGAAGTATATATAGCGTATTCATACGAATGCTGGCTTTTGTGTAGTCTTACTTCTGTGCATGGGTAAAATAAAAGAGATAATATGTACCTGCCATTTCATTAACCTTTTGTGCGGTGCGGTCATTGTGCTTTAGCGCCTATTATACGAACTTTACGCATGAGTTCGAACCTCCAGGACCCCAACTTCTACATCGCTCAAAACCTTTAGTAGATGCTAATTATTATTGGCTTGGTGCTTTAAAAGCGGTACAGAATGACACAGGAACACACACAAAGTACGATTATTAAATTTCAAAAAATCGGGCCTCTGTAAATTGCAGTCCTATGTAGATGTTATATTGAAGCAAACGTTTAAATTTCAAAATAACAGTATGTTTTGTATATGAATGAACTCAAGCTGTAAAGCTGAATTTTATTTAATAAATTTGATAACGTTTCGTTTTCTTCTGCTATCGTGTGTGTTTCAAGGTGTTTGCAAGTCTTATACGTATGGGACGAAAATAAGCTGTTTTATAGCTTGCGTGAAGAAGTCTTCCAGTTGATAACTTGTTAACACTTAAAAAAGTTCAAGAGCCCTGAAGTTTCCCCGCCAAATGACACAAAAGTGAAAAGGTATTTTATCAAATTAGCAAGTAGTTCTTTTTTTCCACCATACCGAAACAACCAATCCTTTTGCAAGGAGTTTTGCAGGCTAGAGAGTGCACAAGAAAAATACGTAATGCAAACAGCCCCTCCATATCCCTGCGCCAAGCACCGAAACCTCATAGGGCATCATGAGACATAGGGCGCAGCCCCCTCATTGGTCATGAGCCTTATAATGAGACAGTCGACATTACCAAGTTAGAAGAGGAGGAGGAGGATTGAAGCAGGAATGACAGGAAGGTTAGCCAGTTCTCAGATTGGCTGGTTGCCCTGTGCTGGGGAAGGGGGTAAGCGGAATAAAAAATTCCACGCAATCAATGTAGCCCAAATGTAAAACATATGTGCTTTCAAACTCGTGATGGCACGGGTGGAGTTTCCGGCACGATACCTGAAAAAAGAACATTAACCATTATTTACTAATCTACTAATGAACCCATACAGTTATCGGAGTACAATTTATTTCTATCAAAATTATCATTTCTATTCCTAATGTTCAATTGGAGTTCAACGCGATAGCGGTACCCGCGTGCATTTGTGCCCACACACACACACACACATATATATATATATATATATATATATATATATATATATATATATATATATATATATATATATATATATATTTATATATATATATATATATATATATATATATATATATATATATATATATATATATATATATATATATATATATATATGTATTGAGCTAGCAAAACGGCCGCGAGCGCATTATGAAGGACCCAAAGTTGACGCGCGCGCACGCTGGGCACAGCGACGCTACGTTAGCAAAATGTGAGCACTCTATAGTTGGACGCCAGGCTCGACCAGCGTCCGTCGACGCGACCTGATGGCCACCGGCGCGAAATGCGACATGCTGCATTTCCCGCCGATGCGTTACCCAGACAACACTGCATCTCCCTCTTTTCATGACGGAGGGACGCCGGACGCACTGAAACGCGCATGCGTTAAAGCAACACAGCGCGGCACGCGTCTGCTAGTATATTCTTACAAGGAAACGTATATTTGCTCACAATTATGACGATTACACGCGACGACAATGGCTTGCACACTGGCGGCCTGATACCAGTCCCTATCCACTTCGTAGTCTTTTCTTTCAGGCAGAGACCCGCTACCGCTTTATGCCCCAATCCCATTACTGCCTTTCGGCACTACCCCGCGGCGTTAAAAAGCGCCGACCCAGCGCTTGTCACGAAAGGGGAGTGTTGGGTGACACATAAGGCTTCAGTCTTACGACGTGCACAACAGTGGATGGTGGTGGCTTTGAGTGCGCTTCATCGACGACTCGCTGTATCTCGTAGGTGAGGTTGGTGATCTTCCGTAGGACTTTGTATGGTCCGTCATAGCAAAATAAAAGCTTTTCTGAGAGACCGATGTGAGGACATGGAGTCCGCAAGAGTAGTAGAGAACCTGGTGCATACGAAACTTCACGGTGGTGACGAGCGTATCGATCTTTCTGAGAGGCTTGAGAGAGTATGAGTCGTTCTCGGGCAATCTGTCTTGCTGCGTAAACTCGCTCTAAGGAATCGCGCACGTATGTGACAGGGGAGCTTGAACCAGAGGGAAGGAGCGTATCAAGAGGCAGAAAGGGTTCACGTCCATAAAGAAGGTAGAACGGGAAATAGCCTTCGGTGTCATGTCTGGAGCAGTTGTAAGCGAAGGTGACGTAAGGTAACGTTGCGTCCCAGTCACGGTGGTCTGGAGAAACATACATTGACAACATGTCGGTGATAGTACGATTCAGGCGCTCTCTAAGTCCACTAGTTTGTGGATGGTATGCCGTTGTGAACTTGTGGTTTGTGGAACAGGAACGTACGATATCCTGGACGACACGATATCAAAAGTACCGGCCTTGGTCAGTAACAAGCTGTCGAGGAGCGCCGTGATGCAAAATGATGTCATGCAGTAGAAAGTCGGCGACATCGGTTGCGCAGATGGTTGGAAGAGCGCGGGTGATCGCGTAACGTGTCGTGTAGTCGGTCGCCACGGCAACCCATTCGTTCCCGGATGCAGAAGTGGAAAACGGCCCGAAAAGGTCGAGCCCTATACGGTATAATCGTTCAACAGCAATCTCAATAGGGTGACGAAGGCCAGCTGGAAGCGATGTTGGTCGTTTTTGACGTTGACAAGCGACGACAATGCCTGGCACACAGGCGGGCTGAGACCATTTTGTTTGTTTGTTTGTAGCCTCTAATCCATGGCTCATACCCACTCTGGGGGATTGGGCAAGAGAACATATGGTCTCATATGGACGATAACTGCACTATTGCCTACAACGAAAAAAAAGGGGGGGAGGGAGCTGTGTAGTGAAGAGAGTATATTAAAAAAAGAAAGACACCAAAGATTCAGATAGTGAGAAAAAAAATCAACAATAAACTAGACACTAACAGCTATACCTTGATTTTGGGAGCCGACAAGACAGCTGGTTTTGCCAAACCCGATTAATTTGGTATGTCCTGGATTTATCCACATTTCAAAAATTACTTTTCGACCCGTTTTTTTTAGTGCCTGTAAACGTGGGCTTTATGTTGAAAAACGTTTAGAGTCTTGAATAAAATTACACACCACATCGAATGCATCTCTGTGGCGATTTCCCAAAACAGAAGCACCAAAATTTAGAACACTTTCTGTTGTAAAATTTAAACCTAGCTTCGCAAATGAAATAGCTAGAAGTCGTTCCCTAATTAATGCAGAGTTCCGACATGAGCCAAAATAATGTTCAATGGTTTCTGATTCTTTGCAAAACGGACAAAGGGGGGAAAGTGTCAGACCAGCTCTGCGTAAATAAAAATTTAATGGGGTGACATGGCACCGGAATCTGGAGATTACAATTTCAAGTTTTTTTGACGGACCCTACTGGGCTTTCCATGGAAATTTGAGGTGCTGGTAATATGTTCATTGTGTGATATTTTCTAAACTATCTGTAAAAATAGCGAATTTCCTATATCTAACCCCTGATAAGTATTATAACTCGGGAAGTACTGAAATTAGTGGTCCATCAAGTGATGCTCGTGCCAAAGCATCTGCCATTTCATTTATATGTTATCCGCAGTGACCCAGGACCCACACTAATTTGAGGAGTTTTAAATGCGGTGGTGCTGATCTGTGGAACGCAGCTAGGGCACGAGATTGTTCGGAGGTTGTCAGAGCTGCACACACCGAAAGTGAGTCTGTTAGGATGATTGCACTGGTCTCGGTCGTAGAAACTTTACGAAGAGCTAAAATAATAGCTACTAGCTCGGCTTCAAATATAGGAGTGAAATCTGTAAGCCTTACTAAAAAAGACCAGCTGAGGAAATCAGAGGCAATTCCTACGCCTGCCTTTTCATTGTTGACAGAAGCATCTGTAGCTACGACATTATTTGTTTCTGCATATACCAAGCAATCATTTAATGTAGTGGTCAAAAATCTAAGAAATTGCAACTTGGCTTGTGGGGGGAAGATTTCATTGTACTCTATTCTAATGTTGAGGGTTGAGGGATTAGTTTCAATTACTGTGCTAATGTCTACATTTATGCAATCCAGTTTCTTTTTAACGAAAATTATCTGAGGGGTATGAAATCGCGGCCAATGTGCAAGAAAGAAAGAGCCATGGTCCCTGATAAATGCGTACTCTGATCTTCGCGCCGGTAAACTGTAGAACTTTAAGAAAGTTTGAACCGTTGGAATGTGGAATCGACAGAGGAGTGTTGGCAATCGCGCTTCTTGGTACAATACATTATTCGCCACGAACCTGGGAAGTCCCAGGCATACTCGCAGGGCTTCTCGCTCTAACATTACTAGCGATTTAATTTTATAACCAGCGGCCCTCGAGAATAATACACACCCGAATTCCAATATTGGTCGCACATACATTTTATATATCATTATTATCATGTGTCTGCGCAGCCCGTATATTCTGTTGCTTAACCTGCGTAATAAACCTAACGCCCGCTGTGCCTTTGCTGTTATGTATTCTATGTGTGGGCTCCAATTGAGCTTTTCATTATAAATCATTCCTAAGTACTTGACTGAATCTACTAGTGGAATAGGTTCCTGATTATACAATACAGAATTTGAAACTGTATCTGCTATAGGAAACACCAAGAGCGCACTTTTACTGATGTTCAATGACAATGAAATGGATTGCCACCAAATTTCTAGAGTATTATATATCTTTGCAATTTTTGATGCAGTGAGTAAAATGTCACTCTCTGCAGCGAAGAACGCAATATTATCTGCATAAATGTAGACACTGACATTCTGAACAATTGGAATAGAGCTCATCAGTATATCGAATAATGCTGGAGATAGGACGGACCCTTGGGGAACACCACTTTTCTGTTTGAATTTATGCGAACAACAGCCATCCTTCACGCAATACAATTCCCTTGATTTTAAGAATTCTGCTATCCACTCAGTAATATCCTGAGGAAACTTTAGGCTCTGCAAGGTGGTCAGTAGAACAGAGTGCTCGACACTGTCACACGCTTTAGCTATGTCGAGAGTTACTAATGCGGCGTACTGTTTCCTTTTACGAGCAAGCTGTATTCGTCTCTCTAAATCCGAATGGAATAGGCGCACCAAATTGAGCATTCACTGCGAAAACCAATTTGATTTGGCTTTAATATGACCTTATTCGTCATCTAGGAGTTTATTCGGCCATTAAGGACCCTCTCTATGAGTTTCACCATGTTCGAAGTTAGCGAGATGGGTCTGATATTTTCTATGATAAAACCTAATCCTTGCTTTTTTATTAATGGCATTACATTAGCTATTTTCCAGTCATATGTTATATAGGCATTTTTGAAAGAGTAGTTTATAAAATTGAGGACGTCGCCGGATGATAGCTTGAATAAAATTTTATTCATAGGAACTGTGATTTCATCTGGACCAGGAGCTGACGAGGGTAGATCTCGAATTAGTTTTGCTGCTTCAGACAGCGTTACGTTTTTGAAGTCAGCGCTTATGCTAAACTTTTGTCAGTTGAAAGCCATAGTCGAAAAAAATCTAATTTCTAGACCTCTGCCAATTGACTCTAAAGAGTTCTTCGTTTCTTCCAATGATAGTTTTTCGTAATCAGTATTCACTGTAGATGGCAGTATTTTACGAGATCGCATATATTGGAATAAAGCTTTCTTACTTTTAGATTTCGAGAGAAAATCGAAATGTCTTTTATCATATTCTTCTTTAGCTTCGGCCACCGTGTGTTTAAATACAGCGGCAAGAAATTCATAATCTGACCAGTTCTTAGGGGACTGATTATGTGATAGCATCTTCTAAGCTGCCTGTCGTCGTCTGTGATCTCGTGAACAGTTGGAATTCCACCAGGGGCTATAGGGTACTCTCTTCGCCGATTTAACAGCAATTTCGGCGTTTTTGTATGCCCTTTTAATTACTGCGCTTAGTTTCATAGCTTTAGTGTCATCTCCGTCCTGAGCAGTTTTTAGGTCATGTTGAAATTTTGCATAATTTATATAGGTTCGGTAATGGAAGCATGATGGTTTGACTGGGCAAGCGATCTCGAACATTATTGGAAAGTGTTCACTGTTGGAGGCGCAATCAAGGGCTGTACACGATGTACTAGCAATGGCCGAGCTTACAAAGCTTACATCTAAAGCGGAAGGTGAATGACCTCGAATAAATGTGGGAGTTCTTGCGTTAAGACACAATAAGTGGTTGTCTACCGACCAGTCCCACAACCGTTGTCCAAACTGACCAGTTCCTATCTACTTCGTAGACTTTTCTTTCAGGCAGAGACCCTCTACCGCTTTATGCCCCGATCCCTTTACTGCCTTGTGGCAATAAGCAGGACCGGGGCCTGACGTGGCAACGCCAGGGTGATGCGACAAAGTGAACGCCGGCGAGCACGCGCACCACTCCACTTAAAAATGTATTGGCGCCTTCACTTTGGCATGTCATGTTCTCACGTGACACGCATCCCATGATTAATATGTTTGCACCGGCCACATACCACCGTCATCCATTTGCGTCACGTAATACCAAATTCGGTATATGTGACGCTTGCGAAACGGCCGCGAGCGCATCACCAGTGTGGCATGTAGTCATATTGTTACATGACGCACATGTCGTGATTATTGTTTTTGCATGTGTCATTTACCTATGTCATCCGTTCGCGTCGCGTAATACCGAGTTTGGTACATGTGAAGCTAGCGAAACGGCCGCGAGCGCATCATGAGCCTAGCACGTAGTCATGTTGTTACATGACGCACACCTCATGTTTATTATGTTTGCACTCGTATCACACCTTCGTCATCCATTCACGTTCCTTGATACCAAATTTGGTATAAGTGAACCTAGCGAAATGGCCGCCAACGCATCATGAGCGTGGCATGTAGTCATGATGTTAGATGACATGCATCTCTTGTTTATCATGTTTGCACAAGTCCCATACCTTCATCATTCATTCACGTACCGTAATACCAAATTTTGAATTTGTGACGCTAGCGAAACGGCTGCGAGCGCATCATGAGCGTGGCATGTAGTAATGTTGTAACATGACACGCACCTTATTATGTTTGCACCAGTCACATACCCTCATCATCCCTTCGTGTACTGTAATAACAAATTTTTGTTGTTAAAGAACCCCAGGTGGTCGAAATTTCCGGAGCCCTCCACTACGGCGTCTCTCATAATCATATGGTGGTTTTAGGACGTTAAACCCCACATATCAATGAAATCAATGTAATAACAAATTTGGTATATGTGACACAGGCGAAACGGCCGCGAGCGCATCATGAGCACGGCATGTAGTCAGGTTGTTGTGTGACACGAATGTCATGATTTTCATGTTACGGTCTGTCGCTTGTGTTCGCCATGCAATCATGCCATACCATACCATTATTGTAACATGTCGTGTGAACGAAACCACCGCAAGAGCTGCAGGACCATGAAATGTAAACCATGATATTCATGACGTATATGTCATCATTTTCATGTTATTACCGGTCAAATTGTTTCTTCATACAGTCATGTTATGCCATACCAAGTTTGGTATCGATACTATTTTCTAAACGGCCAGGAAAGCTAAAAGTCGTAGGCGGCTAGATAGATAGATAGATAGATAGATAGATAGATAGATAGATAGATAGATAGATAGATAGATAGATAGATAGATAGATAGATAGATAGATAGACAGACAGACAGACAGACAGACAGACAGATAGACAGATAGATAGATAGATAGATAGATAGATAGATAGATAGATAGATAGATAGATAGATAGATAGATAGATAGATAGATAGATAGATAGATAGATAGATAGATAGATAGATAGATAGATAGATATTCTCAAAGTAGCCAAAGTTCGCTAAAACATTCTTCGCATTTAGAACGTCGCCAAAGACGCTCCCTGCGCGTGCTATTACACCGACTGCAACACCAGAGAAAACACCGAGAAAGACGTGCAAGCACTCCTTGCAATCCGCAAGCACTTGGGCGCAAGCACTGCCTGCAATCCGCAAGCACCTTCTTGAAAATATACGCATCCCCACATAGGAGGTCACAATATCTTTTCAGTGATGAATCGACGTCCTTTTTTAACCAACAGTGGTCTAGATTAAAGTGTCCACAAGTCATCGTGGTACAGAAGCTCTTGGAAACATTACATGTTAACCTTCGTGAAGTACGAGTACTAAGAACACCTATTCAAACAATGAAAATAGAATTTGACAATATTTTTCCTAATAATTGCAAAAATCTTCCCAGTAGATATCTAAATGTCATCTTTAAAGACCGCCTGGCAAGATTAGACACAAAGATTGTAATAGCAACTGATGCTTCAGTTCGCGAAGAGAAGGCAGGGGTCGGAATTGCATCTTCAGTGTTGGATTGGTCTTTTTCGATTCGTTTACCTGATTTTACACCTATTTATCAAGCGGAATTACTGGCAATTCTCTTAGCGTTACGAAAATTACCTCAATCAGTAACAGATGCTATTATTCTTTCAGATTGCTTGTGTGTGTGTAGTTCATTGACTGCGCCTAATATGTCCAGTGACTTAAAAATATTTTACGACCTTGCCCCAAGACATTTACGACTCATTCGCTTGGTGTGGTTACCAGAGCCTAAAGGTTTAACCCTCAATGAATATGCAGATGCACTCGCAGGGGCCTCACATTGCCGACACTAGCATTTATCGCCGTGGCACGCTTTGAAAAATTGTGTCATGTCAGATCAGTTTGAAAAATCTCGCTTGGCAACATTGGATTTTAGATGCGGAGCATCTTATACTCGCGCCTTGTAGTGCGCCGTCCGCACCGCTTCTCGAACATTCGACAGCTGACGCGCGCGCATGCGCCGTCGCCCACTCTTCCACCATCTGTGCATCCCTTCCTCCTCTACACACCGCGCGCGCTTCACTCCTCCACCATCTGTGCACCCTTCCTCCTCTACACACCGCGTTCGACATCTACAATTCTCCTGATTCTCCAGTGGACGCGCATGTGGCGTCGCGCTTCGAGAACATTCAACAGCTGACAGTGCATGCGCCGTCGTGCTGTATATATACTCAAGGTCGGCGCTCACTCGCTCAGTTGCCGCTCGTCGGTTGGTTTGTACGGCGCGTCGACGTCCAAGGTCGCGGTGAAATGAATTCCAACGAATCCACAAACACAATGATCGACGTCCCTTCGACCAGCGCCGCCCTTTCGCATACGTGTTTACTTGTTCACTCATTTAACACCTCCTCCTACAACCACGTTAACCAATTTAGCCATCGACCCAAGTAAGTCGCAATTTAACACCCCATTTCACAACCACGTTAACCAATTTAGCCATCGACCCAAGTAAGTCGCACTTTAACACCCCGTTAACCAATTATATGGTCCGCATCCTCCTCAGTGTTCCCCCGAGGGAAGCTGCGGGCAATTTTTTCCCATCTTAAGTACCCTTGGAAAAATTGATGGTGCTCCTCTAGAACGGCGGAGATATCAATTACGAGACTAAGATGCCGAGTCCCCCCCCCCCTGAACTTTTATCTACACAGGTTTGGTCTGGCACAGTCTCCCCTTCCCCTATGCCTCCACTGCAATGAGAGTGAATTCCTTCACCATTTCCTATTAACATGCAGGTTATACAAAAACCAAAGGAAGAGACTGTTAGAAGAACCTCTCCATAGGTTGGCTCTAAATTTATCCCTTCTGGTGGTCCTCTCCTTTGGAGCAACTGAAACGGGATTTAGCCACAGGAATATTTGCGAGGCCGTATGCGATTTTCTAAAGGCAACAAAACGATTAGAATGTTAAGCTGAGGCATAAATTCACTTTATTTCAAATCATATGAGCCTGTTCGTTTTTTGTATTACCTCTATTTTATTTCTAATCTATCGTTTACTAATTGGTTCTTTGTTTAAACATCGTTATCTAAATAATTTGGTAGGTAAAACAACTCCACTTCACAAATGAGGCACCGTCCGTTTCATAGCCGATCCCCCGTAATGGGTTACGCCAGGACTCTGAGGAACAACCAACCAACCAACTTGGGCACTCCTTCACAGTCTGTCGAGAAGCACCCAAGCAAGAAGCATCGAGATTGCTCCATTCACGGCGAAAAATACAACCCCGACAACATCCGAGCTACCAATGCAACAAGGCTTTCCAACCTTGCTCCGCCCGAACAAGAGTTCTAGCAGTATTAAATGCGAAGCATTTCTTAGCGAACTTCAGCGACGTTGAGCGTCTATCTATCTATCTATCTATCTATCTATCTATCTATCTATCTATCTATCTATCTATCTATCTATCTATCTATCTATCTATCTATCTATCTATCTATCTATCTATCTATCTATCTATCTATCTATCTATCTATCTATCTATCTATCTATCTATCTATCTTTCTATCTATCTATCTATCTATCTATCTATCTATTTTTATCTATCTATCTATCTATCTATCTATCTATCTATCTATCTATCTATCTATCTATCTATCTATCTACAACTTTAGTTCTCTTGGCCCTTCAAAAATGGTATCGATGCCAAACTTGGTATGGCATAACTTGGCTGTATGTAAAACAAATTTGACTAGTCATAACATGAAAATCATGGCATCTATGCCATGATGTACATATCATGGTCCTGCAACCCTTGCGGCGGTTTCTTTCAGATGCCATGTTGCAAAACTGGTGTAGTACGACATGATTGCATGGCGAACACATAGCAAGGGACCCTAAAACGAAAATCATGACATGCGTGTCATGTAACAACATAACTACATGCCACGTTCATGATGCGCTATCGGCAGCTTCGCTAGCTTCAATTGTACCAATTTGGTATTTGGTATATACTCGCAGGCGCGCGCCACGCTGTGTTGCTTTGACGCATGCGCGTCCAGCACCCGTCCGTTACGAAAAGGGAGAGACGCAGTGTTGTCTGGGCAACACATCGGCGTGAAATGCAGCACGTTGCATTTCGCGCTGGTTGACGTCGGGCCACGAGGTGGACGCTGGTTACGCCTGGCCTCATACTGTAGAGTGCTCGCGTATTGCTAACGTAGCGTCGCTGCGCCCAGCGTGCGCGCCCCTCAATGGTCCATTGAAGTATGTTAGACCTTTCATGATGCGCTCGCAGCTGTTTTGCTAGCTCACATATACCGAATTCGGTGTTACGTGACGTCAATTGATTGCAAAATATATGACTGATGCAAACATAATCATCCTGACACGCGTGTCATGTAGGAACATGACAACATTCCACGCTCATAGCATGCTCGCGGCCGTTTCGCTTGCTCCACATATACTAAATTTGGTATCACGTGACGTGAATAGGTGAAGAAGGTAAACGACACACACATACGCACACACACGCGCACACTCACACGCACAAATACATTCACACACACACACACACACACACACACACACACACACACACGCACACACACATGGAAAAACCAGGAGTACAAAACTTTTGGCAACTCTACCACATGCAGTTCATGCCTCGGTGTAATAAAGACAAGCTATTCGTGTCTATACCCCAATTACCGTTGGCGGTGCGCTAATAGTGGAGGTGCACTAACAATCACGCAGCATTCTTATATTGTTTTCCCCATTATAAAGCTGTTTTCGAGACCCGCAAAAATGGGAACCCCATTCTGTGGCAGATCGCGATGTTGATCGCAAAAAGAAAAAAAGATCACTGGAAACAGATTGTTCCAAGCGCTACCACGTGGCAGAAAACGGAGATCGGTGACATCATGCACCACGCTATAAAAGGAACAAAAATAAATATCTAAGAGCGTCTGCTTTTGCATTGTTGACAATCGGAGCGTGTTGCTCAAACTCAAAGGTCTCACAATTGTGACAGTTGTTAGTCCGCGCGTGTCTTATTTATACCTGCATGCTGTTGTCGAGCGGCCTTTTTTTTTTGTACTTCAGGTCCATATTAAAACGATTGAGTTGCTGGTAGTTGTCTATGTAATAACCGAATTGCCTCTTATTCCATTCGTTCCTTCGCCCTTCCGCAGTTTTTTACCATGGCTGTCGACGCCGACGCCAAAACCAGTGTTTCTGCAAAAAATTAAAAAAAAACGTTTAAACCCGTTCACCGTAAAATGCAGATGTAACTCTTGAATAACAATTTTAGCAGAAGGTAACGTGACGCAAGAATACAGGGGCACACACTCAGCGCTACAGTTCCGAAAAATGATTAATTTATGGGCACCACGTGGTTCTTATACATTTTTTTGCACACACAGCTGCAAATAATAGGTGTCAGAGGACAAGCAATCTATGCTCAACATTTTTTAGCCGATACTCATGCAAGTAAACTATACCAACAATGTAAAGCAAAATTATTTAGCATACCTTTCCCCTCATGCCCAGGTATTGCAACTCCTTTTTTGAGAGAGCACTCGAGGAACTGCTGACACATACACTACACATTCAGATTGTACAATTAAGCTTGTTACTTCTCATCCACTTCTAATTAGGATGGCGATAACTTGAAAGCGAGGATTACATTTGCATTTATTTGCAGTGTGAGAGCAAGAATCAATCTGGTGGTGTCTATTAACGACAGGCAACTCACGTAGCATGTTGTTAATACACCTGCCGTCATCCCTACGTAGCTTCATGCATAAATAAACGGAATCTGGTATACAACTTGGTACAAGAATTCGCGTGCCTATTTGTGTGCTGCTTTTTACATTTAAGTTTCTTCACGCCAGTTGCATTAGTTTTCTCTAATAGGCCTCCTATCGCTTGTTCAGAACCGACGAAAACACTTCGATGTCAGTTCTGGGTGCTATATTTTAGGCCACGAGAAAAAAATTGTGTGTACGCTAGCAGAGCCATCCTCCCGCAGTTAATTTCCTCTCTTATCGAGAACACGCCATCACTTAGACGTGTTTGTTCAGGCACACTTTTTGTCCCCGTGCTCAATAGTCACATCGGACAGGAAGAGCAAAGGTGGAACAAGAAGTGACTGAAGTTTTTTACGATGAAGCGGCTGCTGCAGCGACGCATGTCACTGCACCCGGCATACATATTTATGCAAGCTTACGAGAGCTCCATCTCGTCAAAGAGATGCACAATATGCAGTTTCACTGTCATTCTAGCAGTTCATAATGAGATGTGCATGAGGCCAGGTTAGGCTTACGCGATCTACTCTTGAAAGCAAAGCTCAAGTGTCCTCCAATTTTCTTATGGCGCAGTATCGACTGTAAAGACGAACTCGAGTGTGAGCTTCTATAGGTGTTTTTGGTGCAAATAATGGTTGTGATCTTCAATACTTCATAACGTTTTACAGCGCACCGGTCCGGTCCAGTGTTTCTATCTTAACGGCTAATTGGCAACACACGCTTTTGGTGCGCTGAAGTGCTTTATCTTTAAGCGTCATAGCTGCCAACACGTTCGGCTGCTTGTCAGGTATTCTGTTCTTAGAGTCGCTGATATATTGGTCAGGGGTAGGTTTTCCTTTTTCTGATTTGGTGAAATGCATCGCATAAACCAGCTTGTTAGCTCATCCAGCCGTCATATAAAGTTTTTGTATGAGCATGAAAATAGGTGTCAGCACATCCGCGAACGCCTCTGAACATTTACTAAATACGTTGTTCCGTCCGGCAAGCCGAAGATGCCGCCCGGGTTCAAGGACTTCGAGCGGTCACCTGAGGCACCACCATCATAATCGACGGACGGTGGGAAGGGACAGGCGTTAATCTCTACTCTCCCCCCCCCCTCGCCCGAAAAAAACTACCGGACTTTAAATAAAATTTATTCATTCATTCATTCATTTGTCTTGGGTCAACAGGTGAGGCAGTAAATTGAGTTCCACTAGGATTTCGACATTTAGTAGTAGATCTATTGTTTTACAGAAAATGGATAACATGTGTGTATCTGTGGACAAAGTATGCATCTTTGGTGAAAACAAAAACTAAAAATATTCATTTTCTTTGCTGAGAAACCAAACTCTATGGTACCTAAACAGCTTTTTGTACAAGCAGTATGCCATTCTGCACACCACACATGAAACATACATCGCTTCTAGAAAATTCATTTTTTCATGGAGGCAAAATTTTGTAGGCCCGTGTGCTCAAATTAGCCACATATTAAAAAACCCCAGGTAGTCTGAATTCTAGCAGCCCTCCACCACGGTGCATCTCAAATTCATATGATGGTTTCGGGATTTTAAGCTCCTCGTATAAATCAATGAATCCACCTTTAGACAATTGAATTGCCAATGTTTTTGTCTTTCTCAATTGTACTAATATGAGCCTACCCTGCAAAGCTTTCCAAATATTTGCAGTTATCAGACACCTGTCCCTATTTCGCTTCTTTTTAACTGTGTGCTGTGCTATTGGTATACTTACTAAAAAATCTTGCATGCATAACAAAAGAACAAGCCGGAAACATGAAACTTGTTTTCATGGTGGCTTTGGGGAGCTGGTGAAACTGATAATCTATGGCATTATTTTATTTCCATCGCAACTCCGTCTCAAAACTATTCTAGTTTACGACTGTGATATTTTTCTGGATAATTAGGTATGATTATGAGCAATATAAAATTCTGTAAATTTTTTGGGTCAATGTTTTAGGTGTTTGTTTGAAAGGCGCATTATGGGATACGAAAAATACGTCACCGCATGAGTTTCACCTTCAACACGATCTTGTGGGCAAAGTCGAATGCAAAAAAGACATCGGGACTATTTTGACAGCAAGGCTGAATAGGTGCGCCATAAATCATTAGTTCAAAACAGTAATGATCATCATAATGAACAGGCACGAAGTCTCTACATCCTCAAATTCATCTTTGTACCCTTTTCTTTTTTCCCAGAACAAGTTCTTACATTTCTACGGCGTGGCCTCTATTAACCTTTATTTGCGGAAGAGGAGCAAAGCAATGAAAAAACTCAAGAAGCACAAAATTCTTTTCGAAAAAAAATTACCAAACGTAATTCGAATGTGAACACTTTCAATCTCTAGGTCAGCGCCCTAACAACTTCGATACCCAGCGATGTAGAGTCTATCACAGCCTCTATAGTAAACGAGGTGGTAGTACAATGAAGTGAGCATGAGGAGTTTCGCGATGGTGAGAAACCAGAAACGATGAGAGTAGAAAACTGCGTAGCATAGAAAACTGAAGAAAAAAGAAAGTCGAATGAAAGAATTTCCAAGTAAGAAGGAAAAACAAACAGAGAGCATCAAAGAAACAAAAAAGTATTTATATTAAGCCACAAAGAAAGAGTAGTTTATAAAAATAGGACGCAAGCAAAACATAATTATGGAGATATAACAGAGCTGTGTTGCTCGCTGTGGCCCGTATGAAGTTCGCTGATGTTGGCTGCTACAGCCAGGGACAAAACAAATGCAAGCAGCGTTCCTCTCTAGCCTGAACACTGCCCACTCATTCATGCAAAGCATCATGTACCCCTGTGTTTGAGCTCATCGCTATACTATTACTTTTTTTTATTCGCTAGGCTGTGTGTTCTGGCGCTGCATTGAGGCTTAAAGTCACATCGACACGATGCCTCTCCTGGAACTTCACTGGAGCTCCCCTGTTTACTGTTGAGGTGCCCATGGTTAACGCCACGTCGTCCAAAGCTGTTCTCACTGGATATGGAGATTCTCACACCATGCTGATTGAGCTGATGCTTCCGTATCAATGTAATTTTTTGTGGCACTAAGCACTACAACATGGCTGACCAAGTGCACTTTGAGAACATTTGCTGACTTTGAGCCATGCTTTATGTGCCGCTTCACTTGGGTGCTTGAAATCAATCGCTATTCACAACGTATGAAATCACGATCACAAAATATGGAAGCAAAGGTGTGAGTGAATAACCTTGAGAAAACTTACTTGGCTATCTGGACACGGCGCGCATAGAGATTAACGTCGCCATAATTGCTGCGCACTAAATTTGTGAGCTTGAGCAACTTCAAAGAAGCAAACTGGCTTGGAAATTACTATTTTAGATATTAACCTATTATCAAAGTGTACTGCTTCAGCTCTTTGACACTGCCTAATATTTTCCATGGTCTGAAACCTGCCGGGAAAATTAACTACTATGTCTTTCAAGAATTTCTGTTAATATTAGGATTTCTTTCTGTTGAATGTATGTTTCTTCTTTGGAGGCATTATTGAGGCACTTTGGGAAATAAAAATTTTTGCGATTTTTAAGAATGAAGCGAAGCTAATTTCCTTGCGTTGGTTAGGTGGATACGTGAATGAGTCTTGAAAATCAAACATATCAAAGCTTTAGTTATCTATAACTGTATCAGCTATAGGCAATAGCAGCCTGCAGAGAACGCTTTCTATCATTAAGACTTGAGAAATGAGGTCTTACTTATTATATAAGCGTATAACACACAATATAACGCTACAAATAAAATTTTTGGATATCTACAAGATTCAGTTCACATTCGGACAACGTTAATTCGATAAACGCTCTTCAGGAAAAAAGCGGCACAATAATACGCCCGTAACGAACGTTGCTACATGAGCTGATGGCTAGCCATCATTTCCTTTTTCATCTCCAAGAGACTGTCGTTAAAGCAATGACCTCCTTAGTTAAGTACTTGCTGTGACAGCTGCGGATAAGGTTACCTGCACGTACTTTGTAGCTGCGGAGTGACATTCCTTAACGAAAAGGCGTTTCTCTATCGAGAACTTGCGTGATTAGGCCGGCGTCATTTGCGACTTATTTGAAAAAGACCGCGAGCAGGCACAAAGGCAGCATGAAGTATTTTTAATTATCTCCTGGCTCCCAGAGCAATTCTTATATTTGACTTCCCCGTTTTCTCACTAGTTCATTGTTCGGGTACATAATGCCATCAATACATAAGCCATCAATGAGACATGTCATCATCTAAATGAGCCTAATACTTAACGAAGAATCGCTTCGACCAAAAACAATTTCCAGAGTGAAATGGGAATCATTATTACAAGTTCTCGTTTCTGGAGTAGTTTTAACGCTATCGTCGTTCGAGTCGGCGTGGTCGTTGTGGATTCTGCAAGAAAAAAAATTTGCATTTTACCCGTGATCTAAAAATCTAGAAATATGCATGTAAAACGAATATAAATATTTCCAGCTTGGAGAGAAGACCAAACTCAGGCCATCTGTGCGGTGAGCTGGTATTCTAAAAAAGGGCCGCAATATTTGTTGATACTGCTTTGGAAAAACAAACATTTCACCAATGTCGTGCACGGGAAAAAGTTTTCGTAGCGAAACATATATTGCGTGACAGAAGCCTAGAATGGCGCCAGGCGTCAAAAAAAAGGTAATTGAGCAACCAGTGTGTGTTTTAAAGGTTCCACGGGTCTTGCGTCTCGTTACAAAGCTTTCCGATGTATTTAATCATCGTCAGCAGCACAACCATCAATCAAGTGATCAACTTTGTAGGCTCCCACGTTGCCTTACGGACACGTAGTGTGCCCTTCGCTGAAATAAATAAATATGTCGTCAACGGCTGTTAACAACTGTGCTTGCAATGGGTATATAGCAATACTTTCAAACATTCAATGGCACGAGCATTGTCGTTCGTTTTTTTTTTTCACAGCATGGTTGAGGCATGCACCGAGAACCGAAATTTGCTAGAACATCACAAGGTAGTACGTACGAACGAGGGCTGATTACGCTTTCGCGATCTGCAGATGAAGGCAGAGTTCAATTATACTGCAATATTTCAAATAATAAAAATTTCGGAACACCCCACGTACCTTGCGAATCGATGTTTTTTTTCTTATTATTTTTTCCTTTCTATTGACTGTACTAAATCACTGCGTTAGATTGTCCACCTGTTATATTCCTTCTGGGATTGACAGTATGTATAAATAAAAAGATATGTAATGTTCAAAAAATCGGAAAGCCAGCACTGCAACTACGATTGTCGTTTCGCGAACACAAGGATCTATTTGAAAGGTAGTTCTTAGACCCAGTGGGGCCCTGTGGTAGAACACTAGATTGCCACGCAAAATGAGTAGATTCGATTTCTGTTGGTACAATGACATTTATTTTTTGCATTCGTCCGTTCAAAGCTGCCGATGTCCGCTTTTTCAGGGGCGGAGCTCCATAAAGCGGCACCCATTCGTCCCTCCTCGTAGTACGTAACATGTCTTACGCATTGACCTACAAAGTGGTGCCGGAGAGAGATTTCTCGTGTGTGTTGTTGAACAATAAAAAAATCGGAGCGTGCGCGTTAACTTAAAGCCGAATTCTTCTGCAAGAACGAATGGACGGATGTGTGCTTCGCCCCACTCTCCATCATTCACCCCATGGATATGCTGCCATTTTTTTAACGATCAAGAGTTCAAATTTGCCATGTGTTCTCGCCGTTCCCGTGTAGATAATAACTGTCAAACCCGAATACAAGTAGCAGAAGCCGCCCCTAGTTATGTGCCCCTCTTCTTTACAAAGTGTTTGACCACGTACGCTACGAGATTGTACCATTATACAGTAATGACATGCGAGTCGTATTGGTAAAACTATCTTACCCTCCCATACAAACTTTGGTGTACCCAAATTTAAGGGGGTCATCATGAGAGCACCGAGACATAAGCGGCTAGATAGATAGAAGGACATACAGATAGATAGATAGATAGATAGATAGATAGATAGATAGATAGATAGATAGATAGATAGATAGATAAATAGATAGATAGATAGATAGATAGATAGATAGATAGATAGATAGATAGATAGATAGATAGATAGATAGATAGATAGATAGATAGATAGATAGATAGATAGATAGATAGATAGATAGATAGATAGATAGATAGATAGATAGATAGATAGATAGAATGACAGACAGACAGACAGACAGACAGATAGATAGATAGATAGATAGATAGATAGATAGATAGATAGATAGATAGATAGATAGATAGATAGATAGATAGATAGATAGATAGATAGATAGATAGATAGATAGATAGATATTACGACGCTGGAAGTGTCGACAATACGCAAAGAAACGCTTCGAATTTGAATGAAACACAACGCGTTGTGATTAAGTTCGTCACCCCGTACCAGCTATGTGTGAGCAACCTAAAATTACATTCATTTTATTCCCAATGCATAGTTTCATCACGCTAACGGCGCTTCTTTTTTTATACACATAACCAGAAATACCCTTATTTCTTGTAAGTCATTTCTATCTACTAGTATTTTCTTACCTCCTCCAGTTATTACACGTTCGCTCTAAAAAAAAAAAGATCCTACAAAATGTGGTCTCAGCTTCAGGCAGCTTTGTCCGTAGGTACAACTTTTGGGTGTTTTAAAATGGCAGTGCAGCAGTAGCAGACATATAATTCTTATATTGTCTGTGGGCGTGAAACTGTGGCAGGCCTAACGTGTTTATTATAGCTCTCCCGTGGTGGTTTATTGGTAATGTATTCACCTGCTGGCCTGCACGTCCAGGGATCGAATCCCAGCTGTGGTGGCTGCATTTTCGGTGGAGGCGAAATACTGTAGACTCATGTGCTCAAATATGGGTGCACTCTAAAGAACTCCTTGTGGTCGAAATGTCCAGATCCATCCACTAGTACGCCTCTCGTAATCACATGGTGGTATTGCGACGTTAAACTCCACATATTAATGAATCAATTATCAATCAACTTCTCTATAAGAAACACCGTCGTGAAGCCGGGTTTCACTTTGGGCCACTACACCTGGACAGTGAAGTTAAGACTATAAATCTACGCAATTGCGCACGATTCTTCTGTACTTTACACACTGATTGTTCAGTATGGTGTATATCAGGCGCGGCGCACGCTGTGAAAAGGAACCTTCTGTGAAACATCTTTGGCTGAAGTCATAACCCAGTAGTATCCGCTTTAGTGCACAGTAAATGCACAAACTAAGCGGCGCTTCACGCTGGACTGACTAGTGAGAAAGGCTGTTTCCTTTCACGGATGAAAGTGGGATGTCGGAAAGTGAACAATGGGAAGTTCACAACAGCTGTATAACGTCGGGGGTTATAATGCGGAACTACTTGGTATTTTCGCCGGGCTAGTTCAGTGTCCTTTCCAGGCGATCACACTTTGTGAGAGCTCTAAAACGTGAAATAGTCTTGTACATGTTTGAAACTATCTGTTTATATACGCCTATCTGAAAACACAGTAAAGTTTGATGGTCAGATATTTGACTCATTTTAGTTGCGACAGGTCAGTGCACCCGAATGCACGCTTTTTTTATTTTTCATTAAAAAGGTTTATCTTGAAGTTAACGATTACAGGCCTGTTTCCTTAACTAGTACTTGCTGTAAATTATTTGAGCACTTTATATTTAAGGCCACGATCACTTATTTAGGAAATAAGAAACTATTGTATGCCCAGCAGCATGGATTTAGGTCTGGTTTGTCGACCGTCACCCAACTGGCTGAAATAACTGATGATTTAATTAGAACGCTTAATTTGAAAGATAAAACCGATGCCATCTTTTTGGATTTTTCTAAGGCGATTGACGTCGTACCCCATCAAAATTTAATAAAAAAATTATTAGCTATAGGCATTGAGCAGAAGGTTGTAGCATGGATCGCGAGCTACTTGAGTAACAGAAGACAGTGTGTTACCATAAATGGCTGTCTCTCGAAAGAGTTGGCAGTGCATTCGGGAGTTCCGCAGGGCTCAGTCCTCGTACCTCTTCTTTTTTTGGTTTATATTAATGATATTTATTTTTGTGTAGAGCCACCGACCAGATTAAACTATTTGCGGACGACTGCGTAGTGTACAGATAGAGAGAGATAAAGATACAAAGAAAGGCAGGGAGGTTAACCAGACGCACATCCGGTTCGCTACCTTGCACTGGGGAAGGGATAAAGGGGAGAAAAGAGGTTGCACAAAGATGAGAAGGTACACACAATCACGAGCACACTCGGTGAGCACACACAGTTCACAGGCGGTCGCTCAGGTTTGTTGACTTAAGGTAAAGAAGCAGTGCTTTAGTTGCTTTCTGCGCAACTGAGGCAGATGCCCAAGGTCCTAGTATCTTCCGCACACAAAATGGTCCGGGGTCAAGTCGATTCAACACCATCCGTAGCTGGCATCGCTGTGTGTCGTAGCAAGCGCAGCTGCAGAGGACGTGTTCGATGGTTTCTTCATCTCCGCAGTAGTCGCATGTAGGAGTGTCTGCCATACTAATGCGAAAGGAGTACACCTTTGTGAATGCAACACCCAACCAAAGGCGGCATAACAGTGTCGCATCGGAGCGGGAAAGTTGTGATGGTAGCTTTAGCTTTAGCGAAGGATCCAGTTCATAAAATTGACACCTTTGGAAGCTGGTAGACGACCAGAACGTGCGTGTGAGATCTCGAGCCAGCAGGTAAAGTTGTCTTGCTGCATCATTCCTTGATAGAGGAATCGGGACTACACGGGTTTCTTCATGGGCGGAGCGGGCTGCATCATCGGCTAGTTCACTTCCGGAAATACCGATAGGTCCAGGCAGCCATTGATATATAATATCATGCCCTCGTGCTAGAGCTTCATGATGGCAATGTCTTATTTCTTGTACCAGTTGGTCATGGCTCCTCCTACGCATGGCAGACTGCAAACTCTGAAGCGCTGCCTTCGAATCACAGAATATGACCCATTTTCCTGGACGTTCTTGAACGAGATATTGCAAAGCAGTCCTTATAGCAGCAAGCTCTGATGCCGTAGATGTAGTCATATGCGACAACTTAAACTTGATTGTCATTTCTGCAGCCGGAATTACAGCGGCACTTGATGAGCTGCTGGATGAGACGGACCCATCAGTGTATATCTGCGTTCGGTCTAAGTACAACTCATGTAATAATAGCAGTGTTGCTTGCTTCAATGCTACTCTGGAGTGACTGCTTTTCTTTTTGATTCCTGGAATTTCTAGACGTACTTGCGGCTGGTCGAGGCACCACAAAGGGCATGCCGTTCTCGCAGCTGGCGTATATCCTGATGGAATGCTGTTTAGGTGCTTGGCTATGACGTCTGAAAACGTAGCACGTGGTCTTCCGGAAGGTAGAAGGGCCAAGTGGTGGTCGGGGACACGGCTAGCATGTCGAATGTGCGCTCTGAGGCAATCCACAGCTATATATGTCCTGACCGGATGGTCTTTGGCAAGCATGATTGTGGCATAAGTAGAAGCGCATCGGGGCAGTCCTAGGCAGATACGCAGTGCCTGACCCTGCAAACTCTTTAATGAATGAGTATTCGATTTGCAAGTGTTAGTCAGTACCGGCAAGCTGTAGCGCAATAGACCCAGAAATAGGGCCCTGTACAGCTGTAGCATGGAGGCCACAGAAGTTCCCCATGCTTTACTGCACAATAATTTCATGATATGCACAATAGATAGCAGTCTCTTCTTCAAGTACGCACAATGTGGGCTCCACGAAAGACTTCTGTCGATTATTATGCCCAGGAAACGATGCGTCCGTGCATATTTGACACTCTGCCCATTGATGTAAACAGGGTATGGCGTCATTGGTTTGCGTGTAAACGCCATCAACGCGCACTTCACAGTTGATATATTTAGGCCTTGTTTCTGAAGGTAGGCTGTTGTGAGGGTTGCTGCCCGCTGTATTCGTGCACGCACCTGAGGGCGAGTAACTGCAGCACTCCAGCGGGAAATATCATCGGCGTACATGGATAGGCACACCGACTTTGGCAGAACCTTCACCAGACCAATGAGGGCCACACTGAACAATGTGGGGCTTAAAACACCTCCCTGAGGTACTCCGCAGTAGGTGTAATGTTGGGCAGTTTTACCCTCATATGTTTGTACAAAGAAACCTCTGCCAGTTATATAATCTTTTATCCATTGAAACATTCGTCCACCAATGCCCATTGCTGCGAGAGAAGTGAGGATGGCATCGTGAGCTACATTATCATATGCACCCTTCACGTCAAGAAAGAGTGCCACTGATATGCGCTTGCGACTTTTTTCTTGTTGAACAAATGTCGACAAATCAAGGACACAGTCAATGGAGGAGCGGCCCTGAGGAAAGCCTGCCATGCAAGAAGGGTATTTGGTGTATCGTTCCAAGTACCACTCGAGACGAAATAGAACCATCCTTTCCATCACTTTTCCGAGGCAGCTTGCGAGGGCAATAGGGCGATACGCTGTCAAGTCCAATGGTGATTTTCCCGATTTCAAAAGTGGTATTAATCGACTAATTTTCCATTCTCGGGGAACACTGCCGCTGAGCCAGGAGTTGTTGAAGCATGTTAAAAGTTCTTTTCTAGCTTTTTGTCCAAGGTGTCCCAACGCACTATAAGTAATACCATCAGGACCTGGCGATGACATGCGCTTAGAAGTGACTAACGCACCTTCCAGTTCTTCCATGGTGAACGGAATGTCCATTTCTGGTAATCGCATCTCAGAAACGATCATGGCGTCGATGCTCTCGTTCACAATATTCCCGGCAACTCTCGTGCAAAATTCTTCAACCACCTCGAGTTCTGTTTTTCCCTGATGGAGTGCCAAAGCTTTAAAAGGGTGCCGTTGTTGTGGAGAGGAGCGAAGAAGGTCTTCGCGTAGTGTACACATCCATAAATAACCAAGGAGACCAAATTAAACTTAATGATGCCTTGCGCTCAATTAACGAATGGTGTATAAGGTGGGGACTAAAAATAAATCGTTCAAAAACAAATTCCGTCTTATATACCAGCCTCCCAACCATCCTTTGTTTAGGGTGCACCTGATAGTTTTCAAAAAAAATATTTCAATAATGGTACAAGAACACAGACAGAACATGCTATTTCTGTAACATTAGACGTATGTTATTTGTATGATGATACGTTTAAAACTAGAGAGATGGAAGCGATATTGAAATGATGCGTGGAAAGCGAGCAAACGCCTCACGCTGGAGTTCAACTCTCGTACTGAAATTAGTCCAGACGCCTTCATATTATCACTGTGCACTATTCTTCTAAATGATATAAGGGAGGTGCTGTACAGGAGCTCCAGAGAAGAACGATGACACAGGCGCATATGATGTGTGTGTCTGTGTCATCGTTCTCTTGTCCCTATTCTGCACTGCGCCCTTCTTTCTGCACGGTGAATTATTCGTTACAAAGGAACCTTGAATGGCGGATCTGTTACAATCAAGCACGCGTGCTTCTACGTGATGGAGACTTGGGGGAAAGGTTTTAGACCAATGTTTCTATCTATAAACGTGTGGAAACATTTTTTTGTACAGTTAGATACATACCTGTCGAAATTATAGCCAGTGAAGTCATTTCTTTATTTATTCAATTACTTATTTATTTTAGAGTGCCCTCCGGGTATAAAGACATTAGAGAGTGGGTGGGGTGTACATAGTAGAAAAGAAACAAAAAGTATAACAATAACAGCAAACAGTAAAATGAAAGCATTGTACAGAACTACGAAAATTTTGTAAAGCACGTCACCGAACATCTGTCGAAGTAGTTCCGCATATCTCCACTGCCCAGAAAACATATCTTTATATATATATATATATATATATATATATATATATATATATATATATATATATATATATATATATATATGGCACAAACGCTCCTATCACATTTATTGACCACAGTAAAAACTTAATAAAGTGACTGTACACCATTGTTACATAGAGTTAAATTGACGTGTGAGGCTTACAATTTCGATTGATGAAGACAATTGAAAACGACGCTATACAGAAAGCGAACAGACAACAGACAAGCAACAATACCTACGTTACAGTAGTCACCACTCCAGAGATTGCACACAAGCAATACTTGTCTAACAAGCGAGGTGTACAAGAAGATTAGTAATGATGACTGTGGTTGCGTTTTTCGCTTAGGAAGTCGAAAAGAAACATTCATTAGGTGAAAGAAATTGCCCAGGTGACGCTGTAAACATGGTGTAAAACGAATCATGTACCTTGAGAAAGCAAGCAACACTAGCTAAAACTGCCCCCGTAGGGCCGCCCGATGAGCCTCTTGCATTAAGAGCCAAATAGGAAAATGTAACCTCAGAAAAAAAATGGGCAGATCCCACGTAGAGTGGAAATCGATGAAATGCGAATCATTAATGAGGAAGGATGATATGTCCCCTTAAAATCCGCACGACGTTATGACGCGGGCGTACATTGTGCCGTACATGACTTCCATGTCGTAGTTACCATGTTTGTGCCCAGTATCTGTGTTCATCGTCCATTCACGTCACGTAATACCAAATGGGGTGTATGTTGATTTAGAAAAATGGCCGCGAGCGCTCTACGAGCGTAGCATGTAGTGATGTTTTACATGACACGCCTAGAATGATTATAATGTTTGGACGTGTCATTTATCTTCGCGTTCATTTACGTCACGTAACACCGAATTCGGTATATATGGAGCTAGTCGAACGGCCGCGAGCACATTAGAACTGTGGCGTGTAGTCATGCTCTTACATGACAAGCGTGTAATGATTATCGCGTTTTCACCAGTCACATACCTTCGTCTAATATTGACGTCACGCATTACCAAGTTTGGTTATGCGAAGCTAGCGAAACTACCGCACGTGCACCATGAGCGAGGCGTGTAGTGTTGACTTACATGACATGCATGTCATGATTTGCACGTTAGGATCTGCCAGTTGCACCACCGTGGTGGTCTAGTGGCTAAGGTACTCGGCGGCTGACCTGCAGGTCGCGGGATTGAATCTCGGCTGCAGCGGCTGCATTTTCGATGGAGGCCAAAATGCTGTAGATTCATGTGCTCAGCTTTGGGGGCACGTTAAAGAACCCCCGGTGGTCGAAATTTTTGGAGCCCTCCACTACGACATCTCTCAAAATCATATGATAGTGTTGGGACGTTAAACCCTACTTTTCTACCACTCAGCATCTGCCACCTATGTTCGCCATGCCGTCATGTGATACCATACCAGTTTTCCAATATGCCATGGGGACGAATCCAGCGCAAGAACACCAAGACCATGAAACATAAATCACGGCTTTCATAACACACGTCATGATTTTCGTGTTATGACTAATCACTTATGCTCGTCGTTCAGTCATGTTCTGCATACAAGTTTCGGTATAGTTACCGTTTTCAAAATATTCAGGAGAGCTTAATGTTGTAGGCGGCTAGATAGATAGATAGATAGATAGATAGATAGATAGATAGATAGATAGATAGATAGATAGATAGATAGATAGATAGATAGATAGATAGATAGATAGATAGATAGATAGATAGATAGATAGATAGATAGATAGATAGATAGATAGATAGATAGATAGATAGATAGATAGATAGATAGATAGATAGATAGATAGATAGATAGATAGATAGATAGATAGATAGATAGATAGATAGATAGATAGATAGATAGATAGATAGATGCGGTGATTGTCACCGACGTTCGGTAGGAAATGCTTTGCATTGAAAAAAAAAAACTACCATTGGCAACTGTTATAGAATATTATCAAGGAACGAGTGTCTTAGAAAAGTATTTCCCAAACTGCAAAAGTTTAGGCGTCACCACAATAGCAATTATAGGGACATCTGAGTGAGAACGCAAACCCAATATTCTGCTTTCACAACAACTTCACGCCCGCGTTGGAGTGCGGCAGTGTGTACTCTTCGAGAAAAGAGATGACATGCCAGAAGTCACTGTTTCAAAGATGTCAATAAACAGTTTTCAACTCCCCAATGAGCTGTTCAGCTCTAACTCACGATTGCAGCGTGGCTCTTTCATTATAAAAATTGCTCAAAATATTATTTAAAGCCAAGAGATAGAACAATCACTAACGCGAAATTTCAAGCTACGATCCTGCAATGAATATTACGGCTGTTCTGTTGCATGAGCCTGCATGCTTCCTGCCACTGAGAAGCGTCTGATTCGTGATAGATTGAGACGATAATGAATAGTAAGTCATATCTAGTCAATTTATTCACAGCCCTAATGTTACTGTATTAATCTGAAATCTGGAAAAATCAGAAATCTGAAATCTGAAATCTACTAGCGAATATAATGGCTTTTGACGAAATAGCGTTAAAGGCATAAAATTCAGTGTCATCATTGGCGAAAGATAATTATAATTCAATAATTGCTTGGGTTTAACGACCTCTGGCACCAGATGGTTATGAGAGATGCCGTAGTGGAGGGCTCCGAAAATTTTGACCATGTGGTGTTCTTTAACATATACAGATCGGCGTTAATGAGAAAAATCTCAAGATAGGTAAAAGTCAATGAACATTTAAAAACACCGGTTTGAATGGGAATGTAACCCTGATGATTTACATTGCAAAAGTGTGTTATACCTCCAATTTTCGCCGTTCTATGCAATTATTACCGCAAATCAAAAAGATGTTGGCAGATCACACGTAGCGTGTGAATCGATGTTATGCAAAGCGTGCAGATGAAAGGTGACTGTGTTTTTTTTAATTGAGTGAAACGTTACGAAGTGACACTACACATATGAGCGAATGCAGGCAAAAACATGCGATAAGGAGCCACATGTCTATCATGTAACCGGTTGTTTACAGTTGCATAGCGATGCCTACAGCAAAATGAATATTAGGAGTGCCAGAAGGGGTAAGATGATATGATGCACTGGTCCACGCGAGGATGGTAGCCCTGGACACTGCTACATAAAACGACTTCGGGGCATGGCACCTCACTACAAAAGACCCTTTTCAAAATTGTGAAGTTAGCTTTCCTGCTATGTAGTTGGAACAACTAATGGAGCGTAGTCGCTTACTGCAAACAGTCTGTTCAAGCGCTAATTGCTTACGCAATGACGTGGCAAAATGCATGATCGGCTCTCTTCGGAGGTTTGTAGAAGTTGGGCGTGATTACCGTCGCCATCCCCGTCACTCGCTGGCAAGCAGCAAGGCACCATTCGTGGCAGCAATCCGGCATTCAGTCACTCTTTTATCGAGGTACACTGGTGGCAGTGGATACCGACAGGCTTGCTAAATATGTGCAATGAAGGGGCAACGTTTTGTTGGTAAACGTTGCCCCTTCATTGCACATATTTCATAGGAAATGCTGCCATCACGAGAGCTGATCGGGTTATATATCTGGGAGTTACACTTACCAGTAACCTCAGTTGGGAAACGCACGTTGAAAATGTGTGTTTGGGTGCACTGAAGAAATTATTCTTTTTGAAAAGAAAACTGCGTAACACTCCTCCCACGTTAAAACTAAAAGCGTATAAAGCACTCGTGCGACCAAAATTGGAGTATGCCGACATTATTTGGAGCCCTTGGCAACAATATTTGATTGAAAAAATAGAAAGGGTCCAAAATTTAGCTCTGCACTTTATATATTCCGCTTACTCCCTACAACATAGTGTAACTAATCTACGTAATCTACGCCTACAAATACTAGAACAGCACAGGATAATATCCAGATTAAATTTCGTCTACCAACTCGATCACGGGGACTTTAAATTATCACGGGAACGATACCTTCTGCAGCCTTCTAAACTTTCAGCTAGGACAAATCACAACAAAACGTTTAGGCAGCCACCCAGCCACATTAATGCCCACAAGTTCGCTCTCTTTCCTCGCGCAATTTTTCATTGGAACGCATTACCTGCGGAAGTAGTGAATGCTGCCTCGACGGCTTCATTCACTCAACAGATAGAAAAGATTAATTTCACCATATAAGTGATGCATGCTGAAAATAGTGTCATTCGAGTGCAATTCATCCGGCTACAAATGTTGAAAATATTCTTAGTTGTGCGCAGTTCTGTTGAACAGCGAGAAAATATATTTGACTTTTCTGTACTTGATAGTTATGTATTCTTTCATTTATGCCCTGTACTCCAGTGTCTTACTAGTTATTGCTTGAATGTATTGTTTGTATCCCACTCCTGCATGGGCCCGGGTAGGGCCTGCAGTATCTGTAAATAAATAAATAAAAATAAAATACATATCGATGATATTGTCAGGCACAACCATGGTGGCATTATGACTAAGGTACTCGGCTGCTGACTGCAGGTCGCGGAATTGAATCCCGGCGATGGCGGCTGCTTTTTTGATGTAGGCGGCCATTGTGCTGAGATTTGGGTGCATGTTAAAAAACTCCAGGTAGTCGATATTTCTGTAGCCTTCAACTACGGCGTTTCTTCTAATCATATGGTGGTTTCGAGACGTTCAACTGGACATATATATCAAAAATTTTCTTTGGCTTGGCTTTTTGTCAGTGTGCGGTTGGTGATGGTTTCACGCTATGGTACCCGCACCCCCCTCCCTTTTTTTTGTACTCTGAAGCATGACGTCTCATTCTTCACTGTGAAAATGTAAATTTTACTGTAATGTGATAGTTCGTCAGAAAAACATTTCGAAACGTTTAGTGCTATCGCTGATCTGCGGCAGCCACAGCCATCACGATGAGGCATGGCCCACACATCAGTGAGTTCTGTTCGAGCGGCGTAGTACAGGTTGAGCAAGCCTGTCAGTATCCACTGCCACCAGCGTACCTCGAGAAATGAGTGACTGAATGCCGGGTTGCTGCCACGAAGTGTGCCTTGCTGCTTGCCAGCGAGTGACGGGCATGGCGACGGTAATCACGCCCAACTTCTACAAACCTCCGAAGAGAGCCGATCATGCGTTTTGCCACGTCATTGCGTAAGCAATTAGCGCTTGAACAGACTGTTTGCAGTAATCAGAATCTCCCGAATTGCAGAATCTCCCGAAGTCCATTTGTGTAGCAGTGTCCAGGGCTACCATCCTCGCGTGGACCAGTGCATCATGTCATCTTACCCCTTCTGGCACTCCTAATATTCATTTTGCTGTTGGCATCGCTACGCAACTGTAAACAACTGGTTACATGATAGACATGCGGCTCTTTATCGCATGTTTTTGCCTGCATTCGCTCATATGTGTAGTGTCACTTCGTAACGTTTCACTCAATTAAAAAAACACAGTCATCTTTCATCTGCACGCTTTGCCTAACATGGATTCACACGCTACGTGGGATCTGCCAACATCTTTTTGATTTGCGGTAATAATTACATAGAACGGTGAAAATTGGAAATATAACACACATTTGCAATGTGAATCATCAGAGTTACATTCCCATTGAAATCGATGTTTTTAAATGTTATTTACTTTTACCTATCTTGAGATTTTTCTCATTAACGCCGGTCTGTATATGTTAAAGAACCCCACATGGTCGCAATTTCGGAGCCCTCCACTACGGCGTCTCTCATAGCCATCTGGTGCCTGAGGGCCTTGAACCCAAGCAATTATTAAATTATAATTATCTTTCGCCAATGATGACACTGGACTTTATGCCTCTAACGCTATTTCGTCAAGAGCCATTATATTCGCTAGTAACATGAGTGATGTTAACAATTTCACTAGATATGACTTACTATTTATTAGCGTATCATTCTCTGACGAATCAGATGCTTCTCAGAGACAGGAAGCGTGAAAGCTCATGCAACAGAACAGCCGTAATATTCATTGCAGGATAGTAGCTTGAAATTTTGCGTTCGTGATTTTTCAATCTCTTGGCTTTAAATATTGCAAGGGGGTTTATTAGCGACGCCAGGTAATAGGCAGAGAGCCGGTACGGAAACAAAGGCTCGGGCAGTCCAGCGTCTACAGCTCGTGCACCCGCTGGCGCTTCGCACTCAGCGATGATTCCACTAGTCATTGCCTTGCGAATTCCCCACTACAATATTATTTTTGAGCAATTTATCTAATGAATGAGCCACTCTGTATTCGTGACTTTGAGCTGAATGGCTCATTAGGGAGTTGAAACTGTTTATCGACCTCATTGAAACAGTGATTTCTGGCCTGTCAACTTTTTCCTCAGGGAGCACACACTGCCACACTCCAACGCGGACTTGAAGTTGTTGTGGAAGCAGAAAATTAGGTGTTTGCGTTCGCGCTCAGATGTTCCTATAATTGCTATTGTGGTGATGCCTCAACTTTTGCACTTTGGGAAATACTTTTTTAATGCACTTTTGCTTGGTCATATTTTATAACACTTGCCAATGGTATAGTTTTTTTTTTCATTGCGAATAATTTCTTACCGAACGTCAGTGACATTGAACGCATCTATCTATCTATCTATCTATCTATCTATCTATCTATCTATCTATCTATCTATCTATCTATCTATCTATCTATCTATTTATATAGCCGCCTTCGACATTCAGCTCTCCTGGCTGTTTTGAAAATGGTATCTATGCCGAAACTGGTATAGCATACAATTACTGAACGACGAGCGTCAGTGACTACTCATAATATGAAAATCATGACATGTATGTTATGGAAGTTGTGATTTACGTTTCATGGTCTCGCTATTCTTGCAGTGGATTCGTCCACATGGCATAGTGGAAAACTGGCATGACGGCTTGGCTGACATAGGTGGCAGATCCTGATTGATAGATATGTGCGGTTTAACTTCCCTAAAGCACCATAGGATTATCAGAAATGCCGTGGTGGAGGGCTCCGAAAATTTCGACCCCTTGGCGTGCACCCAAATCTGAGCACACGGGCCTACAGCTTTTTTGTCTCCATCTAAAATGCAGCCGCCGAAGCTGGGATTCAATCCCGCGACCTGCGGGTCAGCAGCCGAGTAGTTAAGCCACTAAACCACCACGGCGGTGCAAGTGGCAGATCCTATACGCCACACTTCTAACAGGCTCGTGGCCGTTTGGCTAGCTTCACATATACCAAATTTAGTGTTACGTGACGGGAACGGACGACGAAGATAAATGATACGTTGAAACATGATAATCATCATATGCATGTCATGTAACAACATCACTACATGCCACACTCGTAGCACGCTCACGGCCATTTTGCCAGCTCAACATATACAACATTTGGTATTACGTGACGTGAATGGACGACGAACGCAGATACCGGGCACAAACATGGTAATTACAACACGGGAGTTATGTGCGGCACAATGTACACCCGCGTCATAACATTGCTCAAATTTTAAGGTTACATATCAACTTTCCTCATTAGAGATTCACATCTCATCGACGCCCATTCGACGTCAGATCTGCCAACTTTTTTTTATCAAATTACATTTTATTATTTGGTTATAAATGCTAGAGGCTGATCTGGCGGCCCTACGGGGCAGTTTTACATAGTGTTGATTGCTTAGTTAAGATACATGCTTCGTTTTAAATCTTGTTTACAGTGTCACGAGGGCCATTACTTTCAACTAATGTATGTTTCCTTTCGACTGCGTAAGCGAAGAACGTAACCGCCGTCATCGTTACTATTCTTTTTATACATCTCGCTTGTTTATTAAGGTTGTTTACTACTACTACACCTCGCTTGTTAGAGAAGTATCGCTTGTGCACAATCCTTGGAGTGCGCGACTAGTGTAATGTAAAAATTGTTGCTTGTCTGTTCGCTTTCTGTATAGCGTCGTTTCCGATTTTATTCATCATTTAAAATTGTCAAGCTTGGGACGTTAATTTCACTCCGTGTAACAATAGTGTACAGTCAAATAATTAACTTGTTACAGTGTTAAATGAATGTGCTAGGAATGTTTATGCCATATACTTATATAAAAATATGATGTCAGCGTAGTGAAAATATGTGGAACTACTTCGATAGGTGTTCTGTAACGTGCTTTGCAAGATGTTCGTAGTTCTGTACAATGTTTTTATTTCACTCTTTACTGTTATTGTTATACTTTTTGCATTATTTTTTGCTAAGTACACCCCACCCACTATGTAATGTATTTATACCCAGAGGGTACTACAAAATAAATAAATAAATGAATAAATGACTTCACTGGCTATAATTTTGAGAGCTATGTATCTAACTGTACCAAAAAAATGTTTTCACGCATTTATAGAGAAAAAAATTGGTCTAAAACCTCTCCCCTAAGTCTGCATGACGTAAAATCACGCATGCTTGATCGTAACAGATTCGCCGTTTAGGCTACTTCGTAACGAATAACTCACCATTCGAAAAGAAGGGCACAGTGCAGAGTAGGGACTAGGGAAGAGAACGACGACACAGGCACACACATCACATGCGCCCGTGTCGACGTTTTCCCCCGAAGCCCCCCTTATTTCATTTAGAAGGATAGTGCACAGTGATAATATGAAGGCATCTGGGCTAATTTCTGTACGAGAATTGAACCCCAGCGTGAGGTGTTTGCTTGCTTTCCCCGCATGATTTCGATATCGCTTCCATCTCTTTAGTTTTAAACGTATCCTTATACAATCAGCATACGTCTAATGTTACCGAAATGGCATGTTCTGTCTGTGTTGTTGTATCATTATTAAAATATTTTGCTTAAGAAAATGAGGTGCATCCTAAACAAAGGATGGTTGGGAGGCTGGTTTATAAGATACATGAGTATTAAGAAATTTAATAGCTTCTTGGTTCCGGCATTCTCACGAGTTTTTTTAACACGTTGTTTTTAAATAAACTGTCTGCCCTGTGCTTTCTTTCAGTGAAATAGCAATTACCTGCTTTCTATAGACCAACTGCCTGTCTCAGACAGTTGGTCCATCTCCCAGTAGTGCGTCTTAGAAACAGTCCAAATGCCAAGAAAAAAAAGGAACGCCAGGCCTTGGTACACAAGCTCAGGATTAAGACTGAGAATTCCATACGACTTGTACGTAGCCAACAGGCACCATGGCCTCAAAGAGGACAACTTGCTGCATCTCGTACACGCGTTTGTTTTGTGCCATTTTACCTACGTTGCCGCTATACTCAAGTGGCTACGTGCTGAGCGCGATCAACTCAATGCGCTTATTCGCAAGGTGGTCAAACGAGCCCTTGGCCTCCCTATCACCACTCCAACGTACAAACTCCTCGTGTTTGGCGTACATAACACGCTAGAAGAGATCGCCGAGGCTCAGGAACGTGTGCAAATGACCCGACTAACTACCACCAAGGCGGGGCGCCACCTTCTGCGCGAGCCCGGCTTCTCCTCCTCGAGGGCCAGGGACCCCCCAGAGTTAACTCTAATTCCCCGTGAAATCCGCGGCCTTATCATGATCGCTCCCATACCACGAAATGTACACCCCGAATACAACAGAGGCAGGCGCCTTGCGCGGGCGACCGCCATTCTCAAGCGCATGACATGGAAGCGGACAACGTCTCGTTCGTGGACGCCGCTGCCTATCGCAACAACTAAGCCTTCGCCGCGGTCGCGGTATCATCCGCGCAGCAGACTCTTAACTCAGCCACAATCCTCACACGAAACCCCGAAGTAGCGGAGCAAGTAGCTATAGCTATAGCTATGCTCGACAGCAAACGGGAATTCATCTACAGTGACTCCAGGCCGGCCATCAAAGCCTTCGAACGCGGAGTCATCTCCGACCAGGCGTTACGTATCCTGCGCAATGTGGACCCGAGTGCCCTGAAGCACCACACTGTCATCTGGTTCCCCGCCCATCTCGGCCAGGTGCCGGGTGCCCTATCCAACCTCAACGAGATCGCCCATGATGCAGCGCGAGCACTTACCGACCGCACTGCCACAGGGCAACCTCATCTTGCTGGGTGAGATACCAATCGAGATGCACCAATTACGTACAATGAAATTACAAAGCACTTTTACCTGGAACGCCGCATTTTTCCACCCCCACATCCGAAACTTAACCGACCGCAGGCATTAACCCTACGCCTATTACAGACACACACGTACCCAAACCTTGCCACGCTTCTCGTCTATTATCCCGATGCATACCCCAGCGACACATGCCCATCATGTGGACACACAGCGACACTTGCACACATGCTCTGGGAGTGTAGAACAACTCCTCCCGACTCTACTTCAAGCAAGTGGGAGAGGTCCTTCAGGAGCTCACTTCTCGCCGACCAGCAATGGGCCGTCCAGCAGGCCCACGAAGTGGTCGCCAGGTACTCCCTGTTGGTCCCTGCGTGGGAGACGCCCGCTACGCGCTAAGCGCGTCCTGCAGGACTGAAATAAAGTTTTTTCATTCCATTCCAGGCCTTCGCAGACGGCGCAGCACAGTCACAGCGAAAGCTGGAAGATCGTTCTTTCAGAGCCTTTTCTAACACTCATGGGGTAACTGCCGCAAGCACACTTGCTTGATACCTACTACGGCTATAATAATATGAAACTTTTAGGGCAGTAGGCTGGCATTTGCTATGCTATTCTTTGTCATTTTTCTGGGAAGCGTGGGGTCCGCTATTTATGGCCGAATTTTGTGTTTATGCAGTGGCTGATGACGATGAGGACTTATGCCTGAAGTGGGTATGTGCCACTGTTTATAACTGAACAAAAAAAAAAACACGCTTTTGTAATAGGTTAGAGTATTGAACGACACACTCATTACGCTATTCGTATTTTGTGATGACTGCTTGTTCTTTAGCTGTTTTAAAATGCTTTATGAGCCGTATTAACGCAATTGCTTTCACGACATTGGGCCTGCCTTAGGCAAGTTAGCCAACATGTCTCAAGCACCGGCGTGGCTCAGTGATAGATTTGTGTCCTCAGCATTAAGTGTCTGCATTTCTATAAGGAACTCGTCTACAAAACCCGGCTCCTTTGGTTCGCGATAAGCAAACAAGTCCTGATAATAGTTTTCAAAAGCTTTCATAATATTGTTACGCACAATAGGATCTGTTACGCACAAGGAGGATCAGGACGTATACTACTGAAGGGGGCCGTTTATTTTGGTCGCGAAGAGAAGCGCTGGAGCGGCCAACAGGTCGATGATCGCAGTGTCGTCGTCTTCTTTTTTCCTCCAGCTTGGGGCAGCCAGCATGTTCACCCATCTTCGTTTTTTTTTTCCGAGGCATGCGTAACATTCCTCCCCTCGCAGACGAAGCCCGCCGGGTGAGGTAACCGATTCACCTTGGTGTGTACAGCTTCAGTCGAGCGACATGGACTGCTTGGGTTTTAGCGGCTCTTCTACCACTTCTCGTGAGGCGAGCTATTGTGTATGTGACTTCCGTGATTTTGTCGAGAACGACATACGGTCCGTCGTATGTGGCCAAGAACTTTTGGCATAACCCGCGTCTTTGTACCGGAGTCCACAGCCACACTAAGTCGCCTGGATGGTAAGTTACAGGCCGGTGGCGGATGTCATAGCGTACCTTCGATTTTTCCTGTGACAAAGGAGACGTGTTGCGACGCCGTGGTGAAGGAAAACGGGGAACACGAGGCGGTGAAGGCGTCAAGCTCCTGTCAGATGTAGGGAAGTGGTTCCGGAGTCTGCGTGTCCAGTAGTCGTCGCGAGGCAGCAGGTGTGTTGCCTTAGGGTCGTCGTACGGTCGATCAGACGATCGTGTGAAGTGTTGTGGTGGGCCATAGTACGTTGCTCGCGGGTCATCGCGAAGTCGTTCGGAAGGCCGTGCAAAGTGTGGTGGGTATCCATACCGTGGGGCTACACGTCGACGGTTGCAAAATCGCGAAATATGTCCTGGTACACCACAGGAGTAGCAAACTGTGAAAGGTCGAAACTCTCTTCGTTCGTCGATGAATCAAACATCGTCTTCCCTGGCGGAGTGGGTCGGTTTGTTCCGTATATCATAGGGATAGACCGGGCGTCGCGAAGAAGGCGGATGCTGGGGGCGTCGGTCATGGCGAGGAGCTGGCAAGCGCGGTGCTCTCCTTGGCTGTGGGGGTGCGCTGTACTCAACAGCTGCTGCACTAACCGTCGATTGCCAAGGGGTCGTAGAAGGCGGCGGTGCAGTCACAGCCTCACGTGGCACATATACTGAATGTTGGTCGTTTACAGAATGGTGATCAACAGCTGAATGTGTCTGTTCTCTATAGCGAAAACGTTCTTCGCGAACAATCTCTCGAATCGTCAAGAACAGGTCTGGGCAGGTGCTCGTGTCGATGCTGGCAACCGTTGTAACATTTGTGAGCCGGCCGAACTTTGGAGCAATCCTGCGCATTTTCAGCTGTTCGAAAGTTCGGCAATGCCGAATCACGTCGGACACCGAGCTCAGGTGCTCTTTTCCGATGAGAAAATTATATAAATCTTCGGCTATGCCTTTAAGCAAATGCCCAACTTTGTCGTCTTCTGACATCTGATCATTGACCACCTTGCAGAGCTTCAGCACATCCTCTATATGTCTCACCTGGAAGCTGCGCGCGTTGAGACAATGTCTGCTCTGCCCGCTTCCTTTTGACGCTCGAGTCGCCGAAACACGCTTTCAGCTCTGCAACAAAAACGTCCCACGTCGTCAGTGTGTCCTTGTGGTTTTCGTACCACACGAGCGCAGTATCCGTAAGGCAAAAGACCGCATTGCTGAGCTGAGCGGCGGCATCCCAGCCGTTGGACTTGCTGACTCGCTTGTACTGGACGAGCCACGCGTCGACATCCTCTCCCGATTTTCCTCCAAAGGTTGGCGGGACTCGGTAGTAGGGCACGGAACCCATTGGAGTTGGCCTTGAAGCGTTAAATGGCTGATCTTGGGCCACTTCGATCGGCGCAGGCGGGAGTCCGGCAAGGCGGCGGCTGCGGCGTAGTCCAGGTAGTGAAGCTCCCGTCGTTGGGCTTGTCTTACCCAGCACCTCCACCAATCTGTTACGCACAAGGAGGACCAGGACGTATACTACTGAAAGGGGCCGTTTATTTTAGTCGCGAAGAAAAGCACCGGAGCGGCCAACAGGTCGATGATCGCAGTGTCGTCGTCTTCTTTCTTCCTCCAGCTTGGGGCAGCCAGCATGATCACCCATCTTCGTTTTTTTTCCAAGGCATGCGTAACAATATCTTTATGTTCTCTCAATATTTTACCATTCCATTCTATCTCTAGTATGTCGTGAGCTCGCGCATATGCCTTTTCATCTGACAAGGCTCGCTTTGTCGGGGCTTCACCCACGAGGTATCTCTCAGCTCTTGCTTGTATAATTGCGTCTTTATATTTATCTTCTTCAAGACATTCAATTTTGCTTTTGACAACCTGCAGTTGATGTGTAAATAAGCCCGGGTTTTCTGCTTCAATTTCCACCAAATCATTTAGCTCTGCCCGTAGCTCACGTTCCTGTTTTCCAGCTTGATACTGCATGTAGCAACCACACTCTGTTGCCTTCATTTTTATCTTTTGCTTAAATAATTCCCATCTTTCCGTGGCACTCCTTTCTGCGTTATTGAAAAAATTCTCGATTTCTTTCTTTGTCTTATCTACAAACCCTTGCGTAATTATCTTAGTATTCAGTTTTCATATTTCCCATACAACCTTCTTTTTGCACTTTCTACCTATCTCAAACGAGACTAAGCAATGATCACTGAAGGAAACAACATAAACGTCATAGTTCTGACATAAAGGTACTATCTCAGAACAAGCATATGCTCGAACTAGTCGTGCGTGACTCGAACCTTGAAAATGTGTGAAGTGTTGGCGACTGCCACCCTTCGCAAACAGAGCTACGTCATGTAAAAAGTACTTATTAGGGCTGTCTCTAAGCAAACCAACGCTTTCATCCCCTAATTCAGCAGTATACGTGCAATCTCCTTGGGTCAAAACACAATTAAAGTCACCCAACAGAATCACACATTTCTGACATTCAAAGTACGCTTGCATTTCCCGAAAAAACAAACATCTGTCTCTCGAATTTGTAGGGGTGTATACAAAGATAACTCTAAATTTAGTGTTCCCGTAACAAAAGCCACACAAAACAAAACGCCCACGTAGGAAACTTTTGATCTCTTCCACTACAATACCAAAAGAGTTCCTGACAAAAATAATACATCCGGCTGATGCTCCCACTGCATAGCTCACACACGCATTGTACCGCAATAAAAATTCTGCTACCAAGCTACCAGTCGCGTCCTCAGTACTAACTTTAGTCTCCTGGACCGTGAGCAAGTCAAGGTCTTTTTCTTGCAACTAGCGTTTCAACTGGTACTGTTTGCGACGCGTTCCTAGACCACGTAAATTCAGCGTACCAATGCGTAAAGGCGCAGTCAGGCTAGCCATGTTGATGACAAAGATGAAAACTACAGTGCTGCGCTTACCATGTCTCGTATACCGTGCTGTGGGAAAACCAGAATCTTACGCATCTCAATCCTGTCCCCGAACCGGCGACGATGACGCCGACCGGGTTTCGAGGGCATATTTTTAGGGGCGAAGCTCCTTAGGGCGTGGGCTGTGCGTCCCCTGTAGCCTGTATGTAGCGACCTCTCGTTTAGTTCTTGCAGTGTCCACTAGATGGCGGTACCGTCTCCTGTATGTCGCCTCTTCTCGTTTAGTTCTTGCAGTGTTCACTAGATGGCGGCTCCGTCTCCTGCATGTAGCCATCTCTCGTTTAGTTCTTTCAGTGCTCACTAGATGGCGGGACTTGTAGCTGATGATGAAAAGATGCAAGATGTTATAAACTAGACGGCGGTACTTGTAGTTGATGATGAAAGATGCGAGATGTTATAAAATAGGAATGATGTCGCATATGACACGTGTCATTGGTGGAAGGCAGTCGTTCGATTTAGTGCGGCGACGTACGCTAGGGGGAGCATTGTAATAAAATCGAGTAGGCAAAATGTACGGAAGATTCATGGTTTACCAGGTTTTCCTCCAGAGCTTCGCCCACTCATCATCATTCACTTCGTGGATATGGCGGCACTTTTTACTCTTAGCGCCCGTGACGCGATGCCACAGACGCTCCGGGCGTTTCAGGTTGCGTTCCGTGCTTTCCACTCGGTTACGCTTGCCGCGTCCCGGTCTCACTTCCGGAGACTTTTGGCTGGCTTCTGGCATAGCGATCTCGCCACTGGTACCCATGTCTTACTCCATCAATATTTGAATGTCCTGCTGGCCGCCTGTTGCGGCCAACTCCTCGGATTCTTTCGTTGAGTTTTTGCCGTCTTGCGTTGTCTTTTATTGGAAATGTCTATTAGTATAGAAAAATTAAAAAGGCTATCGATGATCTTGGCACGGGCAAACCACCTGGTCCAGATGGCATTGATGCCGCCTTGTACAAGGCGTTCAAGCAGGATATGGCCGCCGCATTGCATGAGGTTTTTTCAGAGTCTTTATATCGCGGAACTCTGCCTCCATCATTTAATTGGGCACACACCGCGCTGATTTCAAAAGGGAAAGAGCAACATGTTTTACGCAAAGTGACAGGATACAGGCCAATCACGCTAACAAATGTAGGTTATAAGGTGTTTATGAAAGTTCTGGCTAGGAGGTTGCAAGGAGTTAAATACAAGTTGGTCGGGTCACATCAGACTTGCGGCATCAAGCGTAGGAGCATATTTACGAATATTCATGTTGCCAGGAGCATTTAGGAGTATTGTGATGCTGCGCTTCTAAAAGTAGCTATGTTGCAAATTGATCTAGCCAAGGCTTTCAACGTGGTTCCGCACAATATACTCTTCATGCTAGCTGAGTACGTTGGTCTTGGTGCTATTATATGTAAAGGTATTAGATTGGCATACAAAAGTTCAACCACAAATTTAATTGTAAATGGAGAACTCTCACACCGCATACAAGTACTTTCCTCCGTGCGCAAGGGGTGTCCTTCAAGTCCTTTGCTTTTCGCTCTATTTTTGGAGCCACTGTGTCATAAAGTTATTCACCACACAGGGATTAATGGTTTCAGGTTGCAGTCATGTGAAGTGCGTGTTTTGGCATACGCCGACGATATTGCCTTTTTTGCTGTTGATAGAGACAGTGTCACTTCGTTATTAAAAATCACTCAAAGATTTTGTGACAAGAGTGGAAGTTTAATGAACAAAGAGAAAAGCATTGGTTTATGGCATGGTAATTGGGACCTCACGCCCAGTTCCTTTGGAAATATTGAGTGGCTCACGACACCTAGTCGTTACTTAGGGGTACCATTGGACAGGTATCAAAACAGTGAAGCATTTTTGGCTTGGAAAGGCTGTAGAACTGTGCGCGACCGCCGAAGGATGGGGCGGTCGTGGCTTATCAATTTTCTCTCGTTCAGCTGTATGCAACGTGTTTCTAGCTGCTAAAATTAGGTACCTTTTGCAAGTACTTAGTTCTACGTGTAAAAGCATTCACAAAGTCCACAGGATATTCGCCACGTTCATCTGGAGCTCTACGTGGGAGAGAACATCTAGAACGAACTTGTTTCGGCGAGTTAAGCAAGGAGGGCTGTCTCTGTGCCATTTGTTTCTTAACCAAGTAATATCATGCTTCCTGCTTATTAGAGACCAGAGAGACTCTTTTTTACGTTCTTTATTTCAAACAACGTTGTTACACCACATGCCTGACTTCTTTGTATCTTCAGACAGGCCAGAACGACACACCCTGTCACTGTTCTTGCACGAAGTTGTGTTCTCATATCGTTTCTTAAGGGCGAGGTTTTCAATATATTACCTAACTAATGTGAAAAGAAAGCGCCTTATGAAAGACCTAATACAGAATAATTTTCCTGTGCCCCTGTACCATTCATGGTATGAAAAATCATATGGTCATGACGTACTAAAGCGAGTGAAAAACATGTGTATACCGCCCAATGTGAAAACCTTCTTTTTTAAACTTCATACGGGAATCTTGCCAGCAAAAACGTGGCTTGAAGAGAGAGGGATGTATGTACCATGGGGAAGCAGCTGTCTCCTGTGTAACAAACCTGAGACCATTGAACATGTGTTTATTGATTGTAAGAACGCTATTTTCTTTTGGGACATTTTACAGAGGACCTTAAAAAAGATGTACCTCTTACTCCATATGGAATTCGTTTTTTGCCTTGTGATAGTCCTGCGCCAAATTTGGATGTTACATTGTTACTTGGTCTTCATTCGGTTTGGCGTAGTATGCTATCGTACAGACACTGTGATGTGAGAGTTCTATCCGCTAATGAGTGTTTCGTGGAAGCTGTTATAAAGTGCGAGATGTGTATAAGACTGCCGACTGTGTTGAAGATGTTATATCTTTGTTTGACGCGTTATCACGCATGAAACACGTGTGATAGAGATTGTCATATTAGCTTGACCTGTAGTCAAGAAGGCAATAAATATAAAAAAGTGGCTCAGTGGTAGACTACTGGATTGGCACTTAGCATACCAGGGCTCGAGCCCCACTGTGTCATTAGTACTAGGTGTTTTTTTTTCTCTTATTTTGCGCGATGTGTAACCGACAGCTGTGGTGGAGGTGGCAGCGGCGGCGGACAACTACGGCACTGCGCGAGACCCGAGTTGTGATCTCATAACAGCTTTCTCTTTAAAAGAAGTCTTGGTCACTGCACTTTTCCACGTGATACCCAAATGAAACAAGAGAACTTTTGAACGAGGCACTGTTCCGATGAAAACAGGCTCGAACGTGATGACCTGTCGTTAGTGGCATTTCTCATCGGTGGAACTAAAATCGATTGATTCGAAATAATAAATGCCCTCTCGAAGATGGGAGAGGAAGCTTGTACGTAGTGAAGTGTGACCTGGCACATCAAGAACATCCGGGTGTCGGCTCAGTAGCATTCACGCTTTTCTGACTAGCCTTAAACTGCAATGCGAGACGAGAATTGAAGCGGCTAGGAAAGTTGATTGATTTGTGGGGTTTAACGTCCCAAAACCACCATTTGATTATGAGAGACGCCGTAGTGGAGGGCTCCGGAAATTTTGACCACCTGGGGTTCTTTAACGTGCACCCAAATCTGAGTACACGGGCCTACAACATTTCCACCTCCATCGGAAATGCAGCCGCCGCAGCCGGGAATCGAACCCGCGACCTGCGGGTCAGCAGCCGAGTACCTTAGCCACTAGACTACCGCGGCGTGGCTAGGAAAGTTACAGGCCACCTGTGCCTCATGCAGGTCTCTTTCGGATCCTTGATTCACAACCAAATATACTCATACATACTCCCGCTTTTTCACCCCGAGATATTTTAAAGCGATACGCAACGGCTTGCAGAATACTCGCACATGGCAGCCAGCGTAATGATTTGCAAAAGGTTCCTTATCAGAAGGCAATATTTTCACATAGTGATCATGTACAATGCCCTTTTGTTCTTTGTTCTGATTTAGAGTACCTTTGGCACAGCGTAAGGCTTACGCTCCTTCGAATCACTCTTTTGTATTTCCTTCGTAGGTGCTCTCTACTCATATGACCCGGCGAACTGAATACAAAGTGGCACATTTTATTCTATGCATGGTAAACAAGCAGCTGCACAAAGTTCAATTGCCCTTACATTTTTAAATAAATAAATGAGCACGTTGCAACAACATAAAACGGTCTGCATAAGCCAAAGCATAATCATTATCTCGGATGTATCATATGGCTTGACGTTATGAAGAAAGAGGCGTATTACTTCTGCCAGAACTACTCAGCTGCCGACTGTCATTAAAGGTACACCTGTAATTTTTGAACCGTATGTGCACGCTTCTCATTCTTGCTAGACGCAGGGACATAGTTTTTTTTTCTTTTGCAATGTGAAAGTCGGGGCTTGATACCTTGGCGTGTCTCGCGTGTACGAGCGCATACGATGCCGTTTCTTGTGGCAAGGCCTTGTTCGCTAGGTACGCCGATACGTTGCCCCGTGTGAGTTATGCGAACGTCGTAAAACACAGTCGCTGCTACCCGCTGGCCATTTTCAACCAATCGACATACCGGCGGGACCATTTTACCGGGTTGGTTTAGACCTGTTTGGTCTTTTTTCCAACGCCAACACTGAGAAGCAAATGGATTGCCGTGGTCACAGATTACGCTACAGGTTACGCCGTTAACGAGCTCTACCGAAAATTTTGCAACCGACGTCACTGGCTTCCTGTTAAGGGACGTTATATTGGTTCCCAGGGCCCAGAGACAGCTCCTCAGAGACTCTGGCCACATATTTCTGTCCCAAATCATCGCCGACATCCTGCGTTGTTGTTTTACGCAACACACGCTGACCACCGCTTACAACCCTAAACAAACGGTCTCACGGAACGCTTTAACCGCACTCTCACAAAAAAAACACAGATTTGCCGCAAAGGCGAAGCAATGAACGCGTTAGCAACAAGTTCGAACGTCACGCGCAGAATGGCAAGTACATCGAAACGTGCCTTACGTTTCTCAAGCACGAATGACGCACGAAACGTCCTAAAAGGTACGGATGCATGCGAATAAGCGTCTCATTTGTCACTTCACTTTGTCTGAAAACCACGCGCTTTTTGCAAACGGAGACTGTGCACCTAATGCTGTCGCCTTTGCGCACCCGGTAACTACAACAGAATCGTTACGGTGAAAGCTTCAAAAGACACTAAATGTAACTATTAACTGGACGTTGATGTTGAAAGGGCGGTCCAGAAATCTCGTAGTGTTACTTTCGTGCCAAGGAAAGGCCTATCTCGAAATAAAATCACGTTTTAGTGGTCAGCATCAGGTAAGCGCACTTCAAATTGACCATTTGCGGAAAAGCTTCTGCGCATGCGCGGTAACGGCGCAGCTGGCGCCCTCTATGGGCGCTTTGGTTTTGGTTGGAAAACACGAGCCGGGCCGGCCGTCACTCGTGCATCTCTGTGCCGTCACTGAACTAAGTCGCCTCGCTTTAGCAGCGTACAGAAATGCCAGCGCACTGTGTGGCCTACGGCTGCACGAATTATTTTACTCAGAAAGGAAGCACGCATTTCTACAGGTTCCCGTCCGCGAGGCTACGTGCCGAAAAGAGAGATGCTTGGGTAGCTGCTGTGAGGAGACAGAATGCCGACGGTTCGCCGTGGGCGCCCAACAAACATTCTCGGATCTGCAGCGCGCATTTCATAACAGGTACGGTAATTTTAAGTGCTTATAACTTGGTTTGTGCAATCAGAAATCACGTTCACTGCAGGACGGCCGTCAAAGTTCAAGAACCATCCTGACTTCGTCCCCAGTGTGTTCACCTACGTGAGAAGTCGCGGCGATGCTGCTGTGCATCGCCATAGCCGATAGTGGAAGCGACAGAAAGGTTCGCCAGGCTCATCGCGGCTGGTCCTTCCTTGAAGGACCAGCCGCGATGAGCCTGGCGAACGGTCGAAGTAGCGGAGTGTAGGTACCGCCACACGTCGTCGTTGCTCAGGCTGCAACGCGAAAAATCCTCGCTCCATCCCGTTTCCACAAACGCAAACAGGATGTTTTCTTCTTCTATCATGTTGTTTCCGTAAGAAGCGCGCGTTTCCGGCAAAGAAACAACACTAAATCAATAAAACAAGCGCACGCGAGCCGCCGAACGCTGCCTAGCACATGTTAGTTCACGAATGCCTTTCCAACCAAAAGAGCGAGCGCTGCTGTTTAGACGGCAGGTGGCGCTCGCTTTTCCGCAAATGGTCATTTACCCGCGTCTAGAAGTGAACTAACCCGACTGGCTCACGTCACTGTTGCCGTGCACAGCGTTGGCCGGCTTTACTGCGCTAGCAGCAGACAGAGAGCAGCGGAAGCCACAGCAGCAAAAACAGCCATTGATCAATTTCCCGCTATTGGTTTCGAGAATGCATACGTTTTTGGTTCAACTGCGCCCACCTAGATGGCATTACTTGTCCCGCATAACCACGTGAAAATTGAATTTTTGAACCATTCGCGCCATCCCCATAATAACGTCTCGGCAATTTTTTTTGGCGCATGAATCAAATAGAAACGAAAAAGCGGCATTTTATTGCGTCTCTTGATTCAACGAAGGTTCTTTATTTAGTGCAGTTATATAGATGACTGGTGAATAATTGAACGCAGTCCATCTCATGTCATTAGAATCATTTTGATTGATCGATTGATTTGTGGGATTTAACATCCCAAAACCACCGTATGATTATGAGAGACGCCATAGTGGAGGGCTCCTGAAATTTCTACCACCTGGTGTTTTCTAACGTGCACCCAAATCTGAGCACACGGGCCTAGAACATTTCCGCTTCCATCGGGAATGCAGCCGCCAGAGCCGGGATTTGAGCCCGGGACCTTCGGGTCAGCAGCCAAGTACCTTAGCCACTAGACCACCATGGTGGGGAAGATCATTTCGAAAATGTCCTACTGTGACGCTTCTGTTCTTGTGCAATTACAATAATTTCTCGGTAAGTATGGCCCTGTTGTTGATAATATTGTCGTTTTATGTGTCACACATTGAGCTTTCACTCTGACGTAAATTGTATTTGACTTTAGTGTCGCTTTACGGACCCCCAAGACATAAGATGCTCCCAACCATGAGATGAGGGCGCGCGAGTGTGCGTTCAGGGTCTTTACGACCACCCACTCCCCTCCGCGAGACAAAGCACGCGTGGGAGATAAGTGAACGCGCCACCGCGCGCTCAGTGCGCCATCTTGCTCTTAATGCTAAAAACACGATAGTTCTCCTCCGAGAACCAGCGGTAAGTGGTAAATATATATAGCTTGCCATTTGAGCGATTGAGGACGTGCTTCTCCACAGCTGAGTGGTTATCGTTTCGCATTCACGACACTGAGGTTCCACATTCGATTCCGTGTGCCGGAGCCTTTTTACAGGATTTCTTTTTCTATCATGCGTTTTGGCATATATAGATACGTATACATATACAGTGCATGACATCAGCGCCGACGCCCACGTCGACGCCGGCGTTGAAATCCAGCCGAGAGTGTCCATAGAATTGCTATCGCAATATTATGCTGGCTATGTACGTGTCGCCCGACTACCAATTACCCTACGCAACTTTCGCGTATAGCCCCGCTGCGGTGGTCTAGTGGCTAAGGTACTCGGCTGCTGACCCGCATGTCGCGGGTTCGAATCCTGGCTGCGGTGGCTGCATTTCCGATGGAGGCGGAAATGTTGTAGGCCCGTGTGCTCAGATTTGGGTGCACGTTAAAGAACCCCAGGTGGTCTAAATTTCTGGAGCCCTCCACTACGGCGTCTCTCAGAATCATATGGTGGTTTTGGGAAGTTAAACCCTCATATCAATCAAGCAACTTTCGCGTATACTCCATCCCGTCACGACAGAGCGGGCGTTTCGCCGTTCTACTTATTGTACCGAATAGAGCCGACTTAACCACTGGACACAGTCATCTCAACTGGTACCTCGTCCGCTAGCGAGTATGCCCGCGACGCGATTGCGTGAGCCGATCATGCCCGTCAGCTCACCCGCGCTCGGCTGATGGCGTCGCAGACCAACATACGGCGTCGGTACGATGCGCAACATCGAGACGTACAATTTCGCTCCCGGTAACCTCGTTTTCCTCTGGTCCCCTCATCGTCGGGTGGGCCTACGAGAAACACTTTTGGCTCAATACACGGGACCTTACCGTGTATTGCGTCAAGTAACACCTGTTGCCTATTAGATCCGCCCCATCTATCCATCATCATATGCTGTGCATTCCAGTGATATTGTCCACGTCACACGCATCAAGCCCTACAAGAGTGAGTAAGATAATCACTTTTAAAGGGCCCGTAAATCACCCACAGGTCCAAAGTCAGTTGTTGTAAGCAAATGGTGCACGAGTGTACGATGAACACGGAGCCATGAGAATTTTTGGAAACGATGCTGTAATAGTGGAGTTAGACGGGTATAATTATCAAAACCGTAAAGACCACACCTTTCACTCTCTCCTGCGCTTGCCTCCGCTGGTATCTTTTCCCACGCTGCTTTGCCCTCTCGCCGAGTTTCCCTTTCAATGTCACGTGCATACGTCATCGCTGACGCGCTACTTGAAACACCGTCTACTTCCCGTTGCCACGACTCCAACCATCGACTCCGTCAATCGCGTGCTTGTTGGCGACCCGAGGTTGCAGTGTACCATGGTGCCGTAATCATGCCAGTATTGAAACCTGCGTTGCGCATATGCCTTCAAAGAATTGCCAACGCGATTTACCTGTACGGAGACACGCCGTGCCCCGCAAGTGTTACACGCACGCAGGCAACACGACGAACAACAAGCAGCGCGGACAGCTGCTTGAAGACTTACCGGAAGTCGTAGGCTCTTGCTCGGCAGCATATTTGGCATATTTGGCTCGGCGCGCCAGAGATGTGGCATGACGATAGCTATAGCGTGAGAACAAAACGACGACACAGAGACAAGACACTTCGTGTCCTTCTTGTCTCTGTGTCGTCGTTTTGTTCTCGCGCTATAACTATTGTCACGCCATACCAACTAGCCCAAGCTGCCACACTCAGGGATGTGGCACGGTGCGTCACGCGGAGGCCCGAAAGGCCCGGAAAGGAGGAGGGATGGTTTCTCAGAATTTGTGGCGCAGTGGTGGCTCGCTATAGCACTACCGTGTGCAGAATCGTTCATCGCGACGGCATTGTGAACACGATGCACGCGTTTACTTGAAATGCTTGAAAAAATATTGGAGGTGGTTTATGGGCCCTTTAAAGCACCGCGGGTCATGCCACATACCAGTGACATGGAGCTGCAGACGACAAAGCTGAACTGGCACGAGCTAATCGGTGTGGCTGGCGCTGCTCGCTTAATCGGCTGTAAATATATCTGTGTCTACTCTTCCGAGTCTGTCTCCTTCTTGCAACAATATATTGATGGAAGTCACACTTGCTCGGACTCGTCTCAATGCATCATGTCAAACGTAAAAGATTGCGTATTTTAGCGTCGCACACACTTTCACTGTTAACTAGAAGTATAGCTCAGGTAAGTGAATGTGCAGGAATCGCCAGAGGTGGGTTTCTAGAGTGTTGGCATTAGGTAGTGGCTGTATTGGTATCTAAAAAGATAATTCTGAACCGTAGCTCATTTCTTTCTCTAGAACTGCATAGTGACGTAAGACATTTACGGTCGCTGTTCAATAGCGACACCTCTAGTCTTCTAACCGTCGCAACAAAACAGCACATCGCGCATATCAAGCTGATGTAAGTACGTGCAGGAAATCTGAATACTAATGGCTGGATTATGTGCTTACAAAAAGTGGATGGTGTTGATGCTGCGTGGATAAAAAAGGACGTTCTATAAAGCATAAAAATCTGCCTACTCTACCTTCGACCATAAACATATAGTCTCGATACTTGCAGCGAAGGCGAACGAGTGCATCGATGCTCGTTAAACACGAGTGTCATCTGACTGTTATCTCCGAAAACGGGAGAAGGTGTGAGCACCCGCGCAGAAATAAGCGCGCGTTTCTCTGAAGCGATAAGGAGTGGAACGCAAAGTGATGGGCAGCTGCCCCCCGCGTGTCGTCTTAGCGAAGCGTTGGAAACACTTGCTTTTTTTCTTTTTTGAGCATCGCGTTGCACTGTCAGCGCAGCGTGATAAGTGCTACAGTCTTTAGAATTACTTGTGCGTGCCTTCCCTAATATGAAGGCACATATACAAAACATTGACGTCTTGTTATTATTGTGCCTCAGATATGCACAATAATTGCTTTTTCATTTACAATCGCCTAACTATGAACGCTGAAACTTGAGCAATATTGGTAGGCGCTGCGGATGGCTTTGGCCGTTTGAGGTATTTTTGATGCCTTTAGGAGAATCGTTACTGGGAACAAACAGACCAATGCACAGACAGACAGAAAGACAGACAGACAGATCAAATTTTGGCGTCGAAGGTCCCCAAGAATGACTATCGTCTATAATAAACGTAGCGCCTTGGCGATACGCGTTTGGTCACACGAATCTGCCACGCAAAAGGTTGCCTAAAATTACAACTAATATGACCTGTCATTTACGCGCCCATTGATTTCAGTGTGCATAGTTCGCAAGCATTTGGACCACGCTCCTATCGTCACTTGTTCATGATGTTGAAGATAGCCGCAGCCCTTGTGCTGAACACGAATTGTTTTATCTGGCATAACTTATAGCCGGAAATGTGAAGTTAAACCACAAGCAATATACAATGTGCACTGAACGCTGATTGATTGATTGATTTGTGGGGTTTAACGCCCCGAAACCCCCATACGATTATGAGAGACGCCGTAGTGGAGGGCTCCGGAAATTTCGACCACCTGGGGTTCCTTAATGTGCACCCAAATCTGAGCACACGGGCCTACAACATTTCTGCCTCCATCGGAAATGCAGCCGCCACAGCCGGGATTCGATCCCGCGACCTGCGGGTCAGCAGCCGAGTACCTTCGCCACTAGACCACCGCGTCGGGGTGCACTGACTGCAGAAGCGCGCATCGGCAACTATAGATGCGGCATCAAACATTTGATCATTATTGCTGGTGGCCGTAGTTATTCAATAATAAACTTTGTTATTTGGTTTGTGCGCTAAAGCTTAACAGATGATCTTGAAATAATCTGAAATGCTCCAGACATCCTGGCGTGGTTTCCGCAAAGTAGAATTTATGCGTGCAATGGGCTGAGAATTAAAGGATAGCGAGGAAGGAGTGTGTACGGAAATATCGTGGACGAGCTTGCCAATTTGTTTTGAAGGGTACTCCGCATGTACAGTGTCCCTTTTATGAAAGGGAACACGGGAGCCCATGGCCTGCGCGCTCTGGCGGCTGCTGGCAGCGCGTTCAAGCAGGAACCTCTTTCCGTGTAATCTTGCGGTGAGGAAAACAACATTTCATTGCTGATATGAAACCAGCGACAAGACTGCAACCCCGGTTCCCTTCAGAGTGATTACTGGCCTCTTGCGTAATCACCTTGAAGGAGGAGGTCAAAGTATGATGCCTTGAACAGCATTATGCGATAGCGCAATTGAATCCTATGAGCACCGCCTTAGGTATGCAAATCGTTTCTATGTTGCTTCTAGGTGGTTCCTTCTCTTCAACTACGTAATGCTTGGTTAATTGTCAGCACACAGAGGTTCGACGTTAACAACATGATGTCGCAGATCAGATAGCGATGTCTGAACACAGGAGTGAAAGTAAAGCTGAAACGAAGGTTTCTCATGTCCCACATATTTGTAAGCACGTCGGTGTTGGAGTAGGCCTTCCACGATTTAGGAGTTTTTCCGCAGCTAGCACTCAATTTCCCGTTACCTAGTATTCTATCGTTGTACGTATTCAAAATTTTCGACTCACCAGCGTCGCTTTAAAGCCATTTCTTGGGCTAACTGCTGCTTTGTTTGTTCATAGTTAACCACTTGCGAGCCAAGAGATATACTCCATTTTAATGCCACATCTGTGGAGCAAACTGTTGACTTCTTTATCTACAACGGATTAGTAATGTGCAAAGTAATTTGCATAATTTTGGTGCCATGTACTTGTTTAAGATCATCATAGTTTTTTTTTTCGAGTAGGGAGGGGGGGGTTCCGCATTTGTCAAACGAGAAATTTTTTTGCCTAACAACTTCACTTTTGAAATAAACTTGAGCGCATAACAATAAACGTTTGACTACTGTAATGCCTACTGCAAGTACCATTGCGATGTGCCCACTGCGCCTCATTGAATTGTTTTGTACGGTGCTTCTGTAAGATGCCCCGAGCACCTACGCTGACGCGCAATTTGTAATGGTTATGCAGTCAGGAATTGCAAGTGGTTCTTTGAAAAAATGATGAGGTTAATTAGTCACGATATTATGAGTATCAACACTCAGAAAAAGTACATAGAAGAGAAGAAAGCGCGAGCTGACAAGAAGTGTAATAAGGGCATTGCGCAGGAAGCAGCGGGGTAGCCGGGACAAAGCCCTCTAGAGGTCGAAGGCTGTGGAACATTTCGCTGGTTTTTTTCCCAGTCTCACGCTATAGTACGTATCGCGGTGAGCAGTTTTTCATAGATGCAGAGACTATTGTTTACCATAACCTGCTGGATTAGGTATTTCAACATACATGCAACTTAGTGAGTGGTCGCGAAGGCTCAACGACAGAATCATCATCATCATCATCATCATCATCATCATCATCAGCCTGACTACGTCCACTGCAGGACAAAGGCCTCTCCCATGTTCCGCCAGTTAACCCGGTCCTGTGCTTGCTGCTGCCAATTTATACTCGCAAACTTCTTAATCTCATCTGCCCACCTAACCTTCTGTCTCCCCCTAACCCGCTTCCCTTCTTTGGGAATACAGTTAGTTACCCTTATTGACCATCGGTTATCCTGTCTACGCGCTACATGCCCGGCCCATGTCCATTTCCTCTTCTTTATTTCAACTATGATATCCTTAACCCCCGTTTGTCCCCTAATCCACTCTGCTCTCTTCGTGTCTTTTAAGGTTACACCTACCATTTTTCTTTCCATTGATCGCTGCGTCGTCCTCAATTTAAGCTGAACCCTCTTTGTAAGTCTCCGGGTTTCTGCTCCGTAGCTAAGTACCGGCAAGATACAGCTGTTATATACCTTCCTCTTGAGGGATAGTGGCAATCCACCTGTCATAATTAGAGAGTGCTTGACGAATGTGCTTCATCCCATTCTTATTCTTCAAGTTACTTCAATCTCGTGGTTCGGCTCGGCTGTTATTACCTGCCCTGAGTAGACATAGTTTTTTACACGACAGAATGCAGCCGACTAAAGAACCTTCGATGGGCTATACTGGCAGACCTGAGGGCTAAACGACACAACTGTGCACTCAGACACTGAAAAAAAGCGGCACTACATATGAAGGTAAGATTCGTTAATGCACCTTGCCTTCATATGGAGATATTTGCTTGCGTGCAGATGTTTGCTTGTGTCAAGTTGCAAGTAATGAAGTTCACATTTTTTTATACCATTGTGTGCGGATATTCACTTCGCACGTCCAGACTTCTTTCTGTACCTGGCACATGCTTAAGAGAAACAAAGAGCTAGGAATCGCCCCTTTCGATGTGCAATTCACATGTTTGGAAACCTCGTGTTAATGTACGATTCTGTAAGCAACACTTCGTGTATGAGTATCCTCTACCTACGTGAAATTTATTTGACTTTTTTACGAATCAATTTCAACCATTGTAATGGCTCTCAGCCAGAAGACCTATATGGCTGGCAGATAGACCAGGCTTGAAGCTTGTTGTGAAAACAGCTTTATTAACAAAAAAAAACCCAGGCGGTCGAAATTTCTGGAGCCCTCCACTACGCCGTCTCTCTTGGTCATATAGTGGTTTTGGGAAGCTAAACCCCACATATCAATCAATCAATCATTCAATCAATCAAGCTTTATTATTATTTATTTATTTCACCTCTCTTGAATGTTTGCCAATAGAGATCACCTATTTTTCCTCACAGCCGACGAAGCCGCCATCACCGATGCTCAAATGTAATTTCTGCAACGTGACCTCTTTATTGTCATCGCATTAAAATTGGGACACCTCATCTAAAGTAATAAATGAAGGAATGACTGGATGACCAAGCCAGCGGCTGTTATCGATCATGTGCTGAAGAAGGAGATTAAGGGTTGGAAGGATAGAATGAAGTGGTTATCATGCGTGACTACTGCACTAAGATAAACAACACTGGTGCGTTCTTTCCAGTTAGAGAGGAAATGCTATTGTACCTGAGCGGTCGTACGCGAGTTCGTACGTTCACTTTGCAGATAACCATGAGGGTAAAGTAAAATAGTGAGTGCGTGCTAAACAAATAGTTAGCATTTAGCTTTAAGGTCTACCAACCTCTATGGTATTTAAAGTTCACCCATTGAAGCTTGGTTTACACTTTGTATATATACCAATCATAAAGAAATATATATATTTACGTGCCTAGAGATGGCACTTTGAGACTGGTCCTCGACATTATCCAGTAAAAAGGGTATTGAACACCACACGTTTTTTTTTGCTTATGAAAGATTTAAGTGTGTTTGAATATATCTTTTCTTGTCACCAGCTTGTGCTTGTTTTCAAGGACTGAAGGTCTGTATGGAGAAAATATTGCGTTTTTAGGACAGCTTTTCATTACAGCCTATTAAGGCTCAAACGTTAATTTCAACGTAGGTAAACGTTGACGAGAATACAGACGTGGGTACTGATCCCCTTCGGTATTCCAACAAATCTTAGCTTGTTTGAACATTTGTCTTGACGTGGCTCACAGTACAAACGTCAAGCACAATTTATATCCCTTTCATGTGTGCTGAGTTATTTTTCACATAAAGTAGGCATGTACTATTAGTAAAATGATAATATTTTGTGTATTTCTTCGTACACTAATCTACGTATTTTGTTGAAGTTCTTATACCATTCGAGAATCATTTAAGCATACAACCGACAACTGCTCCTTGTACGGAACGTTTTGTGTTTATTACATGCGTAATTTAATATATTTGTACACGATTACATTGAAAAACACTAAATTGATAACGTGGGGAATCAAAGGATCAAAGCAGCAAAATACATTTAGTATGTTCAAGTGAAATAAACACTCTGCGACCACTGTGTATCAACGAAATGTCAATACAAATTTCAAGGTTTAGTTTTGTGGTAGTAAAAAATAAAAACAAAGCACAATAAACAAGTTTTGTACTACACACCTGCTGTAAATGTCACACGTATTTTATTTCGATCTACGCGAATTTCACCAGCAAGGTGTTTTAGTAACGCTCGGTGCTGACCGCTACGTAATGATCGAAAAGTACAACTGTTTGTTAAGAGTGCACGCAATACGTGAATAGTCTAGTTTGTTCGAGCGTTTACGCAGCCACCAGTAACATTACTGGAATTTTCGTAAGGACGTGCGCAAATGCCAACACGCCATACATCTTCACCAATTGCACGACGGTCGGGCACTCAGTGTTCTCCCCACAATCAGGTCGCGTAATTCATATGCGTGAATGGCTTCTATGGTGAATGTTTTTTTTCTTCGGCAGAAGCTTCAAACGGCCAACCTTTACAATCAATTTATTTTCACAGCGCGAGAAAACGACTAGTTAGAGCGCAACTACGGTAGGAAGACACATGGACAGAAAAGTACGCGGCAGGAGGCACTGTGGGTGCCAGTATTTTGTAATGATATTTGCTATCCATGTTTCTGCCGACCGTAGTTACGCTGTAACTACTCGTTTCCTTTGCCTGCATGATTATGTTGATTACAAATCACCAACAAGTCCAAGCAGTGGTCTTGCCAAATCTTTAGAGATTTCCCAGTCTTTCTGTAGCCTTCTTCAACATCAGGACCACGTGAAAACTTGTTGACGTGCTGTCTGCTCATGTTACGGAGGCCTTGCCAGGCCGGAAATGTAGTCCAATTTTTTAAAAAGTCAATAACATCATCAGGGACTATCGAGCCAGCCGCAGTGTAAAGCGACTACACCACTCTCCCCCCTCGGACAAGTCAAAGGCCACTGCTATGAAGACTACAACCACAATGACGACCACAGTGAATGCTGCAGAGATTCAGCCACCCAGAAAGCCATCGACCTTTTACAGGTTAGCGAGTGTATATTCGACTATGCTATACATGACTCGAAACGGTCGTAGTAATCTCAACATTTAACATGTAAACTCTCACGACAAACTGTGCCACGTGTTCTTTTACCTGAAAGTTTCAGCAATGCCATTGATTTAACATCAGGACTTTCGTCCACCAATTGAATAGAGATACTCACCCGCAAACACCAACGTGCAGCGCACCACTGACCACCACCTATCATGCAACCACAATGCAAAGTCTGATCACATGTACCACCACTGTCAGTACAATGGGGTTAAACTGCGTGCCTTATCCGTGAACACCCTCCACCCGCTGCCAGGTGAGTAACTGTTTGGGATCGCAGAGTACGTTGCAGAAGCTCAGTGAATGTGCCGATGTTGTTCCGCTATTCCGTCGTTAGGCCACGACACTTCACCGAAGCGCAAGCAGTAAATAAGTCCCATTCGGGGCCGATGCGCGAGCTGTTGATACGAAAGTATAGGATTGTGACCGATGCAACTGTGGTATGAAACTTTTTAAAAATCATGTGATCCTCTGTCGATGAAGACAACTATTGTGTATCACGAGGTAGCATCTCGGCACCTGCCAGAGATTGCCTTCGAAAGAGCACTTCTCCGCCTCCAGAAGACATAACAACACGACGTAGCAGCATCTGACAAAGCGACGAGGGCGCTCTCCGGCAGCCAGACCTTACCGTAACGCGAGAAGACTAAACACTGACCTTGACGTGGTTTTTGATTGCCACAAATTAACTGCTATAGTCGACATTGAAACCAACTGCAGCAATTCTGTACTCTTCCATCTGTCCCACCACATTTACACCTCAGTGCAAGCTGTACAAAGCCTCCGAGCCGATGTATTTCACATATCTTGAAACTCTCAAAGTTTGCATGCCCATCATAGTCCGCAGAGCTTGATTAACATGACGAAGCAGTGCGAGGCTATACTCCTTAGCTCCAATCTCAACGGTGAGATCTGGACCACGGGGTGCGCATAGGTAACACGCAAAGAGAAGTCGTCGTCACCCCTAACCATTGTCGCCCCCTGCAGTCGAGTGGAGCAATTTTCTTGGTTTTTCAATCCAATATTTCAGCTCACCTTCCTCCGTGTTAAATGGCGTGTTTGCCGCCTAGATGGAAAAAACCTCACAGCATATCCACGGAGTGCGTGATGATGAGTGGGGCGAAGCGTCCATCAGTCTGTCCGCGCTTCCGTCCATTCATTTCTTTTTGCTTTCATCCATCCGTAAGTCCGTGTGTGCAACAATCCGTGCATCCATTTGCTATACCTGCGTCCGTTCGTCAGCGCGCCCGTCCATGCAACCGTCCATGCGTCCATCCGTCCGTGCATCTGCTTGTCTGTCTATGTGTCCGTCTAGTGAACACTCCCAGTAACGCCTTCTCGAAATTTTTCAACATATATTCATCATATAGAATACCGCCATCCAGCGGACATTCTAGAAGTAAACGAGAGGTGGCACGGCGGGACCACAGGAGCGGCACGGCGCATTCTCTTGCGACCTGCGCTTCGTGTCTAGTTCCCCCTTTCACCGCCGCTTGTTGATGACACTGCGGCTCCACCCTCACTAAACGTGTCTTGGTGTTTTTAGAATAAATTGTGAATGCTTTAGAGCACTATACGTATTACACTATGGGAGAGCTGTAAGCTATCCCGGTCACACATAGGCCATAAAGAAAAAATTGACAGATCCCACGCACAGCAGGAATCGATGATATGCGAAGCACGAATGAAAAATGTCAATGTGTCACTTTAAAATCAGCACAACGTTACGAGGTGGAAGTAAATGATGCTGTACATAATTTCCATGTCATGATTATCATGTTTGGATGTGTCGTTTACTTTCGTCATCTATTCACGTCACGTGATACCGAACTTATATTTATGGAGCTAGCAAAACAGCCACTAGCATGCCATGGGCGAGGTATGTTGTCATGTTCCTTCATGACAGGCTTGTCAGGATTATCATGTTTGCACCAGTCACCTATTTCGTCATCCATTGACGTCACGTAACACTAAATTTGGTATATATGGAGCTAGCAAAACGTCCACGAGCGCATCTTGATTGAATTGGGTTGGATAATTTTTATTTGGTCATACAAAACTCAGATCACTGTATTGCGGGCAGCTCCCACGTGGGGACACAGATGCCAAGCTCCTCAGCCGCCTCGCGGGCTTGGTGGACAGCCCAGAGCTGATCTGCCAAGGAGGAGCTGCGGATTGCCGCCTCCGGTCTGGCAGAGGTGATGTTCAATAAATGAGCGAATTTGGTGCACTCCCAGAGCATGTGTTCTAATGAAGCTATTTCCCCACAATGTGGACAAAGATTACTTGGGTATAGGTCAGGGTACATGATGTGTAACATTTTCAAAGTAGGGTACATCCGCGTTTGCAAAAGCCTTAATGTAAGTGCTTGGGGCGAAGTTAGATTTTTGTGAGGTGGAGGGCAAATCCTTCTAGACAGGTAGAAATGTTTAGTGAGCTCGTTATATGTTGTAAGAAATTCCCGGTTATCCCCTTCACCGGTAGAACGCATCCCCGGAAGGCGCGGTTGGAGAGGTCTCGCGCCGCGTCGTGTGCTGCCTAATTAGGATTGGGAGGGGAATCGTTGATTTGTCCAAGCTGAGCTAGGAACCAAATCAGAAGATGATGCGTTATGTTCTTGCCTTGTAGTATTCTCAGCGTTTGTTCAGAGACCATCCCCTTGGCGAACGCCCGTAGTGCTGCCATGGAATCACTGTAGACGACTTCAAAGTTATCCATCTTGAGTGCTAAGGTGATGGCCACCTGTTCCGTAATGATTAGGTCTTTCGTCCTGACCTTCGCTGAGTTGACGACATGGCCTGCCACAAAGGCTTTCCCATTGGCCTAGGAAGCCGCGTCAACAAATACGACCCCTCGTTCCTCGTTTGAGACTTGACGAAGTATAGTCCTGGCCCTCGCTACTCTTCTTCCGACGTTGTGTTCTGGATGCATGTTTCTTGGTATAGGAGATACCGTGATATTCTCCCTGATGATGTCGGGGATATCACTGTAATTGCGTCGGATTGCCATTGGGTGTTGGAACAGGTCCTGCAAAATCCTTCTCCCCGAGCTTGTTGTAGATAACCTTGCAAACTGTGCTCTCTCTTGGGCTTCTGCTATTTCTTCGAGCGTGTTGTGAATGCCAAGCTCAAGCAGACGCTTAGTTCTGGTATGTATGAGTAGGCCCAGGACCTTCTTTATAACTTTCCTGGGAAGCACATTTAGTGTCTCGGACTCTGCTCTTGACCAGTTGTGCATTGCTGCCTCGTACGTGAAGCGGCTTAGAACAAACGCATGCATCAACCATATGCGGTTGTCTTCCTTGATCCTATTTCTTTTGTTGGCCACTCTGCGTATGAGGTGCACCGCACTGTCTGTTTTTCAAGTTAACTTGGCTATAAATTTGCTGTTGGCGCCGGTAGACTCTATCAGTATGCCCAGGACTTCGATGGAGTCGACCCTCTGGATGGCATCCCCTTGATTTGTACGGAGGTGGATGTCTATCTGGTTTAACGAATTCCATCCCCTGGGCTTCGGTCCCCGGCGTGCAGTCCGATACAGTAAATGTTCTGACTTACTCGAGGAGCACTTGAGCCCGGAAGGACAAAAGTACTCTTCTACAATGTCAATCGCCTCTTGCAGAGCGCTCTCAATCTGCCCCTCGCTTCCACCTGTGCACCAGGTGGTAATGTCATCTGTGTAGATGCTGTGCTTCAATCCTTCAATGCACGATAATTTCTTTGAGAGTCCAATCATGGCAATGCTGAACAGCATTGGTGAAATCACTGCCCTTTGCGGCGTGCTCCTTGCTTCTAGTTCGATTGCTGCGGTCTCGATATCTGCAATCTTCATCACGGCTTTCCGATCTGCAAGAAATGACCATACGTAGTAATAGAAGGCTTTCCCCAGAACAAGCTTGGAAATTGCTTCGAGTATGAATGAGTGGTGGATGTTGTCAAACGCTTTTTCTAGATCTAGGCACCGAATGGCTCTCACGTCTCTGGTTTCATTGTCGATGACCTGGTGTTTGATAAGCGTCAATGCATCTTGTGTGGATAGCCCTGTCCTGAGTACAACCATATTGTGTGTATAAATGTCCTTATCTTCCATGTACTTGTTTATCCTGTGCAGTATGGCATGTTCTTCAACCTTGCCGATACATGATGTCAAGGATATTGGCCTCATGTTGTCCAAGTAAGGGGGCTTTCCTGGCTTAGGAATAAGGATCGTGCTGGCCAGCTTCCACTGCTCTGGCACCCTGCCTTTTTTCCATGCTGCATTGATCATATCCTTCAGGGTTTCAATTGAATCGTCATCAAGGTTACGAAGAGCCTTGTTTTATATACAGTTCGGGCCAGGGGCCGACCTGCCGTTGAGATCATTCAAGGCTCTTCTGATCTCCTCGATGTTAAAGTCGCCCTCAAGACCTGGATTAGGCATGCCCTGGTACAGTATACTTGGTGGTGCCAAATCCTCTTCTGATTGGGAGGTACTTATGCACGAACCGCTGCACAACTTTCTGTTCGGTGGTGCGCCCTATCTGTTTATGCAAAATTCGAGCGATAACATGCTTTTGATTTGTTTTGGCGGTGTTTCCGTTGAGGAGATGTTTTAACATATTCCATGTCTTGCCATTGCGCATCTGACCATCGACGGAGTTGCAGATTTTGTCCCATTGCTGCCTGGATAGTGCGCGATAATGTTCTCGACTGATCTGTTTACCTCAGCTATCTTCTTCCTCAGTCTTCGGTTCAGGCGCTGACCCTTCCAACGGTTCAGTAGTGCTTGCTTTGCCTCAAGAAGATGAGCGAGCCAGCTATCCATTCTTTCATCCGGAAAATCTGTGGTAATGGTGGAGGAGACGGATTTGATGTCCTGTTTAATCTGTTTGATCCACTGCTCCAAGCCTTGTCTGTGGCCATCTTGTTCCCTTTCCAACCTTATCTTTCAGAACTTATCCCAGTCTGTGAAGTGGAACTCTCTCTGCTTTTTACACTCCACGCAGAAGGAAGTGGCAAGAATGCAGTGGTAACTTCCTAGGTCTACAGCAAGGTTCATTCACTGCGCCTTCTTGATGTTCCTTACAAATGTAAGGTCCGGGGTGGAATCCCTGCAGCAAGATGTACCAAGCCTTGTTGGTAGGCTGGGGTCTGTGATTGGGGTGAGATCAAGTTCACTGGCACTTTGCCAAAGTCGGTGTCCTTTCACAGTGTTGTACTTGTAAACCCGTGCATGATGAGGGGCATTGAAATCACCTGCTATGACGAGTAGACATTCACAGGCGATATTAACAGGTTTCTTTAGAACCGTCTTGAACCATTGCTTTTGTTCCTTTGGACTGCTGTATATATTAAGAATGAAAATGCTCTGACGGTTGCTGGTACCTGGCACGATCTCTACCATGACGTGTCACAACCGGCCTGCTTCTATCGTGAGGTTGTGGGTTACGTGCGTTAGTTTGTTGCATACGAAGGTGCTGACTCCCCTCCCTTCAGTATCCCGTATTACATGCCGGAATCCAGGCAACGATGCTTGCAGTGAAAGGGTCTCTTGTAATAATATATTATGAAGCTTTTCTTGGCTGCTCCTGGTATACTGCTGTAGGGTTGCCTTCTTTTTTAAGTAACCTCTACAGTTCCATTGCCGGATACGAAATGCTTCACGTAGCGCTGCCATCATGGTTATTACATGGGCGGCCAGAGCCGGATGCTGCACCTGTCGACAGGTTTGGTACCACTTGTATTGGTGGCCGAAGAGGTGAGTTTGGTGCATGAGTAGGCCTTGCTGTGTTGTGCAGATATGCTTCGACCTTTGTAATTGGCAGTCATATGCTCTTCCAGTGCCGCCACGCTTGATTGTAGCTTACCCATCTGCTCGCTAAGATTGGCTTCTACTTTGCTGAGCGTCTCAAAGACCTCTTTCATATCTGACAAGGTCGTTTGGTTGGCTTTCACGTGTTCTGCCATGACTGCCCTCTTTTTGTGGTTCTCGAGTCCCCCACGTTTTCAGCCACAGGGACATCAACTGACTTAGGCATTGGTTTTGAAGACTGCGTGCGAAGGATTTTCATTTCCTTTAACTAAGCTGATAGCCTCTCGTTCGATTTTGTAAGTCTTGCATTTTCTTGCTCTAGCTGTGCAATTCTATCATGCTCTGGCAGCTTACCTGTCATCACCTCTGCCGCGCCGTTGCGCACTCGCTCAGCCCAGCTGCCTTTCGATGTAACTGCAGGCGTCCTCCCCGGTTTGGAAGCCGTGATCTCGAACTGAACGCCAGGCAGCTGGCCATTCAGGTGCCACCCAGGCTGATCCCGACCCTGATGGTGACCTTGAGAACTAGTGCCCCCGTAATTGGGAGTGGGCCTTGGGTCTAGAACCTCTTCTGGAACGTGACCTCCACCTGGAGTGGGGCCGCCTTTCCTGTTCTTGTGTAGTCTGGATGCTCTGGGTCCCGTAGGCTGGAATAAGCTGCTTGTCGTCGATGTCTGGAATTGTTATGATTGATGCGTCCCGGGCTTCTCCGGCTGCTCGCGATCTTTCCCAACGTCTGCGTCTGACGACGTATGGCACTAAGCACATGTTCTTGCACTCCTTGCCTGCCGTGGGATGGTGACCCTCGCACAGCCTGCATCTTGGATTGCACTGGTGCAGGCTATCTAGGTTCTTGATCTCGCTGCCTCTGCAGATGGTTTCAGCTGGGTTCGGACAGACGTCAGACAGATGTCCCAGCTTTCCACAGACGTAACAAATATCGACGTTCTTGCGGTAATGGAAGCACTGCAAAAGTGAAGGTCTATATTTCACGAATCTGGGCTCCTTGTGACCTTCGAATGCTATGATGATTGTCCCGTTGTGCTTGATTCTCCTGGTCTGCAGCGCGAGCGGGTTGTTCGCGTTCACAATCTTTCGGGTCAAAATGTCTTGAGTATCACTTACGGGGATCCCACGAATCAATCCTTTACAAGTATAGTGGGGTGCCCTGGCGTACGCGTTAACCTTGAAAACGTTGCCTCCAATGTCAATTTGCTTGACCTTGAGGTATCTTGAAGCTTTCTCTTCGTCTGGAGTGCTTGCCACCATAATGTTCTGCTGCAAGTTAGAACAGGTGATGTCCTGCATGGCCCCCTCCTCTTTGACGCCGGCTGCCAGTACTATCGCGTCTGCCACGGCTCCAGTGCGAATTCTCGAAATATTTAATCCTCCACGTGGTCGTAGCACAATTTCGCTGAAGTCCTTGGATAGTGCCGGCATGCGTCCAGCGCGCACGATTGTAAGCTTGGTGTCATACCTACTACGACTGGCTCGAGCGTCTCCCGCAACGGCAGCCTTGGTCGAACCCTTGACAGCAGGAACGCTAACCACGGCTAGCTTATTCCTTGAGCGTCTCGTTTCGGCTTCCTTTCAACCCATGTCTTCCGTGCAATCCTCCGGAGAGATGTCCTCTCCATCTACTTGGTATTCCATTCTCAATTGCAGGTCCTGGAACGCGCAGAGCGTTGAGTCATGTTGGCACCGGGTCGGCGCATCGGCGACAATCGCCTCCTTGGTTAGGCTTAAATACCCCGGTGGCGTTGCAGTGTAAAAATGTTCCAAAAAATGGCAGCATATCCACGGAGTGAATGATGGGGAGTGGGGCGAAGCATTCGTCCGTCCATTCGTTCTTGCTTCCGTCCGTTCCTACGTACGTCTGTGTAACCGTCCATGCGTCCATCCACCCGTCCATGCGTGTGTCTGTTCTTGCGTCCGTCCCTGCGTTCGTCCATGCATCCGCGCCTGCGTCCATTCATGCGTCAATCCATGCATCTGTCTGTGTGTCCGTTCGTTCATCTATTCAGCACTGCAAGTACAACCATCTCGCATCTTTTCATCATACATTCTCTATATAGAAGCACCACCATCCAGCGGACATTTCAAGTTTCAAGCACTAAATGGGAGGTGGCACATGCACACTTCCTTACGGCTTGTGCTTCGGGTTTAGTTCCTACCTTTAACCACCTCGAGTTCATGGTATATACTAGTTCACTGTATTCACGGCTATGCGATCCAACGCTCGCTAAACCTTTCTAAAACCAAGGAGGTTACACCCAGCGAGTATAACGTAGCAACCCTTTCTTGTAATGGAATCGCAGCCTGCGCGTTACCTAAAGGCCGAAGGCTCCTGTCTCTCATTCCCCCTTAGCAGCCATTAACATGTGCATTGAGCACTATTTTTCATTGTTCAATAACGCACAAAAGAAATCTCTCACCGGAACCACCTTGGAGGTCAAAATCGTAAGGACCGCTATTTCGGGTATGTGCCACTGTTGGTTACGTACTACGAGGGACGCACAAGCCACGCCATAAGGAGCTTCGCCCCTAAAAGGGTTTAAAAGTCCACTCACTAGCACAAAGGTGGTATCTGCTGATTTCTTGAAAACTTAGGCACACGATGGGACTGAAAACTCGGCAACAAATTCGTGAATACCACAGGAAAGCATTCTTGAAAGCAAGAGGTGATCTTCCCGCGTCCACACTGGTCGGCACCTAGAGCGTATCTCGAGCACATCTTGAAGGACCCAATATACTCCAATGTAGCGTTGACTTGCGCACAAGCTGTGCACAGCGACACTACGTTAGCAAAACGTGAGCACTTACACTCGGACGCCAGGCGCGACCGGAGTCCGTTTGCGCGGCCTGGCGACAACCGGCGCGAAATGCGACGTGCTGCGTTTCGCCCCGATGTATTACCCAGACACTGCGTCTCCCTCTTTTCGTAACGGAAGAAAGCCGGACGCGCTGAAACGTATGCGTCAAAGCAACGCAGCGCCTCGCGCGCGTGTGAGTATTGTTATGCCTGCGAGTCCACAGCGAACGTCCATGCCTCTGAAAAAGGCAATCTGTATCAAGGCCAGCACGCGAGCCCGCCTGACGCGAACAACTCAACGGCGTCATCACGCGACGGTACCTTTCTGCCGCGCACATACAGTGAGTCACCTCAGCGAGCGAGCCCGTCGAAGCAATTGGCGCCTTCCTGTGTGGCGAGTCTGACGCAATGCGTGGCGACGTCACTCGTCCTTGGGTGCAGCCACGTGCAGCGCAGCGGCTCCAGATTTGATGAGAATGACGCGGCCCAGCGGCGACCCCATTGGAGGATTCTGACCTCACGACCAGCGGCGCTTCTGGTTGGACATTTGGTTACTCAAAGAATCCACCCGCTGCATATAAAAAAGCCCTGCAGCGCGTCGCGAGCAGTAGACCTATGTGTCAGAGAAGCGAGCTCGTGTCTCTAAGCTGTCGGCCCCAGTGCCGAATTTGCAACGCCTCTGTATATATGGTGTGCATAAACCTTGTTTAACTCCCCGTCGTCTCGTCCGCTCGGCTATCAGCTCTGCGCAGAAGGAGTCACGAGCTGAGAAACCTACGCTACCAAACGGCTGGTGACCGTGACGGTGGAGATCGGAGCAGTGGCGCTTTCGGGACCGTGTTGGCGTCGCCGTCTTTCCCAACAGTGGAGGTCAGTGGTGCAATTCGTGGTGCCCTTCGTAACGTCATCGCAGGCGCGCTTCGTAACAGTATATGGCAAAACCGGCGCCTGGCGTGACAACACCGGCATGACGCCACGAAATGAACGCCGGCGAGCACGCACACCGCGTCACGTCCAAATGTGTTGGTGTCTTGACTATGGCATGTAGTCATGTTCTCACAAGACACGAATCTCGTGATTATCATGTTTGCACCAGTCACATGCCTTCGTCATTCATTGGCGTAGCGTAATACCAACTTTGCATATGTGAAACTAGTGAAACGGCCACGAGTGCATTATGAGCGTGGCATGTAGTCATGTTGTTACATGACACGGATGTCGTGATTATAATGTTTGGATGTGTCATTTACCTATCTCGTCCGTTCACGTCGCCTAATACCGAGTTTGGTACATGTGAAGCTAGCGAAATGGCCGCGAGTTCATGAGCGTGGCATGTAGTCTTGTTTTTCCATGACACGCATCTCATGATTATCCGGTTTGCACTAGTCACATACCTCTGTCATCCATTCACGTACTGTAATATTCAATGTAGTATATGTGACGCTCACGAAACGACCGCGAGTGCCTCATGAGCGTGAAACGTAGTCATGTTACATGACACGCATGTAATGATTTTGATGTTAGGGTCTGTCGCTTGTGTTCGCCATGCAATCATGTCATACCATGCCAGTTTCGCAACATGCCATGTTAACGAAACCACCGCAAGAGCTACAGGACCATTAAATTTAAATCATGACATTCATGACATGCGGGTCATGCTTTTCATGTTATGACTAGCCAAATATGTTCTTCGTACAGTCATGTTATGCCATACCAAGTACGGTATCGATACCATTATCGAAACGGCTAGGAGAGCTAAAAGTTGTAGGCAGCTAGATATATAGATAGATAGATACGCTCAATGTCGCCGAAGTTCGCTAAGAAATGCTTCGAATTTAGAAAGGCAAGCCAACTTTGCTAAAACCAAAGACGTTACGCCCAGCGAGTTTAAAGTGGCAACCCTTCTGGTCAGATTGTGCTCAAAGTGCGTCTTTCTGTTACTTTTTTAAATGCGAAGCATTTCTTAGCAAACTTCGACTTTTAGCATATCTATCTATCTATCTATCTATCTATCTATCTATCTATCTATCTATCTATCTATCTATCTATCTATCTATCTATCTATCTATCTATCTATCTAGCCACCTACGACTTTTAGCTCTCCTGGCTGTTTCAATCATGATATCGATACCAAACTTGGTATGGCATAACATGACTGCATGGGAAACATATTTGAGTAGTCATAACATGAAAGTCATGGCATGTATGTCATGAATGTCATCATTTACATTTCATGGTCCTGAAGCTCTTGCAGTGGTTTCGTTCACATAACATGTTGCAAAACTGGTGTGGTATGATATGATTGCATGGAGAACACAAGCGAGAGACCCTAACAAGAGAATCATGACATGCATGTCATGTAACAACGTGACTACATGCTACGCTCATGATGCACTCGCGGCCGTTTAGGCAGTGTCACATATACCAAGTTCGCTATTACTGAACGTGAATGGTTGACGAAGGTATAGTACTGGTGCGAACATGATAAACATGGGATGCGTGTCATGTAACAACATGTCTACATGCCACACTGATGGTGCGCTCACGGCCGTTTCATTAGCTTCACATATGCCAAATTTTGCATTACGTAACGCAAAGAGGTGACGAAGGTATGTGACTGGTGCAAGCGTGCTAATCATGAGATACCTGTCATGTGGGAACAGCATCACTACATGCCATAGTCAAGGCGCCAATACGTTTAGAAGGGACGCCGTGCGCTTGCTCGCTAGCATTCCTTAGGTCGCGTTACGCTGGCGTTTCCAGGCCAGGTGCCCGTCCTGTCATATACTCGAAGGCGCGCGCCGCTTTGCGTACGTTGCTTTGACGCATGCACGTTTCATCGCATCCGGTGTGCCTCCGTCACAAAAAGAGAGAAACGCAGCGTTCTCTGGGTAACGCGTCGGCGCGAAATGTAGCATGTCGCATTTCGCGTTGTATGCTGCCGGGCCGCGCCGACGGACGCTTGTCGCGCCTGGCGTCACACTATAGAGTGCTCGCGTTTTGCTAACGTAGCCTCGCTGTGCCCAGCATGCATGCGCGTCAACGCTACATCGGAGTACACTAGGCCCTTCATGATGTGCTCACAGCCGTTTTACTAGCCCCACATATACCAAATTTGGTGTTACGTGATGTAAATGGTTGAAGAAGACATATGACTGGTGCAAACAAGATAATCAAGACACGCGTGTCATGTAAGAACATGAACACATATAACATTCATAGCGTGCTCGCAGCCGTTTTGCTAGCTCAACATATACTAAATTTGGCATCACGTGACGTGAATAGATGACGAAGGTAAACGAAACATTCAAGCAGAATAACCATGACATGAAAGGCATGTACGGCATAGTTTACCTCCCCCTCGTAACGTTTCGGTGATTTTAAAGTGACATATCATTATTTCTCATTCGTGTTTCGCATATCATCGATTCCCACTTCACGTGGGATCTGCCAATTTTTTTCTCGTTTTTTTCCTTTGCAGTTTGTTTCTATACGATTTTAAACGCCATATCTGTGAGGCAAATATGCCAGCGGAGCCGTGTAAACCCCGGAATAAAAGACTTTTGAGCTGAACAAGCCAGTTTCTCAGCTACAACGAAGTAATGAAGGTGATGACGAAAAATTGCAATGTCACACGAAGGACGATAAACAGCCCGGCGGTTGCAATGCACCACTGAAGCGCAAAGAAGGATGCCCTGGAATATCGTACAGATTTACACATGACAAGCAAGAACTAATAACTCCCACAGTTGTTACGACGTTTCTGATAAACTTTTCAAGGCCTAGCTTCGCTGTCCTACATGAATAACTTGTGGAGCATACTAACAAGCAGCGGACCATGGGAAGAGTTTGTGCGAACAGGTTATTCACTGAGAAAAGTGAATATGTACCAACGTTACCCAGATGAAGAGGTATGCAGCTGGTGTAATATATTATATTTATCATAACTTGTCACTCATATTCTTCATACACTCATACGTCCGTATGCCAATCTTGCTTTAAACACAGTGAAACAGGTGACAAGGAAGGTAGTACAGGGACGTACGCTGCTAGACAAACCAAATCCTCGATGTGCCTCAGGTTCGCAAACGCATCTTTTGTCTTTAAACACCGATTGTGTTGTTTCCAAAAGTCACTGTATGGGGTCGAAACGAAAAAAAGAAACAGAACAAGGAAGTGTGCATGGCTAATTGTCTCGGCTTTCCGCCCTCAAATTGGCATAAAAAGGTCCCTCCTTCCATGAACGAACATGAAACGTCTTGTGTGTCGCGCTAAAGATGGGTATGCTTTTAAGCTACTGTGTACTGCTCCTATTGACTGCATTTGTACTTCTGGTCTTAATACAAGAGGATTGTTGCTCTTTTGTCCTTGCAGGTAAAATTTCTGCTTCTGCGGTTTGTTTCATACTAGTTTTGACGTCATAGTGATGGTAAGGCAAGTCCACCACAACCAATTTGAGTTAATGAGACTAAGTCATCTGTATTCCTGTTTTTGAGGAGGTACGGGTGGTTGACTTTAATCTGTCGCTGTAGTTTCCGCGCACTTGCGTACAACACCGCTATTTCATGTGGTGAAGGAGCTCGGGTTCCCATCAACATGAAACTTCGCAATCGGACGCTACCATCACCGTTCACAGTCACTAATCCTGGCCCTTCGCAAGCTGCCACAACAACGACCGTCTTCTGTGCTGGCATGCCGCAGCCACGCCATCCACCAATATTTCGTGGCAACGACGAGCATGACGTCGAGGACTGAATCATGAAGTAAGAAGTCGTAAGCGATTTCGAAAAAAAAAGATGACTGCGACAAGCTCACGAAGTGCGTTTTTAGTTCGCTGATGTGGCCAGCCTCTGATTTAAAAACCACGAAGGTGAAGTCACCAGCTGGTCAACCTTTAGGACAACCATCGTCAAGGTCTTTGGTTGTCCCGCCATGCGCGGACTTCAAACCATACAGTGTCTGCGTAGTCGAGTTCAGTCCAAGGACGAGGCCTTTACCAGCTACATCGAAGATGCCTTGTCTCTTTGCAAGCTCGTCGAATAATCTCTCGCTAAAATCGATCAAATCACATCACGATCTCGTGCACCACCGTCCCAATAAAGTAGTTGCCGCAGCTGACATCCGTATCATGCCTTTGCCAGCCGTTCTAGTGCCCGTGTTTTCGCCCACTGCCCCTAACTCGACGCTATTGTTTCAACCATCTCTGGCTAGTGCGTGCCACCGAACCATTCTGCTCCCGTTTACCGTCAGCTTTTCCAATGCTTCCGCGGTTATTTACGCACGTGCAACGTTTCTACTTGTCCGTATAACCTACTACGCGGCCAGTGTCTGGGGAGCCTCGAGAACTTAGATTGCTTTTTCGAAGACAAGCCTTCGCTATCGACTTGCACCTTTATCCCTGCAACCGACACCGATGATGCTAAGGACGTATTGAGCAAATGAATCAATTCTCACCTAATGTCTTGGCTGCAGGAACAGATGATCGAACTCTTTCAGTGTTTTAGAGCCTCCTTTGACAACAACCAGCCTTCCTTAGGTCGAGCGTCGTCTGTTGTTCACCGTATTGATGTCGGTCAACAGACACCATTACGACGGCGTTTATAGCGCGTGTCAAATGCCGAACACTGTGTCATCGATCAGCAGGCCGGCGTCATCCTCAAACGTGGCATAATCGAACCGTCTAGAAGTCTATGGGCCTCTCCAGTTGTGCTGTTGAAGAAAAGGACGAACCCATAAGGTTTCCCATAGAATACAGTCGTCTCAACCGAATCACTCGCATTGATGTCTATTCTCTGCCGCGCATCGACGACGCCTTGTACTGCTTGCATGGAGCGGAATTCTTCTCTTTCTTAGATGAGTGCTCTTGATACCGGCAGGTACCTACGGAGGATGCAGATCACAAGACAAACAACTTTCCTCATGCCCGACGGGCCGTACGAGTTAAGTCATGCCCTTGGGCCTCGGCCACCCACCAGCTACTTTCGACCGAACGAACAACACCATCTTTCGAGGCCTTAAGGAGAATATTTTTTTGGTATTTTAGTGACAGAGTCATCTTTTCAACAGATTTTCAACACATTTAACCCACCCAAGTATCTCCTCACTTGTCCCTCCGTAGTGGGGCTCCAACAAAATCTGAAGAAGTGCCACTCGGCCGCTCGTGCGTTCACCATTCTTGGTCACGGGTTTTCGAAGCACGGCAATTTACCTGATCCTGTCAAACAAATAGCCATTTCACTTTTCCAAACCGACTACCTCGAACTAGCTCCGAAGCTTCATTTGCCTCTCTTCTTATTTCCAGCACTTCGTCCGCAATTTCGCAATGATCATCACCCCATGATCAGCTCCTCCCCGGCTCTAGTGATCTTTCGACATGGTAGTTCACTTGGGACGATAGTTTTAACAAACCTCATCAAATCGATGCCAATTCTGTGGCAATATGACACATCTGCACCCACAAAAATCCACACAGACACTAGTGATGTCAAGCTGAGCGCTATTTTTGCGCAGCGGAAAGACGGCTTCCAAGAGTACGCCATTGTCTTTGCAAACCGAACGCTTAACAAAGCCGAAAGCTGCTATTCCATCACTTAAAAAGAATGCCTTACTATTATTTGGGCGAGAAATTTTAGCCCAACGAGTACGGGCGCCCTTTTTACGTCGTGACTGACGACTAAGCCGTTTGCTGGTTGTCGTCACTAAGGATCCAAGTGGTAGCCTCACCCGGTGGACGTTATGCCTACAACAGTACGATATACACGTGGTGCATCGCTTCAGCCAAAAACATGCGGATTAAAGGCGATATCCTGTTCACCCCTGTCTCCTGATCCTGCCTACCACACAATTCTAATTTATGACACCACTGTCATCACCATCACCGACATGCCATTCGAGCAGTGCAAGAACCTATGGCTTGTTTTTTTATTCTGGATGTCCTGGCTGGGCACACCCTTTCTCCCTCTTCTCAACGTTACGTCGGCCAGTCGAGAACTTCACCACTTGTGACAACGTGTTGTACGGACGCAACTACACATCCGGTTGACGTCAGTGGCTACTCGTCATTCAAGTCACCTGTGATCTAAAATTTTTGCAATGTTTCATGACGACCCGCATTGTGGCCACGCATGTTTCTTAAAAACTCTCACATATGCCTCTGATACTACTGGCGTGGTACTTACCGTTTTGTTCGACACTACGTTCAGGCTTTATCTACACGCCATAGACGAAAGACTTCCCCTCAAGGCGCCAACAGCCCCTTATTTCTTTTGCGGTGTATCTGCGGACTGTTTGACTGCATCGGCATCGACATCTACGGTTCCCTTTCAAGCACTGTAGACGGTATTCATTCAATCATAGTTGACATCGACCACCTCACGCGGTACACCGAAGTTTCATGCCTCCCTTCATCTGCAGCCAAACACGTAGCCACTTTCATTCTGCACAATCTCGTCTCCCGTCAGGAACCACCTAGATATTTTCGGGCAGTGGAGAAGGTGAAGAGACACAGAAGTGTGTTGCGAGAGGGCGTGGGAGCAGGCAGGTGTGGTCGCTGTGGTGAGCGTGTTATGGTTGCGGGAGAGAGTGACGTCAGCGCGTACCTGCGAGGAAAGAGAGCGAGGGGAGCGTGATGTCAACGCGCCGCTGCGGCAAGACCTACTTGGCAGCGCTCCTACACCCGCGACGAGCAAAACGCGTTGCGACTTGTTCATACGGAGGCACGTACGTTTGGCGTTACACACATCTGTGAAAGATGTTTTTCTCACCGAATAAGTGCGTCGTGTCCCCTGTAGGCCAGCAGCAAGTTTTTTTTTGGTGAGCCTAAGCGATGAACGTGGAAGTACAGGCACTTGAGGGAGGCTAGTCTCGCAGATACATTTTTAGATTAGATGAACGCTATGAACGAGGCCGACACTTGAACTCTGGTGGTCACCTCGTGGTACGCTAATGCGTTGTCAAAATCGCACTTCTACTCGAAACGCGCAGGCTGCGACGAACACGCGTTGCACATGCTATTCACGGAAGGCACAGTAATGATTAACTACTTCACTGCTCTGAGAGTGTGACATCACCCACTCGATAGGAGCAATGTGTTGAAAGAAGCAGATATAAAATTCGCGTTTGCAAAGAAGTTAGTCACTACTGTCTTGGTGCAGTTACGTGGATAGCCTGCTCGGCATGTGTTGTTTTGGACCGAGAGTTTATAGGTTCGATTACCTTTGCCATAAAGTTTATTGTTTTGACATCTGACTACATTTTTTACGCCATTTCCATGACGAAGATACGTCAATGAAGTCTTCATAGGCCCTGGCAAAGAACTCTTTTGTGGCGAAATATGCTTCCAAGCAGAAGGAACGCAATTTTTTAGTTGTAGGTATTATTCTCGCTAATTGTCTGGATCGTACTCATTTATCATAATGATTTCAACTATTTGGATTACAGGATGTGCTCCATATAGCGGGACAGGACGCGGAAGACTCGGAGGCACTCCTGGATACAATCGTAGTTGTGACTACGCTAAAGTAAACTGACGTAAGTGGATCTTCAGTGCCTTCAGTTGCCTTTGAGCTCATATAGACATATTTATCAAGAAGATATTGCAGTCAAGATGGTTCTCCACAGATATCTCTTATGAATACTGACAACTGCATGAACAGAAAGCACTTGTCTCATTGAGGAGAACATTATTTCCTTCTTTGTTAATTAAAGTGGATAAATCTGCCCTAATACACCACCACTCTGTATATATTTTGAAAAATCTACATATATTAGTATGGCTTTGCAGTCGAGCTGAAGAGTCGAGGCAGCACCATCGACGAAACGTGCATGCATCGTGTAAGAAGCAGGACGCTTGATTTGGTTTGTGGTAATTCACGTACCATAACCACCATATGATTCTGAGGAACGCCACCGGACGCTTGCATTTATTACAGTTTAATAAAAATTTACTCTACGTCCCACTAAAGGGAACTCTGTGTAGATGCGAAGCAGTGGGCTCTAATCCTTACAAAGGCGGCATGGTTGCCGCTGGCGCACATCGCGGCGTTGCGCATTAGAGAAACCTGGGGGAGGCGCAAAGCACGCAGTGATAGACCGGTGTTTTCTATACTGGAACATGCTAATCACTGCTAATTGGCCTTGAGGGGCTTCTATGCGACAAATAGACCTGCAGTCCACTTTTGTTAAATGCGTACGCAGCCATTTTTGTTGTTCACCAACGCACAGGAAAAATGTTCTACCAGCATTACCTTGGAGGTCAAGATTTACCTATATATGCGGGATGGCAAGTTGACGGTTGTGCAGCGTGAGCAGTCTGTTTTCTTTCAATCAAGAAACTCTTTAGCAGACGCTGCCTGTGTAGGCGTTGCAAGGCGAGAGAGGGGGAAGAATTAAGAGGAGAGAAGAGAGAGGGGGAGAAAACGGGCATGCGCATGGCGGTGTGAACGCCGCGTGAAGGCACACCTGGAGGCAAAGAGTTTGATAAAGTTTTTTAGAAGCTACTCTAGTGCTGCGGTCGTTAAGCGACCATGGAAATGACGGGTAGTATAAGGATATGCCAAGTTTTTGAACTTGCAACTGGGGAATGGCACTCGTGGCTTTGTTTGTTGCTGTGTTTCGGCTTTGATTTGAAGGAAAGAAAGAATCCTTTCGAACTCCGTGACCTGATTCAAAATGGTAAGTCCAAAATATTAAGGTGCTGAAGTTCAGCTGCTGAACTTTTGCCGATTGTTGTTTTGTGACAAAACAGGTTCCAGCCATGCGATGCCAAAACGAACGTAAAGTACGAAGACTAGGCAAATTCGTGTACTACTCATATTTTTCATGCTCACTGAAGCGTCATGAGTTGTAGTTCCCGGAGAGAGTGCCAGAGTCCCCACTAGTGTATATGTAGGAAACTCTGTGCCTATAGAGGAGACAGAGGGGGAAGGAGGAGATTCGCGCGAGATTTCACCGAAGTATAACGCGTCTTTCTGCGCTCTCGATTTCATCCTGTTCCTCGCTCTGCGCTTTTCGCGCACAGCCCTGTAAGGGCTACAAATGGCGCTTTTTAGAGGCAACTAAGGAGGCCGTGAGGATGCTCTCACAGCCTCCTCGGCATCAACAACCATGCAAACTCAGCAGCAAGAGGCACAAACCAAGCCTGCACGCTCCGAAAAGAAAACACACCCCAAGAGGACAGCAGCCATCACATTGTCATCCTTTCGCTGGTTTCGAGTGAAGCGAAAGTGAAACTGGTGCTTCCTCTTCTCCACGGGCGGGGATTCCTGCACAGAATATTGTCCCAGCAGCAACCCCTCCTCTCGCCTCTCCAACACTGCGGTTGCCGAGCAATCGTCACCCGCCCCCAGTGCGCAGTCTGTGCCATCAAGCACGTCACCGCGTTCCGATTATCCCTACTTCGCTGGCGACCCTCCTCTTTCCGACTGTGGGGTCACCATCATTTTTTCGGCCGATCGGGAAGAAGGCAAACTTCCTGGCTGCGTCGAGGGATGCAATTGCCGCCTTTTTTTCGGGGTTCCCAGCCACCTAGCGAGTCCGAGTGAATTTTCGGCGAAACCTTGTTGCGGTCGATACTCACCCTACTGCCAATTTGACCGCCCTACTTCAGGTCGGGACGACTTACGACACGAAAGTGCGGGCCAAAGAACTCGACCTGAACACCTGCGTTGGCGTGGTTTTCGGAGTGAACCCAACGATCCACTTTGAGGTCCTTGCAGACAACATTGCGTTGCCTGTGCCACTAGTGTCTGATGTCCGCAGAGGCAACCACCTCACCCTCACCCTTGCGGGGAACACCGTCCCCCCGAATATATTGCTCTACAAGCAAAGGCGCCCTGTTCGACCCCACCAGCCCCGGCCCCAGCAGTGCTCCCGTTCCGGCCACTTCGGGCAGCGCGTTTACATTCCCGCACCGTTCGATGGATAGATGGATGGATGGGTTGATATGGCTGTACCCTTTAGATCAGGTGGTGGATAACGCCACCAAGCCACAATACTTAGTGAACCAAAAACTAGATTTCTTTTTTTCTTCTTGTAAAAAGTGAGCTTGAGGACTCGTACTTTACAGTTCAGGGTTTAATTTTCTCTCGTGCCTTGACTTTAGCCACCAATCAGATAACCTCCTTCTAGTTATTTCTACCCGCTTAAAGTCTATTTTGCCCTCCCTCTCTATAAACCCCGGTGCTTTGAAAAACTCTGTGCCATAATCCTGAACTATATGGTGAAGCCTTTTAAAAACCGTTACCGAGTGTCCGGCAGTTTCCTCCTCCTCTCCACACGCACATCATACCGTGTCTACCCCTTCGTATTTGGCGCGATATGTTTTGGTTCGCAAAACTCCCGTCCTGGCCTCAAACAGTAGAGAACTACCCCGACTATTATCATAGATCTTTTCCTTGGCGATTGCCTGCTTCAGAGTTAGATGGATCTCTAGTGCGGACTTCTTAATCCTGCTGATTCTCCACATATCGGTCTCAGCTTCATTCACCTTTTTCTTAACTGATAAATATTTTTGGTTTGGCCCCCTGCGTTTTTCTAAGTATTTACCAGTCAATTTTCTGGTGCCTTTCCTCTATTTTGTATCGACATTCTTCATGTACAAGTAACTGAATACCTTCCTAGCCCAGCTCTCCTCCCCCATTTCTCTCTATCGCTTCTCAAATTTTTTCTTGCTGCTAGCTTCCCTGCCCTCAAATGATGTCCATTTCATATCACCTTGTACTCCCCGATTTCGTGTATTCCCGTGAGTGCCTAAGGCAACGTGACCTATTCCACGTTGCTTAATTTCTAATCTTCCTTGAACTTCTGATCTCATGCACAAGAACGCATTGCCGAACGTCAGCCTAGAAACCATGACCCCTTTTCATATCCCTCTCACGATATCATACCTATTGTAATTCCACAGTGCCCTGTTTTTCATCACTGCTGCATTCCTCTTACATTTAGTCGTCACGTATATTTCGCGTTCCCTTAGGTACTCAGTCCCATTGCTTATCCATACGCCCAGATATTTGCATTTATCTGTTATCTCTAGCGTGACCTCCTGTATTTTAAGCTCACTACCTTCATTATAACTAAAAGTCATGACTGCTGATTTTTTTTACTGAATCTGAAATCTAATCTATCTCCCTCATTACCACAGATGTTCATCAATCTCTGCAAATCTTCTTTGTTGTCGGCCATAAGCACTATATCATCTGCGCATATCAAAGCTGGCAGAGCCTGTTCAATAAATTTTCCTTGTTTCACAAAAGAGAGGTTGAAGCCAAGTCCACTTTTCTCTAATTTGGCCTCTAGTCCTTGTAGGTACATAATGAATAACAAGGGTGACAGAGAACAGCCCTGATTAAGCCCCCGTTTTACCTCTACGGGCTTGGATACCTGTTTTTCCCACTTTATAACTACCTTGTTACCGTTATAGATATCCTTTAAAAGATTAGTGGCTTGATCTTTCACATCTAGTGTGTCCAGTATTCTACACAAGTCCTCTTGAACCACGCTATTGTACGCTCCCTTGATATCCACAGGGGCCTGTGTTCCTTTTGTGCTATTTCGATGCTCTGCGTCCATGAAGACAGATTGTCTTCCAACGTCCTGTGTTTCCGAAACCCATTCTGTAGTTCTCCCAGCACCCCCTCATCCTCTATCTATGCCTGCAGCCTTTCCTTCATAACCTGCATCGCCAGCCTGTAGATCACTGATGTCCCTGTTATAGTATGGTAGTTGTTTATGTCAGCTTTGTCCCCCTTTCCTTTATAGATATGCTCATTCTGCAAAGTTTCTATCAATCGCACACTTCATCATCGATTATTATTTTGCTCACTGCCTCTCTTCATGTTCGCTTAGACTTCGGACGCAGTGTCTTTATCAGCATAGTCGGAATGCCATCTGGGCCTGTTGGTGTACTACTAGAAACCCTGTCTCAGCCCTTTCCCACGCTCGTTGTGAAAATGAAGCCATTGCGCCACTTGATTTATCCTTGTCTATTGTGGTGCATAAGGCACTTTGTTGAAATTTTTCTGTCACCCTTGTTCTTATATAATAAATAGCTTTATCCCCTTCTACCCTAGCATCTTGAACTGCAGTTATGAACCTCTGTCCTAGGCTCGTCTCATTTTTTAGGGAGTTAGTTTAAATGATCCCGTAATTTCGCAGCTGCCTTTTTATCCTTTTTATGTACTTTGGCCAGCCACTGAGCCCCCTTTTGTTCTAATCTTTTCATTGATCAGAAAAAATGCTTCCTTTCTACAGCTTCGAAAGATGTCCCATTTTCTTTCAACATCATCTGTCGGTTCACCCCGCTGCTTAGCATGTCTGTGTTCTCTAGAAGCTTGCTGACGTATTGCTATGGCTCTCTCTACTTCCTCAACCCACCAACTCTTGGGTTTGTGTCTTCTTTTCCGAGTAGACTTGTCACGTACCTTAGCAAGCGCTAGCTCAAACAGTGTAATTAGATTCATGTATGTCCACACTGTTTTATTATCCTCAGTGATTACCTTCTCAATTTATTTAGTAGCTTTTTCTATGCGCCTTTCTGAATAAAAATTTTCCTGTATTTACTCATCTTGTCTGCTTCCCACTTTCACTGCTCTTCCAAAACTTAGCTTGGTACGTTTGTGATTACTACCCCGACTTCTGGAACGGAATTCATCTATGTGCATTCTCCTGAGCCTATCATACATCCTATGTGACATCAGTGCGTAATCTATCGTTGACTGCAGCCTTCCAACCTCCCATCTTATTTGCCCTTCACACTTCTCAATACTGTTTCAAATCGTTGAATCATGCCTCTCACACATATCCATGCTCATTTTGCCTTTTGGGTCGGTACACCTATCTATATATTTTATGTGTGCATCAATATCTCCTGGTATATTTATCTTGCACTCTCCTCCTCATTCCTCATTGCTCTTTGATATTGTTACGTGAGTAACGAGACAAAGTATTGCGAATATATATTCGAAAAATATATTGGCAAGAGCGGTTGCAGCACTGGCCAGTCTGGCTCCGAGCTCGAGCAGCCAGCGAGCCTCATCTTCTTCGTCGGGCGCACACGCGCATTCGCACTATGGTTTGTGGCAGCCTACAGGTAGCATAACCCCCGTCGGCAAAGGCGCCGTCTCGGCGCATCTAGATGTCAAGATCATTGGGCGAGTGGTACTGCTTCAGGCGTGCGACGTGTACGATGTCGCTGGCCCTAGGGGTGGATGAAGACGGCGAGGCAGCAGGAGTGATTTCATAAGTGACGGGAGTCACCTCACGAAGCACTCTGTAGGGCCCTGTGTACCGAGAGAGCAGCTTGTCAGACAGGCCAACGTGCCTGGTCGGAGACCACAGCAGAACCAACGAACCGGGCGAAAAGTGCACATCGCGGTGTCGTTGGTCGTACCGACGCCGTTGGTTTGCTTGGGAGGTCAGAAGGCGAGCACGAGCGGTTTCGCGTGCGTGGGCGGCCCGGCTGATGGCGTCCAGAGCATATTGTGAAGTTGGAGCTGCTGGTAACGGAATCGTCGTATCGAGGGGTAATGTGGGTTCGCGGCCGAACAGCAAGAAAAAAGGGGAGTAACCAGCCGTGTCGTGGCGCGAAGAATTGTAGGCAAATGTCACGTATGGTAAAGCGATGTCCCAGTCAGAGTGATCTGAGGAAACGTACTTTGCAAGCATGTCAGTTAGGGTTCGGTTCAGGCGTTCTGTGAGGCCATTTGTTTGCGGATGGTACGACGTAGTGAGCTTGTGGCGTGTTGCACAAGAGCGTAGAATGTCCGCTATGACTTTCGATAGAAATGTGCGGCCTCGGTCCGTGAGCAGCTGGCGTGGAGCACCATGTTGCAAGATCACGTCGTGTAGAAGAAAATCGGCGACGTCAGTGGCGCAACTTGTTGGAAGGGCGCGTGTGATTGCGTAGCGTGTGGCGTAGTCTGTGGCCACAGCTATCCACCTGTTGCCAGCAGAAGACAGAGGAAAAGGGCCGAGTAAGTCCAAGCCGACGCGAAAGAAAGGTTCAGTAGAAATATCGAGTGGTTGAAGGCGCCCAGCCGGAAGCGTCGATGGTGTTTTGCGGCGCTGACATTCCTCACACGCCGCGACGTATCTTCTGACGGACCGTGCCAGACCTGGCCAATAGAAGCGACGGCGAATCCGGTCGTATGTGCGGGACACACCCAGGTGACCGGCAGTAGGAACGTCATGAAGTTCGTGGAGTACAGCTAAGCGGAGGTGTTTGGGTATGGCAAGCAGCAGAGATGGGCCGTCTGGATGGAAGTTATGCCGGTATAATGTGCCATTCTGGAGTACGAACGAGCGATAGGATCGGTTCGATGGGGAGGAGTCGAGGCGCTCAATGATAGCTCGTAGGGCTGCATCACGGCGTTGCTCGTCGGCTATGTGGTTCAGTTGAGAAACGGAGCACACGCAGGCGTCGTTGTCAGGTATGGTGGCCGATGGGTCAACTGGATAGCGAGAAAGGCAATCGGCGTCCTGGTGCAGTCGTCCAGACTTGTATATCACAGAAAAGGTGTATTCTTGCAGTCGCAGAGCCCAGCGACCAAGTCGACCTGTAGGATCTCTTAAGGATGAAAGCCAGCAGAGCGCGTGGTGGTCGGTGACGACGGAAAAGTGAGTGCCATATAAATATGAACGGAATTTTGAGACCGCCCAGACAAGAGCAAGGCATTCTCGCTCTGTGATCGAATAGTTACGCTCTGCAGGTGTAAGGAGGCGGCTAGCATACGCGATAACGCGGTCGTGTCCCTGTTGGCATTGGGCGAGAACGGCTCCGATACCGTGACCACTGGCATCAGTTCGGACCTCAGTTCGGGCAGATGGGTCAAAGTGGGCGAGGATAGGGGGCGTCGTCAAAAGTGTTATGAGGTGAGAGAAGGCGGCAGCTTGAGTGGACCCCCACGAAAATGGAACGCCTTTCTTCAAAAGATCGGTAAGTGGTTGGGCGATTGCCGCAAAATCTTTCACGAACCGCCTAAAGTAGGAGCAAAGTCCCACAAAGCTCCGGACATCTTTGGCGGATTGGGGTACTGGGAAATTCGTGACGGCACGAATTTTCTCAGGGTCCGGTCTCACACCAGAAGCATCGACAAGGTGGCCCAGCACGGTAATCTGTCGGCGGCCGAAGTGACACTTCGAGGAGTTCAACTGGAGGCCAGCTTTGCGGAAGACGTCGAGAATGGCCGACAGACGCTCAAGGTGGGTCTCAAACGTAGGTGCAAATACGAGGACGTCGTCTAGGTAACACAGGCATGTTGACCATTTGAACCCGTGTAGCAGAGAGTCCATCATACGTTCGAACGTGGCGGGGGCATTGCATAGGCCGAAGGGCATAACCTTGAATTGGTATAGGCCATCTGGAGTGATGAAGGCGGTCTTTTCTTGGTCTTTCTCGTCTACGGCAATCTGCCAATAACCAGAACGAAGGTCGATGGATGAAAAGTAGCGTGCGCCGTGGAGACAATCGAGGGCGTCATCAATACGTGGTAAAGGATACACGTCCTTTTTGGTGATTCGATTTAGATGCCGGTAATCGATGCAAAAACGCCATGTGTTGTCCTTCTTTTTAACCAGGACGACGGGTGACGCCCATGGGCTTGATGAGGGCTCAATAATACCTTTAGTTAACATCTTATTCACTTCAGCTTGAATAATCTGGCGCTCCGACGCGGACACGCGATACGGTCGACGGTGAATGGGAGCAGCATCACCGGTGTTGATGCGGTGCTTTACAAGAGAAGTTTGGCCGAGTGGGCGGTCGTCAAGGTCGAAGATGTCACGGTAGGAAGCTAGAAGGCGTGCGAGAGCGGCTGATTGCGCTGGGGGAAGGTCAGGGTCGATCATGGGACGTATTGACATGTCGAGGCATGTGGCATCGAGTGGGCGACAAGGAAAATTGGGGCATGCGTCGGCTGCGAAAGTGGTGACGTGATCATCGGCTAAGGACCGCAACGTGGCAATTAGGATGCCTTCAGGGAGGACTTGCTTTGTGAAGCCGAAATTTATGACGGGTAGACGGGTCCGGTTGGAGGCTACAGTTACGATGCAGTGAGGGACGGTGACGTCACGTGCCAGTAGGACATCAGGAATCGGCGTGACGATGTAATTCCCATCCAATACGGGTGAGGTCGTGGCGAATTCGGTGAATGTGAGGGCTTTAGGCGGTAAGCGGAGGAAGTCTGTGGCAGAAAGGCCGTGTTGAGGTTCAGGGTGAATATCCGGCTGAAGAGGAAGGTCTAAGCAAAGAGTACCAGCGGAACAGTCGATCAGAGCAGAATGGGTCGACAGGAAGTCCATCCCTAAGATGAGGTCATGAGGACAGTTCTGGAGCACCGTGAATAGAACAGGGATGTAACGGTCGGCGATGCGTATGCGAGCCGTACACATGCCAATGACAGGAACAGTGCCGCCATCGGCCACACGTACAGCTTCGGTAGCAGGGGGCGTGAGTACTTTTCTTAAGCGGCGACAAAGATGAACGCTGATTATGGACACATGAGCGCCAGTATCGACTAGTGCCGACAGAGAAATACCGTCCACGTGTACATCGACAAGATTTTTGTTCGTATGAAGCGTCAATGGAGGGTTTGGTTCAGACAGGGATGATGCAGCACTACCTCCAGGGGCTGCACTGTCTAGTTTTCCGTCGGGTACGATGAAAAGTTAGGCGGCGAGTGATGGAGGCGTGGCTGGGGCGACGGGGAACGACGGCGTTGAGGGGACGGAGAACGAGCAGGAAGGCGGCTGTTAGACGTGTCGAAAGCAGGGGCGGTACGGCTGGACGAATACCGGCGAAGATCTTCATATGGGCTATAAGGTGCGAAAAACTGGCTTCTATGTGGCGGCGTCCAGGAGGCACGGCAGTAGCGGGAGACATGTCCAACGCGGTGGCACCGGAAGCAGATCGGTTTGTCGTCAGGAGTTCGCCATTCCGCCGGGTTGCGAGATCGTGGAGCAACAAATGGGTCACGTCGAGGTGCATTAATGGGAATTGGTCTGGAGGAGGGGCAAGAGATGGGGCAAGCATCAGGGAACCCGCGGTTGGCGAATTCTTGTCGTACGACCGCCTGAATAACGGAGATCGCGGGGGTTGTCGGTATCGTATGTTCGAAAGAAGTGGGCTGAAGCGGCGCTGGACTTGCTGCTTCAAGTTCCCGTCGAACGATACGCGTTACACTCTGCTCAAAGGGCGGTGTGACGGTAGAATCGGAGCAGGTGGACGTAGCCGCCGTGTTTGGCAACCGAGAAAAAGGAGGGCGCACCCGACGGCTTTTTGCTGTTTCGAAACGGCGGCATTCTTGAATTACACGGTCGATGGTCGAGACGTTAGTGTACACCAGCAAATTGAAGGCGTCGTCCGCGATCCCCTTCAAAACGTGTCCAACCTTTTCAGCCTCAGACATCGCCTCGTCCACTTTTCGGCAAAGAGCGAGAACTTCTTGGATGTATGACACATACGATTCAGTTGGCGACTGGACACGGGTAGCCAGCTCCTGTCGTGCAGCTGCGTGGCGACCGGTCGGGTCCCCAAAGATGTCACGTAGCTTCTCCTTGAACGTGTCCCAGCTGGTGAGTTCGGACTCATTTGTCTCGTACCAGACACGCGGGGTTCCGTCCAAGTAGAAGAGAACATTAGCGAGCATCATGGTAGGGTCCCAACGGTGAGTTTGACTGACCCGTTCATAAAGGCGAAGCCATTTGTCGACGTCGAGGCCAGGTTGCGCAGAAAATGTCCCGGGATCACGTGGTGTTTGGACGGCGACAAAGGTTGTCGGAGAAGCCGCAGATGATGAAGCGGACGCGTTGTCACTGGAAGCCATGGCGGGAAGCTGGAGGATGCGGCCACTGCGGAGCTGCGTGGTGAGGACGGGGATCGTTCCACCTCCACCAAATATGTTACGTGAGTAACGAGACAAAGTATTGCGAATATATTCGAAAAATATATTGGCAAGAGCGGTTGCAGCACTGGCCAGTCTGGCTCCGAGCTCGAGCAGCCAGCGAGCCTCATCTTCTTCGTCGGGCGCACACGCGCATTCGCACTATGGTTTGTGGCAGCCTACAGGTAGCAATATACACTTCACCATTGCCTGGTTTTTCTCTCTGGCCTCTGCTCCCGTCCACAAGTACACAAAACCAAGGAGTGTCATTTGCCCTGCCACTTTCTCTTTTAGCCATATATGTTCCCTGCACTTCTTCTTGACCCTTTGCCAGTGTGTACTTTTATAAAGGAATGCCTCAATACCACTCCCTTCCTGCTGCTTTCTGTTTTATTACAATATTCCCACGCGTAGTCCGGATTGTTAGGAGGTTGCTCTATGTCTTCAAGATGTGTTTGTACAAAACCGTATGCCGTCGGCCTCTCCTCCCTTAGCTGTTATTCTATCTCTTCCCACTTCAGCCTGTTTCTGCCACCCTGAATGTTACTATACCCTGCGTTTGAATTGGCTCGGCCTTCGTGGCTACCTCTATTTCTGCGCCGGATATTGTCCTAGATATTCGTGCCACTTTGGAATCGTATCTCTCCATACCACCTGTCAAAGAGGCTCCCTGGTTGTTTTCCTCGTGACTAACTATTCTGCACCCCGAAGGGCCCACGTGCCCCCCCAAAAAAGCTACTGCGCATCCTGCAAGTCGCCAACCCACCTCGTGACCTAGCCACCCATCAAAGTGAATTCTGTTTCGTTGAAGACCACCCCATCTATGCACTACTCTGTTTATTTCCAGCACCTCAAAGCCTTTCTCTCTACTCATCTCCCATATCTCTTGGTTTGCGTTGACAACCGCTCTTTGCAGGTTGCCATCACGCACCGGTACTTCCAGTATCGTGCATATCACTACCTGAACTAGAGAGGTGATCGACCCCTTTCTCCAGTGTTGTCGCTAGTCCCGCCATATCTTCATTTAAGACATCGTTTAAACCACCTAAAATTATCACGAGGCTTTGTCTATCAGCTGTAGTTTTGAGTTTTGCACTCACTTGCCTCATGACTGCTTCAAGCTTGCGTCCTAGAAACGTCCCTACTGCAACCCTGTTGTCACCTTTTACCCTCTCTTTGATTGTTTCTGCGCATTTATTTAAATTCGAGTCTCCGGCGATTATCACATGCTGTGACTTTTCAGCTGGCTCGTCCTGCACCCAGGAGCTACTTGCACCAGTGACGTCGGCTGCTTTGTCCCCTCCCAGCCCCACACTACTTCGGTGAAGCTTGGTCTTGCGACCATTGAACCGGCTGGACCTGTTTTTTTCCAAACTTGCTTGCGCTTTCTCCTCCGTCATTTTGGATGCCGGTGCCCTACTATTCTCTCTGTCAGCTGCTCCTTTGTTCACCTTCACTAGGGCTTCCTCGGCTGACTTCAGCCTTTCTCCCAAAGCCCTCGTTTTCTCTTGCCCTGTCACCAACGCAGTCTCCAGCACGTTGACTCTCATTAGACGTTCGCTCTGGGCAACCAACATTTTCTCCATTTTTTCCTCGACCTCACATTGCCTACACTTCGCGTAAGCCTCTTCTCCATCCGCTTCTACACTTGGGTCTACTTTCGAACCCACCCCGCATCCTGAACAATTTACAGGCTTTTTAACCATGTCTTTATGACACCGATTGTCCCTATGAATTTCTCACCCGATATTTACAAAACATGATCCCTGCCCTACGAAAAAGAGAAGGTTAGGCTCTACTACAAAAAATTGCGCGCTCAATGTAGGTCACCTCCCTCACGGGGTGGTAAGAGAAAAAAAGTACACAAAGAAACAAACACACACCCGCACAAACTAGTAAATACCTGGTGACTGACCCCTGAAAAAGCCATACAATGTAATAAGTGCGAAGGTTTAAACTGCTGCCTTAATAAATGTAAAACAATCTCAAAACATGCAAAACCACTTATCTGCGCAGTTGATCCAGCCGGTTGACTGCAGCGCCATGGCAAGTCATGGCGCGAATTACTACGAGTGGGCGCACGCTAGGTGCTTTTCTGATGACCTCATGCGGCCTAGGTACCAAATTGCGCGAACATCCCTAAGCCCCTTAGTCACTAGCGGTGCGCCCGAACTGGCTGGAGGCGTGCAGGTATATAATGACGCTGCTGGCTGTGTTATGTGTGTCAGCGCTTCCTCTATTTTGATGTTGAGCCGTGGTTTCTATTATTGCTTGCGAATATGGCGATGCGTGAGTGCTGGCTGTTTTGTCTGGGCGTTAGTTCTGAAGGCGCGGTGTGCTATGACGCGCTTCAGTGAACGCTGTCACACGGGTACTTGCTGCCTGTGGTCGCGCTGCATTGTCTTTAATCTGGATTAGTTTAGGCCATGTACCGGTCACTAATACCGGTTTTCCTCGAGAAATTTCGATCACGCGCAACAACTTTGTCACTGCTGTGCTGTACAGCATCGAGTTTGACGCAGATGCCTTGACCGTGACCACCAGTGTCTGTGTGACACCGGCGCCCCCGCTGCAGTGGTTTAGTGGCTTAGATACTCGGCTGTTGACCCGCCGATTGCGGGATCAAAACCCGGCTGTGGTGGCTGCATTTCAGATGGAGGCGGAAGTGTTGTAGGCCCGTGGGCTCAGATTTGGGTGCATGGTAAAGAACGGTCGAAATTTCCGGAGCCCTTCATTACGGCGTCTCTCATAATTATATGGTGGTTTTGGGACGCTGAAGCCAACATATCAATCAATGTGTGACACCGGTGGTATAAATATCCCATTATTTCAACTACTCGCACAGGTACTCCAAGTAGCATAGAGAATAAAAAGCTGGGACTGCGATATCCCCGGTCGGTAAGCACAAGTGAATGCCTTTACAAAGTTAAAGCCTTCAATTCTGTACTTTTTGTGGCTTCTACTTCCTTGGCTGCTGCCTACATGACAATGCAAGAAAAAAATGGCATATCCCACGTACAGTGGGAATCGATGATATGCGAACCACGAATTAAAAAGGTTCATATACTACTTTAAAATACCCACAACGCTACGAGGTGGAGGTAAATTATGCCGTACAAGACTTCCGTGTCATGATTAACATGTTTGAATGTGCCGTTTGCCTTTGTCATCTATTCACGTCAAGTGATAGCGAATTTAGTATATGTGGAGCTAGAGAAACGGCCGCGAGCACGCTATGAGCGTGGTATGTTCTCATGTTCTTAAAAGACACGCATGTCAGGATTATCATGTTTCCACCAGTCATAATTTCGTCATTAGTTGACGTCACGTAACATCAAATTTGGTATATCTGGAGCTTGCAAAACGGTCGTGAGCACATCATGAAGGGCCCAATATACTCCCATTTACCGTTGACGCACGTGCATGCTGGGCGCAGCGGCGCTACGTTAGCAAAACGCGAGCATTCTATAGTCTGACGCTAGGAACGACCATCGTAACCAGCGTCCGTCGGTACCTCCCGACCGCAACCAGTGCGAAAAGCGACAGGCTGCATTTCGTGCCGACCCGTTACCCAGACAACACTGCGTCTCCCTCTTTTCGTGACGGCAGGAAGTCGGACGCGCTGAAACGCGCATGCGCCAAAGCAACGCAGTGCGGCGCGCGCAGCGAGTATATGCCAGAACCGGCGCCTGTCGTGGCAACGCCGGCATGACGTGACGAAATCAACGCCGGCAAGCACGCTCACAGCGTCACGTCGAAATGTATTGGCGCCTTGACTGTGGCATGTAATCGTGTTCTCACATGACACGCATCTCATGATTATCATGATTGCACCAGTCACATACCTTCGTCGTCCATTACGTAATTCCAAATTTGACATGTGGGAAGCTAGCGAAGTGGCCGCAAGTGCATTATCACTGTGGCATGTAGTCATGTAGTTACATGACACGCATGTCGTGATTACCATGTTTGGATGTGTCATTTGCCATGCCTTCCATTCACGTCACGTAATGCCGAGTTTGGTACATGTGAAGCCAGTGAAACGGCCGCGCCTGCACCATGAGCGTAGCGTTTAGTCATGTTGTTAAATGGCACGCATTTCATGTTTTTCATGTTCACACCTGTACCATACTTTCGTAATCAATTCACGTCCCGTAATACCTAATTTGGTGTAAGTGAAGCTAGCGAAACAGCCGCCAGCGCATCATCAGCGTGGCATGTATTCATGTTGTTACATGACACACGTCATGATTTTCGCGTAAAGGTTTCTCGCTTGTGTTCGCCATGCAATCTTGCCATAGCATACCAGTTTTGCAACACGCCATGTGAACAAAACCACCGCAAAAGCTGCAAAACCATGAATTGTAAATTATGACATTTATGACATACATATCATGATTTTCATGATATGACTAGTGAAATATGTTCTTCATACAGTCATGTTATGCCATGCCAAGTTTGGTATGGCTACCATTATCGAAACGGCCAGGAGAGCGAAATGTCATAGGTAGCTAGATAGATAGATAGATAGATAGATAGATAGATAGATAGATAGATAGATAGATAGATAGATAGATAGATAGATAGATAGATAGATAGATAGATAGATAGATAGATAGATAGATAGATAGACTCAACGTCGCCGAGGTTCGCAAAAAAATACTTCGCATTTAAAAAGCAGTCTTCTAATTACATCAAAGTTACTCAGAAACGGTGCATCATACTTAGGTAAGTATCTAGAAAAGACAAAACGTCTGGAAAGAAGAAACGCACATGTTCAGTATGCAAACAAGCTTATTGCTCACGCTTTTGGCGAATTTTCTTTTTAGGATTTTGTTTACATGAGCCGCAGTGGATCAACACATACTAAATGTATTCTAGAGTAAGTGTGTCAGATGGTAACCTGTAAATTGCGATCTGCATAAGGAGCGAGTGCTTTGCCTTCAGCGCAACTTTGGCATGCTCACTTTTTGCTAAACACCTAGAGCTAAACCTCGTCGTAGATTGAAGGTGTCATCATCATCAGCCTGGCTACGCCCACTGCAGAGCAAAGGCATCTCCCGGGATCTGCCAATCAACCCGGTCTTGTACTTTTTGTTGCCATGTTATACCTGCAAACTTTTTAATCTCATTGGCCCACCTAACTTTCTGTCTCCCTTTCGTTTGTTTGACTTCTCTGGGAATCCAGTCAGTTCGCTTAATGACCAGTGGTTTTCCTGTCTACGTGCAACGTGCCCGGCCAATGTCCATTTCTTCTTTTTGATCACAATTATGATAGCCTGAACCCTGGTTTGTTCGCTGACCCACTCTGCTCTCTTCTTGTCTTTTAAAGTTACACCTACCATTTTCCTTTCCTACTCACTGGGTCATCCTCAATTTAAGCTCAACCCTCTTTGTAAGCCTCCAGGTTTGTAAACCTCCAGGTTTCTGCTCCGTAGCTGAGTATCGGAATGATACAGCTCTTATATACCTTCCTCTTGAGGGTTAGTGGCGGATTACCATTCATACATAGAATATGCTTGCTGAATGTGTTCAACCCCATCTTTATTTTTCTAGTTACTTCACTCTCATGGTTCGGCTCCACCGTTACTACCTGTCCTAAGTAGACATATTCCTTTACAACTTCCCGCGTCTCTCCACCTATCGCAAATTGCTGTTTTCTGCCGAGACTGTAGCACATTACTTTATTTTGTGCACATTTATATTCAGACCAACTTTTCTGCTTCCCATGTTCAGTCCTGTAATCATGAGCTGTAATTCGTCTCATGCGTTACTCATCGAGGCAATGTCATCAGCGAATAGCAGGTTACTAAGATACTTTCCAATAACTCTTGTCACTAAATCTTCCTAAGTTAGGGTCCTAAAAACTTCCTGTAAACACGAGAAGAATAGCAATAGAGAAATTTTACCTCCCTGCCTTACACCCGTTTTATTGGTATTCTGCCGCTTTTTTATGGTGGCTGTGAATCTACTGTAGATTTTTTTCCAGTGTGCTCATGTAGGGTTCTTCGATGCCCTGACTGAGCAGTGCCTGTATTACTGCTGATGTCTCGAGTGAGTCAAACGCCTTTTCGTAATCTATGAAAGCTATGTATAGGTGTTGATTGTATGTGAAGGTGCTGTTTGATATGTTTATAGCACGTGAGAACGTTAACATTATGATACTTTCCACAGTGCAGTTAAGTGTGGCATATTCCGGTCGGTGCGTCTTTTTTTCATGATCTAGCAGTAACTTATTTTGGGCAATAAATATCAATTATGGCCTTTTTGCTTTTTCCCACTTCATAATGCAAACTATCTAATAAAAGATCACATTTCATACAATAATGAACGGACCAGGTCAGTGGAGGGCCTTGACACTTAAATCATGCACTACCATATTGCAATTTTCCAATGGCAACTCAAATACCACTGCTTGGAATATTTAATGCATAATAAACTCTATTGTTGCAACATTTTTCTGTGTAAACTTTTAGTTGTGAAAACATGCTCAGACGATTGACAACAGCTGGTTAATTAGTTTTCAAAAAGCACCGAAATGATACTCCATGCCTACTAATTATAGCACAGCGTAATAGTATTTGTCGAAATTATGGGGTCAATAGGTACGAAAGTAAAGCTGTAACACTTTAAGCAAGTTATTTGCATGTAAAAAAAGCTAGGAGCACTTCATCACAGCACTACTGGGAGTGTGTCACCATTTACAGATCTTTTGTACTTGCAAACGTTTATTTGCTTGCAGGCTCATGCACAGCAGAGCAGAAGGAACCTACGTGGCTGACCATTAAAAGCATAATAAAAGAATTCGATTTACCTCTGGCAGCCATACATTTCAACTAGGAAGTTTGTCTGGTTAAAGTTAGTTAAGGAGGTAAAAGTACTTATAATGTTTAGATGTTATAACACCCCCTTAGGAGGCCTTGGTGGGCAAAAAGAAAAGGTTCCTTAGCAGAAAAACCAAGGCAAGTCGTCTCTTAATTGTGCACAAAAAAAACCTTTGCTAGTATTTGGCAGTAGAGTTTTAACATCCTTCTCTAACACCAAGGAAAGTTAACTGTTTTTCTAGGTCTTAAGCTCTTTTGCTGGCCTCTGAAAAATGTTATACTAAGCTCTATTTTTACTCCCTGTATAGCTTCTTTCCTATCCGTTTATAAAAAACTACTAATACATGAACGTTAAATGTCTATAAATTCTAATACTTCTGAAGTCAAGATTGTCACAAACTATTCGGATTTTTTTTAGCGTGCCAGGTTGGTGTCATGACATAGTGAACTTCACTGTAATGAATAGAATATTTTTGCTCTGATTGAACAGGTGCTGTTTCAATTGACATGCATTTGCACAATCATGAAACACATCACAAATGATCTAATAACACATGCCTCGACTTATTGAAGAGAAAAGATGTAGAATTAAACGTGTTGTTTTTTTCCAACTCATGAAGAGGGTAACATCATTCAGTAAAAGGTTTGCTGGTAATTTCCATAGTCATAGAACTAAAAAAATTAAATAATTTTTAATGAGGTTCTACTTAGTTCCATGTACATATAGTAGCACCGTATTTATCCTGTTCTTTATGCCTGTGCATTTAAATAACGACATTTGATCAACCCGGAAGTCATAATATTATTGCCCGTCTTTGTCAGCTTTCACACCGACTTAGCATTGTGTCCGATGCTCGATGCCGAAAAAGATTAATATGTCACATCTCTCATTCGCCACGAAGGCAATTCTTTTTAAGCCATTGTTTAAGGCAGTGACGTTATTCAGCATTCTGCTGTAGAGCATATGAGCAATTTTGATTGTTTGTACAGGACGCTATACCATTGGTCGCATTTACATGCTTTTTGGTCTACACATGTAGTTTTAAAGATAATCAGTGTAAATGCGACTGTCTTCATTTAAATATTAGTAGTGCATTAAAAGAAAAAAAAGTATGCATCTCTATTCTGCCCCTAGGGTAGAGGAAAATGGTGCCGTGCAGTCAGGGGTCGATCCAGTCACTAAATTTAGAGGGAAGGGGGTTCGCTTAAAGTAACACCGGAAAGAGGGGCATGGCCTATACTTTTTGTTTTTTTACTAGCCCGAAAACTCTATCATAGCATGACTACGATTATTGTGCGCTCAAAGGAATCACACTCATTTGTCCTAATTGGTGATAGCAGGTTGACGGCAAGCACTGAAGAGAGGAGGACAGGGTACTGACAGGCTTTGGGGGGGGGGGGGCGATCGCTTTTACCACCCGCCTTCTTAATCCGCCACTGCGTGCAGTGCTGCTCAATATCACAGGATTAATTACGAACCACAGCAGTCACATTTAATGGATGGGATATGTACTAATGCCCTAGTTCCATGCGCTCAGGAAAATTATGCGGTCAGAATAGTTAGGCTTTCACTTAAAGCAGTGCATCTCATAAGCATAATTTAGTTTTGTGACATGGAACCAAGAAAACTGAATTTTAATAATTTCTCTCTAAGCCTTTGCACACTGCTTGCAAAATCCTACTCTCAGTTTTTTTTTTCATGTGGATGTCCGGTTCATCACACACTTTATGGCATTATTTAGCAGTGTGGTTTTTCAAAGCCTTCCCAAAGGCCGTGAACATTTTTTTCACAATTGTTCAAACCAGAAGACAAGTTCACCAAGGAACAATTCCTGCATGGAAGGTTGTTTAAAACAGTTGATTGTGTGTTCAAGTTGACCCATACGCACACCCTTTTGCAAATCAACATCAAACTTTTTTCATTGTTATTATGCAAACTAATTATATATCATTGTGTGGCAGTCATGCAACTATACTGTCAGAGAAATAAATGTTCCGGAGAAATAAAAATGTTGAATAAAAGTTACTGACAGGAAAATGCAAAGTTAGGTGTCTCTCATAATAATATGTTGTTTTTGGGACGTTAAATACTACAGATTATCGAAAGTTCTATGTTAACCTTGCTTGAGAAAGTTTTTTGTTATTTTCTACACACCTCAAGGATCAATATGAATTTTCTGCAATTAGAGACAAGTGCAAGTCTAGCGAAAATTGCATCTTAAAGCCAAACGAGGGAGCAAACAAACCTTATTGTCTCTGAGAGCGTTTACTAAATATCCTATCCAAGATTGCAGGAAAATAAGCACTTGAAAGCATATGGGCTAGCAATAGCAGCAGAATGCTCAGCTTGAGATTTTTGATCCAGGGAATATAAAGTAATTATGAAAATGACCACATGTAGAATGATGAAGCCAAGACATTGTTTTATTATCAGTTTTATAAATGCTTAACTTTTTGATAATTTCAATAATGTTCCTGACTTAGCTCCTTGTGCATTTGGCTTGAGTGCAGATTCATTTCCACCACCTTCACCTATCCTCCATTGAGGTACTTCGCAGCAAGTACACCTACCTGTAACAGACATGGCAAATTACCCCATTTGCTCCTTTATTTGTTTGTACAATGCAAGCAGCAGGCTATCATCCTACTCTCAAGTAAAAGTGCCGGCGTGTAAGCTAATCATGCATGATCTTCACTGCATGACTCAGGCTGCAATCCAAAGCATAAACTCTCATAAGAAACTGTGATAAGTGTCCTCATTGTTCAGACTGCCGAGATTTAAGGAAAGTTTGTCGAAACACAAAATTATAAAAATAGGTGTGCTTTTATTAGTGTGAAGTACATCGCAGTACATCTGCCTTTGAGCGGACCTCTCATCATGGCGCAAGGTGAGAAGTACGCTGCAATGATGAACATTGAATCGTTCAAAGCGTCAGAAGGGTGGTTTGCGAGGTTTCGAGAGAGACATGAACTTGTCTTCAGGAGTGTGTGCGGCGAAAAGGCCAGTGTAGACGAAAGCGTGACCACCGAGTGGAGAAATGTGAAGCTGCTGGAGCACATCACCGCATATGAACCACGTGACGTGTTCAATGCAGATGAAACTGCTCTATTTTTCAGAGCTCTGCCCGAAAAGACGGTGACTTTCAAAGCGGGCGCGTGCATTGGTGTCAAGAAGTGCAAGCAAAAGATAACTGTGCTTCTTGCCGCCAATATGACTGGCGCGGAGCGCTTGCCACTACTTGTCTTCGGGAAGGCGCTTAAGCCACGTTGTTTTAAGAACGTCAAAAGCCTTTCTGTCGAGTACACAGCGAACAGGAAGGCATGAATGACATCGGACATTTTTCGCGGCTGGCTGCAGCAGTTAGACCGACACTTCACGTCGAAGGACCGCAAGATAATTATGGTTATTGACACCTGCAGTGCCCATAACTGTACAGTCGAACTGAAGAGCATCAAATTATTTTTTTGCCGCCCAACACTACGTCTGCTCTTCAGCCGGTGGACCAGGGTATCATTCACTACGTGAAGTCGAAGTACCGCAAGCACCTGCTAGAGCGAATGATCCTATGCTCAGAAACTGGAAAGTTGTATCAAGTGGACTTACTCGGTGCAGTGCACATCATTGCCCACGTGTGGAAAAACACTCCGCCGCAAGTCACCGCCAACTTTTTTCGGCACAGCGGTTTTGTGAGGCCCGAGCATGCAGCAGTAGCTGACAATGGCATCGAGGAGGTGTCAGACGAGTCCACCGACGATGACTGCCCGACTTTCGATGCTGTCCTTCCCACAGACGTGACCTTTCAGGACTACATCGCCATTGCTCATGGTGTCGCGAGTGGTCTCCTGACCGATCAAGAGATTATTAATGATGTCACGGGCGTCCATGAAGACCACGATTCCGACGAAGAATCATGCGAGGAGATACAGACGCGACCTCATCGCACCTCAAGGGAAGTCTCGGAGGCGCTGTTAATATTAGAGGACGCTTGCCTGAACACTCCCGACAGCTTGCGGGCTATTGGCCATTTGGAACAGATACAAAAAATTGTGATGTCAGCCGGAATCTGCGCGAAAACGCAGACGACAATTACAAAATACTTCATTAAATAAAGGTATGCTTCTGCAGCTTGATTTTAAATGTTGTTTTCCGTGTTCATTCGTTAATTCGGCATTCGGTTAATTCAGACAGTTTTTCCGGTCCTGTGAAATCCGAATGAACGAGCTTTTACTGTATACTATCACTGTAATTTTAGCTCTGTTTTATAAAAGTTATTGCCATGTGTATTATTATGGTTGTGAACATGAGAATTTTCATGAGATTTATCAGCACATGAAAAAATTTCTCTTGACTAAATATAACTTTTAGTAGTTTTATTGTGTATAGGAACTCCTAAGCTGTCAATTACAACAAGAATAGTTGAAATCTGATCACTATATCAAAAGATACTGCGGGCAACAGTATAGCACATAGGCAAAAAACTGATTTTGACAAAATTCAAAAAGAAGTTTGAAGACTTGATATAGGTTCAATTCTTGCCAAAAAAGCAACAGATCGAAGTCCTTTTTGCTCTAGAAGCCACCAGGCACATAATCAATGTCAACCTCTCTCACATGCCTCTTCTTCATGGCATTCTTGAAGTCTTCTGCTCTGGTATGCTTTTTCTCACATGTGGCTAGCCACTGCTGGTCCTTTTCCAGACATCTTTTAACATCTGTATTGCCTTGGTTCAAATGCAGCTCCTTCAAAATGGCCTCAGAAGCACGTTTTTTTCCAGCATTGAACCGAGCAACCACTTCCGCAACAGCAGTTTCGACTGTGAAGAGCGAGGCATGCTTGGTTTTCAGTAAAAGCGACCAGATCACTGAATGGAGGCTCTCATTTAGGTTTTGAGTTTTGCCTCTTTGCAGCGTTCCAACAGCTTTTAATCTGAGAGGCGAGTGTACACTGGAAGGAGCGCTTGTGCAACATATTCCGGGAGGTTGTACCAATGCTTAGGAGGAGCCTGCTGCCTTGCCACTGCTTTGTTGTGTGCACACCATGAGTCTACTCCCTTTGGGCACCGTGAATGTTGTGGCTTTGCATCAGTAGAAGTCACATGATGTTAAGTGACAAGGACAGCATTCTCCGTCTCGTGGGATGTTTCCCTGGTGTGAATTGAGTGCCCAACCATAATAATTTGTAAGCTTCGTTACAAGCTCAACACTGAGCTTTCCTTTGCCACCTAGGCTTGGTTGACCTTGCCCCTTGCTCTTCCGCAGGAGGTGTCTCAGTGCAGCACCCATCATTTTATGTACCGTATTTACTCGATTCTACCTTGCCCTCGATTGTAACGTGCACCCGGTTTCCACGACGAAAAAAAAAGTAAGACATCTATTGCAACGCGCGCCCATTTTTTTCGTTCGCCCACACTATCACACTACTCGGGAAAGATTCCTTTCGGGAGCATCTTCCGTTTAAATATGAGGTACGGGGGAAGCTTGTGCCTATCTGACGTGCAACGGAGCATTGCCATCACTCTAGTTTTACCGTGGCCCGATGTCAGCACGCGAACTTGCTTCGCCCCCTTCTTCTCGACGGTTGGTGTGCCAGGCATGTTGAAGTAAAGAGGCGTGTGATCGGCATTCCCGATTTGCCCAAGCAGGTAGCCGTTGTTGTGCCGCAAGTTTAGGACGAACCTCTAAAGACTGAAGCTTTTCTTCGTACTCCTCCGGCAACTTTTGGCATATGCCCGTTCGCCTTCAGAGGGAAAAGCCTTTCCTCTTCATAAAGTTAGTTACACAGCACCTGCTCGCTTTAAACTGGCTCGGCATTATCCCTTTTTCTAAGGCTAACTGCACAGCCTGCACTTGGAGCAGTTCTGTCGTCACGGGACGCTGTGCCGCTCACTGCTCAATCACATACCCGCCGAACAGCTCTTCAATTTGCGGAAACCGACCCTGCTGTGGTCCGCTCAAGCCTTTGCATGAATCTTTGCTGTCGACAATATTCTGCTTTTGCTTCCGGCAGTCCCGCACGCCCGTTTCGGGAACTCCGAACGACCGCGATGCGGCCCGATTTACGTCCGTTTAGGCACACGCTGTGACTTTTCTTTTAAGGGAAGACACTGGTCTGAAAAATATTTATTTATTTCCAGCTGAAATTTTAATACAATATGTATTTATCACACTGAAAACAAATATGCAATTAGTTTTTTGCTATCACTTTTATATTTTAAAATATTGACTGTTACATAAACTTGCATTCTGCCCAGCCTTTTCACATCTTTTTCATAAAATATTGTTACAAATTTGATATGACAGCATGTCGTGAAGGCCAGGGAGTGCAACGAAATTATAACTTTATTTTTAGCTTCATTGGTACCAGAGTTATAGCCTTAACAAGTATACTCATTAGAAATCTGAAACTGTTGCTTAAGTTTGTTGCTAATTAAATCACTATTGTATATAAAAATATTACATTGTTTGGTTTTCTTGCACTAATTATGGTCATCATCATCAGCTTGACTACGTCCACTGCAGGACCAAGGCCTCTCCCATGTTCCGCCAATTAACCCGGTCCTGTGCTTGCTGCTGCCAATTTATACCCGCAAACTTCTTAATCTCGTCTGCCTACCTAACCTTCTGTCTCCCCTTAACCCGCTTCCCTTCTCTGGGAATCCAGTTAGTTACCCTTAATGACTAGCGGTTATCCTGTCTACGCGCTACATGCCCGGCCAAAGTCCATTTCCTCTTCTTTATTTCAACTATGATATCCTTAACCCCCGTTTGTCTCCTAATCCACTCTGCTCTCTTCTTGTCTCTTAAGGTTACATCTACCATTTTTCTTTCCATTGCAGGCTGCGTCGTCCTCAATTAAAGCTGAACCCTCTTTGTAAGTCTCCAGGTTTCTGCTCCGTAGCTAAGTACTGGCAAGATACAGCTGTTATACACCTTCCTCTTGACGGATAGTGGCAATCCACCTGTCATAATTTGAGACTGCTTGCCGATGTACTCCACCCCATTCTTATTCTTCTAGTTACTTCAATCTCGTGGTTCGGTTCTGCGGTTATGACCTGCCCTAAGTAGACATAGTCTTTGAACACTTGAAGTGGACTATTACCTATTTCGAAGCGCTGCTCTTTTCCGAGGTTGTTGTACATTACTTTCGTTTTCGGCGGATTAATTTGAAGACCCACCTTTCTGCCCTCCTTGTCTAACTCTGTAATCCTGAGTTGCAATTCGTCCCCTGAGTTACTCAGCAATGCAATGTCATCGGCAAAGCGCAGGTTACTTAGGTACTCTCCATTAACTCTTATCCCTAACTGTTCCCATTCTAGGCTTCTGAAAACCTTCTGTAAGCATGCGGTAAATTGCATTGGGGAGATTGTGTCCCCCTGCTTTACACCCTTCTTGATTTGTAGTCTGTTGCTTTCTTTATGAAGCACTATGGAAGCAGTTGATCCCCTGTAGATTTCCTCCAGAATGTTTATATATACTTCATCTACGCCCTGATTCCGCAGTGTCTGCATGACGGCTGATATTTCTACTGAATCAAACGCCTTCTCGTAATCTATGAAGGCTATTTATAGTGGTTGGTTATACTCTGAGCATTTCTCTATTACCTGATTGATAGTATCACTGTGGTCAATTGTTGAGTAGCCTGTTCTAAATCCTGCTTGTTTCTTTGGGGTATTGAATTCTAATGTTTTCTTTACTTTGTTAGCAATTAACTTTGTAAATAGCTTGTATACTACAGAGAGCAAACTGATCGGCCTGTAATTCTTCAAGTCCTTGTCATCTCCTTTCTTATGTATTAAGATGATGTTAGCGTTCTTCCAAGACTCTGGTACCCTTCCCGTCAGGAGACACCTCGTAAACAGGGTGGCTAGTTTTTCTAACACAATCTGTCCTCCATCTTTCAGCAGATCTGATGTTACCTGATCCTCACCAGCAGCTTTGCCTCTCTGCATGCTCTCCAAAGCTTTTCTGACTTCTTCTATCATTACTGGTGGGGTGTCATCTGGGTTACTGCTAGTTCTTATAGTATTAAAGTCGTGGTTGTCCCTGCTACTGTACAGATCTCTGTAAAACTCCTCCGCTATTTTAACTATCCTATTCATATTGGTAGTTATTTTGCCTTCTTTGTCCCTTAGTGCATACATCCGACTTTTGCCTATCTCAAGATTCCTCTTCACTGCTTTGACGCTTCCTCCGTTTTTCAGAGCGTGTTCAATTCTCTCCATGTTATACCTTCTTACATCGCATACTTTACGCTTATAATCAACTTTGAAAGCTCTGCCGGTTCTATTTTGTCAGTTGTACCTGACACTTTCATGCTTTGACGCTTCTTAATTAGGTTCTTCGTTTCCTGGGAAAGCTTGCCAGTGTCCTGTCTAACTACCTTGCCTCCAACTTCCACTGCACACTTCGTATTGATACTCGTTAGATTATCATTCATTGTATCTACGCTAAGGTTAGTTTCCTCACTAAGAGCTGAGTACCTGTTCTGCAGCGACACTCTGAATTCCTGTATTTTCACTCTCAGTGATAGCTCATTGATTGGCTTCTTGCGTATCAGTTTCTCTCGTTCCTTCTTCAAGTCTAGGCGAATTCAAGACCGTACCATTCTATGGTCACTGCATTGCACCTTGCCAACCACTTCCACATCCTGCACGATTCCTCGGTGTGCAGTCATTATAAAGTCTATTTCGTTCTTATTTTCGCCATTAGGGCTCCTCCATGTCCACTTGCAGTTTTCTCGTTTTCGGTAAAAGTATTCAAAATCCGCAAATTATTGCGTTCTGCGAATTCTACTAGTAGCTCTCCTCTGGCGTTTTTAGTGCCGATGCCATAATCTCCTACTGCCTGGTCTCCAGCCTGCTTCTTCCCTACCTTTGCATTAAAGTCGCCCATCACTATAGTATACTGTGTTTTTACCTTACTCATTGCCGATTCCACGTCTTCATAGAAGCTTTCAACTGAAGCGTCATCATGGCTGGATGCAGGCGCGTAAGCCTGTACTACCTTCATCTTGTATCTTTAATTCAGTTTAATTACAATACCTACCACCCTTTCATTAATGCTATAGTATTCCTCTATGTTGCCAGCTCTGTTTCTGTGAATCGAGAACCCCACTCCCAGTTTTTTTCTGTCTGCCAAGCCCCGATAGCAAAGGACGTGCACATTCTGTTGCATAGTATAGGCCTCATCTGTCCTCCTAACCTCACTGAGCCCTATTATATCTCATTTAACACCCTCTAGCTCCTCGAATAGTACAGCTAGACTTCCCTCACTAGATGAGGTTCTAGCGTTAAACGTTGCCAAGTTCAGGTTCTAAAGGCGGCCTGTAGTCCAGAGATTCTTAGCACCCTCTGCTGTGTTGCAGATCTGACCTCTGCCATGGTCAGTTGCTTCGCAGCTGCTGGGAACTGAGGGCCGTGAGTTATCTGACGTATGCATGTGGGAGGTAGTTGCCAGATACTGCAGCAGGGTGGCCAATCCTTCTCTGGTGAGGGAGTGCGTTCCCGGCGGTGGTTACCGGTGGGACCGCACCTCAGGCTTCTTAATGCAGTTCCATCAACACGCGGATTTTTTTTCCGGTTGGGAACTGCGCGGCACCGGGATTTGTACCACGGACCTCTTGCATGCGAGGCGGATGCTCTAACCACTATGCCATCGCCGCACCCGGATTGTTATGTTCTAAATGTAGGTTTCAGCGGTGTATCAGTCAAGTTTGTGGTTGTTTTTATAAAAATGTTTCAATGAAATGAGATTTCTGCTGATTACCCCCTTAATTAAGGGTCTAGAGAGTACGAAGTTGGGCCTTCGATTAGCCTATGGGGTGCTGTTTATTGATATATTAAGCGGACAAAATTTAAATTCGTTTGTGAGGTGATGTTACCAAATTAATCTTATTTAGTGATTAGGGTTAATTTTGGTCACGAAATAGTTCCGGTACTATTACTCCTGTCCTGATGAAACCTGAGTGGCGACAGGTCTACAATTAGGGCTTTGCACTGTATGAGTTAGAAGTTTCCCTGTAGGTTATTAGCAAAGTTAAAAGCGATCGTAAGGGGAAAAAAACAAGTGGTTCAAGACTTTAATCTGACGGGCGTACCTTTCTCCCGAGCAGTGAGCCACCCTCCTCCTCTGAGCGAGGGAAGACGCGGGCGCCACACGTTTATTAGCGGTTTTCGTTATATTCTTTCTAACTCTGTATTTTCCGGTTACCTTAAGCTATCAAAATTATTTTTACACGGAAAAAACCGGACTGCTGCGTTCTAAAAGAAGATATTAGCGATTTTTCGGTGGCGTTTGTAGCTCTTTTTGAAAATTTGTTTTAATGAAATGAGCTTTTTGCTAATTTCCACCTTAATTAAGGGCCCAGAGTGTACGAAATTGGGCCTCCTGGTAGCCGATGGGGTGCAGTTTATTATTATATTAAGCGGACAAAATTTGAATGCGTTTGCGAGGTGATATTACCAATTTAATCTTTTTAGTGATTAAGCTTAACTATGATTGCGGAATAACTATTGAACTATTAAACCTAGCCTGATCAAACTTCAGTACCGTCAGGTCTACCCTAAGGACTTTAACTTTATAAGTATGAAGTTTCCCGGTAGAACAATAACGAAGCTACAAGCGATCGTAAAAAACACGTGGTCTGACTGTTGTTGTTTACACAGACAGATTCACACTGTTTTCCGCTCCTAAAATTTGAAATTTTCGTTTGTAATAGCAGTATTTGTAGCGGTTGAACTTCTTGTATCTCCACAAACAAATAGACACCACTCTGACCCGCCTAGAACCAAAATTGCTAAAGTTAAAGGCAGATATGTGCAGAGCTCACTTACACGTGCTGTTCACGCGGCCGCTCCCGTGGCTCCAGTCTTTATTCCTAATCAATGTATAAGCTTTCAAATGCTGCAAAAATTATCAAAATCTGACTGCTGCATCAAAAGGTACTGTGGGAAATGGCTTAGGGTGTGATGAAAAATGTTGTTTTGAGAAAACGAGAAAAAAAGTTTAGGAACATGCTGAGCACTTATATTTAACAAGAAAAGGTGTGAATCGGTGTATTAACCATGTTAGAAGCCACCAGAAATGTGGTCATCATCATTCTCCTTGTTGCACTTTCTTTTCATGGCATGCTTGAAGTTTCAGCATGCTCATGCTTCTTCTCCGATGCCACTAGTCAGCGACTGTCCTTTTCTGAGCATCTTTCAGCGGCCACAACACTCTGCTGCAGATGCAGCTCCTTCAATATGGCGGCATCTGCTCTCCCTTTGCCAGTGTTGAACCTTGCGACAGCTTCGGCCACAGCAGCTTCAACGGTGAAAAGCGACGCGTGTTTGTTTTTGGACACGAGCGACCAGGTGACGGAATGCAGGCTCTCGTTTGGGTTCCGTGTTTTGCCTCGCTGACAACGCTCCAGCAATTTCTTGTCAAAGAGGTGCGTGTAAATAGGCCTCAAGGCATCAACCACATACTCCGGCAGGTTGTAGTGATGATTCGGAGGAGTCTCCTGCTTGGCAACAACCTTGTTGTACTTGCACCGTGACTCTTCACCAGTTGGGCAGTGAGAGTGCTGAGGGCTTGCATCAGTAGATGCTACATGATAAAAGGTTTCCCAGACAGCATTATTCATGGCCTCAATGCTTCCTTGGTTGCTTTGTCAAGCCCATCCATAATATGACGTGAGCTTTGTGACTAGCTCGCCTGTCAGTTGCCCTTGCTGCCAAGGCTTGGCTTTCTTTCCGCTCTTTGTTTTTGCAGGAGGTTTCGAAGTGCTGTGCCCATGCGCTTATGCACATGGTTGACACAGTCCTCTTTTTCTATTGGCACGAAGCTATATATCTGTGCCTCCTGCAGACTGTTGAAGGCCCGGCTGTCTCCATCACACAACATGGTTGTGTAGCGGAGCCCATGTCTCTCCAATGAGCGGCCAAATAAAATTTGTGCTGCTTCAACCTCCATTTGTCCTGGCTTACTGGAGGTGAAAAAAACGAGAACCGCTAATAAAAAAACTAGAACCGCTAATAAACGTGTGGCGCCCGCGTCTTCCCTCGCCCTCACTCAGGAGGAGGGTGGCTCACTGCTCGGGAGAAAGGTACGCCCGTCAGATCGAAGTCTTGGACCACGTGTTTTCTTTGTTTGTTTGTTTTCCCTTACGATCGCTTTTAACTTTGGTAATAACCTACCGGGAAACTTCTAACTCATACAGTGCAAAGCCCTAGTTGTAGACCTGTCGCCACTCAAGTTTCATCAGAACAGGAGTAATAGTACCGGAACTATTTTGTGACCAAAATTAAGCCTAATCACTGAAAAGATTAATTTGGTAACACCACCTCACAAACGAATTTAAATTTTGTCCGCTTAATATGTTAATAAACAGCACCCCATAGGCTAACCGGAGGCCCAACTTCGTACTCTCTAGGCCCTTAATTAAGGGGGTAATCAGCAGAAATCTCATTTCATTAAAACATTTTTATAAGAATAACCACAAACTTGACTGATACACCGCTGAGACCTACCTTTAGAACATAACAATCCGCTTCTTCTTGTGAAAAAAGTATTTCGACAGCTTTAGCCAATTAAAAGGTATGCAGTTAGAAAGTAGTTAAAAAGAAACGCCAATAAACGTGAGGCGCTGGCGTCTTCCCTCGCCCTCGCTCAGAGGAGGAGGGTGGCTCATTGCTCGGGCAAAATGTACGCCCGTGAAATCAAAGCCTCGGACCACTTTTTTTTTCTTACGATTGCTTTTAACTTGGGTAATAACCTACCGGGAAACTTCTAACTCATACAGTGCAAAGCCCTAGTAGTAGACCTGTCGCTGCTCAGGTTTCACCAGGACCGGTGTAATAGTTCCGGAGCTATATCGTGATCAAAATTAAGCCTTAGCAATAAAAAGATTGATTCGGAAACATCACCTCACAAACGAATTTAAATTTTCTCCGCTTAATACACTAATAAACAGAATTGCTTAATTTTGCACACTTGTGAATGAACAAGTCTAGAAATGCATCTCTCGTGAGTGATGTGCCGCGTCTACTGACACACACTAATACATTCGAAAAATTCAGCTTAAGACTGTCTTATGACCGTTACTTCTGAATTTAAATAAGGTAGAAGTTCACGGGAGGATCCTTGGAACATGAGCTGGCGCTGGAGCCAAGATTTTGAAAAGCAAACTTATTCAAATGTTGGCTTCAGCAACACACCAAGAACATTTCATTGCTTGTACCGTGTCCAACATGTAGAGTGCTTCAGCAGATATGTTTGAAGTCCTTTCAAAAACAGAAATGACTAGATCAATTAGGCAACATATGCAAGACTGTGTTTACTGCTGAGGCAGTCATGTGTTAAAATAACTACAGGTTGTGATTCGATGACCAATTATAGAAATTGTACCAGGGTTTATGGACAAGACAGCTAAAGCAGGGATCCTACCTCTAGGACGAAAGTGTGTGTTATCCGAGAAGCACACAACTAATTCTGTACATGCCAAAAACTTATGCACTCTAATTAGGGGTGACAGATTTTTCACTGAAAAGTGAAAATGAAGTGAGAAATACCACAACTACCGAATTCTTATTGCAGAGTATTTACTATTTACTGTCATGTAAAAATTAGGCAAGTGTCCATTCTAGGCTGTGCCACGGCTCAATGAAGCACACTGTATGTTTTCGAATAGCTCTTGCCCACAGCACAAAGTGAATATATGTGTACCTAATATATAATGTAGTAATATATATGAGAGAGCTGTTTATTTTCGGTTATCAGCTAATTAATTATTTTTGTAAACAACTATTCTAACAAGCACCTGTGTACATTAAAAAAACTCGTCTGTTTTAGCACTATGCAATGATAGTCCTAAATCAGCAGCGATGGCGTAGTGATTAGATCCGCCTCGCATGCAAAAGGTCCGTGGTTCAAATCCTGGTGCCGCGCAGTTCCCAACCGGATAAAAAAATCCGCATGGTGATGGAACTGCATTACGAGGCCTGGGCTGCGGCCTCACCGGTAACCACCGCCGGGAATGCACTCACTCACCAGAAAAGGATTGGCCACCCTGGTGCAGTATCTGGCCGCTACCTCCCACATTCAAACGTCAAATAACTCGCGGCCCTCAGTCCCCAGCAGCTGCGAAGCAACTGACCACGGCGGCGGTCAGATCTGCAACGCAGCAGAGGGTGCAAAGAATCTCTGGATCCGGGCAGCCCGCCATTGAAACCTGAACTTGGCAACGTTTAACGCTAGAACCTTATCTAGTGAGGGAAGTCCAGCTGTACTATTCGAGGAGCTATAGGGTGTTAAATGGGATATAATAGGGCTCAGTGAGGTTAGGAGGACAGATGAGGCCTATACGGTGCTAAAGAATGGGCACGTCCTTTGCTATCGGGGCTTGGCTGACAGAAGAGAACTGGGAGTGGGGTTCCTAATTCACAGAAACATAGTTGGCAACATAGAGGAATACTATAGCATTAATGAAAGGGTGGTAGGTATCGTAATTAAACTGAATAAGAGATACAAGATGAAGGTGGTACAGGCCTACGCGCCTACATCCAGCCATGATGACGCTTCAGTTGAAAGCTTCTATGAAGATGTGGAATCGGCAATTAGTAAGGTAAAAACACAGTATACAATACTGATGGGAGACTTTAATGCAAAGCTAGGGAAGAAACAGGCTGGAGACCAGGCAATAGGAGATTATGGCATCGGTACTAGAAACGCCAGAGGGGAGCTACTAGTAGAATTCGCAGAACGCAATAATTTACGGATTTTAAGTACCTTACACTGAAAACGAGGAAACCGCAAATGGACTTGGAGGAGCCCTAATGGCGAAAATAAGAACGAAATAGATTTTATAATGAGTGCACACCCAGGGATCGTGCAGGAAGTGGAAGTGGTTGGCAAGGTACGATGCAGTGACCATAGAATGGTACGGTCTCGAATTCGCCTAGACTTCAGAAAGGAACGACAGAAACTAATACGCAAGAAGCCAATCAATGAGCTAGCACAGAGAGGGAAAGTACAGGAATTCAGTCTCGCTTCAGCACAGGTACTCGGCCCTTAGTGAGGAAACCAACCTTAGCACAGATACAATGAATAATAATGTGACGAGTATCATCACGGAGTGTGCAGTGGAAGTTGGAGGCAGGGTAGTAAGACAGGACACTGGCAAGCTTTCCCAGAAAACGAAGAATCTCATTAAGAAACGCCAAATCATGAAAGTCTCAAGTACAACAGACAAAATAGAACTGGCAGAGCTTTCGAAGTTGATTAATAGGCGTAAGGTATCCGATGTCGAAGGTATAACATGGAGAGAATTGAACACGCTCTGAAAAACTGAGGAAGCGTCAAAGCAGTGAAGAGAAAACTTGGGATAGGCAAAAATCGGATGTATGCACTAACGGACCAAGAGGGCAAAATAACTACCATTATGGATAGGATAGTTAAAATAGCGGAGGAGTTTTACAGAGATCTGTACAGTAGCAGGGACAACCACGACTTTAATACTATAAGAACAAGCAGTAACCCAGGTAACACCCCACCAGTAATGATAGAAGAAGTCAGAAAAGCTTTGGAGAGCATGCAAAGAGGCAAAGCTGCTGGTTAGGATCAGGTAACATCAGATCTGCATAAAAATGGAGGACAGATTGTGTTAGAAAAACTAGCCGCCCTGTTTACGAGGTGTCTCCTGACGGGAAGAGTACCAGAGTCTTGGAAGAACGCTAACATCATCTCAATACATAAGAAAGGAGATGACAAGGACTTGAAGAATTACAGGCCGATCAGTTTGCTCTCTGTAGTATACAAGCTATTTACAAAGTTAATTGCTAACAAAGTAAAGAAAACATTAGAATTCAATACCCCAAAGAAACAAGCAGGATTTCGAACAGGCTAACCAACGATCGACCACATTCATACTCTCATTCAGGTAATAGAGAAATGCTCAAAATATAACCAACCACTATACATAGCCTTCATAGAATACGAGAAGGAGTTTGATTCAGTAGAAATATCAGCCGTCATACAGACACTGCGGAATCAGGGCGTAGATGAAGTATATATAAACATCCTGGAAGAACTCTACAGGGGATCAACTGCTACCATAGTGCTTCATAAAGAAAGCAACACAATACCAATGAAGAAGGGTGTAAGGCAGGGGGACACAATCTCTCCAATGCTATTTACCGCGTGCTTACAGGAGGTTTTCAGAAGCCTAGGATGGGAACAGCTAGAGATAAGAGTTAATGGAGAGTACCATAGTAACCTGCGCTTCGCCGATGACATTGCATTGCTGAGTAACTCAGGGGACGAATTGTAACTCATGATTACGGAGTTAGACAAGAAGAGCAGAAAGGTGGGTCTTAAAATGAATCTGCAGAAAACGAAAGTAATGTACAACAACCTCGGAAAAGAGCAGTGCTTCGAGATAGGTAATAGTGCACTTCAAGTTGTAAAAGACGATGTCTATTTAGGCCAGGTCATAACCGCGGAGCCGAACCACGAGATTGAAGAAACTAGAAGAAAAAGAATGGGGTGGAGCACAATTGGCAAGCACTGTCAAATTATGACAGGTAAATTGCCACTATCCCTCAAGAGAAAGGTATATAACAGCTGTATCTTGCCGGTACTTAGCTACGGAGCAGAAAGAAACCTGGAGACTTACAAAGAGGGTTCAGCTTAAATTGAGGACGACGCAGCGAGCAATGGAAAGAAAAATGGTAGATGTAAAATTAAGAGACAAGAAGAGAGCAGAGTGGATTAGGGAACAAACGGGTGCTAAGAATATCATAGCTGAAATGAAGAAGAAGAAATGGACATGGGCTGGGCATGTAGCGCGTAGACAGGATAACCGCTGGTCGTTAAGGGTAACTAACTGGATTCCCAGAGAAGGGAAGCGGGTTAAGGGGAGACAAAAGGTTAGGTGGGCAGATGAGAATAAGAAGTTTGCGGGTATAAATTGGCAGCAGCAAGCACAGGACCAGGTTAACTGGCGGAACATGGAAGAGGCCTATGCCCTGCAGTGGACGTAGTCAGGCTGATGATGATGATGATGATGATGATGATGATGATTATGATGATGACATCACAGTAAACTGATAGTGTGAAAAGAACACTCACAGACGAAGCAGCCGAATGGGTGGCAAGCATTCTTTGGTTGAACGGGCAGTCACGTTCAATGGGCCTCTTGTGCAGCCCTGGCAATGCGATAAAAAAAACACATGCTAGTGTCTCCATTCCAACTTCAATTGCGAGTGGGCACTGTAAAATACCGAGCAAGTGCCTTTTTTTTTACTTTACAGAAGATCTCGAATTATTTCCTATAATTGAGCAAGCGCCCCCTTCCCACCCACAAATATTTTTCAACCTTTCTCCACTACAAAACTTTGCAGCAGTAGTTCCTTAGAACCAAAGATCTGAGAGTGTTTATACAGGTGAAAAATTTTTTTAACACTTTTACAGTGTGATGCCTCGAGGCTGCATTCTGAGTTGTCACAAAATGTCTGAGCATTTGTAGAACCTTTTCGCCCGTGTCATAACACATGAAATTTCACACAAGGATTCTCCTCGGATCTGTAAAAATAGTAAATGCTGGTCTGTTCTTTACTGCATTTCATTAGAAACATGTGTGCGCATTTTCCTTAAACGCACTTTCATAATGAATTGGTGTCCGAGGCCAAGCAAGAACCCCCTCCAGATAATGCCCGATCAGCTTTCAGCATAGAGGGGGTGATTTCTCGGGATTTCACAGTAGTGTAAAGTTAGAGGTAATGCTCGCGCTGGTGCGGATTTCTCACTTTGAAGTACTTTGAAGTACTTGGAGCACAGAACAGCGTTCCTCACAGTAAACTAATCCTAAAGCTTCAAAAAATTGGCTTACCAATAACACTCATAAAATGGATCCAGTGCTATCTGTCTAACCGCAAGCAGTTTGTTAAAATCAGTAGCTGTTTTTCCGATACTCTCCCTGTAACTTCTGGTGTTCCTCAGGGCAGCGTGCTGGGACCCGTACTCTTTTTAATTTATATCAATGATATGTCTGACGTTATCGACGCATCGTCGATTGGTTTAAAGTTGTTTGCGGACGACTGTGTACTCTTTAAACGAATTTCATCCTCAAGTGACCAAAGTAACCTGCAATGTAACCTTGATGCTGTCTCTGAATGGTGTGAAAAATGGTCCATGGAACTGAACTGTGACAAATCTGTATTGCTCCAGGTAACTAACAAAAAAATGCATTCACGTCCTCCTACAGGCTCAATAACCACACGCTGAAACAAGTAGACGAATATAAATATTTAGGAGTTACAATAACAAGCCAACTAACTTGGTCCAGTCACATTAACAAAATTTGCACATCGGCCTCCAGAAAACTCGGATTCCTCAGACACAAACTAAAAGCCGCTCCTCCACATGTTAAATTGCTAGCTTATAATTCCGTTGTTAGGCCGCAACTTGAGTACGCAAGCGCAGCATGGGACCCATTCCTTAAAAAAGACATTCACAAATTAGAAATGGTGCAAAGGAAGGCAGTCCGGTTCATCTTTAACAGCTATCATAGCCGAGCTTCTCCATCGCTTCTCATGGAAAACAACAATATAATGACCCTGGAACACAGGAGGCAGGTTGCGCGTCTAAGATTTCTGTTTTTGCTTAATTCCCAACAATTCAATATTAATCCAGGACTTTATATTCAGCCCCGCTTATCTCGTTCAACTCGAAGCACCCATGAGCACAATCTAACTCCAATTTTTGCACGCACTAATCTTTTTAAGCACTCCTTCTTTCCCCACACAATCGAGCAGTGGAATAGATTGCCGGTTGATGTGTTTTTGGCGCGTGATGTGTCGGATTTTGAAAAGCGTGTACTTTCTGCAATATTTTAAACGTTTACTGTACCGCTATGTTTTTTTGTGTACTGCTATCTTTTTTTCTTTTTTTGTTTCTTCACACTTGTTGGACTGTTTTCAGAATTGTGCTTTCTAATCTCTGCCCACCTGCTTGGTCTTCGGACTGCAGTATGTCTTAAATAAAATAATAAATAAATAAATAATACTAAGAACCTAGACAGATTCTACCCGTACGCAGGGACAACAAACACAGCAAGGCCAAATATGTTTGCACTGTTTCAAGTTTTAAATCATCATGATGAAACTCGCATGTCCATCAAATGAGCTGCGGAAATGACGGCAAGCTTCAGCCGATGGGTACTTGTTCTTAGTTAATGTTGAGGACCTATTTTATTCTGTCCTGCCCGGTGAATTGTTTTTCTACATAAGAAGCTGCATAGATGAGAGTGGTGTGGTTGCCTTCAGGCATGCCGCGGGCATGGCAGTATAATCTTTTATGGCACTTTTGAAGTTTTATGTTAAAGTCAACTTCATTAGTGATTTTATATTCAAAGACGAGACATTTTCGTAGATTCGAATGTTGCTCCTGTGTTGTGCAATTTCTTATATTTGACTGTAACCGCTTTTATTACGATCCACCAACATTTTAATTATTGGAAGGTTTCGAAACTTCTTACGTATGATGATAATTCTTTGTTATTTTAAAGCAACTAACCACCGTCACATATTAGCCCATCGTTAACAATATTCTAGCAGGATTTCACAGACTGAAAAAAGATTGGTGTTTACACCTCAGTAGAAGGCTCATGATTCTTTGCAGTTTTTCGCTTAGCACATTACCTTGCAGAGTCGTCACGGCTGTTGGCTTTTTTTTTTGTCTAGGTGTGCAGAAAAAAAATGCTTCCGTAAGAGTTGACGTGAAAAGGGCCATAGCTGAACAATACCCAGAGTATGCATGTGCAGGGTCATGCTCACACGTTATGCAGAAGACTTCTCAAAACCAATTAGATTGATTGTCTTTGGTTGGTTTTTTTCACATGCTCCTTAACGCTGTAGCTTTGTTGCTCCACCAGACTGTCAAGAGAGAACACCAAGGTACTAGGGTAGAGCAAGAGCACAGAACAGCGAGACCTGAGGTTGTACCGTGTATGCACCGAGCTGCACGTGACCTAAATATGGTTGCAAACAGAGATCACATGCCGATTCTTTTTTTTTGCGCCACGAAAATCATCTCAGCTTCCCCATGTATACTAGTGCACTGTCTAATAGAAGCAACTAAGGCGGGTAAGACAAGAGGCCTGCTAATCATACACAAAATGCGTCAACGGCAATGTTTATAGATTTCCACTAACCTACGAAAAGATGAATGATGGCCGGGCAAGAACATGCGTTATTGAGCATGTGCAGAAACATGACCTTTCGTTAAAAGATAAAGATGGGGCAAATTTGCTGACTCATTGCGATTCTCACAAGTGTGAGGCATACTTGGATAAGGTTCGGATTATTGGCAGAAGCAGGGACACAACTACTCGAGAATGCATGGATGCATTCTGTATAATATCACGAGGTTCATTAGTTATCAGTGATAGCTTGTCTTTCTGGTAGGTAGAGAACAAGTTCACAGATTGTGATTAGTTGGTATGCTCTCTAGGTGAGCCTAGCTTACTCCAGACGTGTATGCCTATAATTTTGAATGCAGGATATGAATAAACTGTCGAAACTTTGAGCTCCCCTAGACCCCTTTTCTCATTATTTCGTCATAAAAAACAGTCATATCTTTTTGGCTTCTACAAGAACATGGACCGATTAGAATAGTGAAGAGTACTTCTAGCTTGATCTTTGTGTCTTAAAAATCCGCAGGGGCAAATTTGACATAGAAGAGGGACACTGTGTTTGTATGATGCAGACCAGGAAGACTTGAGGCTATGACAAGTTACCGATATGCAATAACAAGAAGAATTAATGCGGTGATTGTGTGAGAATTCCAAGCTAGAAAAAGGCTAGGAGTGATCCGTGCCTTCTGTCGTATAAGCCATGAAATAACAAAAGCAACCACCATCTGTAACGTAAGAGCCCTACCAAAGGCTGAATCCATTGTTGTTCTGCATAGGGTTATGGCATGCAGCTCCATCAATGTAAAGCGAGGGCACATAAATGTTTCACTGTGGTAATGTCAGAGCGCACGCTCAAATCTGTTGCGGCAAAATTATCAGAACGATCGCTGCTATTTACCTAGTCGTTTAAAAAAAACTTCAAATAGGTTTGAAGACAACGTTACATTCTGGAGATTTTCGCTGGTAAATGGAAATTACTTGTTATATTAGAAACTTCGTAACATCGCTTTGCTATATAGAGTTTTTATTAGTATTTATTAGTAAAAAACTACACATTGAGGAGCCATTAAATTTTGTAAACGAAGGGGGGGGTTGAGTGCTGGAGATGACGTTTTGCCAAGTGGACTTTTTTTTCAAGTCTCAACAAAATTTTGAGAAATTTTGTTCAATACAAGAACCATATTACTTTATCATTGTGCCGATGCCAAGAATTGAGGGCATTTATAATATAGAGGAGCTGGGAAATGCAACTTGATGCTATTTCTTATTGCGCACACACACCAACGAAGACCAAAAGCTTGTACCATGCATTGACTACTAAGCGTAGACAAACGTACTAATCTGATAGTGAAGTTACCATCCCATTCTTTTGCATAAAAAACAACGCGCGGGAAAACTAATAATAAGAGCCAAATAAACATTGTACTTCCTAAAAATTGAAATGTCCTTCAATTTGCCATGTGCTATTTGATTTAGCAAGACCAAACACATACATGTGCTTGAAGGTATTGTAACACAGGAAGGACAACACGGACACTAGAGAAGGGACGCATCGCCCTTGTGCCCGCATAGTCGTGCGCTGTGTTCAAGTATGTTCAAGTACGGTCACCAACTGGCCCTGCTTTCAGTTCTGTGTACATGTGCTTATTTGCGGACGCCTCATTATTACAGACCTAGCTACCCAGTATGATGTTAGTCTATCAATCAGTTTTGTATATGTAGTAAACTTTTTTTCTTGCATGCTCGTCACTGACGCAACCAGCAGCCAAAAGGCTAGAGACCACAGGAGTGCACAGAAAGTGTTTGAGCATTCGCACGTGCGATTATACCGCTGTCACACGGACACTTTTGATTGCAATCAGCTAGGTCGTCTGCGTCAAACTCGATCCGGCGCACCAGCGACAGACCTGTCGATCTCGATCAAAAGTATTCGAGTGGCATCACTATTAGTCACCGCTAACTGCCCAAACTAATCGGATCAAATACGATGCAGCTGTCATCTAACTGCAATATAAAAGGGTACCACTTAGCAAACAAGAACCCGTGTGACACTGGTGTTGTCAGTACAGTGCGTCAGACTCCAAATTTCATTCAGAAGTATGTCTGCACAAACATGATCACGCCTACGCGGGAGTAATTCGACGCTTCGGCTCGCATTAACCAGCCAACGCTAGCATACCATCAGATGTACAGGGAACTGTATTTGTCAAACACACCACCGCACAGCACACACAAGACAGCCAGCACTTTAGCATAGCACATCGACGCGGAATGTTAGTCATACAATGCTACCGCTTACACGAAACACCCACGGCGCTCGATATCCCCCCCCCCCCCTTTGAAGGATTGGTCGGCCGAGAATCACTGCCGCATCACCAGATTCGCAAGGAATGACACCGCAATCCATACACAACGCCACACAACACTAAGATCAACGTTGACCAAAATAGAAGAAGCACTGACAGTGGACGTCGGCGCACCGCTAGTGACTAAAGAACCTTGGTATGTTCTCGTGGTTTGCTGCCTAGGCAGCGCGTGGTCGCCAGAAAAGCACCTAGGGTGCGGTCACTCCTATTAGTTCGTGCCATGACTCGCCGGGGCACTGCACAGTCACCGGCCGCAACGGTGCTGGAACATATAGGCGCCTTTGGGCACGCAACCGCCACATACTCTCGAGAAGAATGGTACCTGCGCTGCTGTATCAAGCACACCCTTATTGATTGATATGTGGGGTTTAACGTCCCAAAACCCCCATATGATAATGAGAGACGCCGTAGTGGAGGGCTCCAGAAATTTTGACCACCTGGGGTTCTTTAACGTGCACCGAAATCTGAGCACAAGGGCCTACAACATTTCCGCTTCCGTCGGAAATACAGCCGCCGCAGCCGGCATTCGATCCCGCGAACTGCGGGTCAGCAGCCGAGTTCCTTAGCCACTAGACCACTGCAGCGGAGCGAGAGTCGACCGTCGATTAGTCTTTTCCACAATAATGCGCATCGGTATCTTTGCATGTGGCATCAATCATTTTAGCGTTATCGCTAGTAGGCATGTTTGTTTAGAAGTACAATTAGCTGTTTGGTTTGGGCGCTCAAGCCTAACAAATGATCTTGAAATGATCTGGAATGTGCCCAAACATTCTGGCGTGGTTTCTGCGAGGTAGGGCCTCTAGGCGAGCAATGGGCCGGTTAAAATAAAAGATGAGAATAAAGGAGGGTCCTTGAAATATCGGTACAAAGTTGACAAATTTTCCAAGTGTTCTCTGCGTGCAGAGTGGGCAGCATGCATAACAAGCTCCGACATGTTGCCTTGGCCACTTTTACAGATGCCAGCAGGGAAGTCGTGCGCGCTGTTGCTGAAATTATAGCTCGGCCTGGGTATTATGTCGGCATGTGTGAGTAACATGTCGGCAACGAATTCCAAAGATAAGTGGTGCTAGCGTCATTACGACTATTAACGGAAAGCGTGGTGGAGCATTTATATTATGCTTCCTGACAACTGAACATTGCCTACACTTTCTTCACACGATGCAGCTATACTATACGAGTTCAATGCATTCATGTGGAGTGCACTGAGGACAGGGCGCAACACTCTTTATACTATATCATTGCGCTTCATCTAAATAAGCATGTTAATTTTAAGTACCTGTCATATGATGAAAAATAATATATCTGTCACTTCGATTTCGCTGAGGCTCGTCCACTTAAAGCTAGCAGCTTAGTAAGGCCTTGGGATCTATATGTTCAGCCGGACATGCATTGAGGCTTTGGTGTGCCCTAACTTTCTGGATTGCGATGAGTTGCGATTTCGTGCACCAGTGGTGATACTTCACTGCGTATGCGACCTTGCCATTTCGTTTCTGTTCAAGCGAGTGACATCAGCAATGCTTTAAAGACCACCAGGGTAGGAAAGTTCAGTGTAAACTGGTGTGGAGCCTTGTCGCCCTTGTGTGATCTTAGGCACCGCAGGTAGTTTTTCATTAGGTGGGATAGCGTACACTCCCATCATCATCTGGGAATCATGTCGGGGCAGCAGTGCTATGGCAGGTGCGTGCCGTAAGCCATGCACAAGGTATGCAATATTAACACCATGAAACGATGTGAGTATGAAGTCTCGACAGTATACCTAATTGTGCTTAACATTGCAGTACGGCCTCACTATGCTACATATTTTCGCCTTTTATAGTGAATAAGTTACATGCTAGTTTCAAGCAAACCACTGTGGGCACACCCTAATCCGATATAGCAAACTATCAATTCAGAACTTCGCATATTCTCAAAAAATAAAATGAAACTTTGTACACACTGGACTGGCCTGGGCATGCCCGCAGGTAAATGGAGATGCGGAGCGTTTTGTTTTTCTTTTTTTTATCAAAAGAAGGCCAGTTACTGTGCTATTGAGACTTCTCTTGTCTTCTGAGCCGCGGAACGAGCGTCTCTTGGGGTATCACTTTCTAAACTGGCATTGGGAGAAGCATACATCTTCAGCGTATCTACAATTTTTAATAAGCTTTAGCAGAGCCTGGATTGTGTGTTTCTTTGTGTCTGTTTTGTGTTCTCGTGCTACACCATGAATATTACGAAGTACCCGATTGCCGAAGAACAAGTCCTTCGGTGAGCTTCACAGGCATGGAAAGACGAAATGTGCTGAAAGCCTTTCTGATAACATTCCTACTAGTTGAGTTCGTGCTGACACCTCCACCGCTGATGGCATTTACTTCTATATTACGTTTGAGGTACTTAAGGACTTTCCTTTATTGTATACCAAATTAACTTAAACCATTACTTTAGAACCACATCGCCGAATTGTATTTCTTAAAAGATCTAGAAACAAATACGGGTTTGGGATCCCCTCGTTAAGGTACCATAAGTGTTCCAGCTCGTGACGACATTTCTACGAATTCAATTATTTGCTTTATTAATTTGACAGATGGTTTTTCGACACTTCAGACAAAGGTGACAACACTGTTAAAAATACTTGAGACGGTAGGGCAGAAATAGGCATCCGCCTTGACGGAAAGGTTAAAGTTTACGTGTGCATGCTTTAGCGTGAGCGAGGCGAAAGTGCTTGAGCTACTTCGCTTTGGTAGGATAGTAATGAGAGCAAACCGACAATCATAACAGGAAAAGCATGGGGTCTATTGTAGGCAGTAATTTTAATGCAAATGGGAAAAAAGTATACAAAATGATAACTCATCACCGGAAGCATCCGAACCAGCGACTCTAGAATAGCGCGTCCGATGCTCTCTCACTCAGCTACGGTGGCGGTTATAGCCCCGTTCACTTCTTAAGGTATATATGTGTATTAAAACAAGGGAGCTTCACTCAGCACTACATTTTGCCATGGTGGTAAGGCAGGAACACTCGCACCGCCATGACAGCCGATTGGGCCTACTTGCTGTGGCAAGATAGCTTGCAGATGACAAGTCATGTTTTTCTCCACTTTTCTTTGTTCACATTTACGTCACAATTACTTCTTACAACATCCGTTGTACTTAGCAACATCCTGGCGTATTTGCCTGTTAGTGCTCATTATTTTTGTGCCCCAGAAAGAAAACGAGCCCCTAAACTTGCACCTTCCTTCATTTCATTTTGGTAGGTTAAATGGTGTAGTCCGTCCGGTGAGGATAGTCATAGACAGTTTGAGAAAAGCTCTTGGAAGATCTCTTCTAACTTATGGTCACATGAGCACAGTCCTATAGCAGAAATTGAAGCGATCGTAAATAACGGTGTTCTCGTGGGGGTGAAACACATTTATTTACAAGTAAGAGAGATAGGGGCGGCCTTAAAGCCCGCTCCTGACGTACTCATATCCTGCACCAGGTGAACCTGGCCCGTGCCCACTCCTTAAATGGCAAGTGATTGACGGCACTTCACGGTGGACAAACCGAAGCCATCGTGTGCAGCTCGCATCTTTTGCCACTTAAAACTTGGATACAGTGACAAAATCTGCCAAGACACTTCTGTAATGGCTGGTATAGGGACGTTTAATGCTCCTTAGAAACGCTCATGATAGGCCAGTCGTGCATATTACTATAGTATTGTTGAAGGCAAAAAAAATCACAGCATATCCACGGAGTAAACAATTATGAGTGGAATGAAGCGTCCCTCTGTTCATCCGCGTTTCCATCCGTCCATGAGTTCATTCGTGCATCTATCTGTCATTCTGTGCATCCTGCCACCCATCATTGCGTCCGCCCCTGCGTTCGTTCTTGCGTTCGTCCGGGCATACGGCTGTTAGTGGATCCACCCATCCGCGATTCATCCATCCGTCTGCCTGCTTGACTGTCTTTCCATTCGTTCGTCGATCCGTCCGTCCATCTGGTGAATGCTCCAAGTACCGCCATCTCGCATCGTTTTATCGCAATCATAGTCGCGTGGTCGTCTCCCTCCTTCCCCTGTGGCACATACCCGTGTATCCCCTGTCAGGTATGTGCCACTGGCGGTTACTAACAACGACAACGGGGGCTGGACAAGCCACGCCATAAGTAGCTTCACCCCTAACATAGTGAGAGTACGCGATGATGCCTTACCCAAGTGGTGTCGGAAACTGGCACGTGATTTTAAGAACAATAAAGGAAACGAGGGCATTGTTCGTGCTCATCGGCTAATCCTAGCAGACGACAAATATGTAACAGGTTCTATTCACGTTTTATTCGGCATTCGTGTTTCTTGGGAATGCCATCTCAACAACTCGTAGGGCGGAATTGCGAACATAACCAAAGCTATAAAAAGAAAAGAAGGAGCCACGGCACGTGACATGAGCAGCTCTGTGCTTTTATTCGTTGGAATAAATGACAGCGTCGAGGCGCGCTGCTCGCCCTCTCTCCAGGTGCATTTGTCTTCAAATCCCGGTTCATCTTAGAGCGAAGTCTTCGCATTTTACAGTCTATTAAATAAAATGGTAATTGCGGACGCTGAAGACTGGCCACAGCTTAATAACAACTCACTCCTTGTTACTTATTGGTGATCCAGAGTATCATTTGTAATTTTGCAAATATTTGAGAGAAACTGTATGCGCTCTAAAGCGGTGAGCGCCACCTCTAGAAATACGCAATCGGGCATGCTAATTTTCCCAGCAATATTTCGCTCAAAAGTAGATATAATGCGGTCAGCAATTAACGTGTCTAAAACGGTCAGTATGCGTTGTTCGCCACCATCTGGGCCACGCTCACATTGTCGATTGTTTGGGATGTTGAAGACTGTCACACAGGTCCCGTTAATTAGGGAGGCGATCACCGGGCTAATTCCAAGGGCCGAAGTATCGGCCCCCCGAACCGCACCACGAAAGCGTGAACAATTTAGAAGTGGTCCTTTTTGGCGCGCCAGCGGACGCCGGCTGTGGCCCAAAGAACAAGTCAGAGCCGAGAGTTGATAAACAAACGAAATTATATTCTCAATAATGGCAGATCGAAAACAATACACAAGTATGCACACTCCGCCATAGATGAGGCCAATACGCCACCAATCAAACAACGTACTACACAGTACAATCAGCCACACTCGAAACAACGCACACAGACAACAATACACACTACAATGCAGTCGCATGCATCGAACAACCAAGACACCTAAAGACTAAAGAGATAGAAAGCCTATTCAGTCCAAAGTTCTTGGAACACAAGTCTGGATGATACTCTTCCGAGAATCACTCACTCAAAGTCCAGCGTGGTTGTCGTTCCACTGCCCTCGAAGTTTCTCTTCCAGGAAACCTCTGTCGTTCCGATGCCCCCGAAGTTTCTATTCTAGAAAACCTCGCCGAAGTTTCTCTTCCAGGAAACCTCGCGTCTTCAATTGGCCACTCTCCAAGCTTCAGACTTCTTTGCCGGAAACACGTCGGCTTTCCACACGCAGCTGTTGCCACGCGTCTTCGCTCGATAGTGGTAAACACACACTCTTGCCTGTAGCTCGAGTCGCTACCCCTCAGGTGGAAATCATCTTCTTCTCCTACTTTGCCTCTACGGACAAAACCTTCGCCGACTACACGGCGGAATCCCTACGCGCTCTGGCGCTAACTTTCGTCTTCTCCTGATCTTTCGTCTCGGCTGCTCGATTAAATACCTTCCGCGCGAGGTTTCAGAAAGTTCTCATTATTTCGTCGGCGCGATGCGCAGCGAAGGCTGGGGGAAAGGTCGAGACGATACGAGGGCCGTCCGCGACGGATGACTCAACCCGGCGTCACCACGCCCCTTTCCATCTAGAAATTTCGAGTGCTTGCTCGGCCGCCGATGTGGGGTGAGGAGGTTCGTCGGCGAGCCCACGCTTCCAAGGGAGAGAGTCGCGCGCCCGGGAGTCTTTGAATGTTTGTTTTCTTTTCTTCTTTTTCTTATCATTCTTCACCTCGCGGCGTCACTCCGGCGTTTCGACGCGAGAATTTGGCGGCGCGCCCTTTTTGAGCGCTCCTTTTGTGACAAAGACAACCACCGTATGTGGCTTGAAGTGGAAGCATTTTATTTGGCTCAAATCGTGGCCGGAAAGTCCAGCTACAAGCATAATTGCTTTGCAATGACAGTGTCGAAGAGCGTCGATTGAAGATGATGAAAAAACTTTATGTAACGAGCAGAAGGATCCTCCTTCCCTTTTAGGCGAGGGAGGCGAAGGACTAAACCTAGACAACGGTCATGATCCCTTGGGCATTGGCGGCGTCTTTGGCCTGCCGTAATAAGTGGGCTTGTAATTGAGAGTCAGAGCCGAGGAGCGCTGTATTGCATTCACACCCGTCTGGGAATTCGCTTCTCATAGAGGCCTGCGGGCATGTTCATAAAGTGTAGCTCAAGTCCACCCCGTTGGAAAATTTACACTTACCGGAATTAAGTCCCCGCACGCAGTGGTTTATTATTACCAGACTAGGGAACGTATTGGTCTGAAGTAGGTGCCTCGCCACCGCCAATCCTTTGTTCAATGACGAGTGCGCGGGAGGAAGAATTTTCCTGCTTAGCCTGTAATAGTGCGTAATATCTCCAAGTGGTCATCCGCTCGAATCTCTCGTCGTTCTCCCAGCTCGACAAGGGCAATCCAGAGGCTCGGCCTGGAAGTCCTCGAACTGTCTGGTGTGGAGTTTCATTGCCGGGTGAGGAGGAGTGAGTGAGTGCCCATATTATATCTACTCTTCCTTATTCTCTGTATCTAGTCAATATTCTAAAAGCTATTTGAGATATTCGCCCCCATGCAAAATTTCTCTCAGTCGTCTGCGAGTCGCTAACGGTTAGTGAAGTAAAGGTGGATGATATGGCCATTGCAATGGCTGCTTCCTCCGCCTCTTCTGCAAAGCTCGTTCTCACCGAACCACTGACCTTATGATTTCCTTTGTAGTCCACTACTGCTATAGTCAAGCTGTCATTTCCTCTGTCCTTGCCTGCGTCTACAAATGTTGTTTTCACTTTTATCTATATTTTTCGCTCTTTCAGCCTCCCTCCCCTTATGATGGTCGTGGTGCATGTTTTCTTTCGTATCGGTAAGATTTCTAAACATTTCCTGATCTCATACGAGATATCCCTTTTGGCGCCAAATTGACTTGCGTGGTTTATAGTCAGTTCCTCTAGGATGGCTCCGCCTGTTTTAGTATGCGTTAGCCGCTCATATTGTGTGATTCTTTGAGCTTCTATAAGCTCTTTTGATGGGCTGTGAAGCCTTGTTTGAAGTTATTTCTCATCGGGGGTAGTTATCAGAAGTACGATGGCCTGTTTGAAAACTCCTCTAATGATTCTGTCAATCCTTTCTCTCTCAGCCACTTGCAGTCTAAAGCACGAAATCACATATACAATAAAGCTTACACCAAAAGCCTGTAAAAGTCTAACCATACTATTTTCTTTCATACCTTAGTATCGGTTTGTTATTCATTTGAATAGAAGCACAGCTTGCTGCGCACTGCTTTCAAGTAATCTAATTGCATATCCGTTGTAACCGGTCGATCTGATTCTGATTCTTAAAATTCATCTGCTTTCGACCGTGGGTATTTGCGTTTCCCAACAAAGATTTTAACGTTAGGTTCTTTCTGGATACTTTTCTGTACCCTACAGGTCAGATTCTAGAAAAGGAGTTTCAAGTTTTCAGATGAGTTTTGTGATCCTGTAAGGGTGGCATATTCTACAATATTCACTGCGGTTCGCAAAGCTTCTTTTATGTATCCGTCACTACCTTCTGCTATCCATAAAGTAATGTAATATGCATAGAGGCTATGGTGGAGTCCTGGATTTTCATTCATTCTCGTAGGAAAACTTCTTATGGCCGCGTTAAAAAGAAAGGGTGATAGTAAAAAGCCTTGCGGTGTTCCTCTGCTACCCATACTAAACTCTTGAGATTCTACTTCGCCTAGTAATATTCTTGCAGTCCAGTCAGTTGCAATGTCTTTTATATAATCGTATATTTTTTTCTACCACTGAAGCCTAAAGGTTGGCAATTCTAGTTTTATGTGATTTATTATCGTAGGCCTTGTCATGATCTAAGACAACTATGACCTTTGTCTTTTGTGTATTGAGACACGAATCAATCCTTTGATGTATATTCTTAAGCATGATGTGATGTGTGGACAGTTTTGCTCTGAAGCCTACCATCGTATGAGGAAAGAGCTCATTGTCTTCCATATAGTTCGACAGGCGAGTGAGGATGACTTGCTCTAAGAGCGTCGATTGTCAACTAGTTTTCTCCACAGCAATGTGCAACAAAATTACTTCATCGGGCATCAATCAATTGAGCGTTATCACTGGTATGCGTGCTCATTCAGAAATAATTAAAATTATTTGCTTGAGTGACACGCTGAAGCCGAACAGACGATCCTTAAAAGATCTGTAATGTTTCCAGACATCCCGGTTTGGTTTCCGTGAGGTAGTGCCTGTACACCTGCAATGAGTCAATAAAATAGCGAATAGAAAAAAAGAAGACTGGGTGGCCGTAAGAGGATGAATGATAGATCAACGAAAGAAGTTTATTAGTGTCCAATAGGTATTTCTAGTGTCCTAGCACGGAGTGGGCCGCTTCCGCGTTGGGACTGAAAAACCTAGCCTCTCAGCCGCTTCTCGGGATTGTTGACGGCCCATAATTGTACCTCTAATGTAGTACCTCGCAAAGCTCTATCTACAGGAGGAAGTCGTCATTTTTTGTTCAAGTCCTAATTGCATTGTAGTCGTGAGTATTCTTAACGCGAATGCTCCGACGCCTGACCTAGACAACTTTTATGCCAGCCACGATGTGCTGCGCACCACCGAAGCTGCTCTAAGGCACGATGCACCCGAAATGCAACAAATATTCTATGGGCTAGCACCAACACGATGCGAACGGAGAGAACAGCAACGCACACGAAATGAAGACACCTATTCTTGCATCTCACTCGGTAAGAATATAAGAAATAAAACGCACAGCTTCTGGGTGTGTCTGCATATTCATATCAACCATGATATATCTTTTTAAGCAACAGAGTGCGTAAATTACACACGTCGTCTCGAACAATTCTCGCAGCGTGACGTACTACTTTGGCGTACGCCGGACCGTTGTTTGTTGAAGAGGTTACCTCCAAATTGTTGTGGCACATGCCCATGAGGAGTAGGGCAAGTGGTGTTGAGTCTGACATTTGCCTCTTTCCGAGACACGTATACTGTAGCAAATCTCGGTATACGAGATTTTGAGTGCTCAATGCATGCATATCTTTTGTCTTGAAAATGCTGAAACCTAGTGAGGGCCCTCGAAAATATCTACAAACAGCGGATAAATTGATCCTCAGCGATTACACCCGGTTAATACGAGGCTGGATACCCTTCTGGCGTATAGTGGTCGAGCTATTTGCTCCTGTGCAGTCCTTTTGAGCCATCCCGAAAAACAAGAGACCCAGGAACGTGTTTACTCGACAGTGTCCACATTACTCACTATGCTGGACATACACAGCGGCACTGTGTTCTGCAAGCCGTGCCGGAAAAAAATTCCATTCCTATGCTATACCATTGCCGCCTTTGTGCCATCATAAACTTTAACATTACTCTTTTCCTTCCTGCCCTAGACACAGTCCTAGTACACAATTTCTCACAAAATTGATTTTTAAACTTTTATGGCGCCTATCATTCGGATTTTGGCGTCCTAAACTGTGTTTTTCTTGTCTATTTTGGAGCCTATAATCCAATTTTTAGTGCCTATGAATCGGGCTTCTAGGTATTATATATGAATGACTTGTGCATACCAAAATGCAATGAACCATTGCATTGTATATAGACACAGGTTGTTCGCACCTCGCCGTGGTGGTCTAGTGGCTAAGGTACTGGCCGGGATCGAATCCCGGCTGCAGCCGCTGCATTGTCGAGGGAGGCAGAAATTCTGTACGCCCGTGTGCTCAGATTTGGGTGCACATTGAAGAACCTCACGTGGTCGAAATTTTGTGTCCTCTACTATGACGTCTCTCATGAACTTATGGTGATGTTGGGCCGTTACATTTTATGTATCAATCAATCAATCAGTCAGGTTATTCGGTGTGATAAGTAGTCATCCACTGAACACGACTGGAGAGAATGGTAGGCACCTTGAATATCATGTTATCTTCATCAAGACGTGTCACTGATGTTCTTCTACATTTGGACCTCTTCTTTTCAATCTTTCTTTAAACAGAATGAACAATGCATCCACGAGTTTACAAGGATGTACACTGCTAGAAAAGCAATTGGAGATATCGATGTGTATTGTTCGCAAATCAGTGCTTCGAATTGCAAAACCAATTGCGTTATGAAAAATGTAATTCTATGGGGCCTGAAAAAAAAATAGAAACAGACCAAAGCAAGTGTGCAAGACTGGTTCGGCAACTTCTGGGCCCTCAATTATATATAAAGAGACCTCTCCTTTCCTGATCGAACATACAATATCTTGCATCACTCAGCTGAAGATGGGAACAGCTTTAAGCTTCTGCGTCTTTCTCTTGCTAACTGCATTTGTAATTCTGGTCATAATACAAGCTGATTCCTGCTCTCTGGTACTTGCAGGTAAATTTTAAATAGCTTTTATTAAATACACCAGGCCTACGTAGTAGGCGCAGCACAGTCACAGCAAAAGCTGAAGGAGAGACCTTTCAAAGCCTTTTCAAAACACTCGTTGGGTAAATACTGCAAGCACACTTGCTTGGTACCCTCTAGAGCATTAATAATTAACTTTTGAGTAACAGGCAGGCATTCGCTATGCTTTCTTTTTCATTCTTCTGAAAAGCCTGGTATCTGCTAAACACTTGCAAGAAATTTTGTGCCAATTGTCCATGCAGTGGCAGACGACGATGAGGAATCATGGCTGAAGTGGACATGTGCCACAGTTAATAGGGGAACAAAAACGAGCTTTTGTGATGGCCTGGAGCATTCGACGGCCCATTCGTTACGCTAATCGCATTGTGCGACGACTTGTTGTTTTTTCGCTGTTGTAAAATGCTTCATAAGTTGTAATTACGCGATTGCTTTCCCGACATCAAGCCTGTCTAAGACAAGTTTGACAACAAGTCTCCAGCACCTGTACTTTATTGGTGATAATGTCATTCATAAAAGAAAAAAAAAAGCACCGGAGTAGCTCAGTGGTAGAATACTGGGCTGGCACCCAGCGGATCCGGGTTCGAGCCCTACTGTGCCATTGGTGCTAGGTCATGCCTGCCTAAGGCATGTTTGACAAGTTACAAGCACCAGCGTAACTCTGTGGTAGAATATTAGGCTGGCACCAAGCAGACCTGGATTCGAGCCCCACTGTGTCGTTGGTGCAAAGTTTTTTTACAGCGAAAGCTGTTATGAGATCGCAACTCCGGTCCCGCGCAGTTGCATGTTGTCCGCCGCCATCGCAACCACCGCCAGTGTCAGTAACCGCATCACCCAAAATTAGGAAAATAAAACCTTGCACTAATGACCCAGTGGGGCTTTAACCAGGATCGGCTAGGTGCCAGCCGATTATTCTACCACTGAGCTACTCCAGTGCTGGAGACTTGTTGTCAAACTTGCCTTAAGCAGGCTTGATGTCGAGAAAGCAATCGCGTTATTACGACCTAAAAAGCGTTTTACAAAAGCGACAGAACAGTCAGTCGTGTCAAAATGCGATTGCCGTAACGAGTGGGTCATCGAATGTTCCCACCCATTCTAACAGCTTGTTCTTGTTTCCCTTTCAACTGTGGCATATACCCACACTTCAGCCATAATTCCTCATTGTCGTCAGCCACTGCATGGACAATTGTCACAAAAAAATTCCTAGCAAGTGTTAGGCGGGTACCATGGTTCTTAGAAGAATGATAAAAATGGCATTGCAAGTGTGCTTACACTAGTTACCCAATGAGTTTTTTGAAAAGGCTCTGAAAGGCCACTCTTATAGCTGTAACTGCGACTGTGCTGTGCCTACCGCGCTGGCCTGGCGTTTTTTTTTTTCGTGCGATTATATTATGAACACCGGCAGCGGCGGTGGAGGCGGCGGACAACAACGATTGCACGTGACCTGAAAAGTGATCTCATAGCAGCTTTCACTGTTAAACATTCTTTGATATTGTTTATGACGCCATAGGGACAGCAAGGCAGACCCCCCACCACCAGAATGGCCTAATGAAAGAGAATCGTATTCATTCTTGTATTGTACATATCAGATGATATCACGTAAGTTCAACAGCACAGCTCAATAAGAATACGTTCGTTTACCCAATGTGTGCAAAGAAAGCCTTATTCTAAATGGCACTTTTGTCATGCTAATTTTTTTAACTTTTGTTGAACTTGCTTTAATATATTCATCTGACTTTCTTCTAGAACGGTCGTCGAGCATTGCCTTCTTTTTCAGAAAGACAAGTGTCGGGAGTCGCACGTTTTAATCGAAGCAAAATGTGCTTCTTCTTCATCAAAGTACGCTATGTGAATGCCATACAGCCCACACGAAAGCACCTAGGTGGTTCTGATTGTCCCACAAGGAGTTGAAGACAGCTTGCTAGAAAAATATTTGGCCCGAAAATCTGAAAATTACACAACTCTCTTCTTTCCGCCCTTATTGTCATCTGCCAATTTCACAGCATTCACTGGGACGTGCCCCATTCAGGGCTAAAGAAATTGCGTATTTTTCTCTCCCCTCTCTCTCCTATCAACAATCGCGCCATATCAGCGTGATGACCTTTGGGTGCCGGCGCTATCCATTTCAAGGCTGATTGCAGTCACCTTCTGTAATTTTGATAACCAAAAATTAGGTTGCACCCCATAAATTTCCAAAAGATCACTTTTGCCCGGTCACGTTAATAACGGTTTTTAACTGTACACGACACCAAATTTCGAGGTTAAATATTGTTCATATAGGTGTCAATATTGAAAATATTTATTTAGAGATTCTTACAGTAATTCTTGCATAAAAGCTAACAATAGGCACAGAAAGGCACTATCAAAACCTTACAGAAGTCTTTTTTACATCAAATTTATGCTCGAATGTCAAAATGGCGTTATAGAAACACAACGAACCACACAGATTTTTGCCTGAAATTGGGTCTCAAGTGGTAACGACGAGACAACTAAGGTTCTTTAGATATGAACAAACTCTCCCGGGTGTTTTTGTGTTTTGGTTCATTAAGAATTTTGGTTTTAGTTGCTCCAAGGACTTATAGCCAAACATACCGTAAGTCACTAGCGTATCATCACACCAAGCAGATCAGTGAGAGCCTTCGGAAACAGAGTTTTCGAGTACAATAATTTACCGAATACCTGCACAAACGCCGACGGGAACCAATACAACTAACTTCAAATTATGCATCAGCGATCTTCGAATTACATTATCAATATTTCGATTTAAGTAAAGTCTGTCTACTCAGTGAAAAATATATATTCACATGGGATTTTTCTTCCCAGTATTTGTTTTTCAATCCAGCCGTGTTATTTTTACAACGAATGTGCTCCAGCAATAGATATTCAGGTTCTGGTTTTCTGTTGCAAAAGCCTAGCTTTTTACATGCTTGAGTTGCAATAATCAGAAGCAACGTACTATCATGAGGCACGCTACTCCCTGTCACACAGGAATAATTTATACCCTCCGTGATTACTTCGCGTTAACTAAAAAATAGTCACATGGTGATGATTTATATTTGTCTCCCCCCCCCCTCTTATGTGGCAGCAGGGGTATTTGAATCTGCGGTCGAGTCAGAAGCACGATAATCTAGCGTCTAAGACACTGCTGTGGGTCATCGCCTGCAGATTTTGCTCGTTCACTTTAACGTATGCAAAACAGCATTACAATGAAGGGTTTGACGGAACGTTTTCCGGTTGGGGACAAACAACGAATAAAAAGCACTTCTGTGTATTCCAATCATATCAACATATCAGAGAGGCAGCTTAGTAGAAAAGAAATAACGTAAGCAAACAAACACAAGTTGTAACGGCTACTTGCATCCCGAATAGAGTTCACGCAGCTGACCGAATAACGAGAGGTGGCAAGTGAAAACCAGGAAGCTGCTTTTATTCAGCGGTGATGCTGCAACGTTAACTTCAGAAACTCATTAAGAATTCGACCAGGCTCATTTTTTCTTCTTCAATGTGAATGTTTTCCTCGCCCATGCGTCCCTCAACTTCAATTTTAATTAGACCTATTTGGAGCCAATATAAGTTTAACATCAAGGCCTTTGCTCACATCAATTCTTCTTGAAATATATAAAATTGATTTCGATGATTCGAGTTGTGCTTCACTTACTCTAGTAATACTTTAAAGCAGAAATAACTGATTGTTCAATTGGGATACTGTGAAAAGAAAGTATCTTGTGTTTCTTTCATTCAAAGCTTTACATTATTAGTTAGCAATTCAGTGAAGGTCGACACATTCATTGGTTTTCAAAAAAAAAGCACTAAGCTTAAAACCATTAATTATACAGTGGCGTTACTGGAAGTTTTTTTCATAATTGGCTAGAAAGAAAGCATTTTATACTTTTTTTTATTGAAACCACCCGTCACCCTCAAAGCATAACGACAGAATCAGAACTTCGGAGTGATATTTATTATTCGCCCTAATTGTCGGAGCAGTATTAAATCAATGCAATATTCTTATCTACCTATGTTACAGGAGGATGTGCTCTACATGACAAGAGAGGACGTGGAAGGCCTGGAAGCATTCCTGTATACAATCGCATCTGTAAACTTCTTCGTTGAGAGTCTTCTTATAGACCAATTTCGTCCAAACCACTCATACAGTAAATGTCTTCGAGCTCACTTGTGAAGGATATTGACACGGCCATGATATGAGATTGAGTTATGCCACTGTGTATATAAGTCATTGTGATATTCAAGGCACGACAATAAGGTAATAAAAAACGAGGTCGTGTTGGTGGTGATCTTTCCGACTGAACACCCGGTGCTCTTGTAGCCCGAGCTTGTGTATTATTCATAATCACGTGGCAATATAAGTTACATACACTTACAACAGCATCAAAAAAGAGCACTTTTTTCATTGAGAGCATTCCTTTTTTTTCTTTGTTAAAAAATTGAAATGACGCATCAATATTACACCATACGCAGAGATATTTGTTTAAAAATTATATGAACCTTCAATGAGTTGGCAATTCGACAGAGAATTTTAGGCAGTGGTCGTTAGAAATGGTAATGGAATTTTTTATTTACGTGAGCTCTTTCAGTACGCTCGGTTCTGTTAACCGTTCTATATTTACGAAGGCGCATTGCATTTGCCCTAGTGTCCACACCAGAATCAAACTTTTGTTAATGTCCACCTTCTGTTAATAATAATCTGATGATAGCTATGCTGAAGTCTTAACAAAGCCACAACATTGAATTGTGCCACCCTCTTCTAGTTTCTCATGGCTATTGTTACATAAGGTAGGACAATTTTTCTCATGCTTGTCTTTGGCTACAAATCTTCGCTGATATAGACAGTGCCCGTGCTTCTCGTCGGATGTCTTCGTCTTGTTCGCACTGATGTGTCGAAGATGGTAGGAAGTAATATCACGTTGCAACACTGTTAACATCACTCTACTCTTAGCAAGTAATAAAAACATTAATAGAAGACGGCACGTATAATCAATCAATCATTATCGCAGATAGAACCTGCTAAAAAGATATTAGACTGTAAACTTGAACCATTGGTAGTAAGACAGCATGTTCGCGCCTATTAGGGTGAAATAGTTCGAAGTATATAGCTTAGAATGTCATGAAGGCTAAATCACATTCACTCACTTGTTTTACTTTTAGCTAAAACTCGTAGAAATGAGATTTTTTGTCGAGCAATTGCTTCAGAATAAGGCGCCTGTTGATTCCTTGTATCCAGTTTCAGACAAACCACGTATACTTTATTATTATACTGAATCTTAAAAACCACGAGTAAGATTTTTGCCCAAGCATTCAAACACTCTGATTCATGTCATAATCACTCCTCATGAAGTCATGTGAGCACAAAATAAGAACCAGCTCTAACGCGAGGATGCACGTAGTTTATATTAAGGTTGTTCTCACGTTGCAAAGGTCACTGTTGTTAATGTTTAAACAAGTTTGTTATGCTAAGCCCGATTGTTGCAAAAACTGATGAGAAAAAAGGTGTCCTACTGAATTCTTCCATTCATCGCGTATCTCACAAGCTGAACAGAGTGGCTAGTAGAGAAGTAGTTATTCTTATTCTTGTGGCTGCCAATGAGCCCAATACATTTCTGCGCCTGTGCAGGGCAAAATAAAAAAATTTAGTGGGCAATATTTAAGTAGTGGATTTATTTTTTTACTAAGCACCAACAAACAGCGGGATGTAAGAGTGCTGGATCTCAAGGCAAAGAATGTTTAGCAGCAGCGGATGCTACTGACTTATGTGTGGCGAATGATGGCAAACAAATATTTTTTTCGGCCTCCACATTTATGGAGTGTGATAGACCTTGTATTGCAACACTGCATAGACCTTCTGGTATCATTGGCGACGGCCCCAAACTGGTTTTGCGGCAACCATAGCCGTATCTTCACTAATGTCATCGTATTTGGGACCACTGGCAGATATTTCTGCAATGTGACTCACTGAGACTCGTGCGGAACAGTGCTGAAGGAATCCTCTGGTGAGCTGTTTGTAGATATGTTGAAGAAAGCGAGGAGCTGCAACGCTGCTGAAATTGGCCGATCATTTCCCTGCTTCTCACTGGAAGTTAAAGGACCTGCGCGCAACAAGGAGCGGAAGCTCATGAAGTAAAAAGGAATCCCATCGGCGAAAACTGAATGTAACCGAATAAATGCTGCCATGCCTCACCCCACGCAAAAAACGCACAATTTAATGGCCTGCTTCCCGTGAATGTTTATCGCCGTTCACACCCTTCACCAGAATACGAAGAGTGATGAATAGTCTTTCTGGAAAATTCCACACTCGCTAACTATTCGGAGCACTCGCTTTCAAACGAGGAAAAGATTTGGAGACTCTTGCAGAAGATTTTGCAAAAGAATACACATATGGCAGATCAGCAGGAGTGACGATACCTCTGCCACCTTAATTATTCTATGAAAAGATACGTCGTTTACATTTCGAGAGCTGGATACGGCGCTTAGAAAATTTAGACGCTGTGCTGTGGGTCCCGATATGATCAGCCATCAAACAGTGACAAATCTGCCATATATTCGAAAGCGCGCCCTCTTGGACATATTTATTCATGTCTGAAGCACAGTAGAGATACCATTTGTATGGGAGACAGCATTGGTGGTGTCAGTACTGAAGCCCGGAAAAGATCCTGCGAGCCCTGCGTCATATCGACCGGTATATTGCTAACACCATGCGTATCTAGGTTGATGGAGAGACTCATATGCACAAAACTTACTCTGTAGTTCGAGCAAGAAGGGAGATGGCCCGCGTGTATAACAAGATTTCACCCACGGCTGAGCACTCAGGACAGTGTTTTAGACCGGCCGAGCCACATCGAACACTATTATATCAGCGGCCTCTCGACACTCGCCTTCTTCATGGATGTTGCCTAATCATATGACTGTGCACTTCACACAATCATCGTCAACGGACTCCAAGCCATGGGTGTTTCGGAAAATGCTCTTCGTTTCGTACATGAATTCATCGGAGACCGGCCTGTCTGCGCGAAGCTTGGAAATATCACGAGCGAAGAGTGAAGCGTTTCTCTCGGCGCTCCACAAGGAAGTGTTCTATCTTCTTTGCTTTTTAACGCTGCCAGGGATAGCCTTTCGGACACTCTGAAAGCAGCCCTGAAAGCAGGTACAATATTCATCTATGCCGATGATACCCGCATCTGGATATCAGGGTACCAACACAAACGTCTTGCCCGGATTGCACAGGAAGCCATTTCAATTATTAACGCGATAGCGTTAGAGAGCTCGTGTCGCAGAAATCCTGCTGTCGGTGTCGGCCCCGTTGGCTGTGGGCGAAAAATTGTCTTTGGGTCTGTGACCAAATATACAAATTACCGAGATCGCCGCGGGAGGCCGCTATATGTCCACGCGTGCGGCAACCAGAACCGGCAACCAGAACGGTGGAGAAGGAAAAGCAAGCAAGTTTGGAAAAAGCAGGTTTAGCCGGTTCAACTGTCGCAAGGCCCAGCTTCAGCGAGGTAGTGTTGGGGCAGGGAGGGAACAAAGCAGCTGGCGTCACAGGTGCAAGTAGCCCCCAAGGTGCAGAACGCTCCAGCTGAAAAGTCACAGCATGTGATAATCGCCGGGGACTCGAATTTAAATCGATGCACAGAAGCCATCAAAGAGAGGGTAAGAGGTGACAAGAGGGTTGCAAAAGGGGCATTCTCAGGACGCAAGCTGGAAGCAGTCATGAGGCAAGCGAGCGCAAAGCTCAAAACGACAGCTGATAGACGAAACCTCGTGATAAGGTCAGGCGGTTTAAACGATGTCTTAAATGAAAATATGGTGGGACTAGCGACTACACTGGAGAAAGGGGTCGATCACCTGCACGCCACCTCTCTAGTACAGGTAGTGATATGCGCGATACCGAAAGTACCGGTGCGTGATGGCAACCGGCAAAGAGCGGTTGTCAACGCAAGTCAAGAGATATGGGAGATGAGTAGAGAAAAAGACTTTGAGGTGCTGGAAATAAACAGAGTAGTGCATAGATGGGGTGGTCTTCAACGAAACAGAATTCACTTTGAAGGGTGGCTAGGTCACGAGGTAGGTTGGCGACTTGCAGGATGCGCAGTAGCTTTTTTGTAGGGCACGTGGGCCCTTCGGAGTGCAGAATAGTTAGTCACGAGGGAAACAACCAGGAAGACTCTTTGACAGGTGGTATGGAGAGATACGATTCCAAAGTGGCACCAATATCTAAGACAGGTAGAGTCCGGCGCAGAAATACAGGAAGCCACGAAGGCCGAGCCAATTCAAACGCAGGGTATATTAACATTCAGGGTGGCAGGAACAGGCTGAAGTGGGAAGAGATAGAATAACAGCTGAGGGAGGAGAGGCCGACGGCATACGGTTTTGTAGAAACACATCTTGAGGACATAGAGCAGCCTCCTAACAATCCTGACTACGCATGGGAATATTGTAATAGAACAGAAGGCAGCAGAAAGGGGGTCGTATTGGGGCATTCATTCATAAAAGTACAGACTCGCAAAGGGTCAAGCAGGAGTGCAAGGAACATTTATGGCTTAAAGGAAAAGTGGCAGGTCAAATGACACTCCTTGGTTTCGTGTACTTGTGGACGGGAGCAAAGGCCAGAGAGGAGAACCAGGCAATGGTAGAGTGTATATCAAAGGACATTCAGGAGCTAGGAAGAGAGTGCGAGATAATTATACTAGGAGACATGAGTGCGCACATAGAAGATATAGATGGGTATACCGACCCGACAGGCAAAATGATCTTGGATATGTGTGAAAGGCTTGATTTCATCATTTGCAACAGTACCGAGAACTGTGAAGGGCAAATAACATGGGAGGTAGCAAGGCTTCATTCGACGACAGATTATGCACTGATGTCACATAGGATGTATGATAACTTAGGGGAATACACATAGATGAAGGTGGCTCCAGAAGTCTGGGTAGCGATCACAAACGTATCAAGCTAAAATTTGGGAGAGCAGTGAAAGTGGGAAGGAGACAAGATGAGCAACTACAGGAAAATTTTTATCCAGAAAGCAAATTGAAATAGCCACTAAACAAATTGAGAAAGTAATCACGGAGGATAATAAGACAGTGTGGACATACACAAATCTAATTAGACTCTGAGCTAGAGCTTGCTAAGACGCGTGTCAAGTCACCCAGGGAAAGAAGACACAAACCCAAATGTTGGTGGGATGAGGAAGTTAAGAGAGCCATAGCAAAATGTCAGGAAGCCTCTAGGGAACACAGACATGCTAAGCAGCGGGTTGAACCGACAGATGATGTTGAAAAAAAATGGGCAACCTTTCTAAGCTGTAGAAGGGATGCATTCCTTCTGATCAATGAAAAGATTAGAAGGAAGGGAGCTCAGTGGCTGGCAGAAGTACATAAAAAAGATAGAAAGGCAGCTGCGAAATTTTGGAACCATCTAAACTCCCTAAGAAATGAGACGAGCCTAGAGCAGAGCTTTATAACTACAGCCCAAGGTGCTAGGCTAGAAGGGGATGAAGCCATTGAATATATAAGAACAAGGGTGACAGAAAAATTTGAACAAAGAAGTACTTTATGCACCACAATAGACAAGGACGAATCAAGTGGTGCAATGGCTCCATTTTCACAACAAGCGTGGGAAAGGGCTGAGAAAAGGATTCTTAGTAGTACATCAACAGGCCCAGATGGCATTCCAATTAGGATGATAAAGACATTAGGTCCGAAGTCCAAGCAGGCTTTGAGAGAGGCAGTGAGCACACTAATAATCGATGGTGAAGTTCCCGATGGATGGAAACTTAGCAGGATGAGCATGATCTATAAAGGAAAGGGGGACAAAGCTGACATAAACAACTACCGTCCTATAACAGTGACATCAGTGGTCTACAGGCTGGCGATGCAGATTATAAAGGAAAGACTGCAGGCGTGGATAGAGGATAAGGGGGTGCTGGAGGAACTGCAGAATGGGTTTCGGAAACACAGGAGGTTAGAAGACAATCTGTTCTCACTGACGCAGTGCATCGAAATTGCAGAAAAGGAACACAGGCCCCTGTGGCTAGCATTTTTGGATATCAAGGGAGCGTACGATAGCGTGGTTCAAGAGGAATTGTGGGGAATACTGGACACACTAGGCGTGGAACATGTAGTCACTAATCTTTTAAAGTGTATCTATAAAGGTAACAAGGTAGTTATAAAGTGGGAAAAACAGGTATCCGAGCCTGCAGAGGTAAAACGGGGGCTTAGGCAGGGGTGCCCCCTGTCACCCTTATTATTCATGATGTACCTACAAGGATTAGAGGCAAAATTAGAGGGAAGTGGACTGGGCTTCAACCTCTCTTTAGTCGAACAAGGAAAACTTATTGATCAGGCACTACCAGCATTAATGTACGCAGATGATATAGTGCTAATGGCCAACAACAAGGAAGATTTGCAGAGATTGATGGACATCTGCGGTAATGAGGAAGATAGGTTAGATTTTAGAATCGGTAAGAAAAAAACCAGCAGTCATGATTTTCAATGAAAACGAAGGTAGTGACCTTAGAATAGAGGAGGTCACGCTAGAGATAACAGATAAATACAAATATCTGGGCGTATGGATAAGCAATCGGACCGAGTATCTGAGGGAACACGAAATATACGTGACGACTAAAGGTAACAGGAATGCAGCAGTCATGAAAAATAGGGTACTGTGGAATTACAATAGGTATGATGTTGTGAGAGGAATATGGAAAGGGGTCATGGTTCCTGGCCCGACGTTCGGCAATGCGGTCTTGTGCATGAGATCAGAAGTTCAAGCAAGATTAGAAATTAAGCAACGTGGAATAGGTAGGCTTGCTTTAGGAGCTCATGGGAATACACCAAATCACGGAGTAAAAGGTGATATGGGATGGACATCATTTGAGGGCGGGAAGCTAGCAGCAAGATAAAATTTGAGAAGCGATTGAGAGAAATCGGGAAGAGCGTTGGGCTAGGAATGTTTTCAGCTACTTGTACATGAAGAATGTCGATACAAAATTGAGGAAGCGAACCAGGAAGTTGACTGGTAAATACTTAGAAAACAGCAGGTGGCCAAACCAAAAAGAACTATCGGTTAAGAAGAAGGTGAACGAAGATGAGACCGATATGTAGAGAATTGGCATGATTAAGAAGCCCACACTAGAGATCTATCGAACTTTTAAGAAGGAAATTGCCAAGGAAAAGATCTATGACAATAGTAGGGGTAGTTCTCTACTCTTTGAGGCCAGGACGGGAGTACTGCGAACCAAGACATATCGGGCCAAATACGAAGGGGTAGACACAGTATGCAGTGCCTGTGGAGAGGAAGAAAAAACTGCCGAACACTTGATAATGTTCTGTAAAGGGCTTCACATTATAGTTCAGGATGATGGCGCAGAGTTTTTCAAAGCACCAGGGTTTTGGGACCTGGAGGGCAAAATAAACTTTAAGCGGGTAGACTTAACTAGAAGGAGGTTATCTAGAAGGAAGTCAAGGCACGAGTGAAAATTAAACGCTTCACTGCAAAGTACGAATCCTCAAACTAACTTTTTAAGGGAAAAAATAAATATAGTTTTTGGTTCATTTGGTATTACGGCTTGGTGGCGCTAGCCACCGCCCGATCTAAAGGGTACAGCCATATCCATCCATCCATCCATCCATCCATCCATGCGCACGCGATCACACTGAAAATGCTGCACATTCGAAGAAAAAAAAATGGCAGCATATCCACGCAGTGAATGATGGAGAGCAATGCGAAGAATTCGTCCGTCCATTCGTTCTTGCTTCCGTCCGTCCATGCGTCCGTCAGTGCGACCATCCATGCGTCCATCAGCCCGTCTGTGCGTGCGTCTGTTCATGCGTCCGTCCCTGGGTTCGTCCATGCAGCTGCCCCTGCGTCCTTTCATGCGTCCATCCATGCATCTGTCTATGTGTCCGTTCGTTCATCTATTCAACACTCCAAGTACCACCATCTCGCATCTTTTCATCATGTATTCCCCATATAGATGCACCGCCATCCAGCGGACATTCCAAGGCTAAACGACAGATGGCACACGCACACTTTCTTACGGCTTGCGCTTCGGGTCCACCTCCCGCCTTTAACCACCTCTAGTTCATGGTATATATTAGTTCACTGTATTCATGGCACTGCGGCCGAACGCTCGCGGAACCTTTCGAAAACCAAGGAGGTTACGCGCAGCGAGTATGACGTAGCAAACTTTTTCAGTCAGATAGTGCTCAATGTACATGCCAATGGCTGCTAATGGGAAATGAGAGGCGGAGAATTCGGCTTTTACTTTCTTACGGCTTGCGCTTCATATCTACTTCCCATTTCTAGCCACCTCGAGTTCATTTATAGTATATACAAGTTCATTGTATTCATGGCACTGCGGCTCAACGCTCACTAAACCTTTCTAAAGCTAAGGAGGTTACACCTAGCGAGTAGAACGTAGCAACCCTTTCTTGTCAGATAGTGCTCAATGTACATGCCAATGGCTGCTAATGGTGATCGCAGCCTGCGCGTTAACTAAAAGCCGAATGCTTCTGTCTCTCATTCCCCATTAGCAGCCATTGACATGTACATTGAGCACTACTTTTTATTGTTCAACAAGGCACAGCAGAAGTCTCTCCCGGGCACCACCTTGGAGGTCAAAATATTATACTTGTTATATACTACGAGGGACGAACAGGTGCCGCTGTAAGGAGCTTCGCCCCTAAAATAATGCTCGAGGTCACGAGGCGCAGTAGTATCTTTTATCTTTGCCCCTGCCACATCTCACTGCCTAGCTTCCAGCGATTTCGTCGGGACAAACTTTTGTTACTACTTTGGCACTGAACGGATTCTTAAAGTTTTCGCAGCGTTAAATTCGTATGAAAATAAGCTCTTCTAGTGAATTGATTCCATGGTTACTTAAGAAAGTGTTTCAGAGCCCTTTTAACGCATCTTGTTCGACAGGTATCACGACAAAGTGAGCCCATTCGGGGATTTAAAGCGCATTCGAGAAGCCTCAAGTTACGTCCGAAAAATTCCAGGATAGTGCAGCCATCGCCGCTAAAAACGCACAGGAACTTTCAAACAGCTATAAAAATGGACAACTATGTCTATCTAGCGGGAAACGTATTATGCCTTTTGAGAGGCGCTAATAAAGCAAACAGCAAAGGCCATATAATGTGCTGCTATCTTTGAGGCATTGGAGACTCTTTATGGCGTCCGAGATGGTGAGCACAGCGTGTGTCTTGGAGGCCATGCGACTCTTGCTTTAGATCAAAAGCCTGCATGTACCATTCGCATGCTTGCGCTGGTACGATCTACTGTGTGCGTGTGTGTGTGTGCGTGCGTTTGTGTGCGTGCGTGTGTTTGTATGTAACACAACATAATCATAAGTATGTACTAAGCGGTTAAAGGGCGCACTAGTGGCCGGATTTCGCTGTTGTGTTCAACTCCTAAAGGCGAAGTTCAAGGGTCCCCATAACTTTTTTTCTCCAGCGTCTACTGAGGATACCACCTGCATAAGAGGCGAAACGTCAATCACTGTGTTAATAATTGTTGCGTTTACTCGAAGTACAGATGTCACAGTCAGTTACAAAGATGTGCATATTACAAATATGTGCATATTCAGGTCACTTGCTAACAGGGAAAGCATCTTGTAGTGTAAAAATACAGCGAAGAGAAAGGATGATATGACATGTATACGGAAGATATCACGGCATAATCAACACGCCGTTGTTTTCATTGAAGAAAGTGTACAACTATTACACAAAACTACCGCAGTTATCGCTTGGTGAGCCGGAACTTAGAGGATAATACTGAAAGTTCAGCGAACTTAAGAACAATTACGTGTGCAGGGGGAAAGAAAGTAACAGGTGTAATATTACTGGTCATCAGAAAAAAGTGGATCCTGAAACGAAGAAAGTTAGCCAGTATTCTTTTTTATATAAACGGAAGAAATGGAAGCTAAGTGAGTCACGTACGGAGATGGCTAAATGAGTCATGATTCCGAAAAGTAATAAAACAGTTGCTAAAGGATGGGGTGCGCACTTTTTGGTGGTGTAGAGTTAGGTGCAGTGATGAAAGAAATTTGATTGCGTGCAATGACGTCAGCTTGCAGGGTCCTCTTGAAGCCATTTGGAAAGGTCCTGTTCCTTCAGCAAATATAAACACTGGTGATAAATATGGCATTAATTAGGGTACTTCAGACATTTGGTGATATTAGGTAAGCTCTTTGAGTTCCTGCATCATTGATTTATAAAAGAAGTTAGTTATCAGCAGAGCCAGACTAGCAGTTGAGCTGGGTTCAGTCCATACATAATCCGATGAAAGCATTTGGTTTGTTTCATATAGTAAAGTATGTATTCATAAGAAAAATGTTGTTCAGGCAGCATGTGAAGTCAGAGAAAGCACTTTTGGCAAGATCTGTGCTCTCGTTTGAGTACATAAGACTTCACCTCATATTATCCGACTCAGATATCCTAGACTGTCACGGACGGCTATTTTCGGCGACACCGCGTCACGGCAATGAACGGGCGCCGTACTCCCCGACTGATCGTGAGAAACGGCGGCACATGAAAGGGAACCGATGAGTGCAAAATGGGGTGCTCTCCTTAGAACGTCGCCGCCGACAGTTAATCCTTTTGTAACTGTGGCGACGTCTGCAAGGTTGTAGAAGGCTGCGGTATACCCCGAACAAGGATTAGACTACAAGACGCACGTGCTGAGAGCCAAACGTTTGACCGTTCCCACGGGCAAAAGCGTGGGAAACGCTCTCGTGGCCAAGCCGTATGATAACAACCCGACAGGTTGTCACTCTCGCTAGCTGTGGGCCCTCTCCGTATTAAAAAGAGGTGGGGTCAAAATATTTTTGGGGCGGAGTTTCCCCTCAATTAAACGCGCATGGTTGGACCCAGGTAGAGGTCTCTTGTCCCCAAGGAAGAGAGCGAGGAGACACGAGGAGGATTTAAGCGCAGGATTTTGCCAGATCAACAAGCATCTCTTCTAGAAGTTTTTAGTGTGGCTCTGTATCGGCTGGCCACCTAAACTTAGCCGTTCGTCTAGCTGTGACGCGATATTAACGTCTGCAACGTAGACATCGGGACTTCGCCTCGAGTTAGCTCAACCTGCTCGAAGTCACCTGCAAGCACTAGCCTCCCGGAGCCACCAGCGTAGCAACACCGCCGACATCGCAGTCGTGCCAGAACTCTCTTCGACTTCTCGCATCCGATAGTCGGGAACACAACGCTGCCGGTCATCACACGTATGCCTTCACCTGTTTATATCTTCGAACTTTCTCCTCCATCGTTCTATTCTTGTTAGTTTGTGTAGTTTGTAATAGTTCTCTCTCGTAAGCTGATTTATTGTTTCTGTTATATATTTCTTTAGTTGTATGAAGTGTCGATGTATTTTGTTAGTTGTATTGAAGTGTTGTATTAGATCCCGTGTGCTGCAAAATCCCTAGATTAAAGTTGTTTTGTTTTCCCACGTCTCTGATCTCTTCACTGTCTCTGCTTGCGTACGGAACGAACCAACCTGCTGTCATTCCCGTCACCGACTTCGCGCTGGCGACGCTAGAGTGGCAGCTTGTAACATAGACATATAGCTCCGGCGCATATATGAACAAAAAGAACACGTGCGTAATGCTCTGACCAAGTGTTTCTTTCTGTTTGACAATGTTTTAACGTTTCGCCAACGGAGAAATTACTACGGAGCTAGTAAAAAGTGACACCTTACGTCGGATATGCTAAAGCTATTTTCTTTCAATATACCACTATTGCATAGTGGGGTCTGACGTAAGTGTTCGCAAAATGCAGCTGTGCTAGGGCCTCTAAACGGGCAAAACCAACAAGTGCGCAGTGTGACGAAATTGGTTACGTATCAACATGTTACACTGCAAGTGTCGTCGAAAGACAATAGTCTTGCGTCTTGAACGAGCGAACAAAACGTTTTTTAATGTTCTGCGCAAAAAAATTGGTGATTGGAATTCTGGAGGTGCTGCGTCAGAGTGCCTCGAGCGTGCAGTGGTGGCTAACGAGTGCATGAAGTCACGCCACTTGTCAGACATGAGCGCTATCTGGCAGTTATCTTGGAAAACGAAGCGCGCGGCGTGCGCGCCTGTCTTTGAGGCGATACAATTTGGAACGCAAGGCGACGAGTAGGTGCCGCCACCGTGTCGTCTTATCAATGCGTTGGAAGCACTTGCCTTCTCGTGCAAGCGTTGCAATATCAGCGCAGCGTGTCCTGCAGAGATGTGTTCTGGTGTGATTATTCACCCAGTGTGATTATTCACCCGGCATTCCCACCAAGCACACCAGTGTGGTATGCTTGGTGGGAATGCCGATCCAGTCTGGTGTGTTCTGGTGGCACAGTTTTGGCGCGAAAACCACACCGACGGGGTATGTTCTGGTGGGATTTGTTTTGGTAGTATATGTTCTCGCCTAATGTGTTCTGGTGGGCTCAAGAAATATATTTTTGTGCTTGGTGCTTAGACAAAAAATTTTCTTCAAGCGAATGCACCCAAACTCACCTTCCCTATAATTTTGTCAACTAGACTCACTTGGACTCAAACTCATCAAAATATTGCTCGGCCAGTACCTCACACTCATGGCTCATTCAACCTGAGGGAATTGATTCTTGAGTACTTTAACCTATAAATAGCTGTTCCAACCATGGTGTCAGTGTTCTTTAGTTTCCTTGACACTTAGTTAACTGTTAACACTCACAAATAACACGAGAACCAGGAAACACGTCAAACAATTTTTGGTTTCATTTCGATGTTTTCGTTGCCCTGGAGGGTACGCTGGGCCCTTTACAAACAAATACCAAAGTCATCTTGGCCCATACACTTTATTGAAGCATTGTGCATTATGAAAGCATAATTTCATGCATCTTGCAGTACTACTTCAATGTACTGTGGCATACCTGAATTGTTTCCCAAGCTTCGCTAAAATGTCCGCAACCGTAAGGCAACTCCCGTGATTGAGCTCATCACATAAAGATACCACACCTCACTATATTTGCAAACCCAGCGACTGTGTGCAAACAAAATTGCTGCTAAAGCACCTGCATGTCCATTCATTCTTCACATTTACGTGCAACACGTACAACCTACAGTAATCTACTCAGTGCTTGTTACTATCCCATTATGACATATACGTACGTCACACGGTTTACGCATCAATATAATGCCACCATTTCGATATCAAAATGAAAAATATGTTTAGAAAGCGGTATTAAAAATAAGGTAAATGCATTTCAAACAACTACACATTTCAAGCAACAGAACTTTTTAGAAGCAACAATACAAAAACTGCTGTGTACTACTTCTTCAATGCTAATATTTAGAATAATTAGTGCCCTCCAATGTTCATTCTGACATCGTACCTTTCAATATGAGTTACCAGTAGCAATTAAGTAAGCATATTTTTATTCAAAGACAACTCACACGAGATATCTTTATATATAACGTTCTTTGAAAAAGATTGTGGGCGGAGGCCAAAGCGACCTACCTTCATACCTTATGCCTCTGATCAACAAGTATTTAAATGCAGTATAAACTGTCATGCGCTGAAGCTTGTGGTTAGGCACGAGCATGAAGATAAGCTGACATAAGGCTGATAGTAAATAAGTTGAGTAGATAAGACCATAGGTCGACAAAAAAAGTGGAGCTCATGCATGCTCACCAAAAAAATAAATTTTGTGCTTATGGATTACTCGAACTCACTCCGGAATTTTCCGAACTGGACTCTTGGACTAAAACTTCCCAAAATGTTACTCACCTTAACATACTCCAACTCAGGCTTGCTGCTTGATTTGAATATGAGTTAGTTGACCCATGAGTAAGTTGGCTGACACATGTATACCCCTGTCTAATACGTCATACTATTTTGCACAAGCCACATCTTCACGTAGCAAAACACAGCTAGCCTAGCCAGGTGATTTCCAGATCATTCAAGAACGCAACATCATCCTACAACTTACTGTGAACATGAAATCTCTACACATAAAGGAACTAATGACCGACAAAATACACAGAAACCAAAGCTATGCAGCGTTGTGTACACTTTATATCAGAATACATAGTTAATTACACTAACAAGAAGCTTTTCTACGTCAGTTCATACAACGAGAAGGTATAATTATAAGCCAGGTTTTGCCCTTGAAATATATTAGAAAATGGCTATTTTTGGTGGTGCCGACTTAAACATAAAGTGGCTTTGATATCTAAGTCTAAAGGTTACGCTAATTAACAATTGCGGACACCGCATCAAGAAAGTCTCGTTTACGACCCATGCTTTTGCAGGTTGCTCTCACCTGGGCGTTCTGTTCTGGTCTGCCCGGCAATTTCCGATCTGCAGCTGATTCACCATCTTTCGACGAGCCATCATTCCTGCTAGGTGTGAATAAAACGGTCCACTTCAGCGAGAAGCCAACGTCTACTACAGCCACCTGGCCCTTGTGTCTCGACGGGATTGGCTCTTGCCGACTAACTACCGTTTCACTCGAGCTGAAAGAGCCGCCTCGAAAGCGACCAATGCCAAATATGGGTGCTACAGGCTACTTCGTCTGGCAACGAAAATCGACAACAGCGACGGTGGAAGTGCGCGCCACAAGATATAAATGCCAGTCTGCTGCTTCGCACTTTGGGCTCGACACCGCATCGAGAATGTCTCGTTTACGACCCATGTTTTGGCAGGTCAGTTATCTCAATCATGCTACCTCCATAAAAAGCAGCAATTATTGTCTTTTCGCGGTGTCGTGCCCACCAGAGTGTAGTGATCTAGTGAAACGGGTGTCATTTTGTCTGTCTTTTGCATGTTGTACTTGGTCCGACCTTTTGTTGTTGCTTGCGGGTGACGTTGAGGTAAATCCAGTGCCTATGTCGAAGGTGGAGGCTGACGCATTCGCCCAGGCACTGGAAACTGTACGGGAACTCAAAGATGAATACGCTGCTTTGGTAACGCAGCATAACACAGTCCTCGACGAAACGAAGCAACTAAGGCTAAAGGTCGATGCGTTAGAAAAGGTTCAGGCCACCGGAATAGCGGCTAATGACAGTCCAGAACCAGCTCTTCACAATAAGTCTGAAAAGCTAAAGTCAACTGTACATGAGATTAAGCACCTAAATACAAAAGTGGTATCACTTGAAGAGGCACAATCTTCAGCAGGTATGAGTTCTAAGGCCACACCTGCAGACACACTGCGAGGATTTACGCATCAGCTTACATCAATATCTTCACGATGTGATGAACCGGAAAATAGGATGCCTCGATCCAACCTACTCTTTTTTGGTTTGAAAGACAATGCTAATGAGGATTGGGCAGCTTCTGAACAAAAATTATCATCAAGTTTTGTTCTGAAAAACTGCAGCTTACACTCACTGGTACTCAGTTTGAAAGGGTTCATAGATTGGGTAAACATGATAAAGAAAAGTGTCGACCAATCATTGCCAAACTTACCTTTTTTAAAGATAACGACCAAATCTTGCCGCGTGCCCGAAATCTGAAGGGCACTACGTTTTCAATACGCGAAGATTTTTCATTGGCAACGCGACAGCCCCGCAGAAAGCTAATAGAATTTGCCAGAACTCAAAGTAAGCCATTTAGGCTTGTAGTGGACAAGCTGCGCATCAAAAACGTTACTTACGTCTATGACGCCGTCTCAAAGCCAGTTATACGTTCAAGCAGATAGCTAGAAGGAAACGTACAAAGGTTTAGGAAGCCGGAGCTGCATAAACCTTGCACTCCTCTATCACTAACAGTATCATTCACTAATATTAGAAGCATCTTATCCTAACGTGAAATAGTGTCATCTTATATCGATGATACCCTTTCTGATATTCTTGTCTTCACTGAGACATGGCTTAACGCTGACATCAATGACAATGAGATTTTTACGCATGCTAACAGATACAACGTCTATCGAAGCAATCGTCCAGACAGAAGGGGTGGTGGTGTTCTTATAGCTGTTAAACAAACCATCACGTCTTATGTCGTCGCTTCCCATTATAAGATTGAAATTATATGGGTAGTTTGCACAATGCATTCCACAAGGATGTTGCTCGGCAGCTGTTATCGTCCTCCCGATTGTCTTCAATCTTTCTTAGAAGATTTGCGCAGCAGCAATAATTCTGCCATCGAAATCTGTGAGGCTCGCATCGTTTATTTATTCGGTGATTTCAATCTACCATTTCTTGACTGGGAGCAGCTGTCATCCTCTTGTAAGTACTCAACTGACTTCATTAACTTAACTTTAGACTTTCATTTGGCTCAGAGTGTCACTCACTCATCTCGCGGTTCAAATACACTTGACCTCGTTCTTAAAACTGCACCTGAAACTATGGACCACATAAACTATTTGAATGGCTTTACTGACCACAAACTGCTGCAAGTTGATCTTTCTAACTTGCCACCTTTTGCAGGAACCGAATAAAAAAAATCGGAGATTATAATAAAGCTGATTACGATGCCATTAACAGGAAACTTGAGTCTTTCCTTGACAATGTGCTGCTGCCTTCCTTTTACAGTCGCTCAGTTGAGGAAAACTGGGTTCTTTTCAAGAATGCGATTTCAGCCCTAATAGAAAACCACGTGCCGTTGATAACGATTACGAATGATAAAACTAATCCATGGTTCACCAAGTATTTGCGCAGACTTAGAAACAAAAAGCAGCGGCTTTATCGGTCTGCAAAAAATTCGCGTTCACACACGTCTTGAGATAGATACGAGGAATGTCTAAAGAAATTTTGCCACGAAATAACAACTGCGAAAAATAACTACAATTCTCAGTATTTGCCTTCACTCCTAAAATCTAATCCAAAAAAAAATTCTGGAAAGTAATAAGTCCTGATCGGGACGATAACTTTATTTCATTAAAAGATGCAAATAACACTACTTTTGCCGACACTGACTGTCCTCATGTCTTTAATTCATTTTTTTCACCTGTGCTTACTAGCAAGCATGCTCATCGTCCAGAAACTTTTGAACGCCATTACTCATTCAAGACACTTTTAGATATCACAACTGATTGAAGTGTTAAAATTGTTGAAAATTTGAAGATGTCATCATCTCCTGGTATTGACGATATCAATTCAAAAATATTAAAGAACACTGTTTATGTGTCTGGCAATATCCTGTTTCACATTTTTCGGCAGTCGCTCGCTACAAGAATGTTGCCTTCTGACTGGAAGATAGCGAAGGTAGTGCCAGTTCATAAAAGTGGTAGTAAAAGTTCCCCTGGAAATTATCGCCCCATTTCCTTGACGTGCATAAGTTGCAAGATGCTTGAGCATATCATAGCTTCTAACATTTATGCGCATCTAGAATCTAACAAGTTCTTTTTCTCAAACCAGCACGGATTCCGAAAGGGTCGTTCTTGCGAGACTCAACTCTTTGAGTTCACCACCGACCTACATTCTAACATGAACAGTAATCTACAGATAGATTGTTTATTTCTTGATTTTGCAAAGGCATTCAATTGTGTTGCTTATTGTCTCTTGATATTAAAAATGTCATCACTACAACTTGATTCACTCACGCTAACATGGCTCAAAAACTTCCTAACTAACCGCCAACAATTCACTATCGCCAACAATCACTCTTCATCACTCTGTTACGTTTCCTCTGGTGTACCACAGGGCAGTGTTCTTGGTTCCTTACTTTTCCTCATCTACATTAACGACCTGCCTGGCAACTTATCCTCATGTATGCGTATATTTGCCGATGATAGAATTATCTATCGTCCCATACGCAACAATAGCGATCATCTAACTCTTCAAAAAGACCTCGAGCATATAATTGAGTGGTGCAAAACATGGCAGATGACACTTAATACTTCCAAATGCAAACTAATCACCTTTAGTCACAAACATGATAACTTTATCAGCCAACACATAATTGATAATAGCATTGTAGAACGCACTGATCATTACAAATACCTAGGCATAAACTTGACTTCTACACTTTCGTGGTCCACACATATCACTTCTATCTGTGCCAACACATCAAGATCATTAGGTTTTCTGTGCCGAAATCTATACAGTGCTCCCTCCGACGTGCGCAAACTGGCTTATCTTGCTCTAATCTATCCTCAAGTGGAGTTCGCATCCTCCAGTTGGTCACCATATCAACAATACCTCATAGATAAGTTAGAATGTATACAGAACAGAGCTACTCGATTCATAGCGCGTAATCACAGCTACCCGTCCAGCGTAACACAGATTAAACATAGCCTTGCACTCGAGCCACTGAAAATTCGCCGCGACATCTCACTTTTATCACTATTTCACAAACTCATTCACACCAGCATGATGCTATCTGTTCACCTTAATCTAGCACATCGAACTTCAAGCAGACTACATAACACCTTTAGCTTATCACGCATGTACGGCAACACTAACGCTTTCAACCAGTCGGCTCTTTCACGAGCTATTCGTTTGTGGAATGATTTGCCAGATGATCTTGCGTCAGAACAAGACCACACAAAGTTCTATCATACTCTTAAAAAATACCTATGCACCAAAAACTGCTCTATCGCATCTTCGTAACCATCAGTGTTTATAGGACGGTTGCCGATGTTTTTGCACTATTGTAGTTACTGTCATAATAGTGTTTTTTGTATTTCACCTTCACATACTGTAACTCACTTTTCTAGTATGTATTTTGCTTACATGTTCATAAGTTGAACTGCATTTTCTATTATATTCATTATTTGCCTATGTATGTGTAGATATTATGTATATATATTTTGCTAACATATAATCTGTACCGCCCCCCTTACACATTGCCCCTCGAGGGCTCTGTAAGGTACTGTAAATAAAAAAAAATTAAAGATAGTTGTTTTCGAAAAATATACAGATACTAGTATCGGTGATTTAATCTCCAATGAAATTTGCCAATTATTCGAGGCTTACTAAAAAAAACTACTAATACAAGGGCGCACTTTGAACACTATCTGACCCGAAAAGGTTGTCATGTTAATTTTGTTGAGCGTGCGAGGAAAACGCTCCTTTTCAATCGCCGAATACCAATAGCTCATCATGCCCCGAGTCATAAGCCTGCTGCAGCCGCCATCTTACGGTTGGCGCAGTTTTACTTGTGGGCAAAAATTTCCCCTCCGGCAATTTTTAAAGCTTCTTGAATTATATGTACAACAGATTTTATGAACTGTCGTATCATACCTGGCCAAGAGATGCTAATGTAATAAAATAATCCAATAATTCAACAGAATGCTGTGCAAATTAGGTACGTAAAAATGCGAGCACCTAAGTTATGCATTGTAATGTATTGGTTAATATCCTTCACATAGCAATAAACACCAAACTGTATTTAATATGGTCATTACTACCAAACCCATGTGCATGTCTAGTGCATGGTAAACACACATCAATCTGTATATATGCGTGAGGGACAATTAGACATGGCATCCTGGGTCCAACGACAGCATTTGATATGGTTTCCAAGAGTTCAGCTCAATTCACAATGCAAAGAGCGATACAATTATTCTAAAAATGTATTAGTTTCTTTCTCTGCGTGAATATTTGATTTCCATGAGCACAAGCTCCTACTGAGTGCGATTTTCACAGGCGATGGAGATTACAAATAAAGTCATTCTATAAGTTTCATTCACTTATACTGGGCTCCGAAGGCTTGCCAAGACTTTTATTCATTATTTATTTTATTTTCTATATAATACCCTCAGGGCCAAAAGGCATTAAAGAGGGGAGTGGGTAAATACATGAAAAATACAAATAAAACAGTGCAATAAATGCAACTAAACAATACATAAATACAAATAAAACAATACAATAAAAGACAGATAATATTTACATTTCTGCAGAATGTGTAAAAATAGTTATTTCCAAATATACAAAAACAGAAGCAGTAAGAATAGGTAACCGATTTTCTTGGTTATACAATGTTAGCTAACGTTTCGTGAAAAAGTTTGAAGTTAGTGATGGTTGCGACATTTGAGGGAAGGCGGTTCCATTTTGAGTTGTGCGGGGAATAAATGACTGAAAGAAAGACCTAGTGTGACATGATGCGATTCCTACCTTATTGCGATTATCAACACGGTTTGAGATGTACAGAGTCTCGAGTATCAGGTCATTATGAAGTGTAGGGTGATAGAAAAGTTTATGAAACAGTGAAAGACGGGCGATTTTTCGTCGGTGAGCCAATGGAATAAGTGATAAATTATTTTTCATTGAAGTCATACTTGCAGTGCGGTTGTAGTTAGAGAGGATGAACCTAGCACACATGATATGGCTTTGAGTTTGTGGAATCCGTGCTCAAAATTAATTATGAAAAAATTGCCAGTTGCTTTTTGCAGCATCAAAGAAAAGGTGACCCCAATCTTCATTGCGCTCAAACAGATATCAGCCACATAATCATCATTATAAGCCTGACTACGTCTACTCCAGGACAAAGGCCTAGTGCTTGTTCAGCCAGTGAACTTATTCCTGTGCTTGCTGCTGCCACTTAATACCCACCAACATCTTAATCTCATCTGCCCACCTAAATTTCTGTCTCTCCCTAGTCTCCTTGTCTTCCATGGAAATCCAGTCACCAGTCACTTAGCCTTAGTGAGCAGCGCCTATCCTGCCTATGTGCTACATGCTTAGCCCACATCCATTTTTTCCTAATTTCAACTATGGTATCCTTCACCCCGGTTTGTTCCCTGATCCCCTCTGCTTTATTCTTGTCTCTTAAAGTTACATCTATCATTTTTCTTTCTATCACTCGCTACGTTGTCCCAGGTTTAAGCTGAACACTCCTCGTAAGCCTTTAGGTTTCTGCCCCATAGGTAAGTACCGGCAAGATGCACCTGTTATATACCTTTCTCTTTAGGATTAAAGGCAACAATCGGTTATGATTTGAGAGTGCTTAGCAAATTTGCTGCACCCTATTCTTATTATTCTAGTTACTTTGATTTCCCGGTTCGGCTTCCCAGTTATTGCCTTTCCTAAGTAGACCTAGCCTTTTACAACTTCAAGTGCACCATTATCAATCTCAAAACGCTGTTCTTTTCCGAAGTTGTTCTACAGTACTTTCGTTTTCTGCAGTATAATTTTTGGACCTATCTTTCTCCGCTCCTTCTCTAATTCAGTAATCACCAGTTGCAATTCGTCCCCTGAGTTACTCAGCAATGCAATATCATCGGCGGAACACAGGTTACTAATGTTTTCTTCATTATTATTTATTCGTAACTCCTCCCATTCTAGATCTCTGAAAATCTCCTGTAAGCACGCGGTAAATAGCCTTGGGGAAATTGTATCCCCTTGTCTTGCGCCATTCTTGATTGGTACTCTGTCGCTTTTCTAAGAAGCAATAAGGTGGCAGTTGATCCTCTATAGAGGTCTTCCAGGATGTTTATATATGCTTTTTTCAAACCTGGATTCCTCTGTCTTACTGACTGCTGATATTTCTATTGAGTCAAATGCCTTCTCATATTCTACGAAGGCGATTCATAGTGGTTGGCTGTATTCTGTACAGTTCTAGATTACCTGATTGATAGTTTAAATGTGATCAATTGTTGAGTAGCCTGTTTGAAATCCTGCTTGGTTCTTTAGCTGATTGAATTCTAAGGTTGGCTTTATTTTGTTAGCAATTATCTTTGTGATTAGTTTGTATACGATGGAGAGCAAGTTTATCAGCCTGTAATTTTTCGAGTCCTTGTCGTCTCTTTTTCATGTATTAGGATGATGTTAGCGTTTTCCAAGATTCTGGTACCCTCCCCGACTGGAGCCACTTCGTGAACGGAATGGGTCGTTTTTCAAACACAATCTGCCCTCCGTCTTTCATCAGGTCTCATGTTATCTCATCATAACTTGCAGATTTGCCTCTTAGCGTTCTCTTTAAGAATTTTCTGACTTCTTCTGTCATTACTGGTGGGATGGTGGGTTACTGCTACTTCTTCCAATATTCTCGTGGTTGCCCCGGATACTGTAGAGATCTCTGTATAAATCGTCCACTAATTCTTATATCCTGTCCATTTGAGTCGTTAGGTTCCGTCCTTGTCCTTTAGTGCATACTTCCGATTTTCGCCCACCCTAAGTTTCCTCTTCACCGCTTTGACGCTTCCTCCGTTCTTTAGAGAGTCTTCAACTCTCCATTTTATGTCTTCTTACATGGGGTACCTTACGCTTATATTTCAACTTCGAAAGCTCTGCCAGTTCTATTTTGTTTTTTGTGTTTGACGCTCTCAGACTTTGACGTTTCTTAATGAGGTTCTTCGTGTCATAATACAGCCAGTGTCCTGTAAACTTCCATACCTGCAACTTCCACTGCACACTCCGTAATTACACTTGTCAGGTTTTCATTGCGACAACAATGAGGCTGGTTTCCGGATAAGAGCCGAGTATCGGTTCTGAAGCAAGCGAGACTCTATTCTTTCCTTCACAGTGCTACCTTATTGTTTTTGTTCATGGGTATCAATTTCTGTCGTTCCTTCTTTAGGTCTAGGCCTATTCGAGACCTTAACATTCTATGGTCCCTGCATCGTACCTAGCCAAGCACTTCCGCATCCAGCACAATGCCTGAGTGTTCCTTCAGTATAAAGTCTATTTTGCTTTTACTTTCGCCATTAGGGCTCCTTCATGTCCACTTACAGTTCCCTCGTTTTCAGTAGAAAGTATTCAAGATCCGTGAATAACTGCGTTCAGCCAATTTTACTAAAACCTACCCTCTGGTATTTCTATTACCAATGCCATTACCTCCTACTGGCTCGCTTCTATATCAGCATATAGGTATTCAAATAAAAGAGTGTGCCACGCTTTGATGACCGCCCAATAAAATGAGATGACTTTTGGCAACCTCTCTCCCATTGAAGGTTCGGAGGTCTGATTGCAAGATGGAGCATGCCTAACAGATCACCAAATGCCATATGTTCAAACAATGTTGTGGAACATCATACCAGCCATAACGTGTTCGTATTGTACTATCACTACGGTGCCTGGCTGCAGGGCAATCTTGCACTAACTGTCCTTGGAGGAAAGTTATTTTCACACTGTTCACAGGGTGAGGTTCGCGAAGAGAAATTTGCTGTGATGAAGATGTGGCTGTGCAACTGTCAGCAGTGGTGCCTCATCAGAGGCGGAAGGCATGAAAGACAGCGAGAGATGGGTGTTGCATTGCAGGACACCACCTCAGTCTGTTTCAACCACATATCATCTTTGCTTTTGCCGCGCGCCGAGGACCATAGCTTGCACTTGGTCTGAACCCACCCTCATTCGCTGACCCGTTAGGAGAGGTGGCAGTTCTCGAGCTCTATGACACCTAGCCGTCGGTCTGCTTGCTGGTTAAGCCGTATTTTTGGTGACATCAACTTTTCTAGCAAGGCGGTCACTTGGAACGTAGCTGGCTTTTGCGGCGCGACTGGTTCTTAGCTGTTGTCCAAGCAACAGTGGGAATGTACTGGAACCCTCGGCTTCCAGAGTGTTCCATAAGTCAGCAGAATGACGTGAGGGTATCTAGTTTTTCGGAACAGGTATTTGACCGTCCGCAACATACTCTATGCCTTTCTGTTTGACTAGGCATAGTTTTAGCTACCGGTCGCATCTTTAACGGCATAAGATGCTGCAAATACCGCGAAATCTTGCGATGAAAACGGTGGGCCATTGTATGACTTAAGATTTTGTACGACTCTATGATGAACCGAAATGCTTTTGAAAGCATTGATCACTGCTGGAGCTGTTGTGCTTTTGGGGTAATCACGTGCAAGAACCTCTAGTAGTAATTGGTCACTAGGAGTAACGTCTAGCTATTCAGATTGAGCAAGTAACATCCGTGACATTTCCAGGGACGTTCAGGTAAAAGTGTGGAGACGAAAAGTTCTGCAAGGTTCACATGGGTTGAAGCTCATAGTTCGCAGTTTGGTGACGAGCAAGTGGATGTCACCTGAGATACTCAGCCACCAAACCAACTCTTCGCTAGAGCTTTGGTGTCTTTCATGCCCTGATGTCCTTCTTGCAACAGCGTCAAGACTGCTGCCTGAAACCATTCGGGGGCCTGTCCTTCAGATACCATCACAGACAAAGTGCTCGTCTGCCACACAGGCATTATGCGAGACCTGATTGGGTACCTCGGTGTTTTGTGACCGACATTGCTGGCCCAAAAATTGGATGGCCTTGCACTCTCCATAGGACTCCTGCGTATGTCGTATATCTTCCTGGTTGACTGACAAGACTCCTGACATGCAGTCTACTACTTGTGCTGCGAAGTGTTCCACAGTGTCTACAAGAGTGAGTGCCTAGTGGGTGCTGAGAAATAAAGTATTTGCGGCTGCTTGTAATTTTGCTGGCACATGCAGCACGTGGAACTGGTACAGCATTGTCTTGAGCCGATGTCTCTGAATACCAAGTGGCAGTATGACCAGCTCCATCTTTCCCAGAAGTAAAATGGCAGCAAGTGGTCAGCCTCGTGTCGAGGCTGATGTCATGGGAAAGCTCGTCGAAACTTTGGATAGCCCACGTCGTTGCCAAAGCTTTTTTCCAGTCTGGCTGCAACACTGTTCTGTCTGTCATTGACCTCAGAGGGCATACATACACTGTCGTGACATACGGTGTATGATACTTGACCATGTACATGTCAGCTCTGAAAAGTTATTTGACTCTCGTGAAGGCTGCCTGGTGCTTATGCTGCTATTGCCAACCCGCATACTTGTTCAGCAAAGCTCTGACGGGTGCTGTAATGTCTCAGATATGCTGTAAGAATCTGGGGAGATTACTAACGATTCCCAGCAGCCGCCTAATGCCGGCGACGTCCATTGGAGCTGCAATGGCATCGAGCACTTCAACTTTGCTTTTATTTGGCCAGATAACTTTAGCTGAGACTACAACTCCAATCAACGAGACCTCCGATACCTTAAAACGACAGTTTGCGTTCAATGAAATGTCTGATTTTGAAGGCGCGATAGCACTTGGCACAGCACAGTGTGATGCTCCTGGTGGATGCATGCAAAAACAAGAATGTCATGTGTCATGTAGGGGACTACTTTTTGACCATCCAGGATTATCGTCACCTGCCTCTGGAACTAGTCCGGAGTGAGGATAATGCCAACCTTAGGAGACCCGGCGATAGAAGTATCTGTAATGTGGGGCGTTGAATGTCGTCTGCGCTTGGGAATCAGCCCGAAGCTTTGACTGGCGAAAGCTAACGATTGCATTCAGTTTTGAAAAAAAAACTCTTGCCTCACCGAGGAGGCCAAGGACTTGCTCAACCTTTGGCAGAATTGGGCGCTCACTGAGGACGACCTCCTTCACCTGAGTCAAGCTGATGCGCAGCTGGCTGGAACGATGATGTTTCCTGAACACGACGAGATCATAACACCATAAATTTGGCTTGTGGCTCTTGTGGATCACGCCCGCACTTCCCAGTCGGTGAAGCTCGCAGCAGATAACCTAAAACAGCAGAATGGGAATCCCGCGGAGTACGCTTCGCCAGAAGACGTGGCATCGTGTTTCCGGCGGATGATCTGCCGGAATTTTTTCAAGTATGTGTACATGATGTATGCATCCTTGAGAGAATTAACCCTATTGTTTGAAGAGATCGACGATCATAGTTGCTTTCGGAGTCCTGAGTTTATCAAGAAATGTCACTATTTTAAGGACAAGGAGCAGAGGCTGATATAACAGAGGCATAGTGAACGGATGGATTACGCATAGAAGCTGGCAGTTGTTTTTTTTGCCACCGAAGTGTTGCGAGATACGATCCCAGCGCGCAAAGTGGCTACTCTCCAGGGCCAGTGAGCAGACTGTCGTCCTATTCGAGCTTCGCACAAAGCGTAGGGAAGTCGCTTGGTACAGCAGATACTTTGAGACCGGAGTCCACCTTGAATTGCTTTGTGTCACGTTGATGAACATTGCCCTGGCAAGCCTGCCGATGGCTCCAGGTGAACGGAGCTGATGTTGTTCTACTGGTGGTTGCCCGAGCGGCATACTTCGGCGAAGTGGCCTTTCTTGTTTCAGAAGGTCTAGGTGGTGCGTCGAGCCGGGCAGTCCGAGCGTCGGTGAAGAGGGCCACCGACAAATTCATATGTGGACGGCTTCAAGAATTCTCCGTATAGTTTACAGCTCATGCCCGATCTGCTCCTCATTCTCCTCCATGTCTCCATCATGCCGCAGCCTATCCGCAATTATCAGCAACATATTTCCTAGGGGCCAAGGTGATCACTAGGCAGTCAAGTGACGATTAGCTGCTTCTAGAATGTACACTTTTTGAATGAAATCTCCTTACTTAATTTACAGAAGCTAGTCGCCCTAAAAGATGTGCGAATTATTGTTCTTTCCTGGGTCACTGACAGAGTTCCGTTCCGTTATCGTGCTATTTAACGAGCACTGCAGTCATGCACTGGTACATACTTCATAGCCCACAGCAGTGAGGCTTCCGGCGTTCCGGCTATTGCGCACAATTGACCGTCTCGATGTATTCTTGACATTTTCAGGGTCGATTGGATGATATGCTCCGACCAGCCTCCCCACCAAAAATATCCCATGAACTTCCACTGGACGACTGGTTGCCTCTGTAAAAGAAGAAAAATGGCAATTTGGGCTAGTTGGTTTGAATTTGGGTTAGTTGGTTTGCCTCTGTAAGACGAGTAGCAGCCGCATAACGTCAGCGTCTAGCTTTGAACCCTTCAGCAGGGCATTGATATTGCAGGGATGACCTATCGTGTGCGATGACGCGTCGGACACAGCGCGAAGCTTTTTCATATAGCATCTTGGTGGATGACTGCATGATGTGGCGCATAATCCACATTGACTTGTTGCCTTAGTTCTTGAACTTTCTTTGCCTGCTCTTCCTTAGGATCAACTGTGACAGCCATTCGATGATGCCTCAAGACTTCCGGCTGTTGCTTCAGCCAGTTGGATTGCTCTTGCAGGCAGCTCATGAAAAATCTTATGTTGTTGATCCCTGGAGGTACTTTTGATACTTGAGTTTTCAGGGCACTTTGTTCCGCCCATATAGTTCCATGGCGCTGCCTCCAAACTTCTCAATGCCAGCGGAGGCTTGTCCTTACCCTGAATAGCAGACTTTTATCCGATGACGTCGAAACACCACTTCAAATAACCATCACCGTCAGAAAGGAAAGGCAGCGGCTGTTCAGGAAGAGAGCAATCGTAATCGTAGGTCAACTTGCGGGGAGTTCCACTCTCCCCTGAGCAATCGATGCAAACTTAGTTTCCACAGCAGTCAGGTTACTGGTCAAGCGCCCAATTCTTCCATTAATCACCTTCCAATACACGTTGGAATGAAGTAAAACGCTTATTTGATATGGATTTTATGTGTTGGGGTGAAAGCTGGCCGCAACCTTTTAGTCCTACTCGGGCAGAATCTCCAAGACGCCACTGCTGATCAACGGGCTTGCTACCGTACACAGTTAGGTTATCTCCAAGGTCTTCATGGTGATCTATATGTTCCTACGTTGACATTGAAGAGTCAAAGCGACTGTGCTGCTCTGCATTACTCCGCAAGGCTTCGAATAATTGAAAGTAAGCGAAGAAAGTACTTCGGTTGCGGCAACCGGCCATCTGAAGTCCTTTGAGACATACGCTGTCAGAAAAAATGCACACAATACCCCTTCGTGACCCACACACAAGCCACACTCGTCCTGTTTACAGAAAGACTGCGATGCCCCCACTCAGGGCACTTGGAGCAGATGTCACTGAAGGCCTGTTCTTTTATTGTTCGGCGTACGTGGCTCAACCGAATATAGTTTCGTCGCATTTGTATGGGTTCATGCAGCTGGACGGAGCAATGCGCATAGGATCATAAAATGTTGTCAATGGCAGTCTGCACTTATTGCTATGCACATACGTAACACCTGGTTCCTCCTGCTGCACTTGTAGCAGTGCCAAGCACTGCGCAAGTGAGCTTGTTTTCGCCTGCTGAGAGCTTTATGTGGCCTTTCGCGATGGTGTGACGAGAATCATTGCATGAGAGTTAAGCTTCTTTAATAGTTGCAGCAAATAGGCAGCGAGTGCGGACGCCATTGGCAGATCGACCTCTAGAGATCTGCAAAGGCTGATACTTCTTCAGGTATTAACCGTGCGAAAGCTGATGACGTTCGTCCTAACCTGCCTCTCTCTCTGATTTCAATCTGGATAGGCAGCATTCTAAGTATTTCTGCAGATTAGCAAGCTCTGTCTTCAGACGTTGTGATGTCAGACGTATACTGCGGCAGTTCTTTCATCTTTTGGTCGTGTAGTATCGCGAGTTTGTCCAACAGGCACTTCATTAGCGCCCAGTTGAGGAGAACGTCGTACTAACTCCAACGTCGTAAGGTAAGACGCCCAAATCCCTGAGAACTGCACCTTGTCGTAAAGCAAGCAAAGTTTTTCAACCTCTGTAGACTTCTGTGGTATTAACGCCAGCAGGTGGTGAACGTGCTTGTTGATGAGCAAGTCGCATCGACGAAGTTGCTTCTTTAAAATGTTGATAGCGATGGCGAAATTTCTTTCTGTCAACCGAATGCGTTCGTGGTCTCTCTTGGTTGCGCCGCTTAAATATGAGGTATTTGAACTTCTTGGTTCAGCTGTATCCTGGATATGAGGTGGTCCCAGAATGACTGAAAATCATGAAGTGCGTCGAAAAACGTAGGGATCTGTAGCTTTGGCAGGACCACTGTGCATTGACGCGGCATGGTTCCTTGACTGGATATCTCATCTGACAGTGGAACAGAAGACTAACTAACCTTGTTTGTGGTCAGACTCTAAGGCAAAAGGGTGTTAAAAGGGTGTTTGGTTCGTCCTTTTGGGGACTAATGTAGCTGCCATAACCATTGATACCTTTAAGGACTAAATGCACCGGGTCTAACAGTTAGTCCACACAGATGAACTCAGGAAACTAACATTTAGTCCTCACATTTACACCTTAGTGAGTAACCGTTAATCCGACAATTCATCTCAGAGGACTAACATTTAGTCCTCACATTTGCACCTCAAAGAGCAACTGTTAATCCCCACATTTACACCTTACTGGGCAAGCATTAGTCCTTACAGTTGCACCTTGCCGGATGAACGGTTGATCCACTCAAATACTCCAAGCGGATGGACATTTTGTCCCCGGTTCGCGCGTTGTTTTTCGTTTATTTTCCGCCAGGCCTAATACTTTTTTCGCCTGTTTTTCTGCGCAGTGAGCAAAAAATTGCGCAGGAAAAAACACGCGAAAAAGTAGTTATCCGCCTATGTTTAACTGCTTTCGCAGTCACGGCAACAATGAAAGACAAAAGGGAGACATTGAAATCTTTGATTTATCTACCTACACATGAAGTTTCTCCATTCTTTTAAGTGAATTCATGGTGAAGTGTACAAGTCCAGTCTCGTTGTCACATCTTGTTCACTGCTTGTGGAGCTCCTCCAACGGAAGCGATGGATGACAGGCATCGCAAACGCCAGCGCATGCAGCCTTCTGCCTGTTGTGTTCCCACGGCTGCACGTACAATTATACAGTAAAAATAGTTAGACACACGTGACAGAAAATGAAGATGCACGTATATGACAAGTACGTGCACGGTAATATAAAAACAAGCATTAAAATATGACACACAAACATCTTTACCTTCACTTCTCGCAAAGTCCTTCTGAATCTGCTCTGACGAAAGAGATGAATAACAGGCATCGCAGACGCCAGCGACACAGTCTTCAGCACGGTGTGTGCCCACGGCTGCACAATTAGTATGTAAAATAGTCAGTCACACGTGCCAGAGGATGAATACAAATGCATATGACAAATGCGTGCAAGGTGAAATGAAAACGTACATGAGATATGGCATGCTAATAATTTCACCGTGATGTCACACATCGTCAAAGACTCATTTCGATCCCCGTAGCGCAACAGCTTAGGAGCGTTGGCCGCAGCCACAACTCCGCGAACCACCATGCCGCTAACAAGTCGGCGAGTCCGAAGCGAGTGACGTCGTTTAGCTCGAGCAAGCGAACGTGAGACCAAACACGGCGCTGCACGCGGAGTGTCTGCCGCCAGATAAAATCGAATAGGAGAGCGAACGTACGCTTGGCCGCCGCCACGAACAGCACCGAGCTGGTTTGGAGCTAGCGCCGAAGAAATCGACGGTAATGCGGCTCTTTTCCACAAACTGCAGCGCGCAATTGCGAGTGCAGCGCACAAATGCGAGTCCGCCGCCGCGGCCAACGGACGGCGCCGAGCTGCTTGCGATCACTTGCGGTCGACTGACGGGAAAGCCAACTGTAATGGCGACCAATTTTCAGTGAGTTCCGACGCTATAGCGAAAGCCCCGCCAGCCCGTTCTGGTGCACTTAGAGCACGCGACATACTACGACTAAGCTCTTTACGAGAACCCGCAACGTGTTTTCGACGACTCCCAACACAGCCATGAGGTCTCAGCCCAATATCGGCAGCCCGGAGCTCATCGCGGCAGTGAAAAGAGGCGAGCACTCGACGAGCGAGCTTACGGGAGGCCGACGGCAATGGCGGCCAATTTTCAGGTGCTGGCAAAGCACAGGTGAACTGCAAGCGCCGAAGCTCACCTTCGCGGTGCATTTCGTGCGTGCGATATACAACACGACCGGGCCCGTTGCCAGCAAGCGCAATCCGTATCACACACGCGACAAGCAGAGTAGAATAAAGAATGATAACCTACTTGCCTTAGAATCCAGCGCTGTTTTCTGCCCTGAGTCGGACTGAAGTATATATCCGATAGGCCTGTTGTTTTCTCGGCCACCATATAGGCCTTCCCAACTGTTGCTGTCGTGTGTTGGTAGTGACTATCCTGAAGTCAGAGATATACAGCGCAGCGTGGTGACGGGTCGAGACTTGCTCCAGACTTTATGGGTACAGCAAAGCGCAAAAGCAGCAGCCCACGCTAATTCAAGCGTACACACAAACACCACGTCGTAATTCTTAGATCGCCGAATCCAGGCGGCCGTGGTCGAGCACTCCGAGCGCGACGCTACGCGAACCCTCGCCGGCGAAATACCGGAAAGACTGAGCCAGCAGAAGAGGAGAGGGAGGCCTGGTCACCTTGGCAACGATTTTTGCGCTGCCTGCAATGCCTGGACGGTTCATCCCGTGGTTTCGCGCGCCACGCTTCCCTCTGTGGTTGCTCCTCAACAGTCTATCCATTCATCGCGCGCCCCCATTCGGCTGCATTACTCCATTTTCGAGTAATTTTGTCTTTGAGTGCGAGTGCAGGTTCTGGATCTACGGATGTCGGCGTTCAGTGATGCAGCCTCTAAACTTGAAATGCTTAGCGCCATCGTTTGGTTGCCATGTTTTCGAAGAAAGAGCCCCGCTCGGGACACGGCATGTGACACCTTTTTGTCATAATCTTCTGCGGCCTCAAACTTTTCCTCGTAAGCGTCGTTGTCAGATGCATTGAAGATTTCTTTGCTCGCGCTGACGAGCTCGACGTTCATTTGCATCAGCTATAGGCAACGTGAAAGGCAACTTGAACAGCAACGGGAACGCAGGCCTGCAGCTCGTTTGTCAGAAGCGTAATATTTCACGTGGTGCTGGCCTTGACGAAGACGTGGTTATTGCCCAGCCACTCGGCTGATGCCGTCTTAGCAAGAAGTCATGGAAGGGCGATCAACGGGGGATTTAGGCATTAGACAGACTGCCGCGTAATTATAACCCAAATCTTAAACCAAGAATGACATGTTTATTGTACAGCTCGCGCCCAGTAACTTGTTTCTTCTCATCCATATCTCCTTCATGTAGCCGCCCGTCCACCACCATCAGCAATATAGAGCTCGTTGGCCGAGAGCGTGAACTGTTTATTGAAGCAGGTGGCACCAACTTGGTACGAGGTGAGCGATTGGGCGTGGAGAGAGAGCGTTTCAATGACCGAACGTACCCCCAGGTCTATATAATCCAGTAGCGAGCGTACTGACGCTTTTAGCGGCTGAGCCAAGTCGACTATGATGCCAGGTTCGCGAAGTCGAACGGTACCGGTGGTTGAATTTCACGCAATACAGTTTCGACGTCTCAACGATCTCGGAGAACATCGTGCTAACATTCGATTGTGATGAAGCTTAGGGAAGGTAAGGGGCGTTATTTTGTTGCTCCGGACTACCTATGACGCGATGTCAAACCCTCTTCTGACGCTATTGCCTTTGTTAGTACCACAGAGACCAACGCGTACGCGCTGCTTGCTCTGACGAAAGTGTAACCAAACTATTTATTCGGCACGGACACATATGGGCATGTACGCCGCAAATAACAGGGGCGCCAGACTGCAGTGGAAGCCTAATACTAAAGGCTCAATTGTGGATACCTCTACAGTAAGGGCGCTGGTAAATTGCAGGTGGGTAATGGCAGTCAATGAATTGATGATGTTTACTGCCTACAACAACGCCCTATAACGATGTTAGGAATCTGGTGGGATGAATGTGCGTTTGACGTCTACAATGAAGAAAATCCAGTAAATGTCCATTGGATTCCAAGCCAGAGCATGACAGCGCGTGATTCGAAAACTTCAAACTTAATACCATTGACTGTCTGTAAAACAGCGCAGGTGTGGTTTTTTCTGTCGAGGAGTTGAAGAAGAATGTTTCTTAGCTCTTCTGTGTCTTCTAGGAAATGTTTCGAGTTGCTCAATCATGAGCTACTTTGGGTGACTTGTGGTGCTGGGCGGACAACTTGTCGCCGCTAGAAGTCACCGGCTTGTTTCCCTACCACGCGCACGCAAGCTAGCGTAAACAATTATCGTTGCGGAAATGGTGATAGTGGTAGCAGTAAGGACCTATCGGCGACGCCTAAGGGGCAGTGGCTGAATGGCTCTTTAATATATATGTGTTAATACATCTTTCAGAATCATTTGTCATTCAGACATACCATCTCCTTAATTACTAGGTTCATTGATCACGCACTAGCACATCTCTCAATATTGCGACAGATACGTTGAGAAATGACGGTGATTATCGTTTTTACGTATTATTGGTATGTGCTCTAGTAAGAAATAAGTGAGACATCTTCCTGTCACATCTGTAAGTTTAGTTCCACACGATAGCCTAAGTTCATTTTGTACTTCATGCTTACGAGCCTAAGAAGTGATACAATAGTTTTGAGACCAATCGACAGCGAGCCTATGACAAGGGTCTGTGAGTGACACACCTTATGCAGTATTTAAAAAAATATCACCGTTGTGTCAACACGACAAGCCAGTTTCTTTACAATATGAACTATTTCAGGCTGATACAACCCTACTGTTATGCAACTAATATTTTGCCCATTTGACGGAAACATTCCAAGGTTTACTGTCCAGCCACCACCTTTTTTGCAGACGAATGGACAAACACGCGGATAACGTTTCAATTGTGAAGCAACATGAGGCTGCAAAACTGCTGAAGTCCTCAAAAATTTGCTTTCTGGACATCTTAACAAAATATAGAGAAATGTGGGAGGATCTGAAAAATCAGCTTTTATAATGCTGGCTCTGATAAAAAAATAACCAGGAAACCGCAATGCAGTCGTGTTTCTCATATTGGATTTTTATTCACCAATAAAAACAAAATAAAGGATTATCGGGTTTTCACTCATATATAGGTGCACAATTCCATCAATTTCGATGCACTAGCATATCCGAGTATACCGGCAACAATCAGGAAAAGGTCCACCAAGGGAGACATATTTGCAGTTGCCATAGGCGCTGTTTGTGGGAATCGTCGGGTCACACCTAAATGTATCGCAGATAAACAAAAACAAATATTTTTTATCTAAGCAAGTTTCGAAACATGATGTAGACAAAGTGTTAATCGTATGTATGAATGCGCTATTGCGCTTAAATAAAAGCAGCTACCGATAGACAGCAAGGGTCAAAGATGCAGCACTCAGGTCGCATGCAGTCGGTGGATATTTCAGGGGGGGCTTGTGGCTTCCCAGGGAATAAAAATTGTATAAGTTTGCGCAAGCACTCACCTCATTTAACAGGCTGTTGCAACTCAAACATTTTTTAAAGAGTATGCTACGCATACGTGACTATTCTAAAGCGTTTTGGTGAGCAGTCCTATGAGGTTGCGCCGTCTTCAAGCACAATCATGGGAAACAATATTATATACATAAAACCAGCACACAAAGTTCAGTCCATCTTGCTATCACAAGTGTTGCGTTTCGAAAATACTGACGCCATATACATTTCTGGAATAATCTATATCGGAGATCAGGAAATGTGTTCCTTAAAAAGACAGTCGTAGGTGACATGTTATTGAAAACTACGGCGCCCCCTACCCTCCCTCCTCTGCTTCTACCTTCACTGTATAAGCCCTTGCTGAACAAACATGCATAACTGCTCCTCGCTGAGATCATTTTGAGACACCTAAACTTGATTATATTGGATGGTTATGTTGAAAAACCCGCGCGAAAGTTCTCAAAACAGTTTTCAACAAGGCACGTAAGTAAAATTTTGTATAGCCGGTAGCGGCCGACCAAATAACTTGTTTAGGGTGGTACCGGCAAAGCGTTTGTTATATTTCTAGTTTTGCGTGGTATATGGAACGGCCACATGAAAATGAGCATCACGCGTTGACAAAAAAAAACAATAAGAAATTCGGCAGATCACATGTACCTGGGAATCGACGTTATGCGAAGCATGTGGAGGGAAGCTGACCATGTAGCAATTTTCTTATTGAGCGACGCGCCATGAAATTGCGCTAAATATTTTTACAATTTTTGCACACGCAGACATATGTTGAGTTGCATGTGTTTATATAACTACCTGTTAGAACTTGCGCAATGATGCCAACTAGAACATGCGTATTAGAAACACCAGCAGTTGACACGAAGCGCTCATGCTCATGAGGATGATGGTCTACATAAATCGACTACAGCGCACGGCAACTAACCCAAAGTGACGTTAAACCCGCGTGACGGCTGTGTAAAAGGATTACATATGTAATGTTTATAAAATTGGGAAGTCAGCAGTGCAATAACAACTATTGACGTTTCACGAAGATTAGTGCCTATTGGAGAAGTAGTCCCGAGACCCGGCGTAGGTCTGTGTTAAAATGCTTCATTGCCATGCAGAATTCCAGCTGGGACCCGGACATTTCGTCGAGTCGATGCTACTGATGTCGGTTATTTCTTAACGCTCGCGCGTTAAAATTATCCATCTGTGTTTTCGTTGTTCCTAGGCAAATACTAGGTGTCAATCACCTGTGGTACATACCCGCATACCAGCAGCAAATACCCACCCGTGGGTATGTGCCACTGCGTGGCAAGACGTGTTTGACGACATACGTGACGGGAGTGTTAGATTTTTCATATCTTGACCAGCACGTCATATTCATTAAACCATCTTCCCCTTTCATGCTGATTTTGGTTCACGCCAACTTAAGGGGGTGACCACGAGAGCACCCAAACCTAAGCGGCTACATAGATAGATACGCTCCAAATCACAGAAGTTCACTAAGAAATGCTTCGAGTTCAAAACGCCAGACTGACATCGAATTTTCAAAAAGTATAACTTCTTTGCCAGTCCACAACATTATGTCGACTATTTGTGTTCTGCAGATGGCTTTCGTTCTATAATCGCTATATTCAGAGAAGACTTCTTAAAATGCGCTCACTTTCTAGTAATGTTTTGTACCATGTGTACATTACCGTTCAGAGATATTCATATCTTACAAGGACGTGGTTAGAACTATGTCATTCATCGCAGCTTGAGGGCCTTAATTCATGTGTTAGTGGCAAAAAAGAGCTAAATGTTTTTTATTCGTTTATTACCCACAATTATTCAGTAACTTGAAAGACGCACTAGAAGGCAAACCACAAATTGAAAGTTTCCTCTCATAGGTGGCATTATAAGGCAGCCACGTTCAAAAGTGCAAGTTCGTGCAACTTTGATTCCGTTGAATAGGTGGAGAAGCTCAGTATATCAAAAGCCCTTGAAATTTTAGGTTCAGAGTTACTATTTCGGCGAAGCACTCATTTTTAATACCTTGAGTTTAACGTCCTAAAACCGCGATATCATTATAAGAGATGCCGTAGATGAAGGCGGCGGAGAGGCCCGTGCACTGACACGGGCCTGAGTCGTTTTTCCTCCACCAAAGAGCAGCCATCGCGGCTGCCAGGGAACCTATGACCTTCAGGTAAGCAGCCGAGTACGTTAACCATTGACGGTGCAGCCGAGGCTAACCTCGTCTACACCATAAAATCACGCAATGTGCTAAATGGGGCAGATGGTCACATTTAGACAGGTGCAGATGCTTATGTTCTCAGAAGTGAAGGACATTCATATATTGTATACGACAGGTTATACTGACCATTGGACATGATTTAACATCAAACCTACACTTTATGCCACATCACAACGAACCACTCATTCACCTTAATTCCAAATTCTTCATTCTTCCTGCATCTCAGACGCTCAGAAAGGGCTCTCCGTGAAGTCGCATCCAAGGTCTAACATACACTCGTCTGAAGGCCACAGGCCACCACTAAGTTTAGCGTCAGAGTGTAAGGCTACATATCTGTATCGCCATTTTTCTTATCTGTTAATAACAAAACATTCTATTTCTCTCAAGTGATGGACGTAGCAATGTTTTTATGTGCTCCACCACTATGTGTGCGCATATGGCAATGCGGCGTTATTATACATCGTGCATGTTAAGGATGTCATTTTCAGTGAAACTAAATAAATACATGGCTCGAAGCAGGCTTAGCTTGATTTGATCCTTGTGACATTTCCATGCCACCAGCATGTACACACGTTTACGCACGTGATGAACTTTTTAGAACACTATGTCGCATTTGGCTCTAACGCGAAACTGTTTGACAGCACTTTCAGACAACTTTTCTTAGTACGTCTCTGTGTTTCGCGTTGCATTCCTTGGCGTAACCAAATAAACGACCGACACAGGGCATGAATAAAGAAACCGAACGTGGATTCAGGGCACGATGAGAGTAAAGCAAAGGTGATGATAGTAAATAAAAGGTAGCATGAATATTCGAAGTTAGCATGACTGTACTGAAAAGTGACATATCTATGCTTTCTTGTGGAATATGGAGGTGAGGAGCCTGCGAATGAGCATTTTCGTCTCACTGTGGCTAAACAATCTTCCTGAACAGATGCTCAGTTCCACGAGTGTGAGGCTCCAGATGTCCGCCTCGCTAAAAAGACGCGGAGCTATCTTACCTGGAAAGCCCTGGAAATGTGCGTTGTCGATGCAGACGCTCAGTGCCTCCGCGAAGTGGATCAACCAATTGTGTTTTCGAAACAGATATGACTTGATTTAAAACCACAAATGAGTAAAAGAGCAGTGTATACTGAAGAGAGTGGACGTGTTATTGTTGAGCTTCATCTGAAGCTGAAGGCACAGAAACTTGGATTTCATATTTGTCACATCAATATGATTTGAATTCACTTCACAGAAACTACAACGCTTGAATTTTCCTTTAGGCGTGCCGTATTCATCGGTGAATCTACATGACGAAGTAGATCACCTGACGTTTCGCGTCTTGTGTGTGCAATGAAAGGGGTATTTGTCGGCGCTCAGTGGAGCCTGTACGTTCGTTCGCATTGCCAATTATCCACCGATTCGAACTACAAAGAGGACGTGTAGTATGCCTCTAAAAATAACCAAAAATACTCACATTTCCATGCATCAAGATAAACAACGTTGTGCGGTGCAGTCGGCTTGACGTGTCGTTGTAAATTGAAAATACTTGCGAATAATGCCGATTTGAAACACTCAGTAGAAAAGCGTTTGAAAGTAGCTTGTGGTCTGAAGTAACGTCAGCACTCAAAGAACAGCAGCGACGTCTGTTTATCGCCTAAAAATGCATGCCATACGCCATCAGATTTGGGTGCACTTTAGAGAAACCGAGGTGGTCGAAATTTCTGAAGCCCTCCACTACGGCGTCTATCATGATCACTAAGTCGTTCCAACTACGTCGTTCTACTCATGAGAGGAAACCGTCGGAGCGTTCTGAATTCTAAGAAAAGAGAGATGCTGCAACTTCCAAGCCACCGTGGCTGCTGATGGGCCGTCGAATGCTGCGCATGCCTCGTATTTTTCTCTCTTCCTTCTCTCCCACCCCGTTTCCTTTAAATCAGCGTGCTTCGAATGAACGCACAGCTTTTGCTGGTTGACGCCTGTCTGTTATTTGCAGAGTGGCCATGCCACGCGGTTTTGCAATGCTTTCGTATATTGTTCTAGATATGAATGATGAGAACTCGCAATTGCTGTTTCATTAGTACGTTGATTCTGCACGAGCTGGGCCAGCACCTAATGATGATTAGACTCATGTACAATAATATCCCGGATAACATAGGGTAAAATATCACGGTATCTCCTTTATCAAGAAACATGCATCCAGAACACAACATTGGAAGAAGACTGGTGAGAGCCAGAGTTATACTTCGTCAAGTCTCAAACGAGGAACGAGGGGTCATCTTTGTTCACATGGCTTCTTATGCCAAAAGCAAAGCTTTTGTGGCCATGGTGGTCAATGTAGCTGGCCATGTCGCCAACTCAGTGAAGGTCAGTACGAAAGACCCAATCATTGCCGAACAGGTGGCCATCGCCTTAGCACTCAAGATGAATAGCATTTAATTATATACAGTGATTTTGTGGCAGCACTATGGGCCTTCGCAAAGGGAGTGGTCTCAGAACGAACGTTGAGAATACTACATGGCAAGGACATTACACATCATCTTCTGAGAAAGAAAGAAGAAGCAAAGAAAGAAAGAAAGAAAGAAAGGAAGGAAGGAAAAAAGAAAGAAAGAAAGAAAGAACCTGTTATTTAATTGTGCGTTAACGCGTGGTGACAAAATGATGTGACTCACGGGAAACACGTGTTCGAGACTAGCTACGTCTGTAGAGGCTGGGATCATAGCGAACAGTCTGTGACCCAGATGGCACCCCCCAGACATTCGTTTGAAACACTTAGGTTTATAAGCAATTATATGAGAACTTTACACGTGGAGGAGCACCGTAGCGAGAACCCTCTCCTTGATACCGCCTATCCGCAGGCTGTCATGGCAATTTTGACCTAAAACGAGTCGACTTCTCGTGCGTTTTTTCCCTCTCGCCATCTGCTTGCGCAAGTGAGAACGTTTATGTAACCGTTTAGCCTGATTACGTATTCACTTGCGCTGATACAAAAAAAGAAATGACAGCATATCCACTGAGTGAATGATGATGAGTGGGGCGAAGCTTAGGAGGGTTTGATTGGCGAACCGCGAATCATCCGTTGGCTGCGTGCATCCATCCGTCTATCTGTCTACTCGTTCGCCCGTCTATCCATCTGTCTGTCCAAAGTTTTCTTTTTCCTTACCTCACAAAGACTAATGTATGTATGTATGTATGTATGTATGTATGTATGTATGTGTGTATGTATGTATGTATGTATGTATGTATGTATGTATGTATGTATGTATGTATGTTTGTATGTATGTATGTCGATCTTGTGAAAACTCCAAGTACAGCCATCTTGCATCTTTTCATCATATCTTTCATCCTTAAAACGAAAGGTGCCTACTATATACAGGAGACACACGACCCACGCCTTAAAGAGCCACTCACTAGACCCCATACCAAATTTGAGCTAGACTGTGAGAGTTTTTCGGTGTCCCTTGAGGGGAATTTTGCCACAAAAATTTTTTAATCGGTTCATTACGAACTGAGAAATTGTTTTCGTTAAGCAGCGTGAAACGAGGATGAGAGGCGGGGAGCTCGAAATTATTGCCGTTCCTCCGCGTAGCTTTCACGAACCAAATCTCTTCCCTATCCTCTCTGGCATCCGACCAAGAGGTCGCGGGCTGTCACAGAATGAGCGCTAAAAATGGGCGCGCCGCCAAATTCTTGCGATAACGCGCGAAAGAGACGCCGCGAGGTCAAAAGAAAAAAAAGAAAACAAACATCCAAGGCTCCCCGGGGGCGCGCGCTCTCCTCTCGGAAGCGTGGCTTCGCCGACGAACCTCCTCACCCCACAACGGCGGTCGAGCAAGCGCTGGAAAGTTCCAGAAGGAAATAGGCGTGGTCATACCGAGCTGAGTCATCTGCCGCACAGGGCGTTCCAACCGTCTCGCCCTCTTCCCAGCCTTCGCTGCGTATCGCGCCGACGAAATGATGAGAACCTTCTGGAATGTCGCGCGGAAGGTATTTAACCGAGCAGTGGAGATGAGAGATCAGGAGAAGACGGTAGTTAACGCCAGAGTGCGAAGGGATTCCGCCGTGTAGTCGGCGAAGGTTTTGTCCGTAGGGACGTAGCAGGAGATGAAGAGGATTTCCACCTGAGGAGTGAAGGCTCGAGCTACAGGCAAGAGAGTGTGTTTACCGCTATCGAGCGAAGACGTGTGGCGACAGCTGCGTGTGTGAAGCCGACTTGTTCGGGCGAAGAAGTTTGAAGCTTGGAGAGTGGCCAATTGAAGACGCGAGGTTTCCTGGAAGAGAAACTTCGAGGGCGCGGAACGACAACAACGCTGGACTTTGAGTGAGTGATTCTCGGAAGAGTATCATTCAGACTTTTGTTCCAAGAACTTTGGACTGTATAGGTTTTCTATCTCTTTAGTCTTTAAGTATCTTGGTTGTTCAATGCATGCGACTGCATTGTAGAGCGTATCGTTGTCTGTGTCCGTTGTTTTGAGTGTGGCTGATTGTACTGTGTAGTACGTTGTTTGATTGGTTTGATTGGTGACATATTGTATGCAACTATTGTGGAGTGTGCATTTTAGTGTATTGTTTTCTGTCTGCCATTATTGAGAATATAATTTTGTTTGTTTATCAACTCTCGGCTCTGACTTGTTCTTTGGGCCACAGCCGGCGTCCGCTCGCGCGCCAAAAAGGACCACTTCTAAATTGTCCACGCTTTCGTGGGGCGGTTCGGGGGGCCGATACTTCGACCCTTGGAATTAGCCCGGCGATCGCCTCCCTAATTAACGGGATCTGTGTGACAATTATTCTGGCGTCCGCGAAACAGGACTTTTTGGTGCACAGTGTGTCCAAAGTAGTGAGAAAGAGCCTCGAGTTGTTGAGACTGCTATCGGAACGATTTTGTGTGTTCTGCAGTGTTCTCCTTAACGAGTGCAGTGGAGTGTTCCGATAAACTGATTTAGGCAGATACTTTTTACACGCGGCAAGACTTTATTTGCAAGACACCATGGATCTCGAAAAGTTAGTAGCTCTTGGTGAGAAGATGGGTCTTTCTGGTTCCGAACTACGGAAGTGGGTAAGCCAGAAGGAGAAAGAGGCGGTGGAGAGAGATAGGTTGGCAGCTGAGAGAGCCAAGCAAGAAAAAGCAGCCGAGTTGGAACGACAGAGCTTGGCAGCTGAGAGGGCCAAGGAAGAAAAAGCAGCTGAGTTGGAGAGAGAAAGGCTGGCCGCTGAAATGGCGAGAGAAGAAAGAGAAGCAAAGGAGCGACAGCTGAAAGAAGAAAGAGAGGCAAAGGAGCGACAGCTGAAAGAAGAAAGAGAGCAGCAATTGAAGTTGGAGTTGGAGAGAGAAAAGTTGGCAGCCGAAAGGGCGAGAGAAGAAAGAGAAGCAAAGGAGGGACAGCTGAAAGAAGAAAGAGAGCAGCAATTGAAGTTGGAGTTGGAGACAGAAAAGTTGGCAGCCGAAAGGGCGAGAGAAGAAAGAGAGCAGCAATTGAAGTTGGAGCTGGAGAGAGAAAGACTGGCAGCTGAGAGGGCGAAAGAAGAAAGAGAGGAAAAAGGAACGGCAGCGACATCACGAGATAGAACTTGAGCGACTCCGTTTGCAACAGCGAAGTGAAACTCCTGTCCAACCTAGAGTTGAAAGCAGTGAACGGGAAGATCATAGCTTCCGCTTGAACCCAAGCAAGCTGCTCGTGGCGTTTGATGAAAGAAAGGACGACCTTGACGCGTACCTTCACCGATTTGAGACGATTGCGAAGAGCCAGAATTGGCCGGAACATCAATGGGCAACTGCTTTAAGTACTTGCTTGAGTGGTGAAGCGCTCAGTGTGTACGGTAGGCTGACGCCGTCCGATGCAGCCAACTATACAAAGGTGAAAGCTGCTTTGCTGAAGCGATTTAGGTTTACTGTAGAAGGATTTCGGGACAGATTTCGGACAGGAAAGCCAGCTGATGGTGAGACGGCTACGCAGTATGCCGCCCGACTTTGCCATTATTTCGACAGATGGATTGAACTTTCAGGGACAGCGCAGGAGTACGATGAGCTTAGAGAGCTCCTAATTAGAGAACAATTTCTTACTAGTTTCCACCCAAGCCTGTCGCTGTACTTGAAAGAGAGTAAGGCTGACTCACTCGAAGACATGCTTGAATTGTCTGATCAATTCTTGGAAGCGCAAGTTGGAACTAATTTGGCCAAGGTCAAGAAGGAGTGTCCCGATGATTCGAAGAAATTGGCTCCCGAAGAAAAGAAGCGTGCACCAGAGAGCATTCCGCGATGTTTTCTCTGCAACCGAATTGGTCATCGCGCGAAAAACTGTCGAACGATCTTTACGAGCCCTACGCCAGTAAAATGTTTCAAGTGTGGTCAGACTGGGCACAAAGCAGACGCTTGTCGGAATGGAGTGAGTCAAACTCACCAGGTATCCTGTGTGCAAGTGGCACCGAAATCTGATAATAATGCCGTCACCGATGGATTCGTAGAGTTGAAGAATGTCGAGAAAATTCCTATTGTGGGTGCTGTAATGTCAAAACAGCCAACCGGTGTTACGAAAGGAATACCAACGCTGCCTGGAAAAGTTGCGGGCAAAAAGATTACGGCGTTAAGAGATACCGGCAGCTCCACTGTTATCGTGCGGAGAAACTTGGTAGGGGAAAGCGAGTTAACCGGCAAAACGAAACCGGTTTGCTTAATTGACCGTACAGTTCGGATGCTTCCCGAAGCAGAGATTGAGGTTGAAACCCCATACTTCAGCGGGAAGGTTACGGCTCTATGTATGACGACCCCCCTTTACGACCTTGTCATCGGAAACATCGACGGGGCGCGAGGACCGAATGATCCGGAATGTTTGGGAGAAGACCTCAAGATAGAGCCCTCGCCAACCCAACGACCGCGAGATACAGTGGAGGAGCAATCGTGCCGGATCCCACTCGAGCCCAAGGTGAAGCCGCGGTGCAAGGGACTATGAATGATAAGATGATCGTGTTGAACGAGTTCACGGGCCGGGCTACTGGACTTACGTCGGCACGACCTCAACCGACCGACAGTGCAAAGGAGACGGAGTGGGCCAACCGGGCCAAATGTAGGGACATGAACAAGCTGGTAAATGAACAGACAGGACCCGTCGAACGTCATGACCCGTTAGCAAGGTCGGAAGTGACAACGATGGCTAAGACGCTGCCTCAGATACCGCCGTTGGAAAAGGCTCGCCGAAAAAGAACAAGGAAAAACAAGAAGAGATCGAGCGAGCACCGCAAGAAAGGACGCAAGCGCAGCTCGAAATACACAGGATAAGTGCGGAGGTGGAATCGGAATGTGTCTGGCAGGGCTGAGTGACATATGTTGTGTTAATGCTCTTGTTATCCTGTGCCGGGCTAATTCCAAGGGCCGAAGTATCGGCCCCCGAACCGCACCACGAAAGCGTGGACAATTTTGAAGTGGTCCTTTTCGGCGCGCCAGCAGACGCCAGCTGTGGCCCAAAGTGCAAGTCAGAGCCGAGAGTTGATAAACAAAACATAAATATATTCTCAATAATGGCAGATCAAAAAAATTGCCCGCTGCTTCCCTCGAGGGAACACTGAGGAGGATGCGGAGCCGCTACCTCGGCGCGCTTGCGCTCGCGGGTAGCATCGGGATCGGCCTCTCGTCGCCGACGCTTGCACTCAGCTTCCCGTTTTCGAAAGTCCGGGTCCTCTTGTCGACGCTTACGTTTCAAAGCGGCCGAATCCGGTGCTGCTGCTCAACGCTGACGTCTCTCAGCGGCTTCACGTTCTCTAAGTTGAAAATCTTCCGCTCGACGCCGACGTTTACGTTCGGCGTCGCGAGCTCTTCTCCGCGCTGACTTGTTTTCGGACGACGACTTGGTTGCGGTTCCGCCAACACTTTCGCCGGCGCTGGTCGAAGGGACGTCGATCATTGCGACCTCGGACGTCGACGCGCCGTACAAACCAACCGACGAGCGGCAACTGAGCGAGCGAGCACCGACCTTGAGTAATATATACAGCGCGACGGTGCATGCACTGTCAGCTGTCGAATGTTCGAGAAGGGGAAGAAGCGCAACGGCGCATGCGCGCGCGTCAGCTGCCGATGTTCTCGAAGCGCGACGGCGCATGCGCGCGCGTCAGCTGCCGATGTTCTCGAAGCGTGACGGCGCAAGTGCGCTACATTACACAGCTAGCGAATGTTCGTGAAGAGGAGAAGCGCACGCGGTGTGTAGAGGAGGAAGGGTGCACAGATGGTGGAGGAGTGAAGCGCGCGCGGTGTGTAGAGGAGGAAGGGATGCACAGATGGTGGAAGAAGGAGGAGGAAGCTTGCGGATGGCGCCGCACTACAAGCCTCGAGTATTAGATGCTCCGCATCTAAAACAACACACAAGTATGCACACTCCACAATAGTTGAATACAATATGTCACACACCAAACAAGGTACTACACAGTACAATGAGCCATACTCGAAACAACGGACACAGACAACGATACGCACTACAATGCAGTCGCATGCATTGAACAACCAAGACACTTAAAGACTAAAGAGATAGAAAACCTATCCAGTCCAAAGTTCTTGGAACAAAAGTCTGGATGATACTCTTCCGAGAATCACTCACTCAAAGTCCCGCGTTGTTGTCGTTCCGCAGCCCCCGAAGTTTCTCTTCCAGGAAACCTCGCCGAAGTTTCTCTTCCAGGAAACCTCACGTCTTCAATGGGCCACTCTCCAAGCTTCAAACTTCTTCGCCGGAAACACGTCGGCTTCACACACGCAGCTGTTGCCACGCGTCTTCGCTCGATAGCGGTAACCACACACTCTTGCCTGTAGCTCGAGTCGTCAACCCTCAGGTGGAAATCATCTTCTTCTCCTGCTTTGTCTCCATGGACAAAACCTTCGCCGACTGCACGGCGAAATCCCTACGCGCTCTGGCGCTAACTTCCGTCTTCTCCTGATCTCTCCCCTCGGCTGCTCCATTAAATACCTTCCGCGCGAGATTCCAGAAAGTTCTCGTCATTTCATCGGCGCGATACGCAGTGAAGGCTGGGGAGAGGGCGAGATGGTTCGAATGCTGTCCGCGACGAATGACTCAACCCGGCATGACCCTGCCCCTTTCCATCTAGAACATTCGAGTGCTTGCTCGGCCGCCGTTGTGGGGTGAGGAGGTTCGTCGGCGAGCCTACGCTTCCGAGAGGGGAGGGTCGCGCGCCCGATGAGTCTTTCAATGTTTGTTTTCTTCTCTTTTTTTTATCGTTGACCTCGCGGCGTCACTCCGGCGTCTCGTCGCGAGAACTTGGCGGCGCGCTCCTTTTGAGCGCTCGTTCTGTGACACTGCCCCCCACTTTAAGAATATTATCTCATAATATTCAAAACCACACAAACGAGCGCGAACAGTCACCACACACTTAAAGACTGTAACATAGTCCGTTGCTCATGGCACGTCACATTCACAGTAGATCACTCAATACAAATGTAGATTGTAATACAATCTCACAACACATGAAATATAACCACAGATGCAGGGGTACAACACTCCATCACATATTCCAAACAATACAAATGTACGAAGTTCTCTCATTACAACATTTACTATACTCTCATCATTACTATACATCACATCACCGTAACAAACATTTTGCCTCACTCGACATACAGTTGTGGCACAGGAAAACACTTACATTAACTTAACATGTAGCACTGTCAAACACATTCCAAATCGACTTCGACACCTATCCGGTGCATTTCGAGCGGCGCTTGCGCCCTTCTTTGCGGTGCTCTCTCGATCTCTTCTTATTGTTTTTGCTCGTTTTGTTCCGGCGAGCCCCTCCCAACGACGGTATCTGAGGTGGCGTCTCAGCCATCGTTGTCACTTCCGACACCGTTAACGGGTCATGACGCTCAACGGGTCCTGTCTGTTTATTTACCCGCTTGTTCATGTCACGACATCTGGCCTGGCTGGACGACTCCGTCATCTTTACATTGTCGGTCAGTTGAGGTCGAGCCGACGTAAGCCCTGCAGCACGTGAACTCATTCGATACGCTGATGTTCTCATTCGCTGTCTCTTGCGTCCAGGCTTCGCCTTGGGCTCGAGTGAAATCTTTCGCGGGATTGTTCTCCGCTGTATCTCGCGGTCCCTGTGTCGGCGGGGGCTCCATCTTCGGGTCTTCCCCCAAGCATTCTGGATCATTCGGCCCTCGCGCCCCATCAATGTTTCCGATGACGAGGTCGTACAGGGGGGTCGTCATGCATAGAGCCGTAACCTTCCAGCTGAAGTACGGGGTTTCAACCTCAATCTCTGCTTCGGGAAGCATCCGAACCGTACGATCAATCAGTCAAACCGGTTTTGTTCTGCCTGTTAACTCACTTTCCCGTACCAAATTTCTCCGCACGATAATCGTGGAGCTACCGGTGTCTCTTAACACCATAACCTTTTTGCCCGCAACTTTTCCAGGCATTGTTGGCATTCCCTTCGTAACACCAGTTGGCTGTTTTGCCATTACAGCACCCACAATTGGAATTTTCTCCCCATTTTCAACTCTACGAATCCATCTGTGGCGGCATTATTACCGAATTTTGGTGCCGCTTGCACACAGGATACCTGGTGAGTTTGACTCGCTCCGTTTCGACATGCGTCTGCTTTGTGCCCAGTCTGACCACACTTGAAACATTTTACAACCGTGTGGCTCGTAAAGATCGTTCGACAGTTTTTCGCGCGATGACCCACTCTGTTACACAGAAAACATCGCGGAATGCTTTCCGGTGCATGCTTCTTTTCTTCGGGAGCCGATTTCTTCGAGTCTTCAGGACACTCCTTCTTGACCTTGGCCAAATTAGTTCCACCTTGCGCTTCCAGGAATTGATCAGCCAAATCAAGCATTCCTTCAAGTGACTCAGCCTTCCTCTCTTTCAAGTACAGCGACAGGCTTGAGTGGCAACTAGTAAGAAATTGTTCTCTAATTAGGAGCTCTCTAAGCTCATCGTGCTCCTGCGCTGTCCCTGAAAGTTCAATCCATCTGTCGAAATAATGGCAAAGTCGGGCGGCATACTGCGTAGCCGTCTCACCATCAGCTGGCTTTCCTGTTCGAAATTTGTTTCGGAATCTTTCCACAGTGAATCTAAATCGTATCAGCAAAGCAGCTTTCACATTTGCATAGTTGGCTGCATTAGTCGCCGTCAGCCTACCGTACACACTGAGCGCTTCACCACTCAAGCAAGTACTCAAAGCAGTTGCCCATTGATGTTCCGGCCAATTCTGGCTCCTCGCAATCGTCTCAAATCGGTGAAGGTACGCGTCAAGGTCGTCCTTCCTTTCATCAAACGCTACGAGCAGCTTGCTTGGGTTCAAGCGGAAGCCGTGCTCCTCCCGTTCACTGCTTTCAACTCTAGCTTGGACCGGAGTTTCACTTCAATGTTGCAAACGGAGCCGCTCGAGTTCTATTTCATGCTGTCGCTGCCGTTCTCTTTCCTCTCTTGCTTCTTTCGCCCTCTCAGCTGCCAGTCTTTCTTTCTGCAGCTCCAACTTCAATTGCTGCTCTCTTTCTTCTCTCGCCCTTTCGGCTGCCAACTTTTCTCTCTCCAGCTCCAACTTCAATTGCTGCTCTCTTTCTTCTTTCAGCTGTCGCTCCTTTGCCTCTCTTTCTTCTTTCAGCTGTCGCTCCTTTGCTTCTCTTTCTTCTCTCACCATTTCAGCGGCCAGCCTTTCTCTCTCCAACTCAGCTGCTTTTTCTTCCTTGGCCCTCTCAGCTGCCAACCTCTCTCGCTCCAACTCGGCTGCTTTTTCTTCCTTAGCCATTTCAGCGGCCAACCTATCTCTCTCCACCGCCTCTTTCTCCTTCTGGCTTACCCACTTCCGTAGTTCGGCGCCAGAAAGACCCATCTTCTCACCAAGAGCTACTAACTTTTCGAGATCCATTTTGTCTCGCAAATAAAACCTTGCCGCGTGTAAAAAGTATCTGCCTAAATCACTCTATCGGAACACTCCCCTGCGCTCGTTAACGAGAACACTGAACAACACACAAAATCGTTCCGATAGCAGTATCAACAACTAGAGGCTCTTTCTCACTACTTCGGACACACTGTGCACCAAAAGGTCCTGTCGCAGACGCCAGAATAATTGTCACACAGGTCCCGTTAATTCGGGAGGCAATCGCTGGGCTAATTCCAAGGGCCGAAGTATCGGCCCCCCGAACTGCACCACGAAAGCGTGGACAATTTAGAAGTGGTCATTTTTGTCGCGCCAGCGGACGCCAGCTGTGGCCCAAAGAGCAAGTCAGAGCCGAGAGTTGATAAACAAAACAGAATTATATTCTCAATAATGGCAGATCAAAAACAATACACAAGTATGCACACTCCAGAATAGTTGAATACAATATGTCACACACCAAACAAGATACTACACAGTACAATCAGCCACACTCGAAACAACGTACACAGACAACGATACGCACTACAATGCAGTCGCATGCATTGAACAACCAAGACACTGAAAGACTAAAGAGATAGAAAACCTATCCAGTCCAAAGTTCTTGGAACAAAAGTCTGGGTATACTGTTCCGAGAATCACTCACTCAAAGCCCAGCGTTGTTGTCGTTCCGCAGCCCCCGAAGTTTTTCTTCCAGGAAACTTCGCCGAAGTTTCTCTTCCAAGAAACCTCACGTCTTCAATAGGCCACTCTCCAAGCTTCAAACTTCTTCACCGGAAACACGTCGGCTTCACACACGCAGCTGTTGCCACGCGTCTTCGCTCGATAGCGGTAACCACACACTCTTGCCTGTAGCTCGAGTCGTCAACCCTCAGGTGGAAATCATCTTCTTCTCCTGCTTTGTCTCCATGGACAAAACCTTCGCCGACTGCACGGCGGAATCCCTACGCGCTCTGGCGCTAACTTCCGTCTTCTCCTGATCTCTCCCCTCGGCTGCTCCATTAAATACCTTCCGCGCGAGATTCCAGAAAGTTCTCGTCATTTCATCGGCGCGATACGCAGTGAAGGCTGGGGAGAGGGCGAGATGGTTCGAATGCTGTCCGCGACGAATGACTCAACCCGGCATGACCCCGCCCTTTTCCATCTAGAACATTCGAGTGCTTGCTCGGCCGCCGTTGTGGGGTGACGAAGTTCGTCGATGAGCCTACGCTTCCGAGAGGGGAGGGTCGCGCGCCCGAGGAATCTTTGAATGTTTGTTTTCTTTTCTTTTTTTATCGTTGACCTCGCGGCGTCACTCCGGCGTCTCGTCACGAGAACTTGGCGGCGCGCCCTTTTTGAGCGCTCGTTCTGTGACAACTGCTTCTTCTTGCTTCCTACTTACGAAAATTATTGAAGACTGGACCACCAGATATCCTAGTGGCGTCACAAGAGTCGGGTGACAGTGCATCCATTCCGCATTCGGCCCGTAGAACTGATATTTGGTTGCACGGGGCGCGTCCAGTGGGAACTACGCTGCGTTTGAGCGGCAGGGGAATTTCGGTCGCTGTAGAAAGCGGATGCTTCGGTATGAACTAGCGATAACGCAGCGCCTCCAGAATACCATTCACCAATTTTATTTCGCAGAACATCAAATCAACGTTTTGTTCACTCTCTCCAGACGCAACAAAATTGTCTTTCGACGACATTTGCAGTGTAACTAGCTGATAAGAGGCCAATTTTTTTTATTGCGGTAGCAAATAAATTGACACTCTCAGCTAAATTTTGCCGACAGTGTTGGAGTTCCCGTCACTCACCGCATATGTACACGTATCTATATATATGAAAATGCAAGAAACGAAAACAAATGGCAGATCCCATGTGCAGTTGTAATCGACGATATGCGAAGCATGAATGAGGAACGTTGATATGTCACTCTAAAATCAGCACAATGTAATGAGGTGGGGCTAAATGTTGCCGTACACGACTTACGTTTCATGATAATCTTGTTTGGATGTGTCGTTTTTCTTCGTCATCTGTTCAGCCACATGATGCCAAATTTAGTATACGTGGAGCTAGCGAAACGGCCGCGAGCATGCTATGAGCGTAGTATGTTGTCCTTTTTTTGAAATGACACACTTGTCAGCACTATCATGCTTGCAGCAGTGATATACTTTCGTTATCCATTGACGTCACGTAACACCAACTTTGGTATATGTAGAATTGGCAAAACTGCCGCGAGCACATCATGAAAGGCCCAAAATACTCCAATGTAGCGTTGGCGCGCGTGCATGCTGGGCACATGTGCGACGCTACGTTAGGAAAACGCGAGCACTGTATAGTCTGACGCCAGGTGCGACCACTGCGACCAGCGTCCGTCGGCGCGGCCCGACGGCAACCGGTGCAAAATGGGACGTGTTGCCCTTCGCACCGATGTGTTACCCAGACAGCACTGCATCTCCCTCTTTTCATAACGAGGAGACGCCGGACGCACTGAAACGTGCATGCGTCAAAGCAACGCGGTGCAGCGCGCTCCTGCGAGTATATGGCAATACCGGTGTGACGCGACAAAATGAATGCCGGAGAGCACGCGCACCGCGTCACGTCGAAATGTATTGGCGCCTTGACTGTGGTATGTAGTCATGTTCTCACATGACACGCATCTCATGATTATCATGTTTTCACCAGTCACAGACCTTCGTCATCCATTGCCGTCACGTAATTCAACGTTTGGCATATATGAGGCTAGCGAAACGGCCGCGAGCACATCATGAGTGTCTCATGTAGTCATGTTGTTACATGACACGCATGTCATGATTATTATGTTTGGATGTGCCATTTACCTATGTCGTCCGTTCGCGTCACGTAATACCAAGTTTGGTACATGTGAAGATAGCGAAACGGCTGCGATCGCATGATGAGCGTAGCATATAGTCATGTTGTTACATGACACCCATCTCATGATTATCATGTTTGCACCAGTCATGTACCTTCGTCGTCCATTCACGGACCCTAATACCAGACTTGGTATATGTGACGCTAGCGAAACGGCCGCAAGCGCATCATGAGCATGGCATGTAGTCAAGTAGTTACATGATACGCATGTCATAATTTTCACGTTAGGGTCGGTTTTTTGTGTTCGGCATGCAATCATGTCGTACCATACCAGCTTTTGAACATGCCTTGTGAGCGAAACCACCGCAAGAGCTGAAGGACCATGAAATGTAAATCATGGCATTCATGACATACATGTCACGATTTTCATGTTATGACTAGCCAAATATGTTCTTCATGCTGTCATATTATGTCATACCAAGTTTGGTATCGATACCATTGTCGAAACGTCCAGGAGAGCTAAAGTCGTTGGTGGCTAGATAGATAGATGGATACGCTGAAAGTCGCCGAAGTTCTCCAAGAAATACTTCGCATTTAAAACCCTGGAAATGACACGGCCGCGCGAGACCGAACGTGAGACCTCTGCGTCTTAAAAGCGAGGCGTGAACCACTAAGCCCCAGAGGCGTACGTCATTTACTGTTCAAGCGGCAAGCTACCTATATCTACCACACACCGCTGCTAACAGGTATCTCGGGGGGAATGGTGCTTTCAGCATTACCAGCAAGATGACGCAACGAGCGCTCGTGTCGCCATATCGCGCGGCGGCACGCGCTCTGATCTCCTACGCCTACTTTGCAACGCTTGGAAAGGGGGCGCGACGCGCCCTCGCGTGCTCTTAACTCTATGCTCGCGCACACTTATCTCGCGGTGGGGAGGAGGGGAAGATTGTACGTCTTGGGGGGCCTCGGGCTTTACCTGGAACGATTCTGATGTAGTTACCGGTCGCCAAAAGGTCACTGCAATCATCGTAGTCTTTGTTTGCGAAAAGTGCGTGCTTTTCAGACACAGCGAAGTAAAAACTTGGATGCTTATAGCTATGTTCAGAATAAGTGTGCAGATATCTGTACCTGTCAGTACGCTTCGTGCGTCATATCTGCGCGAGAAACGTAGGGCACGTTTCGATCTGCTTTCCATTCTACGCGTGACCTTCCAATTGGTTGCTATCACATTTATGGCTTCGCCTTTGCGGCAAAGCTGTCACTTTTTTAAGACGACAATCTTTCTTGGGTACCTTCAATGCAAAAATATTGGTCTATTTGTCTGTGTGTTTGTCCACCTTTAACGGTACCCTAAACTGCACCAAAGTGACCAAACAATATTCCAAACGGCCGACCCTATCCGCAGCACCCACCAATATTGTTCAAGTTTCAGTGTTCATACTTGTGCGATTGTCCATTAAAAAGCAATTATTGCGCATACTTGAGTCACCATAACAACCCGTCATTATTATGTACGTGTATTTTTTTACTAGAAAACGCACAGATAGGTTTTTTAAGGATCGTAGCCTTTATAACGCTGCGCCGGCCATGGAACGCTTGCACGAAGCGGCAAGTGTTTCCAACGCTTTGCTAAAACGACACGGTGGTGGCACCTACCCATTTCCTTGCGTTCTACACCTTATCACCACAGAGTCGGGTTTGCCAGGGTAACTGCCAGATAGCGCTCATGTCTCACGTGTGACCAAGGAGAGAGAGATATATATATATAGACTTTATTAATTTCTGGCAGATTGCTGGGATGGGCTTCTACCTAGGGGCCAACGGAGCGACCGTGCCTCCCGGCCGCTTCCTTGGCCTGCTGCATCGTACAAAGTTGTTTGTCCAGGCCCGAACTGAGCAGCGCAGTCCGCCAACGCGCCCGAAGGTCTTCATCGGAGGCCGCGACCCCAGAATTTCTTACTAATGCTGGACATTCCCATAGGATATGGTCAAGAGTGGCTCTGGTGGTACAGTACTGGCATAGATTAGAACTATAGACGTCGGGATATATGTGGTGCTTGATGATAGGGTTCGTGTATGTGCGTGTTTGTAGCCGCCGCCACTGAACGAACTGTGCCCGATTTAGCTTGGAGTGAGGCGGAGGGTACTCCCGCTTTTGCAGTCGATAGTGTTGAATTATGTCATTAAATTTAGTGAGCCGATCGTCCCATTCCCACACTGGCGCAGAAAGGTCCGTTTGGGTGGCCGCCTCGTCTGACGTAACTCGGAACGTAAGACTTCGAGCCACGTTGTGCGCCACTTCATTCGGACTGGCCTCCGCGTTACCTAGTGGTGTGTGGGCAGGGAACCACAAGATGTGTACGTATCTGTCCGCCTCGTGAATTTTGCCTGTACTAAGAATCCGCAATGCCTTGGGGGAGATTCTGCCGCTGGCGTAGTTTCGAACGGCTGTCTGCGAGTCGCTGATTACGCATGAGGTGTTAGTGTGGGCTGCGGTCATCGCGATGGCCACTTCTTCTGCCGTTTCTACGTTCCATGTGATGATTGACCCGCTGCTTTTGCACTGTTGTGTGTGGTCTACGACAGCAGCCACGAAGCGGTGACGTTCCTGGTAGCATGCTGCGTCGACAAAGACTGCCTCGTGGTTGCGCCCAAACATCCTTGACATGGCCCTGGCTCTACTGACACGTCTGCCCTCGTTGTGTTCAAGGTGCATGTTTCTTGGTATGGGTGGTACGGATAGCTAGGCACGGATAGTGCGTGGTATGTCGTGTTTGTCTCCGTGTTGAGTGTGGTAAGAAATACCGAGATTACATAGAATCTGGCGGCCTGGCTTAGTCTTGGCTAATTGCTCGAATTGGGAGATTTGTTGCGCCTCAATAGGTTCCTCAGGGGTATTGTGTAAACCAAGTTGAAGGAGTAGTTTGGTGCTGGTGTTTTGAGACAAACCTAGCGCTTGTTTGTAAATTTTCCTAATTAGGCTGTTGAGTTTTACTTTTCTGCGGTGAATCATCGGTGGTACGCCGCCATGGCGTACCACCGATGGTTCACCGCACCGACAGTGGGCATAGTGGCAGCGAGTGGGCATAGTGGCAGCAACGAGCACACTATACTAAAACGATGCCTTTTTTTGACGCAGCTCCTTGTCAGCCTGATCGGACCCCCGCTCTGCGCAAGTACCGTTCCTGGTTTCAGCGCTGCATCGCCTTCTGACGTGCCATTCTGCCTGGAGGGTCATGTGGTCTTCGGTGGCGGCACGCCCCTGGACTTTCCTATCGCCCCCGCTCCCGTGCGCGATAGTTGCGACGTGTCCACCCGTGTGCCTTATCGAAGATTCCACTCCGCGCCCTCCTTCAACGCAGTCATCGATCATCCAATCATCGCCAACGCAAGACATGCGACGTCCCGCAGCGAAGCTATAAAGGAACCGTCCATCAGCTTCAGCTTTAGTGGGCATAGTGGCAGCAACGAGGACACTATGCTAAAACGATGCCTTTTTTTGACGCAGGTATGTTACTTTTCTGACGCGTACGTAGTCCGTAGCGATGACCGTTTTTTATTGCTGCTGCTCTGCCCACAAGTGTTTGTTTTGTCAAGTTAGGATGCAGTGTTTTCCTTTAACAGTATTTTACTGTGTGGTGATGTCGAACCTAATCCCGCCCCCCCCCCCCCCAAAACTGCACCGGGAACTAATAACCGGCCGCATAGCACTCGTCCCGCTACTCGTTCATTCGGGAATTCTATTTCGACCCCTGAGCTCGGTGCACGTTCCCGAATAGCTGATTGTTCTATATCAGACAAACCCGATGTCGCTGCTTTGCTTTCACAACTGCTGGCTACTCAGCAGCAAATCGCAAGTGATATTGCTGACATTAAGCTCCGTTTCGACAACCAATTTGATGCAAACGAGTCTCGGATATGTGCTTTGGAAATAGCTTCCACGGGTTCCAACTCCAATTCTGCTTCTGTTGGGTCGCCTAACGCATGCATTGCCGAACTCGCTTCCAAGATTGATGATCTTGAGAATCGTTCACGGCGCAACAATATTGTAATTTATGGACTGGAAGAGGATGCCTTCGAAGACGGTGGTTGATTGGCAACTAAGATTGAGGCGTTTTTTTACTGAAAAGCTGCAGATTGAATGTCCTCAGATTGAACGTTGTCACAGACTCGGTAGACAGCAACTAGATCGTTCCCGTCCTGTTATACTTAAGCTTCTTGATTATCGGGATAAACTGACCACATTTAAGAACGTTGCAAAGCAAAGGAACTAAAATTTATATTAACGAAGATTTCTCTCCACGAGTTCGCGCTCTGCGTAAAAAAATGTGGGACGCCGCAGCTTCTTTTCGTGATATAGGGTGTTCTACTAGTTTGAGGTTTGATTACATTCTAATAAACAAAGCTCGGTAGTACTGGGATGAAACACTGAATTCCCTTGTCAAAGCACCTAGTTTTCCGAATAATTCCGATGCGATGCCCTTCCCGGCTGCATCCGGTTCGGAACTACGATCTTCTCCTGGTGAACCTTCCCCGGCAGCAGCGCCTGTTGTCTCCGGTTGACGTCGTCCCGGCAGGAATGAAAATTTCGTCCTTCTAAACCTAAACGCTAGGAGCATAATAAATAAATTGCTTAGCCTTCTCTCCTTTGTCTCAGCGTATTCGCCTCACGTCATCGGCATTACTGAAACGTGGCTACATGATGGTATCCTTGATTCCGAGTTCACTCGCCCAGGGTACACAGCAGTTCGCACCGATAGACTCGTGGGGAAAGGGGGCGGTGTTGCTATTCTTATCCGTTCGGACTTAAAATTTGCTGTGATTACAGGCCCAGCCGACACAGAGTCTGTTTGGTGCAAGATTTGCCTCGAAAAATGTGCAATTGTCGTTTGCGTTTTCTATCGGCCTCCTGCCCCGAGTATTGAAACATTACAGATTCTTAATAACTTCATGTACGAGCGCAATTTTAGTGCGTCGAACTTCATTTGCATGGGCGATTTTAACGCCCCAGGTATCCACTGGCCTTCCCTTACGTGTGATGGTCGCGAAAGTAATATTGCAAGGAACTTATAGACTTTACAGTATCTTTCGGCTTAACTCAAATTGTTCATGGTGCCACCAGGTTGAATGCTGTTCTCGATCTGGTATTTTTAAGCTCCGACCTTTCGGATAAAGGCTTTGACTATGAAATAATTGATGGCCTGTCTGACCATCAGGCTGTTCTCGTTTCCCTCGCATGCGTAATCAATAAACCGCGATATGTTTTCACTTCGTTTCCTGACTTTGAACGTGCGGATGACCTTTCTGTTTTAGACGCTTTGGCGGATGCGTACGACGACTTTGTGCTACTCAGCACTTCAGGAGACATTGATACACTAACTACCACTTTTGAAAATCTAGTAAAATCATGCATTTCAGAGTTTATCCCTACAAAGACTAAAAAGAAAAAACACTAATGTTCCCTGAATGACCCGCGATCTTTTACACTTATCTCGTAAAGTCCGAAGACTTCGGCGCTGCAAATCATCGAGCAATCCAGAAAGCATTATCACGTTTACTTATGCCAAGAAGGAACTTCGAGAGTAACAAAATGTAGCTAAAAATTTCTTTTTTTTTGTGTTCAGCTTCAAAGTTTACTATCCGACAATTCCCGGAAGTTCTGGCGCTCGGTCCTGCCTCGCGATGCTTCTCGTAATTCTTTCAAAATAAACGATCGAATCATTGATGATCCGGCGGAAATTTTGCACACTTTTAACTCGTTCTTTCAGTCTGTCTTTACAGTCGACAATCTGGTTGTTCCTTCTTTTTCCACCTTGAATCCAACGTCTCCAATCAGTGATGTAGTGATCACTGAAGAGGGCGTGCTAAATCTCGTACTTAATTTGCACACTAAAAAGTGTAATGGACCCGATGGTATCCCCAACATTTTTCTCGTTCGCTACTCCCTTTGGACCTCTCAATACCTTACAATAATTTTCTATAAATCCGTAAAATCTGGAACCGTTCCCAGATCTTGGAAAAACGGCAAAATAGTACCTTTACATAAATCTGGTGACAAGCAAGTTTTCAGCAAAACAGGCCCATCTCTCTTACCCCTCATTCCTGCAAGCTATTAGAGCATATTATATACAAACAAATTATTGCATTTCTCGAATCTAACAATTTGTTGTCTAGCTTCCAACATGGATTCAGACGAAGTTATAGTACTGTTACGCAGTTAACCGAATTCGTGCACGACATTTCTAGTAATATGAACATTGGTAATCAGGTTGACGCACTATTCATCAACTTTTCGAAAGCGTTCGACACTGTACTTCACTCTAAATTACTACGCAAATTAAATGCCACATTAAACAACCCGCGACTAGTTACCTGGATTTCTAATTTTCTTTCTGAGCGCTCGCAATACGTTCGTTATAACTCAACTGACTCTGACATTGTTAGTGTTAATTCAGGCGTTCCACAGGGTTCTGTACTTGGCCCGTTACTGTTTCTACTGTACATAAACGATTTGCCTAATAACGTCACCTGTAAAATTCGCCTGTACGCGGATGATTGTGTTTTGTATGAACCCATCGACTCTCCTGAAGCCCATTATCGTCTAAATGACTCATTTACTAAATTTTGTGAATGGTGTGCAACCTGGCAAATGAGTACAAATTTTAACAAATCTGTGCTTATGTCTTTCACGAATAGTAAGTCCCCTTCCTGCTTCACGCACTCGTTTAACGGATCCACCTCAAAAAAAGTAACAGAATACAAATATCTTGGTGTTGTTCTTTCTAGCAATTTATCTTGGTCTCAGCATATTAACTTTATCTGCACAAAATCTTTAAAAAGTTAGGTTGTTTAAGACGAACACTGTCCCAATCCCCCAAAAGCACTAAATTACTAATGTATAAAACACTGATTCGTCCTATACTTGACTACGCATGCCCCGTATGGAATCCACACAAGCAGGGTGAAATCGATAGAATTGAGGCCATTCAAAAAAAAGCTATCAGATTTATTTGTAACCGCTATGATCGCTAATTTTCACCTTCCCTTGCCCTGTCTTCTCTTCAACTAACCACATTACGCATGCGCCGTCTAAAGGATTCTATGAAACTTCTTTACTGTTTAATTAACTCGGTCTATCGCATGTCCCACAATACCTACATCTCATTTGCCTCGCCATCCACAACTAGAAGTAATCACCACCTTAATATCAAGCCTTACCATTGTCGTACTAACACATTCAAATTTAGTTTTTTTTTCCTTTCACTGCCAAAATGTGGAATCAACTGTCCGGTGATATTCGCTCCCTTCCGCTCGAAAATTTTTTACTTGCCCTTGCTGACTTGCGTTAAGTGTTCTTTTGTTTTATTGCTCTGTTGATCTGTTTGTTTGTTATTTTTCTTTTTCATTCTGTAAATGCTCACTCCTGCCATAGCCCCAAATTGGGGGCTGCAGTATGTATAAATAAATAAATAAATAAAAAATATAGGTGATGTGACTTAGAACAAATGATTGCATCAAACGGATGATGCTAGCCTCTTTCATGCCTTTGTGTTTATTGGTAATGCGCCTAATGAGGCACATCGTGTGGCACTCTGGCTTCAATGTTGTGGACTGTCTCTCCATTGGTACCCTTACTCTCTATGATCAAACCTAGCACTCGGATTTTGTCCACGGTGGGTATGACGTGACCATCGCTTGTAGTGAGATTTATATCAGCGTGTGCCTGCGCTCGGAGATGTTGTTTGGGTGGCCGACCTCTAAGTGTAGGGTGATATAGCAGTAGCTCAGATTTCTCCGCCGAGCAGGATAGTCCAGTTCCTTGTAAATACCGTTCGACTGTGTCAACCCCCTCCTGTAATCTCTGTTCAATGGAACCGTCACTGCCGTCGCACACCCAGAGGGTGATGTCGTCGGCGTAAATGGTGTGATCAAGTCCTTGGATGGTCTGAAGTTTTGAAGGAAGACCAATGAGGGCGAGGTTAAACAACAAGGGAGAGATCACGGAACCCTGCGTTGTGCCCGCACTTCCTATGGTTATTTCGGACGACCTGAGTGCTCCCACAGTGATCGTGGCCGTTCTGCCCGTAAGAAATGCCCTTATATAGTTGTACGTGCGAAGCCCCAAGTTTAGGGTATTGACCTGATTTAGAATGGTGCTATGCGTGACAGAGTCAAAAGCCTTCTTGAGATCAAGACCAAGTATGCCCTTAGTGGAGCGTCCGGTACTGTCTATGATGTGATGCTTAAGCTGCAACATGGCATCCTGCGTTGAAAGATTCCTGCGGAAGCCAATTATGGTGTGTGGGAAAAAATGATTGTCTTCGAGGTAATTTGTCAGTCTAGCCAGGAAAGCGTGTTCCATCTATTTGCCTATGCAAGATGGTAAGGAGATGGGCCTAAGATTGTCAGTATTCAGTGGTTTGGCTAATTTCGGAATTAGAATCACCTTGACCATTTTCCAATGCGGGGGCAAGATTCCGGTGTTCCAGCAGTTATTAATATAGTCTGTGATATGCATAATCGACTCATCGTCCAAATTGCGTATCATCTTATTCGTGATGTTATCCGGACCTGGTGCAGATTTGGTGTTAAGTTTTTGTAGGGCGGCATAAATATCCGCTTCGGTGAATTCTTCGTCTAGAGTGGTGTTGGCCTGGCCCGCATAATCTGGATGCTGCTGAGTAGGAGCCTGAGAGATATATTTGAGCTCTACCTCCCTAAGAAACTCCTCGTCGGTGCCCTTGTAAGCATGTATGAGTTTGTTGATGGTTTGTCGTTGGGCGGTTTTGCTGTCTTCTGGATCGAGCAGGAACCGTAGAAAATGCCGTGTTTTACTAAAACTTAGCTGCCTATCCATCGCATCGCAGGTTTCATCCCAGTGTTGCCGGCTTAGTTGTGTTGCATATAACTCTATCTCTGTGTTGAGGAGTGCTATGCGTTTCCTGAGGTTCCTATTGTGCTTTTGTCTTTTCCACCTCTTTTGGATCGATTGCTTTGCCTCCCACATGTGAAGGAGCCGCCTATCGATCTCTTCGAGGTGTGCCTCGGGAGGTACGATTCGGGTGGCATTATTAATATCTTGTTTAAGCGTGTATATCGATTCCTCTATGTCGCTGATGGGTTGGACCTGGTTCTCACGTGATTTGCGGAACTAGTTCCAGTCTACCAACTTTAGCTGTTTTCCCGTGGGTTTACGTGGGCCACCTTGAACATGTACCTCGATGATGTACCGGTCGCTACCCAGGTCCTCTAGGGTATTTTTCCATGTGGCTGCTGATGTGTTTCTCGTGAACGTCAGATCAGGCGTGTCTTTACTGGAGCTAGTGCTCACACGTATAGATGTGCTAGGGTTGGTGATGAGAGTTAATCCGTCTTTCTGCGAGTCAAACCAGAGGGTCCTACCTTTAGGAAACACATAAGAGTATCCCCAGTCAGTGTGTGGTGCGTTGAAGTCCCCCGCTATTAAGATGTTGAGGACGCGTTTAAAGAGTGTGAGAAATCTGTGCTTCTTTTGTTTAGGGTTGCTGTATATGTCTAGTATAAAAAGACTTTCCTGTGTCTTGCGTTGCGGAACGAGTTCAATAAATATATTGTCTATATTGGTAATTTCCGTGTCGTGTTGCGTGAACGTGAGGTTTCGTCTAACTGGAGTGGTAAGGACAGTCGTCTCCCCGTTGGCATGTTCGATCGAGCGGTAGCCTGCCAATTTAGCGAGACAATGTGTCTCCTGCAATAAAATGATATCGGGCTTAACTTTCCCCTTGAGGTATTGGTGAAGAGTTGCTTGCTTATTCGCGTAGATTCTACAATTCCATTTAAAAATTGTGTAGGCGTGATTTCTAGCTATCATGAGACGCAGGGTGTAGGAATGTCGCCGGCTGTATCACACTGAATGCCGACGAGGAAGGTTGCTTTACATTCGCTGTGGGGTCCAGTCCGCTAGGTGACAGCGGGGTGATTCTAGCTTTCACAGCGATGAGTCGCTGTTGTAGGTGTTCGTTTTGTTGCTGGGTAATTTTAGCTATAGTCTCTACGCGGTCAGTAAGCGCTGAGATCAGTCGGGATGCGTTGCTCATCCACTCATTTAATTCTTTGACTTATTGCTGAACTTCCTTCAGGACTTTATTCTCGGGCGTCACGCATGCAAGTTTGTCTTCATTGGCCTTGCTTTCGGCTCTGCGCTTGGGAGGTGGTGGTGTTGTACCTTCCTCCATTTTTTCACTGGGTGTAACAGCTGACAGCGGTGGTACTACTGGTGGAGCATGTTTTGTTTTTTTATAGTGGTGTAACTCCTTCTTGAGGATCCTGGTTTCCTCTCCTAAAGCTGTCATTTTCTGGTTACATTGTGCTAACATCTGCTTTAGCTATTCTATTTCAGCCTCTAATTTATCAAGTTTACCTTGAGAAGCGGCCTACTCAGACCCCGAGCGCGCCCCTTTGACTACGTCTACCCAGCCCACCTCGAAGGTTGCGCCAGGTCCAGATGTACGGCTCCGAGATGTTGACTGCGATCGGGAGCGGCGCCGGGAGTGGGGCCGGGGGCGAGACCACGACCGAGATCGCGACCGAGATCTCGACCAGGCTTTCTTTCCGGGCTTCCGGGTAGGGGTAGTGTCCCGCTGCTCGAGGCTGTTGTCGAAAGGCATTGGCTTCGTCGTGTAGTCTTCATATTTTTGTTGTTGTCGCTCCCATCGCCGGCGTTTCACCAGGTACGGCGACTTGTAACGTGTCCTGCATGCCTTCTCGGCCGTGTGGTGGTTGCCGCCGCATAGTTGACAAGTGGGCTGGCATTGGTGATCTTGCGGGGGGTTGGTCGTACCACAGTCACGGCACACGTGGTCTTTCGGGTTTGGGCTTACATCTGCGCGGTGGCCAAGGCGACCGCATTGGTAACACGTCTCTATCTGCTTGCGGTAAAGGGAGCACTTCAACATTGCCACACCGTATCGAACGTATGTTGGCACGCGAAGACCAGCGAACAATACGATCACCGTCGTTGTGTTTCTGAGGCGTTTTGCAGCGATGGCTGTAGGGTTCTTTATTGTAATAACATTAGCCGTAATATCTCGGGCAGTATCTTCCAACGGGATATCACGTACCACGCCTTTTGACGTACCGTCTGGTGCTGCTTCATATGCGCTGGTATCGTACGTCTTGTTGCCGACCACAATGCGAGAGATTTTCTGGTATCTATCAGCATGCGCCTCGATGGGTGTGCTCACAACAATGATATTTTGCTGGAAATTTGGGCATATTGTGTCCTCATCTTGGGCGTCACTCGGAATTTCAGCGGCGTGGTAAATGCTAGTCACCAGTCGGGCGGCTCCATGATCGGTGAGTCGAAGGCCGCCTCTAGGTCGGATGATAATCTTGTAGTCACCTCGGTGCAGTGGAGGCATCCGGCTTAATCTTGTTCTTTGACTCAGGCATTGCTCACGCCGTTTTCTGCTCTTATTTCGTTGAGAATCCGCACCGGGTTCTAGTGATTTCCCACGGGTCGACTTCTTTGATCCTACGGTGCTCCATCCTGTACATTCTTCGAATTCTTCACGGGAAATGGGTTCTCCCTACACAGTGACCTCCATTTCTTCTTAGAAAGTTGGACGCGTCAAACGCGCCGACCGGCGTTTCTTGGTTCCCGCACAGTTAGGCCGGCCTAGGCAGCAGCGTCTCTGGCGCTGTGCTGCCAGTGGCTTGGCAGGCGTTAGGCGTAGCTCTCCCGCCAGCGTGGTTGACAAAAATGCGTCGGTAAAGGTGTCAAAATCCAAGTCTCCACCTGGAACTTGGTGCCGGGCGATTTCGGATGACAAGCTGAATACGCGGGTACCAAAGTCTTGTGGGCTTCTAGGTGACTTTCACTGCAAAACATTCATTGAGAGCGAGAGAGAGAAATAACATTATTGCGTTGAAAAAGAAGGGGTTTAGGAGCTAGATCGGTGGGGCCCCATGTCCAAGGCTCCACTGGCCTGCGCCGCCTGCCGGACGTGGTCCAGGAGTGCTAGTTGCACCTTCGGGTCCGAGCTAGCGGGGAGTGCCTCCCATTGCTCCAAAGAGTTTTTCATTCTATACATACGCTGTAAGCGATCAAGTTCATTTGGCCATTTAGCACAACTCCACGAGATATGGTAAAGGGTTGCTGGCGAGTCGCGACACCACGGACAATCGCGCCCATACAAAGTTGGATGAATTTTGTGCAGTCGTAATACATTTTTATAAACTCCCGTTTGAATTTTACGGAGGTCTATGGCGTCTTCCCCTTTAAGAGATTTGTGGTGGGCGCCATATTTCTGCCGCTTGCATCACTGGTGAGCAAGAAGCTCTCGCGGAGCCATCCGAGCCGGGTCGTCTTCCTCCTCCTCGCGAAAGCCGTCGTTGCTGGGTGGTGGTAACAGCGAGAAAGGCTGCTGCTCCGCTCGGTTCGTGAGCGCTCGAGCTAGAGCGTCCGCCCTCTCGTTACCCTCTAGGCCTGCAAGTGCAGGGCACCAGACCAACCTATAAGTGTTGCTCAATTCGCCGCCTAAAAATTTGCAAATGTTTAATGGGAGGCGGCCTTTCTGAATAGCCGGCACGCCTCTTGCGAATCTGAGAGTATGGTGATGTACGTCTGGCCGTCGCCGCGCTCTCGACTTTTAATCGCCATTGCGATGGAGAGACACTCGGCCTTGGTGATCGATGTAGTGTACAGTGATGCGCTGGACGCCATGCTTCTCGTGTAACTGCTTACCATTGTTACGACGCAGCGCTTCCAGTTATACCTGGAAGCGTCAACGTACAGCACGTTCTCATTGCCTCTAATTTTCTGATCCATTTTACACGCTTCTCTCGCCTTTCGTGATGCCGCTCCTTGGTCATGTTCCTGGGAATAGGGGCGATCGAAATATGTCGTCGGACTGGGTCTGGTACGTCCACCAGCTCCTCGTCCGAAGTTTTGGGTTGCGGTGTTATACCCGCCCTCATCAGTATCTCTCTTCCCGACTTCGTCTGGCTGAGGCGGTTGCGCTGAGAGATCAATGTTGCTGCCTTCAGTTCAGCGTACGTGTTATGCAGGCCGATCTCGAGAAGCCTCTGTGTTGGAGTGCTTATCGGTAAGCCTAATGCTGCCTTGTACGCCCCTCTGATGATAAAATCCACTTGCTCTTCCTCGCTCTTGTTCAGCGTGTGGAAAGGCAAGCTGTATGTCAATTCGCTCATTACGAGCGCCTGCACTAAACGGACAGTATCGCTTTCTTTCATGCCTTTTTTGTGGAAGGTGATCCTCTGAATCATCCTAGCCACTTGTTTAGTTGCCGATTTAAGAAGACCGATAGTGGGATTTGCCCTACCGTTGCTTTGAACCCAGAAACCCAGCATACGTGCGACAGTGAATTCTTTAATTTTCTTCTTTTCGATTTCAATATCGATTCTTCCGTTACTTTTTCAGCGTTTGCTATGTATTCTGATCAACTCCGATTTTTTGGGTGCGCAGCTGGGACCACTGGTTCCGGCAAAGTTTTCGACGGCCAGTGCCACCTCTTGCAGAGTCTGCTCTTTGCTGGCCAGGGACCCCCGTGTGGCCCACAGAGTAATGTCGTCCGCGTAGAGGGCATAACCTAGCCGACGCATGGGGATAATAAACAACAGAGGAGATATTATGGCTCCTTGAGGCGTTTCCTTGTTTGACATTCGGAATGGCTCAGACCTGACGCTTGAGATACCAATTGTCGCCTCCCGATCGGTGAGAAAATTTTTTACATAGTTATATATCTTTTCCCTGCCACCAATTATATTTAGCTCTGAGAGTATAGCTTCACCAGAGATATTGTCAAAAGCTCTCTTTAAGTCTAGAGCAAGCAGCAAATGCTCTCCACCTTTGGGAACACCCTTGAGGTCCTCTTCTTGTATTAAAAGGAAAGCGTCCTGTGTTGAGAGACCACTGCGGAAGCCGAGCATGGTGGCTGAAAACAGCCCCCTGTTCTCTATGAAATTCTGAAGTGTGGTCTGAACGACCCGTTCGAAAAGCTACGCCATACATGACGTAAGTGATATAGGTCTGAGCGCCTGCAGGGAGGGCTTTTTTCCGGGTTTCGGAATGGTTATAATTTTGGCGGGTTTTCATTCTGCAGGGACCTTTCCTTTGAGCCAATAGTGTTCTTTGAAATGTTTTGTCATGCCTTCAATGGCTTTGTCGCTAAGGTTTCTTATCATCGCATTCGTAATGTGGTCTTCACTGGGGGCTGTGTTCCTCTTGGCTGTCTGAGCTGCCGCAAAGACCTCCTCCTTTGTTATCGGCTCGTCTAGTTTCTGATTTCTAGCTCCGCTGTAACTCATGTGATTAGCCGAGTTACTTGGTGGACTATCGCCAATATATCGCTCTTTGAGGGCTTTCACGAGGTAGTCGTCCGTGCTCGGAAATGTTTCTGCGATTTTCTGCAGTGTTCTGCTTGTCGTGGATTTGGACTTGTCTGGATCAAGAATATTTCTTAGGATGGACCAAGTTTTCGCGGTGCTCAGTGTGTTCTGAAGCGAACTGCAGAACTTAACCAATCCCTCGGTAGCCAATTAGCTTGCATAGTCATTTGCTTCCTCTGCAAGAGCAGCGATCCTACGCAGTAGTGTCCTACTCAGGCGCTGACGTTTCCAACGCTTTAGTAGGCTGCGCCTGCTCTCCCATAGGTATAGCAGACGGCTGTATAGTGCTGGCGTCTCTACGGTTCTGGCTATTTTCTTCGTAGTGATGGATGGCGTGTACCGACTTTATGTACTCAGACCGTGCCTCTATTGAGTTCGGTACAGAGTCGGGTGGAGGATCTCGTTTCCTTAACTCAGTCCAATGTGTGATCGTCGCGTCGCCTATCAATCTGCGTATTTTAGGTGTCGATATGGAGATGCTTATAATTTAACGGTCACTTCCTAGATTTTCTTCCAGGTTTGTCCACGACGCGTCTTTGAGGTTGAAGGTGAAAGTGAGGTCCGGGAACGTGTCTCTACATACACTGTTGCTCACTCTCGTGGGCGCGATTGGGAGAGTTATTAAACTCAGGCCCAGCCTAGACGCAGCATGTTCGAGACGCGTTCCCTTCGGCGAGTCTTTTGGGTAACCCCATGTGGTGCTGGGTGCGTTAAAATCACCCAAAACCGATAGGCGGTCCTTGTTGCCTGCGATTTTAACCGTCTCAGCAAGGAGCTCATTGAAGTCTTCGCCTTTGTCTTTTGGAGGACTGTATAGGTTCACTATGACAGTCTTCGCTTTGCCTCTCTTTTGGGGGAATAAACTGACAATTTGGTGATTGATCTGTAGCGTTCCTAATTCGTTGAAACCGGAGCCGACACGACGCGCGTCCACTCACTCCGACTAGACTGCCACAGTCAGGGCGCCAATCTGACCAAGGAGGATTAAAAAAATTGCTTGAGTGGTAGCTCCCGCAATGCCTTGCCAGCAGAAGTGAAGCCATATTTTGCCACTGCCAAGATGGCGGAAACATGCTCTTTTCTGATAACGCCCACTTAGAGATTAGGTGGCTTTGATATGTTAGTGTTAATTTTACGTTAGTTTTATATTAAAACAGTTGTTCCCCACTAGAAAACACACAAAAACGAATATGGGCGAGTGAATACCCCAAGTACTTTGCGTCTAATTAGAGGCTCACTAAGGAAAACTAGTAACACTAAGACGCACTTGGAGCACTATGTGACCCGAAAAAGTTTCCACATTTCAATCGTTGGACTTGCGAGGGAAACGCTCCGTTCTTATTCGCTGATCGGTGATACCTTATTATGCCCTTAGTGAGATGGCCGTCCGGATCCCGAATTTTCGCCATTAAATTGACGTGACATCACATAGGCTGTCCTACACCGTGTAAGTCTAGGGTTCCAACGTTTATCAACCAGTGTTGACAAATGCACTGAACAGCTTACTTGACCAGCCATCAAAGTTAAGAAATACTTACATATATTTCAAGAGCTTATCACAAAAGGCAGCCATTCTTACTTCAGCGCCTTCAAAACAGCCGTAAAGTAGCAGACGAACAGGTTATGGGAAGTGCCACCAACGGTGAGTGGTTGAACGAAAGCGGGGACACGCGCTCCCACAGGAACCCTGCTATCTGGGCAGGTCAGGAGTACAGTAGGTTTTGCGTAGGGTCATTCGTACGCGCACGTCATGCCGTCATTATCTGGGCGCGCGCCCGCAAAAGAAAAGAAGAGCAGCGTTCATCTTGATGTTTGACCCATTTCCGCGGTGCGTAGCGTTGCAAATTTTGGCAGGCGTGATGTTTGTTTAAAAAAATTGGCTAACCATTTGGAGTACTGGGTACTCTACTATGGGAGAGCATAAAGCCGTCCCGAAGGCCTTCTGTAGATCATGGACGCCTCACCTACGCATTCCGCTTGTCAGCTCAAAATTGTCTAACCTAGTGAGTGGTCCTTTAAGGAGCTTCGCCCCTAAAAAAGAACATGCGTGTATCGAAAACGTGGCTAACCACTTAGAGTACTTATTACTTTACTATAGGAGAGCACATAGCCGTCCCGTAGAAATTCAAGATGAATAAGGGACATTAATCTGATATGCTGCTTTTTCCCAACACAATGAGCGGGTCAATTTATTGTACCCCAATAAGGGTGCTAATGAACCTTCTTGGGTTTTGCATCCCACATGACTTGTGAGTGGACACGAAAGTGCGGGAAGTAGTCCTTAGTTGCTTGGCTCCAAAAAGCTCACCAAACCTTTTATTTTCTTACCCATCCCGGCTGGTGGAACGAATGCCAATGCCGCTACCCGGTTAAATGGCAGGAACTAAGAAAACAGTGTGGTGACAGCGCAGGTAATAAATGCAATATTTGCTTGCGTACTGCAATCATTTTTTGAGTCTACCTATCTATTTATCCAGCAGTCTACATCTGGGTGCTCTCATCATCACCCCCTTCACTGGCGTACACCAAAATTAGTACAGGAGGGTAAGATAGTTTGGCAAATACGTCTCGCTGGTCATCACATCAATAATACACAGATTTAGTTGCGCGTCTACAGCAGCCGTACGGACGCAGCCAGCCATCTATTCGCAATGGGAGGCTGCGTCCGTACGGCTGCTGCGGACGTTCAACTAAATAACTCTAATATCACAGTCTCGCCTTGCACGTCGTCAAGAACGTTTCAAAAAACAGTGGCACATACACACCCGGGGAAGGAGTATTTGCCCTGGGATGCAGCTATGTGCCACAGGTGATATACGTTTCATATCTAACCAGAACAGTGAGAACACACATAACATTAAAAAAAGCAGCATATCCATGGAGTGAATGATGGAGTGAAGGGCGAAGCATCCGTCCGTCCATTCATTCTTCCTTCCGTCCGTCCATGCGTCCGTCTTGGTGCCCGTCCGTGCGTCCATCCGCCCGTCCGTGCGTGCGTCTGTTCGTGCGTCCAAACGTTCATACCTGCATCCATCCCTGCGTTCGTCCATGCATCATCCGCCCCTGCGTCGGTCCATGCGTTCATGTGTCCATCCATGAGTGCGTCCATGCATCTGACTGTGTGCCCGTTCGTCCATCTAGTAAGCACTTCAAGTACTACCATCTCGCATCGTTCCATCATATATTACACATATAGAAGCACCGCCATCCATCGGACTTTCCAAGGACTATACGAGAGGTAGCAGGCACACGCACACTTCCTTACGACTTGCGCTTCGTGTCTACTTCCCACCTTTAACCACCTCGAGTTCATGGTATATACTACAGGTTTTCCCGCTCACTTTAATCCAAGTGCCAGCCTAAATAATCTGCACGCCATTGAATTAATCTGAACGCCGAGCTATTTAATCCATGTGCCAAACATTTAATCCAAGCGCCAACATATTTAATCCAAGTGCCAACTCACTCAGGCCGCCTGCCATTGAGTTTAATCCAAATGTCACCGTGTTTAATCCAATTGCCAATGACAACAATTAAGGTGCCAGTCAGTTTATTCCACGCACAAAAACCAGAATACGGGGCGTAAAAACGGCAGTGCAGTTGAAATGCAATTCCTACAGTATAAAAGACAATAGTCGGAAGGTAGAATCAAACATTATTATTTGTATTCGCCGGTAGTATTGTTGAAAAAAATTACTGCCGTGGTTCGCTTAAGCCATGTTTGGAGTGCTTATACTTTGCTATACGCAAGTTTGTATAATGAGTGCTTGGCCCAGGTGAAATAAATTTAATGAAAACGAGAAAAACGCCGGAACATATTACTGAATATATTACAGTGCAATGAAATTCAGTATCCGTCACTGAAGCTCATAATTGGCTTTGGTACACACTACAACATTACATGACTAGGACAGGTCATGTAATGCGAACGACACACTATGTTTATTGGAGTGCCGGAACGCCTACTAAGAGATTAAAAGCATGGTCGCGGGCAGCGTGAGGTCAAAGACAGCTACATAATATGAAATTAGGAAGCCGTCGCGCGACACGTACTGTGAAATAGAGATTATTCCAATATGTTTTTTTCCTGTAGTGAACATAAAACGTAAACTGATCATCCTGATGTGGCAATAGAAGTTTTATTTTACATTATTGTATGCTCCTATTTTTTTTATTTAAGCAAAGTTAAATGTCTCCAATGATACGAACAGTACTGATTGTTCGTTTAGCTTGTTAGTTTTGTGACGTACTTGACGAATGCGATGAAACGAACACAAAGGAAACAAAACGATAATAACACGCAACTGACCTTGGGCCTAGCTTTCTTTTTTCTGAGTACGTGTTTTTTTTGCGTGGCATTTTGCCCCTCATCGCACATTGGAAGCTTGCAGATTCAGTGCAATCACTAAATTATTTGTTCTGTCCCCCCTCTCTAACTCTACACACACGCACCCCCCCCCCCCCACACACACATATATATATATTTATTTATTTATTTATTTTTTTAATATACCTCAAAGGCCACCCATATATATATATATATATATATATATATATATTTGATTTATTTATTTATTCATTTATTTATTCACTGATTGTTACTCTCGGCATTTCTTTCTCCAGGGCTTCCTTTATTTGCTTCAATGTAAATGTACAGTTTTCGTCGACAATTCGTCTCAAAGTACTCACGACGTCATCTCCAAACTTGCTTTTTGAACCCCCATCATGCTTTGATGTTTCTCTGTCGGTAGCGGCAATTGATGTTGCTGGTTTAATATATATATATATATATATAAATATATATATATATATATATATATATATATATATATATATATATATATATATATATATATATATATATATATATATATATATATATGTGTGTGTGTGTGTGTGTGTGTGTGTGTTTGTGTGTGTGTGTGTACACATACATACATATACAGGAAAACAAGAGTGATTACTACTAATTATTCTAGAAATGCAACATAGGCACAGGTTAGTGTATTTATTAAAACAGAACTGTCTCATAGGGCTCGGAGACGGATGTTCACAAGTCATCCTCACGCAAAGCGACAGACACGAAAGAGAAATTGTGCCGATCAAAAACCGCGCAGTCCACGCGCTGTATTTGTTGCATGGAGTGGCGAGCTGCATCCAGCAGCAAAGAACACCTGTGCTCCTTCTTCATCATGCCTTGCGGTGTCACTAAAACTAAATTACGACGTTCGCTCAGGTAGGCCTTCACGTGTGATTTGAATTTCGAGAAGGCTTCTTCTATAGGATTAAAAAAGGGACTGTACGCTGGCAGGCGCCTAATAGAGTGCACGGAGTTAGCCAAAGCCGCCTGTTCTGCTCGAGCGTGAGCAGAAGCATTATCAAAAAGGAATACAGCTTCGGTATTTGGTTTATCACGTTCTACGCGGGCCGAAAAATCACTGAGGAAGTCATTAAAAACAACCCAATGAACTTTGTCCACCACAGTCCAGTGAATAACTTCATTTGCGGACATGCATGCTATCATGTTCAAGTTCTCTCCCTTTGTCGTTGTGGGCAAGTGCATAGCTGGTTGTCCTTTAGCTGCCCTGCCGAAGTTACTGGAACACCAGATATTGAAGTTAGTATCATTCAAATAGAAGCGGCAAACACGCGGTCCATCAGACGGCAGCCATTGGGCGTACAGCATGCGGCTGTGCTTGATATTGTCACGGTTCCGATCTGTGGGCCTCTTGCTTCACTCGCTTCATCGAGTAGCTGTGGACATCCAGCAAGCGGTCGACTGTACTTGCACTGATTGTTACTCTCGGCGTTTCTTTCTCCAGGGCATCCTTTATTTGCTTCAATGTAAATGTACAGTTTTCGTCGACAATTCGTCTCAAAGTACTCACGACGTCATCTCCAAACTTCCTTTTTGAACCCCCACCATGTTTTGATGTTTCTCTGTCGGTAGCGGCAATCGATCTTGCTGTTTTAATGTTGATTTCTAGAGCGTCGGCCAGTTGCTTTAGGTCACCGCCACGCCTGTAAACGTCCACAATCCTAGCCCTGTCGACCACCGATACTTTGCTGTTTTTTCGACGAGGTTCGTCGGGGTTCTTAAAATGTGGTCCTCGTTTGCGTCCAGCCATGACTTCAAGCAAAGCTCTCTCTTCGTCTGCAAATGTTCCCGTATGAAAACACACGTTTCAAGTAAACACGCTTCAGCTACACTAAGCGTCGTCGGTTACATGAAAACCGGAGTATCTACTTTGATGCTTTTATAACAACTTATTTCCACATGAACACGAATTAATGCAAGTTTGGTATTTTTAAGTGATTATTTCTGATTTCAAGAATGAATGGATATCATCTGTCGGTCACTGTTCTTCCTGGGCTGAGCAGACGACTGCGGTAGCCTCAGCGCATAAGTAGCCAAATGCCGTCTGCTCAGCAGACGACACGAATCTATGCATATGCGATGGTGTAGATGGTTAACCGGAATGAAGCAGTCGCAATGCAATAAATACTAACATGAACTCTATGAGCAAATACATTTAAGTACCCATACTTGCAATTACTACTGACTGTTTTTTTTTATTTTGAAGCTATGATACCGAAATGTCAAGGGGAGGTCGCACTGCGCACTTCATTTCATAAGCGCTACCAAGTATAGCCGAGGGAAAAGTTCTTGCTGTGACGCCATGTTTACGTTATTCTAACATTTATACTATATATAGTGACTAACTGTGTGTTTCTAGCGCATGCATTAAACTGACTGGCACCTGAATTAAAGTCATTGACAATTGGAATAAATACGGTGGCACTTGGATTAAACTCAATGGCACGCGGCCTGCGTGAGTTGGCGCTTGGATTAAATATGTGGCGCTTGGATTAAATATGTGGCGCTTGGATTAAATGTTTGGCACATGGATTAAATAGCTCGGCGCTCAGATTATTTCGATGGCGTGCAGATTACTTAGGCTGGCACTTGGAAAAAAGTGAGCGGGAAAACCTGTAGTTCACTGTATTCATGGCACTGCAGCCCAACGCTCGCTAAACCTTTCTAAATCAAGGAGGTTATGCCCAGTGTGTATAGGGTAGCAGCCATTTCTTGTCAGATAGTGCCCAATGTACATGCCAATGGCTGCTAATGGGGAATGAGAGAAAGGAGAATTCGGCTTTTATTAACGCGCACGCTGCGGATTTTAGGGGCGAAGCTCCGTGAAGCGCCACCCGTTCGTTCCTCGTAGTCGTAGTCGTAGTGTGTAACCAGTCTTACGTTTTCACCTGCAAGGTGCTTCCGGTAGGAAATTTCTCGTTTGCGTTGTTGAGCAATAAAAAAATTGGCAGCATATCCACGGAGTGAATGATGGAGAGTGGGGCGAAGCATTCGTCCGTCCATTAACTGAAACCCGAATTCTCCTGTCTCTCATTCCCCATTACCAGCCATTGGCATGCACATTGAGCACTATCTGACAAGAATGGGTTGCTACGTTATAGTCGCTGGGCGTAACCTCCTTCGTTTTAGAAATGTTTAGCGAGCGTTGAGTCGGAGTGCCATGAATACCGTGAACTAGTATGTACCATGAACTCGAGCTTGTTAAAGGTGGGAAGTAGATACAAGGCGCAAGCCGTAAAAAAGTGTGCGTGTGCCACCTCTCGTTTTGTCCTTGGAATGTCCGCTGGATGGTGGTGCTTCTATATGGGGAATATATGATGAAAAGTTAGTGTTGAATAGATGGATGAATGGACACACAGACAGATGCATGGGAAGACGCACGGATGACTGTACGGACAGATGTACGCATGGACGGACGCAGGGGTGGATGAATGGATGAACACCGGGATGGATGGGACGCACAGATGGACGTGCGGACGCACGAACATACGCACGCACGGACGGGTGCACAGACGGACACATTGACGAACGGAAGCAAAAACGAGTAGACGGACGGGTGCTTCGCCTCACTCTCCATCATTCACTGCGTGGATACGCTGCCATTTTTTTTTATTTTTCAACAACGCAAAGGAGAAATCTCCCACTGGCACCACCTTGCAGGTCAAAGCGTTAGACATGTTACGCACTTCTACAAGGGACGAACGGGTGCCGCTTTAAGGAGCTTCGCCCCTAAACGCTGCCATAGAATGCAAACAATAAAGATCAGTGTCCCAGCAGAAATAAAACCATACCATTCTGCGTGCCAATGAAGTATTTCACCAGAGAGCCGCACCTCGCCACTGATATGCGTTTCAAATAGAGCCTAATGTTCGCGTAACGTCGATTTAATTGCAGCACTTGCTGAACAATTTTTATAAACATTACATCTGTACTCCTCTAATGCAGCCGTCATGTTGGAATAACGTAAATTGTAGTTAGGTGCCATTCGCTAAAGCTGATCTGTGTGGCTGTGTTGACTGCTACCATACTGGCGCCCTCCAGCGCGAACCTCAGCGCGTCTTATCAGATTACCACTTCTGATGTTGCAAATGTTCATGTTGCTGTAGAAATTGTAGCGCAACTGTAAACAACTGCTAATATAAACACATGCGGCTCTTTAACGTATGTCACTGCGTCGATTTGTACATACAATTAGCACCGCTTCATGCCGACTGGCTCAATAAAAAGTAATATCTACCTACCATCTGTATGCTTCAAATACCATTGATTCTCAAGGTGGGTGGTATCTGCCAATTTTTTTTTCATTATTGCTCGAGGACATAATTTTAAGTTTCAAGCGACCAACAAACTAGCTGCTCTTGGAAGCCTAAATGCAAAACGGTTGTACATACGTTTAGGTTTTTGTACTCTAATATCTATACAGGCCGCGGCGCAGATAAGGTCGAAGGAGCTTAAAACAGGCGTTTGTATCTATAGTTTAGGTGCGGAGCGCTTCAGGGGGACCAGCTATCGTATGCTGTTGGATGGTGTGATTGTGAGCTTTCGTCGTTGCTTGGCGTAGCACAAACAAAATCATACATAACATACTGGGGGGGGGGGGGGTGAAGCATGTAAGAAAAGCTGTTGGCTATATACTACCATTTCCACGCTAAAGGAGTGTTTAGGAAAAAATAGTGACGCAGCCTATTTGAATTACTTGTTAAAGAGAATGCCTCAGGCAAACATAGAACGTGTCATCAGCGCGCGCAGCGGTTCCACGCGCACCGATTTACGCGACCATCTATTAGCTTCGCTGTTTCATCTCTATTCGCGAAGCGGAGCTGGTTCACGTGATTGCTGACGTCTTATCTCTGTATGTTTTGCGAACAGTTCTTCACGCGAATTCAGATATCTTACTGTGGCATTGTGTCGGTTGTCAATGAAATACGTTAGCCAAGATTCATCCACAAAAGTGTCTAATGAGCCCTGCAGCACCAACATGCATATCATACTTTACAAGAATAATTCACCCTCCATAATACAAATGCATTTAAAAGTGCCGGAATTATCAATGTAAGGTCTCACAAATTCTTACCCCTCAATCGTCATGTTGCCGTTTATACACCAAAGGAACACGCACGGATCAGAAGAAAGGTTGTAATCATTGTGCTTCCACTCTGTACCATTGTATATGCATGCTAAATAAAAAGAGAAAAAAATGTTAGTTTTCATTCACATAATTTTTGTAACACTTTTTGAGTATACTGCTGTGATAAGTATTTTGCACACGGGAGTTTGATTTGCGTGTATGCCAACAATGGAGAGTTATAGTATACCGGGCTTACCGTGATACCGGGTGTATTGTGATACCGGAATCGAAGTGCGCATGCGCAGATACGTATGTCACTCCTACCACTTCCCATACGCGTGGTATTTTTCATATTTCACGCTACCGTGGTATCCTAGGTGTACGTAGTGTACGTAAACATGGCGGCGCTCTCGGACGCCCGCTTCGAAGTCATTTTGGCATAGTTGTTGAAAGATTCACCTTGTCCGCCGCAAACGACTGTTCAAAGTGGCTTTGCTTGCCTTCAGTTAGCTTCGATGACCGAGTATTACGGATAAGTTGGCGTAGTTTTTGAGATAGCTTCCCATTACGAACGCGTCTAGGCCTAACTACAACATCCATGTAAACAAATCGCCAACGTGGACGTTTTCACGTTTGGTGCGTGGTTCATATTTGTTTACTTTTATCATCACTAAAGTAATCTTCTAACAATGCTTCGCGTGGTGGCATAAGCAAACATTCTCGTTTTCTTTTCATTTTCACTGTTTATCTTATTAACCATCTAATAGGTGGCGCCTCCATCCCAGCTGGGGCACGTAAACCACGTAAACGCTATTCCGCTAAACTATAGGACGCTGCCCACAACGAACGTTTGCTGCACGGTAACGCCATTTCCTTAACCTACGCTGTCACGCTAACGCTAAACTATAACTGTCTAATGTAGAGGCAGGACACTACTTTAGGCGTATTTTCGAACGCTAATAGGCTGCACTCATCGACGTTTCAGTGTTATAACCATTCGAACTCACATCTTAGGTGACAAATGTAGCTTCAAACTCGCATTAAGCCCTGAGCATGCTGTTCCTTTGGCGCCTCGTTCCCCAGCTTCCGTGAGTGCTAACCATGTGCGGCTCGAGCGCCGGGAACAACGCCACCGTGGTTTCACCGCCCGGCCTTTTGGTGTGGTGCAAGCGATGCGACGATTTTCTGAGCACGTAGCCATGTGTCCGAACATGCCCGGACACGGTCAACACCTCCTTAAATTCTTCAAGCCGGCGCCTCAGGTGACATGACGTCAGCTACGTCAGCACTCGCAGACCGACAGGTGCTGCGTGGGCACGCCACTTTTGGCACTCCTCTCACAGTGTGAAGCAGTTTCATCGCGACATAGTACAGGTTTACGCCAATTGATCTCAGCAATATTGTTTTCTCTCACCTTCGAATGTCTTCTCAAACAACACACGGAGCGTACTGCTATCTATAAGAAACTTATCAGAATATTGACATAAAAGTGTTAAATATACATGAACATAATAAAAAGTACAAATTAGACATAATCGTTATTCCGGAGACAAAGTTTTCAATTTCTGTGCTTTCACGACAGCTTTCGCGTTCGCTTTCGCAGCAGCGGCTCCATCGTTCCACTTTTTGCAGTAATTATTTAGCATAGCATTTGTTGCGCATTCGATCAACAGTTTTACTAGCAAAGCGGTTTCATGACCATTCGCACAGCCCGCCAGTTTCTCAAATCCTGGCAGGCTCTATTTCACAAGCTGCTTTACAATACCTTTGTGATTTCGTGTCTGCAGATAGCATGCGAGCTTTTTTTTTCATTCTGCAGCAACTTCCAAACAACAACTTTAGTGTGCATCACTACAGTCACAACACAGGCGTTCGGAAATTTTAAGCCACCCAGATTGAGACTTGCTATAAAGAATTAACGTCATCATCACACTCAAGGTGGAAACTGTCAGCAACCAAGTTCTCTTGACAGTAGTTACACTTCAACGTTTTCACTACAGAGTTTGTGCAGAAGCCGCTGACACAAGTAAAAACAGCGATGCGTATGCTTGAGGTGTCAAGGTCCTCAGGTTTTACAGTAATTTTGAAGTCCTGTTGATTTGTAGCTGTTTCTACTGGAGGAGTCTATACACCAATAAATCGTCACTGCTCATAGGGGGAGGAGTATTTTGTAGGCGAGTCCTGCTTTCACTCTCATACAGTTGTCTAATGCTACAATAGGGTGATGGCCACCAGCAATTCGTCTGTACTGGCCAAGTCGATTTTTTTAGACCATCTGTCTAAAGTTGGCTGAGAAGCACATTTTCTTAACGAAACTCGCCAACACGGTACTTGGTTAGCTCAAGTAGTGCTTAGGTGAAATGCCTGAGAGCAGCACGAGTTTCTCGCGTGAGAATTCCGTTGTCCTTTTGATGAGATTCCCAAACATCCTGTCAAGCGACAAAAGCATCGAGAAACTCCAGCTTAGGGTCTCTGTTTAAGCAATAAACCGGATCTTCATAAACATCTGTGGTGGCAGCGTTTGTGAGGCGTTTTAACGTTGATTAAAATGTACTAGCGATGGACTATCCTGATAAATTTTGCAGTTTCATACCATAAAGCGTGAAAGCTGCAGTGGGCATCCAGAGCCTTGGTCACAAAAACACTGAATATTTGTAGAAACAGTATGATATTCTGCTTTTCCAAGTTGCTAGGATTTAGCGCTTTTGAAGATAGCCAATAGCCATACTTCAAAAGCTGTGAAACCTCTAGTCTGTGCGGCTCGTGGAGGTCTTTGAACGATGCCCACTGTATGCAGTCCGGATGAAAAATCTGGAAATGTATATGTTTTTTTTTCAGGATTCGTTTGATTTATCCAGTTACTCCGAATGCACTTTTATAAATGACCAGAATTGACAACATAAAGCATAGGTCGTGTTGCATCATTTGGATTTGTGTACACAAGGCTCAGCTTTTGTGGGTCGAAAAACATATTGAGTGCCTTGCAATTTATTGCGTTGTCTGAAACTACTGGAAGAACCTATAAAACCAATTAGTACGTTTTTCAGGACAGTATAAAGTGTGTGAGCACTCATTGTTCGTGCAGGCGGAATGTGCATGACATCGCGAATAGAACACATTATGCTTTGCAGCATAAACACATGAAACAGTCTTTTCACTGTTGGCCGCCATTCCTGAAGTTTTCCCGCCTTTTATACTGAAATAAGGCTAGATATGAGTTTCGTCGAGCATGAGAACCACGTAACTTTCATGCGGCTCTAGAAGCCTCTGCTCAATGTACCTGTGAAAACTTTGACTCGCTGATTCAGCGTCAGGAGAAAACTGGAATGAGGAGCAAACATTTCTACAAGTGCTGGGATGTGGCATGGTGAAAAATTCTGATCCTTTCAGAAACTTGTAGGTGTGTGGAGATACGGTATGCAGTATACAAGTGACCACCACACTTTCGGAAGAATACTGCAACCGTTTTTTTTCAAGCAACACCCTTTGTTCTTGCAAGGATCGAATGACCTGTTTCTTGTGGTTAATGTCAATTAGTTCAAGTTGCTCGAGAAGGCTACACACTGCATCAGAAAGACCTTCTGGGGAGCATTATTCATTGAAGGTGCTTTGAAGTGTACTTGGGATGTCAGTCAGGACGTTCACAGTACCAATGCTTCCTGGCAGGACAATCACCTATACGACCTAATTTGATACCATGACAACATACACTGATACTCAGGTCACTGAAAACAGAGACAGGTGACCGCAACACTGGCATGTTCTCATCGACAATATTTAAATATAGGGCACAGTTTGGGTTCTGAATAACAGTCCCCTCATCTGGATCAGATACATTCTTCAAACATTCTAGAAGTTCAGAAAGCGAAGAAAAAGAACGTTTCTTTTCTTCATCGCGATAACAAACTTCCGATTCTGCGATGGCACGAGTGATTTCAACTGCTTCTCGGTGCATTTTTATTCGTTTCTGGGCATTCTCTAGGAGTGGGGTCATCTTTCGACAAGTATGAAGGGCATCTTGGGAACAGAGTAGGCACTGATCCTGAACGCAGGCGCACAATTTTCAATGGGACTTATATTACTCTTCCTGACTTGGGATCCGTGCAGTACGACTTGTTATCGAGGCATGACTCGGTGAAATGCAATGCGCGTACCTGCATACCAACAGCAGTTGCAGAGCCTCAGCGAATCTCACACTGCGTGTGAATATTGCACAAGTACATCGCGAACTGCTACAATAAGTGTGAGACAACCGTCAGTTTAATGGTTATATGTTTATATAACCATCACGTAACCTCTTGCTTCCTCTTGCCTGTTGTTTTCCGTCGTAAAGAAATCCTTTCTTGGAATAGCGCTGAGCCACTGCTCTCTCTGCACTTCGTCTTTGGGAAATGAAAATACTTTAACTTTCTTTCTAGTCTTGTGTGTCGCGATATTCAAGTAACTGCAACACTTGTTCAGCATGTCAGAAGCTTCATGCCATAAAATTCCGGTTGCAAAATGCACTGCGAACACAGCGCATAGAAAGTGGCTTGGCGAACACACGTGCAGCATGGCCGTCACCACTGCAGCGAAAGGAAACTCTGGAATGTGTGACGGGACCGGCTTGGAAGTGTTGGACCAGTTGGACGTCCAGTGGTGACGTCATGGTGGAGGGCGCAGGCCTGAAGAGTTTTAGGAGGTGTTGACACTGTCTCCTCGCGTCACGCCATCCCACGTCCCAGCATTTTGTCAATCCTCACTGGCCTCCCGCAACACCCCCTCTCCCGGTAGCTTGCGTTTGCCCGGCGCTCGTCCACCACCGGGCAAGATTCACACAGGCGTGCACGAAAAGTGGACGCGCTGCTGTGGCACCCGGCTTCTGCCCTTTGTGTGATAGCCCTAGCGCCTTCCGGCAAGCGTATACTCCGGCGGTCTTGTGGAGTTTGTCTGCCGCCCTGCAAGCGCGTGATTGTCGCACTGTGCTGTATCTTCGGTAAATAAACCCATGTTTGTTGGCGACCTGCCTCGAGTGCCATCTCTGTGCTGTGTCTAGTGCCGACGAAGCCGGCCGTGGCGTCTTTGAGCGCGATGGCAGTGAAGGGTGTCGAGTCCCTTCCTGATCGTTTCGTGGGGTAAGCGTTTTGTAAACTGATCTCCACAACCTCTAATATAAATAACACCGTGAGACAATGTTGCAGCTGCTTTTTTGTATCGAGAAAACATGGTCAGCATATATACGATAAAGCTCATAATTCTAAGTCTCATAAGTCTGGGTGCTGTGACTGCGAAAGACGTTATATTTCCAACGAGGTTCGTGCACACCTGGTTTTGGTATTAAAATGGCGCACACCTTCGCGTATAGAATAAGAAGTCTGTATAATAGTAGATCTCGCTAAAGTACACTGTGGTTCTGTAAGCACAGAGTACTTTATGGCAGGGTCCACAACGGCTTCACTGGCTTATTTCCATTCTGGCTAGGGCGTTTCAAATGATGTGCTAGCAGATGGCAAATAACAAAAAACGCGTTGTGTTGCCGGCAGCCAAACCTTCAAAGCTTCAACCCGTAGCATGCGGTGCGAAATGACTTGACCATAGAGCACACGCTCTTCAGCATACATACAGCGTTCTACCTATATCCACAATTTTCCGTTGGCAATGCTCAAGATCTGAGTGAGATTTCAGCGGTTTTTGTTAAAACTGATGAGTTGACGTGAAGGGCACGAAAGGCCCACTTGAATGGTCGTCACTCCACACGTCACTTTGTGCACGTACCTCTACAGGGTGTTATCACTCGTGTGCGTGCGCTTATATCGTAATGGGAGTGGGTTGCACATCTTATGCTATTAGCGCAAGTTTGCTTTGACTACGGAGAGCATGGCAATCTCCTAAAGGGCCACTCACCAGGCTCCCCCAAAATACAAACGAAGAGTGCAATGTTCTTTCCTGGTGTTTCTCGTCCTTCTTGGTGCACTACTGTGACGTGAACAGTAGTTACCGTGAGGTCTTGAGCCTACATGCTCTTGATCTATTTATATACGCGAAATATCACATGTGATTTGCCTCCTGCACTGCTTCGCCATGCCGCCGCCCATCCGTTCTTCTTTGTGTCACATGGAAATCGTGCACAATCAACCAATCAATCTCCATTTTTTGTGTTTACAACCGCGCAAGCGCCGATAACAGCGTGCAGCCGAGAAGCGTGAAAACTTGATAGGCCCTGGCGCTTAGTGCTGATATTGTTCACGTGCATTCAAGTTTTAAAGGGCGAGAGGATACATCGTATGTTGAAGTTGAAGTTGAAGTTGAAATTTTATTTCACCACAACGATACACCGTGATTTACACAAACAAGAAACAATTGTGGCATGGAAAGTAGGAAAAAAGCTGCGCTATAGCAGCTTGACTAGCCCCACCTCCCATTTGTACAAGGCAACAGAAACAATGGCACGCCAAACTCCATACGGTGCTCACGTATTATTGAAAGAAAAAAGAAAAAAAATAACATTCTAGTGGTTGTTTATGAAGTACAGAATAGATGCACACTTGGGTGTTTACAAACAAACAATTATTGGGAAAAAAGGCAACCAAAATAAGACGCTATAACAGAAAGGGGTACACTTAAAATTTCATGCATTTACAAGTACTGGGTGCAATTTTTCTGGGTTTATAGCTCCTTATACAAACAGGTTTAATATATCACTACTTGAAAGGAGACGCAATTGCTGTTCTGTGAGCTTGAACTTATTTAGTATATGGGGAAGAGAGTGCTTTAGCATTTGGAGTTCGTAATTTGTTCGCGGTCGGGGGATGTGCCAGTGTTCAGAACTCCGCATCGGACGCAACAAAATTTTCGGCTATAAATGTGCTAAGCCTCTCAGGTTTGCGCAATTCTTTCGAATTTCAGACCTCAAAGACAACAACAAGTTCTGTTCATATGCAACACAAAATTTTAAAACTTTAAACTTGACAAATAAATGGGATGTGTGTTCTCTGTAACCTATATTTGCAACAGCCCGTAAAGCGCTTTTTTGAAGTGTATACAACTTTTGTTTTGATGTTTCAGTTCCAGAAGCCCATACCAACTAACAATAGCGTAGATGAGAACAAAAAAGCGTATTAAAGATAAGAAGTTTCTGGGGGAGCGGTAGAAACGACTGACACCTTCTCAGCACGCCAAGGGCTTTTCTTAGCTTAATACACAATTGTTCAGTGTGAGAATTCCAGAACATATGTAGATGAAAGATGACGCCCAAAGTTTTGACAGTCTCTGAAAGTTCGATATTGAAATTATTTAGCATCAGTTTTTGTGTGTACGTACATTTCATTCCTTTCGCACGGAAAAGAACGGCCTTGGTTTTAGAGCTGTTGATCTGTAACGAATTTTGGCAGGACCATTTCGAAAAATTGACTAACGTTTTATTAGCTGCTTTTATCAAATCGTCTATATTTGTTCCCGTAAAGAATAAGCTTGTATCATCTGCATAAATATTGTACGTTATTGAGTGATCCACATTTACAATATCATTGATATAAAGGTTAAATAGAAGAGGTCCTAATATGCTTCCCTGTGGTACACCGCGTTTGATTTTTTTGGGCATAGATGTTTGCCTATATATAGACACACACTGGTACCGATCACTAAGGTAGCTTTCTATTAAATCGAGCGCGATGCCTCTAATCCCGTAATAAAACAATTTTTCTAACAAGGTTTGGTGATCAATTCTGTCGAACGCCTTCGTAAAGTCTATGAATACGCCTAATGTTAGCTTTGTATGAAGAAGAGGAGAAAATCAACCCCCTGTTTTTAAACGTGGAGTGGTGAGTGGCCCTTCAAGTTGCTATGGCGGCCACGATAGCGAAAGAAGCACGCTGCTCAAACCCAACAAAAATTGACAGCGTATTCACAGAGCGAATGATTGATGACTAATGCGAAGCGCCCATTCTTCCATTCTTCTCGGTAGAGGAACCAGTGGGCTCCCAGTTGGCCCAGAAAATTGAGCCCGGCATCTCCCGCATTAAAAGTGGACCATGCAACTACCACTGAGGTTAAAGGAGAATGACCTTAATTTCAGGTCTGGTGGTTCATATGCCGCCTATTTCCCACAGGATAGGCGCGCTTCCAAGAGAATCTCAACTTCGTTCTGTCGAGCTCCAGGCCAGAAATGCGTGTGTGTCTGATCAACTAGAAGGTGCTTGGTGGCAGCAATTTCCTGCCTCCCATAGCAGCAGCGGATGCTCAACTATTTGAACAAGGCTGTTTTAGATTAGGGTAGGCTCAGGGGCTTTCGCAAAACCTTAAGGTGCTACCTTTCGAGATGAGTACCCTGAAACAACCCAGCGCCAGGTCGGTGAACTCCACTACTCATTGGTAAAAACTCGTGCATTGCCGGTCAGCACTGGGAATCGAACCCTGTACCTGCCGCATTAGAAGTGGAGGCTCTATTCATCTAACCGCCGCTGTGGTGGCTACATGGTTATAACGTCTGTCTCTCCATTCGTCTGTCTGTCTGCCTGTCCATCTATTTGTCCGTTGGTCTGCCTGTCTGTCTGTCTTTGGTCCGTCCATTCGTCCGTTCATTCGTCCGTCAGTCAACTATACGAAATCGCCAGCTATACTAAAACCACTATCGCCATCTAGTGATAATATTTTCAACGACATATACACACAATATCATCAATTGAGCCATTCTTAAAACTAACTATAAGTGGCTACTACTTCTACTATAGAGGAGGGAGTGATTCACACCCCAAGGAGCTTCATCCACAAAGGAACAAATGTTTGAGTTATTTTACCCACACCTTTTGTATGCTCTTTTTGTGCGTCCTCTCTGCTTGATGTGTGCGCTGAATTTTTCGAACTGCATGCAGTCCTTTACGTAGCATTTCAGTTTGTTGCTAGAGCATCCATTTCTTCCCCTTTGTGGTGACACAATTAACAATAAAGGCCCAACCATCTCGGTGGAGACACGTTTCACTTCCTTGTCAGACCAATTGTTCTTACAAATGAATCGGGTATGAATTTCTGAATCGCATGTTGAAGAAAGTGCTTAACAGCGCGAACGACAGCAGGGGATAGAAGAGACGAGAAGAGAGCGCTGTGAATAAAACATAGGTTACAAACATATTTACTTTGGTTGAAGCAGCATAGGCTATTTATAGCTTGCTGTCAGGTATTGATCGGTACTCGGTCTGAGATACCCGAACTCTCAGTTTTGGAGGGGGTGACCAGACATCAAATCCACTCCGCGTAATAAAAGTGGTTTGACCTCGGACCAGTGATAGGTCTACGCTTGATTGAACTTTGTAAAGGTTGTGAGGCAAGGACTACAAAAAGCAAATGCACACGCACACTTTACTATAACAAGAATAAAAACTTGCGAGACTAGTGAAAATATACATACAACGTGCGACATTTATTCATGCGACACACCCAGCGTGGACTGTGTGGTGACAATGTCTCGCCCAAAAAATATCCTGAGGTGGACCTTCACTAAAAAAATATAATCGACGTAATCTATTAAAACTTAGCGTTACCACGTAGACAAAAAAACGCGACTCGCGAACAATCAATTTATTGATATGTGGGGCTTAACGTCCTAAAACCATCATATAATTATGATAGACGCCGTAGTGGAGGGCTGCGGAAATTTCGACCACCTGGGGTTCTTTAACGTGCACCCAAATCTGAGCAAACGAGCTTACAACATTTCTGTCTCCATCAGAAATGCAGCCGCCGCAGCCGGTATTCAAAACCACGACCTGCGGGCAGCAGCGAAACAATCAATAGACACTTTATGGAATGTCATTACGAAAGTCCCGGCGAAATATGAGAGCAGTTGAATGCGGCTCTTTTATGCGGTTGGGACGTCGTCGAAAGCCCGAGCTGGGGAACTCCGGGCTGTGTTTCCACTTTCTTAGGTCACTGGTCATGGGACAGATCTTAGGGGTACACATCGCTGCCGTAGGTTGCACACCCTCGTGTCATGGTTTCGACCACGAAGGCAGACCCTCAGCGAACACCTGGCCACACCTTCTACGTTTCGTCGTCCACATGCTCTTTCGGCTCGATGAACTCTGTCCACCCACCGGCAGCCCCCTACCGCTCTTCCCTCACTCTCGTCTCCGGTCTGTCTTTAACCACCGAACTGGTATTTTGGTACACAAAGGAGCCTTCGTTGACGACCACACCCCTCTGTCACCGGGTGCACTGACTAAGATGGAGCCCGCACGCTCTATCATCACATGCCTCGCACGCGCATTTGGCGACATTGCCCCAGCGACAGGAATGTTATCTAATAACATTCAACAGACCACAAAGTCGAAGGCACGCACTAAATGTGGTGCGAGCACCGGATAGTCATGCACACATCGCGTTGATATGTTCCGATGCGTTCCTGGGCGGCGCAAGCCTTCGCCCACGATCCACTGCACCGCACCTGTTGTCATAACACTTAACCGAAATTGAAACATGCAGAGGAAATAATCAACAAAATACCAACAAGGACAAATAATCCTTACAGTTAAGTACGGCAACGACAAAAAAATGGCAGCATATCCACGGAGTGAATGATGGAGAGTGGGGCGAAGCATTCGTCCGTCCATGCGTCCGTCTGTGTGACCGTCCATGCGTCTGTTCGTGCGCCCGTCCCTGCGTTCGTTCATTCATCCGTCCCTGCTTCCGTTCATGCGGCCATCCATGCATCTGTCTGTGTGTCGGTTCGTCCATCTATTCTACACTCCAAGTCCCACCATCTCGCATCTTTTTGTCATATATTCCCCATATAGAAGCACCGCCATTTAGCCAACATTCTAAGGACTAAACGAGAGGTGGCACACGCACACTTTCTTACGGCTTGCGCTTCGGGTCTACTTCCCACCTTCAACCACCTTGAATTCATGGTATATACTAGTTCACTGTATTCATGGCACAGCGGCCCAATGCTCGCTAAACCTTTTTAAAACCAAGAAGGTTACGCCCAGGAAGTATAACGTAGCAACCTTTTCCTGTCAGATAGTGCTCAATGTACATGCCAGTGGCTGCTAATGTAAAATGAGAGACAGGAGGATTCAGCTTTTAATTTTTTACGGCTTGCGCTTCGTATCTGTTTCCCTCCTTTAACCACCTCGAATTCATTCATGGTATATACTAGTTCAATGTATTCACGGCCCTGCGGCTCAACGCTCGCTAAACCTTTCTAAAACTAAGGAGGTTACACCCAGCGAGTATAATGTAGCAACCCTTTCTTGTCCGATTGTGCTCAATGTACATGCCAATGGCTGCTAATGGGGATCGCAGCGTGCGCGTTGACTGAAAGCCGAACGCTCCTGTCTCTCATTCCCCATTAGCAGCCATTGGAATGTACATTGAGCACTATTTTTTATTGTTAAACAACGCACAGAAGAAATCTCTCACCGGCACCACCTTGGAGGTCCGTGTCTAACTCCTGTAATTCAGAGTTGCAATTCGCCCCATGGTTACTCAGCCAATGCAATTCATGGCGAAGCGCGTTTAAAAAGAAACTATCGATAACTCTTTATCCCTGACTGTTCCCATACTAGGCTTCTGAAAACCTTCTGTAAGCACGCGGTAAATAGCATTGGGGAGATTGTGTCCCCCTGCCTTACACCCTTCTTGATTGGTATTCTGTTGCTTTCTTTATGAAGCACTATGGTAGCAGTTGATCCCCTGTAGATTTTTTCCAGGATGTTTATATATACGTCATCGACGCATTGATTGCGCAGTGTCTGCATGACGCCTGATATTTCTACTGAATCCAACGCCTTCTCGTAATGTATGAAGGCTTTGTATAGTGGTTGGTTATATTCTGAGCATTTCTCTATTACCTGATTGATAGTATCAATGTGGTCGATTGTTGAGTAGCCTGTTCGAAATCCTGCTTGTTCGTTTGGTTGATTGAATTCTAATGCTTTCTTAACTCTGTTAGCAATTACCTTTGTAAATAGCTTGTATACTACAGAGAGCATGCTAATCAGCCTGTAATTCTTCATGTCTTTGTCATCTCCTTTCTTATGTATTAAGATGATGTTAGCATTCTTCCAAGACTCTGGTACTCTTGCCGTCATGAGACACCTCGTAAACAGAATGTCTAGTTCTTCTAACACAATCTGTCCTCCTTCTTTCAGCAGATCTGATGTTACCTGATCCTCACCAGCAGCTTTGCCTCTTTGCATGCTCTTCAAAGCTTTTCTGACTTCTTCTATTATTACTGGTTGGATGTCATCTGGGTTACTGCTAGTTTTTATAGTATTAAAGTCGTGATTGTCCCTGCTACTGTACAGATCTCTGTAAAACTCCTCCGCTATTTTAACTATCCTATCCATATTGGTAGTTATTTTGCCTTTTTTGTCCCTTAGTGGATACATCCGATTTTTGCCTATCCCAAGTTTCCTCTTCACTGCTTTGACGCTTCCTCCGTTTTTTAGAGCGTGTTCAATTCACTCCATGTCATACCTTTTTACATCGGATACCTTACGCCTGTTAATCAACTTCGAAAGCTCTGCCAGTTCTATTTTGTCTTGACGTTCATGATTTGACGTTTCTTAATGAGATTCTTCGTTTGCTGGTAAAGCTTGCCAGTGTCCTGTCTAACTACCCTGCCTCCAACTTCCACTGCACACTCTGTAATGATACTCGTCAGATTATCATTCATTGTATCTATGCTAAGGTTAGTTTCCTCCCTAAGAGCCGAGTACCTGTTCTGAAGCGAGACCCTGAATTCCTGTACTTTCCCTCTCAGTGCTAGCTCATTGATTGGCGTCTTGCGTATCAGTTTCTGTCGTTCCTTTCTCAAGTCTAGGCGAATTCGAGACCGTACTATTTTATGGTCACTGCATCGTACCTTGCCAACCACTTCCACAACCTGCACGATTCCTGGAAGTGCACTCATTATAAAGGCTGTTTCGTTCTTATTTTTACCTTTAGAGCTTCTCCATGTCCACTTTCGGCTTTATTGTTTTCGGTAGAAGGTGTTCAAAATCCGTAAATTATTGTGTTCTGCGAATTATACTAGTAGCTCTCCTCTGGCGTTTCTAGTACCGATGCCATAATCTCCTACTGCCTGGTCTCCAGGCTGCTTCTTCCCTAGCTTTGCATTAAAGTCTCCCATCAGTATTGTATCCTGTGTTTTACTTTACTCATTGCCGATTCTACGTCTTCATAGAAGTTTTCAACCGAAGCGTCATCATGGCTGAATGTAGGCGTGTAAGCCTGTACCACCTTCATCTTGTATCTTTTATTCAGTTTGATAACAATACCAACCACCCTTTCAATAATGCTATAGTATTCCTCTATTTTGCCAGGTATGTTTTTGTGAATTAGGAACCCCACTCCCAGTTATATTCTGCCAGCCAAGCCCCGATAGCAAAGAACGTGTGCCCGTTCTGTAGCACCATATAGGCCTCATCTATCCTCCTAACCTCACTGAGCCCTATTATATCCCGTTTAACACCGTCTAGCTCCTCGAATAGTATAGCTAGACTTCCCTGACTAGATAAGGTTTTAGCATTAAACGTTGCCAAGTTCAGGTTTCAATTGCGGCGTGTCCGAATCCAGAGATTCTTAGCACCCTCTGCTGCGTTGCACATCTGATCGCCGTCGTGGTCAGTTGCTTCGCAGCTGCTGAGGACTGAGGGCCGTGAGTTATTTGACCTATGCATGTGGGAGGTAGCGGCCAGATACTGCACCGGGGTGGCCAATCCTTCTCTGGTGAGGGAGTGCGTTCCCGGCGGTGGTTAACGGTAAGGCCGCACCCCAGGCCTCGTAATGCAGTTCCATCACCACGTGGATTTTTTTATATGGTTGGGAACTGCGTGGCGCCGGGATTTGAACCACGGACCTTTTGCATTCGAGGCGGATGCTCTAACCACTACGCCATCGCTGCTTTCAATTCTTTACCGTGCACCCAAATCTGAGCACACGGGCTTACAACAATTCTGGCTCCACGAGAAATGCAGCCGCCGCAGGCGATATTCGAAACCTCGACCTCCGGCAGCAGCGAAACAATCAATACACACTTTATGGAATGTCATTACGAAAGTTCCGGCGAATTGTGAGAGCAGTTGAGTGCGGCTCTTTTATGCGGTCGGGACGTCGTCGAAAGCCCGAGCTGGTGAACTTCGGGCTGCGTTTCCGCTTTCTTAGGTCACTGGTCGTGGGGCAGGACTTCGAGGTACACATCGCTGCCGTAGGTTGCACATCCTCGTGTCATCGTTTCGACAACGAAGGCAGACTCCCAGCGAACACCTGGCCTCACCTTCTACGTTTTGTCGTCCGCATGCTCTTTCGGCTCGATGAAATTTGTCCTTCCACCGGCGGCCCCCCCACTGCTTTTCCCTCGCTCTCGTCTCCGGTCTGTCTTTAGCCATCGAACTGGTATTTCGGTACACAAAAGAGCCGTCGTTGACGACCACGCCCCTCTGTCACCGGGTGCACTAAGATGGAGCCCGCACGCTCAATCATCACATGTCTTGCACGCGCATTTGGGGACACTACCCCAGCGACAGGAACGTTATCTAATAACTTCAAGAGACCACAAAGTCGAAGGCACGCACTAACTGTGGTGCGAGCACCAGGTAGTCATGCACACGTCGCTTTGATATGCTTCGATGTGTTCCTGGGTGGCGCAAGCCTTCGCCCACGATGCGCTGGACCGCACCTGTTGTCATAACACTTAACCGAAATTGAAACATACACAGGAAATAATCAACAAAATATCAACAAGGACAAATAATCCTTACAGATAAGTATGGCAACGACAAAAAAGCAAGCATCTGTGCATAGCTACGTTCCTGTCTAAACCCGGGTGATGAAGTCAGCGCCTACGTTCTCGCTCACCTTGATGCTTTGCACGCTGAAGTCGTACTCCTGCAGGAGTGAATCCCATCGGAAAAACCGATAATTCATGAATTAGACCTCCTGGAGATGTTTCCGGGTCTGGTGATCCACTTGGACGTTGAAACGCTTCTTGTAAAGATAACAGCTAAGTACCCTAACCACCCATACAATGGCTGGACATTCATTTTTTAACAGCCGCGTAGGCCTGCTCTGTCGCAGGATTTGGCGACTCGCTACGCAACCGGGTGGAGCACTCCCCATTATCTTTCAGTAAAACTGCGCCGAGCCCTTCATGGAAGGCGTCTGTGTGTAGCACGAATAGCTCAGACAAATCTGAAATCTGCAAAATGGGTGCCTCGGAGAGCAGTTCCCATAATTTCTCAAACGCGTCCTACTCGAGGTTTCTTTACTCAACTTAGTTTGGCACCCGCCTTCGTGGTTATTTTATCAGATAAGTGGTGATAGTCGCATAGTTTAGGATGAAATCGCAGTAGTACCCGGCCAGACGTAAGAATGCTCGAACTTGGTGCTTGGTTCTTGGCGTTGTAGCGTCGCGTATCTTGTGCAAGGTGGAATTTAAGGAACATAGTCTTTTGCCCATCATGCTGCAACTAAGAAAAGACACCTGATTGAAATCAAGTTCGCGTTACTGGGGATGAACTGTCAATCTTGGTTTTCGCCGCCTCACCAGTACCCTTTCTAAAGTGTCTAGGTGGTCCTCCCAGTTTTTTGTCGCGATGAGCAAGTCGTCGTAATAATGGTAGAATTGGGTGATGTCTTTGAGAGACCTCTGCGTGAGCTTTGCGAACACTGCTAGGGCAGTTTTTTGAGAATATCGATCTTTGAGAATATAGGTTCGTCTTCGAGAATATTGCGACAAAGTCTGCACCTATGAGAACCACGAGTAGAAGAGGAGAAAAAAGTTCTGCCTGAGCAACTGCTTGGCTAGTCTACTCAACGTGCCCACTAAACCAAATTTTTCTTCAGAAACATGACCAGCTTGGTGGAGGCTCTGGGTGCGACAACTTACTGTCAACCTGATGTGCAAGAACCCGCCCATCAGCCGCAACACCAGACTGGCGCCCGTGCACACCCTTGTTTACAGAGCAAGCTGCGCCAAAGAGGCCCACCGCCTCAGAAACCGACACATACTACTGATTGAGCGACTATGACACAAGCTGCCATGCAAGCTCCAGCACCTTCTATTCGATCTATCCCCTTTCATAGAGTGCAGCACGGAGATGGTGACCGACTTGGTGAGTTCGAACGTGTCGCAGCGATCGATTACTGGGATGAAGCCGCGAAGCTCTGGAACGTGTACGCTTGCATAAAGGACGGTGCGAGGACATGATTTTTGAACAGCGACAATGTCTTGACATCTTGGCGTGAATTGCAGCGTCGCCTTCTAGACACCTACAGGAGTCCCGACCGCTGCATACGGGTGGAGCATGCACTGTAATTACGCATCCAGACGCCAAATGAGAACGTCTAGATGTTTGTCGAAGACATGGCAGGGCTTTTCAACCGAGCGGATTGTACTATGGCCAAAAAAGAAAAGTAGTGCCCCCTCATGCGTGGTATAAAAGTTTATCGCGTAATCCTCCCAAGAGTGTAGCCGAATTCCTTACTGAAGCGCAGTGAGAGAATAAGTACTTCCGGAACTGTCCACCCTGTATGAGCATTAAGTTAATGCCGCATCTACTGCCGAATTTTTTGCCAGCCCTGGGAGCAAGAACGCCAAATAATTTCGCGAAATCATCCGCTCTATCATCCGCGATGTAATGAAAAAGATTTACCGGACAACGCAGACCAAGGTCGGCTTCATCCCCAGTGTCATCTGAACAAGGTCCTGCAGATGCTGCACGTCCATTATTTTCCGCTAATGTTGGTTGAGCTGCAAACGACTCTAGTGTCTACTGACAGTCACGTCGTACGTATGCGGAAGCCTTGCTATCTACCATGCCTTTTTCTAGTCCTGGAGTCCCCACTGAGACAGTGCCTCACGTTCTGATCCAGACAATGCCACACGTCCCGATCCATACACTCTAAGCCAAAAAGAACTAAAGTGGAGTATGTCATTGGTCCTTTAGTGGACTAATTGCGCTGCCACAGATTTTAAACCAGTTTTGGACTAACTGCGGGAGTAACTGCAAGGGTTCAACTCTTACCCCAAGCACTTACACCACATCGTTTAAATGTTGGTCCCAGTAGAATGCTTTATTGGGACTAACAGTTGAACCGTATGGACCAATGGAAAAAAAGAAAAATGGCGACACCGTGCGTTTGTGGAGTACACCTTATGTTTATTCCAATTTACCCAGCACTGAAGAACATAGTATGTCATTCATGCAACACACACATATACATACGCACTATTATTTCAAAGTAATACACTGCAAACACTAACTGCCCGTGCTACACTATACAGAGAACAGACTATCGGGTATATATAGCAGAGTATTTTGACCTCCCATCTAGTGCCAGTGGGCGACTTTTTCTCGGCTTAAAAAACAATAAACATTGACACCGTAACGCGGAAATTTACCGGGCTAATTCGTAGCACTGATGCGCACCGATCTTTTAATATGGATCCATCTAATCTTCAACATGCCTCCAGCCCGAGAACACGAATTATCAGCCGGCATTCGATCATGTCGTCCGAACCAGCGTTCGCAGTGCTGGCGCACGAGTCCGCAAACGCAAACATAGCAGCGGCGCTTATGCGGGAAAGCCGGCGAAGCAGCCAGGTGCCCCGCCGATGTATACCGTGTCGGTTTGCCGACGGCGTCGCTCGGCTTACGACGAGTACGGCTAAACGACCACCGGCGATCGCAATATGCGGCTCACGTGGAATTTTCGTCGTCGTTATTTTATTGTCACAAATGAACAATAAGTAAGTGTCCCATGTTCCGGTGTCTTACCGAGTGATGTAGATATCTGTATACTTACAGCGACGAGATCGTTCGCAGGCACGGTTTTTTCATCTGGCTGGTAAGTCGCTCCCTGTGTACCGCCGGCCGCACGATTAGTCCTGTCCGTGATCGCCTACACAATGGATTTTTGATAATGATTGTCGCATGGAGAAAAAGACATATGTTTGTCGGAGCTACATTTTCTGTGAAATTGTACGCGATGTTTCCTTCGCTTGTGCCGGCAATGCACTCACACCGGCAGCCAGCTTGATACCGATGACGTACGAAGCCTACATTTTCTATATATCGCTTTGAAGTTGTGGTGACTGTGTGGGTACACAACCGCTGATTAACAGCTTACTTTTATTAGCATTGTCAGTGTTCATCGTAGTTCGAACTAATTCAGCACATTGAAGCGAGTTATCCACATTGCCCGTGTTCGGCAATTTTCACTTGGTTTTGGCCTGCCCATGCCGGCACGGTGGAAACGCGAGGGTACTTGCCGTGTGCAGTGACTGCGTGTTGACTGCGTGTTGTACTACTTGCCTCTCATAACATTTTCTATTCGTTTCATAGTGCTTCGCTTTAACAGTGGCGTATAGCATATATAACTCGTTTTCATGATCGCCGACTACGCCGAGCATTGCAGTGCAGCATCGACAGAAGGCGATCGCGGCGCAGTTGCCCTCCCCGTTGGTCCCTCCATTGCCGGGCGTTTGCGCACGACACGCACTGTCACGCATTTAGTCCCTGTTGGACAAACCGTTCGTCCGTTAGTTTAACGACTGCAGTTAGTCCAACTTTGCCGAATTTTGGCTTACAGTGTACAGTGTCATACGTGGCGATCCAGACAATGATGCCTTCAGTCGCGATTCAGTCAGTGCATGCTGGTTTGGACTTTGATGGTCGCCGAGCACCCACGTGCATGTCTGACTTCTGGCATACGTCTAACAGATGACTCCTTTTCTACCATTGGGGTGAGGCTGGTTACATTTACCGCGAATGTCCACACCGGCAGTTTGGAGTGTGAGTGTTTCTCATTATGTCGCCTCATCCCATTATTGGTCAAACGTTAAAGGATATCGAAGAATATCTCGCGCCGGAGTGTGCACCCTTTACACAATGGCAATCGCGGTCACCATCTCCGAGGAGACCCGCAGCCACTAGGCCATGTTTCGAGGTGACGGCACAGGGACGCTCCCCTAGCCCTCTTCGGGAAAACCAAAGGCAGTGGCCTTTCGCGGCAAGGTCGCTAGGACTAGCCCCCAAAGACCTTCCACCGACCCTTGCACGCAGCGCCAATGGCAATTCGTCAGAGTTTCAGTGCAGTATCGAAGAAACGCCGACACCCACATCTGAAAATATTGACCGAGTTTCACTTGACATACCTGTGCTCAATGACGGCATTCAGGTTACTGCCTTAGTAGACACTATTGCTGACTATTTGGTTATCAGCGTGAATGAAATGCCGTGGAATGGAACACGTATCCAAACAGCTAGAAGACACGTTTTAACACAACTGAGTCGCTGTACGGCAAGAGTGCAAATTCATGCGTCAACGTTCGTAGCTACGTGCCTTATTCTTCACGACTTTTCACGTCAGCTGATTGTAGGCATGGACTTCGAGAATACAGCGCGATCATGAATCTTTGTGAGTGCATCATGACATTCTTGGCTCAACTCGCAACAACTCGACACGCTGATAACTGCCGTAGACCTCCACTGCGTGTCACGGAGGGCTTCACGTTCAAGAAAACGAATGACGATAATAAATTTCAAGATCACATCAGCGGTCATTCGACTCTGTCAGACGAGAGAAAGGCTGCACTTTATCCCCTTTTAAGGCAGTTTCAATCTTGCTTCGCCTCTTCTTCTGAAGTCCGTGAAGCACACATTACTGAGTATCAAATTATAACAGAAAACGACGTTCGCCCAATCCGGCAGCAGCCTTACTGCGTTTCTGCCAAAGAACAAGACGCTGTTCAGGCAAAAGTAAAAGAGATGCTTGACGACGGGATTATTCAACAATCCAGCAGCCCTTGCTCCTTGCCAGTCTTTCTAGTGAAAAATAAAGACGGGACGCTACGATACTGTATTGAATACGGGAAGTTCAATTCCTTCACGAAAGAAGAACCAGCTTCCGTGGGTCGATGACTCTTTCGACGGGTTACGACGCGTGAAGTATTTGTCCTCCATAGGTCTCAAAAGTGGCTATTTGCAGATTGAATTGGATGAACGAGAACGACGAAAAAACCGCGTTTGTGACTCCAGATAGACTTCACGAATTCCGAGTTCTTCCCTTCGGGATCCAGTCTGTCCCAGTCACTTTTCAGAGGATGATGGATGCCGTTGTGGCTGGCTCTCATTTGAAGCCACCTTGTTCCCCCGAATCATGTCACCTCCAAGAGCTTCGAAGGACATTCGAAGCACATAAAAAGGTTATGGAAGCCATTTCTTCAGCTGACCTGACGCTGAAACCCTCAAAATGCCAGTTCGGCTATGAAGAAGTGGAAGAACTGCTGCCATAACCGCCTTCCCTGTTTAAACAGAAAAAAAACAGTTCGCCGTTTCCTCGGCTTGTGAGCGTATTATCGCCGATTCATTGGCAACTTCTCGTAGATAGCTGAAGCTCTTACGCGACCGTCCAGAGATGACATGCCCTTTACTTACACCGCAAAACCAGATACAGCGTTCAGAGAGCTACGGCAGAGAAGGCAGATAGTCCTTGTTTTTGCCCATTTTAATGAGGACGCTACTAGAGGTATTCACACAGATGCGAGCAACGTCGGACTTGGCCCGGTCCTAGTACAACGACATGACAGCGCTGAGCATGTGAAAGCTTACGCCAGTGGTACTCTTTATTGAGCCTAGATCAATTATTCTACATTCTCTGACAGTCGTGTGGGCGACCCCCGAATTTCGGCCTTACCTCAACAGCTATCCTTTTGAACTGGTGACTGACCACCACTGGCTGAGCTGGCTGGCCAATCTCAAAGATCCATCTGGCCGTCTCGCTTGATAGAGTTTGTGCTTGCGGGAGTTCGACATACATTACGATTGTGAGCAGGTCGGCGCGGAAACGCAAGGGTGCAGACGCGCTTTGTTGAGCGCCTGTGGGACACGCTGTCATTTTCTTCGCAGATGATGATGGCTTTTTCAAAGCAGTCAGTGATTGCGACTTTATGCCAAGACAGAGGGGAAAAACAACTACAACTAGTTATTCATTTCATGGAAGGCCGGTACTCCCAGGTACCAGGATACATTGCTAGCGAGCTGCCCTCCTTTTATCTGAGAAGAGGGACTTTTAAAAGAAAAACGCTTGTAGTAGCAACGAAGCCTTCCTACTCGTTGTCCATACCGACAACCATGATAAAAACCTCATTGCGTGCCACGACGAATCCATGTCAAGACATTTGGGCTATTCGCGAACAGTTTCGCCAGATTGCACCAACGTTATTACTGGCCATGACTTTGAACTGCTGTACATCGCTACGTGAAAAGCTGTCGCGAGTGCCAGTGCCACAGGACTCCACCTGTCAGACCCGCGGGTCTTCTCCAGCTGATCCCATCACAACGGACATCGTTTGTGCTTGTGCGAATGGACCGTCTAGGACTTTTTTTGCGGTCCTTCAGCTACAAATGCATTATAGTTGCGACATATCTCACTCATTATGCCGAAACAAAAGCGTTACCCCTTGGCATGGCCTCAGAAGTCCCAAAGTACTTTGTGCTGCATATCGTCCTACGTAATGGTACCCCATCATGCTTGATCACGAACAAAAGGATGTGATTTGCAGCACAAATGATGGAGGACGTTTTAAGCCAAGCTTACAATTAAGTCGTGAGAAAACGACAGGTTATCCCCCGCAAACTAGTGGACTGAAATAGAGGCTTAACAAGACCATACCAGACATGCTGCTAGTTTATTTGGATGTAGAACAGAAAACCTGGAAAGAGATTCTTGGATACATCACTTTTGCAGTCAATAAGGCAACGCAAAAAACAATGCGATCTCCGCCTTTCCGACTTTTTTACGGACGCAAGTTGCAAACTAGGCTCGATGCTGTGCTAACGTGTGACCAAAGCGTTGAACTTGCTCCAGACGCCAAGAAAAATACTTGGTAAGCCGAAGAAGCTCGTCAGACAGGTCGCACAAATACGTACTCATCACTGGCAAGATGCAGACGCATGGCGTTACAACCTCCGCCGTCGAAATTTCGCCTACGACCCTGGCGACAAAATGTGGGTGTGTATCCTTGTCTGGCGACCAGGCTTATCCAAAAAACTTCGAAGTCGTTATTTTGGACCGTACAAGGATCTTAAACGTGTCACAGACCTCACCTACGAGGTATTTTTGGACGGCACAGTGCCTTCTTGTCGACAGTTTCGGCTGAAACTGTGCATGTTCGGCAAAAGCCGTGCTTCACACAGTAGCCCTTGTGCTTGCACGTATTACAACGGGCCGTGACTTTGCTGTGGTTGTGCTGTTTTGTTCTCCGTCATTTTTGTGCCTTTCTTGCGCTTGGTGCAGGTTTAGGTTCATTTCTAATTTGCGCTTGCTGCGGGTACTGGCACTCTATCTATTTGGTTCTCCACCTCTGCTTGCGTATCTGATCATATTTATTTTTTCACGAGCATCGAGTTGATGCTTTCATATGGGTGCACTAATGCTACATCATATACTTGTGTGAAGACCACGAGCGGAAGATGACAAATAAGATAAGCCTGAGCTACTCCTTTGCTAGTCTTCTCAACCAGCCCATAAATCTGAGTTTGTGGTCAAAAACTTCACAATATTCTCCGGCCTCATATTTCAGCAATCAGACAGTCCGCTTGTGGCATTGGGAGTGATTAGCACGCCGTTGAGGGGCCGCAGGTTCGTGTAAAACCTATTAGTGCAGTCCGGTTTTTCGATCGACATGATCATGGCGTTTTGCTACAACTGAGACTTCTCAATCACACCAATCTGAAGGATCGTAGCGACTTCGGTTTCCGCCTCCTGCCTTACCATAAAGGGCTTTTCTGTCGTAGCCAACTTGCAAAAAGCCCAGTTGGTGGCCCCTGGTCGCTCTGAAAACGAGCTTTGTGTCACGAAATTAGTGCTTCTAAATGTGTTGCCTGCTGCTCATTCAGTTTATCGGAAGTGTTGACGTCACGGCAGCCTCGCCTGTTACCGCGACCATCAGTACCGACGTGCCGGTGTTATATTTCTTCAGCATCTTCGCATGGAATGTCTCGCTTTGCCACCGACGTCTACCACGTAGTATACCTGGCCTTTCTATTCCTTGACGGCGTATGGGGCCTTTCATTTCATGGAGAGCATGTTCTGTTCAGTCCGCAGCAGGAGGAGTATTTGGTCATGTAAACATAAAATCTCACCCTTCGCCCCGCATTCATAGTAGCGTGTGTAGCGCTCTCTGCTTGGTCAAGAGTTTCGTGGGGCATCTGACGTGTCGTTTCGAGTCTCTCTCTGGAGTCCAAAACTCGATTGTGGAGACGCCGATGCTGGCCTGGGGGACCTCTCTGTACACAAAAATTGGGGGCTCGATAAAGCGGTCCCAACCTTGCAGCCGTTTCCTAAACATGTGTTGCAGCATCTTTAACGTCCAATTAAACTTCGCTACCAGGCTGCTGGCCAGAGGGTGGTATGGAGCCGTCGTCTGAAACCACGACTAAAGTAAACGGCCCTACTCCGACATGAGTTCCGGGGTGAAGTTTGATCTCCCGTCAATCAACATTTACTCTGGTATGCCTACCCAGGAGAAGATAGTCAGAAGTGACTCGGCCTCTCGCTCAGTTCTTATACTGGGTAGGGAAATCGCTTCACGAAAGTGGGTGACATAGTTGACCAGTGTCAAGTTGTGCCTGTTACAATTTCTGGCTGTCTTTTCGAGGGGTATTTTCCTTGGTGACCCGCCGCTGGCTGCCTCCTGGTGAATGTCGCAGGAAGTGTCAAAGTTTTGCACAACTCTATGCATACACAGCCAGAAGAATTCGGACAGTAAGCAGTTCGTGGTTTTTCGCTTCTTTAGAACGCCTGCCGTTCTTCTTCAGAACGCCTGCCGGTTTTTCGCTTCTTTAGAACCCCCCCCCCCCTCTGTAGTAGGGCAAATCGATGTCGATTCGGGCCTCCGATAATGTCTTCACTAAACGGTAAGCGACACAGACCGCCCTACACTAGCTAGTCAAGTCTGGCGGATCAACGAGGTCTCAGTTGACAATGACAACGTAGCAGCCACTGTCTCTCAAGGTTTTCACGTTCTTCCCAGCGACCCAACCTTTACCGACACTGAGTTCATCCATGATGTGTGCAACGCCTAAGATCACGACGAGCACGCGCTGCCCTTCCTGCAATTCAACGTATCCGTCTTCAATGCAGGCGAAAACGTTCCTAGCACCGGGCGGCTGGTTGCTCGTACTTGATGGATTATTTGTGCATTGCAATGCCAGAAGTCCCGGTCGTGAGCACAGGTAACATAGGAACGTCAATCCATGGTAAGATTCTCGTGTCTCTTGACACTCCTCTTAATTGTCTCCTGCTTGGCTTCCCTGCAACTCCTCCAGTCTGCCGAAATTGACCACCTATCGGGCGTTCACGAACTCATCAGCCCTCTGGAGGAGGTCTCCGACGTCCCAGCTCTATTTTTTCTCGAAGAGCAATGCAAACCTCCATATAAAATTACTCAAGAAGTGTTCCACCTAGGTGATATTTTTGACTCTCTTGAACAGTCGAATTGCCTCTGCGAGTGGCACCCATCTCTCCCGGTAGCTCTCTGGCCGAGCGCAACACTAGGTTGGCGACTCATCGTCCTGAGGTGCCTCCGTCGTGAACTTTTTTGAACGCCCTTCTCTGTCAGGCTAAAAGGAAGTAGGAGGGCCCGTTCACCTTTCCTATACAACACTGCCTCTGATACTGGCATGCGGCTGAATAGAGTGAGGGCTTCCCCTTTAGGCAAGTGCTGAGAGCCGTGGCCCATTATTTCGCCTTCCATCTGTGCACTTCGGCCTCTCTCTCAAAATTCATCAGAAACGCGTGTAGACTGTCGTTCTTTAAACTGGACAAGTAGTTTCTCTGTGTCCACCCCCGCAAAATCAGTGGAAATCGTGGCTGCATTCGATATGTAGCGAGAGAGGAAGACGGGACGCGGCCAACGTGGTCGTGTCGTTCTCTCGCCACTTTATTCTACGCCTGAAGCGGAGCGGCAGCGGCTGCCACGTCCGAACCGCCAGGCCTGGTGCTCGTTCTCAGGAGCGTCGGTCATAGTCGCAACATCTCGGAAGTTTGGCCGTGGTTGACAGCTTGTGGCTTCAACTTCGCCTGCAAGAGATTGCGAGGGCGAGGATGGTTGCTGCTGGCAGGTCACGCAGATCATTGAGGTGAGTGGAGAGGCACCTTCGGACATTGTCGACACTGAATCCTTCGCGACCGGGGGGTGAATAGCAGGCGTGACGATGTCCGTAGTCGTGGTAGACACCAGGGCGTTCGGTGATGTTGCCATCGTAGAACCTGACATGTCAGCCGTGTTGTGAGCCATGGAGGTCGGCCGAGACGAGCCGGTGGTAAGCATGCCTGCATAGTCATCGGCCGAGGATGATGAAAACACAAACCTCGTGGCTGACTGGTTGCATTCAGCCCAAATGTCGAGAACCTTGGCGGATGGGCAGCCGTGTGCAGGACACGCGTCGCTAGGGCCCAGACGACAGGTTAAGTCTCGTTTATCGGACGTTGTTGAAGGCGAAAGCTTCGAGGTCGGGAAGTCAATAACGGGCGAAAGGTCACCTGTGCCAGGCTCCGAGGCGGGCGGCAAGGTGGTCGTCATGGAGTCTGGTGGGGCCACGGTTGGTAGCACACGTTGCGACGCAGTGACAGCCCCAAGTTGCGGGTCCCTGGAAGCGGTCGGTACGTGAGGCCGTTGCGGGCGAGCACCGCATTGCAGAGAGCATCGTAAGGCTGCGGGCTGGTGCTTGAAGTGGCAGCGAGATGGCGCAACTTTACCGGAAGGGTGTCGAGAAGAATGGCGTGCATCAGCAGCTGGTCCGGGATGCCATTTACCGCAAGAACGGCGTCGAGCTGCGTAAACAATACCTTGGAGTAGGTCGATTGGAACGGTGGCACTGGCGGGCAGAGTTTCGGGAACATGGCAGTGGGCCGCTCGGTGAAGGGCGCGTTCTCCGGGTCACCAATGTAGCGAGAGAGGAAGACAGGATGCTATCTGACCTATCACTGCTGCTCGTGCACTCACTCCTAGTGTGAAGTAACTTAATTTTATTTCTCCTAGGGCAAGAAGCCGATTGAACTTCACATTCGCCCTCGCGCCCTCGCTTTCTCTCTGGTTCCTCATCTTCCCGCTTTCCCTCGCAATGCGCTTCTTGTTCCTCCCACGAAAATTCTTGAAGTACCATCCCCTCGAAGCTCAGCTGCTTCCTGTTAGCCATCAGGCACTCTACCTCCTCGGACATCTCGGATCATCTGAGCTGTTAGCACAACGTCTATTTATGACGCCTCTGCCACATAGTTATGTACGATCGTGGTCAGCAAGTTGTATTAATGGGTACTCGGTGTAAGAAACCCACACTCTCCATTTTCGATGGGTTGAGCAGACAACAAATTCACACCGTGGATTAAAGAGGTTTGACCACTGACTGGTGATAGGTGCACGCCTGATCGACCGTGGACAAAGGGTAACAGTCTGGGGCAACGACTATAAAAAAACAAATGCACAAGCACACTTGACTGTAAAAAAATGAAAATGCGTGAGACTAATAAAGAGATAGATAGTACGGGCGACAATTCTTCACGCTACACACCCAGCGCACACCACATGGTCATACTTTCTCTCCCAGAATACCCCCAGATAGCCCCTCACTGTCATCCTATCTACAGGCCCTTCAGTCCATGGGACATACCCATAGTAGAGTACCTAGTACTCTAAATCGTTAACAACTTTTTCTAAACACACATAGCTCTGACATAGTTTTACATAAACCCTGAAGCTCTTTATATGTTCACGTATTTATGTTTTCACTGGTTATTTGAATATCTTGCTGCCTTGCTTGTATAAATTCGTTGTACTCTTCTTCTTATGTTGTTATTATCGCCGCGATGTTTCATCTTTGTTTACTGTAAACTTTTTCTTGTATGCACTTGTACTTACTCCTGCCTAAAGTCTGAAGATCAGACCGTCAGTATAATATTAAATAAATAAATTGTGTATTAAATAAATATAATAAATGCTATACATAAAAACTCGACGCTAACATGTATTTAACAAAACGTGCCTCGCGTACAATCCTAAATACTAAATGATATACAATTATGAATATCCCGGTGAGAGAGAAGAGCCATTGAATGCGACGCTTATCTGTGGTTGGTGCGTCGTCGGAGGCCCAAAGTGGTAGACTTCGGGCGGCTACTTGGCTGTCTTAGGTCACTGGTCGTGGTGCAGGTCTTCGGTGTTCACACCACTGTCGTAGGTTGCGCACCTTTCGAGCCACGGTTTCGACCACAAAGGCAGGCTGTCGGCTACCACGTGGCCTGATTTACGATCCACACGCTTCCTCTGCTTGACCAACCTTGAGTACCCCTAGCCCCACTGCCCGCGCGGCACCACTACCGTTTTAGCTTCTCTATAATTTTCTGTCTGTGTTGAGAAAACGAACCGGGGCTTTTGGTGCACAAAAGTGCCGTCGTTGGCCACTACACCCCTCTGTCACCGTGTGCACAGACGGAGGCAGGGTCCGCGCACTCTATCATTACTTGCCTCGAACAAGCATTTTGTGACAAGTACAGACATATGTTAGAGTATCAATCAAGTAGAAGATTATTTATTTGAAAACCAATCTGACAATGAAAACCGTCTATCACTCGTGTACCGTCCTGTCGTCCTGTCGTGTACCGTCCTGTCGTGTTGTAATGGGCACCTTAGCGAGGTATAAAGATGTTATACTGTCGTTCGGAATGCAGTTTGGGCGTCTTGCACATTCTACTCAAGCACCGATAACGCAAAAAAAGGAATATAAAAACTGAATGATCCCACGTACAGTGGGAATTGATGATATGCAAAGCACGAATGAGAAATGTTGATATATCACTTTGAAATCAGCACAACATTACGAGGTGGAGGTAAATAATGCCGTACATGACTTCCGTGTCATGATTATCATGTTCGGATGTGTCGTTTACCTTCGCCGTCAATTCGTGTCCCGTGATACCGAATTGGGTATATGTGAAGCTAGTGAAAAGGCCACGAGCACGCTATGAGCATGGTATGTTGTCACGTTCTTACATAACACGCGTGTCAGGGTTCTCCTGTTTGCACCAGTCATATATTTCATCATCTATTGATGTCACCTAACACTCAATTCGGTATATGTGGAGCTTGAAAAACGGCCGCGAGCCCATCATGAAGGGCCCAATATGCTGCAATGTAGCGTTGACGCGCGCGCCCGCTTGGCACAGCGACGCTACGTTAGCAAAACGCGAGCACTGTATAGTCTGACGCGTGGCGCGAGCAGCGTCTGTCGGCGCGGCCCGACGGCAACCGGCGCAATATGCGACATGCTGAATTCCGCGCCGAGGCGTTACGCAGACAACACTGAGTCTCCCTCTTTTCGTGACGGAGGGACGCCGGACGCGCTGAAACACGCATGCTTCAAAGCAACGCAGCTAGGCGTGCGCCGCGAGTATATGACAGGACCTGGTGCCTGGCGTGGCAACGCCAGCGTGAGGCGACGAAGTGAACACCGGTGAGCACGCGCACCACGTCATGTCGATATGTATTGGCGCCTTGACTGTGGCATGTAGTCTTGTTCTCACATGAGACGCATGCCATGATTATCATGTTTGCACCAGTCACACACCTTCGTCTTTCATTGATGTCATGTAATACAAAATTTGGCATATGTAAAGCTAGTGAAACATTCGTGAGCGCATCATGAGTGTGGCATGTAGTCATGTTATTACATGACACGCATGCGTGTCGTGATTATGATGTTTATATGTGTCATTCACCTATGTTATCCGTTCGCGCCGCGTAATACCGAGTTTGGTGCATGTAAACTATCGAAACGGCCGCGCGTGCATCATGAGCGTAGCATGTTGTCATGTTGCTACATGACACGCATCTCCTCTTTATCATGTTTGTGCTAGTATCATACCTTCGTCATCCATTCACGTCCCGTAATACCAAGTTTGGTATATGTGACGCTAGCGAAACGCCTGTGAGCACATCATGAGCTTGGCATGTAGTCATCGTGTTGAATGCAGGCATGTCATGATTTTCATGTTAGGCTGTGTCGCTTGTGTTCGTCATGCAATCGTGTCATACCATGCCAGTTTCGCAAGATATCATGTGAACAAAACCACCGCAAGAGCTGCAGGATCACGAAATATAAATCATGACATTCATGACGTCCATGTCACGATTTTTATGTTATGACTAGTCAAATATGTTTTTCATGCAGTCATGTTACGCCATACCAAGTTTGGTATTGATATAATTATTGAAACGACCAGGAGAGGTAAAAGCCGTAGGCGGCTCGACAAATGGATGGATGGATGAATGGTATGGTATGGTATGGTATGGCATGGTATGGTATGGTATGGTGTGGTATGGTATGGTATGGTATGGTATGGTATGGTATGGTATGGGATGGATGGATGGATGGATGGATGGATGGATGGATGGATGGATGGATGGATGGATGGATGGATGGATGGATGAATGGATGGATGGATGGATGGATTGGTGGGTGGGTGGGTGGGTGGGTGGGTGGATGGATGGATGGATGGATGGATGGATGAATGGATGGATGGATAAAGACGCGCAAAGTCGCCGAAGTTCGCTAAGAAATGCTTCGCATTTAAAAGAAGTGTTGTTCCTGCAAACCAATTCATCAATAGTGAGTGACTCTTTATGTCGGGGGATCCTAGAATTACTGATGTCGATGTGGTGAGATGTTCTAATTTTCAATAATGGTACAATTTTAGGTTAACGAACTTCAATTACTGAAGCTTTCATCTGTTGAATAAAGCGTTGATCCGTGCACAGCGCAGTAGTTGAGTAGGAGAACGTGCAGGAGAAGTTGAAGGACAACCTGTGGTTATAAGTGAATCGTGGTGCTTGCACTGAAAGCTCGAGTTTAGATACGCAGGCAGAGAGTAAGGGCACGAGGCAGTATTGTCATACTCTTATAACAGACTTATGAGAAATGTGCACCACCTACACGGTGCCCCGTAGTGCCAGGTGCCTGTGCGCCCCAAGCGCAGTGAGTGGCGACTTGGGGCCACTTAAATTTCAACTTTCCTGCCATCTATCGTGCCATCAGCAAAGCTAGGAAAGTGGTGTATGAAAGTGGGCGCACACGGCGGGAGCAGGCTCGACAAAACGGGTTGGTTTCCACAAAGTTTAAGTTGCGTGATTCTTGTGGTGCTCAAAAAGGACGTCATTCTGCAAAATCAATCATGCTTTCGATGTGACGTTGCAAAGACACCCGACGATGTGTTCTGAAGTAGCACAGCTATTCGGCCTTGTTGGAAATGGCTCCACATAAAATGCGGGAAAAAAATTAATACGCGTAGTGTTCCTAAAGGGCGTTTGGTGCGGCCTGGTAGAGTAAAGCTCGAAGCATAGACCATCACTATCGATGTTTTACAGCCAAATCTGTATAGGCCAGGTCACTCCTATCTCGCAACCAGGCGCCTTGGCTACCTGCTGTATACGCTTGCACCCAAGTGGTCATCTTATTTTTAACGGCCAAAGCGTATATTTGTGGCACCAAGTTAACATGGTAAGTGGTGTCTCTGGGATTTAACGATAAAGCATCTATTCACGCGGCTACCGCTAACAAAAAGTCGTTTGGCCTCACTGCGCCATCTTTCAATGCGCACAAAATGAACACAAGTGAAGAATATTACTCAGCACTGTCTGTGGAGGTCACAAGACGATGCGACAATCGTGCAAGCCGGTGTGGTGTTTTCAGAATGCACAAATTTTCATGCACAAAGAAAAGCGCCTAGCTCCACCATCAGGGAATAATCACAATCGGCAGGAAAACTACGAGCCCAGTAAAAGTGTACAAGTATACTTTTTTATTCAACCGGGACAGCGGCTGTTTCACTTTCAGCAGTGATTTGCATGCAATATTCCTGTGATATGTGGTACCAAATGATCACCGCACCATTTCGTGGGCTGCATATCAATATTAAGTTAAACTCAGACGTGAATGCATTCACCGCGCACTTTTAGTACAATCGGTGACCAGTATAAGAGCGAGGAATTGTGTGGTGCACCGTCTGCTGCCGGCTGCCGGTTCGAGGAGAGTAGACGACGGCGCACCGCTCCACCGTAAGCCTCAGAATATTGACGATTCGCGCGCGTGGTTGCCCATTTATCTTTGTCCTGCTAAACTATGGTTGGTTGTTCAGTCGTTGCCTACTCCAACTCGAGCGTGAAAGGCAAACGCATGTATCGATTCCCACATAACGAAAAAAGTAAAATGAGGGTGGCCGCAGCTGTGAAGAGAGCCGCAGCGACGAGTAGCCTTTGGGTACCGAACGGTGGATCCAGAGTGGGCGAAGACTATTTTATCGCAAGTACTTGTGTATTCCGCACTAATAAATAGCTTGTGCATGAATTGATGCGAATATTTAGAAATAAATTGTCGCGCAGGCGTGCCTAGCAAAAATATCATGTGAACGCGCGAGTTAAATATACCTGTCGTACGACATGAACGCAGGCATTGTACCCATATATATGACAAAAAAAACGTGAAAGCTTCATTCAAGAACAAGTTGACACGAAGCACTGGACGAGTCCGTTTGCGTTCATCTCGGTCAAACTGTGCGTCAGCACGGCACACAAAGGAAGAAGTGCGTTAAACAAGCTCAAGGTTTCGATTCTTCGGTGCCGTCTATGTCTCACTGTATTATTCATTTGCCACCATGCAGCGCAGCTTGACCAAAATCAGCGTTCAAATAAGCATCCGGCTTCAACTCAGAAATGCATCTTATAGCGCGCTGAAGGCTATAAAAAGACAGAAAAGACATCTCAACGCGCTCAATAAATGCTGCACTTCATGCCGATCGACCAATGATTTCAGCCGAAGCAGTGATCCCAAAACTTACTCTTAACACTTTGCTAGAGTACTCATCGCCATCCCCTGATATTTTCAAATCGTGTTTTTTTTTATCTGCAGTAGCGTATCATACAATGAAACTGTCTTCGGTATCGACTGATCTGCTAGCACAACTGACAGTATACCTCCGAGCAGCATAAAAGCAATGTAGAGCGTTTTGGTGCAATAAAAACTTTCCTTGCTGTTCATGGCTTTCGTAGCTGGTCGTTGTCGCAGTCAACGCTAGCAGAAACAAAAAGAAAACTTCTCAAGCACTGACATTGCACGGAGAGGTGCTTATTTCAACAGACCGGTACAAAAGGGCATGCGTGCCGCTGCTAACTAGCGTGGTGTGTCGAACCGGAAGCCGTCGTATCCCACAGTTCCCTGCGATTGCCTATTTTACCGGTCAACTGTTGTAAGGGCGTACTATCACGATGCAAAGAAACGTGAACGCGGCGCAAAGCGTGGCATTCCAGTCGAACAGCGTCTTATACCTCGACTGCCGCTTTCGAATCTGTGCTTGCAGCCGGTGTCACGGTAGCGCGAGAAGTTTTCGTTCTAGATCGCATTTTCGTTTCATGTGTGCGTTCTGAGCCTCGAGTCAACGCCTTCTCTGGTCCAGCAAAACTGGCGAACTGCATAGACATGCGGTGCACGAGCGCAAGGTGGAGCGGGATTCTAGTGCTACGTTGACGCCGGATTACATCGCGAATTCTGCTTTGGCCCAGCTAAGCCACGCTACAGTTGGACTGAGTCGAAAGTAACGCGTTCCTAAGTTCGCATTTTTCTCAACATGATAGTGCATACCCGATAACGTTTTCTGCACTTTTGTTCAATGCACGTGTGAGCTGCCGAAGCAACTTTATCGAACTATCATTCTGAACTATCGAGGAAGGTTTTGGAGAACAGCAAAGAATTCCGGAGATGAAAAGAATGAAACATGCTTACAGCCGGACTCAGGTTGTGAGGTGCCGCGTTTGATTTGCGGTGTGTCTGTTCGCGTGGCAGTGCATGGTGTTGTTGCGCCACGCTTAAAACAACAGATGTTGCAACGCACATTCTCAATATGGCCGAACTCTCTGATCTCACTGTGTTCTGGTGTATATTACTAGCGAGTACAAAAAAAACATTAGTAATCAGTGTGACGACTGCTTCCGATTGGCTGCTCTATAAGTTACGTCGTTCTCGGCGTCGTACCGGAACACGATTGAGAGTTTTGGTGTGCGCCTAAATGCCCTTGAAGCTAATGTTAACGAAACCCATGAAAAACTAACCACTACCGTTGAAACTGTTCAAGAGGCCGTTCAAACCCAGAGCGCGAAGTTCATTGACCTAGAAAACTACACCCGCAGATCGAATTTGATAGTTTTTGGTATTGCTGAATCGCAGGTTGAAACTGAATCCGATCTGCGATGTAAGGTTATTGATGAATTGTTTGGGAATAAGTTAGGTGTGAATTGCTCTTCTGTCGCTCGTATTCACAGGCTTGGACGCAATAAAGATAACAAGCCGATAATTCTATATTTCCAAGACTACAGGGAAAAACAGGCTATCTGGAAAAACGTTTCGAAACTTAAGGGCTCCAAGATTAGTATTGAAAACGACTACTGTGCGGAAACGCGTCGGAAACGTAAATTGCTTTGGCAGTCAGCTAAGGCAGATAAAGATGCCGGTAAAGATGTATTTCTTGTTGAAGATAGGCTCCGTTTGGTACCGACCTTTTCAGTTGGAACGACTCTTCAAATTCCCGTCAATGGCTGTCAAAGGGTAAAAAGCACCCCGCTAAGGCATAGCGATTCCCAACGTTCCAGCTTCGCTTGATATCTTTTAATGCTAGGAGCTTAGCTAACAAAATCAATAAGCTTGAAAATCTTCTTCTTTTATATGACCCACATATTTGCGTCATTACTGAAACCTGGCTACATGGTCTGATAAGTGACAACGAAATTGTGCCGCCTGGATATCAAGTTTTTAGGCGGGATAGAAGCTCTCGTGGTGGGGGCGTGGCGGTTATTGTAAAAGATTTCGTTGACGCCTGTCTCCCCAATCAAATTGCTGATCATGAAAGCATATTTTTGAAAATATCGCTTGACCATGTTACCTTCTTTCTTTGTGCTCTTTACCGTACACCCAATGCAGATGATATGTTTTTGATAAAATTATATGATCGACTTTAGGTTTATGTGGCAAACACGTCTTGCTAACAGGTGATTTTAACTTGCCATCTATTGTTTGGGATAATTTAAGCTATGGCTGCTCTCCTTCGGGTGACTCAATTCTTGACATCATGTTTTTGCTCAACCTCAAGCAAGCGGTGGATGTCTGTACTCGAGGCGGGTCGGTTTTGGATTTACTCCTTCTAAGTGAAATATTTTCTGATAGCTATGTTGCAATCGAACCGGGCATTTCTGATCATAAACTGATTTTTTTACTTGGAATAAGGCTTTACATCATGCTAAAAATACCCAGCCTGCCACACTTATAAAGGAATTTACTAGGGCGAATGATGTAGCTATAATTGACTACCTTAAAACGCATATCGGATCCTTGTTACACAATGTTGAGATCTCTTGGCAATCGTTTGTTAGAACCATACGTCATTGTGTTGAAAATTTTGTACCGTGTCGAAAAACTTATAAGCATCGTGCAAACCCTTGGATTAGCCGAGAAATAATCCACATGAAGCGTAAAGTTAAAAGGCTTCGCAAGAAGCATGTGCCAATGACACCCCAGCTTAAAGTACTGAAAGACAAACTACAAACAAGCTTGGCGCAAGCAAGAAACACTTTTTATAGTAATACGCTGACTGAATTTCTTCAGAATAGCCCTCAAAAATTTTGGAGGTATTTAAGCGAATCTAAGACAGGGAGTAGTAAAATGAAGGTTAATGGTGTGATAATAACGGACGCTCCTACTATTGCTGAACATTTTAAAGCATACTTCCACAGCGTTTTTTCTCAAACCGATGATTATGAACTTGAGAATTCATTCGTTGACTCAGACAATGAACTATTAGTGACGCAAGATGGCGTTTTGCACATGCTATTACAACTTGATCCCAAAAAACCTCCGGGGCCTAACGGCATTCCTAATGCTTTTTTAACTGCTACGCTGAATACTTATCGGAGTTCCTAACTGGACTTTTTAATCTTTCAATTGCTACCGGGGAAATACCGGCTGATTGGGGTATACCACGTGTGAAACCAATTCATAAAAAAGGTGACCCCTTATCATTTGAGAATTACCGCCCTATTTCTATTAAGAGCAGTTGTTGCAAGCTTCTTGAGCACGTTATTGCTAATTACGTCTATGAATTTCTCAGTGAACACAATGTACTATCAAAGCATCAGCATGGCTTCAGAAGGGGGTTATCTACTGTTACCCAGTTAGTTACAACTGTCCATGAATTTTCACGTGTGCTTGAAGTTTCTGGGCAAACTGATGTACTGTTTTCATATCTTTGTAAAGCCTTTGATAAAGTGCCACACGGGAAATCGTTACACAAATTACAGCGTATTGGACTACCTACAAAAATTGTTCTGTGGATTCAGGCTTATCTTCAAGATAGACGTCAGTATGTAGGGATTGGTAATTCTTCATCGACTGTTCTGTGTCCTCTGGAGTCCCACAGGGAAGTGTGCTAGGGCCACTTTTGTTTTTAATTTATGTTAATGATTTAGCTTCTCTTATTCCTGAAAATGTGTCTGTGCGTTTGTTTGCGGATGATTGCGTCATTTTTAAGCACATTTGATCACCGTGTGATCATGTGGCTTTACAAGATGCACTTATCGCTATCGATAACTGGTGTCAGAACGGGGGCATGCAGTTAAACACTAACAAAACTGTGCTTCTGCGCATCACCAGGAAGCTAAGCCCTAGTCAATTCCACTATACTCTAAGAGGCACTAACATAAAAAATGTAGACAGATATAAGTACTTGGGCGTCACACTCTCAAGCAAATTAACTTGGTCGACCCACATAACTGACATTACCACTTCTGCATTACGTAAGCTATGGTTTCTAAAAAGAAAACTAGCATCTGCACCCTCGCGTACTAAAATTCTAGCCTATAATGCCTGTGTTCGTTCTAAGCTTGAGTATGCTTTGATTATCTGGAATCCGCATACCAAGAAAAATATTATGAATCTGGAACGTATTAACAGAAAGGCTGTAAGGTTTATTCTTGGCAAATATCGTAGGTTTGATTCCCCGACCACCTTAATGCAATTAAACGACATTTCTACTTTAGAAGCTCGGAGAAAGTTCAGTCGTCTTTCCTTTCTTTACAATTGTTTGTGTGGTATTGTAAAAATTGATCTCCCTGACTGTGTTAAACCGCTCTCAGTATGACGTGCTCGTCATGGTCATGAACATGCTCTAGCCCCAATTTTCGCCCGATCAAATGCTTTTAAATATAGTTTTTTTCCTAGAACTGTCGATGACTGGAATTGTTTGCCGTGTGACATCTTTCACTCTAATATGTTTTTTGGTGACCTTGAGCGTCACCTTCTTTCTTAACCTTTTGTTTCTTTTGTATTGTTGTCTGTTGTTTTCTACAATTACGTTTTGATGTATCCACTCCTGCTTGGGCCAGCACATTGGCCTGCAGTATTGTGAAATAAAAAACGCGCGCCGTTGGCTACGTTGTGAGTGACGTCTTTTATCCCGTCGCAACCGTGGTGCCGAGTCCGTGCACGTCCCTTTCTACTGAGGGCTATTACGTGCCTAAGCCGCAGAAGACTCCAGATGAGCGCCAACAGTGGAAACCTGAGAGTGTTCTCAGTAGTCGGGCCAATGGCTCAGTCCAGGCATAAAAAAAGGTCCGGCAAGCCGAATGCCGGCAGCAACTGCGTACTGATGATCCGACAGCCTTCCAAGCCACGCTAAATCATGAACAAGAGTGCAAGCGCCGGTGTCAGGGTGATGCTGCGAACCACGCCGCTGAGTTAACTCGCGATGGTAAACGTTTGCAACAACGCCACGTCAAAAAAGCGGTGTTGCGGGCACAACAGTGTCGACGTGGTGAATGTGGTGGCGCATTCGCTTGAGCGAACGCCGGCGTCGGGTGGGACTTTCTGCGGTGGCATTTTGGATTCAGCTGTGATTCTGTGACCACCTGTTGTTCAAGAATAACCACTGCGAATAACAAATTTCTAAACGCATTTAGCTGCTCATAACACACCTCCCCTGCGTGACCGTAATCATGTGCGGCATATGAAATATACACCTATATAAACCAAAGCCAAACATGTGTCGCTCACCTCATTAAGCTGGACGAACATATAGGAAGTAACGGTGAAAGGCTACAGAGCAGCGTAATGTTGAACCCGCTGCTAAACACCGGTTCCGCGCATTTCAGCGTTAGCTAGTTAACCATTTGTCTGGAGTGCTTGCGCGGTGATTTTTTTAAACCTCGTCACCTGTCATTTCCCTTGCCTCTTGCTGAGTAAACGATGGTATCTGGGTCTGGCTTGTGTTAGACAACCCCTTGCTATGCGTGCTAGCAATGTGTGTGGTCACGGAAGGGTTGACTTTGTTTCTACGTGGCATCAAGACCCAAGTGTGTAAATGCACACGCGAAGAGAAACAACCTTGTCAAAAAGAACCCTCAAAGCGTACAATAATCACATTTCTCTGCAGGTGAAAATGATGAGTTTTCCAAAGCCTTTGTGAGCAACTTAAAATGCCACAATAGAACATCAGTGCACTTTCTCAAAGCTGCATGCAAGTAACAGCGCACGTGTGCGAACAATGCACACATTTCAGGCATTTAACAACGTTAATATCGGGCGAAGTAGCTTCCGAAGGCTAAGTAGCACGTGTTCTAAAGCTGTCAGACTATTATGGAAAAGAAATATTCTTATTTCAATAGAAGCAGCTAAAATCTAGGGCACGAAAAAGTTCGAAGCATTCTGTCCGAACAGTGCAGTTCAAGATGTTTGCTGTTTACTTGATTTTTTTTTCTGCTACCATTGAAACCCAGGAATTGTGCTTCGCCGCACAAGGTTTTCTAGTTCTTTCAATTAAATTAGCGAAATTTTCAGGTCCAAGAAATTGCGAAAGAAAGAGATTAGAAATCACGAGATTGTGCTTCGCCACGCTCACGATAGGCGACATGACGTAACTGCTTCTTTGTACAGTTATACTGCTTCGTTAGCTGCTACATGTATGAAGTAGCCTCTTAATGTGGACAGAAAAAAAACATTGCTTGAAATTGTCTAAACTAAATAACTTTCCGCATGCGTAAAAGCTCTTTGTGCGGAATTTGCCTGCTTCTCAGCTGAAGACATTTGTTCCGTTGAGATATGCCACCATATAAAGCAACCGATAATATGATGGCAACCGCGATTCTTTTTCATCTATGGGGGAACCAATCATCTGAAAGCTAATGTATACCAGTTTCGCGTCAATGATGAAACAAAGACACCTCATATTATTACTTACATGCATTCCCACTACCTTCATATGCAATGGATTTGTTGGGTATCACATAAGCTAGTGAGCAGAGGAATGCCACGAAAAACTTCGCCATCATTTTCAATACGCCGAAATGCAAAGCAATCTGGAATAAAATATACCTTTCATAGGGCAACGTGGTGATCCAAACAGCTGAACAGAAATTCACGCACTTGATATTTAATTAGTTGAAAACAAATCTCAAGATTGTGTGGAATTAGTTGATGATGTTGTAGCTAACAAATGGACTTCTTAAAGCTGAACTTTCATGTACATGAAAGTTCTCTGACCCTGCTTGCTTTCGCCATTACGGGCGTTCATCGAGTGCTTTAGTATAAAGTCAGTGATTATTTGTAGGCTTATTATATGTGGATGTAAAATAATCAGCACAGTCTGCACAAAATCGCAAACTTTTGCGTAATATACATCACTGTGTCAGAGTTCATTAGCAGTTGACCTACCCTGAGGCAATAACCAAGATAGTGAATAAAACGTTCGAATTCACTGTTTCCATGCAATGTGAGCCGAATTTGTATTTTTTACCAATTTTCGCTACACAAAGTCAATCTTCGAGTTACACTTGAATACCACAATAACTACCTATATTTCTTTCTGGAAGAAATATATGTCACACCTCACGTTACAGTCATGGTAGCTTTAAAATTGAGTAAATGCAGCATGTGATTCACCATGGAAAAGAACTTCTTTCGCAACTGGTATTGCAGCACAAGTATTATAAAATAGCACTCAGAAAGCTCACAGCGAATTCTTCATCTGGAGTAAAGGCTTTTATTGTTCTGAAAACATTAGCTGCAATTGCCAGGGTTTCCTTCGCCACTTCGCCCCAATAAATACACAGCCGTGACATTGTGATGTATATGTAGTGTCATTTCAATTGAATAGGGAACGATGGCATACGCATAAGAGATAATTCGCTTAGTTCAATGTAGAGCTCGGTGGTATCCCGATACAAGAGTATGAGCACGTGAGGGGTACATTACGGATCCGTGTTTCTGTATCAATATATATTCGAAGAGCGTGCTTGTCTTGCAGCAGTAAATATTTTACTGTGATTCAATGGCACTACAATAATGCGCAGAACACAGGTACTTATGGACACTCTCGACTGGATTTCGCCACCGGCGTCGCCGTCACTCAACATGTATGTATACGTGTCTATATATATGAAAACACAAGAAACAAAAATAATTCAGAAAGCGACCAGCATGCAGAATCGAACGCGGCACCTCTAAAGTGTGAGTGCGAGGCGTTAAGCACTGAGCCACGACAGAGCACCTCCTTCAACGTTCGAACGGCAAGCTGTTCATATCAACCACTTACCCCTGTGACGGTCATCTCGGGGGAAACTACTGTGTTTTCAGTATTACCAGCAAGATGGCGCCATGAGCTTGCATCACCACATTGCCACTACATTGCGGAGTGCGCTCTCATCTCTCACGCGTACTTTGCCCCTTGGAAAGGCAGCATGGTGAACGCTAACGCACGCGTATATCGCGGTGGGGACAATCGTCTTGGCTAGCCGTAGGCTTTGACCGGAACTATTCTGCTGTAGTTACCAGGCGCATAAAGGCCGCTGCAATCATTGCACAGTGTACGTTTGCAAAAATACGTGGTTTTCAGACACAGCGAAGTAACAACTGAGACGCTTAAATGCGTACATCTGTACTTGTGAGTACGTTTCGTGCGTCATTAGTGTGTGAGAAACGTGAGCACGTTGCGTTCTGCTTGCCAATCGGTGCGTGACCATCCAATTTGTTGCTATCGCGTTCCTCGTTTATTTTTGCGACAGAGCTGTGACTTTTCTTTCATTAGAAAACAGCTGACGTGTTTTCATGAGACAACATAACAATTATTGGGCTGAAACAATGAAACAAAAAATAACAAAATAAAAATATAACGTGAAGCCTGTTAGTGACATAATGAGTGCTGCAAAGGATTTTTCACATGCATGATATGGCTTATGTAGGGAAGTGCATAACGCCGCTAACCGATGAATCGCGAAGGTATAGTATTATCGTCTGTTCACGAAAGCCGCTGTCTTTCAGGGTGGGTGCCACATCTCCAACTTCAAGGGGGTACTTGTGTTACGGCCAAACTGACGCTGCATGAATGACAGCCCACTTGAGAAGCTCTATATTCTCTTGAAAGTTTTTATCTAAAAACTTTTTCGGCAAAACAGGGCTTCTGCCCAGAAAAAATTGTGCACTTATTGTTAGTCTACAGGTGTTCGCTAGTGATTCGGTCAGTATGCTTGACTTGCAAGTTTCAATGCTCTAGACAATATTCACAATGTTATCCGCTACCTAATAAATGCCTTCTTAGAGCTTGGACATCCGTATAATAATATGAAAGTATTTCGGCATTTGTATTCTTGTCTTTATTCCTGCATCTGTATTTCAGGGTAGCATTTCTGTCTACTTATAAAAATATTTTGAAAATACGCCTTTGCATCAGTGAGGCGTGTATCTCAGTATTGCTATTGTAGGCTTCCAGCAAATGCACTTGAGGCGCATAGTCAGGAATATTTTACCAGCTTCTAGTTTTTGCTCGCGGCGTGTCTAATGGCTGTGGCTTGCGTGTACACCAGTGTTGCCAGTGTGTACACTTCTGTGGTCGCCGCCCAAGGTAGCCTCTCCGCTGATTCTCAAAATGCTGACTAAATGGCAAGCCGGCGCCCAAGGCGTCGGTTTTGGATAGCCCGCGCGATCACCTCCTCAAAGTGACTGAAAGAAAGACCGTTCAACAGAAAAGTGTGGTGTCGCAGCGGTCTCTGTCTCAGGAGATCACCTGATTTGATTGATTGATATGTGGCGCGTAACGTCCCAAAATCAACATATGATTATGAGAGACGCCGTAGTGGAGGGCTCGAGAAGTTTTGGCCACCTGGGGTTCTTTAACGTGCCCCCAAATCTGTGCACCCAGGCCTACAGCATTCTCGCCTCCATCGAAAATGCAACCACCGTGCCCGGGATTCGATCCCGCGACCTGCGGGTCATCAGCCGAGTACCTTAGCCACTACACCACCGCGGTGAGGCTTGGAGATCACCTCAACTATGCCACACGGGGGATAGATAGGGGATATAAATGAATGAGAAAGAAACATGAAAAGAGGAGGGTGTCAATGGTGTTTAGTCTGCCTGCATGCGAACGCGCACCATCTCCTAGCCGGGAGAAAAGCAAAAATTGTCAGGCAGGCCGGCAGGGCGAGCGAGGATTGTCGAATAGGCACGGCAGCTTCCTACGATGAGTGCATGCACGGGTACTGATATTCTCCCAAACCCCATCACCTTTCTGTTCTCAACCCCGCTGAATAATGCCTGTTATCTCAATATCTGCCATTGATGAGCGTTTGGCATTTGTCTCAAGGCAGCGGGCAGTATGGCATAAAGAGGCAGGTTGATTGACTTGACAAGGACTGCGCAGTACCGGCCGCGGAATGTACCCAACAACGCATCCTTTATTGAGCACATCATGCGACGGCTCGTTCACAAGCTGTCTAGCAGAGAGGGTTTCACCAAGAAACGTAACGTGCACTTGGGAGTGCGTTCCTCTAACATTATTCACTTTGTGAATGTGGTGGTGATTTTTTTCTGAACTCTGCTGAGAACTAGCTAAACGAAGGCTGTGTCTGTAATTGTCGAGTGTGATTTCACGTGTTAAACCGCAAATCATAGGCACTCGAAAAACTGCATAACGCTCTGCAGAAAAATGTTTGTCACTCTTCCGCCAGTCATTTTGACGACTTTGACATTGCCAAAATATTTAGGGTGAAATCTCGCTAAACCCGAAGGTAATTTAATTCAAGAAAAAAATTGCACTTTTCAAAAGCATGCATTATTTCCACGTGAGCATGTGTTATATATTGTGATTGCTTTCTCTATGCATGTTTTTTTTTCTTCAAAAAAGTGAGGAAAGTGGCACTCAAGAACATCGCTCATACTTACTTTGTACGTGTAGTGAGAGGCAAGTGCAGTAAAATTTATGAACTACTGTGCAGTACTTATACTGCGTTCGTAATGGTGTGGTCTGTAGTTGTCATTTACCTAACGTAGATTCCGTTGCCAGAGGTTTTCATAGAGAAAATGCCAGGTTGTTTAAACGACCTTTCATTGTATCGTGCGGCATTTATACTTTAAATTGTGCTCGAAGCGATTGTGAATCACATCATACTTAACTGCGATAAAGGGTTTCGCATTACTAGAAACTTTTTAGAGTGCACTGACTGCTATTCGTCTAACCGATTCCACGGGGTATGAACTACATCATCCGAACTCGCACATGCTCACATGCGAAGTTTTTAAAACTTCTGAGCAGCCATTCACTTCTTCGCTCTCGTCTTCTGCTACCAACACAGCGTGGCATTAGCCTCTTCCCAAGAAAAAAAATAAGCATCGCATGAATGCCGGGCTCCGAAAAACAACGAAAGGTAGTCGAAAATGTCTATGTCCATTGAGATGATGACAGCTGTCCCAAGGTCGTAGCACTTACAGAGAACTTGTTGTGCCCTAATATCAGTGACATGGAATTGTTGTTTGATAAGGACTACGCCATTTATAGGCGTGACCGCACACAAAGGAGAGATGTAGGGGTACTGCTGGCCATTAAGAACGACACCGCATCATTAGTACTTGATACATTCTCTGCTCTGGAAATATTATGGGCAGCATGTAGGGCTCACACCAAGTTGATATATTAATAGGCGTTTGTTGTCCACTGGCTGGTAGTCCGCTAGTCCTAAATGATATGTGAGAGAGCATCTCGGCCCTAATAAAGAGATTTGCTACGGATCACGTGTACCTTTTTGGTGACTTTAACTTACCCAATATCGACTCGCCCACTTTATCCTCGCCCTGCCAAATTTCAACTTATTTTATCAACCTTTCGTTGAATTTCAACTTATCACAAGTGGTAAATAAACCCACACGTGGTACTTATATTCTAGATATGGGGCTAACCACCACTCCTGATACGATAGGCACAATCAGATACTGTGATGGTTTTGGTGATTACAATCTCTTACAACTCGAACTGGGCCGGAGCGAACTGGGCCGGGGCCCGATTCGCGGAGACGACCACCATCAATTCTGACTCACCAGACCAACTGGACTGCATGGATGCTGACGACTTCGAACCCATGGACAATGTCGGGCCCAGTGACTCTACCCTCGGTCCGAGCAGCGTTGTCGAAGCGTCCAACAATACATACCTGTGGTCATCCGTGCCTCACACTCTATGATTTCGGGTGATCGACGCTCGCCGAAAAAAAGGTTGTTGCCGAGGAGGCCTCCGCGATGCCACCAGCCACATTCCACCAACGCGAGAACCGACATGGAACCGGCTGGCCCCGCCTGCCATGCCTTCCCGTAGAGGACCACAAGGTGATATTTCGTACAAGAGGAGGCATATCTCTACAACAAGAAGCGCTTTTACTCTTGCGCGCTGCCATAAAAACCGCGCTCCGAGCCCCCTTGCCTATGAGTGCGCAGATGCGAGTACGCAAGGAGCAGAACATCGCCCTAGTAAGCACCTCCGACCCAGACCTTGCGGTACAGCTGTGCCATGTCCAGACGCTCAAGCTCGGCAGCAGATCGTATGAAGTCTCCGCTTACGTGGCTTCCCCACATAAATCCTTCCAGGGAGTAATCACAGGAGCCCTCCCTATACCCACAGACGACGCCCTTATGAACGACACCATCACTTATCCCCAAAGTATCAATATTATCCAAGTGCGACTATTCGGGACGAATGGAGCATGCCTCTACACCTTCGAGGGAAAACGTTTTACCCGATAGGTTTACTTCTAAGGCGTGGAATTTCGATGCAGACCTTTTCGACCAGTCACCCAAGTGTGGTACTGCTGCCTCAGAACTGGCCACCGACACGACATCTGCCCATATCCACAGGAACGCCGGTGTGGAAATTGTGCTATGCACAACCTAAGTGAACACCACGATGGTTGCGTCCCACGGTGTTTAACCTGTGGCTCCGAAGAACACCCCACCATCGACCTGGGTTGCCCAGCCCGAAAAGGAGACCTGGGCCCCGTGTTCTTAGAGATGAACGCCAGCTCCTAGAAAAGCCCAATGATCCTCCACTGAAACAACTTTCTGAACAGTTGCCTCCAAACAACCAACCTCGCAGCCGTCCTCAGCACGCCAGCAGCAAAGGCCACGGTAGGAGTGCTCGATCCAAGTGCTCAAAAACCCCAAAGCATGGAAAGCAGACCTCGCAACCTATTCAACCCGGAGCACCTCCACCTATCCAGGCATCTGCGCATTCATCCAGGAACTACCCACCGCCTTCTTCGCAGAGCAGTGCGAAAAGCTACAATACGTGGCCAGCACTCCCGCAACCAGAGCCAACCCATGCACCTGGCTTAGAGGCCAGGGCAGCGGCCTCGAGTTCATCTGACTTGGCTGCAGGAGGTCGCCTAGATCAAGCCCCACAGTCGCAGCTACAGCGACGGCAGGACCCCCTGGCCGTCCCTGGTAAGTCGCCCATTGAGCAGGCCTCCCAAAATCCTTCGCGATCAACACCACCCCATTCACCAGCCCTCGTTCAACAGACGTGTGCCCAGTATTTCCAAACCCTAGAATTCACTCAAGCCCTCACACAACTAGTTCTAAAGTTCTTAAGTGATAGCCTCGAGGCTGTTAAAACACAACTGATTAAAGAACAAGAACAGACCCTCCAGAGAATGGAGACTACGTTTAGTCACCGCATGGAAAAAGTTGAGGCTGCAATTAATCCCCTGTATGATATGGAAGCTCAATCATCACCAACCCGTAAGCATAAATAACGCAAATCTGCCGCCGCTTCCTCTCAGCACACGGTGCAGGCAAACAGCCCACAATCGGGAGTTTCCACTCCCACAACGACCCAACGTGGCGAATTCTAGTAATCGACAAAATCCCGGAAGAGCAGGCTTGCCTTCTCCATCCGGAAATCAAAATTCATCTGATATCAACATATGTCAGTGGAACTGAGGAAGCACCAGAAAAAAACACTGTCAGTTGGCCGCTTATATTCAACACTCCGCTGAACCATCTCATATAGTGGCTCTGCAGGCGACGGGGTCTGTCCCTTTTTCTCTGCAAGGATATCAGGTGGCATCGATAACATCGCGCACCGCTATTCTTATTCATAAAACCCTTCCATTCATAGATCGGACCCCTACAAGAAGCTCATCAGAGAATGGAACCGAGTACACTGCTCTTGAGGTAATCCCGTCGAATCACACATCGGGTAAAGGACTCTTCATAATCAACATATACAGCACTCCTAAAGATAAGGGCACTCGCATACGTGAAATTCTTTCTCAAACGTGGTCCACGCATCACATTATAGTAGGTAATTTTAATGCACGCCATACCGCATGGGGTTACATAAGTAACTCACCGAAAGGTTACCTTGTACATAGCACCATGATGCACCACGCACTTACCTTAATTACTGATCCTACTGTGCCAACGCGAGTAGGCACTAGCCCCGCCAGGGATACCACGCCTGACCTCCCGATGGTTAGTGCACATGTAATAGTAAAAACACATGAGGTTCTCTCGGATACATAAGATAGTGACCACCATGTGATTCGAACTGTCATTACGCAAATTTCTAAAATTTTCCGACCTAAAGTGCAGACCCTCGTTGACTGGGATAAACTCCGCACATATATCGCCACGGAAGATACCACTCCGCAATCTATAGAGTCCTGGACTCAAAGGGTACAAGATGCTGTTGATAGGTCTGGTAAAAATATTAAGAACACGCCGAATTCGCCTCAAGTTGACCCCCACCTCCTCCATCTGTGGGAGGCCCGACGAAGCCTTTGTAAACGATGGAAGCGTCAGAGGCTAAACCGAAAACTTCGCCTACGTATCGCTGCAGTCACAGAGGAAGCCGCACAGTATGCCACCCAGTTAGCGAAAGCCAATTGGGAAAACTTTTGTGGGACACTGAAAGGAACATTTGGCAAAAAACGTACATGAAACATCCTAAGGGCCCTTCTAGATCCCGCGTCGACCAAAAACCACATTCCCACTGCTACCCAACGGCTCATTTACCTAGAAGAGCAAAAAGGCACAGACATTATAACACACACATAAAAAACCTTTATATTCCTCAGCCTCTACCGGCCGATCTGAACGCACTCCCTTTAACACCCCCCGATCCGGACGAAAACTTGGATGCAGATATCACGCTTGCAGAGGTAAAACAGGCCCTTGCTGTATTACCCGGGACACTGCACCAGGGCCAGATCGTATAACATATAAGATCCTCCGAAACTTAGATGACGTGTCTTTACAGCAGTTCACGGATCTCTTTAACGAACACTGGAGCAAGGGCACACTGCCCTGTGTTTGGAAACTTGCACAGATTAATCTGATTCCGAAATCAGGCAAATCACTACTTCTCAAAAATTTATGACCCATCTCGCTCACAAGCTGTGTAAGTAAACTTTTTGAGCATGTTGTTCTCCGTCGATTACAGCCACAATTAGAAGCTAGCAATTTCTTTCCCAACACTCAGTTTGGCTTGCGCCCCAACCTATCGGCGCAGGATGTCCTCCTGCAGGTTAAAAAGACTCTATTTCATCAAAAACGGCAGACAGCCCAAACCAGAGCCATTCTCGCATTAGACATACAAAAGGCTTTCGACAATGTAGGTCATGAACACATTCTCTGCACCTTGGCCACAACTGGCTATGGTCGTAGAACCTGGCATTATGACAAAGCTTTTTTGGAAAACCGCACCACCGAGGTTAGATTAGGTACACTTACATCCGCGACTTTTTCTCTCCCAAACAGGGGTACACCCCAGAAAGCTGTCCTATCGCCACTCTTACTCAATGTAGCCTTGGCCCCATTGGCCAAAGAGCTTGCTGATTTTCCTAAATTACAGCATGCATTTTACGCCGATGATATGACTCTGTGTGCCATGGCTCTATTAAGAGGCACAAGACGTTTTTCAAACTGCCATCAACGTCATCGAGGGGTATATTAGTAGAATGGGCCTCCACTGTTCACCAGAAAAGTCGGAGTTACAATAAACCCCGCATGCACGACCCAAGCATTGACCTGCACGTGCATGGTCAACCTGTGCCAAGAGTACATAAAATCAGGGTATTGGGTCTACACATACAATCAAACTTAGAAGCAAACTACACCTTGAACATTCCTGATAAGCAGATAAAGTAAATTTCAGCACTGATCCACCGAATTGCGTCGCGCAATCATGGTCTATCTGAAAAGCACACCATGCAAATTGTTGAAGCTTTGGTGGTAAGTCGCCTCGCTTATCATCTTCCGTATCACCATCTTACTCAAAAGCAAATAAAACGGGCTAACAGTCTAATCAGGCGGGCGGTTAAAACCACATTGAGGTTGCCGATGCGCACCAAAACTACTCTTCTCCTAGAGACAGGTCTGCATAATACAGTGCAAGAAACTATAGAAGCACAGAGAAGCAATCAGCTCCTGCGCCTTTCTTGGACACCTACTGAGCGGAACCTGCTCCGAACACTGGGGCTTGAATCAAGCGACACGATGCGATACGAAGAAGCATGGTTGCCTGTTCCAATAAGGATCGCGGCACACATGCAACTCAAACTATTGCCGCTCAACATGAATCCACAGCGCCATCCAGGCCGACGCAAGGCACACGCTGATTATTACGTACGAAGGTACAAAAATCATGAAGACGTCCTCTATGTCGATGCTGCGATAGGCCCACTTGAAGGAACGGCCATGGTTGCTGCCATGACAGAAGACGGGCGCATTAGCATTTCTGCGTCCGTTAAAACGGCATGCCCCGACGTGGCTGAGGGGGTTGCACTAGCCCTAGCAGTGGCGCGTGCAGCCGCAAGTTTTACCAATACAGAAATTTGCACTGATTCTCAGAGCGCTTATTGATACTTCGATCAAGGCATAGCACCAAGTCAGTCTCGTGCATAATGAGCAACATTCCTTCACTTCTCCATCCGGTGACCATCACGTGGGTGCCTGGCCATGAGTGTATCCCCGGGAATGAGCACGTTCATGCGCATGTCCGAGGTCTTTCCATCCGGACCCTGGGGGATCGCTCACCCGAACCCGTGAGAAAACCACAAGAGGGAATCCGCATGCCATGAGATTACGAGGTATTACCGGAATGGCAGACGAGATTTCCCTTCCCCACACTTCTCCCTCACCCCTAATCAGAGTTCAGTTTGGCGCCAGCTGTAGACAAAAGCATTGATTTCTCCCTATTTGGCACACCTATTTTACCCCACTCTTCACCAACCACATTGCACCACCTGCGGGGCACCCCAGGCTGATCTTTTCCACTGCTTGTGGAACTGCCCAAAGCCCATGGTGGTAGACCCTATCCCTAACCCTTCCCTTTTCTCGTGGGAGGCCGCTTTTCAGGTCACTGGCTCAGACGACCAGTTGTGGCTGGTGCACCAGGCCTGCCTAGAGATGTCGACCAGGGGGCTCCCGGACGTCTAGGGGTCTAGGGGCCCAACCACATTTATTTTGATTTTTTTTTCAAATAAAGTTGTACCCTCCTCCTCCTCCCTAACTTGCATTTCCTGTAAAATACTAGAGCACATAATTGCATCGCACATCTACCGCCACCTGGAGACTAATAATTCCTTTTTCATAAATCAACATGGATTTCATCATAATATGTCATGTGATACGCAATTGCTTGAACTTACTACTGACGCACACTTTAACATGGGCAACAATCTACAAATCGATAGCACTTTTCTTGACTTTTTCTAAGCTTTTGACCGGGTGGCTCATTGTCGATTGTTTTCCAAATTAAGTTTCGTCGAACTGGACACTGCTAGCTTATCTTGGATTAAACATTTCTTATCATCTCGCCAACATTCACCGTAATTAATAACTGTGTTTCTCCCATAGCTGATGTAACATCCAAAAATCCTCAAGGTAGCGTTTTAGGCCCTTAACGTTTCCTCGTTTACATTAACGACCTGCCTATAAAATTTCCTCAAATATTAGATTATTCGCTGATGACTGTATCATTTAAAGAAAAATAACATCTTCCGATGATCACTACATCATGCAAAACGACATTAACCTTATAAATGTGTGGTGTCGAAAATGGCTCATGGTATTGAACTCTGAAAAATGTTAACTCATTTCTTTCACCCGCAAAAAATTGAGCTCTGAATTTTGCTACGTCATTAACAACTCTGTCATATTTCGTGTTGAGTCATTCAAGTATCTAGGGATAAACTTAACTCACAATATTTCATGGCGCCCCCACATTACCGCTCTCTGCGCTGAAGCATAACAAACGCTTGGATACACTCGTCGGAACCTCCGCAAATCGCCACCTCACATTCGCAAGTTTGCGTACCTTACCTTTATTCGCCCGCAGTTAGAATTCACGTCATGTATTCGGAACCCTTACCTAGACTACTTAATTACTAACTTAGAGCTTGTTCGAAACCGTGCCGTTTGTTTTATTACCGGAAATGATGAACCAAAATCTAGCATTACTAAAATAAAACTCGAACTTTCGCCGCACCCTCTTCAGTTTCGCCGGTGTGTTTCCCTTTTATGCCTGCTTCATGGATATGTTCAAAACATCAGGCCTCATTCTCTCCCATTGAAAACCCCACTGCGCATGTCTAGGTGGCTCCATAATCGGGACAGTTTCGAGCGCATCTTCAGCAATACAGGGGCGTTTAATTGTTCTACGTTGCCACACGCCATCCAGCTTTAGAACGATCTCCCTGGCGATATCACTTCAATCAAAAATCGCAAAGCCTTTCAATACCGCCTACTCGAACATTTCATGCTTAAGTAGTTATTTCTTATTTATTCTATCTAGATGTGTTATCTTATGTTTTAAATTGTATAACTTTGTATTATTCACATTGTAGTACTGTAAATGCTGCCAAAATTTTCTCCATTTTTCAACCACTGAATTTTCATGTTAAATAATATCGTGTTTCGTGCACGCCCTTTTTTGTTTAGTTTTTCTACTGGAGTGGTACTTTTGCTTTTATGGCAGTCGTTTACATCACAGCGCACGTTTCAGATTGTACCGATTTGATTTCATCATTTTCTATATTTATCACGTGTCATACTTCATCATGTATCGCCCCCCTTACACAATGCTTCGCTAAGGAGCCTGTAAGGTATTGTGAATAATAATATTGATTGATTTGTGGGGTTTAACGTCCCAAAACCACCATATGATTATGAGAGACGCCGTAGTGGAGGGCTCCGGAAATTTCGACCACCTGGGGTTCTTTAACGTGCACCCAAATCTGAGCACACGGGCCTACAACATTTCCGCCTCCATCGGAAATGCAGCCGCCGCTGCCGGGAATCGAACCCGCAACCTGCGGGTCAGCAGCCGAGTACCTTAGTCACTAGACCACCGCGGCGGGGCTGTGAATACTAATAATAAAAAAAAGAACAAGGACGAGATGAAAAAAAAAAGAAGCGAGAAAGCAATGCACAACTTCTTGAAGGCAAGTGCCACATTACAAAGTTCTTGATTTGCAGTCAACGCGAATAGTCAGGCTTCATCCTCGACACGTGAACCACATCCGAGGAGTGTGGTCTACGAGAATGATGCGACGTGTCTACTGGGACAACTTCACAGCTCACTTCCCCGAGGCGATGAAGAACTCGGTAAGGTCCGAAGTACCGAAATAACAATTTTTGTGAACGTCCACGTTGACGTATAGGAGTCCGAACCCAGACTAGATCACCGGGTTCGTATATTACTGCCTTGTGGTGGGTGTTGTACCGGCGAGCATCTTGGTTTTGCCGCAATAAAATGCGAAAACGCGCCAGCTGCTGGGTGTCTTTGGCACGCTGAAGAAATACATGTGCGTCTGGGGTACTCATGTCCTGCAGAGTTGTTTGCAGCATGGTGTCAAGCATTGTGATGGTGTCGCCGCCGTAAACCAGACGAAAAGGAGCAAAGCCGGTGGTTTTCTGCAGAACCATATTCTATGCAAATGTTATTTATATATGGGAGTATTTAGTCCAAATTCTACTGATCCTTGGCGACGTACATCAAAAGCATATCTGCAATCGTTTTGTTAAGGCGTTTGGTTAACCTGTTAGTCTGCGGGTGGTACACAGTTGCTGTTCGGTGCGTCGTGCCGCTCAGCAACAGGATCTCTCGGAGCAACTGTGCCGTAAAGGCAGTACCATGATCTGTGATGACGATGGCGGGAGCACCGTGGCGAAGAACAATCTTCTTGATAAAAAAGTCAGCCACATCGGAAGCAGTTGCTCGCTGGGCGGCTTGTGTTTCGCAGTATCTGGTCAAGTAGTCGGTGGCAACCACAATCCTGCGGTTACCAGCCGTAGACTTCGGAAATGGGCCGAGTAAATCCATCCCTACTTTTTCAAATGGTGTCTGTGGTGGTCGTAAAGGCTGAAACAGACCGGCTGGTTTTGTCGTTGGTTTTTCGCGGTGATGTCAGGCTGTGCATGTCTTGACGTACTGCTAGGTGGTTTTCGTAAGTTTCCACGAGTATTATTTGTCCTTTATCCATGCTAGAGCACGCGTGAAGCTAAGACGTCCTGACGATGGCTCGTCGCGACAAGCACGCGAAATATCATCGTGGAGAGCAGCAGTAACGATGAGGAGGCAAACAGTTTTCGTTGGATGAAAGTTGCGCTTGTAGAGGATGTCTTAGCGTAGACAGAAAGATGGCAAATCACGCGCAAACGGACGTGGGGGTTGTGGGCGACGTCCCTCAAAGTGTTTGATCAGTGGTTGTAGTTCTTCGCGTTGCTGCTTAGCCACGCTTATTGATGCGAGAATAGCAAGGCAGCTGAAGTCTTCATCCTTGTCTTCTGCAGAGATCTCGACGGGTGCGCGGGAAAGACAGTCAGCGTCAGTGTGTTTCTGGCCAGACTTGTAAATCATCGTTATATCGAATTCCTGTAACTGAAGGCTCCATCTTGTGAGACGGCCCGAAGGATCTTTCAGATTCGGTAGCCAGCAGAGAGAATGGTGGTCACTGACGATTCGGAAGGGGCGTCCGTATTAGTAGGGCCTAAATTTCGTTATGGCCCATACAACCGCCAGACATTCTTTTTCAGCCGTCGAGTAGTTCTTCTCTGCAGAAGACAACGTGCGGCTAGCGTAGGCGATGACGCGTTCCATGCAATCTTGATATTGCATGAGAATAGCTCCGAGGCCTTGGTTACTAGCGTCAGTACGGACCTGTATCTGCTTTTGTATCTGCTTCTGTATCTGCTTCTGTGTCTTCTGTATCTGCTTCGGTGTCGAAGTGACCAAGGATCGGCGGCGTTTGTAGGCGTTGTTGAAGGTCGCAGAAAGCGTCGGATTGTTCGGGGCCCCAAGCGAAGGCGACGTTGTCCTTGACGAGTTGTAGAGGGTCGGCAACTTTCAAAAAATTTGGCACGAAGAGGCGGTAATAAGCACAAAGTCCCAGAAAGCGGCGTACATCATGCTTAGTTCTCGGTATCGGAAAGAAAGCAACTGCCATAGCCTTCTCAAAATCGGGGCGAACATCTTTGCTGCTGACAATCTGGCCAAGGAATTTGAGTTACTCATATCCAAAATAACACTTTTCTTGTTTCAGAGAGAGGCCGGCAGTGCGAATAGCCAGAAGAACCGCCTCAATCTGCTCAATGTGCTGTTCGAAAGTCGTAGAAAAAACGACTACGTCATCTAAATACACTAAACAAGAGTGCCACTTCGGGTAACATAAAACTTTGTCAATCATTCGTTGTAATGTGGCGGGAGCAGAGCACAGGCCAAAAGGAAGAACTTTATATTTATAGAGACCGTCAAGTGTAATAAACACTGTTTTTTCTCGGTCCCGTTCACCTACTTCAATCTGCCAATATCCGCTACGGAGATTCATGGAAGAGAAGTAATGGAAGTGTCGCAGGCGATCCAACGAGTCATCGATGCGAGGAAGAGGATATACCTTTCTTTCGTTATCTTGTTTAGTTTGCGGTAGTCGACGCATAATTGTGATGAGCCGTATTTCTTTATAACCAGAACAACTGGTGACTCCCAAGGACTAGTCGATGATTGAATTACGTCATCGTCGAACCTTTGTTTCACTTGACGACGGAATGCATCGTGCTCCTTCTGCGACACACGGTAAGCATGTTGGCGCATGGGTTGGAAGTTGGGCTCAGTGATAATTCTGTGCTTCATTAGAGGAGTCTGCCGGAATTTCGACGTAGTGGCAAAACAGTCACTAAAGGATGAGAGGAGACTGAAGAGGCTTGCCCTTTTAGGTTATTCTAACTGGCGATTGACGTTAAGGCGACTAGTCACGTCAGTATCACCGCTGTTCTCTGTCGAGATCATCGTAATCAAAGGTAAGGCGTCCAAATCATCCAATGCCTCCAAGTAAGCAATGGTTGTGCGTTTCGCAAAATGCCTGTACCCGTCACTGAAGTTCGTAACTAAAAGCGTAGTCTGGCCATTTCGGAGTTGAACGAAACTTCGAGCGATGGCGACTTCCCGATCAACCAATAACGTCAGGTTACTTTCGGTGACTCCCATAATTGACTGCTCCCGTGGACACGCAAGAGGCACCAAGATACTACTGCGAGTTGACAACGTGACGCAACCAATAACTACTTGTAAGGCCACGCCACAATGCCCGTTCTCGATGTTGGAATCTGGAGAAACACAGTTAGCAAAACTGGCGAACAAATCACGCAGATTAATTATCGCTTCATACCCTTGCAGAAAATCCATGCCCAAAATGACCGGCTGAGAACAATTGGGCAGTACAAGGAATGACGCTACAAAAGCCGACGCACAAATCTCAAGCCTGGCGGTGCACCTTCCGATAGGGGATACGAGGTGTCCTCCAGTGGTGATTAGTTGAGGGCCGTCCCACGTTGTCAGCACCTTGTGTAGACGGGTGGCCAATGAAGCACTCATCACCGAGTAATCAGCTCCTGTGTCGACAAGCGCTGTAACCGGATAACAGTCGACGGAAACGGTAATGGCAGCGGACGTTCTGTTGGCGGTTTCAGAAACAGGCTTTTACGGTACGTCGTAAGGCAGCGGCGAAGGGTATTTGTCGGTTCTTATAACAGTGGCCTCACCTCCAGAGGTCGCCAATTTCAGTTTCGGTGGCTTGGGCTTGCGCCACTGACACAAGGGGACCCAATGGCGGGTCGGCCGCGGTGCATTGATGCGGACGGACGCGGCGATGGTGACCATGACTGTCGTCGCTGCGGGACAGGAGCGTGATGACTACCTTCCAAGTAATCCGCAATTGATTGCGGGCGCTCACCATAGCGTGTACAATGGACATCTGGGTGGAATCCGCGTCGGCCTATTCGCCTGTAGTAACAGTCGCGGTAATGTGTCCAACTTCACCACAATGGTAGCAGAAAGAACGATTGTCGAGTGCACGCCAGACGGTGGACTTCCACGGGCTAGGACGAAAATCAGCCTGAGAAGGCGGGCGATGGGCTGGACTTGGAAAGCGTCTGGGGGTTCCAGCAGGTGGATGAGCAAAATGTGCCGTCGACGGCGTAGAGCACCCTCTTATTAGCACCTTCTGCTGCAACGCAGCAGAGAGTGCTAATAATCTCTGGGTCCGGACTGGCTGCCATTGGAACCTGAACTTGGCAACCTTTAGCACTGGAACCTTATCTAGTGACGCAAGTCTAGCTAAACTATTCTAAAAGGTAGACGGTGTTAAATGGGATGTAATATGGCTCAGTGAGGTTAGGAGGACAGATGAGGCCTCTAAAGTACTAAAGAAGGGGCACATCTTTTGCTATTATGGCTTGGCTGACATAAGAGAACTCGACGCGGGGTTTTTTATCCACAGAAATGTAGCTGGCAACAAGAGGAATAATATAGCAATAATTAATGGGTGGTGCGTCCTTGTAATTAAACTCAATAAGAGATACAATATAAAGGTGGTAAAGGCTCAAGCCTACATGCAGCCATGATGACGCGCTAGTTTCAAGCTTCTATGGGGACGTAGAATCGGCAATATGAGTAAGGTAAAAACACAGTATACTATACAGATGGGTGACTTCAATGCCAACGTAGGGAAGAAGCAGGATGGAGACCAGGCAGTAGGAGATATTGACATCGGCACTAGAAATGCCAGATGGAAGTTTTAGCAGAATTCGCAGAATGCAATGATTTACCGATCTTGAATGTCTTTTACAGAAAACGAGGGAACCATAAGTAGTTATGGAGGAGCCCATTGATGGAAGTAAGCAGGAAATGGTCGTTATACTGAGTACACACCCTGGCATCTTGCAGGATGTGTAAGTGCTTCGCAAGGTACGATGCAGAGACCATACAAAAGTAAGCTCTCGAATTCCCCTAGACTTTAAGAAAGAACGACAGAAGCTGATACGCGAGAAACCAATAAATGAGCTAGCTCTAACATAGAAATTACAGGAATTCATAGTTTCACTCCAGAACAGGTACTCGGCTATTATTGAGTAAACCAGCCTTAGCGTGGGCGCAATATATAATAATCCGGTGCGTATCATTACGTAGGAGGTATGGCAGTTAGACACGACAGTGGCAAACTGTCCCAGGAGACGAATGATTTCATTAAGAAACGTCAATGCATGAAAGGCTCAAACCAAACAGACAAAATAGAACTGGCAGAGCTTTCAAAGTTTATTAATAAACGTAAGGTATCCTTTGTAAGACAGTATGACATGGAGGGAATTGAACATGCTCTATAAAATAGAAGAAGCGTCTAAGTGGTGAAGAGAAAACTGGGGATAGGCAAAAACCAGAGTTATGCATTAATGGACATGGAAGGAAAAGTAGCTACCAAAATGGATAGGATAGTTAAAATATCAGAGGTGCTTTAGAGAGATCTGTACAGTAGCCAGGTAAAACCTGGTTATATTATAGTAACTAGCACTAACCCAGATGATATCCCACCAGTTATTGTCAGATTGCGAAGCTGACACCTTCATTCGATATTTGACTTGCAAAGTTTTTTAATAACAGAACTTAGATGGTACTGTCACATGACCACGAGGGGCGTGCACTTTTGTCAAATTTGCCAGCCAAGTGCATTGTTTTTACAACAAATGCACAATTGTTGGCACAAAGGCTTGTCCAAAATCACTCCGCTGCTAAAACAGCCAAATTCATATTGATTCTAAAATTTAAATGGTGGTACTAAGTACTACAAATTGCTGGGTGCACGAGAAACAAATCCAATCTCCCAAAGTGGATGATTTAAAGCACTGATCACTATTTTACAATTTGGATAGGCGTGGTAACAAAACAGTTGAGAGCACTTTCAACCATCATCGCGGATTGAGGAAAACATACACACACGGCTTCATTCAGGCCTTTTGCCTCTGCCGAATCGCCTATTCTATCCTCTAGCTGTATTTCATATCCACGGAGACCACGAAACTCAGCAGACTCATCCCCACTGTCTATAAAACTGCTTCCTGTGCACCTTGCTAAACCCAAAGCTTCAGCTAAATTACTTAAACTAGGGGTGCGCAACACCCTGGGATTGTTTCTAAAGGCGCATCTTTTCAGTCAGTATGAAATACTGTCGCTTACAGAAGCGGGTCAAACACTCGTGGGCTAACTTCAAATGAACGTTCCTGGTCACACCGTGGCCACGCACACAGTCCAAGTCACCGTTCGACCACATGGGGTTCTTTAACGTGCACCCAAATCTGAGCACACAGGCTTACAGCATGTTCGCCTCCATTGGAAATGCAGCAGCTGCAGCCGGGATTGGATCCCGCGACCTGTGGGGTCGGCGCCAGAGTACCTTAGCCACTAGACCACCACGGCGGGGCCCGGCCACAAAAGCAATAACCATTGTGACAGCTTACCACGGTCATGAACCAGTGTGAAGGAAGCGCATCATTCGTGTGCGGGGTCACGGTGCTTTTACTTCCGCGTGAGAACCGCTTCAGGCGTAATGAACACGCTCAGAGACCCAACTGTTTTAACACAATATGGGCGTATTCGTGGATTCAATACATGCGAAGGTTATCATATCCAGAAACCTCGTATTTTCCTACTTATGTGTGCCGTACTTCAAATCTTTTATCTACGACTCACTGTACACGCTACGAAAAGGTTTTCAGAAGCTTTTCAACAAGTCACTTCCCACCACGTTTATCCTGTTGTTTTATTCTGACAATGGCTGTTAATAACCTTACTGATGTCGTGGAAACTTCGTGCACAATGAGAACCCGCAGTGCATGCTGCAGTATGAGACGATACTTTCCTGACTAACCTCTTGTTGTCGTGTTAGCCTGAACTTGCTCCTTGAAACGATATGCTTTGAAAGCGACTGATCTATTCAGCAACAGACGTTTCTCAGGCACATCAAAAAGAAGGTTTGGAGCATACCATTGACATATAAAAGTAGATATTTATAATTATGAGAGGCCAACATCAAAACTTTCAAACATAAGCAAGTATGAGCTTAAATTAACATGCAGTGAACCTGAGTTTGGCCATCAACAGCACCACTTAGTCATTCTGACCACATTATCTGGTGATAGTGAAAAGTCAATTTACATTGGTCACCATTGCACACCACTAGCCCATGATTGGCTGAGTAACATTTGTTGCGTGGGACTATACAAGTGGCAGCTCATTTTAGCCGTAGCCATGTGGTACCGTGAAGTCAACAGGAAGTATAAATTTTAAGCAACCTTCCACCACCAGTAGTGGGAGCGACGGCGTAGTTTCACACTACACGGTGGGAAACTGTTAAGTGTTGAACGAAAGCCCCTAAGAGTTGTATACTTTGGGTCATAGCGGCATGATTCACGCACCATGCTGCCGCACCCACATATCCACATACCTTGTACATGTACACATGTGAGCTCTTGATGGTCTCTAGATTACAGGCCTGATGGCAACCAGCCATTTATTTTCTTTTATCGAAGTTGTAGAAGACACTTGTATTACATTCGCACACTTCATTCTTGCATGGATTTAATATCACGGACGCCTTTTCTGGCTGCGTCGGCTGAAGTGCTGTGGTGCCAAACGCACGCACGATTGTCTAATATTTGTCATAGGGAAAGGAAACACCTGGACGAAAGCATTTCACAATGCGACACCAAAAAAAATAATAATTAGGAAGTAAGTCGTGGAGCTCAAGTCTCCCTTGCCTCCATTTTCTTTAAATAACGAGCTCTCCTAAACTTTCATTGAGGTGCTGTCTAATCACTTGCTTTATAATCTACTTAAATTTTTCTCTTCATTTACGCCTAACATGCAGCCGCAACCAAGAAAAAAGGAAGACGAACATTAAATATTTTTTAAGATAGCCTATTTAATCACCCAATTATTGCACGTGTTTCATAGGCCACAACACCTTACACTTAAAAAAATGATAGAACACCTTATGAGCACCGTACTTCAAAATGTCGTGATTGCCATTGAAGCAAAAGCTGCTGAAGCGAAAACACTTAATGCGAAAGATTAACTTTTAAATTTGCTTGTTTTTTATCTGGCTGGTGGCGGAGCATTCTATGGGATAATGAAGCAGGAGCACAGCTGTGCAACTTGTTGCTAGGCAAAGGACTGCGCGGTCATTGCGGCACAGAGTTTTAGGGAAGGGGGACCCTATGCTGTCTCAGTTGATTTTAGTAACGCCTCATGCGTGCAACGACGAGCACACGCTCGCACCAGGAAGTCATCTGCCTCTTATTCTTCAAGCGCCTTGATAGAGGAGCAGTTTAGCCTAATCAGAAGTAGTCAACTAGTGCACTTGGCGTATCGCAAACACAACAACCTATAAATATAGAAAGAAAAAGGTGCAAGCAAGCTTAAGTAGAAAGAGGGACAAAGCGAAAAGTAGGAAGAGAAATGGAAAGAACAAGAGAAAATAGGAAGCAAATTGAAAGAGCAAGAAGAAAAATAAAGCAATAAACATACGAGGACATAGAAAAGAAAAATATAGAAAAAGGTCGCAACAAGAAAAAAGAAGAATAAGAAAGTAAGTCAGCAGGAATCAAAAAAGAAACGGTACAGAAATAAAGAAGGTTGCCTAGTTCAGCGTTTTTGTCCGCCTTTGCACCCCTAGTACGAAGCTGCCTCTGTTTTTTAGCTTTGAGGCAAGTGTCACAAAATATTTGACGTTAATGCAGCTGTCATAGAGTCCATTGTACTGTGTAAAATCCATTACACTGACGGCTGTGCTGACGACCTGTGCGCTGACGCCGCCTATCTTTTTGTTAACTTTGGGGAGATTCAGTGCTGTTCGACATTTAAAACAAGAGGTATCATTCCTGGAAGTAAAAACTTAGGTTCATTTAATGTGCTGCTCTTTTGGACGATGATGTCATCTTATAGTTAAAGGGGATTTCACATGTCGTTTTCCGCACCCCCTAAACATAGGTCTTGTGACGTAGCAGCCATGGCCACTCCCACAGATCTCTATAGATCACTGGCAAAGAGGTATATAAGATGTCTTCAGATAGAGCGCACCTGCTCATGGCGCCTTGTGTGTCAACGTTAAATTGATTGATTGATTGATTCATTCATTGATTGAATCATTGATTAATATGTGGGGTTTAACTTCCCAAAACCACCATATGATTATGAGAGACGCTGGAAATTTGGCCACCTAGGGTTCTTTAACGTGCACCCAAATCTGAGCACACGGGCCTACAACATTTCCGCCTCCATCGGAAATGCAGCCGCCGCAGCCAGGATTCGATCCCGCGACGTGCGGGTCAGGAACCGAGTACCTTAAGCACTAGACAACCGCGGCGGGGCAGCGTGGACTGGCGCAATGGAACCACATATAGCAGAGACATCAGGTCACTGTTTTCTAGAAAAGCATAATCATATAGCAGCGGATTCTACTTTGCAGGAACTGGCTGACTGCATGCGCTGACTCACTCTTATCATCAGGAATGTGAGAATGTAGAGATATTACGCCTTTCATTTCTTGTGTTTCATCAGACTTGATTATACTACAGTTGTGCATCTATAACGTCATTGAGGGGCCAGTACTTGCGCAACACTTACGTTGTTCTTTGCTTTCAGCGGCAACAGATTGGTACTACGTATGCTTTCGCCAGGTAAAGTTTAGGCGCAGTGGTAATTTTGCTGTAGACACTGAAACGGGTATTGCTATAGTGTACTCAATTGACCTCGGTTCTGAGGAGGTGGCTGATATTCTTGGGGAGACATACATTCTTTAAATCAAAGGACATGGTAGATTATTATGAAAGCAGTTAACAACTTTTTTTAGTTCACTTTGGAAATGCAGTTGAGAATAGTACATATTTAAAACGAAATCAGGTTTTAATGCCAAGCGCATCTTATTGGTCATTTGCAATTGGCTAGTCTTTCACGTCTAGACCTTCAACAATATGAGATAACTTCCCCCCCCCCCCTTCAAAGCGAGTTCAGCTTGGTGTATTGGCCAAGTAAGGATGACAGATTATACAGCACGGATGCTCACTGCGACTTGTGCAAAAAAGCGCGAATAAGGTATCACCTACTGTCTGGGGTCTTTTGACTACCATGACCTTTTTAGTTAGGTGCGATGTAGTACACGAGCCATGGAGAGTACTGTCTTACAGATTACAGCGCCGGAAGTGCTGACAATTTCTCAAGAGCTGTATTGACCGAATCTGTCAAGCATACCTCGATCAACGTAGCTAATGAGAATGCACTGCGCATGCTACAAAATTTATGTTCCGTGTGCTCTTGCATGCCATTACCAGCAATATGTAGAGTACGCGCAACTTGCTTTCATGCATCGCCCTGCCGCGGTGGTCTAGTGGCTAAGGTACTCGGCTGCTGACCCGGAGGTCGCGGGTTCGTATCCCGGCTGCGGCGGCTGCATTCCCGATGGAGGCGGAAATGTTGTAGGCCCGTGTGCTCAGATTTGGGTGCACGTTAAAGAACCCCAGGTGGTCAAAATTTCCGAAGTCCTCCACTACGGCGCCTCTCATAATCATATGGTGGTTTTGGGACGTTAAACCCCCCAAATAAATCAATTGCTTTCGTGCATCACGGCACAGTTGGTGCACTAGTTGCACCTTTACGACTATGGAACAGCACAAGTTACAAAACTTGAGCCATCACGCAAAGTTAGTAGTAAAACCGTATTGCATACATAATACAGACACAATAAAATTTCAGTTCCCTGCAGGAAATATGCTGTGTAAATAGCGTAGTCGGTAGAGTTGTTCCCCTATTTCAAGGCCCCCTGACATTTGCCATGCCTTCAGCTCTGCGCTAACGTATTTGGTAGACGGTCCGGTCCTTTGAGATAGGTTCTTTTAACACCCATTCTCTCTAGGCGTAGGATGAGCCGGAAGGTTGATCCTAAATGGGCAAAAAAAATTGCCCGCAGCTTCCCTCGGGGGAACACTGAGGAGGATGCGGAAGCGGTTCCGCCAACAGTTTGGCCGGCGCTGGTCGAAGGGACGTCGATCATTCTGTTTGTGGATTCGTTGGCATTCATTTCACGGCGACTTCGGACGTCGACGCGCCGTACAAACCAACGGACGAGCGGCAACTGAGCGAGCGAGCACCGACCTTGAGTATATATACAGCGCGACGGCGCATGCGCTGTCAGCTGTCGAATGTTCTCGAAGGAGAAGCGCGCGCGCGGCACAGATGGCGACGGCGCGACGGCGCATGCGCTGTCAGCTGTCGAATGTTCTCGAAGGAGAAGCGCGCGCGGCACAGATGGTGGGCGACGGCGCGACGGCGCATGCGCGCGCGTCAGCTGTCGAATGTTCGAGAAGCGGTGCGGACGGCGCACTACAAGGCGCGAGTATAAGATGCTTCCGCATCTAAAACTTCCTTCGAATTTGGAAATACAATAAAACATTACATAATCTGAAATGCTGCTACTTTGTGACATGAAGAACACCCTTTCTAAACCTGCAACACGTCCAACAAAGCCGAAAAACACATTTACAGAGTAATATATCCTAATGCCAATTTTGAATAAAAAGAAACCTGTCTAAGATTTGTAAGCATAGCTGTCTCTATAAAATACATTGAAACTGAATGACGTAGGGAGTATTAGAACGATTTGCCCTTAGAATCTGTTTATTTGTTATCCTCAGCAGCTCATTTGATGTTACGTTGTGGTCCAGCGTTTCTCACAATTACGTATTGGTTGCAAAAGTCTGCGCCAGGCTTTCCCAATTTAGTGTTTATATTTCTTAATTTTATCCTCGCACTTACCTTCCGGCAGAATGCAGCTGTGTTTCTTTTTTCTTCGTACTCATTCCGTGACTTCGCCTCACCTTCAGTTACTTCGCCTCTATATAATGTGACAAGCAGATAAGAATAAGAACGCCTATTTTGACTAGTTGGTAAAGTTCATGTTGAAAGAGGCTTCAGGCCTCGTATGAAAGTGCTGAAGGAAAAGCGTAATGGAAGGCAAGGTCAGGAACGAAAAGGAAACAATGTAGACATGAGCGCTGTCGTCATGTCGCCTTTTTTTTTGCTTGCTGTTCCTTACCTTGCCTCCTATGACGCTTTTCATTCAGCACTGTCGGGTTTGCTCTGCAACCCCTTTCAACATGCAGGCGTCTATCTTCAACATGTAGGTGTTTATATCTAAATAGAACGTTGAATACTAAAGCCTGCTTTTTGATCCTCTGCCCTACATTTTAATGCCTGAATGCTACTTCTCGGTGCGATCACTTGCAATGTGTTTCTAAGTTTCGAATTCTTTGACATTCGTGATCCCATTCATAATTTTTACTGCTGTAGCAATTTCATTTGTTGGGCGATTGCGTTCTATAACAGCATGCAGGATTGCGGGATATGATGTCCAGCACGGTTCCAAAAATTTTTATCAAAGGCTTTTTAACATTTCCTCAATATACGAATATGGGCCTGTGGGCCTGCGGCATTCTGACTTCATTGATATCTGTCAACGTCGACCGGTATTGTAATCCGCTACACTTACGTGGTAGTTTTGACCACATGCAGTGGTTTTACACTTTACGGTTCATAGAAGGCGCTTTATGGTTGGTGATGGCTTGGAAATATCTGTCGCGCATGCTGAAGCTCATTCTCGTTGATGGTGAGACAGTTTAACCTCCGGATGCTCTCTTGTTAATTATTTACCTATATATAAATGATCTTACAGACTATCTATGATAAGTTCGTCTATCGCAAACTAATTTACCATTGTTCTAATATTATATAGGTGTTCTGCATAAAAATAATGCAGAAGCACCACTTCAACTATCTGTGGGCTTAGGTCGATATGAACTGTTTTGTAATTGTTCTCCCGGCTTGAGGAGGAGAACGATGTATTCTGTAAACAGATGATTGCCAACTCTAGTTTTATCTGTGCATTTGTGAAGAAGGATGGATCTTTCTTTGTGTATATTGCTTCTTCCCGATAAAGTTTTTTGCACCCATTAAATCCGGCCAGGCGCTGGTAGAGCATGCAACAAAATGAGTCATTGTGTCCACAATGTTTCTTATGGCAGTTAACAAACGCCGCAGTTATAACAACTCACTCATCGCAGAGGCGTCGTTGAACGAAATACGTTTCAATGAAAAAGCAGATTAGGCAGCATGCAAGTGATTGCAGAAATTTTTGGCTAACTTACTCTGCACGTCATCAACCCCTCCAACTTACGAAAATAACTTATTTTCAAGAAGCCTACGGAACTTTCCGACACATCATTATGCTTTCTTTTATTCAGTGGGCCCCCAAAAAAAGATGCTCTCCTAAAGATCTTCGAACTCTAGAAACTCTGCACCATCTCTGTCTGAACAGTGCATATAGAAACAGCATCGTATCGCTTCTGCCAGGCGCCAAGTGCGTATTGCAGTAGCGCTGGCTGCATTGGAACTGTGTATAGAGAAAAATAAATGTTTATTTCAAAGCAGTAACTTCTGCATACCTCTGCCTGACGATAGTTAAAACAGTAAACGTTCACTAGCAGACGTCTTGTCCAGAAGACGCTATCTTGTGAAAAGTGAGTCGTCTGGGACACGCGGCGCCACACACGATTGCTTAGGATTCGCCTTCCCAAATAGACTGACCACAATAACCTACGCGCAGGGGAGCGAAATTTGCCAAAATTGCAGATTTCAAACACTGTATTTTTAAAATCACTTTCCTTGGGGGCCAGAGGGCTTAGCTCTACTGTGTGGCTGCTCCCAGTTCTCTAAAGAGACGTAGAAACAACGCCAGCGACTCAGAGCATGCATTCACAGAATGCAGCGAACAGTCGTTTCCTGGCATGAAAGTTCACTTCTAGAGAAGATTGTTACCTCACTGCACGTACAAATTTTAGCAGCACCCACGTACTTGAGCTTCAATCACTCATTTCAACAAGCGGATTGGAGGGGGGGGGGGGAGACGCTTGGTACTGCAAAGTACCGCAAAGACGCTGATACCGCTTAGAACCGCTTGGTACGCTTGGTATCACAAGCCGGGTGAAAGTGGTACAAAAACCCTGTCTTATAGTCGTGTCTGTCGCGACAACAGCAGCTGCTTTCGGAATGGCCACCACTTTAAGAAATGGAGTCCTCTGCAAATTGGCGCGAGTTTGACGAAACTCGGGATCTTTGCAAGCTCTGGCAACAGCCTGTTTTTAACAGGGCAACAGCTTGAAGAGGTGAAATGCAATGAAGGTGCTAGTTAGCATCTACCACAATAAACACTGGCACCCGCACAATCACATTCACGAGTTGAAGTAGGGCTTTCGAAGAATCGACTAGTTTGTACCAGAATATACTAGTTTGTACACGTACATCAGTGTAACTGCTAGACGCTCGCAGCGAAAACCACGCTCGCTCTTGGCGACGCACAGTGATTTATCAGCTGCATAGCAGAGACTGTGCACACACGCACGAAGTTGCAAAACATATCATCCCGTGGCTACGAAGTCTTGCATTCAATTTCACCAGACTGACGAAAAAAATTGAGGGACCTTTAAGCCTCGCCTTTAAGAGTTGAATGCGATACGAAATCCGGCCCCTAGTGCGCCCTCAAACCGCCAAGCTTCAACCGCTATGCTTAATAATATGTTTTGCTACATACACAGACAAGCACACAGTAGATCGTACCAGCGCACGCGTGTGAATGGTACACACAGGTTTTTGATTTAAAGGAAGAGTCGCATAGCTGTCAAGTACACGCCGCGCGCTCGCCATCACGGAAGCCATAAAGAGTCTCACAATGCCTCACAGATAGCAACATTATCTAGCGTTTGCTGTTTGCTTTATCAACGCCTCTAGAAAGGTATGATACGTTTTCCACTAGATAGACATAGCTGTAGATTTTATAGCTGTTTGGAAGTTCCTGTGTGTCTTTAGCGGTGATGGCTCCAATATCCCGGTATTTTTCGACGTAGTCTGAGGCTTCCCAAATGCGCCTACAAATCACCGAGTGGGCTGGTTTTCGTCGGGACACCTGTCGAAACAAATGCGTTAAAGAAGCCCTGAAGCACTTTTTCAATTAACCATGGAATGAATTCACTAGAAGAGCTCATTGCCTCAGAAATTCAAACGCCGCAAAAATGTTAAGAATCCTTCCAGTGCGAGTGGATGTACGAAGGTTTGTCGCATGCTGCAATTGCATGATTTCTTCTCTCGTCCCAACGAAAGCGCTGGAAGCTAAGCAGGGAGGGTTGGCAGTGGCAAAGAAACTACCGTGCCTTAAGACTATGAGCACTTTTTTTGTTCTTCAAATGCGCAGCTTTTTTTAGTGTGATCGCGTGCACACGCGTGAACAAGTGGCGGCCTCTCGCGGTGATTTCTGTAACTTGCCTTTTGCTCACAAGTGCACAGACAATTTTTCGCTCACAACCAATGGGGTCGACGCCAGTGGCGGGATTTCTGCGACACGAGCTCTCTAACGCTATTGCGTTAATACCAGCAGCAGCAACGTTGCCGTCATGATGCGAGGGCTGGCATGGCGATGAACTTGCGTGGCATTCTGCAACAAAAGTTCGGGACAAGTAACAGTTCCATAAGCTACAGTCATCCATGGGAAGCTCCTTTTGCAAGGACGTGTTAACATGGAACAAGGCGACTATAATCAACAAAACTTGAAGCACCATGCGATGCTTCGCATGGGTCGACGTGAGGCATGGTTCGCTTTAGTGGGATATCGTGTAATTATTTTTTTACACTGCGCTTGTGCTTGCCATGGCTTTTATCAACGCTGCTCTCTTGCGTTCCATGATGTCTTCAAGCCTTGACCACCGCAGTGCTAGTTCGAAGCAGCTCGTGGACCTGGCAAGCTCAGGCCATTCTGCATAGCACCTTCAGACTCGCGCGAAATATTGCCAATCCTGTGTTACGATGCGGCATGCACGCTGGTTGTCACGAAGTATTGGTTTTGCACCGAAAAAAGTAGACGTGCTGCACTCGCCTGACAGACAGTGGCTTTCATCGGAAGTAGCTGAAAACACCATTTCTCAGTCCTGCTGCCAATATGTGCTCTAGAAGAAACAAGTACCAACATTACTGTGCCGGCACCTCAGCGTCTCTTGGCAGGAAAAAAATAAAAGCTTCCTTCTTCCTTCAAAAACATTACTCTGTTGGTTTTATACAAAAATAGTAAATTCAAATACCTCTGTGTAGTACAGTATCAAGAGGTAATCGCTACATCGCAACGGTATTTCAGTGCTAAGATATAAAGGCAGTTTTTAAGTATACCTCAGTATAAAAAAGGGCTCAATATCTGCTTCGAAATACTATCGCTACACTTCTGAGCACTGTTATACAATATGTGCGACATAAATGCCGCCAAAGGAATTTAATCAGGGAAATCTGCAGGGGAAGGTAATCACCGAGTGTCATTTATTCGTACGCACAGTAGTTGCACAAGTGAAGTACATCGCCATCCAGGACGGAGTGGTGAGAAATGTCGTCTCCTTCTATGGGTAAAGGACGGCTGTTTGGAAATGGACAAAGGTGACAGGAGAACATGTGCATAAGGCCGGGCGCTATAAGTCGCCGCTACTTGGTGCTCTTGGCTAGTTAGTTGATTGTCCTTTTCCAGCGATTACACCTCGCGAGAACACTGAAATGTGAAAGACCATTGGACTTGCCTGAAAAAGTCAAATGATAAACGCCTATTTAAAAGCAAGATGAAGATTGAATGTCAGGTATTGTCTCATTTTTATAGTAAAGGGTCACTCTACCTGAATGCACAAAATACTGATTATTTTATTTAGAAGATACAGCTTTAAGAATATACTTCCTCTTTTATATACTCCCTCAATGATTTGCGGCTCGCGATTGATTGGGATAATGTAATTCTGAACTTCTTTTTCTAAACTCTAAAAGATGACTGTGAATAAACGAGTGTAAAACTATTTAGTATTGTTCTCTATGATTTTGCCGAGTGGTTTTAACCTCTTCACCTTTGTTTATTTGATACCACACAACACTGGTGATTTATAACGTTGGTGCCAACGGTGGGTGATGACACTGGAAACTTTTTACAGGAACTACTCCTGGGCCACCTCTGTTGTCGAGAAGATACGCAACTGAAAGGGCAAGCTCTCCCATTCGAAAGAAAAGTGACGAGAAGATATGTGGCCGCCGGCTGCTACCAAATGTGCAACCTTAAAATAACACTTTCGATGTTTTACCACAAATTTGGCGCGTGGGACCTTACCGGCAACACGTGGTCTTTTTGTCCACATTCTTTTTTTTTTCAAATTTAATTTGCAATTAGTTCAAATACCATAACCTATGCGTTCATTGGTGTCAACTTCTGTTAGCTATCAATAATATTGTGTCAAACAAAAGAAAAGGAGCGCTTAAAGTTAAAATTATTTCATTTACTCATAGCGAGGGTGTCGGTCAGATAGAGTTTGGGCCTTTAGGTGCCATACGACGCATTATTGTTGAGTTGCCGGCTCGTAATAGGATCACGTGCTACGTGAACCCGACAGGCAAAAGAAGAGCGTTCCACACTCGCCGCAGTTGCTATACCAGCGGCGCTCACTGATGCTCCTACGCTTAAAGGTATGGATATACTATAATGAATGGGCTACCGATTACCACTGACATAACTCAGTGGTAGAGCACAGGACGGGTTGTTCGAAGCTCACAAGTTTGGTCCTTCTCGGTGTGAATTTATCTTTCAATGTACTTTATTCTCTTACATTTGCACTATAATTTCTTCGAATAACATCCATATTCTTTCATTTGCATCATTGTCTGTTCTAGTTAATAATATCTTTGAGGACATCTTTTGACAGCCACAACTAAGGACCTAGCAACGCCATTTGAGACGTCAGAGAAGCAGAATTCTAGCAAGTGATAAAAGAGCGAGAGGTAATTTTCATATAATTCTGCCTTCCCACTCTGCTGCCTCAATTACCCTATATTTAGTTGATGTAGGATAGCACAGTCAAGGAAAACTTTTTGAACAACTTCACCCAGGATCATGCATTGACGATATCTTTGGTGCGTATGTATAACAACTTTTTCTTGATATTTAGGGGCTGAAAGTGGCGCCAGCAATAAAAGGTGCTCAGCTTGCATTATCCCGATGAGGTGGAACCAATAGCAGAGCTACATCTCAGTTTAGATAAGCTTTGCTAATAATGCCAGCTTTTGCTAAAGATGGGAAGCTTTTGCTAGTAGTACTACGCCTATCGAGACTTAGCCTCTCTCGGCCCGCCGTGGTGGTCTAGTGGCTAAGGTATTCGGCTGCTGACACGCAGGTCGCGGGATCAAATCCCGGCTGCGGCGGCTGCATTTCCGATGGAGGCGGAAATGTTGTATGCTCGTGTGCTCAGATTTGGGTGCACGTCAAAGAACCCCAGGTGGTCGAAATTTCCGGAGCCCTCCACTACGGCGTCTCTCATAATGAAATGGTGGTTTTGGGACGTTAAACCCCACATATTAATCAATCAATCAATACTTGGCCACACTTCTACCATTTTGATCGGTTTTCTACACTTTGCAAGTGTGGCGCGGTTTTGGCAAGAATATGTCAACTGACTAGCGTGACAACGTATTATGTGCTTTCTAAGAGTAAATGCGTTTTCTGTAGCAGCCACGTGCTTTAGGCGGAAACGTGAAAAGTGATAAATTACGACGTTAGGTTGGTTGAGTTAATCCATGTCACTATAGCTGTTACGTGAAGTTACGCGATTTCACCCGTACAACTTGCCCTTGCAAGATTTCGCGTGATTCCCGTCACCTCGCTAGGTTATTTCAGTAGCATGATTAGCTGTTACCCGCGTTTTGGATGCCAACTTTACAACCAACTGGCCCATTCAGTTTTTCTAAAGTACATTCGACACATGGCTACTTGTTTTGTTAGTATATTTACGTAACATGTTGCAATGTAATAATTTGGTTTTAGTCACGTGATGTACGATTTTTATACGCTTGACTGTGACGTTACCTGTTTTTTATTCATGTGAGTATGTGTTACGGATTACGCTGCGTAATATTGAGCAGCGTGACCAGTTTCAGCGTGATGATGCATTATCTTTAGTCACGTGATTGTTGTTATGTAATGTTACTCAATGTAACAGGATTTTTAGTTAGGTGAGTAGTTGTTACGTCATTCAAGACAACGCACCAGCACTGATTTCAGGCAAATTTAGCGGATGTTATTAGCTATACTTGTAGTATATAGGTGAAGATTCGAAAACTACTAAAAAACGCCAAGCCTGCGTAGAAGGCGCAGCACAGTCACAGCGAAAGCTTGAAGTGCGGTCTTTCAGAGCCTTTTATGAACACTCATTGAGTAACTGCCGCAAGTACACTTGCTTGATGTCCACTTTGGCATTATTATAAAACATTTCAGGGCAGTAGGCCGGCATTAGCTATGCTGTTTTTCAGCAATTTTCTGAGAAGCGTAGTATCCGCTGAACTATTGCCTTAAATTTTTTTACAATCGTTAATGCAGTGGCTGGCAAGTATGAAAAATTATGACTGAAGTCGGTATGCACCACAGTCATTAGCTGAACAAAAGAAGCTTTTGTAATGGGTTCGAGCATTGAACGACCCACTAGTTACGCTATAAGCATTGTGCAACGACTGTTTTGTAACTGTTTCAAAACGCTTTCTAAGTCGTAATAACGTGATTGCTTTTCCAACATCAAGCCTGCCTAAGGCAAGTTTGCCAACAAGTCCCAACTATCACAAAATGAAGCTTCTCTGGTTACCTGAGCATTTTGAAGACGCCTACATTCGAGAGGCACTGCATGTTTTCGGGAAAACTAAGTCACTATTGGTATAATGCAGGAAAGTTTCGGACATGGAGCAAATTCACTCTTAAACGTGACTTTGTGTTGTCTCTTGCTGATGGAGTCTGAATGGGCGACGTTCTTCACCTTCTGATTGTGTGTGGAGTAGAAAGCCTCGTTCTGACCTCCGGCCACCCACCTCTCCGCCTTCGCTGCAATAAGGTTGAGCACATTCGTCGAAACTGCAGGACTCCTCGCTGTGATGACTGTCGTTGCTTCGGTCATTAAGCTGAGGACTGTGTAGTGACCTATTCTAATAAGCTACGACAGCATACAAAGCGCCGTGACGATAACCTGCTAGAGCATATCATTGATTCCACAGAAGTTCTGGGTGCAACAGAAGGCACTCCGTCAACGACAGACTCTACGCACTTCACCAACAAGGATGCGCAGGATGCAAAGGAGTCAGACGCGGACGAAACATATGAAGTTTCTGCACGCAAAGAACCAAAGGATTCTTGCAAGCAGCCAACCCAAATTGACTCCGGAAAGCTTCTTGCGCAGAAGGAGGTTCCTACGAATGAGGGCAGTGGAGATGCTGCAACTGCTTGTGCCGTAGCTTCGCAGCAGTATCTTCACCGTGGTACGACGTCGGAAGAGGATGTGTAGGCTTCTGTGGATACTGCAACACCTAAGGGCAGGGCCACGTTCAGCTTGGAATCAAGCGACGAGGGTGACGCAGCGACTGTCAACAAGAAGATGCACCGTCGCCGAACGACCACTCAGAAAGAAAAGTGCCGGTGGTCACGATCTAGGAGGCCTGGTGGGGGTTCAAGAGAAGTTTCAATATCGACCTTCCCGACTGACTACATGAAACAATAAGCGTAACTTGAGGTAGTCACCATGGCGCAGTCCGAGTGAGTTATCTTTGCAGCGGTGAATGTACGTGGCCTCAGGTCATCGCAGAAACAGGCAAAGCTCCTAATACTTTTCACTCTAAAGTGTCTCGACTTTGTCGCCATCCAGGACACAAAGATCGAGAGCGACGAAGAGAGAGAGAGAGGGCTCTGTGAACCTTTCTGTCGGAGCATAATGTATTCGTTTCACATAAAAAATGATTATCTGTGGGTTGTTGGCTGTTTCTGAGAAATAGCCTGTTATGGTCGGCAATCAGTACTTGTGTTGATAACGAGGGTCGATACACATGTAATTTTGTGTTGCAATGAACGCCGTGGCAAATTAGGAACCTATATGCGTTTATTGACTTTTCGAAGTGTCTTGAATTATTTGAAATTATGCCCAGTCTAATTGACTCGAACCATGTCACAGCGCTAATGGGTGACTTCAATTGTAAGTGTGACCTTGACGATCGTAGCCATCACAATGGTCAGTGTGGTAGGAGTGGCGAGCTTTTATCCGGAATTGCAGACAACGCAGAGCTCATTGACATTGGTGGGCCGGGCCAAGTGGCTGCATATACAAGAGTTCTTATGCTCGCCTTGACCGGATTTGCATGTCCTCATCACTCCTTTGCCGCCAAAATTGCTGTACCACTGCACCAGTTTCGTTCCCAGGTCACTGTATCGTTATTGCACAAATTGGCGCAAATTGTAGAAGCCGATTCCGACCACAATGAGCTTTTTTAAAAGTTAAACACACAGCTCCTCTGTGATCAGGAATCCAATAATCATGTGCGGACAACATTAACGCAGACTTTCTCAAGAGGTTTACATTTTCATGCTGCTTGGGAGCTATTTAAACAAAAAGTTCGTGTTATTCCTATAGAGATTGCAGCTACAAAGACTTTCTATAAGAAAAACGAAGAAAAGACACTGCTTAAAAGCTTGTGCAACCTTTATGAGATGGAATGCGATACACCGGGATCGTACTTAAATGAAATTGAATGTAATAAATGTCAACTTCAAAGATAAGATGCCGCTCGTTTCAGGGGAGCCGTATTAGATCTCGAAGTAGACGCACTTTATACTCAGAACAGCCAACGCCTTTACTCCATGAAAAACGCCATGCAATTTCTAAAGTAATCCCAGATCTTTACTCTAATGGTGTTCTTGTAACAGACCTAAGAGGCGTAACGTCGACATTCGAAAAGCACTATAAAAGTTTATTAAGTGCTTTCCCTAACCCTGACGTCAACCTTACCACGAGTTTTGTTTCCCTTTTGAGCCCATTGGAAGACGAAGATTCTGCAGTCATTAGTTGTCCTATTTCGATACACGAAATTGAGCACGCTATTGACAGCTTACCTTTATGGAATTCACCAAGCCCTGACGGCATTTCTGCTGAATTTGACAAAACTTTTTAATATGTTCTCTCTCCTATAATGCTGGATATCATTAAAATAAGTTATGGCATGGAAACACTCCCAAAATCCTTTTGCAACAGCCTCACAGTTTTGATACGAAAAATTCGGACAAGGAAAAACTTTACTCTGTTGAGGTTTACCGGCAAATAGCACTGTCAAACGTTGACAAAAAATTTTTCGCCAAAATATTATCAAGTAGGTTGCAATTTGTGATGTCCATTCTCATTGGGTCCCATCAAACATGTGGGAAAAGGGCCAATCTATGCAGAACAATATACACGTCACTCGTACTGTCCTTCAGTACTGATATAGACAACAAGAGCACCTAGCAATGTTACAGGCAGACCTTGCAAAAACCTTTGATTGTGTTAGTCATTCGTTTCTTTTCTCTCTTGGGGACGTTGCGCTTAAAGGCGTCGAACTATGCTATAATCAATATTCCACCCCTCCCTGCAGGTGCGTCTGCTTACGCAAGCGTTTGGTGTGTAGCGACACCACGGACCCGAGCTAACATGGGGGGAGGGGGGTTCACTCCCTCTCACGCCTAGCCGCGCGTGGCTTTGCCGTGTCCGGGGAAAGGGGGATCCTGGGGGTTGAGCTGACGCCGGGTGATTGGACCTTTAAGGCCCCCGGCAGAGGCAACACACCCCTTTGGCTCCGGCTTCACGTAAACGGCACCCCTGAACTGACCCACCCAGGGGAAATCGGCAGTCACTTTTTCCTGTTTGTACTTCCATGCATCTTCGTCTTTCTCATTTTTTATCTTTCCTGTCTACTTCTCTCTTCTGTTTCCTTCCAATTTTCTCGCTGGGAAAGGTTAACCCGGTGTAAATAGCCTACCTTGGCCTAGGCGCATCGAGTTACAGCAGTGTTGTACGGCTGACGTCTGCAAGCTTTCAACATCCGCAAACTTTCTGCGTCCCCTCGTTGGGCTGCGTGGTGGGTGGCCGCCAATGCTGCTGAACAACATAAAATGAGCATGCATAAAGCATTTCCTTTGCTTAGTAATCGTGCCTTTCCAAAGCGGGTACGCAGCGAAGACATCGATCTTTTCAACCGGCCAAGACAAATCTTTCCTCACTTCCATGTTATACACTGCGAGAAGGCTAACAAGCAAGCCAGAACTGGATCCTCCTTCGTAGTGACTAGGTGCTTAACCGGCACTCTCGGGGCGGTGTACATGGTTACTAAAATGGCCAGTGGAGCTCTACTTCTTGAGACACGAGAGAAATACCAATTCGATAAACTGAACTCCCTCACAACTTTCGGCGACACACCAATCACTATTACACCACACAGGTCTATGAACTCGGCTCGAGGGTACTATCGGATGCAGATTTCCTTGACCTGACCAAATCTGAGCTTCTGGAAGGATAGAAGAGCCAGAACATGATCAACGTACAGCACGTTAAGACAAGAAGAGAAAAAATGAAGCACCAACTAAACACTTAATACTGACCTTTGCTTCGAGTGATTTGCCGGAAACCAATCAAACAGGGTATACAAAGACTTCCGAGAGGCAATATATTCCTAACAGCCGCCGTTGCTTCCAATGTCAGAGATATGGTCACAGCTTGCAATGCTGTCATGGCCGGAAAATTGTGCTCTGTATGGAGTCGTGAGCCACGTGTCCGACAACTGCGAAGCACCGGCACACTGTGTGAACTTTGGCGGGAATCATGCCACATACCCACGCTCCTGTTCATTTTCGAAAAAAGAAAAGGAGATGATCACATAAAAGACAAAAGAAAATATCACAATTAAAGAAGCAAGAAGAAGAGTCTCGCCATTTTATAGCCCCACATATGCTGATGCGGTGCTTCAGGGATGAGCGTCATACCAGCCCTCACCACTCCTTCGGCCTGCGCAGCACGAGCCATTGGCGGTGGCGCCGGCTCCCAAGGCGGCAGTAGTTGAATCTACTCCGCGTACTATTGAACAGAGACCAGAGACTCCAGGTTTCTCGATCTCCAGGCTACACCTCACCAGGCGAGGCCCAAACTTCGAACAATCAGCTCGCACGTGCGGCCATCCAGTGCCTCCAAGGAGGCAATGGATACGGCGACACCCCTGGAGCCGCAAAAGCAGCATGGCTCTCTGGAGCGCGCCAAGAAAACTAAAAAGCTTATAGCAGGGCCTGATGACAGCCTCGTTACTTGAGCTCGAACTTCCAGCTTAAACAAGTAAGTTCCTTAACGTACACACAGCGCTTTACTTCCAATATAGAAACGCAAATTATACACTGGAACGTAAGAGGACTGCTTAAAAACCTCAACGACGTTTAAGAACTTTTACACAAACCCTCACCAAAAGTGCTGAGTGTACAGGAAACACACCTAAAATCCTCCAATACAAATTTTCTACGTGCTTACGTCATATTCTGAAAAAAATCAAGATTGTGCTGTGGTATCATCCGGAGGCGTGTTCATTATGGTTAATCAAGGAGTAGCGTGTACACATTTACACCTCCAGACATCTCTTGAGGCAGTGGCTGTCCGAGCAGTACTTCTAAAGAAGCTCGTCACCGTCTTCTCTCTGTGAATACCTCCGCACCACCGTCTTAAAAGACGTGAATTCTAGTCTTTAATAGACGAGCTACCTGAACCTTATCTGTTCCTTGCAGACCTAAATGCACATAGCGGTCTGGGGGGCGATTCTCGCTGTGACGCACGAGGTCATCTCATTGAACAGTTTCTCCTCTCTTCCGGTGCCTGACTTTTCAATAGGAAAGAGCCAACATACTATAACGTCGCCAACCAAACTTACTTGTCTATAAACCTCAGCATCATATCTCCACCACTTCTACCCCTACTAAAATTGCAAATCCTAAATAATCCACGTGGAAGTGACTATTTTCTCTAATGTTGAGTTCATCAACAGCATATGAATGTCCTCCACATGTTCCCTAATGGCTGATAAACAAAGCACACTGGAAACAGTTTCACAACACGACTCGTTTAGGTTGGACTGACATATGTAGGTTAAACACAGATAAAGCTGTGCAGTACTTCAAGCTTTTCTTACTGACGCAGCAGCCAAGTGCATACCGCAGACATCTAGTATGCCTGGCAAGCGACGTGTCCCATAATGAAACACTGAGTGTCAGAATGCGCGAAAGGGGCTGAACAGGACACGGAGGTTGCTTTGGAACTCACCCACAGCCCACAATCTTGACAGCTTGAAGAAAATTAAGTCTCAAAACAGGTGAACGCGTCGGCAGGCCAGAAGAGAAATCTCGCAGAAGTTCTTATCAGAGATTAATTCATATACAGAGGAGGCTAAAGTTTGGATCATGGTTGGTATAAAAGCAGGAAGATAAGTACACCACTCGTAAACACACATGATAGCAGCTTGGATGATCAGCCGAACTTCCTGGACGCGCACTTTGAACAGGTGTCTAGCTCGCCACACTATACTGATGATTTCAGAAAATATAATGCAAGAATAGAAAAGCAGAAACTAGAACACAAATGTACAAAATACGAGGCATACAACCAAGATTTCAGCCTAACTGAGCTCCAAACATCACTAAGCTCTTGCAGTAATTCCGCCCCTGGTTTTGACCATGGGCTGTATGAAATGCTGAACAACCTCCCACTGAAACACAAAAAACCTTACTTTGTTTGTAAAATGCTTTCTGGTTTTCTGGCACTACGCCTGTTTTTGTAAAGAAGCTACTATTATTCCCATTTTGAAAGAGGGCAAGGACCCTTCTTCAGTTTCGAGTTATAGGCCTATTGCACCTACAAGCTGCTTGTGCAATCTTTTCGAAAAAAATGATAAACTGCCGTCCTGTGTACTTCCTTGAAACAAACAATTTAATCGGCCTATTCCGATAACGATTTCAAGAAGTTAGATCCACCACCGACCACCTTGTTTGTATCGAGGCAACGATCAGAGACGCTTTCGTTTACAAACAATACTTTCTTTCTGTGTTCCTTGATATCAAAAAGGCTTATGATACAGCATGGCTCTTTGGAATATTAATAGACCTGTCGCACCTCGGCGTGCGCGGCAGCATGCTTACTATAATTGAAAGTTACTTGTTAAACCAGACAATCCATGTCCGAGTGGGCAGCGTTTTTTTTTTTTCAAAACATTTTTTCAAGAAGCAGGAATGCCACAAGGTGGTGTACTTGTGCGCACTTTTTATTATCAAAATGAATTCTTTGCGCTTGTTCATCCCTCGCAATACGTTTTATTGCACATATGTCGATGACGTCCAGCTTGGTTTCAAACCTTGTAATCTCGTCATGTGTGAGCGGCAGGTTCAGCCTTGTTTGGACAACGTATCCAGTTGAGCAGAATGAAACGGGTTCCGACTGAATGCACAGCGAAGCATGTGTGTCTTGTTCTCCGGGTATAGAGGCATTCATTTCGAACCCGAGGTTCAACTGCATGGGCAACGTATTTCTGGTAGTACTAAACACAAATTCCTAGACAGAATCTTGGACGCCAGGCTAACCTTCATACCACACATGAACTATTTAAAAAACAAGTTCATAAAAGCAATGAACGTTTTAAAAGTGTTGCCACGCACTACGTGGGGAAGTGACAAGAAATGTCTAATGAATTTGTGTAAAAGCCTTATACGTATATAGACTACCGGGCAATAGCATATCAGTTTGCGACACCTACTGCCCTTAAAATTCTTAACCCTGTTCATCATCTAGGCATCCGTCTCTCTATGTGTGTTTTTCGCATTAGCCCCGTGGAAAGCCTGAACGTGGAATTGAACGAATGGTCACTCCGCCTACAGAGATGTTACATGTCTTTAAATTATCCTAATCTAAACGCAGACAAGGATCACCCATCACATTCCACAGTAATGACATGTCAAGCCTTCCTGTGTTTGAGAAATGACCTTCTATGAGACAGCTCCACTCACTCCGTGTGAGAGGCCTAGCGAAGGAAACCGGTGTGCCACTTGAACACCGTTTGATGGCTCCCGCAGTATGCCTGCCACTGTGGTAGTGGCAAGCGATAGATTGTGACGCATCTTTCTTAGAGGTTACGAAGCATGAGCCAATTGCACATATTCAGACATACTTTTTAGAACTACAACATAAATGCAGATGTCCTTAGTTATTTACGGAGAATACCTAGAAGTCCAACACTTGTGTAAAAGCCTTATACCCACATAACACAGGCGGTGACGGCGGTGGTGGAAGGACGCCCCCCTTACATCTATATTCTACCCTTTGCAGCTGGACTCACCACGAAGCGCTGCGCCGTCTTCGCGGATTCTTGCCCGCACTGACGTCACGAACATTTATTCATCTTGGCTGGGCTGGCTGCGCTCGTGACGGTCAAGCTTACCCAGCTCACACGGGCGGTGACGGCGGTGGTGGAAGGACGCCCCCCTTAGATCTATATTCTACCCTTTGCAGGTTGGTAAACTCAGGTTCATTCCTGACTGAAGACTTGTCCTATATTTTTTTCCACCACCACCCCCATTACCGCCGTGTTGATACTTGTTTTGGTGTCAAGTGCTTTGGCGTTTTGGTACTCTTTGCACTGTCTGTACGCTTAGTGGGCCAGTGAAGAGGCCATGCCGCTCCTGCAGCGACTCCCTTCCCGCAGATGGACGCTTCATGAAATGCTCGGAATGTGAGTACGGCTACCATCTCGGTGATTGTTCTGGCTGCAGTGAAGCAACATATAAAAGTAAAGGCGAGAGTGGGCATAGGGCGTGGCGAGGTGTGGTGTGCAGAGCGCCAAAAGCTAAACCGGTGATGGATACCGACCTTTCGGTCGTCTTGGCAGAGATAACTCGAATTAGACATGCTTACTAACTTGCCACAGCAGGTTGAAGACGTGAAGGCTTCAATCCAGCTTATGTCTCAAAAATGCGATGATATACTGAGTCGTCAGGATGCCCAGGAAAAAGAACTAACCAGCATGAAGAAAAAAGTATCTAAGCTCGAAGAAAATGCAAATCCAAGTGATATTCAGCTCTCAAGGCATCTGTAAACGATCTTTAATGGCGCAGCAGGAAGGTGAACGTTTAAGTGCATGGAAAACCATTAACTGATAACGAAAATCTCATCACCAAGGTAAATGAAGTAGTAAAATCGGTGAGCTTGTCAGAGCTGAGCGCTACTGATGTCGAGGCGGTACATAGGTTGCCTTCGCGACAAGGCAAAGTACCTGGTATTATCGTCTGAGTTTCACAGCTCCGTCTGTGAGACAGATGGATCTAAAAACGCAAAGTTCTGCGAAACATGCGCTCTGACATTTCAATCTGTGAAAACATGACTGTACAGAACCGGAAACTGTTACGTGACGTGAAAGAATGGGCAACTGCAAATGATTATCGCTTTGCGTAGCATGCGAACGGAAAAGTTCTTGTTCAAAAGCAAGAGAACGAATCTGTGGTTGTCATCCGCTGCATGACTGACCTTGATAAACTATCCAGCACTTGAATTTTCATAGCCAACTTATCTTCTAACCTGCGTTGTTTTTCATGGACCGAGTAAACTTCTCTGACTTAGATACTATCATGCGAAGCCACGGTTCGAATTTCTACAGTTGCATACATTTTTACCTTAGATCTCGTAGAAACAAGAGAGATGAACTTGACTGATTTTTTGGTGAAACAGAATGTCGATTGGGTGTTGTGATGTTTCGGGAAACATGGTTTGCTTCAGAAGATGTGTATAGTTTTGCCGGTTACAAATCCTTTTACATGAACTGCCGTGATAGACGTGGGGGAGGTGTTTCAATGCTGGTTTCAAATTCATTTACGTCTGAGCTTCTTTCTGAATTCTGTCGTACTAATCAGCACTATGACGCTGTCTTAGTTAAATGTAGCAATATAATTTTTTGTGTTTGCTACCAGCCTCCATCGGGAAATTATTTGCTGTTCTTGTCGTATTTAGATTCTCTGTTAGAATTTGTTGACAAAAACAATCACTAAATAGTTATTGGAGGTGACCTAAACATAAATATTATTACCGAGAATAAGATGAAATTAGAGTTAGAATCTCTCCTAAATATACATGTGTCAAAATGTTATAACATTGCCTACGAGAGGTACGCAAACATGTGAAACTGCAATAGATTTGTTCTTAAATAACTTTGATGTGTCTTCTGTGAAACTTGGTGTTTTTGTATACGCAATAAGTGACCACTTACCTGTGTTTATATTCATTGCTAGCGCAGTTGAGAAACAAAAACAAGTACATCAAGCGTTTTCTTATCGGCTCGTAAAAACTAACACCCTGTCTGTATTTCGAGAACGTCTTGCCAGTGCCAAATGGGATGATGGGTATAGAGAAAAAAATGCAGATGCGGCTTATGACAAGTTTATGCAATTATTTATGGAAATATACTACGCATGTTTCCCGGTGAAAACTTTAAAGCAGACAAAGAAATGTCGCAAACCGTGGATAGATAAGCACCTGCTTAAGCTTATAAATTAGAGAGACAGGTTGTACGGCTAATTTATGAAAACTAAATCGCCGGAAGCATTAAAAGCATTTAAAGAATACGGGAACTACGTTACCAAACAGTTAATGGTTGCTAAGAAGCACTATTACTTTAATCTCTTCAGTTCATCTACAGGACGCCCTGATAAAATTTGGAAGACACTTGCTTCAATAACTGGGACTGCGCTTGAAAAAACTACCACAGTCCTAAAAGACGGCAATGAACTAAAAGGGGTTGATCTTGCTAATGCTTTTAACGATTTTTTTGTTCCTTGGTCTGGCATGTGACGGTATTGACCTTTCGTACATGAACCCACCTAATGAGCAGTCATTATTCCTAAGAGGTGTTACAACACAAGAAGTTATTTCTTCATTCTTGTCATTAAGTAACAGCAGGGCCACAGATACATTTGGTATTCAAACAGCGCCCGTAAAATTTGTCATAGACATAATTGCATCTTGCCTAGAGTACATTTTTGATCTGTTTGTCAACAGGCGTTTTCCCTCGTAGCATGCAGACGGCAAAGGTGACAGCAATATTCAAAAAAGGCGACAAGAATGATCTTTCAAATTACCGCGCTGTATCAGTGTTGCCTGTTTTTTCGAAAGGTTTAGAGAAGGTGATTTTAGCGCGGTTTTCTTCGTTTACTGACCACTTTGGTATCATAAGTCCTGCACAGTTCGGTTTTCGTAAAAACAGGTCAACTGAATTAGCCCTAATGACCCAAAAGGAGTTTATATTGCAAAAATTTGAGGAAAAGAAAATGGTGCTTGGAATTTGTCTCGATTTTTCCAAGGCCTTTGACCTTATCAGTCATGATGTTTTGCTTAAAAAACTTGATCGCTACGGTATTCGTGGCGTAGCACACTCTCTTATTACGTCCTACCTTCAGCACAAAACCCAGTTCGTAGCTATAGCCGGGGACCAGTCGGAGTTGAAATCTGTAAGAACCGGCGTCCCACAGGGGAGCATATTGGGTCCGTATCTCTTCATATTGTACATCAGTGACATAGTCAATGTTGATTCCTCTGTTGAGTGCGTAATTTACGCAGACGACACAAGTCTGTTTTTTGACGGTGACTTAGGTGCTGAAATGTCAAATCGAGCCAATAAGACGCTTGCAAGTATACAAAAGTGGGCTACAAGTAATTATCTTAAGAATAATGTAGAAAAAACAAAGGCAGTGACGTTTCATCCACGTAACAATTTCAACTAACCCCCATTAAAATAAATAATACTGAAATAGAAATACTGTCGTCTTTCAAATCGCTTGGCGTATATTTCTCTGCAACTATGTCATGGGATTTCCAAGTGAATCACTTAGTTAGTAAATTATCTAGAGCAATAGGTACTATGCGTCGCCATTGTAACTATCTTCCTACATCCATTAATATGATGTTATATAATTCAATGTTTCTTTCCCTAGTTCAATACGGAATTCTAGTCTGGGGGACTACTTCAGCTGAAAATATTCACTAGCTGGTGGCATTACAAAAAAGAGCAATACGCCTTGTCTGCAGGGTACCATATTTTTGGCATACTGCTGCTTTGATTGCAAAGCTTAGAACAATAAGAATTGAATCTTTGTACACATATAGGCTATGTCGCATGTGTAGAATGGAAAAAATTAAGAATGATAACGCTTTAACAAAATTGGCATCCTTACAGCAACATAATTCTTTTTATAAGTTTTGTCATTCCGAGCCTTGGATTGTTAACAAAAACAGAACTAAATACGGTGACCGAATGCTACAATCCTGTTTACCTACTGTGCTAAATCAACTACACAAAGAAAATGGTCTCAGTGTATCAACTCTGTCGCTAAAAAAGCTACGCGACGTATTTATGTGATTGCTTGTGCTGCTAAGGGCTTATTTGTTTGTCCTTTTCCTCTGTCTTTAGCACTACGCTTACTTTTTCCCCCTTTTTTCAAATGTTTCTATAATGACCTTGTTTATTTATTCCGACCATGGATGTTTCCTGTTTTTGTGTTTTTTAAGTTAGTTCATTCATGATGTATACCATGTTTTTGTGTGACCGCTGTGAAGCTGCCCAGTGTATGAGGTGGCCAGGTTCCCCTCAAGCTGCTCAATGCAGCTTTTTTGCCTGGTCATCCTCGCAACTTTGTTGTTGTGAATAAAACAATTCAATTCAATATTGTGTCTCGTAAGCAAACGGCGGCCCATCTTTTTCGAAAGCTGGCGTCCTGAACTCTCATACAAGCATTTTCACGAGCGACACTTATGCGATACTTGCGGCTGTTAAAAACATTAAACAAATAAACTACACAAGGCAATAATATACACAGAATCCCTAAGCGTAGTAAAAGGTCTGAAAACTCTTGAAAAGCAAAAAACCAGCTTCTTGTCTCGCTTTATTCGCTCTTATGCACAGCCTACTCATCCAAGCAGCATGTAGTGGTCTGTTGGGTGCCAGGACACCTCGAAATACAAGGCAACGTTCTCGTAGACTAGCTAGCTGGATCCGCTAGCAAAACCGCTACCAATACATTGATAGCAATTCCTGCACTTTACTTGAAACCTTTTCTAAAGTTAAAGCTAACGGGTTATTGACACAGCACAAGGGACACACATACAGGTAATATATATATTGACATCAAGCCGCAACTTGGTCATTGACCACCAGTGTCCGAATCGCGCCACACAGAAGTAATACTTCCGGGTTAAGAACAGGACATACATACACTACACATTCATTTTTTTTTCTGATGGCGAACCACCTTTGTGTGATATATGTGGGGAAGCGCTCACCGTACTTCACATTCTGGTACAGTGTAAAGAGTTAGACACGCTGAGAGGACAACACTTTCCATTACCCTACCGACAGCAGATACCACTTCATCCTGCAATGTTCGTCAGTAGGGAACCACTTTTCACACATTAATCGTGTTAGCTTTTTTTAGAGAAGTTTGTTCTTTTCATATCATATACCCGGGCATTCCGTAGCAAGACCTCTCCAGAGAAGTCTCCGCTTCGGTAGCTACACTCAACAAAGCACTTGCCTCACGGCCCTTGGACGCAAGGGTGTGAACTATCGAGGCACTTTTGCTAATGCTATACATGCCCACCATGGCATTTATTATCACAAACTTTCGTCATACATTAACACCACACAATTTTCACGGCATGGTCATGATTTTATTACTTCTATCTTTTTACCCGTCTTAGGGCGAGAAAGTTTAAGGTCGCTAATCACAATGAGCCACAAATCACAATCATTGTTCACATCTCTTGTCCCAGGAACTGGCGCTCTTAGGCCATCAAATGGTCCTTGCACCACAAAGCACCAAGCATTATTATCAATCTTCGACCCGTCTTGCTGGTAATGGTCAGCTGTCGAAATCAGTTTCGATTTGTTCATCTGTAAAGCAGGACTGCCACATGGCCCCACTTCTGTTTGCCCTTTATCTAGAGCCACTATGTTTATTCGGCTCTAGGTAGTATTCGTGAATTCGATATATTAGAAACTGAAATGAACCTATCAGCTTATGCAAACGACGTAGTAGTCTTCTGAATAGATAAACCAAGCATTGAAAATGTGTTGTCCGTAATGGACGAACGTGGCATAGTATCAGGAGCTCGTTTGAACACCTCGAAGAATTTGGGATGATGGTTTGGCTCGTGAGGGAGCACACCTAGTCAATAAGGAGGAATTTAATTGGATAAGAACACCACCAACGTACCTTGGTGTACTGATAGATGTGTATACATGCAGTGAACTTTACTGCATGGACCGCCTCTCTAAGCTTGATTGACAAGCCCAGACATTTCTTCCCCATCGCTTATCAATATTTGGGAGAGCTGAAGCTTGTAATACTTTTCTAGCAACAAAGCTCTACTAGGTACTGCAACTTATCCATTGTGCGAAAAAGCACAACAATTTCATCGAATTTTTGCAACTTTCATATGGTCTTCTAATTTTAGCCCATGCGTCGTGACAATATTTCCCGGCTAGCTAGTGCTGGTTGGTGAGGATTAAAACATCTATATCTGTGGCAAACAGCTTTCCGCTTTTTTCGTGATCCCATCCTGTAATTCGTTCATTCTTGCAGGTTAATCTCGAGGATTGCTTCCCTGACCTAGTCATTTCTTCAAACTTTTTCGAACGACCGTGTTCGTGGAAATTCACGCAGGAAGTTTTTTCTGCAGTTAGGTTTCTTAAAGCTCGCTTTTCTATAGAATACTTGTACATAGTGTCTCGTGAAGAATTGTACAAAAATTTACTATCTAGGTATTTTCGCCTCCGTTGTACCGTTCATTGTACCTCGATATGCCAGGTCTTGACGCCTTGAAATGCGTGCGCAAAATGTATGTGTCCCCAAATTCTGAAACATTCTTCTACAAAGTATGTACTGAAACACTGCCTGTTAAAGCATGGTTAAAAGTAAAAGCTATTTTTGTTTCCTGTATTGATTGCCACTTATGTGTTGTGCCAGAGACATTAGAACACTGCTTTGTTTGTTGCAAAGAGGAAGACGAAGTGATTCGTTTACGGAACACATCTTGCTCGTCTTTGTGTTTTTCTGGATTTTTTGCCGCAGTTGTGGGGTCTATCACCCCATATATCGTGGTGATGAATGTTCAACCTCACGGGGCACCGTCCGAGTCCGGTTCGACCGCTGGGACTGCTTCGAGGAAGCGAGGAAACGCGTCTAGTGAGAGTGAGGACACTGAGCTATACTCCGCATCAAGCGACGAGTCCTCGGACGACGGCTTCCAACCCGTCCTGTACCGCGAGGCTAAACGACGGATCGTCAATGCATCTTCGGAATCAAGCACGACTACCGTGAAAACTGCCCCTCAGCGATGGCCTCACTCTATCCTGTTTGTGACACTGAAGGCTACCGACAGTCTACGCGGGCTGAACAGGCAAGCGCTCTCTGTGTATCTCGAGAATATTACGCCAAATCAGATCAAAGAAATACGCCTAAACGCAAGAAAGAACATCTTGGCAATCAATGTGCTGAACCCACGTGCGCTAAACGCGCTTCAGAAAGTAACGCAACTGGGTAACATCAATGTCAAGTCTATAATACCAGCTGATAGCACCACTTCAACAGGAGTCATTTATGACATCGCCACTGAAATTCCAGACTCGGATCTTTCAGTGCTAATAAAACCGGCAAATGAAGATAACGTCATTGTGAATGTCAGCCGCCTTGGTAACACACATTGTGTGAGAATTACGTCCAAAGGGGACTGTCTCCCCTCCCATGTGAAGGTTGGCCACTTTCGTCACCAAGTCCGACCATTTGTTCCAAAACCTATGCGATGTCATAAGTGCCAGAAGATCGGCCTTGTGCAGGGAGCGTGCAGGAACTCCGAAGTGTGCCCCCCATGCTCAGAACCACATACCGAGGACAAATGCAGCGCAACCATACTAAAATGCCCTAATTGTCAAGGTGCCCACAGTGCATCTTCCAAAGACTGTCCACGCATAAAGAAGGAGTTTACTATTCTTAGACAAATGGTGCGAGACAGCTCTACCCACAAAGAGGCCGCGGAAAAAGTCCGGCGAAGACGACGACGTCACCGTCGAAGATCTTCGCGAAGAACGCAGTCAACTACAAGAAGCAAGCCAACGCATCTGGGAACGGCGCCCACTGCAGGGTACACCACGGCGAACGCAGACGATGAAAGACAGAAAACAAGTAGATCTCTCTCTACTGAAGATTGGCCGCCACTTACGCACACGCAACTTGTGGAAGAACCACATCAGAAGCCGCATTCATCAGAGCAAGCTGCGACAACAGAGGAGCAGCGGAACTTGGATAAGCAAGTGATTGCTCTTCTACGACCCATAATTACTGCCATTCGCACGGTGTTAAATAACATGCGCACAACGTCAGCCAAAAGTGCACTTCAAGTACTGGACGCTCTGAGTCCAGTACTGGCGGCTCTTGAGTAGATAATGGCCCACCAGCCACTGTCTTTCAGGGAAGAGGTCAAAAAAGCAACAATTTTTCAGTGGAATGCACGGGGACTGAAATCACGCATTGCAGATTTCCGTCAGTTCGTTTCCACCAATATGTTTCCCATCATCATCTGCGAGCCAAATTTATCGAGCGCTATTAGACTCTCCGGATACGAATCCTTTATGTCGGCTTGTTATAGTGGAAACAGCATAGTACTGCTGTTTATTTGACGTGACCTGACCTACATTATTCGGCCTGTACCACCTGACAACGATAACCAATATATATGCTTAACAGTGAAGAAAAGGGGTCTTACTGTCACTGTTGTCGGTGCATACCTGTCGCCATCAAGTAGATTTGACCACAGAAGACTAGGACACATCCTATCATCCACTCCTGGCCCATGGGTGATCATCGGAGACTTCAACGCCCACCATACGCTATGGGGGAGCCCGAAGATCAGCGCAAAGGGTAGAAGTCTGATAACGTTTGCTTCAGACAACGAGCTGTGCTTGTTAAATGATGGCAGCCCAACATTTTTACGTGGCCCTGGATACAGCAGTTGCCTTGACTTGGCTTTTGTTTCTCGAGGTCTTGTCAGATGTGCCGGATGGTTTGCGGACATAGAAACTTATGAGAGCGACCACATTCCCACATATGTCAAGATCAGAGGATTATCACCTTGCAAGGTACGCGAAACTATCCAAAGAGTGGACTAGACCAAGTTTGAATCTCTCATGGAAGAACGCTGTCAAGAGAACACCTCATTTGACTTAAAAGAGGTGATCAAGTCTACAGTGCAAGACAGTGTGCACCCTCACATGCTCTTCGAGACTAACCGAATTCGATGTGGAATTAGAACGACTTCGGGCTCTCCGATGGCGTGCGGAACGAAGGTACCGACGCACGAAAGCAATCGACGATTTACGAATTGCTAGACGTCTTCAGAAGAAGATACAACGCCGCATAGACAAGCTAGAGTCACAACGTTGGGCAGCCTTCTGTGCTTTGTTAGATCCTCGCAAGCCTTTATCACACTTGTGGAGGACAATTAGAGGGCTCCGGACATCTCCCATTCAGCGGTCTCCATTCAAGGCTCTAGCCCTCTATGAACAGAGATCGGAGGTCGACGTGGCAGAAGAGTTCTGTGCCAACTTATCTGGTCAACACGCAAATCCCAACATCTCCACGCTCTCACGTGGTGGCACGACATCACACGATCACCACATGGACCAATTTTTTTCTATTCATGAGCTTAAAGCAGACTGGCTTTGTGTAGACGGACATCAGCACCCGGGCCTGATGGAATATCATACAGAGCACTGTCACCTTGGTGAGTGTGCGAGGAGTGCCCTCCTCGAGATATACAATGACTCGTGGCGAGAGGGCACCCTCCCAGTTAACTGGAAGACCAGCCGTTTGGTTCCATTACTGAAGCCTGGCAAGTCACCATTGGTGCTCACATCATACCGCCCGATTGCACTGGCTAGTTGCTTGGGCAAAGTGATGGAGAGGATGGTACTTGGACGGCTAGAATGGTTCCTGGAGCATCACATCTACCCGGACGCTATGACAGGATTTCGCCGTGGCCGGTCATCAATTGATAGCGTCATAGACCTGGTCAGCTACGTGCAACACGAAAAAGGCCGTAAGCGTCTCTGCGCTTCTTTATTTCTTGATGTTAAAGGGGCGTACGATAACGTCACACATGAAGCTGTCCTCACCGCCCTCAAGGAGGTAGGAGTGGGTGGTCGGATGTTTCAGTGGCTACGCAGCTATCTCTCTGAGCGATCCTTTTTCGTGAGAACCACGGATGGTGACACTTCGCTACATTACAGCCACCGTGGTGTTCCCCAGGGTGGCACACTTAGCCCTGTACTATTCAACCTGACGCTAATAGCTCTCAATGAGCATCTGCCAAGTACTGTGAGATTGTCAATGTACGCGGACGACATCTGCGTTTGGACGTCTGCAGTAACACGTCCACAGCTGCGAGCGCGAATTCAGAGAGCTGCCACTCAAGTTGCTATTTACCTCCGTCAACGAGGTCTGGAAATTTCCTCTGAGAAATGTGCACTAGTGGCATTTACGGGCAAACCAATGCATAACTGCAGCGTTCTAATAAACAGTGAAAGAATACGTCACCTCCGATCATACAAGTTCCTAGGTGTTATAATTGACAGAGACCTCTCATGGAGCTCACATGTATCATACATGAAAAGACGATTGACAGGCATCTGTCATTTGTTCAAGTTCTTCGCTGGAAAGAACTGGGGAATGTCCACAACTGCTATGTTGCGACTATACAGGTTTCTTTTCCTTGGATTCCTTCGGTACAGCCTACCTGTGTTAACCAATGCAAGTAAAACAAGCCTACGAATGCTTCAAAGTGTCCAGGCTCAAGCACTCCGGATATGTTTAGGCTTGCCCCAAAGTGCGTCAACAGCGGCAACTATCGCCATCACAAGGGACAACCTCATCAAGACCCACATTAATGTGGAAGTGCGGAGGACACATATACGACACCTTGCTCGAACCCCCCGACATCACCTAGCCTCTTTACCAGTGGTCCGACCATGCACATCTTACTGCAAAACAGTGACCGCACATCCCAACTTCGTCCCAACTTCGTTCTCTCCTGCCGCTGGACCTGTGACTCCGCCATGGTGCCTCGCTCAACCACTGATTATGATTAACATACCCGGCGTCGAGAAAAAGTCCAATTTGTCGTCACCGGCTCTTAAACAGCTCACACTACTTCTTTTGTATGAGTAATATCAACACTCCACACATATCTACACTGATGGATCGGTTCAGCCGGACAGCTCTACAGGAGCAGTAGTGATACCAAGGTTGGCCACGACAATTAAATTCAAGACATCTCACGCAACAACATCAACGGCAGCAGAATTGACAGCACTTCGTGCCGCGTTGCAATTTGTAATTGATCAACCTACACGCAAGTGGACTATTTTTTGCGACTCGAAGGCGGCACTGCAGTCTTTACAATCAGCCTTACGCCGTGGACCACACGAGCAGCTGGTACTAGAGATAGCAGAGGTTATACACCACCTGACTGAGAAAGGGCACGAAATTACATTTCAGTGGTTGCCCAGTCACTGCGGAATCATCGGCAATGAACAGGCCGATCAAGCTGCCCGCTCAGCCCACACAGAAGATCATAAACTGCGACTACCACTTTCTAGGACGGATGCTGCACGAGAGCTTCGCAGACTTGCTCGCCGGCAAACCACATCGCAATGGAATCAGCCGCACTTCAAGCATGCCCGACTGTACTCGCTTGACCCTACGCTAAGTCTTCAAGTCCCGTCGAAGCTTCGCCGAGCAGACCAGACCCTGTTATGTAGGCTGTGGTTGCGTGTTGCACTTACCAACGCCTACGCTTTCCGCATTGGGATGGCCGACACCGCAGCCTGTGGCCACTGTGACAAGGAGGAAACCATTCAACATGTTCTTTGTGAGTGCCTAGCGTATAGTAGGCGGCGACTATGCCTTCGCAGGGAACTCCACAAATTAGATGATCAGCCTCTGTCGGAGCAGGAAATTCTGCAATATCGTCAGGATGCGACTTCACAGAAGAGGGCCCTGAAAGCGCTGCTGCACTTTCTGCGATTGACTGGCCTTGCTGAACGGTTGTAGCTGGGACGCCCTTCCTGTGTGTGTTTTCGTTTTTTTTTATGAGTGCGCGTGCGTTTTTTTTCTCTATCTAACGCCTCTTTTTTGCCCATACTTCCCCACCCCCAGCGCTGGGTAGCAAACCAGATGCCAATATCTGGTTAACCTCCTGGCCTTTCCTTTCGCACTCTCTCTCTCTCTTGTTGCAAATATGCTAAGCTGTTCTGGAATGTCTTTCAGCGGACTCTGAAAAAAAAAATTTGATACTACTTCTTACACTATCCGTTATCTTTTGCCGACATCACTTGATCGAGTGCCTTTTGGTATGTTTTTTTTTTCATGAGTATGCAGTCTAAGGAAGACGCCTATGCAAGATCGCAACGCAAAACCCAAGATGGCAACTTAAAGCTCAAATTTTATTAGAATGACTGTCCACCTAAAAGACATGATGAAATGGGCTTCAAATCGGACTGGTACCCATCTTGGTAAGGTGGTTGGCCTTGTCACCTGTTGTGTATAACGCATTTTGAAGAACTCTCGCTGCTCTACTGAACATCAATAGTTGTTGAGTGTTTCTTTAGTAACGCTAAAGCGCTTATTGTCACTCTGTGATTGTACCTATGTTCAATACTATGAGTGTCATTTAATGTTCATATTAACACACATTGTAATAAATGCCATGAAAGAAGAAAGAAGTGTGGCTCATGGGAGAAAGACGAAGACGACCTTCTGAATGGTCGCGTTTTTCGTGTTCTTTGCTGCGAAGGATTTATCGGCCATGGGCCGAGGTGCTGCTCAGGCTTCAGCCAGCGGCAATGACTACCATGTTGTACTTCCTCGCCTTGCCACCGGTAAGCTTGTTGTGGACTCTGTTTTTTTACATGCGAACTTAGCTGGTCACGCTTATCGGGTTCAAGATTTTAGAGATGCTCTTCGGGACATCATTGACTTGAAGGAAATGAGCTCCATAGGTCCATTTCAAATGTCTCATGTTTGGATGGTCACATGCAAATCAACGCTGACAAAAACAGAGTTGGTCACAAGAGGCGAATTTTTCGTCAAAAGTCGTCGATGCCTCATTATAGACCCGGAGCCCACGGAAGTGAAGTTGAAGCTAATGTGGCTTCCTGAGCGCTTGGAGGACGTCTATGTGTGCGAGGCACTGCAAGCTTTTGGGAAGGTCAAGACAATATCACAAGAAATCTGGAAAGTAGCGGACATGGAACAAATGCGGACGCTAAATGGGGATGTTGTTTTGTCCTTTGCTGATGGAGTTCGCATTGCGGATATTCCTCATATTATTGTCTGCGGAGTGCAAAGCCTCGTCCTGATACCTGGCCGCCCACCACTTTGCCTTCGGTGCAGTGAGGTTGGACACATCCGTCGAAACTGCAGGACCCCTCGCTTTGACAACTGTCGACGCTTCGGTCATTCGGCCGAGGATTGTGTTATGACATACGCCAACAAGCTGCGACAGCACACACAACAGCCAGATGATAACCTACAAGAGCATATTATGGATGCCACCGAGGTTTTGGACGCAACGGGAGACACTCCGTCAATTTCATATGCTGCAGGCTCTACCACAAGGAATCCAGAAAAGGAAAGAAAGTCACTCGCTGTTGACACAGTTGAAACTCCCGCGTGCAAATAGCCAAGTGAACCATGCAAGCAGCATACCCAAAATGACTCCGCACAACCCCTAGCACAAGTAGGAATTCCTATGAAGAGTGCTGTTGCGCTGACCCATAAAGATGCCGAAGAACCACCAGTACAAGACAGAGACTCTGGGCTGGATGTCGCAGAAAGTTCTTCACGTGCTTGCGCTGCAGCTCCGCAGCAGCTTTTTCATCATGGTGCAGTGTTGGAAGATGATATGCAGATCTCTATGGATTCAGCAATACCGAAACGTCGCGCATCATCCAGCTCGGATTCAAGCAAAGGGAGTGACCCAGCGTCAGTGACTAGGGAGTCACGCTGTCGCCGAAAGTCCATTCCAAAGGGGAAGTGTCGCCGATCCCGATCTAGGAGGCCTGGTGGGAATTCACGGGAAGCCTCAGCGCCAACTCTTGAGTCTGATCAAGTGGGACGATAAGCGCATTGCAAGGTAGTCACCATGGCGCAGTCTGAGCGACTCATATTTGCTACCTTGAACGTACGTGGCATTAGGTCTTCGCAGAAACAGGCACAGCTCCGTAGACTTCTCAATCGGAAGCGTCTCGACTTTGTCGCCATCCAAGAGACAAAGATCGAGAGCGAGGAAGAGACCGAGAAGGCCCTGCGGCCTTTTCTGTCTCAGTTTAATGTGTGTGTCTCACATGCTAAAGTTTTATCTGCGGGATGTTGGTTGCTTCTGGGAAACAGCCTACCCTGTTCAGAATTGTGCACTAGTGTTGATGAAGAGGGCAGGTATATATGCTGTGATTTTTCGTTGCAAGGAGTGCCATGGAGAATTATCAATCTATATGCGTTTATTGATGTTCTGAAACGACTTGAGTTATTTGAAAAAGAGCGTAATTGAATTGACGTCGACAGATGCACGGTACTTTGGGAGATTTCAACTGCGTATGTGAAGCTATTGATAGTTATAATTCATCTGGAAAGAGAGACAGGAGTGGTGAGCTTTTATTCGGTATTGTAGATAATGCAGGACTAATTGACATCGGGGTCTCAAATCGGGCAAGAGCATATACAAGAGTACAAGGCAGTTCTCATGCTCGCCTTGACCGGATTTACGTGTCCTCATCACTCCTATCTCGTAAAATTTCCTGCAGCACCGAAGCTGTATTATTCTCAGACCATTGTATTGTCATAGCGCAAATTGGTGAAAATCGTCACAAACAATTCCGTCCCCAGTGAGCCCTTTGGAAAATGAATGCGAAGCTCCTTTGCGATCAGGAATTCATGAATCGCGTCCAGATGGCATTGAGTCAATCTTTTTCGATTGGTTTTCATATCTTCGCTGCTTGGGAGCTTTTTAAACAAAGGTCCGTGCAATAGCTTTAGAAATTGGGGCTGTTAAATCTTTCTATAGAAAGAATGATGAAAAGATACTTGTTAAAAGTCTTTGCAATCTTTATGAGATGGAATGCGAAATGCCGGGAAAGTACATCAAGGACATTGAAAATATTAAGTGACAACTACAGAGATACGATGCTGCTCGCTACCAAGGGGCACGTATTAGATCTCGGAACCAGCGCACTTTAAATTCTGCGCAACCGACGCGCCAAGCTTTACATGATGAGCAACGCCATGCGATTTCTAAAGTTATTCCAGACTTGTACGTTACCGATGTGCTCATAAAACATAACGGAGACATCACTTTGGCGTTCGAAACGTACTATAACAGTTTATTTAGCTCTCCCTTTGATGATCTTGAAGCTCACCTCAAGGCTAGTTTTGTTTCTCTTGTGAACCCCTTGAAGGACAATGATTGTGCAGTCATTCACGGGCCCATTACTATACAGGAAATCGAGCAGGCAATCGACAACTTGCTTTTATTGAAAACACCTGGCCCTGATAGCATCTCAGGCGAATTTTACAAAGCTTTCAAGAAAACACTTGCTCCTATATTGCTGAATATTTTTCAGATGAGTTATGACATGGATACACTCCCACAATCTTTTTGCAAAAGTCACACTGTATTAATACCGACTACAACTGACAAGGAAAAACTTCACTTCGTCGAGGGCTACAGACCAGTATCGCTGTCAAACGTGGACTACAAAATTTTCGCAAAAGTATTAGCAAATAGGTTGCAATTTGCTATGTCGATCCTCATTGGGTCTCATCAGACATGTGAGATCAGAGGTCGATCCATACAAACCAATATACATGTCGCTCGAACAGTGCTTCAATACTGTCATGGTTCTCAAAAACATCTTGCAATGCTACAGGTAGACCTTGCAAAAGCTTTTGATCGTGTTCGTCATTCTTTCCTTTTTTCTCTTCTCGAAGAAGCTAATGTTGGCAAAGTTGTTCGTAAGGGGGTTAAACTATGCTATAATGAATGCTCAACTCGTCTGATAGTTAATGGTCAACTCTCCAAGCCAGTTTTTATTCGCTCTTCTGTAAAACAGGGATGCCCAATGTCACCTCTTTTATTTGCACTTTATCTAGAACCACTGTGCTTAAGCATAATACAGTCGAGTTGCATTCGTGGCTTTAGTATATTAGGCAGTGAGGTGAAAGTACTGGCTTATGCAGACGATGTCGGATTCTTTTGCACAGATAAACGAAGTGTCAAAAATGTGGTATATACTATTGAAAAGTTTGGCGTAGTATCAGGAGCTCGTTTAAATGCCTCTAAAACTTTAGGACTGTGGTTTGGCTTGTGGGGTAGCACACCGAACCACTTTGCAGGGATTAATTGGACAAGAACTCCTCCAACATACCTCGGTGTACCATTGCATGCATATATATTCAGTGCGCATTACTGGAAGGAACGCGTCCCTAAGCTTGAACAACAGGCCCAGGCATTTGTTCCCTATCGACTTTCGATATTTGGGAGAGCTGAAGCTTGCAATACTTTCTTAGCGACTAAGCTTTACTATGTATTGCAACTTATTCATTGCGCAAGATTATAAAAAACAACGCTTTCATCGGATTTTCGCTACTTTCATATGGTCTTCGACTTTTGAGCCCATGCATCGTGATAATATATTCAAACCAGTTAGTGAGGGTGGGCTAGGACTAAAACACCTTTATCTATGGCAAATAGTGTCCCAATTCTTCTTTTTTCGAGACAATTCCCATCCTGTAATTCATTTCTTTTTGCAGGTTACACTTGTTGATTGCTTACCAGATTTAATTGTTTCATCCAACTTCTCCGAACGCCCATGCTTGTGGGGATTCATGCAGGAAGTTTACCTCGCAGTTCAGTTCCTTAAAGCTCGCTTTTCTGTAGAATACCTGTACACAGTATCGCGCAAGGTGCTGTATAAGAACCTACTGAGTATACTCTTCCCACCTCCAGTGTACCGTTCACTGTACTCCAATCTTCCAGGCCACGATGTGTTGAAGCGAGTGCGCAAAATGTACATTCCACCGAATTCAAAAACATTCTTCTATAAACTCCACTCTAAAACATTGGCGGTAAACACATGGTTAGAAAGAAAGGGTATTTTCATTCCGTCTGTTAACTGCCATCTATGTGATGTGCCGGAAACGATTGAACATAGCTTTGTTATCTGCAAAGATGCCATACTGTTTTGAGATGTCCTTCAGCGAGCACTGCAAAAACGTTTCGTCATTAATTCTCACACAATACGTTCTTCTACCAGCAGCGCTTGATGAAGTACCATATGATATGTTTTTCCTCATGGGTATGCACAGCTTGTGGAAGACACGAATGCAAGACCGCAATGCAGAGCCAACCACCTCTTTAAGCGCACACTTCATTCGAATAGCTATCCACCTAAAAAACGTTTACGACGAGCTAATCTTTAGGCCGGACTGGTACTCCGTCTTAGAGAACTGTTTGACCTCACCCCTTTTTTGTTTGTATAACACGATGTGAAGAACTCTTCATGTGAGGAACTCTCCCTGTTAGCCATTTAGTGTTTATGAGTAACACTTGAGCTTTAATTTCACGATTTGATTGTACTTTTGTTCGCTTAATATTGTCTTTGTTGCGCAAGTACCTAATAAATACCATGAAAAAAAAGTGTGGCTCAGTGATATATTACTGGGCTTGGACCCAGCAGACCCGGTTTCGAGCCCCACTGTGTCTTTGTTGCTAGGTTTTTTTTTTCTAATTTCGCGAGTTGTGGTTGTGGCCACCGACAGTGGCGGACAACTGCGCGTGACCCGCGTTATGAACTCATAACTTTCGCTGTACAAACCCTTGTACCAAGGACGCAGTGGGGCGCGAACTCGAGTCCACCGCATAGCATCCCAATATTCTACCACAGAGAAACGCGGGCTCTCGAGACTTGTTCGCAAACTTGTCTTTACCAGGCTTGATGTCGGGAAACGAGTCGCGTTATTATGAGTAATAAAGCGTTTTCAAATAGCAAAAGAACACCGAGGCGTCACACAATGCGATTAGCGTAACTAGTGGGCCGTTCAATGCCCAAATTCATTACCAAAGCTTGGTTTTGATCATCCATTAACTGTGGCGCATACCCACTTCTGGCATAATTCCTTATCGTCATCCCCTACTGCATGAGCAATTGGCACAAAATTTTTGCAAGTGTTTACCGTATAGAACGCTTCTCAGAAGAATGACAATAAATAGCCGAGCGATTGGTGCTCTTCTATCCATCAATGTTTTAATAATACCATAGTGGGTACCCAGCAAGTGTGCTTGCAACAGTCACCCAATGAGTGTTTCAAAAAGGCTCTGTAAGGCCGCTCTTCTAGCTTTCGCGGGGACTGTGCTGCGTCTTCCGCGCAGGTTTCGCGCATTTTTTATGTCTTTAGTATTGGTTCAAAAACAAAAAAAAAGATGTTTCTGTAAACTAAGGGCTGCATCCAGATATATAACATACGGATAGGTGAAAAAGCTCGTCAATCTTGAAAGCCACGTAGCCATAGTGTGCAGTGTACCGAGAACTAGCAAACAGTGATACATCGCTTGAACTGGATGGTTTGTGAATATATGCCTGCGTGCGCACATAAGGTATGTGAGTATAGACCCATTTCATGTTTGTAAACATGAGTAGGTAAATGTCGACATTAGGGCTAAAGCTATAACGACCTCCGCACATAAATTCCGCCATAAGTGCTGAGCGCTGTGGTGTGCGCCAACAAAACGACGTTGTGAGACGCCATAAGCGTTGTGAAAGTCATTAGCGCTAAGAGCTGCGATGTGCACCACCAAACAAAACTAAGTTGTGAGACGCAACTCACATCCAACCACGACGCAGCTTGCCGGCACACGGTTTTTTTTTCTCGTTGCTTGACTGAGAACACCACATGCTCCATTGAAAACTTTGCAGTAGGCAGGGCGTCCTTTGCCTACCAAGACAGCGCCACCGCATTTTCGTGACGTGTCTCGTGAAATTTGTCTATTCACAAGCATTCACACAAGGTGAGCGGTGACACACACAGCTGTGATGTGCATGTATTATCCTTCACATTCTACCGTGTTCTCAAATACATATACATTCGAAAAATGTGTAGCCCTCATTAAACGTATTTGTACGCCATAATCGCCGATGGCTACTGGTGATACTGACTGGCACTCCCACGTTTGAATTCTCATATGTACCAAATAAGATGGTGGGAGGTATAGCCGCCGTGGTAGCTGAATGGTAGAGCATCGAATGCGTTATTCGAAGGCTGCAGGTTCGGTTCCTGTCAACGGCAAGTTATCTTTCCACCCATTTTGTTTCTCTTTAACATTACACTTTGGTCTAATTACTTCCCCTGTAATTGCCTTGGCATTATTGTCGTTTAGATCTCATAAATATTGTGTCGAACACAAAAAAACTAGCCTTTAAGTATACACTTCTTCCTCTATATCCAAGGTGTTCCTCATAACTTGAGCTCAGAATTTGAAAATCAAACACACTTCAGTGGTGAATCGAACCAAACGCATACTTCTTGCACGAGCCTGTGGTACTCAGGCTATTTTTTTATTTCTCCCAATACTATTTAATAAATAATTCATAATTACCTATTTTTAATTATCAGCTGGGAACCCAAAAAATGAACACTGATATGTAGAGTTGTTTCCTGTACCATACGTCTAGCGCTGTTATTTTTTTCGCGTTGTAATTAAAGTCTATAGCAGCACTATAGCTCTGCACTCGCAGTCCATCCGGCTTATTTTCACACTTCACAGGGCCCTGCCACGGTGGTCTAATGGCTAAGGTACTCGGCTGCTGATAATCAGGTCGCGGGATCAAATCCCGGCTGTGGCGGCTGCATTTCCGATGCAGGCGGAAATGTTGTAGGCCCGTGTACTCAGATTCGGGTGCAGGTTAAAGAACCCCAGGTGGTCGAAATTTCCGGAGCCCTCCACCACGGCGTCTCTCATAATCATATGGTGATTTCGGGACGTTAAGCCCCCTCATATCAATCATTTACATTTCACGACGGGCTTTATATATATATATATATATATATATATATATATATATATATATATATATATATATATATATATATTGTTACGTGGAAATAGCCTTGGAGAAATATGTTTACTATCGAGGAGAAAACAAGCAGTATACAAGATAAAACCCAGTCTGCACGAGAGCTCCGACATCGTCTTCGTCCTTATCGAGTTTCGAGTTATGTGTGGCGCCACGCAGCATTACCCCCCGGCGGCGAAGGCACCGTCTCGGTGGTCGGTGTGTCCGAGTGGGATCGCTTCAGCCGAGAGACTTGCACAACGTCAGAACACGAGTGGGCACAGGTGCTGTGAAATGGTTCAGTTTCATAGGTCACGTCGGTAACTTGGCGCACGACACGGTACGGACCCAAGTATGGTGAAGTCAGCTTTTCGTACAAGCCAACTCGCCGTGATGGTGTGCTAAGAAGGGCCGTGTCACCACGCTGGAAGTTGACATCGCGCTGGCGGTCATTGTGCAGCAGTCGTTGGCGGTCTTGCGAATCACCAAGACGCAGGCGAGTAATTTCACGTGCCTGTAGAGCTCTAGAGATAACATCGCGGGTGTAGTCCGATGTGTGGGTAACAATAGAAAGGAACGTGTCCAAAGGTAGCGTGGGTTCTCATCCACACATGAGAAAAAAAGGCGAGAAATCTGCAGTATCATGCCGGGACGTCTTATAGGCAAAGTCACAAATGGCAGGACTGCGTGCCAGTCACGATGGTCGGTGGAAGCGTGCATGGCGAGCATTTCTCTGATAGTTCGATTTAGCCGTTCTGTGAGCCCGTTGGTTTGAGGGTGATAGGCTGTTGTGCACTTGTGTCTTGTAGCGCAAGAATGCAGTGTGTCTTGTATAACTTGGGATAGGAAGTAGTGACCCTGATTGGTAAGTAACTGTCGAGGGGCACCACCATGTAATATGAAGTCTTCTAGGAGAAAGTCGGCGACGTCGGTTGCACAACTGATAGGAAGGGCCCGCGTGATGGCATACCGAGTGGCATAGTCCGTAACGACTGCTATCCACTTGTTCGCACTGACCGATAAAAGAAAAGGTCCAAGTAGGTCAAAGCCTACCCCCTAAAATGGTTCCGATGGTATCTGAATGGGCTGAAGGTGTCCTGCTGGAAGGGCTGTAGGCTTTTCGCGGTGTGGACAGGATTTACAAGAAGCGGCGTAACAATGGACGAATCGGTACATACCAGGGCAGAAGAAGCGACGTCGGACATGGTCATAAGTTCTTGAGACTTCTAAGTGGCCAGCCATTGGGATTTCATGTAACTGCGTGAGGACCGTCTGACGCATATGTTGGGGTATGACCAGTAGCAGCTCAGGTCTGTCAGGATGCATGCTGTAGCGATATAATACGCCATCTCGGAGCAGGAACATACGGAGAGACGGAGGAGTTGTGGGACCAGTCAGCCGATGGATGATATCTCTCAAGTGAAGATCATGACGTTGCTCATCTCCGATGTTGCCGAAGGCGGGAAGTGCCATGTGCAAGTAGACTCGCCGCTCTCAGGAACGTCCGGTGGTTCAACTGGATGACGCGACAAGCAGTCGGAATCTTCATGGTGGCGGCCCGATTTGTAAATAACTGAGTACGAATATTCTTGTGCCCGTAGAGCCCACCGGCCAAGACGTCCACTAGGATCTTTTAAGGATGACAGCGAGCATAAGGCGTGATGGTCAGTGACAACTGTGAATGACCGTCTATACAAATATGGCCGACATTTACCCACTGCCCAAACGAGCGCAAGATATTCACGTTCAGTGATTGAGTAATTTTGCTCCGCTGGCGATAAGAGACAGCTAGCGTATGCAATGACGCGCTCGCAGCCATGCTGTCTTTGATCCAAAACTGATCCGATTCCATGGCCACTTGCGTCGGTGCGCACTTCGGTTGGGGCGGACATATCAAAGTAGCCGAGAATGGGTGGCGTCGTAAGTGTGGCGGTCAGCTCAGCGGATGCTCTGGCTTGTTCAGGTTGCCACACAAATGTCACATCTTTCGTCAGTAGTTCTGTGAGTGGGCCCACGACGTGAGCGAAACTCCGCACAAATCTGCGAAAGTAGGAGCAGAGGCCCAGAAAGCTGCAAACGCCGTTCGAGGAGGTCAACGAAGGGAAATCTTTGACTGCGCGGATTTTCTCAGGGTCGGGACGAACACCAGAAGAATCAACAAGGTGACCGAGGACAGTAAGTTGGCGGTGGCCGAAGTGACATTTGGACGAGTTCAACTGAATCCCTGCCTTGCGGAAAGCAGAAACAATCGTCGAGAGGCGCTCGAGGTGTGTTTCAAAAGTCGGTGAGAAGACAATGACGTCATCAAGGTAACACAAGCAGATTGACCATTTAAAATTGTGAAGGAGAGCGTCCATCATTCGTTCGAATGTAGCTGAGGCATTGCATAACGCGAATGGCATTACTTTAAACTGATAGAGTCCGTCGGGAGTTATGAATTCTATCTTTTCACGGTCCAAGTCATCAACTGCTATGTGCTAGTAGCCGGAATGGAGGTCGATGGAAGAAAAATAATTTGCTCCACTAAGGCAGTCAAGGGTGTCATCTATCCGTGGCAGGGGATACACGTCTTTTTTCGTCAACTTGTCAAGATTCCGGTATTCGACACAGAAACGCCAGCTGTTATCTTTCTTTTTGACGAGAACGACAGGCGAAGCCCAGGGGCTTGAAGAAGGCTCGATGATGTTCTGAGCAAGCATCTTGTCGACTTCTTTCTTGATCACGTGTAGTTTGGTGGAGGATATTCGATAGGGCCGTCGATGTACCGGATTTGCATCGCCGGTGTTAATTCGATGTTTTACGATGGTCGTTTGGCCTAGTGGTTGTTCGTGGAGATCAAAGATGTCTTCATACGACGCAAGAAGACCAGTAAGCGCGTGCACATGCTCGGAAGAGAGGTCAGATGCGATCATTTTCGTTATGCCATCGCGGGTAGTGCCCAACTTAAGACTGGGAGGTTGCGGAGTATCCTCTGTTAAAGCGGAAATGCTGTAGTCACTGGCCGAGGCAAATGTTGCTAGGCATATTCGTCGGGGCAGTACTTGCGCGCAAATTCTGAAGTTGACAATAGGTAGACGTGTCACGTTGTCCTTCATAGTGATAATCATGTGCGGGAACGTTACATTGAATGAAAAGAGGACGGTAGCGTTAGGTCACACCACATAATCTCCGTCGGCCACAGGCGGATCGGAAGAGACGTCCATATACGTCACAGCTAGACATAATAGGCGAATATGCTCGACGGAGCATAGCCTTCGCGGCGCAGGAGCAGGATGGTAAATGGCGTGTGGTAAAGCAATTTGAACAACACCCGCTGAACAGTCAATTAGGGCGGAATGCTCCGACAGAAAATCTAATCCCAGAATGATTTCGTGTGGGCAGTGGTCCTGGACGCAAAACAAAACAGAAGTAAGACATCCAGCCACAGTGACGCGGGCTGCAAACATTCCAGTGACAGTTGACGTTGCTCCATCAGCTACTCGAACTACAGTGATTAGAGCAGGCGTAAGCACTTTCTTTAGCCGAGCACGAAGACTACAGTTCATTGCAGATATGTGAGCGCCAGTGTCAATGAGTGCTATTGCAGGTGTGCCATCTACATTTACGGTGATGAAGTTCTCGTGTCCGGGTAGCGTGCGCAGAGGAATTTCGGGTCAGGTCGTCAAGGCAAGCTCACCTCTAGGAACCGAGCCACGCTAGTTTTGCGAAGACTGGTGGCGGTAGGAGGGAGAGAGAAAGTGGCGATGGTTAGGTGAGCGGGACAGGCATCCGGATGGCGATGGCGAGCGGTTTGGTTGAGCGGGCATGGGTAGCGAAGCATTGTCGTGGTCGACGTAGATTGGCATGCGGGAACCATTAGGTGGGCGCCGGTTGTTGGCGTGGTGCGGACATGGCTGCCGATTCCAGGAATTACGGCAATGGCGTGAAATGTGGCTGACTCGTCCACAGTGGAAGCAGATAGGTCTATCATTGGAGGTTCGCCATTCAGCCGAGTTTCGGTAACGTGGACGGTTTTACAGACCATTGGGCATATCAGTCGCACAAGATAATTGGTCCGGTATGTTAACTGGACAGAGCATCTGTAGTCCGGCGTTGGCCAGTTCCTGGCGGACAATGGTCTGTCTTAAAGAAATTGTTGCACGAGAATCGTCTGTGGCATAGGCATGATCAACAATAGGAGATGTGGCCTCAATTTCACGGTGCACGATGCGCACAATATTGCTGAAGGGAGACGGGCGTATTCGCAGGTAGACGTGGCAGCCTTGTTGGGAGACGTGAAAATTGGAGAGTAATACAAAGACATTTCGCTTCTTCAAAGCGCCGGCATTCACTAATGACGTCGTCCACTGTCGATGAGTTGCGGAACACAAGGAGAGTGAAGGCATCATCACGATTCCTTTGAGGATGTGCGCGACCTTTCCGGATTCCGACACTTTGTCGTTTACCATACGGCAGAGGGCGGGCACATCCTGAACGTTTGTCACGTATGACACTGTGCAGGACTGCAGTCGGCATGCGGGTTCTTTCTGCGCTGAACGATGACGTCCAATGGGCTTGCCACAAAAGTCGATTAGTTTGTGTTTGCAAATATTCCAACTCGTGATTTCTTCCTCGTGGTTCGAAAACCAGACATTGGCCGTCCTCTCAAGGTAAAATAGAATATTGGCCAACATGACCATCGGGTCCCAGTTGTATAGAGCACTTATCCGTTCGTATAGCTGAAGCCATTTTTCGACATCCTTGTCGTCGTTGCCAGAAAAGGTGCCTGAATCATGTCGATTTGTCAGAACGATGGTGCGCTTCGTGACGGCTGGATGTGACGCTGTTGGACTCTGCGTGGTCTCACGAGGCATGTTTGGGGAAGGTACCGACGAATCCTCATTCTCGTCGTGATCAGCCATCGTAGAGACAGCCAATGAACGCCCGCTTCGTAGAATCGTCGTGGATGTTGATTCTGGGAGGACCCGCGCTCTCCACCAAAATATTACGAGCAAAAGGCATCGGAGAAATATCTTTACTATCGAGAAAACAAGCAGGCATACAAGATGGAACCCAGTTTGCACGAGAGCTTTGACATCGTCTTCTTCCTTAGCTAGTTTCGAGTTATCCGTGGCGCCAGGTAGCAATATATATATATATATATATATATATTGTACTTTCATCAGGAATGAGGGTACAGTTTGTTGATGCTCAGCTTTATACAATCTTAAAGGAGAGAGTGTACGCGGAAGAAAAAAAACTGAAAACATGAGGCAGACCTCACCCGCCCCCCTCCTTCCATGATATAGTCACATGGTCATGCGAATCTCCCACCCAGGTGACAGATCGCCCTAAAATATATTTAACGTGACTTGCCATTTGGCATTCATACTCGGCGACAACTTTTTTTTGCACTGAAGGGAAAGCTACGGAGCCAAATCGCGTGCATCTTACCGCCAGTGAAAGTAGTTCCAAAGTAGTGCCCGAATTTTCAACGTATAAAATAAATGTTCTTCTTTTGCTTCTGGCAAGGAGCTATTTGAGACGGGATGCATCACCCACCATTAAGATAGTCGTATTTAATTTATTCGTAGTGGCTTCGCATTTTCGATCACGTGAGGAAGTCCAGCCTTTTTACGTGCACCTCAAACGCTAAGCGGTGTGTGCGTCTATACATGAAACGCTGATTGTGCGCCCCCGTCACTTTCCCCAGCGTTACGAGACGCGTGCCAAAACGAACTACTTCGCGTAGTGCTACTCGTGCAGAAGCTCCACCTCCGCAGCTTCTTCTACAGTGCCAAGAAATGTGGTCGCCCAGTAAATGAATATCAGTGTGCATACTTCGCAAGCACTTGGGCCACGTTCATTTTGTAACTTGTTCATGCTGTTAAAAATAGCCGCAGCCCTTATGGTGAACAGAAAACGTTCTATGTAGCTTAACTTGGTGCCGGAAAACCACAAGTAATATACGCTGTACCCTGACCACGAAAATGCGCGTCAGCTATAGAATAACCTACAAATCCTTTACGTTACTCTATGTGTCAGCAACTATAAATAGGGCATCGAACATTTGAGCGTTATTGCTGATAGACTTAGATGTTCATTAATAAACTCAGCTATTTGGCATGTGCGCTCAAGCCTAAAAGATGATCCTGAAATAACCTGGAATGTTCCAGGCATCCTGGCGTTGTTTCTGCAATGTAGTTCGGACACGTGCAATGAACCAGTAAATTAAAAGATAGCGATGAAGAAGTGCATGTGGCAATATTGTGAAAGAACTTGCCAATTCGTTTTCAAATGTACTCCGCATTTACACTGTCAGTTTTTATGAAAGGGAACACGGAAGCCACGGACCTGTGCACTCCTGCGGCTGCTGGCAGCGCATTTAAGTGGGAGTGAAAGCAACCACAGCCTCTTTTCGCGTAATCTTGCGGTGAGCAAAAAACATTTCATTGCTGATATGAAACCATCGACAAGACTGCAAACCCGGCCCCCTTTCAAGGCGATTACCGGCCTCTTGCATAGTCGCCTTGAAGGAGGATGATAAAGTTTGATGCCTTGAACAGCATTCTGTGATAGCGCAATTGAACCCTATGAGCGCCACCTTAGTTAGGTATACAAATTGTTTCTACATTTCTTCTATGCAGTTCCTTGACTTCAGCTACGTAATGCTAGGTTTTAAAAGCATGAGGTCGATTTTCAGCCTGCTTATATTCCACGTAAACAACACGCAGTCGCAGACCAGATAGCGACACGATCTGAACACCAGAGAAAAAAGCAAGCTGAAACCAAGTTTGCTCATGGACCATGTAGGTCGGCATTGGCCTAGGCCTTCCATGATTAAGAGCCTTCCCGCAGCTACCACTGCTTTTCCCGTTACCTAGTATTCTATCATTGTACGTATTCAGAATTTTCGATTCACCACCATCACTTCACAGCCATTACTTGAGCTAACTGTCGCTTTGTTTGTGAACCATTTGCGAGCTGAGCGATATACTCAATTTTTCGCCACATACGTGGGGCTAACTGTTTACATCTTTTTCTAGAGTGGATTAGTAATGGATTAGTAATGTGCAGAGAAATTTGCCTAACTTTTGTGGCATGTTTATGATGATCATAGTTTTCTTTTTTTTTCGGGGGGGGGGGGGGGGGGTCACGGTTCGTCGGACGAGGAACAATTCGCTGAACAACTTCACTTTAGAAATACACTTGTGCGTGTAACAAAAAACGTTCGCTTACTATAATGCCTACTGCAAGTACCATTGCAATGTGCCGACTACGCCTGATTAGTTTGTTTTGTACGATGCTTCCGTAAGATGCCCCGCGCACCTACGCTGACGCACACTTTCCAATGATTATGCAGTCAAGAGTGGCAAGGGGTTCTTAAAAAGAATATGAGGTTAATATGTCGCAAAATTATGAGTATCAATGTTCAGAAAAGTACTTAGACGAAAAGAGAGTGCGAGCTGACAAGAAGTTGATTAAGGGGCGTGCGCAGAAAGCAACCGGGTGGCCGGGCAAAACGTTCAAGAGGCCGATAGCAGCGAAACATCTCGCTGTGTTTTACCGAAATAGTGTTAGAGAGCTCGTGTCACAGAAATTCCGCCGTCGGCGTCGGCACCGTTGGTTGTGAGCGAAAAGTCATCCGTGAGCGAAAACTCGATAAAGAAGCAAATAAAATGAAGAATAAAATATTTAGTCTCATTGCAGATCGAACTCAGACCGTTCGCGTGGCAAGCAGGTATCCTAGTACAAAGCCACAATATTACTTGTAGCTGCCTCAGAAAAAAAAACATTACAAAAATGCCATGTAGTGAGAGGAGTCTTCCTAACGCATTTTGTTCGACAGGTGTCTCGATGAAAACGAGCCCATTCGACCATTTGTAGGCGCACTTGGAAGGCCATCAAACTACGTCAAAAAATACTGGGATAGTGCAGCCATCGCCGCTAAAAACACACAGGAACTTTCAAACAGCTCTTAAAATGGACAACTGCGTCCGTCTAGCGGAAAACATATCATCTGCCATCTGTGAGGCATTGTGAGACTCTTTATGGTCTCCGATATCGCGAGCTTGCGGCGTGTATCTTGGATGCCATGCTATAGTCTTGCTTTAATTTAAAAACCTGTATGTAGCGTTCGCGCGCTCGCGCTGGTACAGTCCGGCGTACTGTGTGTGTGTGTGTGTGTGTGTGTGTGTGTGTGTGTGTGTGTGTGTGTGTGTGTGTGTGTGTGTGTGTGTGTGTGTGTGTGTGTGTGTGTGTGTGTGTGTGTGTGTGTGTGTGTGTGTGTGTGTGTGTGTGTGTGTGTGTGTGTGTGTGTGTGTGTGTGTGTGTGTGTGTGTGTGTGTGTGTGTGTGTGTGTGTGTGTGTGTGTGTGTGTGTGTGTGTGTGTGTGTGTGTGTGTGTGTGTGTGTGTGTGTGTGTGTGTGTGTGTGTGTGTGTGTGTGTGACAAAACATATTTATAAGTATGCACTTGGCCGCATTTTACTATCACGTTAAACTTTCATTGGTGAAACTTAAGGGTCCTCCAATTTTTTCGCAGTCTCACGCAAGACGGCGACCAGTTATTCATGGATCTAGGGACTGCCGTTTAGCATAGTATGCTGGATTTGATATTTCAACTTATACACAGCTGAGTGAATGGTCTGGAAAGGTCGATGACAGAACTCAGCACACTAAATAACCTACGGTGAACTACCGGCCGACCGGAGAGCTATACGACAAAACTGTGCGCTCAGACACTGGAAAAAGTGACACCATACTTGGAGGCGAGATGTGTTAAGACTTTTCTTTTTGAGCTCAGATGTTTCTTGTGTCAAGTTGCAAGCAATGAAGTTTGCATTTTTTTATACCATTGTGTGCTTATATTCACTTTGCATGTCCAGACATAAGCACCGGGCACCTGCTTAAGGAAGGCAGAGAGCATTAAATCACCCCTTTAGTTTGCAATTCACATGTTCGGAAGCTTCCTCTTAGTGTACAATTCTGTAAGCAACACCTCGTACATAAGGCTCCTCTCCCTACATGAAATTTATTTGACTTCTTGTACAAAGCAATTTCAACCATTCGGATGGCTTTCAGGCAGAGGACATGCATGGCTCGCAGAAAGACTAGGTGCAAAGCTTCTCGTGAAGCCAGATTTAATATTATTTATTCTTTCCACCTATCTTGAATGTGTGCTAATAGAGGACACCAATTCGTCGCTCACTACCAACGAAGCCACCCACACCAATTCTCCCATGTAATTTATGCACAGTGAGCTTTCGAACATGAGCGCGTTAAAAAGGTGAACGCCTCATCAAAAATAATGAATGAAGGAATGTCTGGATGACCAGGCCAGCGGCTGTTATGAATCATCGGCTAAAGAATGAGATTAAGGGTTGGAAAAATAGAATGAAATGGTTATCATGCGTGACCACCGCACTAAGATAAACAACCCTGGTGCGTTCTTTCTAATTAGCGAGGAAATGCTATTGTACTTGAGTGGTCGTATACGAGTTCATACGTTTGCTTTGCAGACAACCATGAAGGCAAAGTAAAATAGTGAGTACGGGCTAAACGAATAGTTAGCATTTGGTTCTATGCTCTACCAACCTATATGGTATTTAAAGTTCAACCATTCAAGCTTGGTTTACACTTTGTACTGATCATAAAAAGATATATTTTCGTGCTTGAGGTGGCACTATGAGACTGGTCCTTAACATTATCAATTAAAAAGGGTATTGAACACAACATGTCTTTTTTATTTCTGTGAAAGATTTAGGTGCGTTTTGAATATATTTTGTTCGGTCTTGTCACCAGTTCGTGTTTGTTTTCGGGGACAGAAGGTCTGTAGGGAGAAAATATTGCGTTTTTAGGACAGCTTTTTGTCACAGCCCATTGAGGCTCAAACGTTAATTTCAATGTACGGAAACGTTGACGTGAATACGGACGTGGGTACTGATTCCCTTCGGTATTCTGAGAAATGTTAGCTTGTTTGAACGTTTGCCTTGACGTGGCCCACAGTACAAACGTCAAGCACAATTTATATCCCTTTCAGGTTTGCTGACTTACTTTTCACGTATAGTAGCGTGTATTATTATTGAAATGGCGATATTGCGTGTATTTCTTCGTACATAATCTACGTATTGTATTGAAGTTCTTATACAATTTCAGAATAATTTATGCATACAACCGGCAACTACTACTTGTACGGAACGCTTTTGTGTTTCATTACATGCGCAATTTAGTATATTCGCCAACAATTAGGTTGAAAAACACAAAATTGAAAACTTAGGTGACCAAAGAATCAAAATAGTTTCAGAATGTTCGACTGAATTAAACACTATTCCACCACTGTGTATCAACGAATTGTTCATACAAGTTTCATGGTGTAGTTTGTGGTAGTAAAAAGAAAAGAAAACAAAACACAATAAATAATATTTGTACTACACATATGCTGAAAATGTCACACGTACTTTGTTTTGATGCATGCGAATTTCACCAGCAAAGTGTGTTAGTAACGCTCGGCGCTCACCGCTACGCAATGACTCAGAAGTACCACTGTTAAGATTGCGCGCAGTACGTGAATAGTCTAGTTTGTTCGAGCATTTACGCAGCCACCAGTAACTATACTGGAATCTTCGTAAGGACGTGTGCTAATGCCAACTCGCCATACAGTCCCACAAATTGCACGACGGCTGGACACTCAGTGTTCTCCCCACAATCAGCCCGCGTAATTCATATGCGTAAATGGATTCTATGGTGGCTCTTTTTTTTTTCTGGCTGAAGTTTCAAACAGCAATCCTTCAGAATCAAGTTATTTGCAAAGCGCAAGAAAACGAGTAGATATGGCGTAACTACGGTAGGAAGAAACACGGACAGGAAAGGGCGCTGCAGGGGGCACTGTGGCCACCAGCTTTTTGTTGTGATTTTTCCTGTCCATGTTTCTGCCGGCTGTAGTTACGCTGTAACCACTCGTTTTCTTTCTTTACGTTAATATGTTGTTTCCAAATCACCAACTACTCCAAGCATTGGTCTTATCAAATTTTTAGAGATTCCCCAGTCTTTCTGTAGCTTTGTTTAAAGTGAGAACAACGTGAAAACTCGTTGAGGTGTTGTCCGCTTATGTTCCGGATGCCCCGCCAAGCCAGAAACCCAGTCCAATTTTCGAAGGCGTCAAGAACATCATCAGGGACATTCGAGCCAGCTGCAGTGTAAGACGACTGTACCCCTCTCCTCCTCGGACAAGTGAAAGGTCATGGCTACGAAGACAACAACCACAATAACGGCCACAGTGAATCCTGCAGCGATGTACCCACCCAGAAAGCCGTCGACCTTTTCCATATTTGTGAGTGCGAACTCGGAAACATTACCCGAAACCTTCAAAATAACCTCAACATTTCGCATCTAAACTCTCACGACAAACTATGCCACGTGTTTTTTTACCTGGAGGTTTATGAAATGGCCTGAATTTAACATCTGGATTCGCACCTACCAATCGAATAGAGATACGCACTCACAAACACCAACGTGCAGCGCACAACTGACCACATTCTAAAACATTTTGTGCAGGAACTGCATGGTTACCCCGAAAAAGGCTCTTTGTTCCTCCTGAAGACAGAATGCGCACAAAAGATTGCACATGGCATGGCCAGGAGGGGCCCTTTCCTCCTTGTGGAGTAAAGCACCCGTTTTTCAGAATAACCGCAGAAATGTTCGCGCCGTGTGAAACGACCCATCAGTGTCTACACTCACCTGTTTCCTTTCAGACGGTGCCGCAGCGTGGTGTGGTGTAGTCGTTAGTGTACGCGCATGCTGACAGAGTGGTCATGAGTTCGAATTCCGAGTATTTGCTACAAATTTTCTTACATGTATTTCTGAATGTGATGCTTACTAATCTATTGTACATCTAACCAAATATCAATACACACTCTGAAAGGCTGGTGAAGCCAACCAAAAAAATGATCTGTGTTTTGCTGAGGGTTACTCCTTTAAGGGGTGACCACGAGAGCGTGGTTACTCCTTTGCAGTTACTCCCAAAATGGTGCAATGAGTGTGGCAAGTTAGTTACTCCTCTAACGGAGCAACCTTGATACTCCTTTTCCTCTTTCACTCCTTAGAGTGCACCACCCATCATGCAACCACAGTGTAAAATCCGATCCCACGTACTACCGATCTCAGTACAATGAGATTAAACTGCGTGTCTTATCTGTGAACACTCCCCGCCCGCAGTCAGGTGAGTAACTACTTGGGATCTCAGAGTACGCTACAGAAGCTCAGTCGATGTGCAGAAGATGTTCCGCTTTTCTGTGGTCAGGCCACAACGCCTCACGGAAGCGCAAGCATTATATCAGTCCTGTTCGAGGCCGATGCGTGAGCTGTTAATACGAAAGCTTAGGAATGTGACCAATGCAACTGCGGTATAAAATTTTTAAAAAGTTTGTGATCGATGAAGACGCCTATTTGTAGACCATCAGGTAGCAGCTCGGCACCAACCAGAGAGTGCTTTCGCAAGAGCATTTTTCCACCTCCAAAAAACGTGACAAAACAACGTAGCAGCATCCGTGAAAGCGGTGCAGGTGCTGCAGCAACCAGACCTAACGGTAACGCAGGACGACGTAACACTTACCTTTACGTGGTTAGTGATCACCACAAAGTAACTGCTATAGTCGACATTGAAGCCAACGGCCGTGATTCTGTTCTTTGACATCTTTACCACTACATTTACACCTCAGTGCAAGCTGTACAAAGCTCCCAGGGCCGACGTATTTCACATATCTTGGGGCTCTCAAAGTTTACGTGCCTATCATAGTTCGAAGGGCATTCATCACCTTGACGAAGCAGTGCGAGACTATACTTCTCAGCTCCGATCCTAACAAGGAGGTCTGGACCACGGGGCGCGCATAGGCAGCCCGATAGAAGCAGGTGTCTTGGTCCCTAACCGTTGTCACCACGTGCAGTTGAGTAGAATAATTTTCTTGGTTTCTTAATCCAAGATTTCTCCTAATCTTTCTCCGTGTTAAACGACGTGTTTGCCACCGAGGTGAAAAACATTACGTGACTGATCCGTCTGTTTAGAAACTGCTATAACACGAAAGTGAAACGCGTCTTCACTGGGGTAATTGAGCGTTCATTGTGCGTTGTTTTGCAACAAGGGTGAAGGAAGGAATGCTACAGCAACAAACTGCAATGACATTTAAAGAACGCCAAGCAGCTCGAGCGCCAAGCAGCTCGGAACGCCAAGTGCGCATGAAATGAGCACACACATGACGATTGCGGACGAAAAACTGTCACAGATCTGCACTTAAATCCCGCTGATTAAACAGAAATAAAGACACAAGAAACCAACTCACAAGTATACACCTGTACAAGCGCGAACTATCACAATTCTTCTCTGTATGTTAGCAGCGCGTTGACTTCGCTAACGCAGCAACGGCAGCGAGTTAAGTGAACTTGTTGCTCTCTTTCCCCACTGTAACTTTAAAGCAAACTTTCGGTGGAAGCACAAGAGATAAGAAGCACCAGAATCGCAGGAATAACACGTGCACGCGAGTGAGCGACCACGTCTGAGACTATCTGTACGGACTGATGACGCTATATGGAGGCGCGCATCAATTGCCGAGGGTGGTGCGGGGCTTCGACCTTTATAGCGTGCGTGCCCAACGCGTCATACTCGCGCCATCTCGCAACTGAAGACAAGAACGAGCAGCAGTTGCAGACGTCTGACGACCACTAATGGTACATGGTGTATATAAGCAGTCTTTTTATTAACAAGCTAATGATTGATTGATTGATATGTGAGGTTTAACATCCCAAAACCACCATATGATTATGAGAGAAGCCATAGTGGAGGGATCCGGAAATTTCGACCACCTGGGGTTCTTTAACCTGCTCCCAAATCTGAGCACACAGGCCTACATTTCCGCGTCCATCGGAATTGCAGCCGCCACAGCTGGGATTCGAACCCGTGACCTGCGGGTCAGCAGCAGAGTACCTTAGTCACTAGACCACCGCGGCGGGGCTATGAACGAGCTGAGCAACGTGCGCGTTGCGTTCTAGTTGTTTGCGTGGCACGTTGATGAGTGAGTGGTCGCTGGTTGGATACCCAGCTAAAAAGTTCTTTTTCTCATTTCTTTAGGGGCGAAGCTCCTTATAGCGGCACCTGTTCGTCTCTCGTAGTCGTAGTCGTAGTATGTAACCAGTGTTACATTTTGACCTGCAAGGTGGTGCTGGTGGGAGATTTCTCCTGTGCTTTGTTGAACAATAAAAAGTTCCTGGCGTGCACGTTAACTAAAAGCCGAATGCTCCTGTCTCTCATTCCCCATTAGCAACCATTGGCATGTACATTGAGCACTATCTGACAAGAAAGGGTTGCTGCGTTATACTCGCTGGGTGTAACCTCCTTAGTTTTAAAAAGGTTTAGCGAGCGTTGAGCCGCAGCTCCATGAATACAGTGAACTAGTATATACCATGAACTCGAGGTGGTTGAAGGTGGGATGTAGATACGAATTGCAAGCCGTAAGAAAGTAAAAGCAGAATACTCCTTTCTCTCATTTCCCATTAGCTGCCATTGGCATGTACATCGAGCACTATCTGACAGGAAAAGGTTGCTATGTTATACTCGCTGGGTGTAGCCTCCTTGGTTTTAGAAAGGTTTAGTGAGCGTTGGGCCGCAGTGTCATGAATACAGTGAACTAGTATATACCATGAACTCGAGGTGGTTAAAGGTGGGAAGTAGACCCGACGCGCAAGCCATAAGAATGTGTGCGTGTGCCACCTTTCGTTTGGTCCTTAGAATATCCACTGGATGGCGGTGCTTCTGTATGGTAAATATATGATGAAAAGATGCAAGATGGTGGTACTTGGAGTGTTGAATAAGTGGACGAACGGACACACAGACAGATGCATGAATGGACGCGTGTACGGACGCAGGGGCGGATGCATGGACGAACGCAGGGACGGACGCATGAACAGACACACGCACGGACGGGCGGATCAACGCATGGACGGTCACACAGACGGACGCATGGACGGACGGAATCAAGAACGAATGAACGAACGAATACTTCGCCCCACTCTCCATCATTCACTCCGTAGATATGCTGCCATTTTTTTTCTTTTCAATTTCTTCCAATACGTTTTGATACGTCATATTCGTCGCGCCAGTCAGCCAGCGGAGCCATGATGAACCCTGTCAGAAAACGCTTTTGTGGTAAACAAGCCAATTTCCCCACTAGAACGAAGCAATGAAGGCGATAGCGAGCAACTGCCATGTCACGCGATGGACTTCCAGCAGCCCGAAGGTTGCAATGAGCCTCTGACACACAAAGAATAATGCCCCAAAAGAACGGGCAGATTTACACATGACAAGCAAAACCTAACAACTCCCACGGATGTTACGTCGTTTCTAATCAACTTTGCACTGCTTAGTTTCACTGTCTTGCATGAATGACTTGTGGAGCATACCAACATGCAGCGAACCATGACGTGAGTGTATGCACACAGGTTATTCACGGAGATAAGTGAACATGTGCTGACGATATACGGATGAAAAGGTACGCACCAGGTATATCACCTTATCCTTATTGTAACTTGTCACTCATATTCTTTATACACTCATACGTCCTTCGGCCAATCTGTCTTTAAATAAAGTGAACAAGGTCATAAGGAAGGTGCAGGGACGTAGGCTGCTAGACAAGTATGATCATCGATGTGCCTTAATATGTTCACAAACCAAATTTTCGTCTTTAAAAACCAATTGTGTTACTTCCGAAAGTCACTGTATGGTGCCAGAACGAAAAAAAGAAAGAACAAGGAAGTGTGCTTGGCTTTATTGTCTCTGCTTTCCGCCCTGAAATCGACATAAAAAGGTCCCTCCTTTCATGACTGAACATGAAACGCCCTGCGCGTCACTCTAAAGATGAGTATGGTTTTGAGCTCCAGCGTATTGGTCTTACTGACTGCATTTGTAATTCTGGTCATAATACAAGAGGATTGTAGCTCTTTTGTCCTTGCAGGTAAAGGTCATTACTGCTTCTGCTGCTTTCATACTTGTTTTACGTCACAGTGATTGTGAGAGAGGTCCATCACCACCAATTTGAGTCAATGAGACTAAATCTTATACATTTTTGTTTTTGAGGACGTAGTTCAAGTGGTCGACTACCTTTGGCGAGAACGACGGCCTTAATGTGCTCTCTCTCTCTCTCTCTCTCTCTCTCTCTCTCTCTCTCTTTATATAAATATATATATATATATATATATATATATATATATATATATATATATATATATATATATATATATATATATATCGCTATTATGTATTATGAATGGCAGACGGGGCCTCGCTCACACCTCATGTTTATTCCATTCTCACTTCTTCCTTCTCGGCTTCTACAACAAGTCACTGCCTTCCTACGTCACAGGATTTCCCCTCCCCCTGAAAGAATGCGCGCGTTACAATCAACAAAACAACAAAAAGTATCCAGTGAAGAATGCCAAAATGCGCAGTAGTTCGATTTCAAAAGTACGTTTCTTAACTCGCACGTAAGCTTCGCAGTAGAGGGCAGCAGTCCGGTCATATCTAGGATAGCTTTGGTGGACGAGGCTGACTGTTGCGCCCGGGATAGAATAACCCCACCCTGCACATCTGCACTGATGATGACATGACTTGAGCTCTTGTGGAGAACGAACAAGGCTTGAAAACTGTGTAGCATTGGATTTACTGATGTCTTTGGCATCGGATCCAGCGCCGTCGTGGCAACAGACGCTTTGCTTCTAGTCGGCGTGCGTGAGAACCAAGGATGATGGGGCGATGTCTTTTTTTTCCGTTGTATACGTGGTAGCTTCATGTCCTTTTCGTAACTTTCTGTGGCGTTTTTTCAGTTTTGTGGATCGCAGACATGGCCTAGAGAACTGGTGCAGAAAATTTTTTCGACATTGCTTTTTTGCGAAGATGGCTTATGCATTGACTTTGTGTTTGCTTCTTTAATTGATGTTGTCTTTGATGACCTTTAAGCCACAAGTGTACTCGTGAGGAGGTTTCACTTGATCGTTGTTCTTGTTCGAGTAGCCGTTGTAGTTCCTGGAGTTCGTGGAGTTGCATTTGTTGAAATTGCTCGTTTTGTTGTGAAAGTTGGTTAGATGGCACCTTTCAGGAACATGAGTCTGCTTTTCTTTACATGGTGATGTGATCAGTAGATTGTCGGTAGTCGATACTGTACTGCTGGGCTTGTCTTGCGATGAAAGCAGCGTGACAGGCTGATGAAAAAGCTTCCAAGATGGTTGTGAGTCATCATTTATTGTAAATGCTTCTGTCAGTTGACAATGCGCTGGTGTTGGTGGATTCGAAATTCCTGCAGTGCTTTGACTCACATGTGTGTTATCACTTGACGATGAGAGCACAACAGACATGGCTTGAGGTGGTTCTGATGGCGTATGTTTTTCTTTTTGCAAAGTGATTAGGCTAAGAATGTCTGTCGAATGACCCTGCTTGGGAACGTCCAGGTGTAGGCTGGTATTGTGAAGATTCACCAGCTCGTCACGCGTAAATTTCGTCACATGTTCGAAACCGTTTGGGTCTTGTGTGTGACGCGAAGCATCAAGGGATTCGGGTGGTTCAGTAAAATCTGGTTCAGTGAACCTGGACCTCTCTTGTTGTGCTGTTGAAGAAAAAGGACGAATCTATAAGGTTCTCCGTAGAATACAGTCGTGCCAACCGTATCACTCGCAGGAATGTCGATTCACTGCCGCGCATCGACGATGCCTCAGACTGCTTGAAGGAAGCGGAATTCTTCTCTTTCTTAAACGAGTGCTCTTGATACTGGCAAATACCTATGGTGGATGCCGATCACAAGAAAAACAGCTTTCTTCATGTCCGATGTGCTGTACGAGTTAACAGTCAAGCCCTTAGGCCTCAGGCGCCCGCCAGCGACGTTCGACCGAACGAATGACACGGTCTTTCGAGGCCTTGATGAGAATATTTGTTTTTGGTATTTCAATGTCAGAGTCATCCTTTCAACAGATTTTCAACACATTTAACCCACCTCGAGCATATCCTCACATTTCTCTGCGTAGCGGGGCTGCAACGAAATCTGAAGAAGTGCCACTTCGCCGCTCGTGCGGTCACCATTCTTGGCCACGGAATTTGGAAGCACAGCAATCTATCTAATCCTGCCAGACATATAGCCATTGCAGTTTTTCAAACAGACTACCTTGAACTAGCTCTAAAGCTGCATTGGCCTCTGTTCTTATTTCCAGCGCTTCGCCCACCATTTTGCGATGATCATCACCCCTTTAATGAAGCTCCTCCCCTTCTTTAGTGATCTTTCGACATGGTCTTTCACTTGTGACGATGCTTTCAACAAACTGCACCCCCTCATCAAACTGCCGCCTAATATGTGGCTCTATGACCCATCTGCACCCACATAGATCCACAAAGACACTAGCGATGTCAAGATCAGCGCATTTTTTTAGCAGCGGAAAGACCGCTTCCAAGAGTACGCCATTGTCTTTGCAAGCCGAACGCTTAGCAAAGCCGAAAGCAGCTATTCCAACACTCAGAAGGAACGCTTGACTATTATTTGGGCGACAAATATTAGCCTAACGTGTACGGGTGCCCTTTTGACGTCGTGACTGACTACTAAGCCGTTTGCTGGTTGTCGTCACTAAAGGATCTAAGTCGTAGCCTCGCCCAGTGAACGTTACGCCTACAAGAGAACGATATACACGTGGTGCATCGCTTCGGACAAAAACATGCGGATTATAGGCCATATCCCATTCACCCCTGTCTTCTGACCCTGACTACTGCGCAATTCTAATTTATGACACCACTGTCATCACCATCGCCGACATGGCCATCCAAGCAGTGCAAGAACCCTTGGTTTGTTTTTATACTGGAGTTCCAGGCTGGTCACACCCTTTCTCCCTCTGCTCGCACATTACGTCCGCAAGTCGAGAACTCCCCCACTCACGACGACGTGTTGTACCTGTGCAACTGCACAACTGCTGGACGTCAGTGGCTACTCGTCATTCCACGTCACCTGCGATCCAAAATTTTTCAACGTTTCATGATGACCCGCATTGTGTTCACGCATGTTTCTCTAAAGACTCTCACACATACGTCCGATGCTACTGGCGTGGTATTTACCGTTTTGTTCGACACTGTTATCGGGCTTGATCTACATGCGAGAGACGAAAGACTCCCCCTCATGGCGCGAACGGCCGCTTATTACTTTTGCCGTGCCCCTCCCGACTGTTCGACTGCGTCATCATTGACATCTACGGTTCCCTTCCAAGCCCTGTAGACGGTAATCATTGAATCGTAGTTGACATCGACCAGCTCACGCGGTACACCGAAGTTTTATGCTTCCCTTCATCTACAGCCAAAGACAAAGCCACTTTCATTTTGCACAATCTCCTCCTACGTCAAGAAGGACATCAATATTCGCGGGCGGTGGAGGTGAAGCGACAGTGAAGTGTGTTACTAGAGGGCGGAGGAGCAGGCAGGTGTGGTCGCTGCAGTGAGCGTGCTATGGTAGAGGAAGAGAGTAACGTCAGCGCGCACCTGCGAGGAAAACGCGCGAGGGGAGCGTGATGTCAACGCGCAGCTGCGGCAAGACCTATTTGGCAGCGCTCTTACACCCGCGACGAGCAAAACGCGTTGCGGCTCGTTCGTATGGAGGCACGTACGTATGGCGTTACACACATCAGTGAAAGATGTGTTTCTCACCAAATAAGTGCGTCGTGTCCCCTGTAGGCCAACAGCGAGTTTTTTTGGAGGCAAGCTTAAGTGATGAACATGGAATTACAGGCACTTAAGGGAGGCCAGTCTCGCAGTTACATTTTTGGATTGGATGTACGCTATGAGCAAGGCCGACACTTGAACTCAGGTCGTCACCTCGCGGTGCGTTAAAGCGTTGACGAAATCACACTTCTGCTCAAAACGCGTGGGCTGCGACGAACGTGTCGCGACACGCGTTGCACTTGCTAATCACGGAAGGCACAGTAATAATTAACTACTTCACTGCTCCAAGAGGGCGACACCACCCACTGGATAAGAGCGCTGTGATTAAAGAGGCAGATATAAAACTCGCGTTTTTAAAGAAGTTATTCACTACTGTTTCGGTGCAGTTACGTGAATAGCGTGCTCGGCATGGGTTGTTGAGGACCGAGAGTTTATAGGTTCGATAGCCTTTGCCGGAACTTTCACTGGTCTGACATCTGACAAAATTTTTTACGCAGTTTCCGTGACGAAGATACGTCACTGAAGTCTTCATGGGCCCTAGCATAGAAGTCTTTCGTGGTTAATCATGCTTCCAAGCAGAAAGAACGCCATTTTAAATGTAGTTATTATTTCCACTAATTGTCTGTATAGTACTCAATTATCATAATGATTTCAACTATTTGGATTACAGGATGCGCTCCATATAGCGGAAGAGGACGCGGAAGACTCGGAGGCACTCCTGGATATAATCGTAGTTGTGACTACGCTAAAGTAAGCTAACATAAGTGGATCGTCAGTCCCTTCAGTTGCCTTTGAGCTCGTACATTCTTGTTCATCAAGAACATAATGCATTCAAAATGGTTCTCCAAAGATATTTCCTTGAATAGCGACAACTGCACGAACAGAAAGCACTTGTCTCATTGAGGAGAAAATTATTTCCTTCTTTGTTAAATAAAGTGGATAAATCTGCCCTAATACACCATCGTTCTGTATATTTGTTTGAAAATCTACATATATAAGTGTGGCTTTGCAGTCGAGCTGAAGAGTCGAGGCAGCAGCCTCGACGAAACGTGCATACATTGTGTAAGAAGCAGGACGCTTGATTTGATCTGTGCGAAATAACGTACAAAAACCACCATGTGACAATGAGTGACGCCGCAAGACGCTTGCATTTAATACAGTTTAATAAAAAATTACTCTATGTCCCACTGAAGGGAACTATGTGTAGATGCGAACAAGTGGGCTCCAATGCTTACAAAGGCGGCACAGTTGCCGCTGGCGCACATCGCGGCGTTGCGCATTAGAGAAACCTGGGGAGGCGCAAAGCACGCAGTGATGGACCGGTGTTTTCTCTACTGGAACATGCTAATTACTGCTAATTGCCAATGAGGGACTTCTATGTGACAAATAGACCTGCAGCCCACTTTTGTTAAATGCGTACGCAGCCATTTTTGTTGTTCACCAACGCACACGAAAAATGTCCTACCAGCATTACCTTGGAGGTCAAGATCTACCTATATGTGCGGAATGGCAAGTTGGCGGTTGTGCAGTGTGAGCAGTCTGTTTTCTTTCAATCAAGAAACTCGTTAGCAGACGCTGCCTGTGTAGGTGTTGCAAGGCGTGAGAGGGGGAGCAATGAAGAGGAGAGAAGAGAGAGGGGAGAGGACGGACATACGCATGGCAGTGTGAATGCCGCCTGAAGGCACCCCTGGAGGCAAAGAGTTTGATAAAATTATTTAGAAGCTACTCAAGTGCTGCGGTCGTTAAGCGACCATGGAAATGACGGGTAGTATAGAGATTTGCCAAGTTTTCGAACTTGCAGGGGGGGAATGGCACTCATTGCTTTGTTTGTCGCTGTGTTTCGGCTTTGATTTGAAGGAAAGAATGAATCCTTTCGAACTCCGTGACCTGATTCAAAATGGTAAGTCCAAAAATATTAAGGTGCTGAAGCTCAGCTGCTGAACATTTGCCGATTGTTGTTTTGTGACAAAACAGCTTCAAGCCATGCGATGCCAAAAGGAAGGTAAAGTACGAAGACTAGGCAAATTCGTGAACTACTCATATTTTTCATGCTGGCTGAAGCATCATGAGTTGTATTTCCCGCAGACAGTGCCAGATTCCCCACTAGTGTATATGTAGGAAACTCTATGCCTATAGAGGAGATAGAGGAGGGAGAAGGAGATTCGCGCACGATTTCACCGAAGTAGGGCGCGTCTTACTGCGCTCTTGATTTTACCCCGTTCCTCGCTCCGAGATTTTCGCGTGCAGACCTGTAAGGGCTACAAATGGCACCTTTTAGAGGCAACTAAGGAGGCCGTGAGGATGCTCTCACGGCCTCCTCGGCATCAACAACCATGCGAACTCAGCAGCAAGAGGCACAATCCAAGCCTGCACGCTCTGAAAAGAAAACACAGCCCAAGAGGACAGCAGCCATCACACTGTCATCTTCTCCGCGGTTTCGAGCGAAGCGAAAGTGAAACCTGGTGCTTCCTCTTCTGCACGGGCATGGCTACCTGCACGGGATATTCTCTCAGCAGCAACCTCTCCTCTCGCCTCTGCAACACCGCGGTTGCCGAGCAATCGCCACTAGCCCCCAGTACGTAGTCTGTGCCATCAAGCACGTCACTGCGTTCCGAATGTCCCCACTTCACTGGCGACCTTTCTCTTTCCGACTGTACGGCCACCATCATTTTTTTTGGCTGATCGGGAAGAAGGCAAACTTCCTGGCTGCGTCAAGGGATGTAACTGCCGCCTTTTTTTCGGGGTTCCCGGCCACCTACCGAGTCCGGGTGAGTTTCCGGCGCAACCTTGTTGCGGTCGACACTCACCCTATACTGCCAATCCGACCGCCCTACTTCAGGTCGGGACGACTTGCGACACCAAAGTGCGGGCCAAAGAACTCAACCTGAACACCTGCATTGGCGTTGTTTTCGGAGTGAACCCAACGATCCCCTTTGAGGACCTTGCAGACAACATTGCGCTGCCTGTGCCAATAGTGTCTGGTGTCCGCAGGGGCAACTACCTCACTCTCACCTTTGCGGGGAACACCGTCCCCCCGAATATATTGCTCTACAAGCAAAGGCGCCCTGTTCGACCCCACCAGCCCCAGCACCAGCAGTGCTCCCATTCCAGCCGCTTCGGGCAGCGCCTCTACGGTCCCCTTCCTTTGACACCAGATGGTAATCGGTGGATTATAGTGGCGGTCGACCACCTGACACGCTACGCCGAAACAGCCACTTTGCCGAGCGCTACAGCTCAGGATGTCGCCTCTTTCATTTTGCAACGCTTTATCCTTCGACATGGTGCACCTCGAGAGCTCCTTAGTGACAGAGGCCGCGCTTTTCTTTCCGAGGTCGTGAAAACTCTGCTTTCGGAATGCCACGTCACTCATCGGAAAACGACAGCATACCACCCGCAGACTAACGGACTAACGGAACGGTTCAACCGCACGCTAGGTGATATGCTCTCAATGTACGTGGCATCTGATCACAGCAACTGGGACCGTGTTCTCCCATACGTCACGTTCGCATATAACACCGCAATACAATCCACCACGGGATTCTCACCTTTCTTTCTTCTTTACGGACGTGAGCCTTCCCATACAATTGATACCCTACTTCCTTACCGTCTTGATGCTTCCGAGTGTCCACCTATCTCCGATGCTGCTAGACAAGCCGAAGAGTGCCGCCAGCTCGCCCGTGCGTTCACCTCGGAAGAACAACAACGCCAGAAAGAAACTTGTAGCACCTCTCTTCCGGATCCCAACTATGCCCCAGGGTCTCTTGTGTGGCTTGCCATCCCATACCAAACACCGGGACTCTAGTCGAAACTTGTCCCGCGGTACGAGGGGCCTTACACCGTTTTGGAGAAAACCTCTCCGGTTAATTTCCTAATTGAACCAGTTTCCCGATCGGACGACATGCGCCGGCGTGCACGTGACATCGTCCATGTTTCCCGACTGAAACCATACCATGAGCCTTTGCCTGAAACTTCTTAAGTCGCCAGGATGGCTCCTTTTTCAGCGGGGGCGATTGTGAAGAAGAAGATGTGCCTGCAGCGAGCAGCATCGCCAACGCCTGGCTCTCTCGGCTCGTGCTTCGGTTGGTTGCTGGGCCGATCGCTGGACGGTTCTTGACGCTGTCTCGTCGCTGTCTTTAACGGCTAATAAACCTCCTCACACCTTGGAGGTCAAGATCTACCTATATGTGCGGAATGGCAAGTTGGCGGTTGTGCAGTGTGAGCAGTCTGTTTTCTTTCAATCAAGAAACTCGTTAGCAGACGCTGCCTGTGTAGGCGTTGCAAGGCGTGAGAGGGGGAGCAATGAAGAGGAGAGAAGAGAGAGGGGAGAGGACGGACATGCGCATGGCAGTGTGAATGCCGCCTGAAGGCACACCTGGAGGCAAAGAGTTTGATAAAATTATTTAGAAGCTACTCAAGTGCTGCGGTCGTTAAGCGACCATGGAAATGACGGGTAGTATAGAGATTTGCCAAGTTTTCGAACTTGCAGGGGGGGAATGGCACTCATGGCTTTGTTTCTTGCTGTGTTTCGGCTTTGATTTGAAGGAAAGAATGAATCTTTTCGAACTCCGTGACCTGATTCAAAATGGTAAGTCCAAAATATTAAGGTGCTGAAGCTCAGCTGCTGAACATTTGCCGATTGTTGTTTTGTGACAAAACAGCTTCAAGCCATGCGATGCCAAAAGGAACGTAAAGTACGAAGACTAGGCAAATTCGTGTACTACTCATATTTTTCATGCTCGCTGAAGCATCATGAGTTGTATTTCCCGCAGACAGTGCCAGGAAACTCTGTGCCTATAGAGGAGACAGAGGGGGAAGAAGGAGATTCGCGCGAGATTTCGCCGAAGTAGGACGCGTCTTTCTGTGCTCTCAATTTTACCCTGTTCATCGCTCCGCGCTTTTCGTGTGCAGCCCTGTAAGGTCTACAAATGGCGCCTTTTGAAGGCAACTAAGGGGGCCGTGAGGATGCTTTCACGACCTTTTCGGCATCAACAACGATGCCAACTCAGCAGCAAGAGGCACAATGCAAGCCTGCACGTTCCAAAAAAAAACGCAGCTCAAGAGGACAGCAGCCATTACACTGTCATCCTCTCGCTGGTTTCGAGTGAAGCGAAAGTGAAAACTGGTGCTTCCTCTTTTCCACGGGCATGGCTTCCTGCACGGGATATTGTCCCAGCAACAACCCCTCCTCTCGCCTCTCCAACACCGTGGTTGCAGAGCAATCGTCACCCGCCCCCAGTGCGCAGTCTGTGCCATCAAGCACGTCACCGCGTTCCGATGGTCCCCACTTCACTGGCGACCCTCCTCTTTCGGACTGTGGGGCCACCATCATTTTTTCGGCCGATCGGGAAGAAGGCAAACTTCCTGGCTGCGTCGAGGGATGCAATTGCCGCCTTTTTCTCGGGGTTCCCAGCCACCTCGCGAGTCCGAGTGAATTTCCGGCAAAACCTTGTTGCGGTTGGTACTCACCCTACTGCCAATCTGACCGCCCTACTTCAGGTCGGGACGACTTGCGACACCAAAGTGCGGGCCAAAGAACTCAACCTGAACTTTTGCGTCGGCGTGGTTTTCGGAGTGAACCCAACGATTCCCTTTGAGGACCTTGCAGACAACATTGCGTTGCCTGTGCCACTAGTGTCTGGTGTCCATAGAGGCAACTACCTCACCCTCACCCTTGCGGGGAACACCGTCCCCCCGAATATATTGCTGTACAAGCAAAGGCACCCTGTTCGACCCCACCAGCCCCAGCCCCAGCAGTGCTCCCATTCCGGCCGCTTCGGGCAGCGCCTTTACATTCCCGCACCGTTCAATGGATGGATGGTTGGATGGGCTGATATGGCTGTACCCTTTAGATCGGGTGGTGGCTAACGCCACCAAGCCGCAATACTTAGTGAACCAAAAACTAGATTTTCTTTTTTTGCTTGTAAATAGTGAGGTTGATGACTCGTACTTTACAGCTAAGGGTTTAATTTTCCCTCGTGCCTTGACTTTAGCCACCAATCAGATAACCTCCTTCTAGTTAATTCTACCCGCTTAAATTCTATTTTGCCCTCCCTCTTCATAAACCCCGGTGCTTTGAAAAAAACTCCCAAGCATTTCCCCGAGGGTGAACATGGTTAAGTGCGAATACACGGGGTGATGCTATGAGGGGTATTTATTAATTCGCACTATTATATTTATTAATCACACTATGGTGCCTTTATGGTGTAATGGTTCCTGGGAATCGCAATTTGATCACACGGGGGAGTTTACGTTAACTCACTGGCGAATGCCAACGGATTTTAACTTTACTCCCCCTCACGACCCGCTCTCGACGGGAGACTGAGAGAGAAGGCGGGCGCGCGAGAGAGAGGGGTGCGCGCGCAGCTGCAGCGAGCGAGGAGAGCGGAGGAGCGAGCGAAGGGGGAGGGGGTATAAGGCGCGTTACTGACACCGATATCAGCGTCGCGTCCGTGGCTTATTCGGTAGAGCGTCGCGCTACGGCCCGCCAAGTCCTCTTTCTTTTAAAGATAGAGAGAAGAATGCGGACGCCGCCGACGGCGGTGGATGGTTTGGGGTCGCTTATAAAGTGTATTTACACTTAAAACTCTGTGCCATCATCCTGAACTATAAAGTGAAGCCTTTTAGAGAACATTAGCAAGTGTCTGGCAGTTGCCTCTTCCTCCCCACACGCACATCATACCATGTCTACCCCTTCGTATATGGCGCGATATGTTTTGGTTCGCAATACTCCCGTACTGGCCTCAAACAGTAGAGAACTACCCCGACTATTATCATAGATCTTTTCCTTGGCGATTGCGTGCTTCAAAGTTCGATAGATCTCTAGTGCGCACTCCTTAATCATGCTGATTCTCCACATATCGGTCTCAGCTTCGTTCACCTTTTTCTTAACCGATAATTCTTTTTGGTTTGGCCCCCTGCTGTTTTCTAAGTGTTTACCAGTCAATTTTCTGGCGCGTTTGCTCCATTTTGTATCGTCATTTTTCATGTACAAGTAACTGAATACCTTCCTAGCCCAACTCTCCTCCCCCATTTCTCTCAGTCGCTTCGAAAATTCTATCTTGCTGATAGCTTCCCTGCCCTCAAATGATGTCCATCCCATATCACCTTGTACTCCCCGATTTCGTGTATTCCCGTGAGCTCCTAAGGCAACCTTACCTATTCCACGTTGCTTAATTTCTAATCTTGCTTGAACTTCTGATGCACAAGAATGCACAAGAACGCAGTGCTGAACGTCAGCCCAGGAACCATGACCAGCTTTTCATATCGCTCTCACGACATCATACCTATTGTAATTCCAGAGTGCCCCTGTTTTTCATCACTGCTGCATTCCTCTTACCTTAGTCGTCACGTATATTTCGTGTTCCCTTAGGTACTCATTCACATTGCTTATCCATACGCCCAGATATTTGTAGTTATCTGCTATCTCTAGCGTGACCTCCTCTATTCTAAGATCACTACCTTCATTATCATTAAAAATCACTGACTGCTATTTTTTTCTTACTGAATCTAAATCGCACCTATCTCCCTCATTAGCGCAGATGTCCATCAATCTCTGCAAAGCTTCCTTGTTGTCGGCCATTAGCACTATATCATCTGCATACATCAAAGCTGGCAGAGCCTGTTCAATAAATTTTCCTTGTTTCACGAAAGAGAGGTCGAAGCCAAGACCACTTCCCTCTAATTTGGCCTCTAATTCTTGTAGGTTCATCATGAATAACTAGGGTGACAGAGGACAGCCCTGCCTAAGCCCCAGTTTTACCTCTACGGGCTTGGATACCTGTTTTTCGCACTTTATAACTACCTTGTTACCTTTATAGATATCCTTTAAAACATTAGTGGCTCGATCTTTCACATCTAGTTTCTCCAGTATTCCCCACAAGTCCTCTTGAACCACGCTATCGTACGCTGCCTTGATATCCAAAAATGCTAGCCACAGGGGCCTGTGTTCCTTTTCTGCTATTTCGATGCACTGCGTCAGTGAGAACAGATTGTCTTCCAACGTCCTGTGTTTCCGAAACCCATTCTGTAGTTGCCCCAGCACCCCCTCATCCTCTATCTATGCCTGCTGTCTTTCCTTCATAACCTGCATCGCCAGCCTATAGACCACTGTTGTCCCTGTTAGAGTCTGGTAGTTGTGTATGTCACCTTTGTGCCCCATTCCGTTATGGATCATGCTCATCCTGCTAAGTTTCTATCTATCGGAGACTTCACCATCGATTATTATTTTGCTCACTGCCTCCCTCCATGTTCGCTAAGACTTCGGACCCAATCCTTATCAGCATATTGGAATGCCATCTGTGCCTGTTTATGTACTACTAGGAACCCTCTTCTCAGCCCTTTCCCACTCTCGTTCTGAAAATGGCAGCCATTGCGCCACTTGATTTATCCTTGTCTATTGTGGTGCATAAGGCACTTCGTTGAAATTTTTCTGTCACCCTTGTTCCTATATATCAAATAGCTTTGCCCCGTCCAAGCCTAGCACCTTGAACTGCAGTTTTAAACCTCTGCTCTAGGCTCGTCTCATTTCGTAGGGAGTTAGATTAAATGGTTCCGAAATTTCGCAGCTGCCTTTTTAACCTTTTTGTGTACTTTGGCCAGCCACTGAGCCCTCTTTTGTTCTAATCTTTTCATTGATCAGAATCAATGCTTTCCTTCTACAGCTTCGAAAGATGTCCCATTTTATTTCAACATCATCTGTCGGTTCACCCCGCTGCTTAGCATGTCTGTGTTCTCTAGAAGCTTGCTGACGTAATGCTATGGCTCTCTTAACTTCCTCATTCCACTAACTGGGTTAACGACTGGCTAATGTCATTAAATGTAAATAAGACATCGCTAATATCATTTCACCGTAGGCAACATTATCAGCAAGCGACTTACACCATTTCGGGCTCTACAATCTTAACAGCAGAATCCTATAAATACCTCGGCGTAACATTCTCAAGCAACCTCACCAGGTCCACTCACGTTAACAACGTAGCATCCTCCGCTAATCGTGCGCTGGGTTTACTTCGTAGGAATTTAAAACTTGCTCCCTCATCAGTGAAGTTGTTGGCTTACACCACATTTGTTCGCCCTAAATTGGAGTACGCATGCTCGGTTTGGGACCCTCATCAATCTAATCTATCTAACCTTCTCGAATCTGTACAAAGTCGTGCAGCCCAGTTCATCTACTCCGTGTACTCTTATCATTCCAGCGTTTCCGAACTTAAAACTCGTGGCCACCTCAACAACCTAGAATCACGTCGTCATATATCTCGGCTCTGTCTTTTTCACAAATTTTATCACGCTCCTTTCAACGTTCCAGCCATCTTGCCTGCTCATCGATTATCCAGCCGTACAAACCATCCCCGAGCCGTTTATCCACCGCCAGCACAAACTACTGCCCACCTTCGCTCCTTTTTTGTTGCAACCGCCCGAGACTGGAACAACTTGCCTGCCTTCGCCATGCACCACTCCGACGCACATGTACTCAAGACCGTGATTGAACCGTTAGTATGTTGCTAAATATGCCCATCCCTCATGTAATACCCCGACTGGCGCCTTTGAGATATACTAAATAAATAAATAAATGAATAAATAAACTCTTTGGTTTGTGTCTTCTTTTCCGAGTAGACTTGATTGATTGATTGATTTATTTGTGGGGTTTAACGTCCCAAAACCATCATTTGATTATGAGAGACGCCGTAGCGGAGGACCCCGGAAATTTTGACCACCTGGGATTCTTTAACGTGCACCAAAATCTGAGTACACGGGCCTACAACATTTCCGCCTCCATCGGAAATGCAGCCGCCGCAGCCGGGAATTGAACCCACGACCTGCGGGTCAGCAGCCGAGTACCTTAGCCACTAGACCACCGCGGCGGGGCAGAGTAGATTTGTCACATGCCTTAGCAAGCGCTAGCTCAAACAGTCTAATTATATTCGTGTATGTCCGCACTGTTTTATTATCCTCAGTGATTACCTTATTAATTTGTTTACTAGCTTTTTCTATTTGCCTTTCTGAGTAAAAATGTTCCTGTAGTTACTCATCTTGTCTCCTTCCCACTTTCACTCCTCTTCCAAAACTTAGCTTGGTACGTTTGTGATCACTACCCCGACTTCTGGAACGACATTCATCTATGTGCATTCCTCTGAGCCTATCATACATCCTATGTGACATCAGTGCGTAATCTATCGTCGACTGCAGCCTTCCAACCTCTCATGTTATTTGCCCTTCACACTTCTCAGTACTGTTGCAAATGATCAAATCATGCCTTTCACACATATCCATGATCATTTTGCCTTTTGGGTCGGTACACCCATCTATATATTCTGTGTGCATTAATATCTCTTGGTATATTTATCTTGCACTCTCCTCCTCATTCCTTCATGGTCCTTTGATATACACATCACCATTGGCTGGTTTTCCTCTCTGGTCTTTGCTCCCGTCCACAAGTACACAAAACCAAGGAGTGTCATTTGCCCTGCCACTTTCCCTTTTAGCCATATATCTTCCGTGCACTCCTACTTGACCCTTTGCCAGTGTGTACTTTTATGAATGAATGCCCCAATACCACTCCCTTCCCGCTGCCTTCTGTTCTATTACAATATTCCCACGCGTAGTCCGGATTGTTAAGAGGTTGCTCTATGTCCTTAAGATGTGTTTCTACAAAACCGTATGCCATCGGCCTCTCCTCCCTTAGCTGTTCTTCTATCTCTTCCCACTTCAGCATGTTCCTGCCACCCTGCATGTTATTATACCCTGCGTTTTAATTGGTTCGGCCCTCGTGGCTACGTCTATTTCTGCCCCGGACTCTACCGGCCTTAGATATTGGTGCCACTTTAGAATCGTATCTCTCCATACCACCTGTCAAAGCGTCTCCCTGATTGTTTTCCTCGTGACTAACTATCCTGCACCCCGAAGGTCCCACGTGCCCCACAAAAAAGCTACTGCGCATCCTGCAAGTCACCAACCCACCTCGTCACCTAGCCACCAATCGAAGTGAATTCTGTCTCGTTAAAGACCACCCCATTATGCACTTCTCTGTTTATTTCCAGCACATCAAAGTCTTTCTCTCTACTCATCTCCCATATCTTTTGGTTTGCGTTGACAACCACTCTTTGCAGGTTGCCATCACGCACCGGTACTTCCGGTATCGTGCATAACACTACCTGTACTAGAGAAGTGGCATGCAGGTCATCGACCCCATTCTTCAGTGTGGTGGCTAGTCCCGCCATATCTTCATTTAAGACATCGTTTAAACCGCCTGAAATTATCACGACGCTTCGTCTATCAGCTGTAGTTTTGAGTTTTGCACTCACTTGCCTCATGACTGCTTCCAGCTTGCGTCCTGGGAACGTCCCTACTGCAACCCTCTTGTCACTTTTACCCTCTCTTTGATTGTTTCTGCGCATTTATTTAAATTCGAGTCCCCGGCGATTATCACATGCTGTGACTTTTCAGCTGGCTCATCCTGCACCCAGGGGCTACTTGCACGTGTGACGTCGGCTGCTTTGTCCCCTCCGAGCCCCACCACTACTTAGCTGAAGCTTAGTCTTGGGACCATTGAACCGGCTGAACCTGTTTTTTTTTTGCAAACTTGCTTCCTCTTTCTTCTCTGCCGTTCCGGTTTCCAGTGCCCTAGTGCTCTCTCTGTCAGCCCCTCCTTTGTTCACTTTGACTGTTTCTCAGTGGACTTCAGCCTTTCTCCCATACCCTCGTTTTCTCTTGCACTGTCGCCAACGCAGTCTCCAGCTCGGTGACTCATCAGCAGTTCACTCTGGGCAACCATTATTTTCTCCAATATTTCCTCGACCTCACATTGCCTACACTTGGCGTCAGCCTCCTCTCCATTCAATTCTGCACTTGGCTCCTTTGTCAAACGCACCCCACATCCTAAACACTTTACAGCTTTTTAACCATGTCTTTATGACACTATGACACCAATTGTTCTTATGAATTGTCTCACTTGTTAATTACAAAATATGATCCCCGCCTTACGAAAAAGAGAAAGTCTAAGCTCTACTACAAAAATTTGCACGCTCAATGTATGTGCACCTCCCCCATGGGGTGACAAGAGAAAAACAACACAAATAAACAAACACACACACACGCACAAACTAGTAAATACGTGGTGACTGACCTTGAAAAAGCCATAGAATGTAATAAGTGCTACAAAGATTTAAACTGCTGCCTTAATAAATATAAAAGCAAGCTCAAAACATGCAAAACCACTTATCTGCACAGTCGATCCAGCTGGTTGACTGCAGTGCGATGGCAAGTCATGGCGCGAACTAATACGAGTGGCAGCGCGCTAGGTGCTTTTCTGACGACCTCATGCGTCCTAGGTACCAAATTGCGCGAACATCCCTAGCGGTGCGCCCGCGCTGGCTGGAGGGGTGCGGGTATGTAAAGACGCCGCTCGCTGTGTTATGTGTGTGTCAGTGCTTCCTCCATTTGGATGTTTTGCGGCCGTTAGTATTATTACTTGCGAATATGGTGATGCGTGAGTGCTGGCTGTTCTGTCTGGACGTTAGTTCTGACTGCGCGGTGCACTCTGACGCACTTCAATGAGCGCTGTCACACGGTACTTGGTGCATGTCGTCACGCTGTATTGTATTTGATTGGGATTAGTTTAGGCCGTGTAGCGGTCACTAATACCGGTTTTTCTCGAGAAAGTTTGATCGCGCAACAACTTTGTCGCTGCTGCACTGTACAGCATCGAGTTTGACACAGACGCCTTGACCGCGACCACAAGTGTTGGTGTGACACCGGCGCCCCACCGCTGTGGTCTCGTGGCTAAGATACTCGGCTGCTAACCCGCAGGTTGCGGGATCAAATCCTGGCATCGGCGGCTGCATTTCAGATGAAGGCGGAAATATTGTAGGCCCGTGTGCTCAGATTGGGTGCACGTTAAAAAACGGTCAAAATTTCCGGAGCCCTCCACTACGGCGTCTTTCATAATCATATGGTGGTTTTGGGACGTTAACCCCAACATATCAATCAATGTGTGACCCCAGCGGTAAGAATATCGCATTATTGCAACTACTCGCACAGGTAGTCCATGTATCATAGAGAATAAAAAGCTGTGACTGCGATATACCTACCCCGTCGGTGATGTCGGTGATCACAAGTGAATGCTTATACTAAGTTAAACCCTTCAGTTCTGTACTCTTCTGTGGCTTCTACTTCTTTGGCTGCCGCTGACATGACAATCAAGAAAAAATTGGCAGATCCCACGTACAGTGGGAATCGGTGATATGCGAACCACGAATTAGAAAGGTTCATATGCCACTTTAAAATACCCACAACGCTACGAGGCGGAGGTAATTATGCCGTACAAGACTTCCGTCTCATGATTATCATGTTTGAATGTGTCGTTTGCCTTTGTCATCTATTCACGTCAAGTGATAGCAAATTTAGTATATGTGGAGCTAGAGAAACGGCCGCGAGCACGCTATGAGCGTGGTATGTTCTCATGTTCTTAAAAGACACGGATGTCAGGAGTATCAAGTTTCCACCAGTCATAAATATTGTCATTCGTTGACGTCACGTACCAACAAATTTGGTATATCTGAAGCTTGCAAAACGGCCGTCAGTGCATCATGAAGGGTCCAATATATTCCAATGTAGCATTGACGCACGCGCACGGTGGGCACAGCGATGCTTCGTTAGCAAAACGCGAGCATTCTATAGTCTGACTCCAGGTACGACCGGCGTAACCAGCGTCCGTCGGTGCGGCCTGACGGCAACCGGTGCCAAATGCGACATGCTGCATTTCGTGCCGATGCGTTACCCCGACAACAATGCGTCTCCCTTTTAGGGGCGAAGCTCCTTATAGCGGCACCCGTTCGTCCCCCGTAGTATGTAACAAGTATAACTTAACCTCCAAGGTGGTGCCGGTGAGAGACTTCTTCTGTGCGTTGTTGAACAATAAAAAATAGTGCTCAATGTACATGTCAATGACTTCTAATGGGGAATGAGAGACAGGAGCATTCGGCTTTTAGTTAACGCGCAGGCTGCGCAGGCTGCGATGTTAGCAGCCGTTGGCATGTACATTGAGCACTATCTGACAAGAAAGGGTTGCTACGTTATACTCGCTGGGTGTTACCTGCTTAGCTTTAGAAAGGTTTAGCGAGCGTTGAGCCGCAGTGCCATGAATACAATGAACTTGTATATACCATGAATGAACTCGAGGTGGTTAAAAATGGGAAGTAGATACGAAGCGCAAGCCGTAAGAAAGTAAAAGCCGAAATCTCCGCCTCTCATTTCCCATTAGCAGCCATTGGCATGTACATTGTGCAGTATCTGACTGAAGACGTTTGCTACGTCATACTCGCTGGGCGTAACCTCCTTGGTTTTCGAAAGGTTTAGCGAGCGTTCAGCCGCAGTGCCATGAATACAGTGAACTAGTATATACCATGAACTCGAGGTGGTTAAAGGTGGGAAGTGGACCCGAAGCGCAAGCCGTAAGAAAGTGTGCGTGGGCCACCTCTCGTTTAGTCCTTGGAATGTCCGCTGGATGGCGGTGCTTCTATATGGGGAATATATGATGAAAAGATTGATTTGTGGGGTTTAACGTCCCAAAACCACCATATGATTATGAGAGATGCCGTAGTGGAGGGCTCCGGAAATTTTGACCACCTGGGGTTCTTTAACGTGCACCCAAATCTGAGCACACGGGCCTCGACATTTCCGCCTCCATCGGAAATGCAGCCGCCGCAGCCGGGATATGAACCCGCGACCTGCGGGTCAGCAGCCGAGTACCTTAGCTACTAGACCACCGCGGCGGGGCATATGATGAAAAGATGCGAGACGGTGGTACTTGGAGTGTTGAATAGATGGACGAACGAACACTAGACAGGTGCATGGATGGACGCATGAACGGACGCAGGGGCGGCTGCAAGGACGAATGCAGGGACGGACGCACGAACAGACGCACGCACGGACGGGCTGATGGACGCATGGACGGACGGAAGCAAGAACGAATGGACGGACGAATTCTTCGCCCCACTCTCCATCATTCACTCCATGGATATGCTGCCATTTTTTTTTTCGTGACGGTGGGACGCCGGACACGCTGAAACGCGCATGCGCCAAAGCAACGCAGCGCGGCGCGTGCCTGAGAATATATGGCGAACCGGCGCCGGTCGTGGCAACGCCGGCATGACGTGACGAAATGAACACCAGCGAGCGCGCTCCCTGCGTCACGTCGAAATGTATTAGCGCCTTGACTGTGGCATGAAGTCACATTCTCACATGACACGCATCTCATGATTATTATGATTGCACCAGTCAAATGCCTTCATCGTCCATTACGAAATACCCAATTTGGCATGTGTGACGCTTGCGAAACGGCCGCGAGCGCATCATCAGTGTGGCATGTAGTCATGTTGCTACCTGACACGCATGTCGTAATTATCATGTTTGGATGTGACATTTACCATGTCGTCCGTTCGCGTCACGTAATACCAAATTTGGTTTGATTGATATGGGGGGTTTAACGTCCCAAAACCACCATATGATTATGAGAGACACCGTAGTGGAGGGCTCCGGAAATTTAGACCACCTGGAGTTCTTTAACGTGCACCCAAATCTGAGCACTGTTATGCCAGCGAGTCCTCGTCAAACGTCCGTGCCTCGGAAAAAGGCAATCTGGGTCAAGGCCAGCCCGCAGTCTGCCTGGCGCGATCACCTCGACGGCGTGAACACGCGCGGCGCTCCTCTGGCCCACGTGCAGTGAGTCAGTTGCGCACGTGACAGCGAGCCGGCGTCCTCGTGTCAGGTGGTCTGACGCATGGCGCGGCGGCCCCATTGGCGGAATCTGCCCGGACGACCAGCGGCGCTTCTGATTGGACATTGTGGTTGGATCCGGTGTAAATAAAAGAAGCCCTGCGGCGCGTCGCGATCGGCGGTCCTATGTGAGAGGCGTCCCCGTGTCGGAGTGCCGACATGTGTGTGAGTCAGCGGTCTTAGGCGAAAGACTGACCTATGTGTTAGAGAGAAGAGCTCGGCTCTTCGAGTCTCTGTCGGCCCCAGTGCCGAAATTGTAACGCCTCTGTAAATATGCTGTACATAAACCTTGTTTAACTCACCGTCGTCTCGTCCGCTCGTCTTATCAGCTCTGCGCAGAAGCAGTCGCGAGCTGATAAACATACGCTACCAAACGGCTGGTGACCCTCCCGGCGGAGTTGAAAGCAGTGGCGCCTCCGGGGCCGTGTTGGCGTCGCCGTCTTTCGCAACAGTGGTGGCTTCGGCGGGATCGGTCCGCCGTTTCTCAACAGTGGTGGCAGCGGTGGGATCGGTCCGTCGTTCGCAACAGTGGTGGCAGCGGTGGGATAGGCCCTACGCTTCGCAACAGTGGTTGGCAGCTGCGGGATCGGCCGGCGTCAGCGACATCGATGCGGTGAGTGCCTGATGTTTTCCCCTCAGTTCACCAGACTACTCTAGCTCAGGTTGTAGTAGTTTAGAGAAGGGCTGTGTGAAGCATTGAAGTGAGCTTTGATAGTTTCAAGCCAAGTCGAAGCGCTTTGAAACCAAAGTTAATGCGGAGGGGGTAAACACGGGAGTGTGAAAAATTGCTTGCGCGTCTTGCTAGTAGGCTTATAGTGGGTACGGCAAGTAGATTCTTAACAGGGGCAAACAGCAAGAGGCTAGTGTGAACGATGGAGAACCTTAAAGTGAAGGAACTCATCGAAATTTGTGAGGAACTCGGCATCACTTTGGGCCGTGCGAAACGAAAGCAAGCGATCCTTGAGATCATGAAGGATGAGGGAGTGTCGGCTGAGGAAGTCGATGAGGCCTGGGTGGATATCAAAGCACGCCGTGAGGAGGCTGAAAGGCGAGAAGTAGAAGCTCGCGAACGTGAGGAGGCTGAAAGGCGCGAAGCTCGCGAACGTGAAGAAAGGCGAGAAGCTCGCGAACGTGAAGAGGCTGAAAGGCGCGAACGTCGCGAGCGCGAGGAGGCCGAGAGACAAGAGCGCCTAGAGATGAAACGACTAGAATTGGCAATCCTACAGTGTTCGCAGGCGCCTAGCGTAGCTTCTCCGACGATTCAGGTCAGCGGTTTTAGAATTCGTGACCAACTGCCACCGTTCGTAGTAGGCGAGGACATGGCGAAGTATCTCGTCAAGTTTGAACACGTCTGTGAGCGAAACGCTTTGGAGCGGTCTCTTTGGGCGCGGAACCTGCTAGCTCTTCTTCCCGGCGAAGTGTCCGACGCGATAACTTGCTTGTCTAGGGAAGCGTTTGAGAGCTATGACGAGGTTAAGGAAGTGCTCTTGAGACGTTATAAGTTGTAACCCGAGGCTTTCAGGCAAAGGTTCCGGTATGCTGAAAAGGGGAATGAGTCACACGTTGACTTCGCGTTTCGTCTTAAAGCCGATTTGATTGAATGGCTTAAGGGCGAAGGTGTTTATGACGACCGCGATAAAGTGGTGGAATGCGTTGCATTGGAGCAATTCTACCGCTGCATCGAGGAGGATGTCAAACTTTGGCTGCAGGACAGACTTGGAGACGTACAGTTAAACAAGGCAGCTGAGTTAGCTGAGGAGTATTATACTCGCCGAAAGTTGCATAGCAGGGCAGCGCGCGTTGAAAAGGATGAAAAGAAAGAGGGCTTTTCAAGGAAACCTGATCAACGGAAACCCGCTCCGCACCGTAATTTCAAAAAGGACCCGTCTCTTACGGAGGACAGTGTAGGGGAAGGGCAAACAGAAGCGGAGAAATCGAGTGAGGTTTCTACCACACAGGCATTAGAACCGGAAAACAAACGGAAGCCGCTAATCTGCTACAACTGTAAAAAGGAAGGGCACATCGCGAGAAACTGTCAGGAAAAGTTTGCCTTCGCAACGATCCGAGAATCAGAAAAAAACATGCGGTTGTTGGAGCCGTATCTCCAAGAAATTAGGGTCAATGAGAAAACGTGCCGAGCACTTAGAGACTCAGCGGCAACCATGGACGTTGTCCATCCTTCATTGGTGTCTCCGGATGACTTCACAGGAGAATGCGCGTGGATCAGGCAAGTCGCCGAGGAGCAGAGTGTTCGCTTACCAATCGCCACCGTTGTCATTGAAGGCCCGTTCGGTAAGCTTTGCACCGAAGCGGCTGTGTCTGCCGCGCTGAATGGTCGTTTTTCTTATCTTTTCTCCAACAACTCGGAGCAGCTTCTCAAAGAGCAGGGCAAATCGTTCTTCCCCAACTTAGCGTGCATGGCTCCCACGCGATCGCAAGCGCGAAAGCTTTCGCGGAAGCTTGACTTGGTTCCATGCGGTGAACTCTCAAGTGACCGTGTCGGCGGGTCGACGGAACCCCAGAAGGGAAAGTTTCCGCATGAGTCATGTGAGCAGTCACGCGAGCGGCCCGTCGCGGGAGCGGCCGGCGCGGTATGCGCTGGGGGAGACGACGTGGCGCCTATGAGTCAGAGCGAGAGGGTTGCAACGCTCTCGCCTGTAGCGGAAAGTTGGAGCGAGCTGCCGAGAGTTGATCGAGAGACGCTCATTCGAGGGCAGAGTGAGGATCTCTCGATTGAAGCGCTCGTGGAAAGCCAGAAAAACGCGGCAAAAGTGCTGTCGAGGGAGCACTACGAGAAATCGGGGAAGAAGCGCGCTTTTGAAGTTGATAATCAGGTAATGCGGCTGCAGCCATCCAAAAGGAACAAGCTTGAGGTTGATTGGGAAGGGCCCGCCACAGTATTATCGAAGCCTTGCGATACAACTTATGAGGTGCAAGTAGGAAGGCGGCAGAACAAAATTTACAACTTGATGAAACCCAATGTTCAACATCAAGCGGTCGTAAATCAGCTGTTGAAGGCTTCAGAGGAAGAGGGAGCAGAAAGTTTGAGTTCTAGTGAGGTGATCGAAGGGGGATCGAAAGTAATTTGGGAGCAGATAAACCTAGAGCCTAGCTTAAGTGAAGGAGGACCTGAGAAAGAGGACCTGAGAAAGATTGGTTCCGAGTTTGAAGACGTGTTTTCGGACCGCCCCAGAAACATGAGGGTGATCGAACACGATATCGAGCTAAGCGGTGAGGAGTCAATCAGTAGCAAGCCGTATCGTTGTTCCCCTGTGCAACGTCGCAAGTGTGAGCCGCTCTTGGTGCCGCATAGGTATCGTCGCCTAAAAGTGGCCGGTTACTGAGGTGGAGCATGTTGCTCCACAGCGCAACTTTGACGTTCGCTAAAGAAAAAAAAAAGAAAGGTAAACGTTAATGCAGGTGCATTGAGCAGTGCGTTTAGTTAGTACCTTCTCAACCTTTCGGTTTCTGGCTGGCGATTCGGGGCAAAATTTTGACCTCATCACGACCTGGGCTGAGCGCTCTCGTTCAGAGTGATCTCAAGGGGCCAACTTTATGTGGTATTCTAATTCGTCACGTTGTTGTAAGTGAAAAAAAAATGAGTTGTCATTGTAAGAGTCTTGTGTCCCACATGTGCCTCTTGATGTAGAGGGAACAAAATTCCGATAAACACGTAGATAGGTATATGTTGTATTATACTTTGTCTGGTGTTCTGTCGGGTGACCGAAGGCACTTGCGTGTGTCGTGTGTTGTCTGTTGTCGAACCGTTCTTAGCAAGTTGCAGAACCATCGACAAGTGCTGAAACCGAAGATGGTCAGAAGAGACGAGTGAAGCTGGTCGACAAGTTATGGCGACAAGCCAGTGGAGCTGGGATCCGTCGTCAAAATTGGGATGTGTTCCCGGAACAGTCTGGAGCTGTATTCTCCCCATGGCCCTGGAGGCGAACCTGGAGGGACCTGGCGAACGAGCGCACCTGACATCCGAGCCCCGTGGAAGCAGCTCGTCTTTCCGGTGCATTGTCTGGCGGCGGGGGTGCTGTTATGCCAGCGAGTCCTCGTCAAACGTCCGTGCCTCGGAAAAAGGCAATCTGGGTCAAGGCCAGCCCGCAGTCTGCCTGGCGTGATCACCTCGACGGCGTGAACACGCGCGGCGCTCCTCTGGCCCACGTGCAGTGAGTCAGTTGCGCACGTGACAGCGAGCTGGCGTCCTCGTGTCAGGTGGTCTGACGCATGGCGCGGCGGCCCCATTGGCGGAATCTGCCCGGACGACCAGCGGCGCTTCTGATTGGACATTGTGGTTGGATCCGGTGTAAATAAAAGAAGCCCTGTGGCGCGTCGCGATCGGCGGTCCTATGTGAGAGGCGTCCCCGTGTCGGAGTGCCGACATGTGTGTGAGTCAGCGGTCTTAGGCGAAAGACTGACCTATGTGTTAGAGAGAAGAGCTCGGCTCTTCGAGTCTCTGTCGGCCCCAGTGCCGAAATTGTAACGCCTCTGTAAATATGCTGTACATAAACCTTGTTTAACTCACCGTCGTCTCGTCCGCTCGTCTTATCAGCTCTGCGCAGAAGCAGTCGCGAGCTGATAAACATACGCTACCAAACGGCTGGTGACCCTCCCGGCGGAGTTGAAAGCAGTGGCGCCTCCGGGGCCGTGTTGGCGTCGCCGTCTTTCGCAACAGTGGTGGCTTCGGCGGGATCGGTCCGCCGTTTCTCAACAGCACAAATACCAAACTTGGGAAATGTAAAGCTAACGAAACGGTCGCGAGCGCACCATGAGCATAGCATGTAGTCATCTTGTCACATGACACGCATTTCATGTTTATCATGCTTGCACCAGTACCATACTTTCGTCATCCCTACACGTCCCGTAATACAAAATTTGGTATAAGTGAAGCTGGCGAAACAGTCACCAGCGCATCATAAGTGTGGCATGTATTCATGTTGTTACATGACACGCATGTCAGTTTTTCATGTTAGGGTGTGCCGCTTGTGCTCGCCATGCAATCATGCCGTACCTCACCAGTTTTGTAACATGACATGTGAACGAACCCACCGCAAGAGCTCCAGGACCGAAAAAGACAAATCTTGACATTAATGACATACTTGTCATGATTTCGATGTTATGACTAGTCAAATGTGTTCTTCATACAGTCATGTTATGCCATACCAAGTTTGGTATCGATACCATTATTGAATTGGCCAGGAGAGCTAAAAGCCATAGATAGATAGATAGATAGATAGATAGATAGATAGATAGATAGATAGATAGATAGATAGATAGATAGATAGATAGATAGATAGATAGATAGATAGATAGATAGATAGATAGACAGACAGACAGACAGACAGACAGACAGACAGACAGACAGACAGACAGACAGACAGACAGACAGACAGACAGACAGACAGACAGACAGACAGACAGACAGACAGACAGACAGACAGACAGACAGACAGACAGACAGACAGACAGACAGACAGACAGACAGACAGACAGACAGACAGACAGACAGACAGACAGACAGACAGACAGACAGACAGACAGACAGACAGACAGATAGATAGATAGATAGACAGACAGATAGACAGACAGACAGACAGACAGACAGACAGACAGACAGACAGACAGACAGACAGACAGACAGACAGACAGACAGACAGACAGACAGATAGACAGATAGACAGACAGACAGATAGACAGATAGATAGATAGATAGATAGATAGATAGATAGATAGATAGATAGATAGATAGATAGATAGATAGACAGATAGATAGATAGATAGATAGATAGATAGATAGATAGATAGATAGATAGATAGATAGATAGATAGATAGATAGATAGATAGATAGATAGATAGATAGATAGATAGATAGATAGATAGATAGATAGATAGATAGATAGATAGATAGATAGATAGATAGATAGATAGATAGATAGATACGCCTAAAGTCGCCGAAGTTCGCCAAGAAATACTTCGCATTTAAAAAGCAGTCTACTAATTACATCAAAATTTCGCAGAAACGGTGCATCATACTTAGGCAAATCTCTAGAAAAAATAAAACGTCTGCAAAGAAGCACATGTACATGTTCGGTCTTGCAAACAAGCTCCTTGCTCACGCTTTTGGCAAAATTTGTTGTTAGGATTCCGTCGACATGACCCGCAGTGGACCACCGCATAATACATAAATATTATGATAGGTGTGTCAAGTGGTAACCTGTACATTCCGATCTGCAGAAGGAGCGAGTGCTTTGCCTTCAGCACAAATTTGGCATGCTCACTTTTTGCTTAACACCTAGATCTAAACCTCGTCGTACAGTGAAGGTGTGATCATAAGCCTGACTACGCCCACTGCACGGCAAAGGCGTCTCCTATGATCTGCCAGTTAACCCGGTCTTTTGCTTTTTGTTGCCATGTTATACATGCCAACTTTTTATTCTCATCGACCCACCTAACTTTCTGTCCCCTCTTCGTGCGTTTACCTTCTCTGAGAATCCAGTCAGTTACCTACAATGTCCCGCCGTTATCCTGCCTAAGTGCAACGTGCCCAGCCCATGTCCATTTCTTCTTGATTACGACTATGATAGCCTGAACTCTGGTTTGTTCACTGACCCACTCTGCTCTCTTCTTGTCTTCTAAAGTTACACCTATCATTTTAATTGCTGTTCACTGGGTCATCCTCAGTTCAAGCTCAACCCTCTTTGTAAGCCTCCAGTTTTATTTTCCGTAGGTAAGTACTGGCAAGATGCAAATGTTATATACCTTCCTCCTGAGGGTTTGTGGCGGATTACCATTCATAATTAGAGGATGCTGGCTGAATGCGTTCAACCCCATTTTTATTCTTCTAGTTCACTCTTATGGTTCAGCTCTGCGGTTACTACCTGTCCTAAGAAGACATATTGTTTTACAACTTCCAGCGTCTCTCCACCTATCACAAAGTGCTGTTTTCTGCCGAGACTGTAGCACATTACTTTAGTTTTTCGCACATTCAATTTTAGACCTACTTTTCTGCTTCCCTCGTTCAGTTCTGTAATCATGAGCCGTAATTCATCTCCTGAATTACTCATCGAGGCAATGTCATCAGCGAATCGCAGGTTACTAAGATACTTTCTATCAACTCTTATAACTAAGTCTTCCCAAGCTAGGGTCCTGAAAACCTCCTGTAAACACGAGATGAATAGCACTGGAGAGATTTTATCTCCTTGCCTTGCACCCTTCTATATTGGGATTCGGCCACTTTTTTTATGGTGGCTGTGCATCTACTGCAGATTTCCTTCAGTATGTTCATGTGGGGTTCTTCCATGCCCTGCCTGCATTACTGCTGATGCCTCGAGTGAGTCAAACGCCTTCTCGTAATCCATGAAGGCTATGTATAGGTGTTCATTGTATGTGAAGGTGTTGTTGGACATGTTTATAGCACGTGATAACGTTAACATCATGGTACGTTCCACAGTGCAGTTAAGTGCGGCGTATTTCGGTCGGTGCATTTTCTTTTCATGATCTAGCAGTAATTTATTTTGGGCACGAAATATTGGTTATGGTCTTTTTGCTTTTTCCCACTTCATAATGCAAACTATTTATTAAAAGATCGCATCTCACACAATAATTAAAGGACACAGGTCAGTGGAGGGCCTTGACACTTTAATCATACATACCATATTACAATTGTGAACTGCAACTCAAAGACCACTGCTTGGCATATTTAATGCATAATAAACTCTATTGTTGCAACATTTCTCTGTGTAAACTTTTAGTTGTGAAAACATGCTCATACGATCGACAACAGCTGGTCCATTACTTTTAAAAAAGCACCTAAGTGGTACTCCATGCCTACTAAATACAGCACAGCGTAATATTATTGGTCTAAAATATGTGGTCAATAGGTACAAAACTACAGCAGCGGCACTTTTAAGCAAGTTATTTGCAGTCAAAAAAAGCTGAAAGAACTTCATCACAGCACTATTAGGAGTCTGTTACCATATACAGATCTTTTGTACTTGCAAAAGTTTCTGTCCTTGCAGGCTCATGCACAGTAGAGCAGAAGTTACCTACGTTGCTGACCATTAAAAGCATAATAAAAGAATTCGATTTACCTTTCGCAGCCATACATTTCAACTAGAATGTTTGTCTGGTTAGAGTTAGTTAAGGGGGTAAAAGTACTTATATTGTTTAGATGCTATAACACCCTCTAAAGAGTCATTCGTGGTCAAAAAGAAAATCCTTCCTTATATAATGAAGGAATGATGACAGCAAAAGGAAACAACAAGCATCATCGCAGAGTAAGGCACCACGAGATCAGCGCTCGAGCTCCTCCATCTTCCTCGGCCTGTCGCTATCTCGAATCTTCCACCTGCCCGTTTGGTTCGCCCAATAAACCTCTTTACATTTGGTAGATCGTGCTGGGTAACCACGTCGCCTACAACCTGGAACTTCGATCCCGCACCCTGCCGTCGACCGTGCAAGTTGACGCTGCCCAACAAACAATAGCTCTCGCGGCCGCTACTTGCCCCGGCCCGGTTCATCAGCGAGACCCCCCGATCTTTGCGGGCACCGAAGACGAAGACGTCGAGGACTGGCTGTCGTCGTACGAGAAAGTCAGTGGACCCAACAGGTGGGATTATTCTGCTAAGTTGGCCACTGTCAATTTTTATCTCACCGACGTGGCGAAGCTGTGGTATACGAACCATGAAACCAAGTTCGCGATTGGTCCACCTTCAAGGAGGCGATATGTGCCGTTTTTGGTCACCCTGGCTTACGGAAGCTACGCGCCGAACAACGAATGTCTGCACACACGGGCACAGGAGCCAGGTGAAACTTTCACATCATATATAGAAAATGTGATCGATCTCTGCCAGCGCATCGATGCTCCCATGAGCGAGAGTGCGAAAATACAGCACATTATGAAGGGCATCGACGATGACCTTTTCCAGATGCTTCTCGCGAAGTCTCCTAGCACTGTGGCAGAAGTAGTAACTTTGTGCCAAAGCTGTGATGAATTGCGGAGGCAACGAGCTCAGACGCGACGCTCATTCTAGACAATCCAACCGGTGACCGCTCTGGACGTTATGACTGACCAGACAAACCTTCTCGCACAAATGAAAGACTTCATGCGAGAGGAAGTGGCTCAGCAGCTTTCTCTACTTTTTTGCTCAATGCCAGAAGCTCTCGCAGCAACAGTCACTGCGACATCCACCATCATTGGCTCCCATGCTCCGACATGTGGTCCAGGAGCAGATATTTCCGAGGCTATGCCGGTGCCTTTGCAGTAGCCCTCCGTCACCGCGCCTCTTACGTACGCTTAGGCACTAAAGCGGCAGCAGCCACACCACCCCCCACCATTCCAGGGACTGCCGTATACCTCAGCCCCGACTCAGCCGTCCACCGCCTGGGTTCCTCCCATTACCACCACAGCCTCAACTCACCCGTCTGCCGCATGGGCTGCTCCCCTCGTCACCAATACTTGGAGAACGGGCGATAACCGGCCCATCTGTTTTGCGTGCGGTGGCCCTGGCCATATCGCCCGTTACTGCCGTCGTCGTGTGCCGGGATACAGAGACGCCCGGACACAGAACAGCTTCATGGACCTTCCTCCATCTCGTCTGGAAAATTCTAATCCTCAGTCAAGCTCGTCTTCACGGGAATGTCCGCGTACTATGTCTGGTCGCTCACCTTCACCCCGTCGTCGCTCCATCTCACCCATGCGTCGTCGGCCAGCTCCTGAACACGAGGGAAACTAACCACCGCAGTTCAGGAGGCAAGAACTGCGCTGTCTAAATGCTCAAGTCCTTGGACATTGCCATCTAATATTGTCGCAGTTTTTGTAGCAGGTACTCGAGCATATTCTCTAGTGTATACCGGTGCTGCCGTTTCCGTGATAGACGTTAAACTTTGCCGCAAGCTCCGAAAAGTGACAACGCCTCTTAATATAATGTCCTTGCAAACAGCGAATGGGGACCCGGTTCAGCCTGTAGCCGCCTGTACTGTCCGACTGATGATCGGGAAGGACCACTACACTGCTGAGTTTATTGTCCTTTCGTGATGCTTACACGACATCAAACTTGGATGGGATTTTTTATCGCATAACCATGTCGTTATTGATTGTGCAAGATCGGAGCTTGAACTTTTCCCGTTTTACGACCAACCAACCAGCCTCATTCAGCCAAACGTACACAAACTCGTCGTCAAAAAAGCACTGAAATTCCTTCGACAGCAGCTGTGTTGCTCCCCGTGTTCTGTGACGGCATTAGAGACGAAGCTGCATTCTTTGAACCATCAAGCCTCTTCGTTAGTCGAAGATCACTTCTTCTGCCTTATTCAACCCTCTCCATTTCTGAAGGAAACAGTGTTCTTTGCCTGAGCAATCCCCTGCCGTATCTCGTCGAACTGCTTCAAGGTGAACTGCTTCTCTTGGACACGCGCATGCCATTGATAACGAACAAATGTTTACCATGCCACCAGATTGTTCCGGTGACTACGACGCCATCAGTGCCCTCAACCCTTTCAATATACCACCTTCCGAGCTTTTCGATTCATCGATTGCCGACGGACTATCGCCATCTGAACGCTCTGAGCTTCTTCAGCTGCTCTACCAGTTTTGTGAATCCTTTGACGTTGCTCAACCTACCCCTGGCCGAACTCCCAGTTTTTTTCACTGCATCGACACAGGTTCCGATGCGCCAGTACGACAGTGACCATACCATCAGGTCGCCTTGCTCGTTAGGCTCTGTGACTTCAAGAGTATGACATCCGCGTCGTGTACCGTTCCAGCCGCCAACATACCGATGCTGATGCGCTCTCATGATCACCACTATCCGCTGAGGTTGCCTCTATATTGCGACAGTTCTTGGCGTGCTCGAAGCGCTGACATTCCTTCACAACCGCGTCGACGGTGGCGCAATCTTTAACGATCAACAGATTGAAGGCGTCATCGGCAACTCCCTTTATATGTGAGCGATTTTGTCAGTTTTGCTGATGTTCTCGTCCACCTTTCGACAGAGGCCCAATACGTGCTGTATGTAAGACACATATGATTCTGTCGATGTCTGCACGCGACATTCCAGGTCTTTCCTCGCGGCCTGCTGTCACCCAATTGGCCTGCTAAATAACTCGACAAGCTTCAGTTTGCAAACGTCCCAGCTGGTCAACTCCGACTCATGCGTCTCATACCAGGTGAGCGCCGTATCCCGCAAGTAAAATACAACGTTGGCCAGCATCAACGTAGGGTCCCACCTATAGTATTCGCTCACGCGCTCGTACAATGCGACCCAATCTTCATTTTCTTTGTCCTTGCCTGCGCCTGAGAAGGATCCGGGGTCTCGTGGAGGCAGGAGAATCAGAGCCAGGAACTTGCGTAGCTGGGTGGATGATGCAGCACTCATCACCGAGTAGAGCTCCTAGCCACTCCCAGACGTAGCGGTTGTCCACCTCGAAAATCCTGAGGCTTCTTTATTCTCGCAAGGAGGGAGCGGCAGCTACCAGAATTTGCGGTAAAACAATTAGAAACTTTGATACAAGGGTTATAGGCCGCAATGCAAAAAAGGAGACTGCTACGAACATCGCCGACGGCGAGTATATCCACCGTGCAAATACCGCGCAGCGTTGGCCACACACTATGCTCTTCACGGCTGTGGACCCTTCAGCCAACCTACGGCGGCTTAACAGGCAAGTCCTTTCTGCATACCTCGAAGACTCGCTCCAAATGAGATTAAAGACGTCAGGATCAACTCACGGAGGAATGTTCTGGAAGTGTATGTTATACACCGTAGTGCGCTGCAAAGCCTACAGAATATCTCGAAAATCGACAGTCACAGTTAAATCTGTGATCCGCACTGCCTGTAAAGGCAGTGTTGGCGTCATTTATGACGTCGACATTTCCATTCCCGCTGACGATTTTCCAATCTTGATAAAGCCAACTACAGATAACATCCTCATCAAGCCCATCGCAAGGCTTGGTCAGTCACGTTGCCTGAAGATTGTTTTTGAGGGAGACAGTCTTCCCCCGCTCGTGAAAGTTGGCCACGTTCGCCACCAGGTCCGTCCATACATACCGAAGCCCCTACAATGCTTCAGATGTTTCAATATAGGACATGTCAAAGGAGTATGTACCAGCAATGTCTCTTGCCCGCGGCGTGGCGAACCTCATTCAGAAGACACCTGCCACGCAACAGCGTTCAAATGCTCCAATTGCCACGGCGCTCATAAAGCGTCGTCTAAAGATTGCCCACGAGCGCGAAATGAACGCACGGTGCTGAAACGCATGGTGCGCGACAATTCAACGCACAGAGAAGCCGCTTCTACTGTCAGGCGACGTCGGCGTCACCACAGAAGATCACTACGAAACGTGACATCTGCCGATAGAGGCACGTCATCTCAAGCAAGAAGAACTGGCCCCCATCATCAAGCTGTGCGAAGACGGATACACCGAAAACAGAATCAGGGTCAAGACTCCCACCTCGTGAAGAGTGGCAATCACTTGCACAAACACAGCCTGTTTCAGAGGTGCATAGAATCCCGCCAACCTCGATGCCATCACGAACCACTGATGAAACGACAACTGAGGATCACCAGTCATTAACATGTTGCAGACCCTTATGACCGCAATGGGCATGCTCCTAAGCAACATGAACACCCCGTCATAGCAGAGCGCACTGCAGGTGCTGTACACTCTGAGTACTGAGTTTGCAACTCTAAGGTAAAACTATGACCCGCAACATGTTATCCTTTCGAGAGGAGGTCAAGAACGCATCTGTCCTTCAGTGCAATGCCAGAAGACTTAGCGCTCGTACGTCTGAGTTCCGGCAATATGTATTCACGAACCAGTTCTCTATAATTGTGATTTGTGAACCGAACCTGTCAGTTCACATGAGACTGTCTGGATATGAGTGCTTTATGTCTTCTACCCACGGAGAGTGCAGCAAGGTCGTTGTGTTCATACGGCGTAACTTAACTTATGTTCATCACCCTGTACCCCCTGACGAAGAAAACCAGTACTTTTGCCTAACAGTAAAAAACAAGAAGACCATATTCACCATCATCGGAGCCTACTTACCTCCATCAAGTCGTCTAGACCATGAGCGCTTGCACGGAATTTTGATTTCAACTCTCCAGCCATGGGTGACAACTGGCGACTTCAATGACCACCACTACTTATGGGGAAGCTCCAGGGTCAACACTAGAGGTAGACAGTTAGTGTCTTTCACTTCTGAATGTGAACTTATCCTCGTGAATGACGGCAGCCCTACTTATCTGCAAGGATTCGGCTATAGCAGTTGCCTGGACCTCACTTTCGTCTCACGCTCGTTCGCCAGCAGAGTGCACTGGTTTTCGGATTTGGAAACAAGGGGTAGCGACGACATCCCAACATACCTGAAGATTGATGGCTTTCCAAGTCTCAAGTCTTCCAGAGCTGCCCAGTGCACCGATTGGCAAAAATACAGTTTAATCATGGAAGACTATGTTGGCACCTCACCCTTCAACCTACAGGACGCAATAAAGAGTGCCCTACAGTCAACCATGCGTTCGCTTCCGGTGAGCTCATCTCGCACTGATATGGACATTGATCTCGAGAAACTCCGAGCGATTCGTCGTCATGCAGAACGACGTTATAGACGCACTAAGTCACTTGATGATCTGAAAGTGGCCAGACGCACACTAAAGAAACTACAGCGTCACATAGACAAGTTGGACAAGCAACGATGGGTATTTTTTGCGAGTCTTTGGATCCCAAAAGGCCTCTGTCACTAATCTGGAGAACTGTCCGGGGTCTTCGTACAACCATTACTCAGCGTTACCCATTACAATCTCTGGCACTTAAATTAGGCTGCGAAGAGATTGATGTCGCAGATTCTTTCTGTTGAAGACGTGCTTGCGGAGCAAATTCAACTGGGACGAAGACGCCCGACTTTTCTGTATCCTCACGTGTTCCCCGAATGGAGATTTTGTTTTCAATGAATGAACTAAAGACTGCGCTTGCTTTGTGTAGACGTTCTTCAGCGCCAGGACCTGACGGCATCACTTACCGCGCTCTGTGTCACCTACGAGATCAAGCTTGGAAGGCACTCTTGCAGCTGTACAACGACTCCTGGCAAACTGGCATGGTTCCACAGGAATGGAAGTCAAGTCACCTGATTCCATTTCTCAAAGCCGGCAAGTCACCTTTGGACATTTCCTCCTACCGTTCGATTGCCCTTGCGAGCTGTGTGGGAAAAGTTATGGAAAAGATGATTTTAACGCGTCTGGAATGGCACTTAGAGTTCTACGAAATGTATCCAGATGCCATGTCCGGGTCTAGAAAAGGCCGCTCGTCAATTGACAATGTAGTTGACTTCGTGACATATGTATAACACCAGAAGGCCTGCAAACAGTTATCTGCTGCTCTGTTTCTTGACGTTAAAGGGGCATACGACTATGTCACCCACGAAGCCATTCTCAGCGCACTAGAAGGAGTGGGACTCGGTGGCAGGATATATATGTGTGTTCAGAGCTACCTACAGAATAGATCATTTCACGTGCAGACAGAGAATGGCCCGACACCCGAGTATTACTGCAGCCGAGGAGTCCCGCAAAGCGGAGTGCTAAGCCCGACGCTGTTCAACCTAACACTCATTGGACTAGTTGGCAAGCAACCAAGCAGCGTACGACTTTCTATTTATGCTGATGACATCTGTGTGTGGACATCAGGTGTGACTCGACTGCAACTTCGTGCTCGACTTAATAAGGCAGCATCAGTGACATCGCCCCACCTACGCAAACAAGGGCTCGGAATCGCAAGTGGGAAGTGTGCAGTCGTCGCTTTCACCAGAAAACCAATGTCCTCTTACGGCATATCAATTAACGGGCAGTTGGTGTGATGCAGCCGGAGTCACATGTTCTTGGGAGTCGTAATCAACTGAAACCCATCTTGGACACCCCACGTAAACTACGTGAAAAAGCGGCTGACCACCATTTGTCACTTATTCAGGTTTCTCGCTGGGAAAAGTTGGGGAATGTTTGTCGAGTATATGTTACAGCTGTACAAGGTATTATTTACTGGATTCCTGCGGTATAGCCTACCTGTTATATCTAACATGTGCCAAACGAATCTGCGCACAATCCAAAATATTCAAGCCCAAGCGCTTAGGATATGCCTTGGTTTACCCCACTGCGCATCGACAGCTGAAACAATTGCCATTGCACAGGACTACTCGATCATGACGCACATCACAGTTGAAACGATGGGTACGTACCTCAGGCAACACGCTAGGAATCTTTCCCATCACTTGGAAACCCTCGCTACTGAGAGGCCCCGCACGAAATTTAGTGCAATTGTCTGTGCTCATCGTGCGTCGTTTACGTCAGGTTTTACGCCTGCTGAGAAACTGGTGTATCCTCCATGGTGCCTGACACTTCCACAAATACGTGTTTCAATTCCAGCAATATAGAAAATCAAATTAGCCTTTATCAGCCCTAAAGCAATTGAGCTTGAGCCTTCTGCACGAAATGTACAATAATCACGTGCGCATATACATCGATGGTTCAACCACAGCGTCTGGTTCTGGTGGTGCGGTGGTGATTTCATCTAGAGGAATCACTCTGCGAATCAAGCTGTCACACGTCACTACGTCTACGGCGGAAGAACTTTCGGCTTTGCGTGGCGCCCTAGAGTACATCAAATCCCAAAGACCGAGTAAATGGGCTGTGTTTTTTTACTCGAAACCTGCCGTACAGAGTGTGCAGTCAGTCCTTCGACGAGGTTGCCATAAACAATTAACTTACGAGGTTGTCAAGTTTCGTCACCACGTTACAGAAACAGGCCACGAGGTCAAGTTTCAGTGGCTACCCGGCCATTCTGGGATCACTGGCAATGATTCCGCAGACAACGCGGCTCGCACATCGCACCAAGAAGAGCACACCCTTCCAATTCCTTTGTCAAATACTGACGCTGCAAAGCAACTTCGTCACCTGGCACGTAGTCTGAGTCTGCAGGAGTGTAACACCCCAACCATAAGACATACGAGACTATACCAAATAAACCGTTGACTGGAACTTCGACCTCCATCCGGACTTCATCGACGTGAAGCTTCACTTCTTTGTCGCCTTTGGTTGGGGGTTGCCTTTACAAATACATATAGAACCCTCATCGGATTGACCGACAATGCGGAATGCGACGTCTGCTGCACCAAAGAAGACATCGATCGTCTGATATGCCATTGCCCTCGATTTGCCTCTGAAAGGCAGAAGCTTTCGGACGCATTGCGACAATTGGACGATCAGCCACTCTGTGCAGATGCTAGTGGAACACCGTCATCACCTTTCGTCGGCTCAAAAAACAGTCAAAGCTGTCTTGTGCTTTTTGAGGACTACAGGCCTACGTCACCACCTTTAACTTTTGTGTAATGCCACCGCTGCATACGCGCCAGCCGATTGACTGACAATCCTCCTTTTCTTTTTCTCTCTCTTTCTCTCCTCTTTCCCCTCTCTCTAAACTTTATGCCACCTTCCCATTTCCCCAGTGTAGGGTAGCAAACCGGGCATGTGCCAGGTTAACCTCCCTGCCTTCCGTCTTGTTGTTCATCCTCCCCCCGTCGGAAAAATGCTATACTAAGCTCTATTTTTACTCTTTGTATAGCTTCTTTCCTATCCGTTTATAACAAAGTACTAATGCCTGAACGTTAAATGTCTATAAATTCAAATATTTCTGATGTCAAGGTTGTCACAAATTATTCGGATTTTCTTTAGCGTGTCAGGATGCTGTCATAACATATTGAACTTCACTGTAATGAATAGAATATTTCTGCTCTGATTGAACAGGTGCTGTTTCAATTGCCATGCTTTTGCACATTTATCAAACACATCACAAATGATCTAATAACAAATGCCTCCACTTAGTAAAGGGAAAAGCTGTAGAATTCAAACGGGGTGTTTTATTGCATCTCATGAAAAGGGTAACATCATTCAGTAAAAGCTTTGGTGGTGATTTCCATAGTCATAGAACTAATAAAATTTAAATAATTAGTATTGAGGTTTCACTTTGTTCCATGTACATATAATGGCCCTATATTTATCCCGTTCTTCATGCCTGTGCATTTAAAAAATGACATTTGAAAAACCCGGAAGGCATCTTAAAATAGTCCGTCTTTTTCATATTTCACTCCGACTTAGCATTGTGTCCGATGCTAGACACCAAAAGAGATCAATGTGTCACATCTCCCATTCACCACGGAAGGTTTTTTTCAAGCCAATGTTTAAGGCAGTGACGTTATTCACCATTCTGCTGTAGAGCATATGAACAATTTCGTTTGTACAGTACGCTATACAATTGGTCGCATTTACATGATTTTTGGTCGACGCATGTAGTTTTAAAAATAATCAGTGTAAATGCGACTGTCTTCATTTAAAAATGAAGTAGTGCATTAAAAGAAAAAAGTCTACATCTCTATTCCGCCGTTATAGGGTAGACGAAAATGGGACCGTGCAGTAAGGGGTCGATTCAATCACTAACTTTGGGGGGGAGGGGGTAGCTTAAAAACACCGGAGAGAGGGGCGTGGTCGATACTTTTTTCGTTTTTTTACCTAGCCCAAAAACTCTATCATAGCATGAATACGATTATTGTGTGCTCAAAAGAATCGCACTCATTTGTCCCAATTGGTGATAGCAGGTTGACGACAAGCACTGAACAGAGGAGGAGGGGGTACTGACAAATTTCGGGGGTGGGGGGCGATCGCCCCTATTACCCCCCTTCTGAATCCGCAACTGCGTGCAGTTATGCACAAGATCATAGGATTGATTCTGAACCACAGCAGTCACATTATAATGGATGCGATATGTACTAATGCCCTAATTCCATGCACTCAGTAAGATTATGAGGTCAAAATATTTACGCTTTCACTTGAAACAGTGCATCTTAAAACCAGATTTTAGTTTTGCGACATGAAATCAAAGAACTTAATTTGATTAATTCCTCTCTAAGCCTTTGCACACTTCTTGCAAAATATATTCATTGATTGATATGTGGGGTTCAACGTCCCAAAACCACCATATAATTATGAGAGACGCTGCAGTGGAGGGCTCCGGAAATTTCGACCACCTGGTGTTCTTTAACGTGCACTGAAATCTGAGCACACGGGCCTACAACATTTCCGCCTCCATCGGAAATGCAGCCGCCACAACCGGTATTCAATCCCGCGAACTGCGGGTCAGCAGCCGAGTTCCTTAGCCACTAGACCACCGTGGCGGAGCGAGAGTCAACCGTCTATCAGTCTTCTCCACGATAATGGGCATCGGCATCTTTGCATGTGGCATAAATCATTTTAGCGTTATCGCTAGTAGCCATGTATGTTCAGAAATAAAATTAGCTGTTTGGTTTGGGCGCTCAAACCGAACAGATGGTCTTGAAATGATCTGGAATTACCCAAACATTCCGGCATGGTTTCCACGAGGTAGTGTCGGTACACATGCAATAGACCGGTTAAATAAAAGATGGGAATAAAGGAGTGCGTCTTGAAATATCAGTATAAGGTTGACAAATTTTGCAAGTGTCGTCTACGTGCACAGTGGGCAACATGCTTAACAAGCCACATGTTACCTTGACAACTTTTACTGATGCCAGCAGGGAAATCGTGCGTACTCTTGCTAAGAATATACCTCAGCCTGTATATTATGTCGGCATGCGTGGGTAGCATGTCGAACCGAATTCCAAAGATAAGTGGTGCTAGCATCAATATCAAGGGGACAGGACGCGTGGTGGAGTATTTATATTGAGCTTTCCGACTACTGTACATTGCGTATACATTTTCTTCACATGGTGCGGCTGTACCATGCGAATGCAATGCATTCATGTGGAATGCACTGAGGGCATGGCTTAGCACTTTCCTTGCTTAATCAATGCGCATCATCTAAATGAGCATGTTAATTTTATATAACTTTCGTCTGGATCAAAAAGAATATATCTGGCACTTCAATGCTGCTGAGGCTCGTCCACTAAATGCTAGTAGCTTAGTGTGGCCTTGGGATCTACATGCTCAGCCGGAAATGCATTGAGGCTTCGAAGTGCCCTAACTTTCTTAATTGCGATGAGTTGAGATTTTGAGCACCAGTAGCGATACTTCACTGCAAAAGTGATCTTGCCATTTTGTTTATGTTTAAGTGAGTGATATTAGGAATTCTTTCAAGACCATCAGTGTCAAAAAGTTGAATGTAATGTGGTCTGGAGCCTTTCGCTCTTGTGTGATCTTCGGCACCACCGGTAGTTTTCCATGAAATGGGATAGCGTACACTAGCATCATCATCTGGGAACCATGTCGAAGCACGAGTACTGGGGAAAGTGCACATCGCAAGTCACGCGCAAGCTGTGCAATATTTACACCATGAAACGATGTGTGTATGAAGTCTCAACAGTATACCTAATTGTGCTTAACATTGCAGTACTCTGGGGAAGGGCGCACATCGTAAGTCACGCGCAAGCTGTGCAATATTTAGACCATGAAACGATATGTGTATGAATTCTAAACAGTGTACCTAATTGTGCTCAACATTGCAGTACTATATGCTGTGGCGTCACCATGCTACAGAGTTTGGCTTTTTAGAGCGAAGATTATTACATGCTAGTTTCTAGCAGATCACTGTGGGCACACACTAATCCGATATAGGAAACCATCAATTCAGAACTTCTCATATTCTCCAACAATAAAATGAAACTTTGTACACACTGGAACGTCTGCGCGTGCGTGCCAAGGTAATTGGAGATGCGAAGCATTTTATTTTTTTTTATCAAGAGAACGCCAGTGATTTTGGTACTGAGACGTCTCTTGTCTTGTGAGCCGCGGAACAAGCGTCTCCAGGGGGTATCACTTTCTAGACTGAGCATTGCGAGAAGCATGCATCTTCAGGATGTCTCTAATTTTTAATAAAGCTTTAGCAACGCCTGGATTGCGTGTTTCTTTGTGTCTGTTTAGTGTTCTCGCGCTACACCATGAATATTACGAAGTACCCAATAGCCGAAGAACAAGTCCTTCGGTGAGCGTCACAGGCATGGAAAGACGAGATCTGCTGAAAGCCTTTCTAATAACGTGAGTACTTGTAACTTTCGCGCTGACGCCTCCGCCGCTCATGGCATTTACCTCTATATACCTTTGAAGTATTTAAGGCCATTCCTTTATTATATACCAAATATAACTGAAACCATTACTTTCGAACCACATCGCCGAAAGGTATCTCTCAAAAGATGTAGAAACAAATATGGGTATGAAGTCCCCTTGTTTAGGTGCCACAAGTGTTCCAGCTCGTGACAAAATCTCTAGGAATGCAACGATTCGCTTTATTTTTTTTTTACAAATGGTTTTCCGACTCTTGAAACGAAGATACCAACGCTGTTAAAAATAGTTGAGACAATAGGGGAGAATTAGGCATCCGTTTTAATGAAAAGGTTAAAGTTTACTTGTACATCTTTTAGCTTGAGCGAAGCGCAAGTGTTTAGGCTACTTTGTTTTGGTGGGATAGTAATGAGAGATAACCGACAAATATACCAGAAAAGCATCGGGTATATTCTAAGAAGTTGTTTATAGTGAATGGGACGAAAATATACAAAATGATAACTTACCACCGGCAGGATCCGAACCCACGACCCTCGAATAACGCGTCATAAGCTCTATCACTCAGCTACGGTGGTGTTTATAGCCCCGTTAACTTTATAAGGTGTATGTGTGTATTGAAACGCGGGAGCTTTAATCAGCACTACATTTTGCCGTAGTGGTAAGTGGGGAACATTCCCACTGCCGTGACAGCTGGTTGCGCTGACTTGCTCGGGCAAGATAACTTGCAGACGACAAGTCATCTTTTGGTTCTTTTTTCTTTGTTCACATTTACGTTACAATTACTTCTTACAACATTCTTTCTACTTTCCCTTGAATATTTGCCTGTCAGTTCTCATTATTTTTGCGTCCGAAAAAGCCCTTAAACTTGCACTTTCCTTCATTTCATTTTGGTAGGTTATATTGTGTAGCCCGTGCGGTGAGGACAGTCATAGACAGTTTGAGGAAGTCTCTTGGAAGATCTCTTCCAAGTTATGGTGAAATGAGCAGTCCTATAGCAGAAATTGAAGCGATCGTAAATAGTAGTGTTCTGGTGGGGGTGAAAAACATTTATTTACAAGTAAGAGAGATAGGGGCTGCCTTGAAGCCGCTTCTGACGTAGCCATATCCTGCACCACATGAACCTGGCCCCTGCCTACTTCTTAGATGACAAGTGATTGACGGCACCTCACGATGGACAAACCGAAGCTTTGGTGTGGAGCTCGCATCGTTTGCCACTTAAAACTTGGATACAGTGACAAAATCTACCAAAACACTTCTGGAATCGCTAGTATAGGGACATTTAATGCTCCTTAAAACGCTCATGATAGGCCAGTCGTGCATAATACTAGTATTGTGGAAGGCAAAAAAAAAAATCACAGCATATCCACGGAGTAAACGATTATGAGTGGGGTTAAGCGTCCATCAGTCTATCCGCGCTCCCGTCTGTCCATGCGTCCATACGTGCATCCGTCTGTCCGTCTTTGCATCCATCCGTCCGTCACTGCGTCCACCCCTGCGTTCGTTCGTGCGTGCGGCTGTTTGTCCATCCACCCATTCGGGCATCCATCCATCCGCCTGGCTGCTTGCCTCTCTTTTCATCTGTGCGTCGATACGACTGTCCATCCAGTGAACACTCCAAGTACCACCATCTCGCATCGTTTCATCGCAATCATAGTCGCGTGGTAATCTCTCTCCTTCCCCTGTGGCACATACCCGTCTATCCCCTGTCAGGTATGTGCCACCGGTGGTTAGTAATAACGACAACGGTGGCTGCACAAGGCACGCCATAAGGAGCCTAGCCCGTAATATAGTGATAGAACGCGATGATGCCATCCCCAAGTTGTGTCGGAAACTAGCACGAAATCTGAAGAACAATAAAGGAAACGAGGGCATTGTTCATGCACGTCGGCTGAAGCTAGCAGATAGCAAAGTTGTAGCACGTTCTATTCATGTTCTATTCTGCATTTCTGTTTCCTGGAAATTCCATCTCAACAGGTCATGGTGCAGGATGATGAACATAACTCAAGCTATAAAAAAATTCGGCAGATCCCACGTGCCTGGGAATCGGCATTATGCGAAGCATGTTGTGAGAAGGTGACCGTGTTGTAATTTTTTATTGTGTGATACATCATGAAACGACGCTAAGTTAATGTACAAACGTTGCACGCAAAGACATCATATGTTGAGGAGTTGCAGATGTTTATATAACCAGTTATTTGCACTTGCACAACGATGCATCTGGAACATACGTGTTAGCAAGAACAGAAGCTGAGCTGATATGAAGTGCCGATGCTTGCGAAGATGCTGGTCCTGAACACTGCCACATAAATCAACTTCAGCGCATGGCAACTAACCACAATTGACGGTGACCTGAGGTGACAGATGTATGAAAAGAGCACGTGTGTAATGTTTTTAAAATTAGGTAACAGTACTACAACAACTTTTGTCGTTTCGTGAAAATTAACGTCTATTTGAAAAGTAATTCCAAGACCTGGCGTAGCTCTGTGGTGAATGCTTCATTGCCACGCAAGATGCTTGGGTTCCATTCCAGCTGCGACCCTGAGATTTTTTTTTTTGCATTCGTTGGGTTGACGCTACCAATTTCGGTTATTTCCATTTCCATTTCCAGCCAGACCGTTACATTTCCGTCGACGAAACAATGGTGAAATCTAAAGGCCGTTCGGGAATACGACAGTATCTTCGCGACAACATTGTCAAGTGGGGATACAAGCTGTGGGTCCTCGCCAACTCCAATTCCGGCTACACAGTGCAGTTTAGTGTCTACACCGGGAAGCGTGAGACACCGAGCGTAAATGGACTCGCATTTGATGTCGTGACTAGCCTGTGTGAAATGTATTTTGACCAGGAATACACACTATTAATGGACAATTTTTACACCTCCACGTCTCTTTTTTTACGCCTCCTGGAGCGGAAGACTCTTGCTTGTGGAACGACACGGAAGGATTGTCGCACGTTCCATGCGTAATTGAAGTACTCCACATGGGAGAAAAAGGCCAAGAGGGGAGATGTTTGCTGGCTGCGGCATCAAGGCGTCCTGTACGTTCAATGGAAAGACAGACGCGCGATGCACATGATGAGCACTGCCGATACTGCGAACAGCCATGTGACTGCAACACGGAAACTAAAGGTCGCTGGCCAATGGAAGAAGGTCCCAATTAGGAAACCAAGACTAATTGAAGAGTATAATGCGGGCATGCTTGGAGTAGACAGGTCAGACCAGCTCATCGCATCGTACAATGTGTTGATGAAGTGCGTCAGGTGGTGGAAAACTTTGTTCTTTCACTGCATCGACATCGCTGTTATGAACAGTTTTATTCTTTTTGAGGCCTATAGGAGAGAGCACCCTGAAATTCCTGAACTGCACCGAGCGCCTCGTTACGACCAGCTTGCCTTCCGAATGGAGCTTGTGAAGCAGCTACTGGGAATTGAAGCCACAGGTTTTGGCAGCGCCCATCCCCCTCGAGAGTCTGCGCACAAGCCAAAAGTGATGGAAACGAGGCGCAACTGCAAGCTCTGCTATGTGAGCCGCAAGGTTGAGCACACGACGAGCGTCTTTTGTGAAACGTGTGGCGTTTACTTGTGCTTCATCGCGACCAGAGACTGCTTTGGTGAGTGGCGCCGCCACCACAAGGGATAACATTTTTGTGTGGTTTCACAGTTGTTTACGTGTACTCTTGTAACCTCTGTGGTCTTTAGAAGTAACTACTACTTAACCAATGTATATTCGGAAATTCTATTGCCATCTTTTCGCTTGTTACACCCACTTTTTTTGAAAAAAAAACTTGTGTCCTTGAAAACTTTTTTGTTTGTTATTTTTTCATTCTTACTGTGTAATAAAAACTTGTTTTAAACTTATTGAAATAAATAGACCGTTCATTCCTCTACATTTTCATGGGCTGCAGAACATCTAAAATATTTTTTATCTGCGAATAAAATTTTTTCTTGCACCCTCAGAAAATTATCCCGTAATCACAAGTGCTAACTTTTTTTTGCTGTGCTAACAATTTGTTATGTGTACTGTTGAAACTTTTAGGATAGTTAGCTATGTAAATATGCCACAAAACGCATATCTTGAATTTTTTTACTGAGTTATTTGTGCCCACCATGCTTACTTTTCCACATTTTTTTTGTGATAGTTGCAAGAAATTTGTTGTTCGGGTTTTTTTTTCTGCTATTGTGTTGCAAACACATGTTTTGTATTTATATCATTAAAAAGCGAATTTATTTGTCTACATTTTGGTGTATTACAATCAACAAAAAAACATTGTTATTTAACGATAAACTTTTTTTGCTGCACCACATGAAAACGGGTCTTTTCCTGGCGGTAAAGAAAGAGTTAACGCTCACACGTTCAAATTTCCCATGTGTGTTCTCGTCGTTCCTGAGTAGATACTAAGTGTCTGTCACCTGCTGCGCATACCAGCACACCAGAGGCCCTAACTCGCCCACGGGTATGTGCTGCTGTCTGGCGGGACGTCTTTGACGACATACGTGATGAGATTGTGACAATATTGAGGTTTTGAACAGCGCGTCACATTCGTCAAACGGTCTTACCCTCCCATGCTAATTTCAGTTCACGCAAGTTGAGAGGGTGACCACGAGAGCATCCAAACGTAAGCGGCTAGATGGACAGATAGATAGACAAATAAATGGATACGCTCAATGTCGCCGAAGTTCGCTAAGAAATGCTTCAAATTTAAAAGAAAAGAAGAAGCCATGGCACGTGACATGAGCAGCTCTGTACTTTTATTTTTTGGAATAAATGACAGTGTTGAGGCGCGCTGCTGGCCCTCTCATCAGGTGCATATCTCTTGGATCCCGGTTCATCTTGGAGCGAAGTCTTGGGATTTTACAGTCTATTCAATAAAATGATAATTGCGGACGCTGTTACTGGCCACAACTTGACTAACAGCTCACTCCTTGTTACTGATCAGGCATCCAGAATATCATTTCCAACTCTGGACAGATTTGAAACAAAGTGGATGCGCTTTGAAGCCGAGAGCGCCACCGCTTGAAATACGCAATCGGGCATGCTAATTTTCCCGGCAATATTTCGCCCTAAACGTAGATCTAATGTGGCCAGCACGCCCCGCCGCAGTGGTCTAGTGGCTAAGGTACTCGGCGGCTGACCCGCAGGTCGCGGGATCGAATACCGGCTGCGGCGGCTGCATTTCCGATGGAGGCAGAAATGTTGTAGGCCCGTGTGCTCAGATTTGGGTGCACGTTAAAGAACCCCAGGTGGTCAAAATTCCCAGAGCCCTCCACTACGGCGTCTCTCATAATCAAATGGTGGTTTTGGGACGTTAAACCCCACATATCAATCAATGTGGCTAGCAGTTCACGTCTCTATGAAGGTCACTATGCATGCTTCGCAACAATATGGGCCACGCCCACATTGTCGATTGTTCGGGATGTTGAAGACCATCACCATATGCGGCTTGAAGTTGAAACGTTTATTTTGCTTGAATTGTGGCCGGAAATTTCAAGTCCAGCTACAAGCGTAATTGCTTTGCGCTCACAGTGTCGAAGAGCGTCGATTGGTGATCATGAACAAACTTTATGTAATTACCAGAAGGATCCTCCTCCCTTTTTAGGTGAGAGAGGGCAAGGACCAAACCTAGACAACGGACATGATCCCGTGGGCATTGGTCAGCCCACCGTATTAAGCAGGCTTGTAATTGTGGGTCAGAGCTGAGGAGCACGGTATTGCATTCACTCCCGTCTGGGAATTCGCCTCTCACGGGGGTCAGCGGGCATGTTCATAAAATGTAGCTCAAGTCCGCCCTGTTTTTGCAAAATTTACACTTACCCGAATGAACTTCCAGCACGCATCGGTTCATTGTTACCAGACTAGGGAACGTATTGGTCTGAAGTAGGCGCCTCGCCACCGCCAATCCTTTGTTCAATGACGAGTGTGCGGAAGGATAAATTTTCCTGATTAGCCTGTAATACTACGTAATATCTCTGCAAGTGGTCATCAGCTCAAATCTCTCGTCGTCCTCCCAGCTCGACCAGGGCAATCCAGAGGCTCGGTCGGCGAGTCCTCGAGGTGTCTGGTGTGCCGATTCATTGCCGGGTAAGGAGGAGTGAGCGGGTGCCCATGCTCTGCCTACTGTTCATTGGTCTTTGTATCCAGCCGAAATTCCTAAAGGTATTTCAGCTATTTGCCCTGGTGCAAAGTTTCTCACAGCCATCTGCGAGTATCTAACGATTAGTGAAGTCGAAGTGTATCTTATGGCCAGTGCAATAGCTGCTTCCTCTGCCTCTTCTCCAAAGCACGTTCTTACCGAACCGCTGACCCTAAGAATTCATTTGTAGTCCACTACTGCTATAGACATGCTGCCATATCCTTTGTGTTTGGCCGCGTCTACGTTGTTGTTTCCGGTAAATCTTTTACGTTTTTATGTATATTGTTCACTCTTTCAGCTCTCCTTGCCTTATGTTGATCGGGGTGCATGTTTTTCGGTATCGGCAAGATTACTAAACATTTCCTGATTTCATACAGGATATCCTTTTTGGCGCCAAATGGACTTGCGTAGTTAATACCCAGTTCATCCAGGATGGCTCTGCTTGTTTTACTTTGCGTTAAACATTCATATTGTGCAATTCCGTGAGCTTCAATAAGCTCTTCTATTGTGTTGTGAAGCCTTAATTGAAGTGATTTCTCGTTAAGGTAGCTATCGTGAGTACAATTGCCTGTTTGAAAACTCGTTCAATGATTCTGTGTAATCTATTCTCTCTCGGCCACTTGCAGTCTATTGTACAGAATCACATTTAGAATACGACTTATGACAAAAGCCTGTACAAGTCTAATCATACTATTTTCCATAACACCATTGTGTCAGTTTGTAATCCGTTTGAGTAGACGCATAGTTTGCTGAACACTACTTTCAACTAATTTAATCGCCTCTCCGCCATGCCTGTTCGAGCTGATTCGGAGTCCCATATTTCTTATGTGTTCGACTATAGGTATTTGCGTTTTTCCAACAAAGACTTTATTGTTTGGTTTTCCTGGACACTTTTCCGACCCCTACACGTCGGGTTGTAGAAAAGGAGTTGTGATTTTTCTGCTTACCTTTTTAATCCTTTATGGGTGGCATATTATTCTACATTCCCTGCGGTTCGCAAAGCTTCTTCTATGTATCCGTCACTACCTTCTGCTATCTATAAGGTAATGTCATCTGAATAGAGGCTATGGTGGAGTCTTGGATTTTCATTGAGTTAGGTAGGGAGACCTATCATGGCCACATTAAAAAGAAAGTGGGAATGTATTGAGTTTTGCGGCGTTCCTCTGCTGCCTAGACTAAATTTTTTGAGATTCTACTTCACCTAGTATTACTCTCGCGGTCCGGTCAGTTAAAAAATATTTTATATATTCGTATACTTTTTTTCTACCCCTAACGCTTGAAGATTGGCAAATATACCTTTGTGTGATGTACTAACGAAGGCCTTTTTAAGATCTAAGCACACTATGACCTTTGTATTGTGTGTATTAAGACAAGAATCAATTATTTGATGTATAATCTTAAGCATGATGTCTTGTGGGGACAGTTTTGCCCTTGAAGCCTACCATCGTATGAAAATAGCTCATTGTCTTATATATAGTACGACAGGCGAGTGAGGACTACATACTCTAAGAGCGCCGATTGTCAATTAGTTTTCTCTACGGCAGTGCGCAACAACACTTCTACATTTGGCATCAATCATTTGAGTGTTATCACTGGTATGCGCGCTCATTCAGAAATGAAATTAACTGCTTACGTTGCGCTATGCAGCCGAACAGACAATCTTTAAAAGATCTGTAATGTTCCCAAACATCCTGCTTTAGATTCCGCGAGGTAGCGTCTGTACACCTGCAATGGGTCAATAAAATAGCAAATAGAAAAAAAAGGCGAGTGGGTGGCCATAGGAGGATGAGTGATAGATATATTGAAGAACTTTACTATTGTCCAATAGGTCATGCTAGTGTCCTAGCCCGAAGCGGACAGCTCCCACGTTTGAACCGATGGACCTAGCCTTTTGGCTGCTTCACGGTACCGTTCCACTGCCCATAATTGTCCCTCTAATGTAGTACTGCGCAAAGCTCCGTCTACAGGAGGATGTCACCATTTTTTTTCAAGTATTCTATTTGTGGTGTTTAACGTCCCAAAACCACTCTATGATTATGAGAGACGCCTTAGTGGAGGGCTCCGGAAATTTCGACCACCTGGGGTTCTTTAACGTGCCCCCAAATCTGAGTACACGGGCCTACAACATTTCCGCCTCCATCGGAAATGCAGCCGCCACAGCCGGGATTTGATCCCGCAACCTGCGGGTCAGCAGCCGAGTACCTTAGCCACTAGACCACCGTGGCGGGGCTTTTTTTTTTTTTCAAGTCTTATTTGCATTGTAGTCGTCAGCATTCTTACCGCGAATGCTCTGACACCTGACCTACTTTTATGCCAGCCATGATGTGCTGCGCAGCTCTGGAGCTGCTGTAAGGCACGATGCACACAAAATGCAACAAGTATCATCAGTGCTGGCACCGACACGATGCGAGAACGGAGAGAACAGCAACGCAATTGAAATGGAGACACCTACTCGTGCATCTCACTCTATAGGAAGATAAAAAGAGAAATAAGACGCACACAATCTGTGTGTGTCTTGATATTCATATCCACCTTTACACTTCTATTCAAACAGCAGAGTTCGTTAATTATACACGTCACCTCGAATGATTCTCGCAGTGTGACATACAACGTTGGCGTAGGCCAGACCGTTGTTTGTTGAAGAGGTGACCTCCAAAATGTTGAGGGCACGTGCCCGTGAAACGAAGAGCAAGTGGTGTTCAGTCTGACATTCACCACTTTTCGGGACACCTATACCGTAGCACATCTGGGTATACGACAGTTTGAGTGCCCAATGAATGCATATCTCTTGTCTTGAAAACGCTGGAGCCTGGTGAGGGCCCTCCAATATGTTTTCGGTGCCTCTACTATGATTTTTCGGTGCCCTCTACTATGACGTCTCTCATAATCTTATGGTGGTTTTGGGTCGTTACAATCTATGTATCAATCAATCAATCAATCAGTCAGTCAGGTTATTCGGTGCGATAAGTAATCATCCACCAAACATGATTGGAGAGAATGATAGGCACCTTTATTATCATGTTATCTTCATCATGACGTGTCACTGATGCTCTTCTACAATTGTACCTCTTCTTTCCAATTTTGCTTTAAACAAAAGGAACAGTGCAACCACGAGTTTACGAGGATGTAGACAGCTAGAAAATCAGTTAAATATATCGATGTGTCTTGTTCACGTATCAATGCTTCGAATTGAAAAACCTTTTGCGCTACTAAAGATGTAAGTCTATGGGGCCTGAAAAAAAGAGAAACAGAACAAAGCAAGTGTGCATGAGTCATTGTGCCATTTTTGTACCTTCGATTATATATAAAAAGACCTCTCGTTCCTGATCGAAAATAGAATATCTTGCGTGACTCAGCTGAAGATGGGAACAGTTTTAGGCTTCTGCGTCTTTCTCTTACTGACTGCATTTTTAATTCTGGTCATAATGCAAGCCGATTCCTTCTCTCTGGTACTTGCAGGTAAACTTTAACCAGCCTTTATTCAATACGGCAGGCCTGCGTGGTAGGTGCAGCACAGTCACAGCGAAAGCTAAAAGAGCGGTTTTTTTACAGCGAAAGCTTTTCTGAGATGACTACTCGGGTCACGCGCAGTTGCATGTTGTCCGCCGTTGTCCACAACCACATCGCATGAAATTCGAAAAAATAACCTTGCATTAATGACCCAGTGGAGCTTGAGCCCGGGTCCGCTGGGTGCTAGCCCAGTATTCTACTACTGAGCTACTCCGGTGCTTGTGACTTGTTGTCAAACTTGCCTTAGGCACGTTTGATATCGGGAAATCATCGCATTATCACAACCTATGAAGCGTTTTACAACAGCGAAAGAACAACAAGTCGTCGCACAATGCGATTAGCGTAACGAGTTGGCCATCGAATACTGCAACGCTTTCCAAAAACTTGTTCTTGTTTCCCTAATAACTGTGGCGCATACCCACTTCAGTCATAATTCCTCATCGTTTTCAGCCATTGCATGTACAATTGGCACGAAATTACTAGCAAGTGTTTAGCGGATACCATGCTTCTCAGAAGAATGACGAAAAACAGCATAGCGAATGCCGGCCTACTACACAAAAGTTTATTATTAATGCCCTAGTGGGTACCAAGCAAGTGTGCTTGCAGTAGTTACCCAATGAGTGTTTTGAAAAGGCTCCGAAAGGCCGCTCGTCTAGCTGTCAGCGTGACTGTGCTGCGCCTACCGAGCAGGCCTGGTATTTTTTCTCTATTTTCGCACAATATTGTTATGGACACCTGCAGGGGTGGCGGTGGCGGCGGCGGACAACAACGACTGCACGTGACCTGAAAACTGATCTCATAACAGCTTTCACTGTAAAACATTCTTTTAAATTTCTTGGGACGCCATAGGGACAATAAGGCAGGCTTACCACCACCAGAATGGCCTTACGAAATATAATTGTATTCATTCCTTTTTTTTCTACATATCATCGATATTACGTATGATCAACAGCATAGCTCAATAAGAATACGTTTGTCTACTCAATGTGTGCAAGGATAGCCTTATTCTAAATGGCACTTTTGACATGCCAAATTTTGTAACTTTCATTGAACTTGCTTTAAGATAATTATCTGATTTCTCCCAGAACTGTCGTCGAGCATTGCCTTCTTTTTCAGAAAGACAAGTGTCGGGAGTCGCAAGTTGTAATTGAACCATAATGTGCATCTTTTTCACAAAAATACGCTCTATGAATATTGTAAAGCCCACACAAAAGCACCTAGGTAGTATTCATCGTTCCACGAGGAGTTGAAACCAGCTTGTTATAAAATTATTTGGCCCGAAAATATGAGAAAAACACAACTCTCCTCTTCCCACCTTTATTCTCCTCTGCCAATTTCACAGCATTCACTAGGACGTGCACCATTTAGGATTAGAGAAATTGCGTATTTTTCTCTATCCCTCCTGCCACCACTCGCGCCATCTCAGTGTGATGACCTAAGGGGGTCGGCAACACTCATTTTTAAGACTGATTGCAGTTACATTCTGGAGGTTTGTTGAACCAAAAATTAGGTTGCACCCTATCAATATCCGAAAGGTCACTTTCACTTGGTAACGTAAATAATGGTTTCGAGCTCTACACGACACCAAATTTCTAGGTTAAATATTGTTCATATAGGCGTCAATATTGAAAATATGCATTTAGAGGCACTTACTGTAATTGTTGCATGAACGCCAACAAAAGGCACACAAAGGCACTCTAAAAACACTATAAAAGCCCTTTCTAACCTCAAATTTGTGCTCGTATGTCAAAATGGCGTGAAAGAAACACAACGAACAGCACAGGCATTTGCCTAAAATCCGGTCTCGAGTGGTAACGACGAGAGAGACAGCTAAGGTTGTTTAGAGATGAGCAAACTCTTCCGGGTGTTTTCGTGTTTTAGGTTCAATGATAATTTTTGTTTTTAGTTACTCCATGGACTTGTAGCCTAATATACCGTAAGTCGCCAGCGTAACGTCACACCAAGCAGATAAGTGAGAGCCTTCGGAAAAAGAGTTTCCGAGTACAATAATATACCGAATACCTGCACAAACGCCGACCAGAAGCAATGTAACTGACACTAAATTATGCATCAGTGATCTCGAATTACATATTCAATATTTTGGTTAAAGTAAAGTCTGTCTACTCAGTGAAAAATATGTAAATTTTTTTCCAGTATTTGTTTTTCCATCCAGCCGTGTTATTTCTATAACAAATTTGGTGCCAGCAATAGATATCCAACTTCTGGTTTTCTGATGCAAAAGCCTAGCTTTTTACATGCTTGGGTTGCATGAATCAGAAGTAACGTACTATCATGAGGCACGCTACTCTCTGTCACACAGGAATAATTTATACCCTCCGTAATTACTTAACGTCAACTAAAAACAGCCACATGGTGATTATTTTTCTTTCTCCCCCCTCTTTTATGTGGTAGCAGGGGTATTCGAATGTGCCCTCGAGTCATCAAAGCTTTTGCTCATGTCGATTTTTTATAAATGCATCTCAATTAGAATATTCAAATTGTGCTTTACTTCTTGTACTAATACTTTGAAGTCGGAATAACTGATCGTTCAATTAGGGGACTGAGCAAAAAAAGTATCTTGTGTCTTTTTTTTTCAAAGTTTTACATAATTGAATAGTACTGGATGAGCAATTCCGTCAAGGTCGACACCTTGATTAGTTTTCAAGAAGAAACATTAAACTTAAAACCATTTATTATGAAGTGACATTACTTGAAGTTTATTCTTATTTGGCCAGAAAGAAAGCATTTTTACTATTTCTTAATTTAAAACCAGCCATCACTCTCAACGCAAAAATACAGAAACAGAACGGTGGAGTTGTGTTTATTATTCGCTCTAATCGTCAGGACAGAATTGAATAAACGCAATGATTTTATCTACCTAAATTACAGGAGGATGCGCTCCATATGACGGAAAAGGACGTGGAAGGCTTGGAGGCACTCCTGGATACAATCGCAGTTGTAACTTTTCCGGCTGACGGTCTTCTTATTCACCAATTTCATCCTAACCACGCATACAATAAATGTCTTCGAGCTCGCTTGTGAATGGTATTGACACGGGCATGGAATGAGATTGAGCTATGCCATTGTGTATATCAGTTATTGGGATATTGAAGAGACGACAATAAAGTAAAAAAATGAGGTCGTGTTGCTGGTGATCTGTCCGACTCAACGTCCGGTGCTCCTGTAGACCGAACTTGTGTATTGTTCATAAATCACGTGGCATTATAAGTTACGTACACTAAACACAGCATTAAAAAGAAACACGTTTTCCATTTAGAGAAACGTTCATTTTTTCTTTGTTAAACAAATTTAACAACGCATCAATATTACACCATACGTAGGAATATTTGTTTAAAACTTTTATGCATCTTTAAATGAGTTGGCAATTCAACTGAGAATTTTAGGCAGTGGTCGTTAGAAATGGTAATGAATTTTTTTAATTACGTTAGCACTTTCAGTCCTTTCGGTTCTGTTCACTTTTCTATTTTTACGAAGGCGCATTGCATTTGCTCTAGTGGCCACACCAGAATGAAACTTTGTTAATGTCCACCTTCTGTTAATAACAATCTGGTGATAGCTATGCTAAAGTCATAACGAATCCTGATTGACATTAAAGTGTACCACCCTCTTCTAGTTTCTCGTGGCTATTGTTACATAAGGAAGTATGTTTCTGGTAATGTTTGGCTACAAATCTTCGCTGATATAGACAGTGCTTGCACTGTGTCCTTCTCCTCTGGTGTCTTCGTCTTGTTCGCGCTGATGTGTCGAAGATGGTAGGAAGAAGTATCACGCTGCAACACTGTCGACATCACTCTACTCTTTTTTTTTATTTATTTATACTGTCAACCCTCACTTGAAGGTCATTACAGAGAGGGAAGCATAGGATATGGAAAGTAAACACAGACATTGATATTTTCAGCAACTTTGAACAATAACACAATAGCATGTTCATTGCTCGGCAAAGTAAACATCAAGAGCACATTGAAATTTTTTAACGTCAGAATTTTCAACAATATGTCGCGGCAATTTGTTCCAGGCTTCTATAACATCAGGGAAAAAAGATTTGCGAAAGACGTCCGTGCGAGCACCGAAGGGGCGAACCGCCGCGTCATGATTGATCCGGCTGCTGAGCTTATGCGGGGGGTGTACGTAAATTGTTCTATCTATTTTTATTTGACCATGCAATACCTGAAAAAATACTTTTAGGCGCTGCTTTTGTCGTCTAATTTCTAGAGATTTCAAACCACTTAGTTTTAGCATCTCGGTAACCGAATCAGTCCTTTTATACTTCGAACATATAAATCGCGCGGAAAGTCTCTGAATTCGTTCCAGTTTACCTATTAAATCCTTTTGGTGGGGGCTCCAGGCAGCACAAGCATATTCTAAAACAGGGCGCACAAATGTTTTATATGCAAGCAGCTTGACGTCTTTCGTAGCATTCGGTAATTTAGCACGCAAGAAACGCAGTTTTCTGTAAGAGGCACAGCATACATTCTCGACATGTGCACGCCATTTCAAATCATTTGTAATATGCACTCCCAAATATTTAAATGCACACACCTGCGGTAAATAATTAGGTCCAATGCTGTACGTAAAGGGTAAAACGTGTTTCTTGGTAGTTATATGCGTATATGTTGTCTTAGAATAATTTATTTTCATCTCCCATTTATCCCACCATGTTTGAAAATCATCAATACAATCATTAATTACAATTTGGTCATTCGCACACGTCACTGGGGCATAGATTAAACAATCATCAGCAAACAATTTAATTTTTACAGGAGGGTTAACAATGTCAACAACATCATTTATATACACCAAGAACAGCAATGGGCCCAACACGGAGCCTTGGGGCACACCGGAATAAACATCAAGTGATTCAGACTCAAACCCATCAATTCGTACCAACTGCTTGCGGTTCGTTAAGTATGCCTCAATCCACTTCAGGATATTTTCGTTTACGCCTGTTCATTTGAGCTTGAAGAGCAATTTATGGTGGGAGACCTTATCGAAGGCTTTTGCAAAGTCTATGCATATCACGTCGACTTGTTCTCTGTTATCTACGGCAGCGGCAAAATCGTGGAGAGTTTCAATCAGTTGGGATAACGTGGAAAGCCCTTGCCTAAACCCATGCTGTTGCCTACATATCAGCCCATTTGTCTCCAAGAAAATAGACATCTGTTTGGCAATGACGTGTTCAAAAACCTTACAGCAAACACACGTCAGAGACTCTGGCCTGTAGTTGGTAAAAAGCATCCTGTCGCCACTTTTAAATACCGGTTTCACAATGGCGCTCAGCCAGTCTTTTGGAAGCGAATGTGTCAAGAGTGATTTTTCGAAGATAATGACTAAGTAAAACGACATCCACTCCGCATACCGCCTCAAAAACACAGTTGGTATTCCATCCGATCCATTAGCCTTCTTTTCGTTCAAATTAAGTAGCTGCTGAAACACGCCCGCTTGATCAAATGAAACTGGATCCATGGCGCATGTGCAAGTATCGGCCATTTTCTTATCTTCATCCGTGAATGCCATCTTTGTAAATACAGATTGGAAAAAGCGATTGAAACCATTAGCTATATCTTGTTTCTGGGTTACAACATCAGAGCCAACCGCGATATGTTCAATCGCCTCTTGCCGATCGCTCAAGTATAGCCAAAATTTTCTAGGCGAAGTGCGCAAGAACCCAGAAAGCGTTTCATTGAAGAACCTTTTTTTGGACTTGGAGATTTGGATTTTCAACGCTGCTCGTAGTTGGTAAATCTGCTTAGAGTGGCCTTGTCTTTTGCGTAATCTCTTTATTTTGCGTTTAGTGTGGATAACATCTCTAGTGATCCAGGGGTTAGTCTTCCTTGTTTTTTTTCAATCGAATGGGAACAAACCTTTCTATACAGCTGTTAATTATTGATTTCAATTTCTGCCACAAACAATCAACTGGTTCGCTATCAGAGGCTTGCTTGAAATCATCGAAAGCAGTTTCCAAAAAGTCTAATATTGACGTGTCATCTGCCCGGCCGTAGTCACTAACAGGCACCCGAACGAAGGGTCGTTTTCCAGGTTTTGTACCACATAGAATCTCAACCGAAATCAGTTTGTGGTCAGATATGCCGTCTTCGACCGTAACACTGAAGTCCTCCATAGTGCTGAAAGGAATACCAGGTCCAGCAGTGACTGAGAACCTGATGTTACTCTAGTGTCTTGTTGAACAATTTGGGTTAGGTTATGGCTGATCATTATTTCAAATAACTTTTCACTGCTAGTAGCATCGTTATTACCGGCCGATAAAGAAATCCAGTCTATATTTGGTAGGTTAAAGTCTCCGGCGAGGACTAATTTTGTTGTCTTGTTTACATTTGAGTTCAAAAACGTCTGAAGGTCTTCCAGGAACTCGGGCGAAGTTGCAGGTGGTCTGTATACGGCTCCGATAAGGTAATTGGTGTTCGCGTACGTAAATTTACACCATACAGATTCCGATAAATTGCAATTAATTGGAACTGCTGAGATACATTTTTGATGACAATTGCAACGCCCCCACCACGGGAATTTCTGTCCCAGCGAAACACTCTGTACCCAGGAGGAACAACCGCATCATTCGGAATATCGTTGTTTAGCCAAGTGTCTGTTACGATCACCACAGGGGGAGATCTCGACAGCAATAAATGTTCGAGTTCGGTTACCTTATTAACAAGACTACGAGCATTGAACAGGAGAAGCACTAGCTACGCATGTGACGGTGCAGCCACTGCCCCTCCCACCGGGGCGCCGCCAACGCTGTCAGAGTTGCGCGTTTCTGCTGGCGATCCTTTAGCATACCGCTCCTTACGACATGGTTGGCGTTCATCTCGGTTGTAGTCCCAAGTAAATAAGCTTTCGCCTACCTTCAATTTGTCATAAACTAGCGATACCTTCTTTCCGCTGCCCCTGTCCGCAGCTGCGCTGTCCCACAACTTTTTCCGCACCGCGATCGTCTCCTTCGAATAATCATTGCTCACGCTAATAGAAGTTCCTTTTAGTTTGCTGCAGTTTCGGAGTATAGTATCTTTTTCTTTGAAATTGTAGAACCTCATTATGACTAGTCTAATATGCCCCGGCCGTTGCTTGCCCAATCTATGAATTCTTTCTATTGTTTTAACATGGACGTTCAGTTTTTTGCCAAATATATTGTCGACTACAGAAACTTTCAGGTCTGACTCCGATTTCGAGCTGCCTTCCTTTACGCCAAAAACCAAGAGGTTATTGCGTCTACTTCTGTTTTCGAGTTCACTTAGCCTTTCTGCCTGTGTTTTTACAGTATGTTCCAGAACTTCAATTTTTGCGTTCAGTTCTTGAACTGAAGCAACTAAGCCAGCCAATCCATCGGTATTTGTATCTGGGCTAATTGATCATGAATGCCAGTCAACCGACGGTCAAATGCTGCCTGATTTTCCAAAATAGTCTGTAGCTGCTGGGCCGCAGTAGGGCCGGGGTTTTCTTCGACATCCCCCGCCATCAACAACCGCAGCAACACAGACCAGCAATCAACAAGAATCAAGGAACATCTACGAGGGCACGGCAGGACAATCAAAAATCTATTATCACTACGGTAAGTGACAACAGTAGTTTGAAAACCAACTTGGAAGACGAACGGCGGCAGTTTAGGCATTTCGTTCGCATGGACGTTGCCGTGCCCTCTGAGGAGTTGCCTGATGTGCTGCTCTTTAAGTAGCTGCGCCGCCGGTGACGTCACTGAGGCCGGTGCTCCGTTGATCCACGGCGCATCTTCCAAAACCAGGTTGAGATGAGGAAGCAGGAAAGGCGTCCCATCAGATCCGCTTGTCGCGATCGCTGTCAAAATCTACGGCACAACCTGGAAGACGAACGGCGGCAGTTTAGGCATTTCGTTCGCATGGACGTTGCCGTGCCCTCTCTGTTTGCAAGTAATAAAAGTTCATAGAAGTTGGCACGTATAATCGATCAATCATTATCGCAGAGAGAACCTGCCAAAACAATGTTAGGACGGTGAACTTAAACCATTGGTAGTAAGGCAGCATGCTCGCACCTATTGGGGAGACATAGTTTTAAAACGATAGTTTGGATTGTCATGAAAGCTAAATCACATTCACTAACTTGTTTTGATTTTAGCTAAAAGTCATGAAAACGATATTCTTTTTCGAGCAATTGCTTCAGAATAAGGCGCCTGGTGATTCGCTGTATCGAGTTTCAGACGAACCACGTATACTTGTTATTATCCTTGACCTTGAAAACCACGAGTAAGATTCTCTCCGAAGCATTCCAAACATTCTGATTCATGTCGTAATCACTCCTCATGAAGTCGTGTGATAACAAAATAAGAACCAGCTCTGACGTGAGGATGCACGTAGTTTATATTAGGTTGTTCACACGTTGCAAATGTCGCTGCCGTTATGTCTAAACAAGTTTGGTATGCTAAGCCCGACTGTTGCAGAAACTGATGGGAAAGAAATGTGTCGTAGTTATTTCTTACATTCATCACGTATCTCACAGGCTAAACAGAGTGGGAAGTATATACGTATTTATTGTTATTTTTGTGGCTGCCAATGAGCCCATTACATTTCTGCGCCTGTGCAGGGCAAAAAATTATGAGCGGGCAATGTTTAGGTAGTGGATTTAATTATTCTTTTCCTAAGCACCAACAAACACCGGGAGATAAGAGTGCTGAATCTCGAGGCAAAGAAATTTTAGCAGCAGTGAATGCTACAGACTTATGTGTGGTGAATGATGGCAAACAAACATTTTTTTTCAGCCACCAGATTTATGCAGTGTGAAAAGACCTTGTATTACACTCCACGGACCTTCTGCTATCATCAGCAACGGCCCCAAACTGATTGGTCAGCAACCATAGCCCTATATTCACTAATATCATCGGTCTTGGGACCACTGGTCGATATTTCTGCAATGTGACTCCCTGAGACTCGTGCGGTATAGCGCTGGATGAATCCTCTGGTGAGATGCTTGCAGATATGTTGAGCTGTTTGCAGATACTTAGTAAGTGAGCGGCTGTAGCGGTGCTGAAATTGCCCGATCATTTCCTGCTCCTCACTGGAAGTTAGAGAAGCCGGGCGCAGCAAGTAGAAGAGTGGAGCGGAACCTCATGAAGTAAAAAGAAAACCCATCGGCGAAAACTGAATATAACCGGATAAATGCTGCCATGCCTCACCACACGCAAAAGTAAATACGAAGGATTTAACGGGCTGCATTCTGTGAAAGCTTATCGCCATGTACACCATGGACAAGAATATGAAGAGTCATGAATAGCCTTTCTGGAAGAATCCACTCTCGCAGACCATTCGGAGCACTCGCTTTGCAACGAGGAAATGATTTGGAGACCCTTGCAGAAGATTTCGCAGAAGAATACACATATGGCAGATCAGCAGGAGTGGTGATACCTCTGCCACCTCAATTATTCCATGAATTGGATACGCCGTTCAAATTTCCAGAGCTGGATATGGCGCTTAGCAAATTAAGACGCTGTGCTGTGGGTCCCAATATGATCATCGATCAGATACTGACAAATCTTCCGTATAGTCGAAGGCGCACCCTCTTGGACGTATTTATTCATGTAAGGAGCACAGGCGAGATACCATTTGTATAGGAGACAGCATGGTTGGTGTTGAGGGACCGAAAATATCCTGTGAGCATCATCTCATATCGACCGGTATATCGCTAGCATCATGCGTACCTAAGTTGATGGAGAGACTCGTATGCATGAGACGAACTTGGTACCTTTAGCAAGTAGGATGATGGCCTGCGTGTATGACAGGATTTCGCCCACGGCTGAGCGCCCAGGACAGTGTTTTAGACCGGCTGAGCCACATCGAACACCACCGTGTCAGCGGCCTCTCGACACTCATCGTCTTCATGAACGTTGCCAAAGCATATGGTTGTGCGCTTAACACAAGCATCGTCAACGGACTTCAAGCCATGGGTGTTTCGGAAAATGCTCTTCGTTCCGTACATGAATTCATAGGAGACGGGCCTGTCCGCGTTAAGCTTGAAAATGTCACAAGCGAACAGTGAAGCGTTTCCCTCGGCGCTCTTCAAGGAAGGGTTCTATCTCCTTTGCTTTTAACGCTGCCAGGGCCAGTCTTTCGGACACTCTGAAAGCAGCCCTGAAAGCAGGTGAAATATTCATCTTTGCCGATGATACCCGTATATAGATATCAGGGTACCAATACAAACGTCAGGCCTGGATAGCACAAAAGCCATTTCAATTTTTAACGCTATCGCGTTAGAGAGCTCATGTTGCAGAAATCTCGCCGTCGGTGTCAGCCCGGATGGTTGTGAGCGCAAAATCGTCTAGGCGTCTGTGACCAAAAAACTAAGTTACCGAGATCACCGCGGGAGGCCGCTACATGTCCACGCGTGCACACGCGATCACACGGAAAAAGCCGCGCATTCGAAGAAATAATGAGTGCTCATTGTTAAGAGGCGCTGTAGTTTTTTTGCCCTTGCCGCCCCTCTCTGCTTAGCTTCCAGCACTTTCATCGAGACGAGAGAAGAGAGAATTCAATTCCAGCATTCTACAAGTTTTTGTAACCAATTGCACTGGACAGATTCTTAAAGTTTTTGCAGCGCTGAACTTGTGAGGAAATACGCTATTCCTGTGAAATCATTCCATGGTTACTTGAGAAGGTGTTTCAGGGCCCCTTTAACGCATTTCGTTCGACAAGTGACACATTGAAAACGAGTCCATTCGGCGATTTGTAGGCACACTTGGGAACACTCAAATTACGAAGAAAAATGTCGGGATAGTGCAATCATTGCCGCTAAAAACACACAGGAACTTTTAAACAGCTATAAAAATGGACAATTATGTTCATCTAGTGGAAAACATTGTATGCCTTTCCAGAGGCGTTCATAGAGCAAACAGCAAACGCTAGATAATGTGCTGCTATCTGTGAGGCATTGTGAGACTCTTTATGGCCTCCGAGATGGCGAGCGCGCGGCGTGTATCTTGGAGGCCATGCGATTCTTGCTTTAGATCAAAAACCTGTATGCACCATTCGCATGCTCGCGCTGGTACAATCTACTGTTTGCGTGTGTGCGTGCGTGCATTTGTGTGTGTGTGTGCGTGCGTTTTTGTGTGTGTGTGCGTGTGTGTGTGTGTGTGTGTGTGTGTGTGTGTGTCACACACAAAAATTGGAACTACTCACAAGAAATGTATACCAGCTAAGTTTTTCCGCCAAGCTCTCTATTGGATGCTTTCCAAGCTCTCTATTGGACGCTCTCTATTGCCAAGCTCTCTATTGGATGATGGATGCTTCGCTCCTCACGTTATCGTTGACTGCGTGGATACGCTTTGAATTTTTATACATACGTGTGTGTGTGTGTGTGTGTGTGTGTGTGTGTGTGTGTGTGTGTGTGTGTGTGTGTGTGTGTGTGTGTGTGTGTGTGTGTGTGTGTGTGTGTGTGTGTGTGTGTGTGTGTGTGTGTGTGTGTGTGTGTGTGTGTGTGTGTGTGTGTGTGTGACATAAATATTATCAAGTATGCACTTAGCGGTTTAAGGGCGTACTAGGGGCCGGACCTGGCTATCGCATTCAATTCTTAATGGCGAAGCTTAAGGGTCCCCCTATTTTTAACGCCATTTGTTGACACTTGGTCTGTCTCTATCAGCGAAGGAATCTGCCTTCATGCTCTCCCCGGAAGGTGCAGCACCTTCATTGCTTTACTAATTGTTTTCGATGGCCATGGGCCTAGTATTTTATTCAACGCAAATTCCAGCTCGGAATCTAACTTGTGGAGTTCCTGTTCGAGTCTCCTTCGGTGTGTGTCGTGTTTCGAACAGTCCATCAAGAGGTGATAGGGGTCCTCGCTTTCGTGACTGCATGAACGTGCTGACAATGTTGCACGCTGAATACGAAGTAGGAAGTGCTTTGTGTAAGCAGTTCCAAGTCTCAGGTGGTGTATGACTGTGTCGATACGCCTTGGAAGGTCACGGTGTAATTGGCATTCACGGTAAGGGGCAACAGCATATAGGATCGATTCTTTTTCTTTGTCTTTGAACCAGGTAGACAAGCATAGTTCACCTTTCGTTGTTTTTCAAAGTCTGATTGATTTGTGGGGTTCAACGTCCCAAAACCACCATATGAATATGAGAGACGCCGTAGTGGAGGGCTTCGGAAATTTTGACCACCTGGGGTTCTTTAACGTGCACCCAAATCTGAGCACACGGGCCTACAACATTCCTGCCTCCATCGGAAATGCAGCCGCCGCAGCCGGGACTTGAACCCGCCACCTCTGGGTCAGCAGCCGAGTACCTTAGCCACTAGACCACCGCTGTGGGGTGTTCTTCAAATTCTATTTATATCATATTGAAATATAGGAATGATGCACGATTGTGTAGAATGATGAGCGGTTTTTGCCAACTCATCTGACATTTCATTTTCCTTTATTCTGCAGTGACTGGGAACCCACTGAAATGCCACTCGATGACTCGACTTCTTACCATCCGAAAGGTCTTTTAGTTCAGCGTATACTATACACACATCAAAGTGTCTTGAGGTGGCATTTTCCACACATGCGAGTGCCGCCAGAGAGTCTGTAATTGTCACTCATTTTCTTTGTGCCTTTGAAAGTTTAATAAAGCTCATGGCTAGAGAAATCGCTACGAGCTCCGACGCTGTTTGAGAGGAGAGATGGCCCAACTGACATGCATATTCTTCGCGCTTCCAGAATTATAAATGTTGATGTCACAGTTTCTTTGGCGACAGAGCCGTCAGTGTTCACGTTAATGTAGCCTTGGTACCTGTCAAACAGATGATGTGATGTCATCTGCTGTGCGGCAACGATTGGCACCTCATGTTTGCTGCGAAGCCCTTCTATTGATGTTTCAACAGTTTGTTGCTCAATCAGCCATGGCGAGTAGATTTGGTCCAGTGGCCGATGTGTCGACACAGGAAGCCGGGAAATGTACTTTTCACACACATGGTGTATTTGCGCTCCAGCACGGTTCACCATGTTTGATATGAGCGAATGTGAAGGGTTTTGTATGACTAGACGAAAGAGGTGCTGAATCAGTCTCAACATTTCTAATACCAAAAAGTTAGGTCCCTTCCCTCTGCCAGTTTTAGAGGACTCGATGTTGCCTGTGGAACCCCCAGACATATGCGTAAGCTTCGTGTTTGTAACAGCTGAAGTCGGTGTACGGACGTCTGAGAGAAGTTGTGGAGAACTGGCGTGGAGTAGGAAATTTCCTGTAGGATTGGTCAGCAATGTAGGTGGAGTATAGGCGCTCATGTACCACCCCATTTTGTTCCCGCCATGCGACGTATAGCATTTATGGTTCAGTTCACTCGATTTTCTAGATCAGCAATATGCTGACTCCACCTGAGTTGGCTGTCTAATGTAACATCAAGGAAGAGACGATTTAGTGCGATTTCGATTCTCTGGCCATCCACAAAAAGTTTCAAGTATTTCACTGCCTTTCTCGCGAAAGGCGAAACTGCCAATTTGGCGGGAAAAATCTGCATGCCTCGCTCTTTGAGCTAGTCACTAATTGCGGTTAGTCTTTTCTAAAGCCAATGTTTCATCAATTCCAGTGATTTGTGTGACGCTCATATGCATATGCTGTCTGCATAAATAGACATGTTCAAGGCTTTGGGCAGCTCTTCTAGAAGACCTGCCGTTTCAGCATTCAGAAGAAGCGGACTTAAAACGCTTCTTTGGGGTACACCTCTGCTCATGTTGAAGGAATTGCTGTTTCCGTTATTGGTAGAAACGTACATTTGCCTGTTACGCAGGAAGTGTGCGATCCATTGAAGGATGCAACCATGAATCCCTATTGAGGGAAGCCCGTACAGCACAGAAAGGTGCCTAACAGAGTCGAACACCTTTCTTATATCTATTAAAGCCACAACAGCCATGTTTCCACAGCTCGTCTCATGTTCTACAAGTGTAACGAGGTTGAAGACGCATTTCATAATGTATCACCATCGCCTGAAGCCAGCCATCTGTTCTGGAAGCGAGTTGTTAGCTTCAATCCACAACTGTAACTTTCAGTCAACGATTTTTTCTATGACTGTAGATACACAGCTAGTGAGGCTGACTGGTCAAAATGAGTCAAGCGAAAGCGGTGATTTGCCGGGCTTTAGTACTCGTACGATTTTCGTGACCTTCCGAAACATAGAAACGTGTGCCTTAGTCCACGTGTCGTTATATATCCGCAAAAAAACTGGCACGCCATTGGGGCCTGGATGTTTCAGAACACTGTACGACACGCCATCGAAACCTGTCGCTGTTCTTACACGGGTTAGTGATAGAGCGGTATGCAACTAATGGAGAATACGTGTTATCCAGTTGAGCATGTGATAAAGCGGATGCATCTTGTATTTGCTGCTCTGCAGAGTTGGGCAGTGCAGTAGTGTTGTGAACCCATTTCCCAGTTCCAGTCAGAATTGTAAAAAAACTTATTAGCAACAACCCGTTCCGATAATTCAAGAGATATGGACATGCTCTGAATGGGCTTTGCTTTGATACTGGATGATTTAAAGCATTGATTGTTTGCCAGATTTATGGAAGTGGAGTAAATAGGGTCAATGAATTGCAGAAATTGCGAAATTTTTCTCCACCTAACTTTTGCATGTGTCGGGTAGATTGGACGTGTGTTGCCTGATTCTCATTTTACTTTTTAGCCTTCCTAAGCGGTGATTGTGACGTTCTGCTTGTCTTCTAATTGCTTCTAGGCGCTCATAGTCTCCATCTACGCTGGAGTGGCCTTCTGGGACGGCTGTAAACCTTGTCGCATGAGAAAACGTACACCATGGTCACGAAATAGTTTCCTGCCAGTTACTTGTTTTCGGAAAATACACGTTTTTTTTTATTGTAGAAAACCACAGCCATACTTTCTTACTGAAGAAAAAAGATGACAACTATGTCATCTCGATTGTTTTCATTCTGTGAATAAACACCGCTCACCGTCATTCTAAATGCAGCCACCACCCGTGAGAAAGTGTTTCGGACCCGGCGTCTTACAGAAAAGGTTGATGTGAATACCCTGTAAGCAAACAGGATCTTTCCCCTTTTGGGGCAGCCAACGAATCTTGAAATCGCCACTTCTCTGCATTACACTGAAAAAGCTTGAAGTATTCTCAAGAGGTGCGTATCAAGATGTAGCAAAGCATTGACATCCGTAACTACAATCTTCGATCTAGCCACAATGAATGCCAATTCACATGTCATGCGTTGGTCCGGAAGCAGATACTTCCATACACTTCGATTTTCAGTTCCCCTGCTCTTTTCTACGACACTTCTAGGGCCGTTGAGTATATTTAGCACGACCCTTTCACGTTTATGACGCATCGCTACCTGTCACCTTCGCTAAATTAGAATGGCCAACGCGTCACTTTTTATTTGTTCATCGTTCTGTTTCCTGCTGCTTCAATGACTGTTAACTATCTAGTTGCACTGAATACCATTTTAACAAGTTATAATTTTACCTCCTGTGACCATACTTTTTAGATCCTAAGCTGAATATGGCGTGACTTGTGCGGCCCTCGTTGTAGTTCGTAACTACCGCTGGCACATAACCGAAAGAGTGGTCCTTAGAATGTCTGCTGGATGGCGGCACTTTTATGTGATGAATACATGATGTAAAGATGTGAGAAGGCTGTACTTTGAGCATTCACTAGATAGACAGATGAACGGACGGACATAGAAATGGCCCGAGAGACTGATGAACGGACAGACAGGCAGAGAGGCAGACGCACGGATGGACGGACAGACAGACAGACAGACGAACGCAGGGACAGATGAAGGAACGGACGAACGGATGGACGCATGAATGAACGCATGGATGGACGGATGCATCAAGGGTCACATAGATGGACGGACATACGAACGGACGCATGGACGGACGCAAGCAAGAATGAATAGATGTATGGAAGCACAGACGGACTGACGAACGCTTCGACCCACCAATCTTCATTCACTCCGTGGATATGTTGTGATTCTTTTTCACAAATTGTTTTAAGGCACCTTCGATTTCTAAACACCAGCTATACTTTTCTGAATAGTAATGTGCATCCCATAAATACATATCCATAAACTTCCATAAAAAATTGATACACCACGGTAAGATTATGCTATCGGTAAAATGTTTCAGACTTCATATTTCTACTATAATGAACACAGTACTACACAAGTATTCAGAAATTGCTACAGATTTGTGGCTCTATAAACACTTCTATATTTCCTTCTATCACATAATCCTCTAACATTTTACTCTTTCTGCTTCGCTCCCATTCAGTTTATTGATTCAATATACAACATCTTTCGGCCAGTGTAATATTGTTTACGTAAACAATTTCTTAAATGATGATGTTCTTGAACTGAAGCATTCCAAGGTGGAAGTACTTGAAGAGCGCTGGTGATATGACCACGACTTGTGCAGTTTTTGTGGTGATACAAACTCTTTTGAGGTGCCGGCCAAGGCTCTAATAGTGTAATGTCCATGAGCCTATGAGTATCGTGGGTCTGAAATGTACGGTTTTTGTGAAGTATTTTAAACCCATGGTGTTTGATTTGCTAATGCGGGTTTGAACAACAGTTACCCGCGCTACCTAACTGCTGTACCAAATTGCTGAACCCTTGGTGCGAAGCAACTGCAAACAGAGAGTGCTTCCTATGCACACTGATTACTTTCATCATGAGAAAATCAAAGTTTCCTGTGAGAAAACCTATGGTAATGTCTATGTGCTTGATTCTGCCCTGTCCCACACACACACATACAAACACACACAAAATAAGAACACTTCTTTCAAAGACTCTAACTGCAGTCTCTCGCGCGAACTCAATCAATTTAGTTCCATGCAAGCCAACTTTTGTCCTGTTCCGTGGAAGTCTACCATATGATGTTCACCCCACAATCACCATTTGTGCTAACACTGTGGTGAAGTAAGACACATGTACCACGACTCTTACTATCGACAAATACGCCTGTGTGGATTCCCCACTGACGACTGTTTACAAGGCTATGGTGAGCGCCAACAGGAACTTGAAAAATGCTTCGAAAGCAGTCATCACGCTCCTGCCGCGCTGCGATGACAGACAAGGTCACCGTCACCCCATCCGTCCGTGTCAACACACCGCTCCCCCCCCAGACTTTGGGTTTCCTGGTGTCACTGTCATAAGCTCACGTCGGGAAACCTGAAAACGGTGACTTCCGAAGGTGGGGCTGCAACCACGAGAACCGACAAATACCCTCATTCGATGCCATCTTCATCTGAAACTGCAATGGCGTCAACAGAACGTTCGCTGCCATCAGCGCTTCCGTCGGCTGTTATGCGGTGACTACACTTGCCATTACAGGAGCTGAATACTTGGTGATGAGTGCTGCATTAGCCACCCAGCTACGCGAGTTTCTGACAAGGTGAGATAGCCCACAACCAATCACCACTGGAGAACACCTCGTTTCACCTATAGGAAGGTGAACCGCCAGGCTTGAGATTTGTGTGTCGGCTTTTTTGGCATCATTACTGGTACTCCCGAAGTGTTCTCGGCCGGTAATTTTATGCATGAAGTTTGTTCAAGAGCATTAAACATTAATTATTCTGCGAGATTCGTTCGTCCCTTTCGCGAACTTCGCTTCTACAGGTTCGGACATCAAGAACTAACGGCATGGCCTTACGTGTAGTTGATGATTGCGTCAAGTTGCCACCTCGCAGTAGTATCTTCGTCCTTGTTTAGTGTCCACAGGGACAGTCAAATACGGGCGTCACTGAAGGTAACATCAAGTTACTGCTTGATCGGGAAGGCACTATCGCTCGAAGTATCATTCAGCTCTGAAATGGCCCGACTACTCTTTGAGTTACGAACTTCAGTGGCCGAAACTGGAATTTTACGAAACCCACCACCGCAGCATTCTTGAATGCACTGAATGAGTTCGACGCCTTCAGTTTGATCACGATGATCTCGACTGGAAACAGCTGCGATATTGATGTGATTAATCAGCTCAACGTCCATTGTCACTTAGAACAGCCTAAGCGGGCAAGGCTAATCAGTCTCTTTATATCCTTTAGCGACTTTTTTGCCATAACGTTGAAAGTGTGACAGACCCCTCTTGGGAAGCACAGAATCTTCACTGAGCCGAATTTCCAAGCCTTGCGCCAACATGCTTACCGCGTACCGCAGAAAGAACAGATTGGCATTCGTCACCAAGGGAAACAGATGCTTGACGACGATGTAAGTCAACCATTGACCATTCACTGGGCGTCAAGATGTGGCTATCTCTGTAAATACCGAGCGCACCATGTTCAAAGCAGCCAATGGCTGATTTATGGGCTTTCTAGGACTGATTTTTGAGCATCTTCCGTCATTTGTCGATAGAAGAGAAAGCAATTTTCAGCTGATTTCAATTATTTATTCTGAATTCCAAGCCACATGCTGCACTATATTATCTGTCTCGCGTGTTGTAGGGAGCCTTTACTACTTGTAGGCCGCGTTTTCTGACTATGCTCAAAAAGTGTTCCAGGGCCCGTTTATGTTACATTGGGGTTAAGGTACTACATGTAAAATGATTAGTTTTCTCTGACACGGCATATATTGCCGCAGGTAACTAGAGTACAAGTATGCCGTATCGCTCCACTCACTAACAAATACCGCTTATTTGAGGTAAAACAAGCCCTAATATAGCTGTGTTGTTTAAAAGTCAAGATGGTTCACTATGATTGGATGTAGACTACGGCAAACCAAACAAGATAACGAAATGAGACACATTCTCTTATTCGCATCAAAGACCCCGTGCATCACCTGCACCATGTCCGTTGCTTCTCTTCCATAGATCTCCATAGCAGATATGACCAGATTGAACTAGATGAGCGGTACCAAAAAAATAGTGTTTATAACACATGGCGGTCTCCATGAATTTGTAGTGGTCTCTTTTGGCCTGTTCTTTGCTTCATTCACATTACAACGAATGATGAACACAGTTATGTGACTTCAAGTGGAACTCGTGTTTAGGGTATTTAGACCAGGTAGTAGTTTTCTACGACATTTAAACCGCACATTAGGCAATTTTGGGGGGTCTTCTCTTCTATCGTTGGTCGAAATTTCCGGAGCCTTCCACCACGGCGTCTCTCATAATCATATGGTGGTTTTGGGACGTTAAACCACACATATATATTGCAACGAAGATGCACGAACGCACAGGGCCGGGAAGAAAAAGAAGAGTAGGGGAGCCGGCGCTTGGACTGTGTGGTTGGGTGAACCGGACTAGGCCAGTCTCAGAAGTACGCTGCTCTTTCCCAACCCCAGTTCACCTCATCTGTAAATAAACACAATCACTCATAACAATTTCGTGGAAGGTGCCGGGTACATCGATCTGAACGACCAAGCTCTACCAATTTTACGATGAAACAGACACTTGACAGGCTTGCCAACGCAGCTACCAGACATTGACGACGTGGGAGCAGGCCATAACAACCTCGCCGCCAATGAGCGACACGCTCATCCACCAGACAAGCTGGCTGCGGCACGCCGGAACGTCAACCAATCCTCAAAATCGTCATCCGGGGCAGCCGAATCACGATGTTGAGAATTGGCTCAAGTGTTACCAAAGAGTGAGTCGCAGCAACCACTGGAGCACTGCTAAGCAGCTCGAGATCATGGTGTTTTTCTCATTGGCACCGCGTCTCTTTGGTTTGACAACCACGAGAGTGCATTGACCACATGGGACATTTTTTCTGTGGAAGAGCTCAAGGGGAGTTTTGGTGACTCTACTGCTAAGGTCAAGCTGGTGGAGCAAACACTTTCACGCAGAGGTCCTTTACCTAGTGACACATGCACCACCTACATCGAGGCCATCTCGATGCCCCTTACGAAAAGCTTATACATGGACTTATATAAAAATCCCCAAGTATGGCTACATCGGGACTTGGACATATAAGGCCTAATATTAAATCCCTATATATGAGCTCTATCTTACCTTATATACGCGATTCCTGATGTAGCCATATATGGGCCTTATACAATCTGATATATCTCATCATCATCATCATCAGCCTCACTACGTCCGCTGCAGGACAAAGGCCTCTACCATGTCCCGCTAGTCAGCTCGGTCCTGTGTTTGCAGCTGCCAATTTATACCCGCAAACTTCTTAATATCATCTGCCCACTTAACATTCTGTCTCCCCCTAACCCGCTTGCCTTCTTTGGGAATCCAGTTAGTTACCCTTAATGACCAGCGGTCATCCTGTCTACGCGCTACACGCCCGGCCCATGTCCATTTCCTCTTCTTGATTACAACAATGATATCCTTAACCCCCGTTCGTTCCCTTATACACTCTGCTCTCTTCTTGTCTCTTATGATTACACCTACCATTATTCTTTCCATTGTTCCCTGTGTCGTCATCAATTTCAGCTGAACCCACTTTGTGAGTATCCAGGTTTCTGCTCCATAGCTAGGTATTGGCAAGATGCAGCTGTTATGTCTTCCTCTTGACAGATAGTGGCAATCTATTTGTCATGATTTGATAGTGCTTGCCAAATGTGCTCCACCCCAGTCTTATTCTTCTAGTTACTTAAATCTCCTTGTTTGGCTCTGCGGTCATTACTTGCCCTAAGTAGACATGGTCTTTTATAACTTGAAGTGCACTGTTACCTAACTCGAAGCGCTGCTCTCTTTCAAGGTTGTTTTACATTACTTTCGTTTTCTGCAGATCAATTTTAAGACTCCCCTTTCTGCTATCTTTGTCCAACTTCGTGATCACAAGTTGCAATTCGTCCCCTGAGTTACTCAGCAATGCAAAGTCATCAGCGAAGTGGAAGTTACTTATGTACTCTCTATTATTCTTATACCTAACTGTTCCCGTTCTAGGCCTCTGAAAACCTCCCGTAAGCACGCGGTAAATAACATTTGGGAGATTGTATCCCCCTGCATTACACCCTTATTTATTGGTATTCTGTTGCTTTCTTTATGAAGCAATATGGTAGCAGTTGATCCTCTGTAGATTTCTTCCAGGATGTTTACATATACATCATCGACGCCCTTATTCCGCAGTCTCTGCACGACTGCTGATTATTCTACTGAATGAAACACCTGCTCGTAATCTATGAAGGCTGTGTATAGTAGTTGGCTATATTCTGAGCATTCTCTATTACCTGATTGATAGTATGAATGCGGTTGATTGTTGAGTAGCCTGTTGGAAACCTACTTGTTCCTTTGGTTCATTGAATTCTTATGTTTTCTTAACTCATTACCTTTCTAAATACCTTATGTACTACGGAGAGCAAGCTGATCGGTCTGTAACTCTTCAAGTCTTTGTCATCTCATTTCTTATGTATTACAATGATGTTAGCATTTTTCCAAGACTCTGGTGGTCTTCCCGTCAGGAGGCACCTCGTAAACAGGGTGGCTAGTTTTTCTAACACAATCTGTCCTCCATCTTTCAGCAGATCTTATGTTACATGGTCCTTACCACCAGGTTTACCTCTTTGCAAGCTCTCCAAGGCTTTTCTGATATACCTAATCTCGCATTTACTCATATATGGACGTTGCTGTAAATGCTGATATAGGGCAATCATCTATATATGGCTATATATAGAAGCATCCATTTAAGGTTAAACTTGACCCTATATGGATGCCCTTATACATAGCTATTCAAATGGTTTATCTATACGAGCCCGCCGTGGTGTTCTAGTGGCTAAGGTACTCAACTGCTGACCCGCAGGTCGCGGGATCGAATTCCGGCTGCGGCGGCTGCATTTCCGATGGAGGCGGAAGTGTTGTAGGCCCGTGTGCTCAGATTCGGGTGCTTGTTAAAAACCTCAGGTGTTCGAAATTTCCGGAGCCCTCCACTACGGCATCTCTCATAATCATATGATGATTTTGGACATCAGACCCCATATATCAATCAATTCATCAATATGAGTTCAGATTGTGTCACCGGCATAAGTCATAGCCCCACAAATCATTCTTCAGCTAGAAATGTGGCTGTTTGTTGAAAAGTCTGCATGGAGGCACCATCATCTCCATACAAAGGCAGTACATATCCCCTCAACATTTTTCTTCACGTTATTCTCATTATATCTCGAGTTATTATAAAAAAACTATTGCTAAAATGCAACTTGGCAACATATTTAGAGTTTGTGGTGGGCACATATCACTGTTAGTTCACTTGTTTTGAAAAGATACATCATTTGTCCTTAAATTTATTCCTTATTCATCGACACTTTATTTCGTTATCTATTTATTTATTTACCCACAGCACAAATAGGTATTACAGTGGGGAAGGGTTTACTAAAAGTAGAATACGAAAAGATACATATATTCCACCACACAAATAATAAAAGTCGCCTCAATCACAATCTTCAACACAGATATATTTAAAAGTAAAAATGCAACACACCCAAGCAAAATGCAACACAGTATATCTAGCATGGAATAAAACAAATCATTTTAGATGGTAGGGGCAATGCTAGCAGGCAGTTGGATCCGTTCTCTGATTCTTTTCGTAAAAAAAAAAACATTTTTAAATACGTCAGTCTTGCATGCGATTTCTCTTTTCTTGAACCTATGGTCAACAAGGTAAAATACATAGTACGGTGCAAGTAAATATTTCGATTTATTGATTCCGACTTGACACTGATGAATAGCATGAAAGAACCCAATTTAGGTTTTGTAAAAAGATTTTCCACAGTGTTTTTATTTAAGAATTATCTGTCGTGCCAATGGAGCGTCCATAGGGCGTCAAAACGAAATATTGACTTGCTATTAACCATATGAACTGCGTATGCATTGAATAACTTGAATGACTGGATAATCAATCTTTATAGAGTTCGGTCAAAAGTGATTGGTATGCAAGCTTGTCATGTACAAGTATTGTGACTATAAATGGCCCATAGTGTGACTGCTAAAACTGGTGTGTGTAGGTCTCTGTGCGCGTGAGAACGGAGGCTTTGAGCGATATTTCTTGCCAATGGGACACTAAATATCGTCTTTTGTAAACTTAACCCACTTTCCGTTTTGCCAATAATGCATCATTAACGCAACATCGGTAAATAGCTCGTTCCGAAGAAATTCTAGAGTAGGCATCGGTGGCTCTGAGTGAAAAATCGCCTTGTCCATGACCGAAAATTGAGAGAACGGAAATAAAACAAATATAATAAATTTCGGTTCTTAGTGATGTTCGAAATCATGCAGGCCATTTGCAAGGCAAGCAAGTGCTCTATCTTACAGCAATGTGTCTGCTTGGAAATAAAGTATGAATAACTTCCTCTGGTTGGAAGTGCAACAAACATTATTGCCATGCTTAACAAATACACGCATCCTGTATGCAGGTTTCGCAGCACAACATTCATTATCGCAGCAATATTGCATGATACAAGCGTGCATTGTCATCGGGCATCACAAAACGTTATTACCCACGTGACTTCGCGGTCTAAACACAGCCAACCATTACAAAAGGCACACACGTTACTGCGCGTATTCTCTCACGACTGCATAGTGGGTACATAAACTTCTAAAAGATTTTACACACATAATATTGAGAAGCACGGTTTGCTGGGCGAGGTGGTAATTCGTCTTAAATGAGTTCCGCGCAAAAATTTGAAGTGCGAAAGAAAGACACCTGGACGCAGCGCACTCTAACAACTACAACCTTATTGGAGAAAACAGACATATATATGCGGTAACGAGAACACGGGAGGTGGAAAAAATGATTAGGTGAACAGACATCTAATTAATTTTTTTCACCGTATGGACATCGTGCAGGGTACGGCACTGTGCTGACGTGCGGGAAGTAGTATTCAGGATTCAATAATATAATTGTGGATCACAAAGCTTTTCTGAAGGGACAACCATGCTCTAACGTATCATCTCATTGTGGAGAGTGCAGCTGCGTGCCCCTGTTTGGTGATACGGTAGTTAAAGTAGATTCAGGGACAAGGCAGCGAGGGAATTCCAAGAGGCGTCTCTCATAAGCAAAGCTGCTGATTCATATGTCACGTAACTCTCAGTTATGTTGCTTGCCGCTTAGGTTGCTTTTCTGGAAGCGCATCATTATTACAATCTGTCTGCTCATCTAATCATTTTCTTTCACCACACATGTAACCACATATATGTGTCTATTTTCTCCAACAAAGTTTCAGTTGTCAATTTGCGCTGTTTCCAGGTGTTTTCCTTTTGTATTTATATTTTTCGCGCAACTGAGTATTAACATAATATTGCTCGTGCTTTAAACAATGCTGCCCCTTTTTAACACAGAATGCAGTCATGTGCAAAAACTTCATTGAGACACTTTCAACTTTCTTCATTACACAATACTATGCCACAAATAAAATGGTTCAAGTAGCATTATTAAATTAAATGTGCACACTGAGTTGTGTAATTACACAAAAGAAACACGTCCACGTCAACACTGAAAAACGGAGCCTAATGGTCTCCCAGTTTTTTTATATCACACAGTAGCAAGCCCTAATGCATCATACCAGTTCATTTGTCAGCTTGCGTAAAACTATCAACAAAGCTGACGAATTAAAACGTGACATCACGTTATTTTGCATAACTATGCATGCGGGTATGTGCAGTTCCTCAAAATAACCACGCGATGTTGCGACATCTGCTACGATAATGTTGCGTGTGATGTACGCATTCCAGTCGAATTTACACTTATGTCACCCGAGTTGTAGTTGGTGGAAACAAAATTATGGGCTATTCCTAAGTTTCTCCGTTTCGATCAGTGAGCGTTGCACCCTACTTTGAAGAACCAAACTAGCAAGAAATTTTCACTGCGTGTCCTTATCAAAACACACGTAAATATAAAAACAAGTGGAACGTAGACGAAGAAAGACAAATATAAACGCGGGCTCATAAATTCCATGACACCATTGGAGATGGAGATATGCAACTGTTTCTTTTTGAAGTTGTACAAGTTGCAATTTATCCTTGGTAATGCCTCGGGCATTAAAATGAGAAAAATACAAGACAAGTATGCTTAGATAAATATATTTGAGAACAGTACAATGGCACAAAATCCATATTTTGCTGGTGTAGAGTTTTAGAGTAAATCGAGCACTGTCTTGAAGTAGAAAAAAGAAAGTGTTGACGTATCACTTGAACAAAACAACCTTATCACATCACCACCATTAGTATGAAGTTTAGTACTTACGAAACATTCAATGCGCTGTCTTTTCTGAGTTATCATGATATTTGCGAACAAAGAGCAAAGGTAATGAAAATGATGAACTTGCCTCAATATTTAACCCAGGCTTGTCTTTCAAGGAGCCTGTTAATCCAGATAACCTATTCACACCTCAAAGCCACCACGACCATTCGTACTGCTTTGGGGAGAAATTGTGAAGAAACGCTTGCCCTCAAGCATGGGTGTTCATTCTTTTTCTCGCACGAAAAGTTGACGATGGCCAATCCAGCGGCCTACACACGCACACGCAGACAAAAACACTTTCACGTCCGTCCATGATTTTGCCATGTACAGCCAAGTAGATTCCTGAGAGCTTCATGATTATCTTGTGTGAATTGGAGCAGATGTTGAACACAAAATAAGAGCAAGAGGAATGAAAAGTGACAAACTCAATCAACACCGCATCCATGGCTCCGGCGAGCGAAGAAGTAACAATGGTGCGGATGGATGCAGTGCATGCCTAACATTGTAAGCTACATTACCTCTTGAGATCACTGATTTACGCCCTTTTCCCTGGAACTAAACTTTCCTGAGCTTATTAGCGAACGACATTTCACTTTTTCACAATTAATGACGCAACGGTATGACCATACGACTGAATGTTTGCGCAAACTATTTTCTCCGTCACAACTTGAAATGGGTGGTGTCACTTACGTTCATGCTGTGTCGACCGACTGCTGTAGGCCATGGTCGGGCTAGAAGGCACCTGATGATGATGATGTGATGATGATGATGATGATGATGATGCAGATGATGATGATGATGGTGGTGGTGGTGGTGGTGGTGGTGGTGGTGGTGGTGGTGGTGGTGGTGGTGGTGGTGTGATGATGATGATGATGATCGGTTTTTAATGGCGCAAGGACCAGTTGATGGCCAAAGAGCGCCATTTCAATAGACTAGAATTATGAACAATGATACGATGCGTGGCTGTAAAGGGGCCTTAAAATTCCTAGCGCTAACGCGGGTTAAAACATGGATGTAATAAAATCATGACAGTGGCGTGAGATATGTGCAGTGAAAGTAGATGGCAGAATGTCATGATAATAAAACCATGATGGAGATGTAGTCACCACAGCCACAACCACGGTACATATTTTGTGCCACGGATGACATCGAAGTATAGGTTGAAAGCTATGAACATCTATTAAAACGTGAAAAGCGATTGCAGCTTAAAAAGCGGATCCCTATCGATGAGCATCCCAGGGTGTAGTGGGAGCTGCGGTCGGTAGGGCAGTAAAGTGCTTTTTTTAAACATCTAGATCATTGCAGTGTACGAGAATGTGGAGAACCATCAGTGGTTCTCCACATCTGTCACAATATGGTGGATTGCCGGTGGATAAGAGATATGAGTGTGTGGAGTGTGTATGTCCTGTTCTAAGCCTTGTTAGTGTTACTTCTGTGTGTCGTGATTTTGATAGTGGCAGCCAATCACATAGTTGTGGCTTAATAGCATGGAGTTTATTGTCCATGTCTCTATCCAACGTGCTCTGCCAATACCCCCTGAGCTTTCATTTTAAAAACGGTTTCAAGTCAAGTGCAGGGATTGATATTGATGCATTGGAAGTAGTGTCGTTGACCGAAGCAGCCAGCTTATCGGCCAAAACGTTCGTTTGGATTTCACGGTGCCCTGGCACCCAGCAGACAACGAAATGCTTTTTTGATGTGTACAGTGTGCACAGAAGTGAGTTAAGTGACACCAGCACGGGGTTCTTGTGTTTTTTATGAGTTTTCAGGGCTTTGAACACACTTAGGGAATCTGTGTATATTACCCCTTTTGTAATTTTATCTGTTTGATGTGTTTTATGACTGCCAGTATTGCGTAAGCTTCTCCTGTGAAAATGCTTGCATCAGGATGAAGAACGCCAGTTTCGGAAAAGGATTGGCCTACCACTGCATATGACACAGAAGTGTTGGACTTTGAGAGGTCGGTAAAGAAATCAGGGCATGTGTATTTTTGTTGTAGTTCCAGGAAGTATGTATATATGTGTGCAAGTGGTGCGTGCTTTGTGACTTCAACAAAAGAGACATCACAGTCTATAAAGTGCCACTACCACGGTGGCAGATGTGCTGCAGGAGCCATCAAACTGTGTTAGAGAAGATGCGCACCTGTTTCTTCGGTGAGGCCCCTTACACAGAGCGAGTAGGGCGGCCGCAACGAAGGACGGTTCTCGAAGAAGCCAGAACAAAACAAATCATTACTTATGAAATGAGGGGGGTGTTTCTTGTCTGCCTTCACCTTCAGAAAGTACAAAAAGAACAGGTAACGTCTTTGTAGGTGGAGCTACCATTCATTCGAATCCACGTACAGGCTTTCTACAGGGCTAGTACGAAAAGCGCCCGTAGAGAGGCGAATTCCTAGATGGTGGACAGGCTCGAGAATCTTCAAGGCCGAGTGTTGCTCACTTATTGATTAGAGCACCATAATCTAGGCTTGTGCGTACGAGGCTTTTAAATACATTCCCCAGGCACTTCTTGTCATTCCCCCACATAGTGCGTGACAACACTTTCAAAATATTCATTGTTTTGAAGCACCTGTGCCTTAAATACTTTATGTGTGGTATGAATCTTAGTTTTGTATCTGATGTTACTCCAAGAAACTTGTTCTCAGTCTTCACTGGCAGAAGTTGACTATGCAGGTCAATGTTGGGGTCAGGATGGAGGCCCCTCTTTCGGCTGAACAAGACGCAGGCGCTGTTTGCGCGTTGAGTATAAAACCATTTTCATTTTCCCAATGAGATACCTTGTTAAGCCCTAGTTGAACTTGACGTTGGCACATTGAGATGTTGCACGATTTGTAACGAATCTGTACATCATCGACATATATGCAGTAAAAAATATTACGTGGGAAAAACCTGTGCAAGAAATTCATTTTAACTATGAAAAAGGTGCCGTGCAATACACCTCCTTGTGGCACTGCTGTTTCTTGGATGAATACTCGAAATAGGATTGTGCCAACTCGGACACGGAATGTATGGTTGGACAGATAGCTTTCTATATTTATCAGCATTCTACCCCGCACACCTAATGTGACAGGTCTCGCAATATGCCAAAGCGCCATGTAGTGTCATATGCCTTTCCCATATCGAGGAACATAAAAAGAAAAAGTGCTTATGAGCAGAAGCGTTACCAATTGGTTTCTCGATACGGACAAGGTGGTCAGTGGTGGACCGAGCCTCTCGAAACCCATACTGGTATGGGTCAAGTAGGTCATAAATTTCAAGGAAGTGCATCAGGCGCCTGTTAATCATTTTCTCAAAGACCTTGCAAAGACAGCTGGTTAACGCTATTGGCCTGTAGCTGGAAAGTGAGGCTGGGTCCTTGATTTGTTTTAGAATTGGGATAACGATAGCTTCTTTCCAGGCTGATGGTAGCTCGCCGGAAGACCATATCGCAATATACCGAGAGAGGAGAGCTTTCTGGGTTTCAGTGGGCAGGTGTTTTAACGTTTCATATGCCACACGGTCCGGGCCTGGGGTATATTTATTGCAGCAGGTAAGTGAGGCTTGTAGTTTAGTCAAACAGAACAGTTCATTGTATGCCTCATGCGTTGTGGATCTGCGCTCTAAACTCTGTTTTTCTATTTTGGTTTTGTAACGTCGGAACGCTTCACTATAGTATGATGAGCTGCAGACCTGTTCAAAGTGCGCTCCGAGAGGGTTAGCCTGGTCTTCCAAACTATCCCCTTGTGTGATCACCAGAGGAAATGAATGTGCTTTTCGTCCTGCCACCTTACCAACCATGCTCCAGGCTCTCGCCTCATCTGTGTATAAACTACTGCCTGATAAAAATTTGTGCCAACTTTCCCTTCTCGCCTGGCGACGCATCCTCCTTCCTTGCGACTTGACGTTCTCAAAGTTTACAAGATTCTGGGCATTCGGCAAGTCTCTAAGCAACTTCTATTCCTTATTTTGTTTTTTTGTGCATCACTTAACTCATTATTCCGCTATGGGACTCGTCGTTTTTCTAATCGTCCACAAGTTTGGGGAATACATTTTGTTGCTGCATCAACCAAGAAAGCTGTAAAGTAACACACAGCATCCTCTATGCTTAACGCCATCATGTCAGTCCAGGTTAATACAGTCATTTTTTAAACTTTTCCCAATCGGCTTTGTGGGTGAGCCATTTGGCAACCTGTGCAAGACATATATTTGTTACTGATGTGCTGATAACGATAGGAAAATGGTCACTACCGTATAGATTATTAATGACCTCCCATTTCAGTAGAGGCAGGAGTGATGAGGATATTATGCTGAGGTATATTGTTGAGTACGTATTGTTAGCAATAATGTAATATGTTGGCTCTTTCTTATTCAGGAGGCACGCATTGGAAAAAATGAACTGTTCAATCAGGGGACCTCGCGCATCGCAGCGCGAATCACCCCAGAGGCTACTATGAGCATTGAAATCCCCTAAGACAAGGTAGGGTTACTGGAAGTTCGCCTATGAGGGACTGAAATTCATGCTTTTCAAGACGTTGTTGTGGAGGTATGTGGAAATAGCAGATGGTGCCGAGCTTACTCAAAAGAACTGCTCGAACAGCCACCGCCTCAAAGGATGTTTGTAGTGGTAGGTGTGTGCATGCAATCTCTTGATTGACTATAATGGCAACACCACCGGATGGCACAATGACATCGTTCCGGTTCTTCCGAACAATAACGTAAAGACGTAAAACGTTGGTGTGTTTACGTTTCAGGTGTGTCTCTTGTACGCACAGCACCTAAGGTGTATGTGTAAAAGTTCCTGGATATCATCGAGTTTTCTCGGCAGTTCTGCGACGTTCCACTGTAGTATTTGTTTCATTTTAATGTTGTGTGGTACTGTGTGTACAAAAGTGTTGCGTTATGTTACAGGGCCTTTTGGGGGCCCTGTGATTTGGTTTTTTTTTCTTTTTTGGCGCGCTACAAGGAGTTGCGCCTATACTTCGGCGTCTTATGCACCGGAGGAGTGGGACTTGTATACATCACCTCTTTGGGGTTGTGGATGGTGCCTGCTCGGCAGGCACGTTCACAGAACTTTCGGACTTAATTGCGCTTGCAGTGGTCCAAGGTTCAGCAGACACGGGGGTCTGCTGGCCCTGTTTGTCAGGTGGTGGAGCAGTACAGGCTGCTCCAGCCGGGGGCGTTGGTGGCACGACCGCGGCCACACACTGTGTAACATTCGCGGGTGCCGAGGCATGTGGGGCGGCGCCCCGGCGCGTCACATCTGCGAAGGAGGGATCAGATGGATTGTGTAGTGCGAAACGTGGGCGTGCTTCTTTGAATGTGAGATTGAATTTAACCTTAAGTTCTACTATTTGTTTCTCTTTTTTCCATGCGGGGATGATCATGAGTAGGCAGCGTGACATCCTTCACAGTTCGAACAATGAGTTGTTTCTGAGGTGCAGTTGTCCGATATGTGTTGAATGGATGCGCACTTTGCGCAAGTGGCACGCCCTCTGCAACTCTGCGATCCATGACCGAAACGTTGGCACTTGAAACATCTATGAGGGTTGGGAATGTATGTTCTTACACGAAGCTTACAATAGCCGGTTTCGATTGATTCTGGTAGGTCACTTGTTCCGAAGGTAATTATTACGTGTTTTGTAGGGGTCAGTTTGTTGTTGCGTCTTATTGTTATTCGTTAGACTTTGACCACGTTCTGGTCCTGCCAACCTTCGAGCAGCTCACTTTCAGAAAGCTCAGTAAGATCATCATCGGAAATGACGCCACGGACAGTGTTCATGGACCTGTGTGGGCCCACCGAAACAGGGGTTTCCCCAAATGCTACTAGCTTAGACAGCTTCTCATACTGAGCTTTGTCACAAACCTCCAGAAGAAGATCGCCCCTTCCCATCTTTGTCACTTTATAACTTGGGCCTATTGCTTCTGTGAAAGTTTTGGAAACGAGGAAAGGTGAAATGGCTCGGACTGTCTTCTTTTTGTTTTTACTGTGGATAACATGGTACTTCGCGAAAGTCAGCTTTGGTGTGTTAGACAGGAAAGTGTTTTTGGTGCACCACCTTTTTAGGGAGCGATCAGGAAAGGGGCAAAAACTTTTTCCATAAAAATACTATAAAGTTCAGCGGCGATGGTGGCCACCCACCGCCGAGCCCAACATGGGTATGCTAGAAGGTTGAAAGCAAACATTTGTAGACACCAGCCATACATCATCGCTATAACCTTTCATAATTTTCCTAGGTTGGATAGCTACATCAGGTTCACCCTCGCCGCCAGGAAATTCGAAAGTAAACGGAACATACAAGATGACAGGGCAGATAAAAAGTGAGAGATAAAGACGAAGATAAAGGGGGGAGGCTAGAAGGCACCTACGCACACTTCTTCAAACAACGTTCTTCGAATTTTCCACCCCTCCTACTGCCACTCTTTTTGTATTCTTTACTGTGCACACCCGTTGCAAACTTAGAAACCGCTGCAGAGCAGTCAGGCGAGGTTTTTGGGGCAATGTAGCTCAACTTGTCCCCGCGGGCCCAGAAAGCTGCAAGTGCATGACCTTTGAGACAGGCATTCAGTGAAGCTGAAATCACTGCTTCGGGTACGCTGGCTATCAAGACCCATTCCAGCCAAATTTTCATCTTACTTCTGAAAATTTTAAAATATATTATTATTATTCTATCAAGCAATCATCAATAATTGATTTTTTAACGTATCCACGAACCACCATAGGGTGTTTTGTGCTGGCGTGCGCAAAAATGAAACAAAAATAAGAAACAATACATTGCAGACTGTCCACAAAAAAGCAATTCAATAACAAAGAACGAAAATGTGCAGTCTAAAACAAATCAATGCACAATGGGAACGACACACAAAAAAGTAGATATGCATAAAATGTGGCTGAAAAATTATGTGGAATATACACAACCGTTCGGAAGGCTTCCTAAAAGATGGAAAAGGGAAGAATCTGTGCATGTGCAAATCTAAGTTAGGACAGGGTAGCCCTTACTGATAAAAAAAATGACTGCAGACTACGAAAAACTTCGCGAATCAATTAAATTGACGCTAGAAAGACTCGGTAATCTGTAAAGAATAGAGTTTTGGAAAAAGCTGGGAGGTACATGCGACGCTCGATTCTCTCTGGATAACTCACGCGGAATTTGAAAATTATTACAACCGGGAAGGACAGAATATCTCACCCTGAACTAGGTTGTAAACAAATAACAGCTCACTGCGATTTTGTCGACCGTTAATTGATGGCAAAGACAATTATCTTGCAGTGTTGAAAAGATTGTAGCGAAACGATGGGGGTAAATTTGTATGAATTTTTTCTGAACTCATTCAGTGGCCTTACTGCTGGGCTTAGCAAGGCCATAACAGAATAAATATGCATATGTGCTCAAGTTGAGCTGCGACATATCACGGTGTACAATTTGTAGAAGGCTGTAGGAGAACCGAATTCTTGAGAGATATTCTGCCATGATGGAGAGAACAAAGCCCTCGCAAGGCAGCACATTTATTGCAAGTAGAAAAAAATTAGCATGTTATCAAAACAACACTAAGATCATTGATCTCATAAACCTTACATTATGACACAGTATTGACAGTGTATGAAATTGAAATGTTAGACGTTTTACGAGATGTAACAACAACAACAACAATAGTAGTAATAATAATAATAATAATAATAATACAGTCGTATGATTCTCACATGGCAGAAAATATCTGGTCACAATGAAAGAAATGCTAGTGTCCGGGTGCGCATGAGTCTCTATACGCGAGTGTGTATTTGCGCACTTTGGTGGGTGTGTACCGGCATACATATTTTATAAGTAAATGCACCAAAGTGTTAGTGTTGAAAGTATACGTTCGCAAACAGTTTTAATTATTAAGCAGCTGCAAAGTGAAGAGCTTTTTTACATAATGTAGAGTTATCTTAGGCATTGAACCAGCCCTTATTCGAAAGATGTGTCATACTAATTTTATTCACAAGGCAATGTTTGAGCTAATCGTGATTATGGCACGTGCACATTAGTGACCTCCACCAAGTAGTGACCTCCACCAAGTGACACCATGTCTGACAAAGATAAGGTAGGTCATCTGCTCAAAGAAATCGCGGAAGACGTGTACAAATTTCTTATCACTAAGGGAGACCTACATACACCTTCAGACCTAAGGAAACACTACGGAGCGTTCGAAGCGCTGAGGAGGAGGAGAATCCTGCCGAAATTTGGACGTCTTGACAATGTGCCCATGATTGCAAGCGTCAACCTTCCATCGCAGGACGACATCTCTTCGATTATAAGACGAGTGGTGAAGGAACAGCTTGCTTAACTGGAAGCTGGGGACACCGCCGGTGTCTGCCATCAATGTGTATTCGACCAACGACCGATGCGTCAGAGCTACTTTGAGCCTCACCCGAATTACACCGATCGGTACGAACAAAGGAGTGAACGCTCGCTCGAAACCCAGGAACGCAGGCAAGCTGCATCAAGGCGATTTACTCCTCAGCCGCCATCGCCCGGCTTTAATCAACCAACGAGGTCTACTTCACCGGGTGCGACTAGATGCGACACTCGTACTTGCTACAACACCAGGCTACCTGGACACATCACTAGGTACTGCTGCCACCGCCAGCAGCGAGCTGCACGATTCAACGTGTACACGCCCTATGTGCCTGCTGGCGAGTCTCGACCATTTCAGAGCTCTTTCCAACGGCAACACGCAGCACGTGCTCGCTCGCCTCGCTCCGATCGCAGCGTTACCCCACCACCCGCACGCCGACAATCACTCCCCGGCCCCACGTCGCCGCTCGGGGACGCCACCACCACTGGGAAACTAACTGGTGCGACCGATGAGGGCGAGGCCACAAAGTAATCTTCCGCAAGACCCCCTTGTATTGAATTCGTTGAGAAAAAAGTGAGTGTTTTTGTAAGCAATGGGAGTACTGTTGCCTTAGTTGATACCGGTCTGCAGTTTCCATACTGAGCATGTCTTTTTAAAAATCGCCTTGGGACGAAAGTAATGTTTGCTTGGAATCAGAGTGCTATGTTCCGCGGCCTAGGGGGAGAAACGTTGAGCCCGGTCGGTGTTTGTTCTTTTTTACTTTCTGTAGGAAATCGAACGTTCAGAGCTGAACTAACGGTGCTTGCACGTGCGGTCCACGACGTCATTCTAGGTATAGATTTTTTGCGTGAATGTGGTGCCACTCTAGATTGTGGTAGCGGTGGTGTAACGAGGGCAGTGGGCATGAAGCTCGAGTATAGAAAAGGAAGAAGACTTGCTGTGATCGCAGGATTGCGTTCAGTTAGCCCTTGCGCTAAATAAAGCTCTCGTTCCCCGAGTCAACTCCTGATTGTTCAACAACCCGTTTCAAGTGGTGGAAGTGCTGGGATACATCTGGTCCTCACCCTGGAGCTTCGCAGCCGCACACTCCAACGACCTTCTACAATGACTGATCAGGGGCCGTCTCAGGCCGCTACTCCAGATCTCGCACCTGTGCCTGTCTTCTGCGCTGGCGCTCTCCGGCAGCGCGACCCCCCCCCCCATATTTGGTGGCATAAAGGACCAAGATGTGGACAACTGGATTGCCGAGTATGAACTGGTGAGCGCATACAATAAGTGGAACGCAGCCGATAAACTCACAAATGTGAGTTTTTACCTGACCGACGTGGCAAAACTATGGTACAGGAATCATCAAAGTGATTTCAGTACCTGGTCGGAATTGGCTAAAACCATCTCAGAAGTCTTTGGCCGTCCTGCTGTCCGCCGCCTTCGTGCCGAACAGCGCTTGCGGGGCAGAGTACAGAGAGCAGATGAAACTTTCACGGGCTACATCGAAGATGTGCTCGTTCTCTGCAAGCTCGTCAACGCGACTCTGGATGAGGCAGGCAAGATAAAAAACATCATGAAAGGAATCGACGACGGTGCATTCCAAATGCTTGCTGCGAAGAGTCCCCAGACGGTCGCCGAGGTGATTCAGCTCTGCCAAAGCTATGATGAGCTGTGTAGGCAGAGCGCTTCTACACCTTGCACTGCTCAAGACACCACGGACATCTCATCCCTCGACTATCACCATGACCCTACTGACACTCTGCGTTGATGCCACTCATAAAGCAATTCATACGCGAAGAGGTCGCCCGGCAGCTATCTATAATCAGAAGAACTACCGAGCCGATGGCACCCTTGTCGCCTTCGCTTCGCCAGGTCATTCAGTCGCAAGTTGCCGAAGCATTGCCGCCAGCTCAGGCTCCACCAACTGTTACCGCACCACTAACGTATGCAGCCGCAGTTGCTCGGCCACGTGCGCCAGCATCTCCAGCCATCTACGAAGCTACTCGCCACGTTTATTCGCCTACGCCACTTGCCCGCTCGCTGACCGTCCCGTCTCCGGCTGTATACGAAACAGCTCAGAACGTTTATATGACGCCGCCGCCTGCACGACAATTTTACGGTACCTTATTCAGCAAACAGTGCCCCTACCGTCAGCCAATGGCGCACTCCAGGTAATCGGCCGATATGTTTTTCATGTGGCATCCCAGGCCACGTACCTCGTCACTGCCGTCGTCGCAGCTTCCCTTCTCTAGACATTGCAGGGGCCTCACATTACATACCCACCATGCCCACTCAGCCACGATATCCCGTTCCTTCCAATCCACCTCTAGACGTACGTCCCGGTCGCTGACCATCCGGTTCAAGCCGTTCACCTTCTCCTCGTCGTCGATCTATTTCTCCAATGTTACGTCGCAACAGCCCACCGCGAGGGGAAAACTGACGGGCGCAGTTCCAGAGGTAAGAACTGTGTTGGCAGCGAAAATTTCAAGACCTTACTGTTGTCCCCCGAACGAAATCGAGCTCTATATTGATGGCATTAAGGTGCACGGACTTGTCGACACTGGAGCTGCCGTATCTGTAAATAGCGAGAAACTGTGCCGAAACTTGAAGAAAGTGACCACTCAACTTTACCGACCTATCTTTGCAGACCACTACGTCCCATCATATTCAGCGTTCAGCTTTGTGCACTGCACGAGCCGTCATTAAAGGTGCGATGTACGTCGTCACATTTGTAGTTTCATTCCATTCTTCGCACGACGTTATCCTTGGGTGGGACTTTCTTTCGTCAAATTCTGCTTTGGTCGACTGTGCTCGTTCTGAACTCGCGTTATCTGTGCCGTGCATGACTCCGACGATGGCGCTTCGTGTAGAGTGTTTGCTGCTTCTGACGTTTACATTGCGCCTTTCTCAGCTGTTGTTGTCTCGGTGTCGTGTGCCTCCTCTCCGAAGTCGCCTGTGTTGTTTATGCCATCGGTCACATCTGCGTGCTGTCGCAATTTCATGCTTCCGTTTGCCGTCGTCGTTTTTCGCAACGGTCACGCTGCCATTTGTGTGTGCAATACCTCGGACAGCCCGTCATCCCTACTACGTGGAGAATGCCTGGGAAGCTACGAACCTTACGAGTGCATTCTTCCGGCTACTATACCCGATCCTACGGTTTCGCTCCCAATTTGTGCTGTCCCTCCTACCAACGCGCCTAATGATGTTCTGGACGCATTCTCGGATGCCATCGACTCTGAGCTCGCACCAACTCAGCGCCAAGAGATTATAAATCTTCTACTCCGCTTTCGCTCTTCACTCGATTGTTACCAGTCAGGCTTAGGCCGAACCTCTGCGGTCGTTCACCGTATTGACACCGGTCAACAAGCCCCGCTAAGACAGCGTCCGTACCGTGTGTCATCTGCTGAAGGCCGTGTCATCGACGAACAAGTGGACGACATGTTGAAAGGTGGCATCATCGAGCCCTCCAACAGTCCCTGGACTTCACCGGTTGTTCTCGTCAAGAAAAAAGACGGATCCATCCGGTTCTGCATTGACTACCGCCGACTCAACAAGATAACGCGCAAAGACGTATACCCTCTGCCGCGCATCGATGATGCTTTGGACTGCCTACAAGGAGCAGAGTTCTTTTCTTCGTTAGATTTACGCTCCGGCTACTGGCAGGTGCCCATGGCAGAGGGAGACCGCCCGAAGACAGCCTTTGTAACACCGGATGGACTATATGAAATCACCGTTATGCCCTTTGGCCTCTACAATGCGCCTGCCACTTTCGAAAGGATGATGGATACCATCTTGCGAGTTCTGAAATGGAAGACGTGCCTCTGTTATTTGGACGACATTGTGGTATTTTCAAGCGACTTTGCGACCCACCTCAGCCGCCTCGAGCAAGTTCTTACGTGCCTTTCCACGGCGGGAATTGAACTTAACTTGAAGAAATGCAACTTCGGCGCTCGCAAGCTTGTAATCCTCGGCCATGTGGTTTCTAAGGACGGCATTCTCCCGGACCCTACAAAACTTAATGCAGTGGCGGCGTTCCCAAAACCAACCACCATCAAAGAGCTTCGAAGCTTCATCGGCCTATGTTCGTACACTCTAAGCCGAAATTCGGCAAAGTTGGACTAACTGCAGTCGTTAAACCAATGGACGAACGGTTCGTCCAACAAGGACTAAATGTGTGACAATGCGTGTCTTGCGCAAACGCCCGGCAATGAAGGGACCAACGGGGAGGTCAAGTGCGCCGCGATCGCCTCCTGTCGATGCTGCACTGCAATGCTCAGCGTGGTCGGCGATCATGAAAACAAGTTAAATAGGCTATACGCCACTGTGAAAGTGAAGCACTATGAAACGAATAGAAGATGTTATTAGAGGAAAGTAGTACAACACGCTGTCAGTGCACACAGCAAGTGCCCTCGCGTTTCCACCATGCCGGCACGGGCGAGCCGAAGCCAAGTGAAAGTCTCCGCAAACACGGGCAATGCCGAGAACTCGCTTTAATGTGCTGAATAAGTTCGAACTACGGTGAACACTGACAATGCTAATAGAGGTAAGCTGTTCATCAGCGGTCGTGTACCCACACAGTGACCACAAGTTCAAAGCGATAGATAGGAAAAGTAGGCTTCGTACGTCATCGGTATCAAGCGGGCTGCCGGTGTGAATGCATTGCCGGCACAAGCGAAGGAAACGTCGCGTACAAGTTCACAAAAATAGTAGCTCAGGCAAACTTATGTCTTTTTATCCATGCGACAATCGTTATCAAAAATCCAACGTGTAGGTGATCGCGGATACGACTAATCGTGCGGCCAGCAGTACACAGGTTGTGCCTTACCAGCACGATGAAAGAACCGTGCCTGCGAACGGTCTCGTCGCTGTAAGTATACAGATATTTACGTCACTCCGTAAGACACAGCGAACATGGGGCACTTGCCTATTGTTCATTTGTGACTATAAAATAACGACGACGAAAATTTCACGCGAGCCGCATGTTGCGATCGCCGGCGGTCGTTTAGCCGTACTCGTCGTAAGCCTAGCGACGCCGTCGGCAAGCCGACACGGTATGGCATCGGCGGGGCGCCTGCGGCTGCTTCGCCGGCTTTCCCGCACAAGCGCCGCTGCTATGTTTGTGTTTGCGGACTCGTGCGCCAGCACTGCGAACGCTGGTTCGGCCGACATGATCGAATACCAGCTGATAATTCGTATTCTCGGGCTGGAGGCATGTTGAAGATTAGATGGATCCATATTAAAAGATCGATGCGCATCGGTGCTACGAATAAGCCCATGTAAATTTTCGCGTTACGGTGTCAATATTTATTGTTTTCTTAAGCCGAGTAAAAGTCGCCCACTGGCACTAGATGGGAGGTCAAAATACTGTGCTATATATACCCGAGAGTCTGTTCTCTGTAGTACAGCGCGGGCAGTCCGTGTTTGCGGTGTTTTACTTTGAAAAAATACTGCGTATGTATGTGTGTGTGTGTGTGTGTGTGTGTGTGTTGCATGAATAACATACTATGATCTTCAGTGCTCATTAAATTGGAAAACATAAAATATACTGCACAAACGCTGTGTCGCCATTTTTTTGCCATTGGTCCAGACGGTTCAACTGTTAGTCCCGCTGGAGCATTCTACTGGGGCCAACATTTAAACCAAGTGGAGTAAGTGCTTGGGGTAACAGTTGAGCCCTTGCAGTTACTCCCGCAGTTAGTCCAAAATTGGTTCAAAATCTGTGGCAGCGCATTTAGACCCCTAAAGAACCAATGGCATACCCCACTTTAGTCTTTTTCGGCTTAGAGTGTACTTCCGGCGTTACGTCCGCAATTTCGCCTCCATTATCGCCCCCTTGACCAATCTTCTTGCCGGAAGTTCTGATTTGTCAGCGTGGTCGCAGGCATGTGATGATGCATTTCAGGAACTCCATCGGCTCCTCACCACGCCTCCCATACTCCGACATTTCGATCCGTCTGCTCCAACGGAGCTTCATACAGACGCTAGTGGTTTCGGGCTAGGGGCCATACTGGCCCAACGCAAGGATGGCTTTGACGAGTACGTCGTTGCCTGTGCCAGCCGCACCCACAGTAAAGCCGAGAAGAATTACAGTGTAACTGAAAAGGAGTGCCTCACCATTATTTTGGCAATCGGAAAATTTCGGCCTTATTTATATGGACGTCCGTTTGATATTGTAACAGACCACCATGCGCTCTGCTGGTTATCTTCCCTAAAAGATCCTAATGGTCGGCTCGCTCGTTGGGCATTGCAGTTACAGGAGTTCGATATCCGTGTTATCTACCATTCTGGCCGGAAGCATTCCGACGCCGATGCCCTATCACGTTCGCCATTGGCTTCAGAGCCTGTCGGCTCGCCAATCTCCACCAGTGCTGCCTGCTGCCTTGGCCATCAGTATTTCGGACATGCCTTCCGAGCAACGCAAAGATGCTTGGATTCCTTCTCTTTTGGGCTTTCTCTCAAACCAGACGCCCGCTCCAGTTTCCAGGATGCTTCGCCGTCAAGCAGGACACTTCGCTATTCGGGATAACCTGCTTTACCGCCGAAACTACCGCTCGATCGGCCGTAAGTGGTTGCTCGTCATTCCCCGACATCTGCGCTCTGACATCTGCGCCACGTTCCACGATGATCCGCAATGTGGCCACGCTGGAGTGTTAAAAACATACACTCGCTTGCGGCTGCGGTATTACTGGCGAGGTATATGTACCGTTTCGTTCGCCGTTACGGGAAGTCTTGCGTTACATGCCAGCTACGAAAAATGCCCGCTCAACATGCTACAGGTCCCTTGCAGCCGTTGCCTTGTCCAGCACGAGCTTTCGATCGTGTCGGAATCGACCTTTACGGTCCGCTTCCCTATACTTCAAGTAGCAACCGCTGGGTCATTGTCGCTATCGACCACCTAACGCGGTGCGCTGAAACAGCTGCGTTACCTTCTGCTACCGCAAAAGACGTTGCATGTTTTATACTGCAAAACCTGGTTTTAAGGGGTGGAGCACCTCGGGAGTTACTAAGCGACCGCGGCCGCGTTTTTCTCTGCGATGCCCTCAAAGCGTTATTGAGCGAGTGTCGCATCATACCCCGCACTAGCACAGCCTATCACCCGCAAACTAATGGGATGACAGAGCATTTTATTCGTACACTTGGGGATATGCTGGCCATGTACGCTTCATCCGACCAGTCAAATTGGGATAGCTTACTGCCTTTCGTGACATATGCTTACAACACTGCAACGCAAAGCACCACTGGATTTTCACCTTTCTTCCTTCTTTAGAGACGCGAGCCATCATCAACAATGGATACCATTCTTCCTTATCGACCGGACCCTTCAGAGATGACTACCGTTTCTCGAGCAGCAGCACACGCTGAAGAATGTCGGAAGCTTGCTCGTGCGTTCACGTCACATGACCAGACGCGCCAAAAACATCGCCACGACCCGTCAACCACGCCTATGAGCTTTGCTCCGAGCTCATTGGTGTGGCTATGGATTTTTTCTACTCCTCCAGGACTCTCCCACAAGCTTTCGTCCAGGTATCATGACCATTATCGAGTTCTACGCCAAACATCCCCTGTCAACTACCTTGTTGAGCCACTGGATGCATCTCCGGACAAGCGCCGTCGGGGACAACAAATCGTACTCATCTCTCGGCTCAAGCCATACCATGACCCTTCTGTGTACACCTGTCCTTAGGTCGCCAGGATGGCTCCCTTATCGCCCGGGGGTGAATGTAACGAGGGCAGTGGGCATGGAGCTCGAGTATAGAAAAGGAAGAAGACTTGCTGTGATCGCAGGTTTGCGTTCAGTTAGCCCTTGCGCTAAATAAAGCTCTCTTTCGCCGAGTCAACTCCTGACTGTTCAACAACCCGTTTCAGTGGGATTATTTTTTGTACCGTGTTGCCTTCTCCATTGACAGAAGATACCGTCGATGACCGCTCGGACATGTTTTCCGTGTCTCAAGACGCCTGATTGGCACCGCATACCGCAATGTTTGTGCGTGTAAACTCTTCGCTTTTATTGTGGGTTTTTACTATGATTTAGCCGAGCCGAAATTCAGTAACGAATTTCAGAAAAACCTTATTGTGTCTCATTGCCACGTGCACACCGTCGATGGTTGTGCCGATTTGTGGACTGTGAACATTTCCGCGCAGCCCATATATCTGCCTGTAGGACTTGAATTGGCAAGCTTTCAAGAGCAAAGTACTCTTACCATACGCTCACTTGAACTGTCGGCGGATGTAAAGAAACCTCACGCCAATTCGTACCCCGACTATTCTGCCAGCATTTACCATATGATCAACAAGTCATTTCCTTCAACTGAACGGTCTCTGCTGCAGGAGGTGATCACAGGCTACGCCTCAGTCTTTGACTTTACCCAAGACGAGATATCTAGCGTTACGCCACCGTCTTCGCGTACACAACACCGCATCTATACAGGCCAAGCACCACCAATACGTCAGAAGCCCTATCGCGTACCGCCTTCCGAAAGGAAAGCCATCGCTGAGCAAGTTGAAGACATACTAAAGGGTGTCATAAAAGAATAGTGTAGTCAGTTGGCGACTCCTGTCATTCTAGTCAGGAAGAAGGATAACTCATGGAGATTCTGCGTAGACTATCGTCACCTAAATGTCATCACAAAAAAGACCCTTTGCCACGTATAGATGACGCCGTGGACTGCCTGCATTCTGCCTCCTATTTTTCTTCTGTTGACTTGCGTTCTAGGTATTGGAAAATTTCTATGCATCCCTCAGATAAAGAGAAGGCGGCCTTCGTAACACCAGACGGTCTTAACGTTACGTGCATTGGTTTGTGCAATGCGCCAGCGGCATTCCAAAGATTTATGGATACAGTACTCCGTGGACTAAAATGGGAAATTTGCATGTGCTATTTAAATGAAGTGATTATCAACGGAGAGACTTTTCAAGAGTATCACCACCGCTTGTCACTTTTGTTTGAATGCTTACGTGAATCTAGCCTTGTTTTAAACTCAAAGAAGTACCATTTTGAAGAACGTCAAGCCCTCGTATTAGGCTTTCCCGTGGATAAAGAAGGCGTATGACCAGAGCCACAGAAGACCACAGTGGTTCGCAACTTCGAGCAACCACGAACAGTGAAGGACTTGCGAAGTTTTCTGGATCTGTGCTCAGATTTCTGCCTCATTATTCATAACTTCGCACAACTTGCCTCCCCACTGACTTCCCTTCTTCATAAAGACACACCGTACTTGTGGGATGATAAATTTGAGGCTGCATTTCAACAGTTGAAGTCTTTATTGGCTTCGGGACCCATCCTGAAGCATTTCAGTCCTGACGCTACGACTGAACTTCATGCTGATGCTAGTGAACTAGGTATTGGTGCTGTGCTGGTCCAACTCTGCAACAGCCGTCAGCACGTCATAGCATATGCCAGTCGGACACTGACCAGAGCAGAGAAGAACTACACCGTCACCGAGCTCGAGTGCTTAGCAGTCGTCTTAGCCATTCAAAAGTCCCAACCGTATCTACATGGCCTCGAGTTCACAATAGTGACCGAGCATTATTCACTATGCTGGCTTGTGGTACTTTGTGACCCGTCTGGCTGGCTGGATCGTTGGGCATTGCGCGTCCAAGAGTACAGCTTTTCTGTGACTTATAAGAGTGGACGATGTCACATAGATGCCGACTGCTTATCCCGCATTTCTTCAGTACACACCAACGCTGACTACGTGGACATTGATGACAATTTTGTTTGTCTCGTCCGACTTCCCAGATACCAGCAGCTTCAAACGTGAGCATCAACACGACCTTACCCTGAAAGCCATACTCAAAGCTGCACATAACTCCGCTGACAAGCACTTCACAATTTCAAATGGCTTGCTGTACAAAAGAAACTATTCCGCCGACGGCCTCTGGTTGCTTCTAGTGGTGCCGGAAATCTTGCGCCAAGTCGTTCTTCGTTCAATGCATGATGGTATAACATCCAGTCATCTCAGTTTCTCACGTACGCTATATCTACTACGTGAGATGTTCTAGTGGCCGAAAATGAGGAAGACCATAAAACAGTACGTTGCCAGCTGCGCTATATGTCAGCGCCACGAGCAATCCACCCCTGCTCCAGCATGTTATTTGCAGCCCATCTATCCACCGACATGCCCTTTTGAAAAAGTCGGCATCCACTTGCTCGGACACCTTCCTAACACCCTATCTAGCCACCGATATGTTATAGTGTGCGTGGAATATTTAACCCGTTATACGGAAACGAACGTACTAACATCGGCCACAGCAGCCGCTGTTTCCTCTATCCTGTTAAAACGGGTCATACGGCGTCACGCTGCTCCACGGGTTGTCATCAGTGACCGTGGATGGCAATTCATCGCCGATGTTGTTAAAACATTTTTGCGCCTCTGTGGCTCCTCTTATCGCCACCGCAACCCTTACCATCCGCGAACTAACGGCCTCACTGAGAAAATGCATTGAGCTCTTACGAATACGCTATCGATGTACGGTGATGCTGACCACAGGAACTGGGACGCCGTGTTACCGTTTGTTACGCATATAACACCGCCAACCATAAAGTTGCTGGACATCCGCCCTTCTTTCTGCTTCACGCACGAAATCAACGGAGCTTTCTGGACACTCTCTTACCTTTCTCGCATGAGGAAGATCTTTCCAACGCTCAAGCCGTTTTGTCGTCCTGAAGAAGAACGTCAACTAGCGCGCCTTCGAACATTGTCTTCTCAAGATTACAGCAAGAGTCGCTATATACGATGCCGAGTATATACCCGTAGAGTTTTCTCCTGGCTACTACGTTTGGCTGTGGACTCCTGTTCGTAGAAAAGGAATGTACCGGAAGTTTCTAGCAAACTTTTCCGGCCCATTCGTGATAGTCACTCGCCTAAGTGCTGTGAATTACGTTATCGCCCGAGTCACAGCCAATAACCGGCGTTCGCGCGTTACGCAAATTGTTCACATAGCCCGCCTCAAACAGTACCATCATAATCATATTTAACTCGCTCGGCGAGCTTCGTCTGCTACCGGATGAAATGCAACGAAGATGCGCGAGCGTAAGGGGCGTGGAAGAAAAACAGTAGTGGAGCGGGCGCTTGGACTATGTGGGTGGGTGAACCACACTAGGCCTGTCACAGGAGTTCGCTGCTCTTTACCAACGCCATTCACCTCATCTGTAGATAAACACAATCACTCGTAACAATCTTTAGGTGCTCCTTGTGGATTTTCGCACCGGCAGCGTGCCTCTGAAACAGGAAAAGTGTCATTTTGGATTCAGGAACTCAAAATCTTTGGCCATATTGTCATCAGAAGCGGCGTTCATCCCGACCTTGAGAAGGCTATTGCAATTGCTCTGTCCGATACCAAAGACAAAGCATGATATACGCCAGCTTCTGAGCCTTAGGGCGTATTACCGCTGCTTTGGACCAAATAATAAATGCGAAGCATTTCATCGCGAACTTCGGTGACTTTGAGCGTATCTATCTATCTATCTATCTATCTATCTATCTATCTATCTATCTATCTATCTATCTATCTATCTATCTATCTAGCCACCTACGACTTTTAGCTCTCCTGGTCGTTTGGATAATGGCATCGATACCAAACTTAGTATGGCATAACATGACTGTATGAAGAAGAAACTTGGCTAGTAATAACATGAAATTCATGATATGTGTGTCATAAATGTCATTATTTACATTTCAAGGTCCTGCAGCTATTGTGGTGGTTTCGTTCACATGGCATGTTGGAAAACTGGTATGGCATGTCATGATTGCATGGCGAACACAAGCGACAGACCCCAACAGGAAAATCATGACGTGCGTGTCTTGTAACAGCATGTCTACATGTTAGGCTTATGATGCGCTCGCGGCCGTTTCGCTATCGTCATTTATACCAACTTTGGTATTACAGTACGTGAATGGATGACGAAGGTATGTGAATGGTGCAAAAATGTAATCATGGGATGCGTGTCATGTAACAATATGACTACGTGCCGCGCTCGTGATGCGCTGGCGGCTGTTTAGCTAGCTTCACTTATACCAAATTTGGTATTACGGAACTTGAATGGATGACGAAGGTATGATACTGGTGCAAGCATGCTAAACTTTAGATGCGTGCCATGTAACAACATGACATGCTACGCTCATGAGGCGCTCTCGGCCGTTTCGCTAGCTTCACATGTACCAGACTCGGTATTACGTGACACGAACGGACGACATAGGTAAATGGCACAATCAAACAAGATAATCACGACATGCGTGTCATGTAACAACATGACTACAAGTCACACTCATGATGCGCTCGCGGCCATTTTGCTAGCTTCACATATGTCAAATTTGGTATTACGTGGCGTCAATGGATGACGAAGGTAGGTGACTGGTAGAAACATGATAATCATGAGATGCGTGTCATGTGAGAAGATGACTACATGCCTCAGTCAAGGCGCCAATAGATTTTGACGTGACGCGGTGCGCATGCTCACCGGCAAACATTTCGTCGCGTCCCCTACGACGTCACACCGGCGTTGCCACGGCACCGGTCCTGCCATTGTCCAATGCTAAGATACGCGATAGCATTCAAAGAGTGGACTGGTGGAAATTTCAGTCTCATAAATAAGAGCAATATCAAGCAAACAGATCCCGTGACAAAGAGGAGATAATCAGAAGCACAATACACGACACTACGTGTACTCTCAAATGTTCTCCCAAAGTCACGGAATTTGACATCGAGTTACAACGACTTCGAGCAATCCGATGGTGTGCTGATTGAATGAAGATACCGACACACGGAGGCGATGGAAGGCTCAAGGGTCACTTGATATATACAGAAGAAGATTCAGTACCAGATAGATAAACTCGAGTCACAACGTTGAACTGCTTTTTTGTTAATCGCTTGACCCACGATAACCTTTATCACAATTGTGGCAGACGATACGAGGTCTCGGCACGAAACCCACTCAGCAGTCACCATTCAGGGCTCTCGCACTTTCTGAACAGCGACGTGATATTGACGTGGCAGAAGACTTCTGTGCCAAATTATCTGGGCCACTCGCACTGCCAAATAGCCTGTTTCTCAAACGTCCAACTGTCCACAAACACTGAATTCCCGCGTGGATATGCCTTTTTCTGTCGCTGAACTCAGAGAAGCACTAGCTTTGTGTGGACGCACGTCGGCACCAAGGCCCGATGGAGTTTCCATAAGGCCCTGTGTCACCTGGGTGAACGCGTGAGAATCCAGCTCCTGGAGATGTACAACAAATCCTAGCAAGATTGGACACTCCCGACAAGCTGTAAGACAAGTCGCCTAGTTACACTTCTGAAGCCAGGCAAGTCACCGTATGAGCTCTTTTCCTATTGCGCGATCGCATTGGCCAGTTTTGTAGGCAAAGTGATGGAGAGAATGATCTTGGGACGCCTGGAGTGGTACTTGGAGTGCAACAACATCTACCCAGATGCCATGGCAGGATTTCGGCGTGGTTGATCATCGATCGAAAACGTAGTAGACCTGGTCACTTACGTACAACATGAGAAAGGCCCTAAGTGACTCCACGCATCTTTTTTCCTAGACGTCAATAGGGCGTATGACAACGTTACGCATGACGCAGTTCTCACCGCTTTCAAAGATGTAGGAGTAGGTGGTCGAATGTATCGCTCGATACGTAGCAATTTATCAATGGGATTCTTCTTTTTAAACACTGAAGATGGTTTAACCTCTCCATATTACAGCCAACGTGGCGTCCTCCAGGATGGCGTACTCAGCCCTGTGCTGTTCAATCTTACGCTAACTGCTCTCACTGAGCATCTAGCATCACTGAGCATCAATTACACCATAAGCATCAATGGTCAAACTGTACCATACGTTGGATCTCACAAGTTTTCTGGTGTCATAATTGAGAGGAATCTATTATGAAGTGATCACGTTTCGTGCATGAAAAAACAGTTAATAGACGTCTGTAATATACTGACGTTCTTTGCACAGAAGACTTGGGGAATGTCACCTAGTGCAATGCTACAGCTGTACAGGGTACTTTTTAGGGGCGAAGCTCCTTATAGCGGCACCCGTTCGTCCCTCGTAGCCATTGTAGTAGTGTGTAATGAGTATAACATTTTGGCCTCCAATGTGGTGCCGGGGAGAGATTTCTTCTGTGCGTTGTTGAACAGTAAAAGATAGTGCTAAATGTACATGCCAATGGTTGCGAATGGGGTATGAGAAACAGGAGAATTCGGCTTTTAGTTACGGCGCACGCTGCAAATTTTTTATTGTTCAACAACGCACAGAAGACAAGAAAGGGTTGCTGCGTTATACTCGCTGGGCGTAACCTCCTAGGTTTTAGAAAGGTTTAGTGAGCGCTGGGCCGCAGTGCCATGAATACAGTGAACTAGAATATACCATGAATTTGAGGTGGTTAAAGGTGGGAAGTAGACACGAAGCGCAAGCCATGAGAAAGTGTGCGTGTGCCTCCTCTCGTTCAGTCCTTCGAATGTCCGCTGGATGGCGGTGCTTCTGTGTGCGGAATATATGATGAAAAGATGCGTGATGGTGGTACTTAGAGTGTTGAATAGGTGGACGAACGGACACACAGACAGATGCATGGACGGACGCACGGATGGCTGCACGGACGGATAGACGCCTGGACGGACGCAGGAGCGGATGCATGGACGGACGCACGAACGGACGGGCGGATGGACGCACAGGCGGCCACACAGATGCATGCATGAATGGACGGAAGCAAGGACAAATGGACGGACGGATGCTTTGCCCCACTATCCATCATTCACTCCGTGGATATGCCGCCATTTTTTTCCTCGGTTTCCTACGGTACAGCTTACCAGCATTGACCAATGCAAGCAAAACAAGCCTATAAACGTTACAGAGTGTTCAGTCCCAGGCATTCCGGATATGCTTCGGCTTGCCTCGTAGTGCGTCTAAGATGGCTTCTACAGCATTCACCGGGGACTACCTCATAACGACACATGTTGACGTTGAGACACTCAGGACACATATAAGCCATATTGCTCTTGTTATACGAGACGTACCAACGCTGTATACACGTATACACCGACAGCTCTATTTTACAGAAGAGTTCAACGGCATCATTTGTTATAACAATAAAACACACAACAAGCATATCCAAGACCTCCCATCTTACGACATCAACCGGAGTGCAGCTCACAGCTCTTCGTGCCGCATCCCGATTCATCAGGAATAAACAGCCACAAAAATGTACAATTTTCAGTAACTCAAAGGCGGCACCGCCATCCCTTCTATCACCTTTACGCCACGGCCTGTACGAACCACTCGTATTCGAGATTGCAGAAAAGACTCATCATTTTATTCAGAAAGGACATGAAATAGCCTTTAAATGGCAAGTCATTATGAATTGATTGGCAATGCACGGGCCGATCGAGCTGCCCGTTCTTCCCATACTGAAAGCGATCGAATATTGATTCCGCTCTCCAAAGCGGACGCTGCATGGAAACTCCACATGCTTGCTCCCAAGTGCACCACGTCGCAGTGGAACGAGTCACACTTCACTAATGCACGATTATGTACCTTAGGCCCAACTCTCATTCTTCGAATTCCTCCAAAACTTCGCCAACGAGACGCTATTTTGCAGTCCAAATCATGATTGGGTGTCGCATTTACCAATGCGTACGTGTTCCGCATAGGAAGGGCCGACACTGCTGCATGCGACCATTGCGGCAGTGACGAAACAACTTGGCACATTCTGTGTGAATGCCCACAATACTGCTCGCAGAGACTGTCACTCTGCAATGCACAAGACGAACTGGACAACTACACTCTTTCGCAAGAAAGCATCCTGCGTTACCGACGGGACTTTATGCCGCAGAAGAAGGCTGTGAAGGCGCTCCTGCGCTTCTTTCGTTCAACCGGCTTGTCCAAACGACTGTGATCGGAACGCCCTGCATTTGTGTGCTGTGAATTTTTATATGATTTATTTTATGTATCTATCTTTCTACTCTTTCCGACTCTTATTTCCCCACCCCTGTAGAGAGTAGCAAACCAGTTCTTCTAGGTAAACTTCCCTGTTTTTTCCTTTTATTTATTTCTCTCTCCATTATGAAGCACCATACAGGCAATCGATTGGCCTAATTTTTGGTCTGCATAAAAGTAGGCAACGTATAGGACACATACAATATGCACACTTGAGTAGACATAAACGTGGTGACAAAATTATGACCGTTGGGAAACATTACGGATGGTTTCATATCGAATACATATAGGATGGTCACAGATGGGACACATAACATGACAGATGCTACGAGGAGACAGAAAGTCGGCGGCTAAATCGTTACATCTTGGCGACATACAGGTTGCGTCCTCATGCTGCATCGGGGAACCATACAGTACACTTTCAAGACATCATCATTTCCATAAGATCGAGTTGTGGACTTCTGGTTTTCAGTTGTTATGAATCAAGCATGCGTTTGAAGACTATCATGCGTACACGCAAATGTCGACTTTTAAACAAAAAACAAAATGTGGTGGCATACTTTACAACGCTTTTCAAATAATCGCAGTTTAAATATAGCAGTTTGCAACGAATAAAAACAAGTTCTTTTGTATGAATAAATGAATGTATAAACGTGTGGAAAGACGGAAGTCTTACAATAGTTCGCAAGTTTTTATGGGAAGTGGTGTGCAAACTCTACCATATATCCATTGGGTAAATGACAGACCACTAATGGACACATAGTTGGATGTTCATTTTTATTTATAATGATTGATTTGTGCAGTTGGTGCACAGGTACGGTGCGAACACAAACGCGGAAACAAATAAAACATAGTGTTTGCCATGTCTTCTTGCCGCATCAAAGTGAACTATACAAGACAAACACCACTTGTGTTTTGCTTGTTCTCGTGTTTGCATGACGGTGGTTTGCACCGAACCTCCTCTGTCATGACCAGCTGCACCAATCAAGCATTAAAAATAAAAATAAATGGTCGACTAGGTGTCCACTAATGCTTTGTCTTTACCCAATGCTTATTTAGCAGAGATAAGTTCATGCATACATTATTACAATAAAACGGCCTATATATCAGTTGAACATCCGCATATCCGCCCCTGGACACACGCTGGACTCCCACTGAATAGCCAATTATTATGCGCCTTAGAGTCCTACGGATGCCCGCTGGACGCCAATCAGCGATTTGCGGTTGACCAGTGGACGACCGAGACATCCGGAGGCGGTTGTCCAGTGGACGTCTATCGGTGTTTAAATGCCCATTGGATATGTCAGGTTTTTCTAAACACTGACACTCATTCTATTCCTTCGTTGGGTCAAGGGTACCGATATCGGGTATTGCTTAACGCTCAAGTTTGAAAATTGCCCATTTGTGCTCTCGTCGTTCCTGGGTAGATACTAAGCGTCCATCACCTGTGAAACATACACGCATACCAGTGGCACATACCCGTCCGTGGGTATGTGCCACTGTCTGGCGGGAAGTGTTTGACGATGTAGGCGACGGGATTGGGACATTATTCATGTCTTGACCAGTGCATCATAATTGTCAAGCCATCTTACGCTCCCATGCTAATTTTGGATCACTCCAAATTAAGGGGGTGATCAAGAGAGCATCCAAACGTAAGGGGCTAGATAGATAGCTAGATAAGTACGCTCAAAGTCGCCGAAGTTATCTAAGAAATGTTTCGCATTTAAGAACAAAGTGCAAATTCATTTATTTCTCTAAGTTACGCATAAGCGCTGTTTTAAATATGTAAGCTTTGCTGCTATGACACGAAAAAAAATTATCCGTCCATTCTTCTGTCACGAGCTTCTATCTTTGTCGCCACTGCGTATAGTGGGAAATTCTCTGCTTTTTGGTATATCCTACTAGGCGGCCAATGTCTGGGGAGCTTCGAGACCTTAGATTGCATTTTCGAAGACCCAGTGCTTCCGGACAAGCATTCGCTATCGACCTGCGCCTATACCCCTGCAACTGACACCAATGACAACGCCTCGGCAGCACGAACAGGTGATCGAGCTCCTTCAGCGTTTTCGAGCCTCCTTTGACCACGGCCAGTCTTCCTTAGATCGAATCTTTTGTTGTTCAGCGAATTGACACCAGCCAACAGGCACCATTACCACCGCGTTAATACCGCGTGTCAAATGCCGAACGCCGCGTCATCGACAAACAGGCAGGTGGCATCATCAAATGTGGCATAATCTAACCATCTATCAGTCCCTGGGTCTCTCCAGCCGTGCTGTTGAAGAAAAATAACGAATCCATAAGGTTCAGCGTACACCACCGGTGTCTCAACAGAATAACTCGCAAGGATGTCTATCCTCTGCCATGCATCGGCGATTCCTTGGACTGCCTGCAGGAAGAGGATTTCTTCATTTTCTTAGATGAATGCTCTTGATACTGGCAGGTACTTATGGCGGATGCCGATCACGAAAAAAACAACAACTTTATTCATGCCCGACAGGCTGTACGAATTAACCGTCATGCCCTTGGGCCTCGGCCACCCACCAGCTACTTTCGACCGAACGAAGGACACGATCTTTCGCGCCCTCAAGTGATATATTTGTTCTTGGTATTAAATTATAGAGTCGTCTTTTCAACAGATATTCAACAAATTTAACCCAACTCGAGCAAATCCTCAATTGTCTCTCCGCAGCGGGTCTGCAACTAAATGTGAACAAATGCCACTTGGCCGCTCGTGAGTTCACCAGTCTTGGCCAAGGGATTTTGAAGCACGGCATTTTACCTGATCCTGCTAAACATATAGACATCGCAGTTTACCAAACCTACTACCTTGAATCAGCTCCGAAGCTTAATTGCCCTCTGTTCTTATTTCCAGCGCTTCGTCGTCAATTTCGCGATGATCATCACTCCTCTCGCCAAGTTCATCGCCGGCTCTGGTGATCTTTCGGCACGGTCTTTCACTTGTGACAATTGTTTCAACGAACTGCGCCGCCTCATCACGCCGCCGCCTATTCTGCGGCTGACCCATCTGCACCTACAGAGATCCACACAGGCACTAGTGGTGTCAGGCTGGGTGCTATTTTTCTGCAGTGGAAAGACGGATTCCAAGAGTACGCCATTGCATACGCCGGCCGAACTCTTACCAAATCAGAAATCAACTATTCTATCTCTCAAAAAGAATGGCTCACTAATATTTCGATGATAATGAAATTTCAACCTAACGTGTATGGGCGCCCTTTTGACGTCGTGACTGACCACGACGCCCTTTGCTGGCTGTTGTCACTAAAGTATCCAAGAGGTAGCCTCGCCCGATGGGCGTTACACCTACAAGAGTACGATATCCACGTGCTGCATCGCTTTGACCGAAAACATGCGGATGCAGATGCCCTCTTCCATTCACCCCTGTCTCCTGACCCTACCTGCTGCACAATTCATATTTATGACACCACTGCCATCACCATCACCAACATGTCATCCGGGCAGCGCAAGAACCCATGGCTTGCTTTGATTCTGCATGCCCAGGCTGGTCACACCCCTTCTCCCTCCACACGCACGTTATGTCGGCAAGTCGAGCACTTTACCACTCTCAACGACGTGTTTTACCAACGCAACTACACATCCGCTTGACGTCAGTGGCTACTCGTCATTCAAGTCACCTGCGATCCAAACTTTTCTCAACCTATCAAGATGACCCCAATGTGGCCACGCATGTTTCCTAAAGACTCTCACATCTACCTTAGATACTACTGGCATGGTACTTACCATTTTGTTCTAGAGTACGTTCTGGATTGCTCCTTATGCCAGAGACGAAAGACTCCCTCATCATGCCAATGGCCCCTTATTACTTTTTCCATGGGCCTCCCGACTGTTCGACCGTGTTGGCATCGAGATGTACTGTTCACTTCTAAGCACTGCAGACGGTAATCACTGGATCTTAGTTGACATCGACCACCACACGCGATAGACTGAAGCTACATGCCTCCCTTCATCTACAGCCAAAGACGCAGCCACTTTCATTCTGCACAATCTTGTCCTACCTCACGGAGCACCTTGATAACTGTGGGTGGTGGAGAAAGTTAGGCGACAGAAAAGTGTGTTGCAAGGGGGCAGAGGAGCAGACAGCTGCTGGCGCTGCGGTGAGCGGGCTACGGTTCAGGGACTGAGTGACATAATCACCACCACGAGGGAGCATGATGTCAACGCGCAGCTGTGGCAAGACCTACTTGGCAGCACTCCAGCACCTGCGGTGAAGGTAACGCGTTGTGGCTCGCTCATACGGAGGCACGTACGTACGACGTTACACGCATCAGTTAAAGAGGTGTTTCACACCGAATAAGTGCGTCGTGTACCCTCTAGGCCAACAGTGAGTTTTTTTGTGGGTGAGCCTAAGTGAGGAACGTGGAATTACAGGCACTGGAGGAAGGGCAGCCTCGCAGATATATATTTGATTTGGATGGACGCTTTGACCGAGGCCAACACTTGAACTTAAGTCACCACCTCGCGGTGCGTTGAGGCGTTGAAAAAATTGCACTTCTACTGAAAATGCGCTGCCTGTGACGAACGTGTGGCGACACGAATTGCACTTGCTAATCACGGAAGGCACAGTAATGATTAACTACTTCACTGCTCCAAAAGGGCGACACCACCCACTAGATAGGAGCACTCATGAAAGTGGCAGATATAAAAGCTGCGTTTGTAAAGACGTTAGTTGCTACTGCCGTGGCGCAGTTACGTATATAGCGTGCTCGGCATGTGTTGTTGCGGACCGACAGTTACCAGGTTCAATGACATTTGCCGAAACTTTTTTGTTTGACATCTGACTACAATTTTATACGCCATTTCTGTGACGAATATACGTCACTGAAGTCTTCGTGGGCCCCGTCATAAAATTATTTCGTTGTTAAATATGCTTTCGAGCAAAAAGAAACCATTTTCTAAGATTTTTCTGCCAAAAACAACCGTCACACTGACAGCACAAAAAGGAAACAGAACCTCGGGGTTGTAGTTATTATTCCCTCTAATCATCTGTATAGTGCACTCTCATACCATGCGCTAAGATTGTGAATATGTGTGAACTGCGTGCTTTGTAACTAGGCTATGATATTTATTATGTATGTTATTATGCGCAAAATATGATGTGCATTTCGGCAGTTATGCTCTCTTCTCTTATTTTTCACTAACTTCTCTCTTTAAACTATATGCTTAGCCATTATTATATATTTGTTGTATGTGCTCTGAAATGATGTGTTCCAGTAGTGAAGGTTCTTTTTCTTATGTTTCTCTTTTGCACATTTCTGTTTTATATGAGTCAACTCCACTCCTGTAATAGCCCGCAAAGGGCTGACAGTATCAATAAATGAAATGAATAGTACTCAACATAATGAGTTCAACTATTTGGATTACAGTATGCGCTTCATATAGCGGGAAATGGCATGGAAGACATGTAGGCACTCCTGGATATGATTGTAGTTGTGATTACGCCTAAAGTTAACTGACATATGTGGATCGTCAATTGATTCAGATGCCTTCAAGCTTGTACAGACTTATTCATCATGAACATAATGCATTCAAGATGGTTCCTCGAATATGTATCGTATGAATACCGACAACTCCCCGAACAGAAAGCATTTGTCTCTTTGACGAAAACATTTTGTCCTTCTTTGTTAGTTAAAGTAGATAAATCTACCCTATGACACCATTGATGTTCATATTTGTTCGAAAATGTACATATATAAGTGTGTCCTTGCAGTTCAACGGAAGAATCAAGGCAGAGGCCTCGACTAAATGTGCATACATTATCTCGGAGGTAAAGATCCATTATTATCTTGGAGCTCAAGGTGCAGTGCCTATATTGCCCGTGAGGGCCTCCACTAGAGAGGCCAGCCCTGCAATTGTTTAGAGGTCACAGATAGGATGCGTGCCCTCACCTTGCAGTTTAGTAGTTGTAGAATACGGCAGCCCTGCTTTCGCAACACCACTTGCATCGTCCCCCATGGCTGCATTGATTTTTAGTCGCAATTTTACGATGCAAATTAGGCACTAGAGTGCCACCAGGGGCACCGATTCGTTGTTTGCTCATCCGTAATATCAGGTCCTACCGCATTTTAAACTCCGAGCTTCAGATCAAAGAGATGCACACACGGTGTACACAGCAAGAGCCCAGGAAATGCAGTGTTCTAGCAGACAACACAACCCAGCATCCTTTGAGTGACGTCATCACGTAGGTGGCGCCATGATGTATCCTCAAGGCCATTATACGGGATGGCAAGTTAACGATTGGGCAGTGTGAGCAGTCGTTTTTTTTTTTTAGGAGCGAAGCTCCTTAAGGCGTGGGCTGTGCGTCCCCTGTATTTAGCCACCTCTCGTTCAGTTCTAAGTATTACGCTAGCCACCGCCCGATCTAAAGGGTACAGCCATATCCATCCGTCCATCCGTCCATCCGTCCATCCATCCGTCCGTCCATCCATCCATCCATCCATCCATCCATCCGTCCGTCCGTCCGTCCGTCCATCCGCCCATCCATCCGTCCGTCCGTCCGTCCGTCCATCCATCCGTCCGTTCGTCCGTCCGTCCGTCCGTCCATCCATCCGTCCGTCCAAAAGATGCAAGATGTTATAAACTAGACGGCGGTACGTGTAGTTGATTATGAAAGATGCGAGGTGTTATAAAATAGGAATGATGCCACATATGGCACGTGTCATCGTTCGATATAGTGCTGCGACGTACGCTAGGGGGAGCGTTGCAATAAAATCGAGTGGGCAAAATGTACGGAGGGTTCATGGTTTACCAGGTTTACCTCCGGAGCTTCGCCCGCTCATCATCATTCACTTCGTGGATATGGCGGCATTTTTTTCAATCAAGAAACTCGTTAACAGACGCTGCCTTCGTAGGTGTTGTGAGGCGAGAGAGAGGGAGCAATGAAGAGGAGAGGAGCGAGAGGGGGAGGGAATGGGCATGCGCATGGAGGTGTAAACGCCACTTGGAGGGATACCTAGAGGCATAGAGTTTTATAAAATTAACTGGTGGATACACTAGCTCTGCGGTCGTTCAGCGACCATGTAAATGATGAGTATAGTACACGGACTTCCCTACTTTTTCAACTTGCGTGTGGAATCCCACTTGCGGCTTCGTTTGTTGCTGTGTTTCAGCTTTGATTCGAAGGAAAGAATGAACCCTTTCCAACTTTGTGACCCGATTCGAAATGGTAAGCCTAAAATATCAAGGCGGTGAAGCACAACTGCTGAACAGTCCGATTGTTGTTTCACGACAAAACAGACTCAAGCCACGCGATGCGGAAAAGAACGTAAAGCACGAAAACGAGGCAAATCTGTGTACTAATATTTTATACCCTCGCTGAAGCGCCATGCGTTGTAGCTCTCATAGACAGCGCCAGAGTTCCCGCTTGTGTATATGTAGGAAACTCTATGCCTAGAGTAGACAGAAGGTGGACAGAGTGTAGGTTAGCAGATGCTGTCGGCGTCATGGGGCGAGAGAGGGGGCAGCAAAAAAGAGGAGAAAAGAGACGCACATGCTCAGTAATGGTGGTAACATCACACAACGGATTGAACCCCGCTTCATGATGCTTCGCATCTAATAAAATCTTAAGAGTATGTGAGCATGGGTGTGACGTAATCCACTCTATGGTGGTAAAATTACAAAGTGTACCGAGATGTGCTGTATTCTTCCCGATTGGCACTTCACAATTGAACTTTTGTGACACCCGTCCTCTGTTATTAGCATCCTTCTCATAATTATGTTGAATTGGCCACATTTTCTGGCACAGTCAAAACTATGCGACATTATGTGGCAGAAGTGTAGCATCGCGTCAGGCGTAGAAACACGCAAATTCTGCGATGATTTGTGGTTTTAAACGCTCACCGATTGCAAAGCGCGTCATCCTATAAATCTGCACAATCTCCAAAAGCACCAACAATGTGCGTAGATTCACAGGTTAACGTGTTGTCTTACTGACACGTAGTGGCTTGACTTTACGCTTACTCGCAAAAAAAATAATCGCAGACTAGTGGGCACATTCGAACTGTAAACTTGTTGTAGAAAATATATTATATTTTCAAAAGACTAACATCACGCACACAAGTATTCGTTTCCTTGAAGCCCGATTGAAGCATCAACCGAGAACCGAAGTGAGGCTAGCTGCTGAGAAGGCGACGTCCGATTGCGCTATCACATTCTTCTCTTGACGGCAAAGCTACAGCGTCGTCTTCAGTTTTTATCACACTTCTTTCTCACCTCTACCCCATGACGGATGAGTCTGATAACACCTGAAGGTTCTTACTTTGCCTGCTTTTAGGTTTTCCACAATTACAGCAACTAGTGCTTCACACACTCATAACCGACAGGCAGCTTCTCCTCAGCAGAATTGAAAGCGAAAATGAGATAGGAGCGGGTAAATAACCAAAAAGGTATTCTTTGTCCCTCTGAAGGAGCTGAACTTACGAGACGCCTTCCTTTCCAGCAGCAAGTTCAGATCTCTCCAATGTGTTGCGGAAGCAATCATAGCATTGGTGAACTATGGTGAACTTGTACGAGCATTCTTTCAGTTGACCATATAAGTGAAGCACAGTACCAGTCTAACATTAGCAATGTTTTTTTTTGCTATTTTTTAATACCTGCAGCAGAGGAAAGCATTTTTAGAGCAGAAGTGCTGAGGGTTTGGCGCGCTCGTTGTAATAGATGGCTGATCAAATTGAACTAACGCAACAGAATTTGGGAAATCAAGGTCACACCACTATACATGTATCACTAAGGCTCTGAACTATGCTTCAGTGCGACAATCAGCATTGGGTTCTGTATCCAGTGGGTTGTAGGGAAAACACAAAGAAACATACGTAAACAGTGGACACTCCATTAGGGCCTACGGACGAGCTACTCCGCTGCTTTCAGCGTCCCACGTGGCTGGTCAGACCGATAATGTCTTTCAGCATAAAAAATGAAACAAGAACATATTTTTTCTTCCCGATGCTGGGATTTGAACCCGCAAAATCATTCTCTGAGAACGAGTGTCTACCCCGAAACTACACACCCATGCTCCCACAAATAAAATACATGTACATATAAACCACATGATTATGCAACCTTAATGCAAAGCAAATGCACAAGACAACGCTTTCTAGCCAGACTTTACTCATTTTTGTGGTAGCGGGCATTAAACGTCCTCAGCACAACACGATGTAAAGCTCACGGCACAGACGGCACACAGATGGAAGGCATAGCGACACCGCCTGTTTGTCAGTGTGCATTCCTTTCATCGGTGTCCATTAGCGCAGTCCTTCCAGATATGAAATTCGGCATGTTTTTCTACTGAAGACGCTCTAGACTCTGGATGTATTATGCCGCTCGGTTATTGTATGGCAGCGGCTTGCGACTAACCTCACTTCTCCATGTGAACACACGTTGCCCGTAAGAAAATCACAAGGTATATCTTTCCATTTAAAATTTGTCTACACTCTATGTTTAAGCTCTCAAGCAGTGCTCTGTAAAGAAACAGACCATTTCTTCAACGGCTCAAAGTTGTGCTCGAGACAAATAATCATCCTGACTAGGAGCTACTGGATGCATGACCAATTGCGCCTTGGAGAGTAATAGCAAAAACACAAGTGTAATGGAGAAGATTAACCATGGCTCTTCGCGGAGCCAGAGGCGGGAGTAAATGTGGAATTTTGGGGAAGTAACTGGGGGGAGTAAAAGCTTATTTCCTGAAGGAAGAACAGAAACGAGGGTAATGGTTCCTCCCCCCGCAAATTCTATTTTTCGGGGAATTTCCCTCAAAGGGGCAACTCTTGTACTGTCGTTGCTCTTTTTTTGGCTTAGAGTGTAGAAAGAAGTGCTGTTGAAACGTAAATCAATCTTACCGCAAGACTGCAGGTATGGGAATGGCACTCGCATTGAATGTGTTGGTTAACTTGTCCGTCACTGTAGTCCTACCTTTATTTCAAAGCAGGCGACACATCGATACTAACCTCGCACTTCTACAACACTTTCCAGTGCTAACATGGATTTTCACTGCAGCCATTATTAGAAATATACCGAACCTTCGGTACCTCATCGAACTTTGCTATGGCCCTCTTTGGTAATTTCATAACATAGTGTGCAGGTATCACCACCTGTCGTCATCTTGAATGACATCAGAGTGATTATTTCATATTGATGTCATCATTTCCGCTAACCTGCGATGTCATTACGGCTGCCTAAGATGACGTTTAGAAGTAGTAATCTCTGATAACGTGCCTCACTTTAGCGTTCGCACTGACATCTCGGAGGCTGATTACATTTACTTCTAATATTTTTTCTGTATAAGTCCGTTGCTTTAACATATACCACTTGAACCAAAACCGTCACTTTCTTACAACTTCAACGAAGCGTTTTCCTTAAAACGCCTAGAAAAAGATGCGGATTTTAGATTTGCTCCTCAACGTGCCGCGAGAATTTCAGCACGTCACAACTTATTCATGAACTCAAAGATTTGCTTTATTAATGTGACAGTTGGTTAGCAGACACCTTAAACAAAGGTTCCAATCTGATTAAAAATGCTTGAGACAATAGAGTAGAAATGGGCAGGCGTCAGGATGAAAAGGTTAAACTTCACATGTACATGCTTTAGTGTGAGCGGAGTGCAAGTGTTTGAACTACTTCATTTCGGTAGCTATGGTGTAGTCCATATGGTGGCGTCAGTGAAAGACATCTGTAGAAAATCTCTAGGAAAGTTTTTTTTTTTACGGTATGGTCAAATGAGCACGGTTTTAGCAGAAATTTAAGCGATTATTATGATAGTAGTCCTCTGACGTGTTCATATTCTGCCTCAGATTAACCAAAAGTATTGACACCTGCCCATTTCTTACACGCCAAGCGCCTGACAGCACTACACGACCTACAAACCGCAGCCGTGGTACCCAGCTCCCATAATTAGCTGCTTAAAACTTGGATACAGCGATAAAAGCTGCAAAAAATGGCACTCGCATCTTCCCACGCAGCAACTCGAGTAAATGCGTCGCAGAGTGGCGAGAGTATCGCGTGAATGTTGTGTCTAGCCGAGTCAAGTAAGGCGTCTAGTCATGCGAAAGCCGGGACGCCCCTCACTGAATTTGGAACGCGTTCTTCACCGCTTATATACGCACCGCTAAAGTGACCTACGCACCACCCGCGTTCGAGGAAGACGAGATGAGGCACGAGACGAGTCGAGCCTGCGCAGTCGATGTGTGTACGGCTCCGACTTCGAAGTGCGACAAGGTGCGACTAAGAAATCCATTTCGCATTTAAAAGACTTCTGATACCGGTAGTATAAGGGACATTTAATGATCCTTAGAAACGCTTCTTAATGGGTCAATGCTGGAAATTACGAGTATTGCGGAAGGCAGTATAGTGACAGTGCACGATGATTCTGTGCCCAAGTTGTGGTGGAGTCTGGCACAGGATCTGAAGAACATAACGGAAGACGACCACACTGTGCGTGCATGTCACCTAAAGATTGCAGAGATCAACGTTGTAACGCGTCCTATTCAACATATGTGCTTCCTAGAATTGCCCCCTTAGCAATTTGCGGGCCGGGAGGGCTAACATAGTGCGCGATGAACAAACAATATGAGCCACGGAACGTGGAACGAGGAACTGATTTTTTTACGCTGCAATGACTCGCAGCGTTGAGACACGCTGCTCTCTCTCTCTCTCTCTCTCTCTCTCTCTCCCAGCGTATTTGTCTTTAATGCCCGGTTCATCTTTGTACATAGTCTCTGTGTAGTGCCTATACAAATAGCTTTAGGATGTTACAGTCCATTCAGTTATATGGTCATTTCGAATGACAATGGCCGACCACAGCTTGAAAAAAACCGCGCCCCGTTTCAGATTGGCGCTCCGGAATATAATTTCGAACTCTGGGCAGCATTGATTGAAACTGGATGCGCTTCAAAACAATGAGCGCCAACTCTTGCGGTACGCATTTCGGCACACGTGTGTCCGCGGCAATATCTTGCCCTAAAATTAGATGTAATGCAGTCTGCAATTTACGCGAAGGTGAGTATGCATTGTTCTCAAACATCTAGGCCACGCTCATGTTGTATATTGTTCATGATGTTAATGAAGTCCGCAGTTTGTGGGCTCAAGACGAAACGTCTTGATTGGCTTTTCTTGTGGCCAGAAAAGGTAAGTCAAACTTCAAGCAAAAATTGGGCGACCCTTAACCTTCGCCTTTGATACCTGAACGCGAAAGCGAAATCCGGCCCCTAGTGCGCCTTCCAACTGCAAAGTGCATACTTATTATTATGTTGTGTTACATACACACACACGCATGCTTACACACACGCACACAGTAGATCGTAGCAGCACGCGTGAGCGAATGGTACATACAGGTTTTTGATCTAAAGCAAGAGTCACATGGCCTTCAAGATACGCGCCGCGCGCTCGCCTACTCGGAGGCCATAAAGAGTCTCAGAATGCCTCTGAGATAGCAGCACATTATCTGGCGTTTGCTGTTTGCTTGATCAACGCCTCTGGAACATTATATATTTTCCGCTAGATGTACATAGTTGTCCAATTTTAGAGCCTTTTGAAAGTTCCCGTGTGTTTTTAGCGGCGATTGCTGCACTATTTCAGCCTTTTTTGACGTAGTTTAGGCATTCTAAATGCGCCTACGAATTGGCTAATGGGCTCGTTTTCTCCACGACACCTGTCGAACGAAATGCGCTAAAAGGGTCCTGAAATACTTTTTCGAGTCACCATAGTAGGAATTCACTAGAAGAGCTTATTTCCTCACTTATTCAATGCAGGAAAATTTTTAAGAATCGGTCCATTGCGAGTGGAGTTACAAAGGTTTGTCACATGCTGCAATTGCAATATCGCTATTCTCGTCCCGACGAAAGCGCTGGAAGCTTAAAAGAGAAGGGTGACGGGGGCGGAGAAACTACCGCACCTCGTGACCTTGAGCACTTTTTTTCAAATGCGCGGCTTTTTCAGTGTGATTCTCGCGCACGCCTGGACGAGTAGCGGCTTCCCGCGGCGATATCGGTAGCTTGATTTTTCGGTCACAGACGCACAGGCGATTTTTCGCTCACAACCAACGGGGCCAACACCAACGGCGGGATTTCTGCGACATGAACTTTCTAACGCTATCGAGTTCATATGCGCTGTGCGCCGAAAGCGGTGAAGAGCTTCGACCGTTGATTGATTGATTGATTGATTGATTGATTGATTGATTGATTGATTGATTGATTGATTGATTGATTGATTGATTGATTGATATGTGGGGTTTAACGTCCAAAAACCACCATATGATTATGAAAGACGCCGTAGGGGAAAGCTCCGGAAATTTCGACCACCTAGGGTTTTTTGACGTGCCCCCGAATCTCAGCACACGGGCCTACAACATTTCCGCCTCCCTCGGAAATGCAGCCGCTGCAGCGCGGATTCGATCCCGCGCACTGTGGCTCAGCAGCCAAGTACCTTAGCCAATAGACCACCGTGGCGGGGTGAGAGTGGACCGTCGATTAGTCTTCTGCACGATAACGGGCATCCACATGCTTACATGTGGAATCGATCGTTTTAGCGCCATCGCTGGTAGCCATGTTTGTTCAGAAATAAAATTAGCTGTTTGGTTCGCGCGCTCATGCCGAACCTTGAAATGATGTAAAATCTACCCAAGCATTCTGGCATGGTTTCTGCGAAGTAGTGTCTGTACGCGCACAATAGGCCGGTTATATAAGCGATGAGAATAAAGGAGGGTTTTCCTAAATTTTCAGTATGAAGTTGACAAATTTTCCAAGTGTTCTCTACGTGCACAGCGGGGAGCATGCTTGACAAGCTCCGACATGTTACCTTGACCACTTTTACTGGTGCCTTACTGGTGCCAACAGAGACGTTGTGCGCGCTGTTGCTTAGAATATACCTCGTCCTGGCTATTATGTCGGCATGTGTGGGTAACATGTAGGCAATAAATTCCAACAATAAGTGGTGCTACCGTCAATACAACTGTTACAGGACACGTGGTGCATCATTTATATTAAGCTTTCTGACAACTGTACATTGCCTATACTTTATTTGCACGGTGCACTGTCATCTGGATCAAATAGAGTATATCTGACGCTTCAATGTCACTTAGTCTAGTCTACTAAATGCTAGTAGCTTGGCGCGGCCAAGGGATATAGATGGTCAGCCGGAGATGCATTGGGGCTTCGGTGTGCCCCAACTTTCTGGGTTGCGATGAGTTGCGATTTCAGCACCGGTAGTGATACGTCACTGCATATGTGACCTTGTCATTTCGTGTCTGTTCATGCGAGTGACATCAGGAATGCTTTCAAGACCAAGCGTCGGATAGTTGAATGTAAACGGGTCTGGAGCTTTGTTGCTTTTTGGTGATCTTGGGTACCACCGGTAGTTTCCCATAAATTGGGATAGCGTGCACTAGCCTAATCATCTAGGGAACCATGTCGGAGCACCAGTACTAGGGAAGGTGCACGTCGTTAGTCACCCTGAAACTATGCAATATTTACACCATGAAAGGATATGTGTATGAAGCCCCAACAGTGTACCTTGAGCTTAACATTGCAGTACTATATGCAGGGGCCTCATCATGCTACAGATTTTCGCCTTTTACAGAGAAGATGCTATATGCTAGTTTCAAGCAGACCACTGTGGGCACACACTAATTCGATATAGGAAACTATCGATTCAGAACTTCGCTTATTCTAAAAAATAAGCCGGAACTTTGTACACACTGGAACGCCTGCGTATGCGCACCAACGTAAATGGAGCTGCCAAGCATTTTATTTTTTTTTGTCAAAAGAAGGACAGTGATTGTTCTATTGAGACGTCTCTTGCAAGCCGCGGAACAAGCGTCTCCGGGTGGTATTACTTTCTAGACTGAGCTGCGGGAGAAGTATACATCTTCAGCATGTCTCCAATGTTTAATAAAGCTTTAGCAGCACCTGGATTGCGTGTTTTTTGTGTTTGTTTTGTGTTCTTGTGCTACACCACGAATATTACGAAGTACCCAACAGCCGAAGGACAATAGGGTTGAGAGCTGGGCTAGTTGGTGAGACATCATTTAACCATATGGTGTAGTAGCGCAAATTCGACGGGGACGAAGAGGACAAGAAAACACGACACTCGCTACACTCGCAACTAATTTTTATTTCAGAAGCAGCACTTCATATATAACCCATAACCCTAGCGACACAGAAAAGAACTACGAACACTGAATAATTGTCAACAGAAGCTTTTGCGCAGACTCAAGCGATAGTACACGGCAGTTAAGCTTAGACACTTTTAGATGACATAACTAAAACAGCCCTGGGTAACATGAAATCAAAAAAACAACAAAAAAGCAAAAAAATTTGCGGAAATCCACACGTGTTTGAAAAAAAATTTTTAAACGACAAGAAGGAGAGTATGACACATGCAAACACTGATCTCAATTAAGTCCTTCGAGGTAGCTGGCTTCTCTGTTACTTAACGAAACCGATGACTGCCTAATGCATCCTTCTTTTCTTTTTTTTTAAATGTGAAAGTGTGGCTGCTCACGACTGTACAGTGACACAACCGTAGTCTTCCGTCATGGAAACCAACTAACCAGAGAAATTGTCGAAGCCTTTCACATTAAATTCATGGCAACCTAGTTGAAGGACTGACTGCATGCTCTGTTGGGCTGGTTTCGAGTCGGAAAGCACAGCCCATTTACTCGGTCTTTGGGATTTGATGTACTCTAGGGCGCCACGCAAAGCCGCAAGTTCCGCCGCCATAGACGTAGTGACGTGTGACAGTTTGATTCGCAGAGTGATTCCTCTAGCTGGAATCACCACCGCACCGCCAGAACCAGACGCTGTGGTTGAACCATCGGTGTATATGTGCACGTGGTTGTTGTACATTTCGTGCAGAAGGCTCAAGCTCAATTGTTTTAGGGCTGATGAAGGCAAATTTGATTTTTAGTGGCGAAGCTCTTTATGGCGTGGCTTGTGCATCCCTCGTAGTACGTAACCACCAGTGGCACATACCCGAAATAGCGGTCCTTACGATTTTGACCTGAAAGGTGGTTCCGGTGAGAGATTTCTTCTGTGCGTTGTTGAACAATAAAAGATAGTCTTCAATGCACGTGTTAATGGCTGCCAAGGGGGAATGAGAGACAGGAGCATTCGGCCTTTAGGTAGCGCGCACGCTGCGATCCTCATTAGCAGCTATTGGCATGTACATTGAGCACGATCTGACAAGAAACGGTTGCTACGTTATACTCGCTGGGTGTAACCTCCTTGGTTTTAGCAAGGTTTAGCGAGCGTTGGGCCGCATAGCCATGAATACAGTGAACTAGTATATACCATGAACTCGAGGTGGTTAAAGGTGGGAAGTAAACCCGAAGCGCAAGCCGTAAGAAAGTGTGCATGTGCCACCTCCCGTTTAGTCCTTGAAATGTCCGCTGGATGGCGGTGCTTCTATATGGAGAATATATGATGAAAAGATGCGAGATGGTGGTACTTGGAGTGCTGAATAGATGGACGAACGGACACACAGACAGATGCATTGATGGACGCACGAACAGACGCAGGCGCGGATGCATGGACGATCGCAGGGACGGACGCACGAACAGACGCACGCACGGATGGGTGGATGGACGCATGGACGGTTACACAGACGTACGCAGGAACGGACGGAAGCAAGAACGATTGGACGGACGAATGCTTCGCCCCACTCCCCATCATTCACTCTGTGGATATGCTGCCATTTTCTGTATTCCTGGAACTGAAACACGTACTTGTGGAAGTGTCAGGCACCACAGAGGATACACCAGTTTCTCAGCAGGCGTAAAAACCTGATGTAAATGACGCACGATGAGCACAGACAACTGCACTAAATTTCGTGCGGGTCCTCTCAGTAGCGAGGGTTGCCAAGTGGTGGAAAGGATTCCTAGCATGTTGCCTGAGGTACGTACGCATCGTTTCAATGTTGATGTGCGTCATGATCGAGTAGTCCTGTGCAATGGCAATTGTTTCAGCTGTCGATGCGCAGCGGGGTAAACCAAGGCACATCCTAAGCGCTTGGGCTTGAATATTTTGGATTGTGCGCAGGTTCGTTTTGCACGTGTTAGATATAACAGGTAGGCTATACCGCAGGAATCCAGTAAACAATACCTTGTACAGCTGTAACATAGACTCAACAGACATTCTCCAACTTTTCCCAGCAAGAAACCTGAATAAGTGACAAATGGCAGTCAGCCGCTTTTTCACGTAGTTTACGTGGGGTGTCCAAGACAGGTTTCGGTCGATTACGACTCCCAAGAACCTGTGACTCCGGCTGCATGACACCAACTGCCCGTTATTTGATATGCCGTAAGCGGACATTTGTTTTCTGGTGAAAGCCACGTCTGCACACTTCCCAATTGCGATTTCGAGCCCTTGTTTGCGTAGGTGGTACCATGTCACTGATGCTGCCTTCTGAAGTCGAGCTCGAAGTTGAAGTCGAGTCACACCTGATGTCCACAGACAGATGTCATCAGCATAAATGGAAAGTCGTACACTGCTTGGTTGCTTGCCAACCAGTCTAATGAGTGTTAGGTTGAACAGCGTCGGGCTTAGCACTCCGCCTTGCGTGACTCCTCGGCTGCAGTAATACTCGGGTGTCGGGCCATTCTCTGCCTGCACGTGAAATGATCTATTCTGTAGATAGTTCTGAACCCACGTATATATCCTGCCACCAAGACCCACTCCTTCTAGTCTGCTGAGAATGGCTTCGTGGATGACATTGTCGTATGCCGCTTTAACGTCAAGAAACAGAGCGGCAGATAACCGTTTGCAGGCCTTCTGGTGTTCTACATATGTCACCAAATCAACTACATTGTCAATTGACGAGCGGCCTCGTCTGAACCCACACATGGCATCTGGATACGTTTTGTAGAAATCTAAGTACTATTTAAGACACGTTAAAATCATCCTTTCCATAACTTTTCCCACACAGCTCGCGAGAGCAATCGGGCGGTAAGAGGAAATGTCCAAGGGTGACTTGCCGGCTTTGTGAAGTGGAATCAGGCGACTTGACTTCCATTCCTGTGGAACCATGTCAGTTTGCCAGGAGTCGTTGTACAGCTGCAAGAGTGCCTTCCGAGCTTTATGTCCTACGTGACACAGCGCGGTAAGTGATGCCGTCAGGTCCTGGCGCTGAAGAACGTCTACATAAAGCAAGCGCAGCCTTTACTTCGTCCATTGAAAACGAAATCTCTATTCGGGTATCACGTGAGGATACAGAAAAGTCGGGCGTCTTCGTCGCAGTTGAATTTGACCCGCAGGCAATCCTTTGACAAAAAGAATCTGCGACATCAATCTCTTCACAGCGTAAGTGAAGTGCCAGAGATTTTAATGAGTAGCACTGAGTAATGGTTGTATGAAGACCCCGGACAGTTCTCCAGATTAGTGACAGAGGCTTTCTGGGATCCAAAGACTCGCAAAAGGATACCCATCGTTGCTTGTCCAACTTGTCCGTGTGACGCTGTATTTCCTTTTGTGTGCGTCTGGCCACTCTCCGATCATCAAGTGACCTCGTGCGTCTATAACGTCGTTCTGCACGACGACGAATCGTTCGGAGTTTCTCGAGATCAATGTTTAATCAGTGCGAGATGAGCTCACCGGAATCGAACGCGTCGTTGACTGTAGGGCACTCTTTATTGCGTCCTCTAGGCTGAAAGGTGAGGCGCCAACACAGTCTTCCATAATTAACTTGTATTTTTGCCAATCGGTGCACTGGACGGCTCTGGAGGACTTGAGACTTGGAAAGCCGTCAATCTTCAGGTATGTTGGGATGTGGTCGCTACCCCTTGTTTCCAAATCCGAGAACCAGTGCACTCTTCTGGCGAATGAGCGTGAGACGAAAGTGAGGTCCAGCCAACTGCTATAGGCCGATCCGCGCAGATAAGTACGGCTGCCGTCATTCACGAGGATAAGTTCACATTCAGAAGCGAAAGACACTGTCTACCTCTAGTGTTGACCCTGGTGCTTCCCCGTAAGTAGTGGTGGGCATTGAAGTCGCCAGTTATCACCCATGGCTGGAGAGTTGAATTCGAAATTCCGCGCAAGCGCTGACGGTCTGGACGACTTGATGGAGGTAAGTAGGCTCCGATGATGGCGAATGTGGTCTTCTTGTTTTTAACTGTTAGGCAAACGTACTGGTTTTCATCGTCAGGGGATACAGGGTGATGAACATAAGTTAAATCGCGCCGTATGAACACAACGACCTTGCTGCGCTCTCCATGGGTAGAAGACATAAAGCACTCATATCGAGACAGTCTAATCTGAGCTGACAGGTTCGGTTCACAAATCACAATTATGGAGAACTGGTTCGTGAATTCATATTGCCGGAACTCGGACATACGCGCCCCAAGTCCTCTGGCATTCCGCTGAAGGTCAGCTGCGTTCTTGACCTCCTCTCGAAAGGATAACATGTTGCGGGCCATTGTTTTACCTTAGAGCTGCAAGCACCGGACTCAAAGTGTCCAGCACTTGGAGTGCGCTCTGCGCTGATGGGGTGTTCATGTTGCTTAGGAGCATGCGCATTGCGCTCATAAGAGTCTGCAACATGTTGATGACCTGGCGATCCTCAGTTGTCTTTTCATCAGTGGTTCGTGATGGCATCGAGGTGGACGGTTCGATGCACCTCTGAAACAGGCTGTGTTCGTGGAAGTGATGGCCACTCTTCACGAGGTGGGAGTCTTGACCCTGATTCTGTTTTCGGTGTATCCGTCTTCGCAGAGCTTGACGATGGGGGTCCAGTTCTTCTTGCTTGAGATGACGTGTCTCTATCAGCAGATGTCACGTTGCGTGATGATCTTCTGTGGTGACGCCGACGTCGCCTGACTGTAGCAGCGGCTTCTCTGTGCGTTGAATTGTCGCACACCATGCGTTTCAGCACCGCGCGTTCATTTCGCACTCGTGGGCAATCTTTATACGACGCTTTATGAGCGCCGTGGCAATTGGAGCACTTGAACGCAGTGTCGTGGCAGGTGTCTTCTGAATGCGGTTCGGCACACCGTGGGCACACGACATTGCTGGTACATACTCCTTTGATATGTCCCATCTTGAAACATCTGAAGCAATGTAGGGGCTTCGGTATGTATTGACGGACCTGGTGGCGAACGTGGCCAACTTTGATGTGTGGGGGAATACTGTCTCCCTCAAAAACAATCTTCAGGCATCGTGACTGACCAAGCCTTGCAATGTGCTTGGTTAGGATGTCGTCTGTAGTTGGCTTTATCAAGATTGGAAAATCGTCAGCGGGAATGGAAATGTCCACGTCATAAATGACGCCAACACTGCCCTTACAGTAAGTGGGGATCACTGATTTAACTGTGACTCTGTCGATTTCCGAGATGTTCTGTAGGCTTTATGGCGCACTACGGTGTAGAACATCAACTGCCAGAACCTTCTTCCGTGAGTTTATCCTGACGTCTTTAATCTCATTTAGAGTGAGTGCTTCGAGGTATACAGAGAGTACTTGCCTGTTAAGCCGCTGTAGGTTGGCTGAAGGGTCCACAGCCACGAAGAGTATAGTGTGTGGCCAACGCTGCGCGGTAGCCTGCACGGTGGATATACTCGCCGTCGACGATGTTCGTAGCAGTCTTCTTTTTGCATTGTGGCTCATTTGCCAGTTAGTTTTCATTATTTTTGTGACCTAGAAAGGAAACGAGCTCTTAATTTTGCACTTTCCTTTATTTCATTTTGGTAGGTTATATGGTGTAGCCCGTGCGGTATGGTAAGTGATGGACAGTTTGAGAAAAGCTCTTGGAAGATATCTTCTAAGTTATGGCCAAATGAGCGCAGAAATTGAAGCGATCGTAAACGCTCGAACATATATTTTGCGACTGTCCAGCATATGCAAGCGAACGTCAGCAACTGATATCTTCGATTGGCCGATATGTTAGTCGACCATTAACCGATGAGGTTGTGTTCGGTCCTTGGCCTGACGCCAGCAGCACACATGTATTATACGAGCCAACATCGCTTTCTTAGAAGCCGCGGGACTGGATGCACGTCTGTAGAGTCACCCAGCCTAATAAGAACATATCATCTCTCTACCTTACCATCGTCATTCTTCACTTTTTCACTCCTCAGTCACCCTTCCCCAGTGTAGAGTAGCATGCCAGAGCAAACTATAGCTCAGGCCGACCTCTCTACCTTTCTGTATATACATTCTCTCTCTCTCTCTCTCTCTCGAAGCGATCGTAAATAGTAGTCCTCTGACGTACTCATATACTGCACCAGATGAACCTGGTCCCTGCCCACTTATTACATGACAAGTGATTGACGGCACATCGCGATGGACAAACTGAAGCCGTGGTGCGTAGCTCGCATAGTTTGCCGCTTAACACTTGGATAGAGTGACAAAATCTGCCAAAACACTTCTGGAATTGCTGGTATAGGGACATTTATAGCTCCTTAGAAACGCTCATGATAGGCCAATCGTGCATACTACTAGTATTGGGGAAGGCAAACAAATCACAGCATATGCACTAAGTAAATCACGACGAAAGGGGCGAAGCGTCCGTCAGTTCGTCCACGCTTCCGTCCGTTCGTGAGTGCATCCGTGTGCGCATCCGTCTGTCTGTGCATCCATCCGTCCGTCATTGCGTCCACCCCTGCTTTCGTCCACGCGTATGGCTGTTTGTCCGTCCACCCATCCGCACACCCGTCCATCCGTCCGCCTGCTTGCCTGTCTCTCCATCCGTGCGTCCATCCGTCCGTCCATCCAGCGAACACTCCAAGTGCAGCCATCTCGCATCTTTTCTTTTTTTACTGCGACAAAGGCTTGCCTTTAGGCATAATATTTTTTTTGTTTAATGTGTGCTGTTAGTCTGGTGTTGTGTATGACGTGAAGTAGTGTCTTGTGGAATCTCTTTTCATGTATCCAGCGTTTGTAACTGGCTTTGTCGCTGTAGCGAAGGCCGGCTTGAGCGAGGTGACGGGAGCGATCTGGCTGCAACTCTTTACATGTCCATAAAAGGTGGTATGTATCTGCTTGCATCGCAGGAGTGGGACAATACGGACACGTATCACCAACTCGTAAATGTGACCAGTTCCATGACAATATAACGGCCGCTGTAAGGGCCACCCCTGCCAGAAGCCTCTTAAGCACAACTTCCTCCGCCCTAATAAGGTGAGGGGGAGAAAGCAGACACACGGTGGAATGAGAGCACGTGTATCCGGTCGGAGAATCTTTTTACAGAGAGAGAGATAAAGATGCAAGGAAAGGCAGGGAGGTTAACCAGACGCTCATCCGGTTTGCTACCCTGCACTGGGGAAGGGATAAAGGGGAGAAAAGAGGTTGCAGAGAGATGAGAAGGTACACACAATCACGAGCACACTCGGGAAGCACACACAGTCTACAGGCGGTCGCTCAGGTTTGTTGACTTTAGGTAAAGTAGCAGTGCTTTAGTTGCTTTCTGCGCAACTGAGGCAGATGCCCAAGGTCCTAGTATCTTCTGCACACAAAATGGTCGGGGGTCAAGTTGATTCAAAACCATCCGGAGCTGGCATCGTTGTGTGTCGTAGCAAGCGCAGCTGCACAGGACGTGTTTGATGGTCTCTTCAGCTCCGCAATAGTCGCATGTAGGAGTGTCTGCCATACCAATGCGAAAGGAGTACACCTTTGTAAATGCAACACCCAACCAAAGGTGGCATAACAGTGTCGCATCGGAGCGGGAAAGTTGTGATGGTAGCTTTAGCTTGAGCGAAGGATCCAGTTCATAAAATTGACACCTTTGGAAGCTGGTAGACGACGAGAACGTGCGTGTGAGATCTCGAGCCAGCAGGTAAAGTTGTCTTGCTGCATCATTCCTTGATAGAGGAATCGGGACTACACGGGTTCCTTCATGGGCTGAGCGGGCTGCATCATCGGCTAATTGATTTCTGGTAATACCGATATGTCCAGGCAGCCATTGATATATAATATCATGCCCTCGTGCTAGAGCTTCATGATGGCAATGTCTTATTTGTTGTACCAATTGCTCATGACTCCTCCTACGCATGGCAAACTGCAAACTCTGAAGCGCTGCCTTCGAATCACAGAATATGACCCATTTTCCTGGACGTTCTTGAACGAGATATTGTAAAGCAGCCCTTATAGCAGCAAGCTCTGATGCCGTAGGTGTAGTCATATGCGACAACCTAAACTTGATCGTCATTGCTGCAGCCGGAATTACAGCGGCACCTGATGAGCTGCTGGACGAGACTGACCCATCAGTGTATATCTGCGTTCGGTCCAAGTACAACTCATGTAATAATAGCAGTGTTGCTTGCTTCAATGCTACTCTGGAGTGATTGCTTTTCTTTTTGAATCCCGGAATTTCCAGACGTACTTGCGGCTGGTCGAGGCACCACAAAGGACATGCCATTCTCGCAGCTGGCGTATATCCTGATGGAATGCTGTTTAGGTTCTTGGCTATGACGTCTGAAAACGTAGCACGTGGTCTTCCGGAGGGTAGAAGGGCCAAGTGGTGGTCGGGGACACGGCTAGCATGTCGAATGTGCGCTCTGAGGCAATCCACAACTCTATATGTCCTGACCGGATGGTCTTTGGCAAGCATGTTTGTGGCATAAGTAGAAGCGCATCGGGGCAGTCCTAGGCAGATACGCAGTGCCTGACCCTGCAAACTCTCCAATGAATGAGTATTGGATTTGCAAGTGTTAGTCAGTACCGGCAAGCTGTAGCGCAATTGACCCAGAAATAGGGCCCTGTCATCTGTAGCATGGAGGCCACAGAAGTTCCCCATACTTCCCGCACATGAATTTCATTATATGCACAATAGATAGCAGTCTCTTCTTCAAGTATGCACAATGTAGGCTCCACGAAAGACTTGTGTCGATTATTATGCCCAGGAAACGATGCGTCCGTGCATATTTGACACTCTGCCCATTGATGTAAACAGGGTATGACGTCATTGGTTTGCGTGCAAACGCCATAACGCGCACTTCACAGTTGATATAGTTAGGCCTTGTTTCTGAAGGTAGGCTGTTGTGAGGGTTGCTGCCCGCTGTATTCGTGCACGCACCTGAGGGCGAGTAACTGCAGCACTCCAGAGGCAAATATCATCGGCGTATATGGATAGGCACACCGACTTCGGCAGAACCTTCACCAGACCAATGAGGGCAACATTGAACAACGTGGCGCTTAAAACACCTCCCTGAGCTACTCCGCAGTAGGTGTAATGTTCAGCAGTTGTACCCTCATATGCTTGCACAAGAAACCCCTGCCAGTTATATAGTCTTTTATCCAATGAAACATTCATCCACCAATGCCCATTGCTGCGAGAGAAGTGAGGATGGCATCGTGAGCTACATTATCATATGCACCCTTCACGTCAAGAAAGAGTGCCACTGATATGCGCTTGCGACTTTTTTCTTGTTGCACAAATGTCGATAAGTCAAGGACACAGTCGATGGAGGAGCGGCCCCGACGAAAGCCTGCCATTCAAGAAGGGTATTTGGTGTATCGTTTCAAGTACCACTCGAGACGAAATAGAACCATTCTTTCCATCACTTTTCCGAGGCAGCTTGCGAGGGCAATCGGGCGATACGCTGTCAAGTCCAATGGTGATTTTCCCGATTTTAAAAGTGGTATTAATCGACTTATTTTCCATTTTCGGGGAACACTGCCGCTGAGCCAGGAGTTGTTGAAGCATGTTAAAAGTTCTTTTTCTGGCTTTTTGTCCAAGGTGTCTCAACGCACTATAAGTAATACCATCAGGGCCTGGCGATGACATGCGCTTAGAAGCGACTAACGCACCTTCCAGTTCTTCCATGGTGAATGGAATGTCCATTTCTGGTAATCGCGTCTCAGGAACGATCACGGCGTCGATGCTCTCGTTCATAATATTCGCGGCAACTCTCGTGCAAAATTCTTCAGTCACCTCGAGTTCAGTTTTTTCATGATGGAGTGCAAAAGCTTTAAAAGGGTGCCGTTGTTGTGGAGAGGAGCGAAGACCACGAACTGCTCTCCAGATATATGACAGCGGTTTATGAGGGTCAAGAGATTCGCAGAATGCTTTCCAGCGTTCGCTCTCCAGCTGGTAAATGCGACGTTGAATCTTTTTCTGGAGCCGCCTTGCTTCCCTCAGATCGTAAATTGATCTTGTGCGTCTGTAACGCCATTAAGCACGCCTTCGTATAGCTCGTAATCTTACCAGTTCGATGTCAAACTGTGTTATTTTAGACGAAAATGGTAATTTACACTTGGACGCTTGCATAGCTTCCGCTATGGTATTTTCCAGGCTGTAGGCGAGGCCTTCTTGGCAAGCGTCCTCAACACGCGATGTAAACATCGACCAGTCAGTGCCAATTACAACACCGGAAGAGAAATTTTTTATGATACCATCGACCGTCACGTAGGTGGGTATGTGATCACTCCCATGAGTTTCAATATTGCAAAACCGCAAAATCATTTAACTTTGTGAGAGAAGCACCGTGACACCAATGTCAGGTCAAGGCAACTGCCATACGTGAGACCCCGCAGATATGTGGGGGTACCATCGTTCATGATGGAAAGGTCGTAATCGGAAGCGAATGTAACAAAGTTCCGGCCCCTGGCATTCATCCTAGTGCTCCCCCAAAGCAAGCATGTGATGGGCGTTGAAGTCACCGGTGATGATCCAAGGCCCATCGGTCCTCATTAGGATGTATTTTAATCTGTCGCAGTCAAATCGCAATGACGGAGATATATATCCACCAATAAGCGTGAACGAAACTGCATTCTTCTTTACACGAAGACACACGTACTGATTGTCGTCATTTGAACTTATTGGGTGCGAAAGATTAGTCAAGTCTGTGCGAATGTAAACAATTACTTTGCTTCGTTCTTCGCAAGCGGCTGAACAAAAAGCTTCATAACCGGACAATCTATAAGGCGTTGATACGTTTGGTTCTCATATGACAAGTATAGGGAATTGATTGGCCCGAACAAATTGGCGAAAGTCCGAGATACGGGACTTCATGCCTCTGGCATTCCACTGAAAAATCGACGCACGTTTAACTTCAGTGCGGAAGATGAGATTTTGTTGAGCCATTGTGCTTATACGACGTTAGCAAGAACTGGATTCAGTGCATCCAGTATTTGCAGTGCACTCTTAGCAGACGGAGATTGTATGCTGCTCAGTAGCGTGCGAATCGTGGCAATTAATGATTGCACGATTGCAGTCACTTGCCGGTCTTGGTGGGAAAGATCTCGAACCGGGATCGCGGACTGGCCGTCATGAAACTTCTTCGTTTCGCTTGATGGTGCTTCCCTTTGAAGTGCAGGCCACTCTGTCGCAGTTAGGGTATGCTCACTGGCTTTGTCCTTTACAGCCTTTCCCACGGCATGTGGTCTGGGAGGCAAAGGAGGTGGTACTGATGAGGGATCTGGCAAACGTGTCGAGGACGTAGCGGGCGTCCTTGAAAACCGACGTCGACGTGAACGACGCCTTCTGACTTTAGCTGCGGCTTTTCGATGAGATGAGTGATCGCGCACCATCTCCTTCAAGATGGCAATTTTCTTCTGAATCCGCGGGCAGTCCTTCGATGTGACTTCATGGGATCCATTGCAATTAGAGCATTTCTTGACAGTTGTGACGCACTTATCCGCTTCATGGGGCTCGGCGCAGCGGTGGCATACCACCGAATTCTCGCAGACGCTGCTCACATGTCCAAGTTTCATGCATTTACGGCACTGGAGAGGCTTTGGAATGAAAGGCCGCACAGCATGTCTGAAGTACCCCCCCCCCCTTCACATGAGAGGGGAGTGATGTGCTCTTAAACGCAATCTTCACACAGCGAGACTTGCCTAGCCGCGTGACATCAACAATGGGAGTATCAGTTGTTGACTTGACAAGAAATTGTAAGTCATTATTGGAAATAGCCACATCTATGTCGTAGATCACGCCGGTTACTACATCACATCCCAAGGGAACATGAGAGCGCACCTGGTTACCGTCCAAGTCAGTTACACTGCGCAGAACGCCCAACGCACTTGCGTGCAAAACGTCCACAACCAGTATATTCTTTCTGGCGTTCACTCTTATGTCCGTGATCTCATTTGGCACGACCGTTTCCAGAGACCGCGACACAGACTGTCTGTTAAGGCGTTTCATGCTGACGGTAGGAAGTGCAGGCAGAAACAGGATGGTATAAGTGTTCGATTTTGGCGCTTCACTTACAGTTTGAATAGTTGTGGATGAGGATGTCCTCATGTTCCTCCTCTTCGCTTTACGGCTCAGCACAGGTTGGAAACCGTCATCTGAAAAGTCCTCACTGCTGAGATAGTAAGCATGGGTATCTTCACTGTCGCTGTCACTCGCTTGTCCCATCCGCTTCCTGGAGGCGGCCGCCGCTGACGCCGCTGGTGCCGGCAGGCGCCCTGGGTGGTCTACATCCATCCCCTCCAAGGGAGCAGCGAAAACTGATCAACAGACTTAAACTACAACTGAAATACGCCGGAGTTAGCAGAAGTAGCTCCTATTTAAAACCTATTCCTATTCAAAATTTACAGGTATCGAGTAAGTTTAGGCGCTGAGGTGGAAGCGGAATGGCTGGAAGGTCTATTTCTGGAAGGTAGTGCACCTGCTGCTCAGCGGCGATGTTTGTGGGTTCGCAGCATGTCCTTGAATCCAATGTACTTTTACGCAAGTAGCCGTAATCTGGTTCAGCTTATGAATCGCCTCGCAGATCTCTACCGCCTTGTGTACTTTCTTGAGCTCCTTGATAGCTCCTAAGGAATCAGTGTATACGTCAATCTGCCTAATTGTAGGCAGCTTAGAGGTAGCATCCTGGATTGCGTCGTGTATGGCTTGAAGTTCCATCACAGGAGAAGTGGCTTTCGTGGATAGATAACGCTGGTGGCCATTGACAAAAGTATGCGTAGAACTCAGGAATGATGTCCTTCCGCCGTCTTGTAGGATATCAGCATCTGTATAGAGCTTGCAGGTATTAGCGCATAGGGTCTCGATAATGGAGCGTTCGTCAATTGTAGATGATGTATCGGAGCGCCGTAACTGTTGTTTTATTAGATGTGATGGTGGTGAATTCCCAGGGAGGCATAGACTTGGGCTTGTTGTCAATGCGAGAACCACGTTGAAAGTGAGCGTGCAACGCAGCAACAACCGGCACAAGTTGCCTTTTGATTTCACGAGCTTTTTATCTTTGTGAAATCAGCTCTGCAATTGTGTTAAGCTGGGCGTCCTCCTGTAAAGTTGGTATGGGAGTTATGCGAGGTAACGCTGTTATTCTGTGCATAGCATCACGATTAATAGTCTCCAACTGTGCCAACTGAGCCAATGTTAACCGTTGAAATTGCGCGTGGTATAAATTTTTGGCTGCAGAACTGTGCGGGCGAGCTGTCGAGCTACATGCGTATGAGCGCCAGCTGCTTTCGATGCAATGCGGCGAATCAGATGAAGCGTTTTTGTGGAACTTTGTCTAACTTTTTGAAGCCAGTCTACTCCACTGCAGGACTGGTGACTATCAAGACCTAGTATGCGGACCTCAGAAGCCTCAGGAATGGTCACTGCACCTCGTGTAAATGTAAAGGGGCACTGCTTCAGTTTTTCTGCGTTCTGCTTTGTTAGCTACCTGAAGATAGCTTGATTTTTGGGCGGACATGTCTAACCCTACGCTCCGAGTGTAGCTCTGAAGAACATCAAGGGCATTCTGAAGCTGTTGTGCTTGTCTTGAGACGTCTTTATGCACAGACAGTAAAGTCACATTATCAGCGTATATCAGAAATCTCACGTCTGGAATTCGGTGCAGTTGTCATGCTAGAGGTACTAAAGCAATGTTGAACAGGAGAGGAGCCACAACGGATCCTTGCGGGACACCTCTATTGGACATGGAGCAACCATCAGGCTTTTCATCCACTCTTACCGCAAATGTGCGGTTGTGAAGAAAAGAGTAAATAAATCTTACTACCTGCAGTAGAAACCCGAGCTTGATGATGTTGGATCAAATGACGTCATGTTTTGTGTTGTCGTAAGCTTTTGTTACGTCCGTTGCTATTACAGTGCGTACTGCGTGGCTGTGTCGAGAAACTTGTAAAATGTAATTCGACAAGATAGAAAGACCGTCCTCAGTACCCAAATGAGAACGGAACCCGATTTGAGCCGGATGGTACTTCTTGTGTCGCTCAAGCCAACAGGAAACACGTGTGGCCAGCATCTTTTCAGCAAGCTTCCAGACAGTAGCAGGCAATGAAATTGGGCGTTAGGATTCCAGGCTATTTGTATACATTCCGTGTTTTGGGATTGGGATGACAACTGAGTGTTTCCGATCAGATGGGAGCTCCCCAGTTTCCCATAATTTATTATTAGCCTGCAGAAGTGCGTCGAGAGCTTCACCTTCCATGTTCTTGAAAACTACGTATGGAATACCCTCGGGACCAGGTGTTGTTCCTTGGTAAGAAGTTTCAATCGCCGCTATTAGTTCGGCCATGCCGAAAGGACTGGATATATCGGATTAGGCACTTGGCTCAAACTCGTCGATTTCGGGACAGGTTATAGAAGATGCGCTATCATGTTTCGGGAAAAATGCTCTTGCAGCCTGCTCTCCAAATTCTTGTGGCATACTTTGCATCAATAACCTGACGCTCGCTGCAGGGTCAGTTTGCTTGTAACCGCGTTCCATCGACCGGAACGTTAGTCAAAGGGCTCTGTTTCCCATGCTAGATCCAAGGTTTTCACACAACTCATGCCACCGCTGTCGAGAAAGTTGCTTTTTGTGCCGACGCGCCTTTGCTGCTATATGGTTGGCATGTGCACTTCTACCTGGTGCATCTGGATTCCTCGACGCATACAGCTCCGCCTGACGTCGCTTTGCCCAAAGTCTCAAAAGAGTGAGGTCTGGTTGAGGTTGTTCTTCGTCAACGGTGGTCACGACTGAGTGGCTGCAGAGCACCTCTGCAAAGCGGGAAGAATTTCTGTGGGCTCTGTGAAAACCTTATCAATTGACAATTCCCGAAATTTATCCCAATGCGTGATCGCTACGCGTCTTCGAATTTTCTTTATGCATCCTCTTTGTAAACCAATATTTATCGGGATATGATCACTACCACAGGTATCTGGCTACACTCGCCATTGCGGCATCCCAGGACCCAACCATGATGGCCATGATGATATTGAAGCTCAGATAGAAAAATTAGCCCAAAAATTTGAGAGGCTATGCAAACGTAAAGAATTGGTAATTCTGAAGCGCCAGAAAACAAGACCTAAACGCAATGAATCACTGAGTGCGCATTCCCCAGTTACGCCTGCAGCCCATGCGACACAACGAGTCAACCAAACAGTTTGGACAGCAGTTTTGGATTAGCTTGCTCAACTGACGACACATATACAGGATTGCCTGCATCATGGCTAACTCTCTGCAGCAGCTGCCACGTGACGGAATTCTTCAATGGAATTGTCGAGGCTTAAGCTCCAAGTTAGGAGAAATTAAAACCAAGCTTCAATACAACAAGCTACATGTATGGGTACTACTTATTCAAGAGCATAATAAGCTGTGCTTTCTGTATAATTTCATTAGGTATCATTACCCGTCCATTTCAGATAGGCGCGCTACGACTATGGGTTCAACTCCGGGAAAAGCCGCAGTGTATGTATCATCGCGTATTCTTCATACAATTATTACTATGACACCATGGTGCAGTGTAAATCAAGAGGTTGTCGGTGTTCTGACACGACTATTGAGGACTCCTGTCATACTTGTGTCTTTTTATGCCAGACCACAGCGTACACGTCTTAACTTGGGATGGATAGCACATCTGCGTTCTACGTATCCGGGGATTCCCATCCTCGTAAGTGGAGATTTCAATGCACCACATACCGATTGGGAATACAAGCATAACTCCCAACGAGAATGTCAGGTTAGAAACATTGTGACTGATGCCACATTTACTCGGCTGACCCATCACGCCGTGTCTACCTGTTCTGTACGTACAACATCGGAAACGCACGCTCCAGATCTCTCGCATCTTTTCATCGCGATCATAATGGCGCGACCATCTCTTTCCTTCCCCTGTGGCACATATCAGTCTATCCCCTGTCGGGTATGTGCCACCGCCGGTTACTTACAATGACAACGGGGGATGCATAAGCCACGCAATAATAATCTTCGCCCCTAGCATAGTGATAGTACGCGATGATGCCGTGCCCAAGTTGCGTTGCAAACTGGCACGTGATCTGAAGAACATTAAACGGAACGATGACATTGTTCGTGTACGTCGGCTAAAGCTAGCAGACGGCAAACTTGTAACACGTTCTATTCACGTTCGATTCAGCATTTGTGTTTCCTGGAAATACCACCTTAACAACTCGTTGGCTGGGATGGTGAACATAACCCAAGCTATAAAAAAAAAAAGAAGGAGTCACAGCACGTGACATGAGCAGCTCTGTGCTTTCATTCGTTGGAATAAATGGCAGCGTTCAGGCACGCTGCTCGCCTTCTCCCCAGGTGCATTTGTCTTGAAAACCCGGTTCATCTTAGAGCGAAGCCTTAGTATTTTACAGTCTATTTAATATAATGGTGATTTCGGACGCTGAAGACTGGCCATAGCTTGACGAACAGCTCACTCCTTGTTACTGATTGGTGATCCAGAATATCATTTGCAACTCTGGATTGATTTGAGAGAAACTGGATGCGTTGTAAAGCAGTGAGCGCCATCTCTTAAAATGCGCGATCGGGCATGCGAATTTTCCCGGTAATATTTCGCCCTAAAAGTAGATCTAATGCGGCCTGCAATTAACGTATCTATAAAGGTCAAAATGCATTGTTCGCCGCCATTTGGGCCAGCCCACATTGTCGATTGCTAGTAATCTTGAAGAAAACCGCCCTATGCGGCTTCAAGGCGAAACGTTTTACTTAGATTAAATTGTGGCCAGAAAATCAAAGTCCAACTACAAGCATTATCTCTTTGCGCTGACAGTGGCGAAGAGTGTCCATTTTCAGTTATTCTCCTGCCCGGCAACGCGTGGCGTTTCTACATTGGGCATCAGTTATTTGAGCGCTATCGCTGGTATGCGTGACTATTCAGAAATAAAAGTAGCTGCTTGAGTTGCGCGCTCAAAGCGAACAGACGATCCTTGAATCATCTGTATTGTTACTAGACATCCTCGTTTGGTATCCACGAGCTAGTATCTGTACACCTGCAATGGGTCAATAAAACAGGAAATGTAAAAAAAAGAGTGGGTTGCCAAAGGAGGATGGATGATGGATGGATGAAAGAACTTTATTACGCTCCCATTGGTAGTGCTAGTGTCCTAGCCCGAAGCGGGCTGCTCCGACGTTGGGGCCGAAAGACCTAGCCTTTCAGCCGCCTCGCGCGGCCGTTTCACTGCCCTTGATTGTCGCTCTAAAGTAGTACTGCGCAAAGCTCCGTCTACAGGAGGAAGTCGCCATTTTTTAAGTGTTATTTGCATGTAGTCGTGAGCATTCTAAACGCGAATGTTCCGACGCCTGACTTAGACAACTTTTATGCCAGCCGCGATTTGTTGCACACCGCCGGAGCTGCTCTAAGGTACGATGCACCCAAAATGCAACAAGTATTGTCAGGGCTGGCACCGAGACAATGCGATAACGGAGAGAACGGCAAGGTAAACGAAGTGGGGACACCTATTCTTGCATCTCACTCGATAAGAAGATCAAAAAAGAAAGACACACAGATTATGTGTGTGTCTTAATGTTCATACCAACCTACATAATTCTATTCAAGCAGCAGCGAACGTAAGTTACACATATCGCATCGAATAATTCTCCCAGCATGACATACTACTTTGGCGTACGCCAGACAGTTGTTTGTTGAAGAGGTGACCTTCAAAATGTCGCGGCACGTACCCGTGAGACGAAGAGCAAGTGGTGTTCAGTCCGACATTTGCCTCTTTTCGGGACACGTATACCGTAGCAAATCGTGGTATACGAGGTCCTGAGTGTGCAATGCATGCATTTCTCTTGTCTTGTAACTGCTGAATCCTGTTGAGGGCCTTCTATTATGTTTTAAGAAAGCGAATAAATTGATCCTCAACGATTAGACTCGGTTAATACGAAGCTCAAATGCCCTTTTGGCATATAGTGGTCTGGCTAATTGCTCCTAGGCTGCCCCTTTGAACCATGCCGAAAAAAAAAGAGACCCAGGAGCATGTTTATTCGACAGTGTCTACATAACTCACCATGCTGGACGATACATGGTGACACTGTGTTCTGCAAGACGCCGGAAAAATAATCCATGGCTATGTTAAACCATTGCCGCCTTTGTACTATCATGAACTATAACATTACTCTTTGCTGTCCTATCCTAGATACATGTCCCGTACAAATTTCTTCGAAACATTGTTTTTAGAACTTCTATTGCGCCTCTGATTAAGATTTCGAAGTACAAAAACTGTGTTTTACCTACCTATTTGGGCACCTAAAACGGATTATTTAGTGCATATAAATGGGGCCTTTAGGTATCCTATATCAGTGACTTGTTGCGCATACCGAAATGAAATGGACCATAGCATTCATGTATGCACACAGGTTATTCGCCACCCCACCGCAGTGGTCCACTGGCTAAAGTACTCGGCTGCTGACCCGCAGGTCACGGAATTGAGTCCTGGCTGCGGCAGCTGCATTTTCGATGGAGGTGGAAATGCTGTAGGCCCGTGTGCTCAGATTTGGGTACGTAATAAATAACCCCAGGTGGTCGGAATGTCCGGAGCCCTCCACTACGGCATCAGTCATAATCATAAGGCGGTTTTGGGACGTTGAACCGCACATATCAGCCAATCAATCAATCACTCAATCAATCAATCAATTGATCAGGTTATTCGCCTAGATGTGTGGTCATGCGCCGAAGTTGTCTGAAGAGAATGGTAGGTACCTTGAATATTATATCATTGTGTGTCACTCACGTTCTCGATACATTCATGCCTTTTAATGCAAATCTTGCTTTAAACAAAATTAACAGGACCACCATGAGTATAAAATGACATTGGCTGCTAGACAACCAGTTAAAAGAACATCAATCAGTCATGTTCACTAATCAATGCTTCGAATTTAAAAACCGATTGCGTTACCGAAAAAGTAACTCCATGGGGCCTGAACAACAAAAAAGGAACAGAACGATGCAAGTGGGCATGACTCATTGTGCCATCTTTCTGCCCTCGATTGTATATAAAAAGACCTCTACTTTCCTACTCGAACATACAACATATTGCGTCACCCTGCTGAAGATGGGAACCGCTTTAGGCTTCTGTGCATTGCTCTTACTGACTGCATTTGTAGTTATGGTCATAATACAAGCTGATTCAAGCTGCATGGTCCTTGCAGGTAAAGTGTCACGAACTTCTACAAAAACTTTCTGTCTTGCTGGGTATGACGTCATTGGGATAGTAAGGCAGGCCCAGCCCCCCCCCACTACAACGTGTTAATGAAAATGAATCATAATTATTTATATTTTTCTCTCACACTAAATGTTATTACGTATGTTCTACTGCCTAGCTGAAACAGGAATACGTTCGGCTACTCCAATGTGTGTAAGAAAAGCCGAAACCATAATGGCACTTCTGACATGTCACTTCTTTAACATTCATCATATTGCCTTAAAATATTTATTCGATTTTCTTCCGTAACAGTTGCCAAACAACGCCTACATTCGCACAATTCAGTCGAACAAAAATATATTTCTTCATTGTCAAAGTTCACTAGATGATTCATAAGATGCAGTCCACACAACATCACTTAGCTAGTTTTGCTCGTCGCTCGAACAGTTGGAGACGGCTTGTTAGAAATAACTTTGCCTGAAAATCTGGGAATTACATTGCTGTCCTCTTCTTCTCCTCTCCTCCTACCACCTTTGTTTTAGTCTGCCCATTTTCATTTCACTGCATACGCTGGGACGTGCTCCCCTATAGGGCTGCAGAAATAGCGTCTGTCCATCGCCTCCTCCCCCTTCTACAACCGTTCACGCCATGTCACAGCGATGGCGTTAGGTGGCCGTTCACTTCAATTTCAATGCTGATTGCGGTTATGTTCCGCAAGTTTACTTTACCAGAAATTACGTTGCATCTTATAGAGTTCCGAAAAGTCACTTGAACCTCAAAACAAAAATAACGCTTTCTAACTTTGCACGACACAAAATTCGAGGTTATATAGCGCTCATATAGGCATCAATATTCAAAATCGTCTTAGAAAATCTACTGTAAGTGAACAAAACACTATAAAAAACATTTTAACCTTGAATTCATGCTCATATACATAGGCGTATCAGCCGCGGGGCCAAGGGGGCTGAGCACCCCCCCCCCCCATTTTCAACAGTGGTCACTCTTGGCTGCACGCTGGGGAAACCAACAAGTTAGGCGTAATTTTCTATCCCAACAGTAGTCACTCAATTCTGTTCTTACGGGAGAATAAAAGTGTTACGAGGCTATGTTGCAACAAAGTGAAATTTGGCCAACATTGCAGGTGTGATGATTTTCCGTGTCAGTTGTTACATATATATATATATATATATATATATATATATATATATATATATATATATATATATATATATATATATATATATATATATATATATCAGACAGTAATGCCAAGGAATGTACAGGGGAAGTTATTAGAACCAATGGAATGTAATAAGAAGAAAGAAAAGTGGATGAAAAATAACCAGCCGTGAGCAGGAATCGAACCTACGACCTTCGAATAACGCGTTCTATGCGTTATTCGAAGGTCGTAGGTTCGATATATATATATATATATATATATATATATATATATATATATATATATATATATATCCCGCGTTATTTGAAGGTTGCAGGTTCGGTTCCTGCCCACGGCTACTTATCATTGTACCCACTTTTCTTTCTTCACTTTTACATTAGGATTCAATCGAATAACTTCTCCTATACTTTCCTTCGCATTATTGTCTGTTAGATCTCATTAATATTGTGTGAAACGCGGAAAAACGAGCCCTTACATATACACCCCTTTCCCTAATTCATTAACGAGGGTCTCGTACTGGCAGACTTAGTGCCTTTAGGTTGTATACAAGGGACTATTAGTCAGCTGTCCACTCGTAACAAGTTTACGTGCTACGTGAAGCCACACAGGCTCGTAAAGTGTGTGCGACACTCGCCACCATGGCTACTGGTGGAGCTGCCTGACACTTGCACTTTTAATTCATATATAAACCCTATAAAGTTGCTGGTGGGATAGCCGCCGTGGTGGTTCCATTATTAGAGCATCGAACGCATTATTCGAAGGTCACAGGTCTGGTTCCTGTGACCTTTGAAAGATAGCTTGCCCACGACAAGCTATCTTTTCACACACTTTTCTTTCTTTAAACTTACATGACGATTCCATATAATAACTTCCCCTATACTTTCCTTGGCAATATTATCTGTTATAACTCATTATTAATGTGTGATACACAGAAAAACGAGCCCTTCATATACACTTCTTTCCTATATATATATATATATATATATATATATATATATATATATATATATATATATATATATATATTGCTACGCTGTGTTGGTGGCAGACTAGGAGAGCGAGGAATTGAAAGGCTGCTGTGGCTGAGTAAACAGTCGTCCACTTCGAGTTCCTGTCTATCGTTTTTCTCTCGCGACACACTAATGGACATGCTGGGTACTTTACTGCAACGTCTTATGCCTGCTGGTCCTGAACCAGAAGCAACCACCACCAGTGTACCAGGGTCTGCTGATATACATCGAAGCAGCAGCCGCCTTCAAGGACTACCACCACAGTACGGTTCCTTCGCCACATCCACAACACAAACCGGGCATGACCCATTCGCTAGCGTACCGTGCACACGCCTCGCACACCCAACCCATTCCACGTCGATGCCGGTGAGGATGTCGAAGACTGGCTTGACCATTTCGACCGGGTCATTGCCATCAACGACTGGGACAATCGCCGTATGTTGAAGAACGTGTACATGTCCCTCTTAGACTCGGCAAGAGTGTGGTACGAGAAACACGAAACTTCATTCACAAGTTGGCAGGAATTCCATCGGCAGCTTCTCGAGGCGTTTAGTAACCCCGAATGGGAAGAAAGAGCGGACCAGGCACTTTCTTTGCGGTTTTAAATGCCGAACGAGAGCGTCGTCATGTTTGTCGAAGAGATGTCGCGATTGTTTCGACGGGCTGACCCCCACATGCCAGAAGACAAGAAGGTCCGCCTGCTAATGCGAGGCGTAAAGGAGCAACTTTTTGCGTGCCTTGTGGGCAACCCTCCTACGACTGTGTCGGAGTTCATACGTAAGGACACAAGTATGGAGCGCATGCTTCGGCAGCGGTTGTCGCAGTGTGAGCGTCAGACTGCCATGTCTGCTGCGTGCTCGCTTGTACCAGGAGGCGATAACAAGGAGGTCCTCACAGAACTCATACGGCAAGTTGTACGCGAAGAACTTCGGAAATCTCATGCAGCGTCCCCTCCCAGTAGCGCGGCTCTTACAGACGTCGTTCGTAACGAAATCAGGCAGTTCGTTTATTTCTCACCACCATCGCATGTCGAACCTACCACGCTTTTCTACGCGGAGGCCCTACGCGTCTCTACGCCGTCGACGGCACATTTTGCTCATCCACCTGCTGGGACGCCCATCACCCGCCTTCTCAGGCCGATTTTCGTCCTGGCCCGTGGAAGTCCACCGCCTGGCGTGCACCCGACAATAGTCCTTTGTGCTACCATTGTGGCGAGTTTGGACACATGTACCGCGACTATTACTATCGACGAATAGGCCTACGTGGATTCCACGCAGATGCCCGTTGTCCACGCTATAGTGAGCGCCCGCAATAAATTGCGGATTACTTGGAAGGTAGCCATCACGCTTTTGTCCCACCACGACGACAGTCACGGTCACCATCACCCCGTCCGTCCGCATCGGCGCACCGCACTCGACCCGCCTTTGGGTCTCCTGGTGTCAGCGGCGCAAGCCCACGCCCGTGGAAACTGAAAATGGCGACATTCAAAGGTGAGGCACTGTCACGCGTTCTAAAAAATACTCACCGCCGCTGCCTTACGACATACCGTTAAAGCTTGTTTCTGAAACCACCAACAGAACGTCCGCTCCCCTTGCCGTTTCCGTCGACTGTTATCCGGTGACTGCCCTTGTCGACACGGGAGCTGATTACCCAGTGATGAGTCCTTGATTGGCCACCCGTCTACACAAGGGGCTGACAACGTGGGATGGCCCTCAACTAATCACCGCTGGAGGACACCTCGTACCTCCTATAGGAAGGTGCACCGCCAGGCTTGAAATTCATGCGTGGGCTTTTGTAGCATCTTTCCTTGTTCTGCCCAAATGTTCTCAGCCGGTCATTTTGGGTATAGATTTTCCGCAAGAGTATGGAGCGATAATTAATCTTCGTGATTTGTTCGTCAGTGTTGCTAACTGTGCTTCTCCAGATTGCGACATCGAGAACGAACATCGTGGCGTTGCCTTATGCGTAGTTGATGATTGAGTCACGTAGCCACCTCGCAGTTTTATCTTCGTGCTTGTTGAGTGTCCACGGGAACAGTCAATTACGAGCATCGCCGAAAGTAACCTGAGGTTATTGCTCGATCGGGAAGTCGTCATTGCTCGAAGTCTCGTTCAACTCCGAAATGGCCGGACTACGGTTTTAGTTACGAACTTCGGTGGCGAACACAGGCATTTTGCGAAACGCACAACCATAGCTTACTTGGAAGCATTAGATGATTTGGACGCCTTCCCTTTGATTACGACGATCTCGACTGAGAACAGCTGCGATACTGACGTTACTAGTCGCCTCAATGTCAATCGCCAATTGGACGAACCTAAGAAGGCAAGGCTCCTCCATCTCCTCTCATCCTTCAGTGACTGTTTTGCCACTACTTCGAAAGTCCGGCAGACTCCTCTAATGAAGCACAGAATTATCACTGAGCCCAACGTGCAACCCGTGCGCCAACATGCTTACCGCGTGTCGCAGAAGGAGCAAGATGCTATCCGTCATCAAGTGAAACAAATGCTCGACGACGACGTAATTCAACCATCGACTAGTCCTTGGGCGTCACCAGTTGTTCTGGTTAAAAAGAAAGATGGTTCATTGCGATTCTGCGTCGACTACCACAAACTGAACAAGATAACCAAAAAAGACATATATTCTCTTTCTCGCATGGATGACTCCTTGCATCGCCTGTGACAGGCCCGCTACTTCTCTTCCATGGATCTCCGTAGCAGATATTGGCAGATTGAAGTAGATGAACGGGACCGAGAAAGAACAGCGTTTATTACACCTGACGGTCTCCATTATTTAAACTTCTCCCTTTTGGCCTGTGCTCCGCTCCAGCCACATTCCAACGAATGATGGACAGTTTTATGTGACCTGAAGTGACACTCTTGTTTAGTGTGTTTAGACGACGTAGTCGTTTTTCTGCGACCTTTGAACAGCAGATTGAGCTGTTTGAGTCGGTTCTTCTGGCTATTCGCACTGCCGGCCTCTCTCTGAAACCAGAAAACTGTATGTTGGATATGAAGAACTCAAGTTCCTTGGCCACATTGTCAGCAGCACTGGTGTTCGCCTCGACCATAGGAGGCTATGGCAATTGCTTTATTCCCGATGCCGAAAAGAAAGCATGATGTATGGCGCTTTCTGGGCCTTTGTGCTTATTACGGCTGCTTCGTGCCGAATTTTTCGAAAATCGCCGACCCTCTACAACTTGTCAAGGACGATGTCGTCTTTGTCTGTGGTCTCAAACAATCGGACGCTTTTCACGACCTTCAACAACGCCTCCAAACGCCGCTGATCCTTGGTCACTTCGACACTCAAGCAGACACATAAGTCCGCACTGACGCGAGTAACCTAGGCCTCGGAGCTCCTCTCGTGCAATATCAAGATTGCATGGAACGCGTCATCGCCTACGCTAGCCGCACGTTGTCTTCTGCGGAGAAGAACTACTCGACGGCTGAAAAAGAATGTCTGGCGGTTGTATGGGCCATAACAAAATTCAGGCCCTACTTGTACGGAGGCCCCTTCCGAATCGTCAGTGACCACCATTCTCCCTGCTGGCTACCGAATCTTAAAGTGCCTTCGGGCCATCTCGCAAGATGGAGCCTTCAGTTACAGAAATTCGATATAACGATGGTTTACAAGTCTGTCCAGAAACACGCCGACGCTGACTGTCTTTACCACGCACCCGTCACGATCGCTGCAGACGACAAGGATGAAGACTTCAGCTGCCTTGCTATTCTCGCATCATTAAACGTGGCTGAGCAGCAACGCGAAGAACTACAACCACTGATCGAACACTTTGAGGAACGCCCCGCCGCGGTGGTCTAGTGGCTATGGTACTCGGCTGCTGACCCGCAGGTCGCGGGTTCAAATCCCCGCTGCGGCGGCTGCATTTCCGATGGAGGCGGAAATGTTGTAGGCCCGTGTACTCAGATTTGGGTGCACTTTAAAGATCCCCAGGTGGTCAAAATTTCCGGAGCCCTCCACTATGGCGTCTCTCATAATCATATGGTGGTTTTGGGACGTTAAACCCCACAAATCAATCAACACTTTGAGGGACATCACCCACAACCCCCACGTCACTTTGCGCGTAATTTGTCATCTTTCTGTCTACGCTCAGGCATCCTCTACAAGCGCAACTTTCATTCAACGAAAACTGTTTACCTCCTCGTCGTTACTGCTGCTCTCCGCGATGATATTTCGCGTACTTGTTGCGACGAGCCATCGTGAGGACATCTTGGCTTCACGCGTACTCTGGCATGGATAAAGGACAAATACTACTGGCGGAAACTTACGAAAACCGTCCGGCAGTACGTCAAGACATGCACAGCCTGTCAGCACCGCAAAAAACCAACGACGACACCAGCCGGTCTGTTTCAGTCATTACGACCCCCACAGGCACCATTTGAAAAGGTAGGGATGGATTTACTCAGCCCATTTCCGAAGTCTACGGCTGATACACGCTGTATTGTGGTTGCCACCGACTACTTGACCAGGTACGGTGAAACACAAGCCGCCCAGCGAGCAACTGCTTCCGATGTGGCTGACTTTTTTATCAAGAAGATCGTTCTCCGCCCCGGTGCTCCCGCTGTCGTCATCACAGGTCATGGTACTGCCTTTACGGCACAGTTGCTCCGAGAGATCCTGTTGCTGAGTGGCACGACGCACCGAACAGCAACTGCGTACCACCCGCAGACTAACGGGTTAACCGAATGCCATAACAAAACGATTGCAGATATACTTTCGATTTACGTCACCAAGGATCAGAATAATTCGGACGAAATCCTCCCATATATAACATTTGCCTACAATACGGCTCTGCAGGAAACCACCGGATTTGCTCCTTTTCGTCTGGTTTACGGCCGCGACGTTACCACAATGCTTGACACCATGCTGCAACCAACTCTGCCGGACATGATTAACCCGGACGCATATGTATTTTTTTCAGCGTGCCGAAGACCCCCGGCAGCTGGCGCGCTTTCGCATTTTATCGTGGCAAAATCAAGACGCTCGCCGGTACAACGCCAACCACAGAGCAGTAATATACGAACACGGTGACCTAGTCTGGGTTTGGACTCCTATACATCAACGTGGACGCTCAGAAAAATAGTTATGTTGATACTTTGAACCCTACCGAGTTTTCATCGCCTCAGGGAAGTGAACTACGAAATTATCCCAGCAGACATGTCGCACCGTTTTCGTAGACCACGCTCTTCGGATGTGGTTCACGTCTCCAGGACGAAGCCTTATTATTCGCGTTGACTGCGAGTCAAGAACTTTGTGATGTAGCACTTGCCTTCAAGACAATTGTACATTTTTTTTCTCGCTTCTTTCTTTTTCATCTGGTCTTTTTTCTTCTCAATGGACACAGACATTTTTCACTACCTTTCTTTGTTTTTCGGAGCCGCGCATTCACACGATGCTTCTTTCTCTTTTTTTTTTGTTTGGGGAGAGGGTAATGCCACGCTGTTTTGGTGGCAGAGCGAAGAAGTGAAAGACTGCTGTGGCTGAGTAAACAGTCGTCGACTTCTAGTTGCTCACTATGGTTTCCTCTCGCGACAATATATATATATATATATATATATATATATATATATATATATATATATATATATATATATATATATTGTTACGTCTACGAGACGGGTTTATTCAGAACCGACGTAACGGTCGACTGGACGGTATACAGCAGTGAACGCGCACCAGCGAGCTCTTGCCACCAACCGAACGTCCTCCTCTTCTGCCACCACCCTGCTCCCCACTACACAGGTGCACATACCTAAATTACATATGTGGTAACATTTCCCTCCGCGCAGACGACGCCCACTGGGCGAGTCAAACAGTCTCTCGAGGAATAAAGCGCTTCAAACGTGCAACATGGGCAAGTTCAGTTTTTGCAGACCGTCAGCCGTTCGAATGGAGACGTGCTACTCAGTAAACTAAATCACTGATACGGTCTAGAACAATATAAGGCCCCGCATAGTGCGCTAGCAGTTTCTGCCTCAAACTGCGTTTTCTAGTTGGTGTCCACAGAAACACTAGGTCGCCGCGATTGTACGTCACGTGTCGGCGTCGGTGGTCAAAATGTGCCTTTGAGCGGTCTTGCGAAGCAAGAGTGCGCAAATAAGCAAGGCGTCTAGCTTCTTCTGCCCGACAGATGATCGCGGATATGCAGGGATCATGGTGGTCCAAACACGGGAAGATGGTATTCAGGGTATGACGAGGTGGTCGAGCATATAGAGGAAAGAAAGGACTGTAGCCGGTAGTTTCATGCTGTGCGGTGTTGAATGCATATGTTATAAAAGGTAGAATACTGTCCCAGTCCTTGTGATCTGCTGCGACATACATAGACAGCATGTTCGAGAGAGTTCTGTTCATTCGTTCAGTTAGACCGTTTGTTTGGGGATGGTATAGTGTAGAGTGCCTAAACCTTGAGGCACAGACACGAAGCATCTCTTTCACTACGTCTGCTGTGAATTGTCGACCACGGTCACTGATTACAATTTTGGGAGGTCCATGTCGAAAAATAACAAAACGTAGCATGAAGAGAGACACATCGGCTGCAGTTGCCGATGGTATGGCAGCTGTCTCGCAGTACCGTGTTAAATGGTCGGTGCAGACGACTATCCAGCGATTTCCATCAGAAGTCCGGGGAAAGGGTCCAAGGAGGTCAATCCCGACTTGCTCGAATGGAGTTCTAGGGGGCGGCACCAGATGTAATCGCTCTGGAGGAGCACTTGTTGTGTGCTTATGACGTGACACTCATTACAGCTAGACGCGTAATGTTCCGTCGTCTGGCGCATTTTGGGCCAGTAGAATCTTTCTTGGAGATGGCAAAGAGTTTTCGCTGTTGCTAGATGACCGAATGTTGGGTCATCATGCATAGCCTGTAAGACATAAACGCGAAGACTCTTCGGAAACACCAGAAGATATCGTGAGCCTGTGCTGGTGTAGTTCTTTTTATAAACTAGCCCATCTCGGATGAAGAAGCGTGTAGGCGATGATTTTAGTTTGGTAGCATTAAGTTGCTGTATGGTGCTGTCCCTTTGTTGCTCATCCTTAAATGTCTTGGCATCGGGAAATCGTTGGTCTAGTGATGCCATCTAGGTGTCGAAGTTGTCCGCGTCACATTCCGTCGTTGAAAGCGGTAGTCGCGAAAGACAATCTGCGTCAGCGTGACGTCGGCCGCTTTTATAGCAAACCGTGAAATCATATTCTTGAAGACGAAGTGCCCAGCGCGCCAGCCGAACAGATGGGTCGCGCAGATTGACCAACCAGCAAAGAGAATGATGGTCTGTCACGACGGTAAAAGGGGCGTCCGTACAGGTAGGACCAGAAGCGCTGCACTGCGACGACTACTGCAAGGCATTCTTACTCTGTGACTGTGTAGTTACGCTCGGACTTGCTGAGCGAGCGACTTGCATACGCTACGGTGTGTTCTTGGTTATCCAAGCGTTGAACCAGGACAGCACCTACACCAATACCGCTGGCGTCTGTGTGAAGCTCAGTGAGAGCCAGAGGATTGAAGTGCCGAAGAATCGGATGAGACGTCAAAAGAAACTTCGACTCCAAAAAAGTGGACTCACATTCAGGGGTCCAGTCAAACTGCGCACCTTTCTGAAGCCGACACGTGAGCGGGTATGCGATATTGGCAAAGCCTGGAATGAATCGGCGAAAGTATGAACAAAGCCGCTAAAAGCTGCGTAGTCCTTTCACCGAATAAGGTTGCTTAAATGCTTCGACTGCGGCCATCTTGGTGGGATCCGGTCGTATGCCTTCTTTGTCTACTATGTGTCCAAGCACGAGTGTTTGGCGCTCTCCAAAACGACATTTCTTTGAGTTGAGCACCAAGCGAGCTTTGCTTAGGCAGTCTGGCACGAGGCCAAGGCGTGTGTTGTGCTCACAAAAGGTGCGCCCAAATATTACAACGTCGTCTAAGTAACACATACACACTTCCCACTTCAATACACGCAGAATGTTGTCCATAAAGCGCTCAAAAGTGGCAGGTGCGTTGCAGAGTCCAAACGGCATCACATTGAATTCAAATAGTCCATCTGTTGTAACAAATGCTGTTTTTTCCTTGTCTTCCTTGTGCATTGGAATCTGCCAGTAGCCTGACCTCAAATCCCCAGACGAAATGTAAGAGACCGATGATAGACTGTCGATAGCATCATCAATCCGCGGCAGTGGGTATACGTCTCTTGTAGTGATGGCGTTGAGACGGTGGTAGTCAACACAAAATCGCCATGTCCCATCCTTGTTTTTCACTAGAATTACTGGAGCGGCCCACAGACTACATGATTCTTGAATTACATTTTTCTTGAGCATCTCGCAAACCTGTTCATTAATCACTGCGCGTTCCAAAGGCGATACACGATATGGTTTCTGTCGGAGAGGTCTGTGAGATGTGTCAATTCGGTGCTTTATGCGAGAAGCAGGGAATGACGGTAGATCGTGCTCAGCGAAATTAAAAGTACCGGTATGTTTGTGCAACGTACTCGCCAGTTCATTACGTTCCTTGGTGCTGAGTCACTTGTAAATCATGGCCAAAATAGTGGTGCCCCTGGCGTGCAGATTATCGCAACGGATCTTATCCGGGCAATCGCTGCTTTCTGAAAGGATGGCAAGCGAGAATACTTGGTGTTCACGAATCTCTGCAAGTTTCAGACCCTCTGGCAGCACTGTTGCTTCATCAGAGCAGTTAATTACCCAAAAACCAGTATGCCCTTGCACAACCGATAGCGTGCAGTAGGGTAATAAAACTGTCTTCTTTATGCAACTGAGATGCACGGGCTCCACAGTTGCGTCAAACGTTTTCTCGCTTGCAGGTGAACAGAGAACAGGGACACATTTCGCAGACAATGGCGGCACAGTTGTGCCCACGGACACGCAAAGAGCACTTTCCTGACAGGGCGAGTTTTCTATAAACGCAACTGGGATATCGGAATCTACTGTAATTTGTCCTGTGCGACAATTGACAGTGGCACCACATAGCTTCAAGAAATCGAGTCCCAGAATAACGTCATTCGTAGTGTGAGGGAGAACAGCAAACTCTGCAACAAAGCTCTGGCACGCCATACTAACAGCCTCAGTGCATACACCAACAGGTTGTAACACCTCTCCGTTCACTCCACGAAACGTATCAGGGCGGTCCCAACGAAACATAACTTTTCGTCCAAGGAGGCGGGTGAAAACTAAACTCATCACTGACACGGTGCACCTGTGTCCACCAACGCCATTGTTGGTACACCATCGATAAACACTCTAACCTTATTTTGAAACATGGAAGCTAACGGAGGTATATCTTTTGAAATCGAAGGCTGTCTGGCGACCTCACCTCCAACGGCCGCGCCGGCTCGTTTTCCGTAGGAGGCGTGGAGTGGCGGCGCCGAGGAGACGGTGATCGGTTGGCGCGAAGGGCAGGCGGTGGTGTCACACTGCGGTCAGAGGCCGGAGATTGGTTTCGTAGCGGTCCTGAGTTTTCGTAAGATGCACTTCCCGGGAATGTCGGTGCTCGGTTAACGCCGGAACGGTTATACCTCGGTGATCGGTTGTACCTTCGCGGCTGCCGGTAGTTGCAATACCTGGCAAAGTGGCCTTCGAAGCCACAGTTGTAGCAGACTGGTAGACGACGCCCGCCGAACCAACGCTTAGACGGCTCAGCTGTGAAGGGTTGGTGACGAGCTTGCGGAGCGGGGGTTTCCCTCCTTTATGTAGTGGGGCCGTGACGAAGGCGTTGGCAATATCACTGGTCGGCTGCGAATGAGTCACGACGTGGCCACGGAGTTCCAGTTTCGATGACGTCTGTCACACATACCGATGGTGGCAAAGGAGCTAATGGCGCCGCCGTGTAGTAGGGTGGATCGGTAGGTGGATGAGGAATGGTTTCGTGAACCCGATCACTTTGTCGCTGCAGCTCTTCACGCACTATTGCCCAAATAGTAGCGGCAAGGTTGGTGGGCGGGCTCACGTCAACGCTGGCAACCGTTGTCACATTTGCCAGCCTACCGGATTTCGGGGCAATGCGACGAGTCTTCAGTTTTTCAAACGTGCGGCAGTGATGTTTGACGTCGGAGACAGTGGTGAGGTCATCCCTGCCTATCAGAAAATTGTAAACGTCTTCCACTATGCCTTTCAAGGGGTGTCCAACCCTGTCTTTTTCAGACATCTGCGGGTTTATAGTCTTGCAAAGCTTAAGAACATCCTCTATATAAGCAGTGCACGTTTCTCCAGGAGTCTGAACTCTTCCAGCCAGAGTCCGCTCCGCGCTTTTCTTCTTTGATTTGGAGTCACCAAAACACTTCTTCAGTTCTTGAGAAAAAAGAGCCCATGTTGCCAAGGACTCTTCGTGGTTTCCATACCACATCAGGACAGTGTCCGTGAGAAACAGTGCTACGTTATCCAGCTGATCGATAGAGTTCCAGTGGTTGTACCGGCTCACCCTTTTGTAGTGCGTTCGCTACGCATCCACATCTTCTCCTGCCATTCCCGCGAACGGGCGGGGTTCCATGTAGTGATGCCTAGGTGTAGCCAGCGTAGACCTGCGCGAAGCCGAGGCAGTTGATTCCCGACCTTCGCTCTCGGCCATGACGGTTGTTGTCGGTGGCAGATCGGCAAGGCGACGGCTCCGGCCAACTCCGAACAGCTGTGGCTCCGTGGTACGTCAACGTGCCGTACACAGCACCTCCACCACTCTGTTACGTCTACGAGAGGTGTTTATTCAGAGCCGACGTAACTGTCAACTGGACGGTATACAGCAGTGAACGCGCACCAGCGAGCTCTTGCCACCAACCGAACGTCCTCCTCTTCTGCCACCACCCTGTTTCCCGCTGCACAGGTGCACATACCTAAATTACATATGTGGTAACAATATGTTGGTACGCCATTGCTCATATATCAATGTACTGTGATAGGAACGCAAGGAACCTCTTAGGCATTTGCCTAAAATCCGGTCTCTAGTGATGATGAAGAGACAGCTAACGTTACGAACTCTCCAAGGTGTTGTCGTGTTTCGGATTTAACAAGTATTAAAGACGGTAGTCTTTTTTTGGGACCTTCGACGCAAACATTTTTGTCTTTCTATCTGTGTGTACATTTGTCTGTCTACCAGCCGAAACGATACCCCAAACGGCCCTCCCCAATAGCAGCGCCCATATTGGTCAAGTTTCAGCATTATTACTTTTGCGATTGTCAATTAAAAAGCACTTATTCCGCATTTCTGAGGCACCGCAACCACACGTCAATATTCTTTATGTGTGTCTTTATACTATTGATTTGATTGATTGATTTGTGGGGTTTAACGTCCCAAAACCACCATATGATTATGAGAGACGCCGTAGTGGAGGGCTCCGGAAATTTCGACCACCTGGGGTTCGTTAACGTGCACCCAAATCTGAGCACACGGGCCTACGACATTTCCGCCTCCATCGGAAATGCAGCCGCCGCAGCCGGGATTTGAACCCGCGACCTGCGGGTCAGCAGCCGAGTACCTTAGCCACTAGACCACCGCGGCGGGGCGGTGTGTGTCTTTATACTAGAAAAGGCATACGTAAGTAATAATAAGGATCGTAGCGTTTATCGCGCTGCGCTGACAATGCAGCGCTTGCACAAAAAGGCAAGTGTTTCCAACGCTTTGCTAAGACGACACGGCGGTGAAACCTACCCGTCGCCTTGCTTTCTACACCTTATCGCCTCTTAGATGGGCGAGCACGCCGCACGCTTCATTTTCCAAGATAACTGTCAGATATCGCTCATGTCTCACGTGCCTCCACTGCACACATCAAGGCACTCTAACGCAGTGCCTACAGAACACCATTCACCGACTTTCTTGCGCAGAACATCAAATAAACGTTTCGTTCACTCCCTCCAAACGCAAGACTGTTGTCTTTCGACGACCCTTGCAGTGTAACGAGCACATGCGGGCCAATTTTCTTACGTTAAATTCCGATAGCCATTATATGGACACTTTTGGCTCTGACTTCTTTTGTCATTGTTTGTGTTTGGTGTGATGAAGTATGTTTGTTTGCCAGGTCCGTCTGCCGTCTGTCTAGAATCCGTCCTTCGTGAGTGCTCCCGAGATAAATTCGACGCAATCAGGTTCTGCTGAGAGCTTCCACATGGCTAATCCATGGACCACTCCAGAAGAGCGCCGATCGTAGAAACGTGAAAAAGTTCGTATTCGCCGGGCAAGGGCTGAAGTTCCGGCTCAAATACAGGCCCCGGGAGCCGAATGCTGGCCGCAAATACAGATCATTGATCCGGCAACCTTCGAAGCCGCGCAAAATTGCAAGCGGCAGTGCAAGCGCCGGTGGCTGCCACTCTCAAACCACGCTGCCGAGTTAGCTCACAATGTGAAACTCTTGCAACAATGCCGTGCCAAATAGTTGTGGGCACAACAGCGTAAACGTGATGAATGCAGAGCGCGTTCGCTGGGGCGAACGCCTGCTTTCGGTGGGAATTTCTCCAGCGGCACTTTATGAACGCTTCGTACGCAGCTGTTGTAGCCGTCACCCCCCAGGACGAACTTCCAGTTGGTGTTTTCTCTTTTGAGTCAAAATATATTCCGAAAAAGTTACTCCAAATTATGACCTCCTATATAAATTTTGAACCACGAGCAACATATCGCGCATGCATACCCCTTTTTCATGCCATTAGAGCTGATTAACGTGCATTTCGCTCTCATTCCTAGCATTCACGTGCATTTTACAAGTCAGTGGCTATATAGAGGAATCTACACAAAAAAAAATTGGCAGATCCCACATACATGGGAATCGATGTTATATATAAGAAGCACGAATAAGGAAGGTTGATATGTCACTTTAAAATCAGCACAACGTCAGGATGCGGAGGTAAATTACACCGTACATGACTTCCATGTCAGGATTATCATGTTTGGACTTTTCGTTTACCTTCGGCATTCATTCACGTCACCTGATACCAAATTTGTTTTATGTTGAGCTAGCGAAACGGCCGTGAGCGTGCTGTGAGCGTAGCATGTAGTCAAGTTTTACATGACACGCATGCCATGATTATCATATTTGGAAGTGGCATTTAGCATCGTCGTCTATTCACGCTCTGTAAAAACAAAGTTGGTATATGTGAAGCTAGCGAAAGGGCCGTGAGCGCATCATGAACGTGGCATGTAATTATCTTTTTACATGACACGCGCCTGATGATTATCATATTTGCGCCAATCTCATACCTTCATCCTCCATTCACACCCCGTAATACTAAATTTGGTATATGTGAAGCTAGCGAAAGGGCCGCGAGCGCATCACGAGCGTGACATTTGACTGCAGGCATGGATAGAGGATGAGGGCGTGCTGGGGGAACTGCAGAATGGGTTTCGGAAACACAGGAGGTTGGAAGACAATCTTTTCTCACTGACGCAGTGCATCGAAATAGCAGAAAAGGAACACAGGCCCCTGTGGCTAGCATTTTTGGATATCAAGGGCGCGTACGATAGCATGGTTCAAGAGGAATTGTGGGGAATATTGGACACTTTAGGCGTGGAAGATGTAGTCACTAATCTTAAAGGATATCTATTACGGTAACAAGGTAATTATAAAGTGAGAAAAACAGGTATCCAAGCCTGCCGAGGTAAAACGGGGGCTTAGGCAGGGGTGTACCCTGTCACCCTTATTATTCATGATCTACCTACAAGGATTAGAGGCCAAATTAGAGGGAAGTGGACTGGGATTCAACCTCTATTTCGTCAAACAAGGAAACCTCATTGGACAGGCACTACCAGCACTCATGTACTCAAATGATATAGTGCTAATGGCCGACAACAAGGAAGATTTCCAGAGATTGGTGGACATCTGCGGTAATGAGGGAGATAGGTTAGATTTCAGATTCAGTGAGGAAAAATCAGCAGTCATGATTTTAATGACAATGAAGGTAGTAAGCTTAGAATACAGGAGGTCACGCTAGAGGTAACAGATAAATACAAATATCTGGGCGTATGGATAAGCAATGGGGCCGAGTACCTAAGGGAACACGAAACATACGTGACGACTAAAGGTAACAGGAATGTAGCGGTAATGAAAAACAGGGCACTGTGGAATTACAATAGGTATGATGTTGTGAAAGGAATATGGAAAGGGGTCATGGTTCCTGGTCTGACGTTCGGCAATGCGGTCTTGTGCATGTAATCAGAAGTTCAAGCAAGATTGGAAATTAAGCAACGTGGAATAGATAGGCTTGCCTTAGGAGCTCATGGGAATACACCAAATCAGGGAGTACAAGGTGATACGGGATGGACAACATTTGAGGGCAGGGAAGCTAGCAGCAAGATAAAATTTGAGAAGCGACTGAGAAAAATTGGGGAGGAGCGTTGGGCTAGGAATGTATTCAGCTACTTGTACATGAAGAATGTCGATACAAAATGGAGGAAGCGAACCAGAAAATTGACTGTTAAATACTTGGAAAACAGCAGGGGGCCAAAGCAAAAAAATTATCGGTTAAGAAGAAGGTGAAGGAAGCTAAGACCTATATGTGGAGAATTGGCATGATTAAGAAGTCCGCACTAGAGATCTATCGATTTTATAAGCAGGAAATTGCCAAGGAAAGGATCTATGATAATACTCGGGGTAGTTCTCTGCTGTTTGAGGCCAGGACGGGAGTATAGCGAACCAAGACATATCGGGCAAAATACGAAGGGGTAGACACGGTATGCAGTGTGTGTGGAGAGGAAGAAGAAACTGCCGAACACTTCATAATTTTTTGTGAAGGCCTGCACCCTATAGTTCAGGATGATGGCGCAGAATTTTTCAAAGCACTGGGGTTTAGGGAAAGGAAGGCCAAAATAGACTTAAAGCGGGTAGAAATAACTAGAAGGAGGTTATCTGATTGGTGGCTAAAGTCAAGGCACGAGTGAAAATGAAACCCTTCACTGCAAAGTACGAATCCTCAACCTCACTATTTAAAGGAAAAAAGAATAAATCTAGTTTTTGGTTCATTAATTATTACGGCTTGGTGGCGCTAGCCACCACCTGATCTAAAGGGTACAGCCATATCTATCCATCCATCCATCCATGTAGTCATGTTGTTACATGACACTCATGTCAATATTTTCATGTTAGCGTTGGTTTCTTGTGTTCGCCATGCAGTCACGTGATACCATACAAGGCCGCATACGACGATGCTGATCGTCGTATGCGGCCGGGCAAGTAGCCATTGCATATGCACATCTGGATGACAAAAACGAACATGTCGCCACGCTGTGTTGGTGGCAGAAGCAGAGAGCCATTCGCTTCGAGTTTCTGTTCGTCGCTTCCTCTTGTGAAAGAGTGGTGTAAGTGCAGCGTATTCCGACGTCTTATGCCTGCTGGTCCTCAACCCGAAGCAACTAACACCGGTGCACTAGGGTCTGCTGATATCCATGAAAGCATCCACGGCCTTGAACGACTATCACTACAGTACGGCCCCTCGGCAAGTTTTGTGAGGACAGTGTTCGCCACAGCCGCAACCCAAACCGAACATGACCAAACTGCTGGCATGCCCTAGTCACCTACAGGCCTCGCACGCTCAACCCATTCAACGGCGATTCCGGTGAGGATTTAGAAGACTGGCTCGACCATTTCCACTGGGTCGCTGCCATTAACGGCTGGGACATACGTGGTAAGTTGAAGAGCGTCTACATCTTTCTCGTAGATGCAGCAAGGATTCAGTACGAGAACCATGAAACTTCAGTCACGAGTAGGCAAGAATTCCATTGGCAGCTTCGCAAGGCCTTCAGAAACCCCCAAAAGAAAGAACGTCGGGTTCAAATTCTGAAAGAGAGCTTCACCATGTTTGCCGATGAGATGTCGCGATAGTTTCGTCGGGCTGACACCCATGTGCCAGACGAAAAGAAGGTGCGCCTAATACCGCGAGGCGTGAAGGAAAAGCTTTTCGCAGGCCTTGTGCGCGACCCTCCTATGACGCTGTCGGAGTTTACACATGAGGCTACAATTTTGAAGCGCGTGGTTCAGCAGGCAGCGGTTGTTGCAGTAAAAACATCAGACCGTCATTTTCACTGAGTGCTCGCTAGTGCGAGGATGTGATAGCAGGGAGGCACTTACAGAACTCGTACTGCAGATTTTATGCGAAGTATTCTAGAAATGTTATACAGCGCCCCATTCGAGTATCTCTCCCTTTACTGACCTCATTAGAAACAAAATCAGGCAGTTCGTTCATCCTCAACAACATCGCAAGCCGAACCTCCCACGCTCTCCCACGCGGATGCCCTGCGCATCTCTATGCCATCAACGTCGCGTTTTGTTCATCCGCCTGCTGGAGCCCCTCGACTTTTTCCAAGCCTAGCTCATCGGGCGGCTTTGCAGGCCGATTTTCGTTCTGACCCGCGGAAGACCACCATGTGGCATTCATCCGACGATCGTCTTTTGTGCTACCATTGTGGCGAAGTTGGACACATGCACCGTGACGTCGGTAGTACCGTGACTGTACTACCGACGAATACGTCTACGGGAATTACACACAGATGCCCATTTTCCACGCTACGGTGAGTGCCCGCAAGAAATCGAAGAATGCTCGGAAAGTAGCCTTCACTTTCCTGCCACGCAGCGATGACAGTCACGGTCACCGACACCCCATCCGTTCGCATCAACGCACCACATCCGTCCAGACTTTGGGTTCTATGGTGTCAGTGGCGCAAGCCCACGCAATAAAACTGAAAACGGCGACTTCTGAAGGTGAGGCCACCACCACGCAAACCTCCAAATACCCCCTTTCGATGCCGTTACAGCACGACGTACCGGTAAAGCCTGCTTCTTAAACCGCCAACCAATCCTCCCCTAGCATTACCGCTTCCGTCGACTGTTAACCGGTCACTACACTTCTCGATACAGGAGCTGATTACTTGGTGATGGGTGCTGCATTAGCCACCCAACTACGCAAGCTGCGGGCAACGTGGGACAGTCCACAACTAATCACCGCTAACGGACACCTCGTATCACCTATAAGAAGGTGCCCCGCTAGGCTTGAGGTTTGTGCATTTGCTTTCGTGGCATTTTTTCTTGGTGTGCCGAAATGTTCTCGGCCAGTCATTTAATGCATGTATTTTCTTCAAGGGTATGAAGCAATAATTTTTCGGCGTGATGGGTTGGTCACTTTCGCTAACTGCCTTTCTCGAGATTCGGAGATCGAGAACGAACGTTGTGGCATGGCCTTACGCGTAGTTGATACTTGGAGGCACTGGATGAGTTGGATGCCTTCAGTTAGATTACGACCACCTCGACTGGAAACAGCTGCAATATTTATGTGACTAATTGTCTCAACGTTAATCGTTAGTTACAACAACTTAAGTGGGCAAGGCTCCTCAGTCTCCTGTCATCTTTTAGTGACTGTTTTTCTATAACGTCGAATGTCCGGCAGACACCTCTAAAGAAGCACAGAATCATCAATGAGCCCAACGTCCAAGCCTTGTGCAAACACTCTTACCATGTATCGCAGAAACAACAGGGTGTCATTCGTCATCAAGTCAAACAAATGTTCGAGGACGAAGTAATTCAATCATCGAGAAGTTCTTAGGCGTAACCAGCGGTGTAGGTTAAGGAGAGAAAGGTTCACTACGATCTTTTGTAGACTACCGCAAACTGAACAAGATAACAAAAGAAGACGTATATTCTTTTCCTCGCACCGACGACTGCTTGGATCACTTGTGCCATGCCCGTTACTTCTCTTTCATGGATTTCTATAGCGAATATTGGCAGACTGAAGTAGATGCATGGTACCGAGAAAAAATACTATTTCTAACACCAGACGGTCTCTCTGAATTTAAATATCTCCCTTTTGGCCTTTGCTCAGATCCAGCCACAATGCAAGGAAGGAAGGAAGGAACACAGTTATGTGCGACCTGAAGTGGCACCCTTGTTTAATGTATTCAGGCAATACAGTAGTTGTTTACGACCTTTCACGGCTTGAGGCAGTCCTTCTGGCTATTCGTACCTGCAGCCCGTCTCTGAAACCGCAAAAGAGTTATTCTTGCTACGACGAACTAAAATTATTTAGCCATGTTGTCAGCATCAGCGGTGTTCACTCCGACCCTGAGAAGGCTACGGCAATTGCTCTATTGCCGATGCTGAAAACAAAGCAAGATATACGCCGCTTTCCGGGCTTTAGTGTGTGTTACCGCTGCTTTGAGTCAAACTTCATGGTAAAGCACCGACCCTCTACAACAATCGTCAAAGACTATGTCACCTTCTTTTGAGCTCCAGAAGAATCCGACGCTTTCCGAGGCCTTCAACAGCGCCTCCGAACGCCACTGATTCTCTGCGACTTCGACAATGAAAGACGTAGAAGTCCGGGCTGATGTGAGTAACCTTGGCTTCGGAGCGATTCTCTTGCAATATCAAGATGACATGAAACACGTCATTGCTTACGCTGGCCGCACACGTTGCCATATGCCGGGAAAATCTACTCAATCACTGAAAAAAAAAAACTTCCTGGCAGTTGTATGGGCTATAACAAACATCAGGCCATACCTCCACGAGCGCCCCCTCCGAATCATCAGTGACCACCACTCTCTCTGCTGGCAGGCGAATCAGACGTTCTTTCGGGACGTCTCACCAGATGAAGCCTTTGGTAACAATAATTCGATATAACGATAGTTTACAAGTCTGGTCAGAAACATACCGACGCCAACAGTCTTTCCCGCGCACCCATCGAGACTGCAGCAGAAGACAAGGATCAAGACTTCAGCTGCCTTACTATTCTAGAAACATTAAATATGGCTAAGAAGGAACTCGAAGTAATAGAACTGCAACCATTGAACTAATACCTTGAGGGACGTCACTCACAAGCCCCACGTCGGATTTGGTGTGGCTTGTCATCTTTCTGTCTACTCCAAGACATCCACCACAAGTGAAACTTTCATCCTGAAAATACTGTTTACCTCCTAGTCGTTCCTTCGGCTCTACGCGATGACATTTTGCGGGCTTCCCACAACGAGCCATCGTCAGGGCATCTTAGCTTCGCACGTACTTTGGCATAGACAAAAAACAAACCCTACTGGCATAAACTTACCAGAACCCTCGTGCACTACATCAACACTTGCATAGTACCCGGGTAGTGGGACTAAGGTGGTCCCACCAGTGAGGTTGCTTGCACGGAAACTACTAGGCTGTGCTGCAGCACCTTCATCTTTGAACGGGTGGAAATAACCAAGAGGAGGCTAACTTATTCGTTTCTACAATCAAGGCACGAGTGAAATTCAATCCTAGAAACCCATAGTGATAGTACTTAAGATTATGACTTGGTGGCGTTAGCCACGGGCCGATCTAAAGGGCACAGCCGGATCCATCCATCCATCCATCCTGAAACAAGCCGCAGAGGGCACTTGTTTGCCACACACTCAAATTACGAGTGTGCTATGTTTAAAGTTGATACTAGCCCAAATTCTACACTCTTAATAAAAAGAGAATAAACAGTTTTTTGTCTTGGAAGATCCAAAAAATGAGATTTTAGGTGCACACCTGTCAGTGAGAATGTTTTCGAAACTGCACGTGACTACTCAGGCGGAATGGTTGCAGCCCTGCATAACCGTTTTCATATATCCAAAGGACAAGAAAGTGACGGATAAATAACTGAAAGAATGCATAAAATCATTTAATCAATACGAAGGCACTTTTATAAAACTATATATGCGAACGTGAACCCAGGCTTCTTGGTCGTTCGGCTGAGCTCAGTATTCTTAGATCTCTGACGAAGCGCATACGCGTGAAGACACAGATGAAACAGTTGTGGTGTTTTTTTTTCTTTGTGAGCGTCGCACCGAATACCAGTGGAGAAGAGGAAGTTATTCTTCACAAGAGCCAAAATGTCACAGGATATGGTTCGTGTGCAGCTCCGAGACAATAAAGCATTCGGAATATATTTTCGAATGCGCATCTAGGAATGCGTACAAATTAGGACTGGCCAGAGACACTCATTAGAGTATTTCTAAAATACGAATATCAAAGTACACCTGCTGCAAGCATAAAAAATAGATACTGAGACACATTATTAAAAGGCAATCGAAGATAATTTTGCAAGAAGAAGAAAAAAATATCCCGAATTTGAATTAGAGGAATACCGATACAAGAATGCGGACAGTATAGTGCTAATTAGTTACATGGGCGTTCACGTACCACAGGTAAATCGACTATGTTTACGGTAACATTGCCTATAATGCTGCAGATAATTAAAGTGCAAATATGCCACGTCACTTCTCTCACTAACAAATACCACAGATATTAGGTAAAATATGCCCTCATTTTACACATAATTACGAATCGTCTCTTTTTCTTGGAAGGTTCCCATTATATATACTAAAGCAACAGCAGCTTCTAAAATAGGCTGTCGCCTAGACAGCTCCGGTTCAGTTTCAGTTCAAGAACGCTGATTGGGAAAAGGCTGTCTGTTATTGTAGGCGAACACAACTTCGCCTTACAACTACTGAATAGCAAAATTCAGCCTTAAAGCAACTGGCAGTACTTCACTGGCATTAAGCGACATCTAATATCATCAGCACTGCTGTATCGAATATACCGTAAATCGCGTCGAACACTTGACCGCATAGTACAATCTGTGCTTGTGCGGGACCATTCGCTGATCTCCGTGTGTCGCCGACTGGCGTGTCGCTTTTGCCTAGGTGAGTGCATACAAGTTTTTCTTTCGCTATTCAATACACATCGACTCAAGTCCGACGAAAGAGTAGCGAGATAACCGCCGTGTCTTCGCAGTATTCCGCAACACACAACCTCAAACAATTTCTGATATACTACTGCCACGCCCTGTACCAAAAATTTTGTGACGGGCACAAACAACAACTCTTGACTCATTCATTTTAATAAGAAGGCAGCAGTTTCACTCGGTTACACTAAGTTTACCAACCTGGCACTAAATAATCATTCTTCCGCCGAAGTTTTTCCATCTAACTCAGTGTTACTGTAATCACACCACTGAAAAAGTCACAGCTTTGCCACAAAGGCAAAGCAAGGAACGTGATAGCCACAAATTGGAAGATCACGTGCAGAATGGAAAGCAGATCGAAAAGTGCCCCATGTTTCTCACGCACAAATTACGCATGAAACATATAAACTCACAGGTGCGGATGCACGCGAATAAGCGACTCAGTTGTTACGGCACTGTGTCTGAAAAGCGCGCGATTTTCGCAAGCGAAGACTGCAATAATTGCAGTGACCTTTGTGCGCCTGGTAACTAGAACAGAATTGTTCCAGGTAAGACCCGAGGCCAGCTAAGACGTACGATCCCCCCTCCTCCTTACCAGATATAAGGACTTTCGAGAGGCAAAGTACGCGTGGGAGATTTAAAGCGCCCGCCACCGCGCAATGTGGCAACGTGCGCTAATTGCGCCATCTTGCTGATAATGCTAAAACCATGACAATTCCCCTCGAGATGCCCATGAGTAGCGGTAAGTGGTAGATATGAATAGCTTGCCCTTTGAACAGTGAAGTACGTGCTCCTCAGTAACTCAATGGTCAATGCCTCGCAATCATGATTGAGAGGATTAAAGCTCGATTCTGCACACCGGTGTGTTTTTCTGGTTTCTTATCTTTTCTGGATTTTCATATATAGAGAAACTTATACATATACGGTGAGTGACGCTGACGTCGACGCCAACACTGGCGACAAAATTCAGCCGCGAGTGTCTATGAAGCTGCTATCGCAATACAAAAGTGCACGCACAAGCGAGCATAATTGTCAGCGCCTGTTTTGAGAACGCCCGTTGCTATGCGGAGGTAGCTGAGTCATCAGAAGAAAGACAGACAGACAGGCAAACGCAGGTGGGCGGGCGGGCGGGCAGGCAGGCAGGCAGGCAGGCAGACAGACAGACAGATCAAAATTTTTGCGTCAAAGGTCCCCAAGAAAGACTATCGTCTTTAAAAACCCAGTTGCGCCACCACGCCACGCACGAAGAGTTCCATGCGTTTCGCCTCGCCGTCACTGATTGCTTTCGCTCTGCCCTCGTCCCGCTACCCCGATCTAGTTCACTATAATCATAGGGAATTCTTCAGGGCTGTGTAACCAATGTGCCTGAGAAGTGCATGATATATGTACATTTTGTCAAAGTGAACACGACAAATAAACTCCAAACACCTGAAAAGAGTCTGCGTATGGTGTTGCTCGGTGACTTATCGCTTAACGTCGACAGCTGGAATACGTTGAATCTGATAAAACACTCCGTTGTTTATACTCTCTCTGCTGCAAATTCCAGAGTGACGTGGTACTCGTAGGCTAGGACACTAATGCGATGCCTAAATGTATTGACTGGATTGAGAACAACAATTGTACTTTTCCGCGAATCCGAAGGCTTGTGGGACCATTGTGAGATACAGATACAGATACAGGCTTGTGAGATACAGAAAAAACAGCAAAGCATGATCATGTGCATGCTCCTTCACTCAAATATAGTATAAAATTGCCACTCATTTCTCAGCAGTAAATACAGTGCCCACCGCCTGGCGCTAATGATGGGAGGAATTTCAAGCTTTTGTTTCTTCCTCGTATTGACTGCTTTTCTTGTTCTTGCTATCATACAAGAGGATAGTAACTCACTGGTCCTTGCAGGTAAAGAATAATCTGCTCCTACTTTATTCACTCATCTTCTTTCCATCCTTATGAAAAGAATGCGTGAGTTTGTGCATAGCATTGTTTGACACGTTACTAGGTTCAGTAATTCTTGGTAGAAGCTTCGCACTGAAAATGTGTTTCGCAATCTGCGCCTTACTGTATGCTGACAGCGAAGGCATATGTTACGCAAATACTTCCGTCAGCTCGCAAATTCATACGTTTTAGGCGGTATAGTATTACCGTATTTTCTGAGCGACAAACTAAGCCTCTCGTCTAAAACACTCGATCATTGATATGAATGGTAAGCGCTACTTGCAAGTTCGTTTCCTTAGTAATCACTTCAATATTCACTTCCACCATTGCACACGCTTTCATTTGCTTTCTTGGTTAAAATATTGTCTTTCGCGCAGTTTGAATTTGTGCATAAGACGTTACAACTAAATGAAAAACATGATGGCGAGCGTGCAAGCAAAAAGCAATGACTTCTTACGTGTTTTACACTTATAAATATAGCACTGTCAAAGTAAGACAATTTTGAAAGTTGTGGCATTAGCACGAATGCTCTAGGTAGATTTCTTTTCGTAAGTTGCAGTCACATTATGTATATACAACTATGGGTATAGACACTGCTTTGCCCCACAGAATAAGCCATTCAGCGTTTGGTGGCGAGCCATTTGTGCACTTCATTTACCCCGAGTGTACCCACAAGTATGTTGTGCTTTACCGGGGCAAAAGTGCCTTCGTTTCCCCCTTGATATAGCGAAAAGTGCACTCTTAAAGGCCTCTGTTACCGTGGTAAATACAGTTCTTTGTGGGTACTCCAGCAAACCTTTTCGCCATATAACGTGAGCAGATCACGGAGATTTACAGTTTCCGCGGTGGTTCGCCGTGAGTGAGCAACTTGTCAAAGTCACCAGGAGCTTGGTAGGATCATTATCACGACAATGTCACACAAATTCAGCGTCCAAAGCGACAGTCTTACAAGTGTCAAGCAGAGATATAGTGGTCAAGCACATGCCTAACGGAACAACTTGATTCAACATACTTACCTTAAAAAAAGCCTTACCATTGTACCAATAAAAAAACTACTGTGGGCAAGGGTGACGTGTAAGGCCACCACCACTCACAGGCATGATGTAGTAACCATCGGGCAAATCACGGGAAGATGACAAGCCATCGTACGTAGAATCGTCTAGGGAAATCGGTTCCAAACAGGTGTAGTTCTTGGCAAAAACCAAAGCATATGAGCGCGATGAAGTCGAAAGGCAGCGCTTTCTGGTGCCCTTTACCCAAGAGCCTACTACAACTCACCGTCCTCCAACTGTGACGTCATTCAAGCGGAGATCATTGAGGTGCTGGCTGTTGCCCGTGATGAAAATCTTGTAGCTGCCCCACTCATATATGACGTGGCAGCAGATGGTGTAGCTTGCGTGTCCACTCGCAGAGGGCCAGTACCACCTAAGAAGCGTCCGGCGAGCCAGTCTCTGATTTCTGTTTCTTTGTCCCACACTGCTACCGTAAACCCATGGCCCATCCTCAACTATCGCCCTATATGCTTCGCTCGTAGGTACCCTGGACACGTCGCAAGGCATTACAGCCACAGGCTATAGACCTTTGGTGACAGCCAAAAAGTGCCTTACTTCTCACTTGACTGCTACACACCTTACGCTTCCTCAGCCTCCCCGGAACCTCGCTGCTATGCGGATCACCACCCTCGGTTCCAACATCCCTTCTCGCCATCCCGTCATCGCTGATCACCTTCGCCGATGCTTCGAAGACCAACACCTACCAAGAAGGGAACTAAAACGCAGCTCCCGAGGCAAGAACTGAGCAACTTTCTGTTTGCCCAAGTCCCGATTCTTCACCTATCAAAGGATTTCGGTGCACTTTAAAGAACCCCAGCTGGTCGAAATTTCCGGAGCCCTCCACTGCGGTGGCTCTCATAATCACATGGTAGTTTTGGGACGTTCAAAAGCACATATCAATCAATCAATCAATCAATCACCTACCAAAGTCATTGACGTATTGGCCGAAAATGTCACAAAAGTCGCTCTTTTCGAGACCGGTTTTTGATACCGGCGCTGATGCATCCGTAATCAATTCCGTGTTTCATCAATCAATTCGTAAAGTCATGATGACTCTTCGGATTGTCTATTAAAACAAGTGCTGCGCTCACTAAATCGACTGCAGCACGTACTGCACCTGTGATACAGCTTATCGTGTTTTCATGCCCCGCTGTGGTGGTCTAGTGGCTAAGATACTCAGATGCAGACCCACGGGCCGCGAGATCGAATCCCGAATGCGGCGGCCGCATTTCGATTGAAACGAAAGTGGTGTAGGCTCATGTGCTCAAATTTGGTGCACATTAAAGAACTCCAGGGGGTCGAAATTTCAGGAGCCCTTTCCTGTAGCGTCTCTCATAGTTATATGATGTTTCTGCAACGTAAAACCACATACATTGACGTTCTTTCTCGCATTCTCGCAACATTATCTTAGTGCAAGATTTTTAGGTCCACCACGACACCTTGAATTGTTGAACTGTAGCTGAGGTGATTATCTCCTGCCTCCCCGACTTAGCATTCATCGACAACCAATCTTCCGTTAAGCTTATCGGGAGGAAGACAACCGCTCCGACATTTGTACAAGTCTCGTGGATTGCTTAGCTAACCGCACGCTTTTCTACATGTCATCTGAAAAATTTGCTACTGAAGGAGGTCTTTCGTTGCCTTTTGATGCCCTTGATTCAGCCTCAAGCGTTGGTACAGTGCACATTTACGACGATGGAACCAAAAAAAGCTCTTCGAAGGTAACGCTTTGATTTATTAGTTTTGAATTTCACATGTCCTATATTAATTTACCAGAATGAAGTTTAGCTCCATGGACGGTGAGGTACACGTCTTAAGGAGCTCCGCCCATAAAGAAATCACAGCATATCCACGAGCTGAATGAACGGACGCACGTGCGCACTGACGGACGTACGGACGGACGTATGCATGAGGAGACGGACACACAGGCGAACGCACGTACGGACGGACGCACAAGCGGACGGACGGATGGCTAGTGACTTTATATTGCTACAAACTGGCTAAAACTACGACGACGACACGGGACATATGACCCACGGCGTAAGGAACTTCGCGTTTAAAAGACGCCCGCACTTTCCCACGGGGGGAACTTGAGTAAATGCGTCGCAGAGTGGGGGCGGAAAGCATTGCGTGAATATTGTTTAATTGGATATGGTTTGAGAATGCCCAATTGTTATTCCGTGGTAGTAGATGCGAAGCAGCTTTTTGACTAGCTTGTGTAACGCTGTTCCTCCGTCTGAACCACACTCCCCAAACCGCAGTTGTTGGGGCGGTGCCAAGTAGGTCATGCCTCCCATCGCAGTGCGCACGCGTTAACGTCACTCTCTGCCTAGCCTGTCGCCGCTCACTGCGTGTCACCTTTCTCGCTGTCATCTCTCTCACTTGTGCAGCGTGAGCAGTCGGTTTTACTAGCAGACGCTGCCTGCGTCGGCCTTGCGAAGCGAGAGAGGTTAGGGGTGGGACAGTTGCCACGAGACACGAGCATGCGGCACGAGATGGAGAATGTGCAGTGAGGTTTTTACGACGCCGCATTAGCGAGTAGGTGCGATTATAAAATGCCCCGCATTTAAAACGGACACAGGATTGAGTGCGACTTCAATCAGGTCCCCTTGCACGATAGTTCAGTACTGTACTACAGGACCTCGGTAGTGCTGTAAGCTTACTCACAAAAAGAACCAGAAAGACCCTGTAAAGTGGTCATATCAGCCAAGTATTTGCGCTACCCTATGTAATATAGTGTGGCAGAAGAGTAAAATAAGCACGAGTCATCGCACAATGCTCATTGCGCTACGAGTGTTTGGGTTATTGCTACCCTCTCACTGCAAAGTGAATAGCCATGATTTCCTATCGTCATCAGCCACACGAAGTACCAACTAAGTGCTCATAATTTCAATGGTTCATAAGATCTTTGCCAGGAGTGCCTTGTATTATTTTCCAATTATTCGTGGGTTCTGGTGTCTTCATGAATTTTCGCATCATCTTATTGAGAAATCACCTTATTGCGGGTTGAGTAAATTTATCAAAAGTAGTTTCGAAGTTTGATTCACTGTCAAAAATGTTCAGTGCATTAAAAGCGATGCTTTGAGACTTTTAAAAAATTTTATGCCAAAACACTTGCAGAGCTTGAAAGCTTGTAATCTTCTATAGTGTCCTCCATAGTGTCATTCTGAGAGAGAGACCGTAATGACGCCCCCCCCCTTAATCTTCCCTTTTCTTCCAAAGATTCTCGGTCTAATCTTGGCTTCAAATCTTATTCTGCAATACCGGCTTCCAGTCCTCATTTATGATTACCTTAAGTGCCGAATTTGTTTTCTTTCTTTTGTGAAACAGTTATACATGGGACAATGGTCTCTTCAACATCTGAGAGTAACTTAATGAGCTACATAATGTGCTCTATATTGTATAATGTATTATTGTATATGATTTTACTACATCAAAGAATGATTGTGAAAACAGCCGTCAAATAAAATTCGCAATGCTTAAATTCCGCACGTACAATACGCAGAATCGTACGATGTACATGCCTACATTCTTTTGATATGACGTCTTTTCATGGGCAACACTTTTCGACAATGGCTTTTAAAAGTCTAGCTTAATACAATATACTAAAGATAGAAATAAAATTGTCAGCCACATATTGTGTCTATTACTAAAGGTTTATAAATGTAAACGTTGGAAACCATTGTTCTGAAAATTAATATCAAAACGTTTATCGACACTTGTATATAAGTTCGTTTGTGTTGTCTGCACCAGATAACCTTTCTTTTTAAATAGATTGGGCTTTCTGTGTAAACATCATGTGCTTGTTGTACAAGCCACTGATTTATTGGGGCACTATCGACTGTGGCTAGACTGAGCATTGACAATGACGTAGATATTGACGTAGATAGTCTTAGTGGTATACCTTGCTTTGGCCCAATGTCGCGCGGTGACTATTCTAACAAGGGGTACGACAATTTGATTGCGTTCCGTTTTTGAACACCCAAATTTAATAGAATTATTCCTGTATTTGGAGTGTAGCTTCAAGCACCTACATTTCAGCAATAAATGCTATACCTGAGTCACTGAGTATTCTAAAATTCCTTGAGTTGTCATACATCTATCGACAAAAACAGGTATATTGGCGAAAAATTTCTAATGTACCTGTTCGACAATGTACTCATATTTTCTGACCCAGGTATTCCAAACAGCGCCCTTAGGAGCGTTGTTCCCGCAATGAACTAGCTGCAAGATAAAATCAGTTTGCTTGTAATCTCTTATTTCGTTACAGTCATGATATGCGTTCTCTGTTCACGGCCACAGAATAACGGGCAACTGCCTGCTCTGTTATTCTGAAGAACCAGATGACGCCCGTATTATAAGCACTTTAGGATGTGTAAGACAGGCTTAGCCCTGGTCGCTCCTTTACACTCCTTTCCCTCCGCTTCTGGTTTGATAGTCGACCTGTACACTCGACTGAAACAAGCTTGATCTTACCACCTGCAATAAGGTTACCCTGCAATGCGGTCCACGCAGCCATGATTTCGAGTTCTGCATCTTGCTCCCGCTTTCTCAAAGTGGCCGTACATCGGCAATCTTCTCGCTGCGATTGAGTGAGAGCTTGTTTAAGGTGTTTGTTCTTTTACTTCTGCAACTTTTTTAGCAACAAATGACCCCATTTTGCGTGCCTTTTTTGTCCAGAGAAATGAAATTATTCTTGATGTTCACAGGAGTATTCCTTGAGTATTGGCGATGTGGTGACTGCTTATGAACCCGCACATTTTGATTATTCTCATACTCATCACAACAACTATTGGCAGACCTCATGTGAAATTTACCTATTTCATTGGTTCTATGCAGCTTATTCATGAAGATGCCTGACTATTTCGTTCAGCAACATTACAAATACGCTGCCACCCTGTCATGCATAGGATTGTGACTGGCAAGCAATTCTTCCTGGTGAAGTTGGTCCTCGCCTGCAAGGCATCTCTGAATTTTGAGAGCTCCCGGGCCCTTCGCTTCCACCATCATATTCTTCACCTTGTGTCATTATTCTCTAGGGAGGACAATATCTGGTGTGACGTCCATTTTACACAGCCTTTCAATACCTTTATCTATGCTTATGAGACCGGTGAGAAGAACCGTGCTGTATTAATCATAGCAAATGATGGCGAGCCGCAAAATCTTCAATTTCTGGGCTTTTTGTATCATCTGATCAGTGTTTTTTGTAACATTTTCAAACAATCTAACATTTTCAATGCTTGCTCCCCATCACTAAAGTTAATAGTTAGTGTATACATACTTTTATCGGAACCATAATCAACCTCAACCATAGCTGGATACCTTGAAGATTTAAAAGCTTGGATTCTCTAAAGTAATCATTAGACAGTCTCGCATTACGGAGTAACCAAACTCACGTTCAGCGATGACGTCCTGCATATCTGAGACATTTCCCAAACTGTGTAATGCCTCTTGTGCAGTTTTAACTGTGGTATTACATCCCTTGATTAACCATTAAATATGTGCGGAAATCTTCGCACTTATGGTATGAAGACTAAGGAGACAGTGAAGGTTGGGCACTTCCATTCCTTATTCTTATCCTTCTTAACGTTGCATCACTATTCCTCAGGCTACTTTCCCTTTCTCACCAGTTTACCACATGGTGTTGTACGTGGCCATGTTAATTTTTACCATCTAGTCTTCTCCTTAATAGACGTGAGGCTCTTTCCATGCGGCGCAGCGAAAAACACCACCACCAGCGCCCTCATTGCCACGCTGGCCATAACTGGGTAGTGCAAAAAGAGCCGTCCGCAGGCGAACGTGCATAGGCCTTTCTCATTCTTTGCTGTTGAGGTGCGGTTACCGGAAAATCAATGATCTAGCAAGGTTGTTCTGTCAGTCCAACGTCGCTTCAGAAAAGTATAAAGCTCATCAAAGTCTACTGCAGGTACAATTCAAAAGATGTTCATTTATTTAGGAACTTGCAATTTAGGTGCAAGCAAGCACCGCATCACATCAAGTTTGAGGCAAGCACTTCGACGTGCATTCTGTAATGCGTAATGCGTAAATTTAGAAATACGCATGTTGCCAAAGCGATGAAGTGCACACACGAGCAACATATCTTGCGATCAGTGGTAGGAAGCTCGCTTTAACACGCATGAGTGGTCCCGGCGCTTTTCGCTTTCGCAGTTGCATTCTACATCTGTATACCACTTCCTGTGCGTCGCACTGCTTTAATTCGCACCCCATAATGTGCTGTTGTCCGTGCTTTTCCGTTTGTATGTATTGCAAATGGGGATACATGCGTGTTCATTTTCTCGGTGTACGACGAAAGGCAAACCAAGACCTTCGAGATAGCATCAGCAATCACGGAAAACTACGGCAAGAAAACGTGATTCTGGTCAGGAGCAACATTTAGCGATTTACCTGTATGGCATGCGTGTTCACATTTGCTAACCAAAACTTGACCTAGAGCGTTCAAAGCGTGCGTTTGCAATGTTGTGTGGTGCCTACCACCTCCGATTTATCGGTTGTCGCGGCATGTGTGATATTTATCGCATGCGTAACCACTACCGTTGCATGGCGCACAACAGGTTTAGAGACTTTGTTGAGCTTCATAATCAAACTTATCACGATTATCTCTGGAGGTTACTGAAAGTAATAACAGTAAGCTAATATTATGACATTTTCTCTTGTGATTGACTGTGGAGAACGCGAGTAATTTGCCTATACCCAACACGTCCTTAACAGCCCGTATCTAGTGCTCTCGCCGTCCTGCTTCACGACAGCTACGGAAATCAATTCAACTCAAATCTTTTACGTACGTGGGAATTCACAACAGTAGCGTCGACTGAGGTCTTTTTGTCGTTGAGCGTGAAGCTCTTGCGTCTGCTCTTGTTTTCGCCGTAGTTCTGGCGAGTGAACCAGAAAGCACGTCACGGCGCTTCGGTGACGCGTCCACCCAGCCTAGAAAAAGTTTCCAGCTCTTTTTCTGAATGTTCCATGCGCAAACACGCCTAATATTTAGTCCATAGCTGTTTCGTCCACGCTAGTTGCACATGGTTGTGCAGCAAACTGTGCATGGGAGTTGGGCTTTCCTCTGCCCAAAACTGTGTCGACAGGTGGCCTACGTCTCTGCTAAACTCCAGTGTCGGACGTGTATCCCCTCCTTGTTGTCATCCTTACTTTATTCTCGCCCTACGTGTACACTGCAATACAAGTGACGGTGCAATGCTTTATCATCTCCCCATCTTCTAATTTATATATGTCTATAACCATTAGTTTCCTTACTCACACCCTCGCAACAAAATCCGCTACGTGCCAGGAATACAATACTGCTGTACTGCCAACAAGACTGGCTTGCCGAAAATCACTCTTTCACAGAAGAGAAAACAGCGAGAATCATTGTACATGTAACAATGGAACTTCAGAATGTGAGGCAAGATAGCTGAATTATATTTTCCCAGTTTGCCCAGCGTCGATTGTGAGTACCAAAGTGAAGCAAGAGGGCACATGCAATCTGACTCAGCTGTACTTACGCGAGATATACCAGAGCGAGCTTAGTGGAAGGATGTTATAAAATTTAACTGTCCGAATATTCCAAGGGCGAAGCCAAGAAATTATAGTTCAGATAGCCATGTGCTTACCGTACGGAGAAAATTGGTGGGTTTCGTCACACCGAGAATCCTGCATAACTGGTCTTTCTAACGGTACTTCGCCCAAATAACAGAATATGAACAACAAATATTTGAGGAGTGCCCAGTGAGACTGACGTCTTTGGTTTCAATGTATTCATGCAGAAGTTCTAAGTCTGACACCATGAAGATAGAGAAAGCAAATCCAACTGCTGCCAAGGCACATTTTGAATCAAAAGAATGTCGTTTAAAATACTGACGTCATCGTTATATAGAACAGAAATGGAAATCATAAGAAAAGCTTTTAAAAAATTCAAAATATTGACGTTCCAAGTATTGACTTTCAGATATACCACTAGTCGCCTTATGCTGAGAATTGCCCCGCCGCGGTGGTCTAGTGGCTAAGGTACTCGGCTGCTGACCCGCAGGTCGCGGGTTCGATTCCCGGCTGCGGCGGCTGCATTTCCGATGGAGGCGGAAATGTTGTAGGCCCCATGTGCTCAGATTTGGGCGCACGTTAAAGAACCCCAGGTGGTCAAAATTTCCGGAGCCCTCCACTACGGCGTCTCTCATAATCATATGGTGGTTTTGTGACGTTAAACCCCACAAATCAATCAATCAATCGCCTTATGCTGAGAATATATTTGGCGTTCTCGGTAAGATAAAGCGATCCACCTACAGCGTAGTTTTGCAGGACATTCAGGTCTTCCAGAATAAACATTCAATCCCATCTTCGACTGGTCGTTTTGTAGTGCTTTACAGTGCTCTCACGAGTGGCATTGTATTTGGCTGCTTGAAAGGCAGCGGCAGCCTCGCTTTCGGGTGGTTCCTTTTGATCACTCTCTTCTCTAGTCGAGCGCTATGAGCTGCTTCAATCCCTGTCGACGAAGCAGTGCCAGCGCTTCTGGGCTGGTGATCGCAAGCAGTGATGTGGCTGTGTCGGCGTCATATGGTGGTGTCAGCATCACAGCAGTGCTGTGGTAGCGTCGTCTGGTATCTGTGCAATTTTTACAGTTCGTCGAATATAACCTCTTTAAGTGCTGAGCTGATGTCACTTTATTGCAACCTACCCGAAGACCAGCGGTCAAAGACACCACGACGATGACAATGTAAGCCGTGCCTGCAACCAGTAAATCGCCCAACTGAGCGTTTTCCTTGGGAACGGCTTGTTTGTTCCATGCGACGGCCATTTTGTTTGAGAGCAGGGAAGGCTGCGGCTTGGTTTCGACGCGGCTTCTACTGCCTCTACTATAAAATGAATTTTCCCTCTATGCACATGGTTCCTCCGGTCCCGGTTTCTCTCCAGAAATAAGCTTCGCGTTCGGTACGAGCGTTTTACTCCATGTGAGAGTGTGAGCAATGCCGGCATCGTTCAACTCGGAGCCGGAGGGCAGAGGCGACCAGTCGAAGGTATCATGAGTGCGTACCAAAATTTCTAATGACGTATTGGAAGGCTGTGTAACCTGTGATTTGAAGACTGCGCCAAAAGGCTAGCGAATGCCGCAATAAATAATTGCATCTTCTTCTCTACAAAGTACAGATAGCCGTCTGGTTCTTGAAAGTGCCTAGTTTTGTCCAGTAGTTTTGTCCAGTAGTTTTGTCCAGGAAAGCCTCGTTTTTCTTTCACAAAGATAAGCTTGTTGTTTGTAATCCAATCGAATATTTTTCAAGTGGTTCTATGAAGATGAATAGGTGAAAAATTCCAGTCGTTTTGTGCCAGATTAAGAAAAGGGTGTTGTCCGAACACTTGAAAATGTCTGAAAAACTCGAACGTGAAAACTTGGGAAACTATGAAAAAAAATGATGGTTAGTCGACCAGAAGCCGCTGCTCTTTGTAGTTGTCTCTGCCGGTCCAATTATTGTTTGAGTATATTGAATTAATCCACCTGGAATGCACCACAGTGGTCTAGTGGCTAAGGCAATCGGCTGTTGACCCGCATGTCATGCTATCACATCATGGCCATGGCGGCTGCATTTTCGATTGCGGCGAAAATTTTTTAGACCCATGTATTCCGATATAGGTACACGTTAAAGAACACCAGGTGGTTGAAATTACCGGGGCCCTCAACTACGACATCTCTCGCAATCGTATCGTGGTTTTGGGACGTTAAACAAGAACAGTTGTTATCAATTATGTTTCACCAGAGAACTTGCATTGTCTGTGGTTGGTTTGCGACACCCGCATGAGCAGAATTTTTCTGCACCTTAAAAAGTACTGCAGTGCCTTCAAAATTGCACCACTTTCCTCAAGACGGCTATGTGAGGCAATCTTGTCATCATTTCTTGTCGCTTTCTATGATGTCATTCTAACTTAAATCGATTCCACAAAAATAACGACATCGTATGGTGGTGCCATTTTCAGATCAATATTTCACCTCACCGAAGAGCCGATTGTAAGCTGTATGAAGCGTCTATTGCTTTCGTCTTATTGTTAAAGTAACCAGGCCTAATTTATAAAAAATAAACCTTTTCTAATTATTATATTATTACTGAAGCGGAATTCACTAAAACGCTGAGACACAGGCACCACCAAACATTTGTCAGTGTTTCTTGTTCTGATCATCACTACGGTTATTATATTGACACAATGATTCTATTTACTTGTAATATAGGTCGTGGAGGAAGAAGACGAGGAGGTGGGGGAGGAGGAGGCGGAGGAGGAGGAAGAAGAGGCGGTGTTTCCACTGGCGGCGGCAGGGGCAATGGGCGTTGATGCATCTCAATATACTTGCTTCTCAAAACCGCCGCTGTTATTAACCGTACAATAAATATTTCTAGGCTCGTTTGTCAAATAACGAGCCCCTTTATGCAGCCGCTGAGAGATTTTTTTTACTTATTAGGCATACAAGCTCGGTAGTGACACCGTATTTTTCTTCAATTAGTAGAAGAATTGGTAGTTTGAAGGCATGTCCAACTACAAGCTGAAAACTGATACAATAAGTCATATTGCTGGAACGTCGCCTGTGGTTGAATATATTTAGTTGTCATGCTTAGAAATAAAATATTTATACTGGGGATGAAATCTTTTTTTAATGTTTAAGTACATGTGTTTCAGCATACTGGCTCTGTGTTCAATTATGTACATTGACTAGTTTCTTCATCCGGGTGGCTTCAAAAGCTATAAAACTACAGCTTTGATTGCAGCAAACGTCATCTTATACAGCCAATCAAAAGTTTCTGTTGTCGAGAAAACATGGTACCACAACGAGGTCTGTTGAGGCCTAATTGACCGATGCTTGGAGTATAATACCACTTCAACTGCAGCGACTTACTGGCGGGCCGCAAACAAATGAACTGACCTATGGACCTGCAGCCTGGTCGAGTCATGGTCGATGATTGTCTGAAATTTCTCAAAAGCAGCGCTCACCGCGATGTTTACACGTTGACTGATGTCGAACGTTTCGGCTCCCCTGCGTGAGGTGGTGGTGAGTGTCTAACACATAATAATGACTACAAGAAAGAAAAAATGAGCCTTTTGGTGTGCATTTGTGTCCCTCATTCATGGCGAGGGTCTCGTTCTTGCAGACTTAATACCTTCAGGTAGTACGTGAGAAAATATTTGACGGCTGTGAGCTCGTAATAAGATAACGTGCTACGTGACGCCAACCAGACAGGAAAAGTGTCCCACACTCACCGTCATGGCTACAGGCGGCGCGTTTGATTCTCCCACATTTAATTCACACATATACCCTACAAAGCGGGTGGGCGGGCGGAATGGCAGCAGTGGTAGTTCATTAGTAGAGCATTGAATGCGTTATTCAAAGGTTTCATGTTTGGTCCCTGCCCACGGCAAGTTATCTTTTCACCCCCTTTTTAGGCGCGAAGCTCCTCTTAGTGTAACCCTGTCGTGCGTCACGCGTAACCGAGAGAAGAGACGAGAAAGAAGGCAGTACCTCCCGAACAGTATAATAGACGTCACTGTTTCATATAGGTACATACAAACTGCAGTTCAGTGATTATATTCTAGATGGCGCTGTACCGCTACTCCCCGATTGTCTGCAGCGCGGGCTGTGCCTGGGTACGCGGAGAACGAGTGCCTCACTCAGTATTCTGGATAGTCGCCGAATGTTGCGGATCAGTGGTGGGGCATGGACGAAGCAGAGCGGCTGGCGCGTTGAAAACGCCTGTGCTCGGCTATCTTGACTCGCGTATTGTCGTTGTTACCCGCGCGCCATCTGCATTCTCGAACGCGATCGGACTAATGGACGTATACACACACGGACGGACACATGGACAGATGAATGGATGGACGCTTCGCCCTACTCTCGTCATTTACTACGAGGATACGCTGTGATTATTTCGTTCACAAAAGGAATTCTTGTAATAACATTATACTTTTTTCGGCATGATTGCCTGTTAAGACTCAGTAACTTGGAAGGGTAAGATGCATTGACCAAGTCACTGGTTATGGCATAAATGAATGTCACAGTTCCGACTTGTAGGCCATCAAACCATTTCCGCCAGGTATGTGGCACATACAAAGGGCGGGTATGTGCCCCAGGTGGTTGACCGCTTATATGTGCCCAGGAAAGGCGAGAACAGACATGGGAAATTCAAGCGCCTAAGTGTTAAGAAAAAGCTGTCATTGAGCCGATGTATGCATGGAAGGGGCACAGAAGCATCGGCAGTGGGCATGGAAGCATCGGCATATGCATGTACTCATTCATGCTTCCCTGTGTTCTTCAGTTTCCCGTTAAGCGCCTGAGTTCAGCCGAGGCCAGAGCATCGCTGCCGCTTAGCGTACAATTCAGGGTGACTTCACCGATGTCTGCCAACAGCAACTACCTGGATAGAAGCCAGCGCACGATGTTCTGCATTTAATCAAGTCAGAGCTGGCCATTCGAAAGAAAGCATTTTGCACGTGCCGCAGAAAGATAGACATCGACCGTGACATCAGCGACACCAATGTCTCCCTTAAAACTGTGTCGCACGCATACTTCTGGCAGTGGGCATGGAAGCATCTACAGAGGCATGTACTCATTCGCGCTTCCCTATGTTTTCCAGGTGAGTTATTTTAACAGACTACCATGTAGGAGCTTTCGATCTGACAACCTTTGTATTGTGGTGGTTCCAGGCCCAGTGCCTTTTTGTGAACTGCTGTTGCTAATGTGTGGTGATATCGAACAGAACCCAGGACCCAAAGATTATCAACTTACTGAAACACATAAATTCATGAAAGATATGCATGATCACTCGATTCGCATTCTAACCATGCAATCGGCTCTGTCAGGTGACATGCAGAAGCTCAAACAAGAGCAGCTTTCGCTTACTAAAGACATTTCCTATATATTGACACGTCTGGAAGTAGTTGAAAGTCAGGCATCTAGTATTGATGACGTCCAGCGCGAACTAACAACCACAAATAAACTTACAAAGCAAGTGCAAAAAGACATGCTTGGGCTACGTGCGCGTCTCGGTGAGGCCGAGGATCTCTCTCGGAGGGACAATCTATTATTTTTGGTATCGCAGACAACGCTTCTGGAACAACGCAGCAGACTGATAAAACGGTCTTGCGCTTATTTAACCAGTCCCTAGACCTAACCTTGTCTGGTGGTAACATTGTGCGTGCGCATATATTCGGCCATTTCTCCGCTAATAGAGTTCGTCCAATTATAGTCAAGTTTTTTACGTACAAAGTGAAAGAAATGTTTTTAAACGTAACAAGCTCAAAGGAAGCAACGTGGTTATGTGAGAAGATTTTGCTGTCAATACTCGCCATGCAGGAGCGATGCTAACCAACTTCGTCAAAGAGCTTCATTATCTTTTTCACCAGCATTCATCACCAGCCTGACTACGTCCACTGCAGGACAAAGGCCTCTCGCATGTTCTGCCAGTCAACTCGGTCCTGTGCTTGCTGCTGCCAATTTATACCCGCAATCTTCTTAATCTCATCTGCCCACCTAACCTTCTGCCCCCCCCCTAACACGCTTGCCTTCTGGGCATCCAGTTAGCTAACCTTAATGGCCAGCGGTTATCCTGTCTACGCGCTACATGCCCGGCCCATGTCCATTTCCTCTTCTTGATTACAACTATGATATCCTTGACCCCCGTTTGTTCCCTAATGCACTCTGCTCTCTTCTTGTCTCTTCTTGTCTCTGGCTGACAGAAGAGAACTCGGAGTGGGGCTCCTAATTCACAGAAACATAGCTGGCAACTTAGAGGATTACTATAGCATCAATGAAAGGGTGGTAGCTATCGTAATTAATCTGAATAAAGGATACAAGATGAAGGTAGTGCAGGCTTACGCGCCTACATCCAGCCATGGTGACTATTCAGTTGAAAGCTTCTATGAAGACTTGGAATCGGCAATGAGTAAGGTAAAAACACAGTATACTGTACTGATGGGAGACTTCAATGCAAAGGCAGGGAAGAAGCAGGCCGGAGACCAGGCATCGGTACTAGAAACGCCAAAGGAGAGCTACTAGTAGAATTCGCAGAACACAATAATTTACGGATTTTGAATACCTTCTACCGAAATCGAGAAAACTGCAAGTGGACATGGAGGAGCCCTAATGGAGAAAATGTGAACGAAATAGACTTTATAATGAATGCACACCCAGGCATCGTGTAGAATGTGGAACTGGTTGGCAAGCTATAGTATATAATGCAGTAACCATAGAATGGTATGGTCTCGAATTCTCCTACACTTAAAGAAGGGACGACAGAAACTGATACGCAAGAAGCCAATCAATCAGCCAGCACTGAGAGGGAAAGTACAGGAATTCAGGGTCTCGCTTCAATACAGGTACTCAGGTCTTAGTGAGGAAACCAACCTCAGCGTAGATACAATGAATGTTAATCTGACGAGTATCATTACTGAGTGTGCAGTGGAAGTTGTAGGCAGGGTAGTTAGACAGGACACTGGCAAGCTTTCCCAGGAAACGAAGAATCTCATTAAGAAGCGTCAAATTATGAAAGTCTCAAGTACAACAGACAAAATAGAACTGGCCGAGCTTTCGTAGTTGATTAATATGCGCAAGGTATGCGATGTAAGAAGGCATAACATGGAGAGAATTGAACACGCTCTGAAAAACGGAGGAAGCGCCAAAGCAGTGAACAGAAAACTTGGGACAGGCGAAAATCGGATGTATGCACTAAGGGACAAAGAAGGCAGAATAACTACCAATATCGATCGGATTGTAAAAATAGCGGAGGAGTTTTACAGACATCTGTACAGTAGCCGGGACAACCACTACCTTAATACTATAAGAACTAGCAGTAAGCCAGATGACACCCCACCAGTAATGATAGAAAAAGTCAGAAAAGCTTTGGAGAGCATACAAAGAGGCAAATCTGCTAGTAAGGATCAGGTAACATCAGATCTACTGAAAGATAAATGATGATGATGATTGCGTTGGTGATGATCATGTCCTTATCCGTCACACGCTACAGCTCAAGGTAGATATCGGAGTGTGTCGTCATGCACGAGAAGAGCTCATGGCTTCAGGATAATATGCTTAAGGAGAAAATTATTGTGCTGCCACGTCACATATGCTTTAGAGCATTAATGAAGAAGTGCAACTCTTGTTTTGATTTAACAAACGCGTTTTCTCGGGCATTTCTAAAAAATGTCAATGTAGGAGACTTAAAAGTCATGGTGAACTAATCACTGATGAAATGAAGCTTCCAGAAAACTTTAGCATTCAGCAGGCAAGCTAGAAGTTTGATGGCCTACTGGAGTTTCGTTTTTTTTTTTCACTCCCGAGACTAACGAAAGTGCTCTAGGTTCGTGAGAAGAGTGATAGACTGTCATAACTTATGTACTGTTGTTCATCAAAAAAATATTCTCAGTGTAAATACGCAAGATTCGTTAGGCCCCAAAATCTATCTCGTGCAAATTTCAAGTATAAATATAATAACGAAATTGACATCAACATCATAGTAGCATATTGTCATCTTCTTAAGGTTGCTTTTAACATTCTGAATAAGCAGTCGTCCCCTCAAAATTAATTTGTTACATACCAGGAATGATCGCAAAGCTGTGGCAATATATGCGATCAATGTAAAGCTTCACTAATTGTACTGTAAGTAATGTCACAGCTGATGGCGATTATTTGTAATAATATCGCCCACGAAGTTCACTAATAGACAGGTGCTTACACCACGCTATAAATTCACAAAGTTATGTACAGCTGCAACAAGAGTATCGACCAAACACCAGCCTTAAAACACAAGCTTCGCTGCAGCGTATAGGCCACAACCATGCGGCACCTCGACAAGAAGGACCGAGGCATCGATAGAGAGCATCAGCGCAGATGGCGTGCAATTTTTCTTATTCTTGTCACTGCACTACAGCGTTAAAACACGCAATGCCAATGCCACATAAAACATTGCTGCCTGAATAGATAAAGCTGTCGTTCCTGCTATACGTTTGCGTATCACTAAGAAGAACATTAGTAGATGCTTTTCGCCGTTTATTGCTTTTTGTGGCTCAAAAAAAGACGACGGACAAATGGGGAGATACAAACACAACAGGTCGCCATTTCCAGCAACGTTTATTCCTCACAAAAGAACTTGCTATTTAAGCAGCCAGTGTTGTCATGTCTCATTGCTACGCATTCGCAATGAGATATCGCAACTCTTCCAGAGATAGAGATACGGAAGTGACACCTACGTGGAATGCTTACCGGCTTCAACATTATATTTTTTTTTTCTCTAATGACCATCTCTTTCACTTGTCTTGACTATTGCCAATCATGGAGCATGCATGAAATTCTGCAATGTATTCCTACGTGATCTTTTCTGTCATTTCTTACATATTGAACTGTCTTAGCCTGTCGTTTGAAGGGACACTAAAGGAAAGTACACAGTCGGCGTTGTCTGTCGATATAGTGATCCCGGATGCTGTTAGATTTAGTTTTGTGCCAGGAAAGTGCTTATTTTGAAATAAAATCACGTTTTACTAGTCCGCATCACATTAGTGCATTTCGAATTTCCCGCGCCTGCTTGTGGTCTTTTAGACGTCACTATTACTGTGGCCAATCTTGTCTGCTTTTACAATACGGCCACCTACATGAATAACACCAGGGCGAAAGTAGTGGGGGCAACATCAACAACACCGGTCATTGAACAATTTTCTGCAACCTCTGAGGCCGAGGGGTTGTTTGCCTGGTTCAACAGGGCCCCGCTAGATCGAGCCCAATTGGCTCGATCTAGCCACCAATTGAGCCTAATTGGCTGAACACGGCATTTGAACCACTCGCACCGTTCCCCATAGTAACGCCTGGTGGTTCATGTTTCTATGAATCAAAAGATTCTATGAATGTTTCTATGAATCAAAATCAAACGAACAAGCACCGTTTTGTTACGTATCTTGTCAATAGAGAGTTATTTTTTGTTGCAGCTAGTTTGATTACTAGTGATCAATTTTACTCAGATGCTCCCACGTCGTCAGGATCGTTTTGTGAATTACCTACTAGTGGCGCCCCTCACATAATATAGTTATTTTATTTTATTTTTTTGTAAGAACGTCACGTGCTGTTGGTAGCATTGCCATATTAGACGTTGTTTTATATTGAGCTTCCCCTTTGACATGAATGGTTTTTTGTCTTTAGTGTCCCTCTAAGCACTAATCAATTCGGCCTACGTGTTTTTTGCAAAAAGACGGGAAAATATCGTAGACCATACCAACTCTAACCTCGCATTGGATATATTTACTTAGGTGGTTTACGTGACACGCTTGTGACTTCCTCATTTTGAACAACCTGATTTTGATAGTTGGAAGTGGCGCCCTGTTTGTGTGTGTGTGTGTGTGTGTGTGTGTGTGTGTGTGTGTGTGTGTGTGTGTGTGTGTGTGTGTGTGTGTGTGTGTGTGTGTGTGTGTGTGTGTGTGTGTGTGTGTGTGTGTGTGTGTGTGTGTGCGTGTGTCTGTGTGTGTGTGTGTGTTTAATAAAAAAGTATATATCGCATGTTTTGTCTCTAGCAAGAAATGCCACGAAGTGGTAGCTAATTTCACCATTCATTTATTGCTCTGGCAACAATGGGCAAGTAGCAAGCGTGAGTTTGGATCACAGCGGGTGGCCACGTCTGCATGGGTGCTGCCATGTTGGCTCCTAAACCCAGCTACCTGCGCTTACGTCCATAGAGGAGGAGGAAGAGGAAGGGAAGAAGTGAAAGGCAGAAAGGTCGACCAGACCCACGTCCGGTTCGCTACCCTGCACTGGGGGAAGGGGTGAGGGGATTAAAGGAGAAGAGAGTTTCCTGATATACACTAGAGGGAACTCTGGCGCTATTGTCTATGGGAGCTGCAACGCACGGCGCTTCCGCGACCATGGGAACGATGGGTAGTACACACATTTGTCTAATATTAGTACTTCTGGCCTGCCTTCGGCTCCGTGTGTGCTCGTGTGGCTTGGAGCTGTTTTCTTACGAAAAAAAATATTAGCAAATGTTCAGCGGTAGCGCTTCACCTTCTTATTCTTTTAGAATTACCTTTCCAAATCGGGTCACTACGTTCAGAAGGGTTGAATTTTTCTTTCAAAACAAAACCGAAACACCGCAATAAACGAAACCGCAAGTACGAAGACTAGGCAAGTGTGTGTACTATCCATCATTCCCATGTTCGCTGAACGATTGCAGTGCCAGAGTCCCCTCTGGTAATTTTAGGAAACTCTATGCTTACGGCCACAGCCGCTTCGCAGGCCCAATGAGTTCGCTAGGGCATGGCTAGGGCAACTGGCTGGAGAACGAAAGAGTCACGTGATAAAATAAAGCAGCGCCATGGCGCGACTTCGCAATATCGTCTATAGCTAACAATATTATGCAAAATTGCTACTTATATCTAATTACAACCTACGTTCTAAGCAGATTAGTTTGCATGTTGACAGGCTTGACCAATGAATTTCTGTTGCATTAGTATGGTCGTGGTTGGTAGGGCCCGGCTTGTGGGGTGGTTCCAACCACAGGAGTTCTCCTACGGCTGGAGGGTGTTTTGAAGAGTTACATAAAATGACACAAGGCGTAAAGTAACTAAATCATGAGAACATTCTGCGAAATTGCTACTTATACCGAACAGCGTACGTTTTAGTATGTATACAAAGTAGCAATGGTTATAGGCTATATTTTGCTCTAATGATAGGCTCTTGATCTGCGATAGTATAATACATGAAGCCTTTACGTGCTCCAATTATTTTGAATACATGAGCAATAGATATGATCTTGTCCTCAGGGACAGCTATCTCTTACTGAAAGCCTTTTATCTTCAAGGCTTTCGTCATAGGTGTCTCATCAAACGTGAAAACTGACTCTCAGCTCCAACAATTGCCGTGAAAAATTGTGATCATGCTATAACGTCACTCCATGCCATCATTATAGAGTCATTCATTACGGTAAGTTTTCACATAGATCACGTGATCAAGTTTATTCGTCAAACGTGGGCCGATGCTGCAGTAACTGCGAAACAATTTTATGGGCACACAATTTTCCGATGGTTATTATTACACTCCTTTAAGAAGAAAAGAAACATGTTAAATCTCGCCTTCGAGTCATCTTTGACAAATTTATAAAGGACCGTTCAAAATTCTAAAACACAAGAAATCAGTGAATTCTATGCTTACTGACTCTGAACAGGCAGGAACCGCTCTTTTCTAGAAAAATGCCGCCATATCCACGAAGTGAATGATGATGAGTGGGCGAAGCTCCGAAGGTAAACCTGGTAAACCATGAATCCTCCGTACATTTTGCCCACTCGATTTTATTGCAACGCTCCCCCTAGCGTACGTCGCCGCACTATATCGAACGATGACACGCGCCATATGTGGCATCATTCCTATTTTATAACACCTCGCATCTTTCATAATCAACTACACGTACCGCCGTCTAGTTTATAACATCTTGCATCTTTTGGACGAACGGACGGACGGACGGACGGTGGACGGACGGGCGGACGGACCGACGGACGGACGGATGAACGGACGGATGGACGGACGGACGGACGGACGGATGGACAGATGGACGGATGGATGGATGGACGGACGGACGGACGGATGGACGGATGAATGGACGGACGGACGGATGGGCGGATGGATGGATGGACGGACGGACGGACGGATGGATGGATGGGTGGATGGATGGATGGATGGATGGATGGATGGATGGATGGATGGATGGATGGATGGATGGACGGACGGACGGACGGATGGACGGATGGATGGACGGACGGATGGACGGCTGGATGGACGGACGGACGGACGGACGGACGGATGGATGGACGGACGGATGGACGAATGGATGGACGGACGGACGGATGGACGGACGAGTGGACGGACGGACGGATGGACGGATGGACGGATGGATGGATGGATGGACGAACGGACGGACGGACGGACGGACGGACGGACGGACGGATGGATGGATGATTGGATGGATGGATGGATGGATGGATGGATGGATGGATGGATGGATGGACGGACGGACGGATGGACGGATGGACGGATGGATATGGCTGTACCCTTTAGATCGGGCGGTGGCTAGCGTAATACTTAGAACTGAACGAGAGGTGGCTATATACAGGGGATGCACAGCCCACGCCTTAAGGAGCTTCACTCCTAAAACAATAATTCCTCAGGATCGCTTGCGCAATGTCTAAACGCGCGTTTATTTTTGCACCTTTATACAGTACTCCTGTTAAAGTTTATATCGATAGCTGTATTCCACCTGGTACAAGCCTGTATGGCCAGATACTGCATGCATGTGACCTTAACGCTTAGCCAAGGTTAACGCCACTGCAAGACTACCACGAAACATGAGTGCTACGCACTCACGAAAACAAACAGCACCCTAATGGGTACCTGTCATACCGCAAGCACTAAAGGCGCTTTCTCTATAAAAGACGCACCTCGTGTTTGCACCTCAGCTTCCAAATCACCATGCAGCGCCCGTGGGTGTCTCGCAGCGGAACGCGCTGGCTCCTTTGTCGCGGAATGTAGAAGTAAAAGTTCACTTACAGGAAGCGTGTAGACTTCTTTTCGTTATAAGCCCCGCCGCGGTAGTCTAGTGGCCAAGGTACTCGGCTGCTGACACGCAGGTCGCGGGCTCGAATCCCGGATGCGGCGGCTGCATTTCCGATGGAGGCGGAAATGTTGTAGGCCCGTGTGCTCAGATTTGGGCGCACGTTAAAGTACCCCAGGTGGTCTAAATTTCCGGGGACCTCCACTACGGCGTCTCTCGTAATCATATGGTGGTTTTGGGACGTTAAACCCCACAAATCAATCAATCTATTCGTTATAGACCCTTTTCAAAATTCAGCGCCACCTATCGAACGAAACCGAAAACGCATTTTTAGATGCGGAAGCATCTTATACTCGCGCCTTGTAGTGCGCCGTCCGCACCGCTTCTCGAACATTCGACAGCCGACGCGCGCGCATGCGCCGTCGCGCCGTCGCCCACTCTTCCACCATCTGTGCATTCCTTCCTCCTCTACACACCGCGCGCGCTTCACTCCTCCACCATCTGTGCGCCCTTCCTCCTCTACACACAGCGTTCGACATCTACAATTCTCCTGATTCTCCAGTGGACGCGCATGTGGCGTCGCGCTTCGAGAACATTCAACAGCTGACAGTGCATGCGCCGTCGCACTGTATATATACTCAAGGTCGGCGCTCGCTCGCTCAGTTGCCGCTCGTCGGTTGGTTTGTACGGCGCGTCGACGTCCAAGGTCGCGGTGAAATGAATTCCAACGAATCCACAAACACAATGATCGACGTCCCTTCGACCAGCGCCGCCCTTTCGCATACGTGTGTACGTGTTCACTCATTTAACACCCCCTCCTACAACCACGTTAACCAATTTAGCCATCGATCCAAGTAAGTCGCACTTTAACACCCCGTTAACCAATTATATGCTCCGCATCCTCCTCAGTGTTCCCCCGAGGGAAGCTGCGGGCAATTTTTTTCCGCCATGCCTTGTTCCCTCACGGGACGCTCATTGGCGCACCGTCCCAACGCGCAACACGTCCTGCAAAAACGCAAGCGGTGTTCGTGTGCGCTGCAAAAAATGCTTATTGGCGTCGCTGGAACACACAGCCCTCCCTTTTTTTCTTTTTTTATAAATAAAAATGTTGTATCATCATCGCAGCCCGCCAGCTCGCACGAGTGTATAAGTAATGGGGGAAGAGGCATGTTGCCATACTGAATTTTCTTAAGAATCTATTGCCTAAACCAAGACCACATAATAGAACCGAGTTGAAGCTTGGTGATGCGGTAGTCACAGCAGTCGTGTTATGGCTACGCAAGTTGCCGCTTTGTCATACGTGCCTCAACTTGCACACAATGTAAGAGATATTGCGGAAAAGTCAGGAGTGGATGTGGTCTATATATTGCTTCCGAGCGTCTCCAGAAGCTATGTCGAAAGGTTAATTAAGAAAGAAACCCGAAGATACAATCCTGCAGATTGCGAAATTCAATCCCGCGACCTGCAGCTCAGCAACCGAGTGCCTTACCTACTAGACCACCGAGTCGAGTGTTTATCGTGTGTTAATGCTACGCCAGCTGAAGAGGGGGTTTGTAAGCCATGTTGCGAAATCCAGTAATGGAGGAACAATGCCTAAGAGCGAGGTATCACTCAACAATGTCGTAGTAGCCGCCTCAGTCAGCCACGCCACTTTTTAAAGATGATAGTCTTTCTGAGGTCCTTGGACGGCAATATTTTGGTCTGTCTGTCTGTCTGTCTGTCTGTCCGTCCGTCCGTCTGTCTGTCTGTCTGTCTGTCTGTCTGTCTGTACATTTGTCGGTTTGTCTGTCTGTCTGTCTGTCTGTCCGTCCGTCCGTCCGTCCTTCCGTCTGTCTGTCTGTCTGTCTGTCTGTCTGTCTCTCTGTCTGTCTGTCTGTCTGTCTGTCTGTCTGTCTGTCTGTCTGTCTGTCTGTCTGTCTGTCTGTCTGTCTGTCTGTCTGTCTGTCTGTCTGTAGATTTGTCTGTTTCTCCGCCCTTAACGTTACCTTAAACAGCACCAAACGGCCGACCCCATCCGCAGTGCCCACCAATATTTTTCTTGATCACTGATATTCATCACAAACGAAAGTTCATTTTTAGCTAGTCTTTCGTCAATGCACTTGGCAAGATGTAGACAGTTCAGCCATAATAAAATAAGCAATACGCTTAATCCCTCTCTTTTTTTCAAAGCACAATTACTCTTCTTTCTTTGCGAAGTACATGGGACTACAAGCGGTCCCCACTTCTTGAAACACACACACGCACGCACACGCACTCACTCAAACACAAAAACACACACACATGGACCCAGACACACAGCAGTAAATTTATGGATTTGTAGAAGTTTTGTTTATTTGTGCATTGCTTAAATAAACACTACTTGATTTACAGTATTTAGCCAAGTTAGTTCAACTTTTCCTAATTATTCATATTCTTCCAGATGGTCCGATTTCTCACAACACTTTAAAAGCGCGGTAACAAGCGCAAAGCTCGAAGAATAGCCACTTGGACAAGCAAAAACAAATAGAAGTACTGACTTTCAACAGAAGTTTAATAGAAGAATACGCGAAGTTCGGGTACTTAAACGGTACATCGATGCAAGAGGCGAATATTAGCACGTGTTGACCTTCCCCCCCCCCCCCCCCGGTGCCCCGGTGTCACATTAATCGGGTCGCATATTGCGGGGGCATGCGCGGATAAATTTTCGTGCTTGCTTTTTTTTACATCGTTGTGCGCATCTTTAGTTTTTAGTAGGTGTTCGCGGATTTCTCACTTCTTTCTCGGGTCGTCGTTTGCGCGCTCTCTTTTTTTGTTAAATGGATTCATGTAGCGTTTTTTTTTAAGTTGATTTAAGAAATATTGTGGCTCTGCTCTGAAACACCTCCTCGCCAGCCAGACGGCTTGAGTTTGATTGTCACTCGGACGCAAACATTTTTATTATTCAGTTTATTTGCATCTTTTTTCATTTTTCGGTCATCAATAAAACGATAATTTTTTGCTCGCCGACACCTAAATTTCGACGAAAGGACCTCTGTAAGTGATACCGCACTAATCCAAGTGCAGCTTTCTACATGAGTGTAGTGGAGCCTTCCGTTTCCTAAAAATGTGTCTTTATCGCACGAGCCGCTAACGCAGTTCATCATTATCATCTTCATAAGGATCACCCGAATGAACCGACGCGCTTTGCACCAGTCTTCCATACGAACAACAGCCATGTCTATGAAGACCTTGGAGAGTCACCAACAGGACAACTTCTTCCGTCGGTCCCTGGGTGTCCTAGCCCTCGTGGTTGGGCTCTCCTTTGTCGCCTTCATGCTGAGACCAACGGGGTACATGAAACGCACTTTGTCCTTCAGTGGTAACCAGCTTTCTGCCGCCATCGGCATGTCTGTGGAGTCGGCGGTGTTCCGCTACCGCTGTGACCAGGCGTCGGAGGATGCACGCGAGGCCATCGACTACTACGCTGATCCTTGCGAAGATTTCCACGCCTACGCCTGCGACCGGACACGACACAAGGTCGAGGAACAGGTGAGGCTCCATACAGGGAGGCCCGTGATTACAGAGTAGCTGCTAACTGTTTCGAGAGAAATGAGCGCCAAAGGAAACATTCCGCAGTTTACCAGAACGCACGGTGCTCGAGGTCACGGTATATAGAAGATAATATGTGGCATGTTATCAGTAAATCTGTAGCGTCGCCGTCATGAGTCCTTAAAACATTTATGAAATAATGCATTTTGTATCGTTTATCACCGCGTGACCAGCCTTGCCACAACATCTTGACTACTGAAAGGCCACTAAATAAATGCGATTTTTATCGTATTAGCAGACTATTCTTACCTTGCGCAATCACGAAATCACTACTCTTGCCCTGAGAAGACCTTCGGTAAGTTATAAAAGGCGAAAAGCTAAGAAAGCAGATGGCGAAGCGATCTAGAGATCTACGCAACAATCTTTGTGCCATCATTGAAAATTTCCACGTCTGCTAGAGACTGCCAATAGGTGAGCGGTAAAATGGGCAATCGCAGGGAACTGTGGGATACGACGGCTTCCGGTTCAACGCAACACACGGGTCAGCAGCGGCAGGTGCGCATTTTTGTACTGCTTCGTTGAAAAAAGCACCTGGGTGATTCCACGAGAGATCAACACGGGTCCAAAAGTTGATATTTTAGATTTCATTGAGTATTTTATATTTCGTGCACCTCTCACCAGGTAGCCCGAAAGTCAACTTCGTTTTATGATTAACAGCATAACTTACGAGAAAAAAAATATCAAACTTCATCAACACGGAGGCACCAACTTCGTCACCTGTCATTTTCGAAAATTGCAGAAGCTATAAAAAGACAAATATTTTTGTTTCAAGGAAGATATTTTTTACCTGAAGTGCATGTCTAATTAAGAATGAATTCATACGGTTTCAAGTGTGTAGACCTTAAGAAAATAGCTTTTAAAAATGTCTAATTTTGTGACTAGTGCGCAAGTATCCACAGTGCGAATGCAAAACTGAAGTATAGTACGTTGAAATGAATTTCACAATGTTTTTGTCGATAAAATTACGCGAGGCGTAATCTTTGTCCCTACTTTGAACCATATGATTTAAAGGATTGTCTCCGAGATGCGGCGCACAGCAATTCATCTGTAGAGCAGACGACGGATGACAACTTGATCTAAAGCGTGTTCTTCAGTCTAATGCGGCTGTCTTCGTGCCCCAAATGATAAAAATTTGTTATGAATCGTTTATGAACTCATTCAACATTCAATTCTCTTACCCAACGTGTTGCAAACACATGGCCGTCACAGTAGCTCCATCTGTGTGTCGGCAATGGAGAGGCACCACATATCAGAAGTATCAGTGCTCTAGGTATAAGAGTGAATTCAGATACTGTAGAATACCGTGTTCAATATAGTTACTCCTATCTGCTAAAACAGCCTTTCTTCACCAAATGCAGTCACGTTTGCTCGCGTTTGAAGCTTATTGCCGCTTTTCCGTTTCGATTTCTAGATTTCTCAACTTATCAGTGCATTGTCGAAAAGCTCTGATTTGTACCACGAATATTGTCGCTAAAAACAAAATAATGCAACATGTTTTTCTATATTGCTGTATTATGGCCTTCAGTTGTCCATTTACAAGATTTTAACAAAAATTGAAGATGGGTTTTTTTTATTATTCAAATTTCAGTGGAGTACACTTTTGCCAATATGAGAAGTTTGAAGCAATACATAAAAGTTTACATTTGCCCTACAGCAGCAATAATTTATGTACCTAATGAACACACTACATCCTTAAAGCGTGTGAAGTTTGAAAACGCTGCTTGCATTACTTTCGGAGAAACAAAAATGGGGATTACGTAACTTATTTTAAACTGTCGCAAAATTAGACTTTTTCAAAAGCTATTTTCTTAAGGTCTACAAACTTGAAACCATATGAATACATTCTTCATTAGACATGCGTTTCAGGTAAAAAATATCTTCCTTGAAACAAAAATATTTGTCTTTTTATAGCATCTGCAATTTTCGAAAATGACAGGTGACGAAAGTGGTGCCTCCGTGTTGATGAAGTTTGATTTTTTTTTCGTAAGTTATGACGAAGTTGACTTTCGGGCTCCCTGGTGAGAGGTGTACGATATATAAAATACTCAATGAAATCTAAAATATCAACTTTTGCACCCATGTCGATCTCTTGTACAATCATCCACCTCGCCGTGCAATGTCAGTGCTTTAGAAGTTTTTTTTTTTTTCAAGCGTGACTGTGCTGATGACAAGCTACGAAAGCCATGAACGGTCCGGAAACTTTTTTGTCAAACTAAAATGATGTGCAATGCTTTTACGCTGCTCGGGGGTGCTGTCAGTTTGGCTAGCGGATCAGTCGATACGCAAAACAGTTCTCCTTGTGTGATACGGTACTGCAGATAAAAAGTCAACATTTTAAAGATCTCAGGGCATGGAGATCAATGTAACAGTGTGCTAAAAGTTCATTTCGGTATCGCTGCTACGGCCGAACTCGTCAGTCGATTGGCATGAAGCACCACACTTATTGAGCGCATTATTTTTTTTTTCTAGGCTTCAGCGTGCTATAAGATGCATTTCTTAGTCGAAGCCAGATGCTTATTTGAACGCTGATCTTGGTCAAGCTGCTCGGCACGGCGGCACATAAACAATAAAGCGACAATTTATTTCTCAATATAATATTCGTGGTGAATTCATGCGTAAGCTTTTTTTAGAGTGGAATACACACGTACCCGTGACAAAATGGTTTTCGCACACTCTAGCCTCAACGTTCCGTACTCAAAGGCTACCTGTTGCTGTGCCTCTCTTCACAGCCACGGCCCACCTCATTTTTTTTTTCTTCGTTCCATGAAAATTATACCTGCTTCGCCTTTCACGCTCGACTAGGAGCAGCCAACGGGAGGGGGAGGGCGGAGTGTTTATGGTTATTAAGAGGAAAAATGAGCCCCGCGACTCTTTGCATCAAGGTGCGACACCTCAGTAGGAGCTCACAAGGCATGGGGGTGAGGAGGTATTAAAAGGATACGAATAAAAGTGTAGAGAGAGATAAAAATAGATGAGGTAAGCCAGAGAACGACGACATATCGAGGAGATAGGAGATATAGGAAAGATGAAAACACGGTCACAGGAGTCCGAAGACGGGGCACCACTTGCGAGGGCTCTTGTCGGCGTCAGCAGATGGCGTAGAGCAAGTCCAGTTGGTCAGAGCTACACTGTCGTTGGAGGTGGGCGTCAGGAGATGACGTAGGACCAACCCAGTCGGCCAGAGCTGCGCTGTCGTAGGAGATCACGAGGGCACAACCGGTCGGCACGGAATCCAGTGAGCGAGTCCAGCAGCCAACGGCTCAAGAACCGACCATGGTTTATCAGGACGAAGATAAACGGGCGGCCGCGCGCGCGATTCCCGAATAATCGGAGGCCTGCGGCGAAGCGATTCGCCGTCGTCTACTCTTCTCGAACCGGAAGCCGGTAGCAGATGGTGCATCCCACAATCCCTCAGTCTTTTACTTGTCACCTATATTGTATTCAACAAAAATAAAATAAAAATTGGGGCATCCTTGAGCTATGCTTTTAATAGTTGAACACAATAGCAATACCTTATCCCCAGTGCGTACTGAGTTTAAAATGGCTTGTGTCAGTGAAGCTTTTGAATACGGCTGCATTCTGTGTAATGGGGTGCATGCTTTAAACCACGGCTGCAATGTTTTCGAGCTTGCTATGCACAAAGTTCATGGCCATACGCAGAAAAGTGCAGCGATGTTAGCGCCATTTTTCAGTGGGCGGCCAGCTTTAAACCATGAAGTCGTATGTTATGACACCCGATCGCAATGAACTCTTGTACCAAGCATGATTAATGCGACATTACACGCTACTTTCTGAAGCATGTATATAGGAGGCCTGCGTTTGTGAAACATGCAAGTTACTTTCATTGAATTTCCAAACAGAGGAACTTATTATCACTATATTTGCAATCACACGTGGGACTCTGTGTTAGGACAACCACTTGCTGCTCAAATGACGGGGGGTAGACCCGCACTCGAACCCGCATATTTTTTTTTAATTTATTAGCGTCAATATCAATTTTTAGGTCACAATGAGAATGATTTTTTGCTAACAGCGACTAAAACCGATACCCAAATTTCTGCAAAACAAGCTATTTTGCGCTATCGTGTTGAAATGTTCCCTGAGAGAACTGCTGATGTGACACACCATGGTTCGAGCATTTTCGTCGTGTTCATGTTACCGAACTGCTGAAAAACACTTTGAAATGCGGGCTGTAGTTCAGCTACTGCGTGAAGAACTGACCAGTTCTTATTATTTCCGTGCTTCATTTTATCTGCCATTTATATCACACCTTTTTTCTCCCACACTTTTTTTTTATTTTGCATGTTTCAGCACGACGACGAAAGAAGCAGGCTTCAGCAGGTGCTGTTGCAGCTGTCTGCACTCAACGACAGCGGTCATGTGGCTGTTCAAGCTGCCGTTCTCTTCAAGTCATGCCTCAGCATGCCTCTGTCCCTGGAGGTCCTGCTTCAGAAGAACATGCTAGAATTCCTCGAAGTCACTAACTTGACCGTGGAAACGATGTTCGGTGAGTAGCTCCACATCATGGCAGCAATCAGAAGCACAATAGGCGAGCTAGTTCATAGTACTTCCTATCAAAATGCACCACACACATCAGACCCGCTGTCTGATGTGTGTGGTGCATTTTCATGTTAAGGTCCCTCATGCGCATCTATTGTGTAAATATACAGCTGTCAGGCATGCAACAACTGAAATTTCCACACAAGTGCTTTCATCAGCAATAAACTTCAGTAGCTTCAGGTTTCTTTAGTGCATTCGATATATAATCTGAGATAAAACTGTGCAAAGAACTCAGCGCAGGTAAAACGAGCGCATATCTATGTACTTTCAGTCCTACCACCCACTATAACTCATTTTCATTGCTGATTTCAACTCTACAGACCTAATTGAATCTCTTAAGGCAGTTCAAAAGAGGCTTGTGGGATCGAACTTGCAAAACAAAATGCTGTGTCTCTAAGATTTACCAAGAAATTTTACGTGCGATCCGCTATCCTAAAATCAAATCAAACATTTCAACAAAAGAAGAGCAAATATGAACCATTTTAACAGCTTTTGCCTGTACGATGTTACTACATTACAGACATGAGCGGCCGCTATCACACCCAGAATCCTGTCAAACTCGACACTGGTTACGATATTGAAGGTGCTTTTTTTTATTTCTTTCGCGCAAAAGCGCCTTCGCCTATGTGTGTTTCAGACGAGGAGGCAAGGCAAGGCTTTTGAAGGCACGATGAAAACAGCACATAAGTGAAAGGACCAGGGAACTCGGAAATATTGGTATCTGCATTCAATACAGCGAGTAATAGGGAATAAACTGACGCTTTAAATATAATGAGCATATGATATTGCATGGACTATTGTAACGATTGATATGGTTTCCTAGCTTCGCACATCCGCAAAGGTTGCGCTTATAAAAGCTCTTGAAGGGCCGTGTGAGGAAATAACCATTATTTCCTAAAAATTGCTTATTCAGTGGCAACTTTATGTGTTATGTGTTAAGATCCCTTACAAGTACGCCTTTCTGTTCGCTAATGCAGGCTTCTTAAAGACACCCCAGGACATAGCCAACTTCTCAGCGCGAAATTTTTATGCCCATGGAATCAGTTCATTCGTACATTTTGAAAGTGGTATCAACAAAACTGTGGCGGTCACCTTTTCACGACCTTTCTCGGTGTACCTGAGCAGAGACTCGGTGCGTTCTGTTATAAGCGGTGTGACACAACTCCTTGATCTCACTAAAGACCGAAGCTACGAGGATAATGTCTTAGTGCTGGCGGACCAGGAGCTAGCGACAGTTTTGATCGAGATCAACACGATTTACGTGACTATAGAAGATTTAGCTAACGCCACTGAAGGAAAAATCGCCAGCTCTACCTGGGAAAGTATTGCTCAGAATTACGGTTTTCTCAGCTCTCGTGCGTTTTCAGCACCTACTGAAAGCGTGGAGCGACTGAGGCAGGTATTCACCATTATCTTTGGCAAGCTCAACCCACGAGAAGCTGCCGTCTACTTCATAGCACACGCTCTCCTTCCACATCCGATTCTCAAGGTCCTGTTCGACGATCACCGCACGTACGCCTGCATCCGACTGGTCAGTGAGACATTGAGTGCGACATGGAGGCACCTGGAGTCCTACCTGTTGGGATTCTTTGACGAAAACAACGAAGCACAGTCCGTCGCCTCGTCAATCGTCTCCACGCTTGAAAAGATGCTCGAAGAGAAATCCCCGCTGGACAAACACAATAGTGCCGCGGCCATTGCCAAGCTGAAAATGCTCAGATTCGGCATGCCTTCGATTGAAGACTTGGCGAACATTGCACGTAGTACGGCGTGTCGTGGTAATCTGACCGGGCACAGTGTGTACAGGAACATCATAAGTTGTAAAGAATCTAGCCAGAACGCTGCTGCCAGAAACAGCGTCCCTTTACGCAGAAGGAAGAGATCAAACGTCGCTACCAATACTATTCTTTTGTCAGTGGAATCCCTGAAGCCTTCCTCCTTCTGCCAAGGACACGACAGTCTTCTGAACTATGCCACACTCGGAACGGAGCTAGCGACTAAGCTACTGCGTCACATAGCAGAACCTCTAGATGGCGCTTCTCCATCACACTCAATGGTGAAAGGGAAAGAAGGCTTCTTTCCCGCCATAAGTGCTAACATCTCGACGTGTCTGTTGAGAACATCGACAAGTCCGCGGTTTCGCAGATGGTTGGACGACATAGCGTTGCGCACGGTCGCGTTCCAGGTGGCGCTGCGAGCCAGCATGTCTCACGCTGGTGCGTGGAAACGCATCGAACAAGCACCCGACGCACCGGCCTGGAAACAGACCTATTTTGTGAAGTACTGCCAGAGCTTGTGCAACGATGGCGGGTCACAAACATCAACCAACGCGTTAGACGCGGCGCTAGAGTGCAACTCTGTCGTCATGAGCTCTCCAGAGTTCGCACAGTTGTTCGGATGCGAGCGCGAGGACCAGATGGTTCCATCCGAATATTGCTTGGCCTTATGAACGAAATGAATTTTAATAACAATGTGATGGTTCAGTTCATTGTATTGCGTGGATGGAGCATCCGTAAAAAATGTGCAGCAAAGAAGATTTAAATGTGCTTAGAATTGTTGGCAATTCAGGGTGTTACAACTTTAACAATTACTTAAAATCGGCAGTTCCCACGTTCTTTGGAAATCTATGTTATGCGAGCATGCACATGCAAGCTGACTTTGTTGTAATTTTTATTGAGCCAAACGATACGAGGTTGCGCTAAAGGTAAGTACAAATGTATGCATAGACATACATAAGAGCCGCATATATTTTATATCGCCAGTTGTTTATAGTTGCGTAACGATGCCAACAACAACATAGATATTAGCGAAAACCAGAACGGGTAAGCTGATACGCGAAAGACGTGCATGTGGCAGGGAAGGGTGATGGACTATCGCACGCAGGCTCCGAGGACACGCGCCTCTCGGTGGATAGGTCAGTCGAAATGGGAGCGTCTTCTACTTTGTCGTCCTGATCGGGTGCAGGACTGGTTGTTCTTGCGACTGGATTGGAGGTAAAAGTAGTCGTCGTTAGGGTAAGGAGGTCGCGGTCTATGGAGGACTGCGGGCCGGTTATAGTATTTCGAGCCGCGACGCAGAGAAAACCTGGAAGTCGCGGTCCCCCGGAAGCGTGCGGTATAGGTGAGCCCGTCAAAGGTGACCACGTCAGCTCAGAAGGCGTCATGTGGCTGCAGAGCTGTGGCCGATGCAGCAGCAAGATGTCGAAACTCGACCGATATTGTATCCAGCAGGATGGCGTGCATAACGGCTGTTTCGTGACGCCATTCACCGCGATAATGGCATCGAGCTGCGTGAACTCCGACTGCGGTAGGGTCGGGTGGAACGGCGGCGCTGGCGGGCAGAGTCGTAGAAGCATGGCAGTCAGTGGCTCTGCGAAAAGCGCATCCTCCATGTCACCAGTGTGGCGGCGAGAGAGAGGCGTGGGACGATGTCGTGAAAGCGGCCGATGGGACCAAGCCAGATCTCGCCACTTTATTTCTCTGAGAAAGCAGGGTGGCAGCGGCTACCAGCGTCCGACACGCCTGGTTACAGAGTAGCCCGGTGCTTGAAATAGTTCTGTTCTCGCGCAGATCAAGCTGGGCTTGAGCTGCCCGAGAGGCGTGGAGTGGTGGCTAAGAAATGATGATGATGATGATGATGATGATGATGATGATGATGATGATGATGATGATGATGATGATGATGATGATGATGATGATGATGATGAAGGCGATGGTCATGACGCTGCAGTAGCGTTTGTCGGCGTCTGGAACACCCATGAGCAAAGCCCATTCAGCGATCATCTGAATGCGTGTTTGGCATCAGATTTTCTGCGTACCATAATTCATGTCTCCTTGACATATTGTCCAAGCGAGATCTTTTATTGCATTGCGACTAAACTTAACGAAGCCTTTAGATAAAGTGATAAACTTTTGCAGTTGGTAGAAACTACTGAGACAAGGAAATAATAGATTTCATATATGCTCATATTTTGTAAGTACATTTTACTCAGTGGGCAAGGCACTCGTTTGCTGAGCATGAGGCGCGAAGATTAACACACAACACAGCCGAAGGTAAGAGAGCTTTAGTACAGTGGAAAACAGCAAACGCAATGATTTCGCGTCAGCGTTAGCGTTGCGTTCTCCAAACAGAGCACGTGCGGAACGATAGCATAGCCCGCACTCTTACGTACGAACACTATTTCAGACATAGATCGTTCAACGCTAACGGACGCAAGAGATACCGTACGTAGGACAACATGGTGGTGCCTATTGAAATGAGCGCCACCTACTTCTATTTTTTCTAACCGTCAGTCTGCACTGTTAATCTCCTTCACTCACAAATACTGGTCGCATTTGATTTAAATTTGAGTAATGAGAGATCGCCAGCCGTATACTGCCGATAAAAGATTTGTGTTTTTTAGATACACACTCGATTGGGGAGTAGTGAGCTTAGAATAAGTTCTCTAAAATAGGTTCGCTCATGTTTTCGATTGCAAAGCAGAGATGGCAACACAATACTCATTACTTTGTTTCCAAGATAATGCCATTGTGGCTACAAGTCAAGCGGAGGTGAGGCAGGTATTAGGGTTCTTGAGGAATACTCTTATCTCATTGGATTGGCCAGCTCTTCTACATGCACTTACTGCAGCTGCGAAGAAACCATCGCGCACCTTCCATTTGAGTGCATCCATTTCAAAGCGCCAAGGCGAGAACTGACTGCAGCTCCTGATATATAGACTGGATGATCGGCCCTTGTCGGAACAAAGGATTCTGGGTCATTGGCGGAGCCCATCCTTAGCCCAGAGGGCTTTGAAAGCTTTGCTGCGCTTTTTGCGGACAACTGGCCTCAGAGACAGACTTTAGTGCCTTATACTCTTTGATATTGCCTTTCCTCTGTCGCTGTTTTTTTTTGTAACTTTTCTCTCTCCCTCTTCGGAACACTTCTTTTTATCATCTTTTATTCCCCTCACCCCTTTTCCCAGCACACGGTAGCCAGCCGGTCTAAGAACTGACTAACCTCCCTGTCCTTTCACTTAAACTTTCCCCCTCCTCCTCCTCCTCGATTACGGCATATGTCGAAAGAAAACGATGCTTTTCGGGCCGTCAGATGCAACAATGAATTCGACGCGGCATGGAGACGCAGTGATGTTGACTTCGGGTGAACTCGTATTAGTGGCACACTTGGGAATTCTGCAGTGCATATACGGTTTTGATAACTAGATGACGCTGTATGTGCTTGCATTTGTGCTAGCAGGAATGCCTGCCGCTGTACTAAAAAAAATCGCCAGTTGGCAGGCAGCGCGTTTCGTTTTAGCGTTAGGGCTTAGATCCACGCTAACGCTAACGTAAACGTCTGCCGTTGTACTGAAACTATCTAATGTGTTTCTTTTTAGGCGGTAGCGTCTATCGACACAGAACGCGTGGATTAGAAATTTTGGTCAAACCAATTCATTCGACTAATTCATCTTTTTTTTTTTCAGCGAAAAAAATTGAGGTGGCCTAAAAGGGACATCCCGGTGTATCTTTTCAACGACATGGCTGGACGGCGTGAACATTTTCGTCTCAAATACGGAAGAGAGATGCGGAGGCCGCACGGCACCTTTAATAGCGAATGGTGCCACTTTACAAGCAAGCGTACATCTGACCCTTTCGGTGTTTTCGAAAGAGCGGGGCCTTGTTATTTATTTATTTATTGATTGATTTATTATTTATTTATTACAGGCACTTTACAGGCCTGAAGGCTTTGAATAGCAAAAAAGGTGGGGAGAGGGCGTAGAATGAGATCAACAATGAACTGATAGGAACAACAATGTAGTGCAGAGAAAATATTACAAAACCAAGTAATGTAACAAAAAGCTGCACACGTTGTGTTAAAGTAAGTCAAAGTACGTTAAAACAGCAAAATAAATCTTGTTAGGGAAAGCAAAAGCACCACACTTCTCAAGAATAAAAAGCTTGGAAGTTAAACGATGAAAAACAACTTACTTGAAGTTCTTGCTGAAACGGTGTAGTGTTACTATCAGAGGCGACGCGTGCTACGGAGTTTTGTTTTCAGACCACCATTCGCAACGCTTGCAGAGATAATATCCGTCTCGTTCTACAAAATCATACCGACGTTCTGGCTATGTCTTCATAGCGAATAAAATAGTCGGTAATGATATCGTTTAAATTCACTGTAACTTCCCTGACTACACAAGATCCACCGTAGCCAAGCTTCACTGACGTCCATCTTCACATTCCTGCAATGGGTACGAATTATTTCTGCATTATTGAGTAACAGCAAGTCTTATCTCGTGAACAGCGGATCGATTGACACGAAGCTATCTGGCTAAGTCTAAATAGCGATGACTATCCACTCAAAATTGAATTGCTGGTCTCCTTTGAAATCACAATATCCGAAACTATAGATACTGGTGCTCAATACTTAATATTGTCTCATATTCACATAAAAAATGCAAATGAAGACGGATGCATCCAAAAACTTTCTTGTTTTGTACATCACCGACAAGCCGAATTATAAACCGTGAAGAAAGTTCGCACGATACCCCGAGAAATTATGGTGGCTATATCAGTAGCTCCTTATTAGCAACGCCACATTCGGTGGCTCTAGCGACAGTGGGAAAAATTCTGCATGGTAGTTTCACTGGCTGTTATTTCTCCATCACTACTGCGGGGGTTACATACTGAGACGGCTTTCAGCCCTCGCACAGTAGAGTACGAAGTAGTTTAAACCATTAAACTCTTTTTCTTGACACACACACGTTCTCTGGAACGGCTTTATGCTCACCCATTGTAAAGTACTACGTACTATGAGTCGTTAAACGCTTTTTCTAAAAAGGCAGCTGTTTTGGAGATGGCATATTGTCTTTCCGTACGTCGTACTCTAAATCATCAAACATTTGTGGTAAATGTTTCTCTTTCTGCTATTCTACTAGAGTACAATCGGTAAACACTTTTTCCAAACACACATCTTCTGAATAGTACTGTTAATTACCGACATTGTAGGGGCGTATGTAGTACTCTATAGTCACTTATAACCTTAGAAAATAATTGCAAACAGAATTGTCTAGAGCACTTTGCTTTGTGGCATTGGTTCTCTTAGTAGTGTGTAAGCGCACGTTTTCGGCCAGCTTTGGCACGGGTTCTCTCATCTCCTTTCAAGCAATCGTCAGCGTCCGGATGGAGCCAATCGCAGGTACACACCACGGTGCACCGAAATTAGCATTCAGCACCAAATTTTAGCAAAGCAGGAATTTTACTGAGGGATGCAGTCTTCCACCGGTCACTATGTCCAAGTCATTCATCTTATATAGTTTCACCTGGACACTAAAAAGGGCTTAGATTTTGCAAAATGTGTAAGAGGAGTTATTAAAAAGTTAGGAAGTCGAAACAAACAATACCTGTTTGAAGTGTTAAGGCACAAAGAAATCTGTAGACAATTTTCATATTAAAAGCGTTTTAGTTGTCAAAAACGTTTGCTGTTTAACCTTTTTTTCAGCCCTGGCGCTACCTTGAGGGTTTGCCTCCATGCTACAGCTGTACAGGGCCCTATTTCTGGGTCTATTGCGCTACAGCTTGCCTGTACTGACTAACACTTGCAAATCCAATACTCATTCATTGGAGAGTTTGCAGGGTCAGGCATTGCGTATCTGCCTCGGACTGCCCCGATGCGCTTCTACTTATGCCACAATCATGCTTGCCAAAGACCATCCGGTCAGAACATATAGAGTTGTGTATTGCCTCAGAGCGCACATTTCACATGCCAGCCGTGTCCCCGGCCACCACTTGGCCCTTCTACCCTCTGGAAGATCACGGGCTACGTTTTCAGACGTCATAACCAAGCGCCTAAACAGCATTCCATCAGGATATACGCCAGCTGCGAGAATGGCATGTCCTTTGTGGTGCCTCGACCAGCCGCAAGTACGTCTAGAAATTCCAGGTATCAAAAAGAAAAGCAATCACTCCAGAGTAGCATTGAAGCAAGCAACACTGCTATTATTACATGAGTTGTACTTGGACCGAACGCAGATATACACTGATGGGTCCGTTTCGTCCAGCAGCTCATAAGGTGCCGCTGTAATTCCGGCTGCAGCAATGGCAATCAAGTTTAAGTTGTCGCATATGACTACATCTACGGCATCAGAGCTTGTTGCTATAAGGGCTGCTTTACAATATCTCGTTGAAGAACGTCCAGGAAAATGGTTCATATTCTGTGATTCGAAGGCAGCGCTTCAGAGTTTGCAGTCTACCATGAGTAGAAGGAGTCATGAACAACTGGTACAAGAAATAAGACATTGCCATCATGAAGCTCTTGCACGAGGGCATAATATTATGTATCAATGGCTGTCTGGACATATCGGTATTGCCGGAAATCAATTAGCCGATGATGCAGCCCGCTCAGCCCATGAAGGAACCCGTGTAGTCCCGATTCCTTTATCAAGGAATGATGCAGCAAGACAACTTTACCTGCTGGCTCGAGATCTCACACGCACGTTCTGGTCGTCTACCAGCTTCCAAAGGTGTCAATTTTATGAACTGGATCCCTCGCTCAAGATAAAGCTACCATCACAACTTTCCCGCTCCAATGCGACACTTTTATGCCGCCTTTGGTTGGGTGTTGCATTTACAGAGGTGTACTCCTTTCGCATTGGTATGGCAGACACTCCTACATGCGACTACTGCGGAGCTGAAGAGACCATCGAACACGTCCTGTGCAGCTGCGCTTGCTACGACACACAGCGATGCCAGCTCCGGATGGTTTTGAATCAACTTGACCCCGGACCATTTTGTGTGCAGAAGATACTAGGACCTTGGGCATCTGCCTCAGTTGCGCAGAAAGCAACTAAAGCACTGCTACTTTACTTAAAGTCAACAAACCTGAGTGACCGCCTGTAGACTGTGTGTGCTCCCCGAGTGTGCTCATGATTGTGTGTACCTTCTCATCTCTCTGCAACCTCTTTTCTCCCCTTCATCCCTCGCTCAATATAAAGCTACCATCACAACTTTCCCGCTCCAAGGCGACACTTTTATGCCGCCTTTGGTTGGGTGTTGCATTTACAAAGGTGTACTCCTTTCGCATTGGTATGGCAGACACTCCTACATGCGACTACTGCGGAGCTGAAGAGACCATCGAACACGTCCTGTGCAGCTGCGCTTGCTACGACACACAGCGATGCCAGCTCCGGATGGTTTTGAATCAACTTGACCCCGGACCATTTTGTGTGCAGAAGATACTAGGACCTTGGGCATCTGCCTGAGTTGCGCAGAAAGCAACTAAAGCACTGCTACTTTACTTAAAGTCAACAAACCTGAGTGACCGCCTGTAGACTGTGTGTGCTCCCCGAGTGTGCTCATGATTGTGTGTACCTTCTCATCTCTCTGCAACCTCTTTTCTCCCCTTCATCGCTTCCCCAGTGCAGGGTAGCAAACCGGATGTGCGTCTGGTTAACCTCCCTGCCTTTCCTTGCATCTTTATCTCTCTCTCTCTCTTGCCTCAAACCAATTCACAGTATTCTGTGATCCTTCGCTTCGAGTTGTCGGTTAACTCACCCGCACGCTAAATAACACTACCTTCTTGAGTAGCTCGAACGTTGGAGCGTCGGTTCCAAAAAGACGTTAGTATGACGTCAAACTCTTTGAGTATATAGGGTAAATTTTTCGCAGGATGAAAGCTTTGTTTTATCAGAGCCCATGTGTATTCCTTGGTGGCTTCGGACTTAAAACGGGTGGATACGAATTCGCCCTCCATAAAGGAGGCCTCCATACAGTTACCGCGAAATTCCTCGATACCACCTTAAAAAGGGTTCCTTTTTTTACTGACGAAGGATGTCAATACGTTCTACGGCTGGTATTTCTTTTCTGGGTTCGGGAACAGCACCGAGTGGTACAAATTGAAGGCGAACATAAATTTTAATATTTAGTTTTCACCACGGGTAGCAGCCAATCGTGTGTTTAAGATTATTCACTTTATTTAGGCGTGTTTTTGCCACCCGGAGGATATAACCCTTGTCTTATGCTGCACTGTTGGAAACAAAACGTGGGAAATACGATTGTCTTGGACTGCTACAATTAGTTCCTCAAGGTGGTAACTGTTTTATGGAACACATCGACACAAAAATATAAAATTGCACGGACAGTTTTCCTTTTGGGTCCGATTAGAAATTTTTGCAAACTTCAAAAAAAAAACAGTGCACAAGCTCCTTGATATTGTCAAAGTGACCCACGAGCGCCCTTTTTAGTATGTAAGCCTTTCTACGATGACGCTGAAAAAAATTATGCGTCTGTTCCTCTGTCACGCGCTTATATATTTGTTATCATTGCGTGCAGGGGGGAATTTGCAAGTGCTGCGCCGCACAACGCACAAGCCTAAACCCTATAGTGTTTTTACTCTAAAACAAGAAAAGAAAGTTCTGAATGTCATGACAGTCGTGCACGAAGATCTTCCCCCTTGTCATAACCCCGCCGTCATTCTTTTCAGCGCCCTCACAAGCACGAAAGCAGAGAAAAAGCCCCTGAAGCAAGGGAGAGATTCCTGCTGCCCCTCTCCTAGATGACGTTCTACAAATAGTTTTCCGGGATACGATTCACGAAGCGTCATGCTCTTATAGTTGGGCTATCCAATTACAACTCAGGAAGGCATTGCAGAGCCTGTTTTAATACGGATCTTTTCAAACACCACAAACGCTCGTTTCGGACTCGAACAATCTATTGTTATCGTGAACAGCCTACGCCTCATCTGGCATCAAGCGTCACATCGAGCTGTCACACCTGTTTGCCGAGCATTGAATGCAGCCCCTTGGCCGGTACGCGTACTCCTCTTCCTCTTCTTTATCTTCAGCTTTGTTCACCGAACATGTGCTTTTGTGCGCACTCTCCCACTTCGCCGATTTGACCGTAGACGGCTGCAATAAGTTGGAGGGGTCATAGAGTTTCCTAAAATTAACTAGAGGGGACACTGGCGCTGCGATCGTTCAGTGGCCATGGGAATTATGGGTATGACATGGATTAGCCAAGCCTTCGTGCTTGCTGTTGGCGAAAACACATGTGGCGTCGTATATGGCACTTCGTTTATGCTGTTTTTGTTTTGTGATCCAACTTAGAGTGGTAAGCCTAAAAGATTAAGGTGGTGAAGCGTAACTGCCGAACATTTGCTAATAGTTGTTTCGTGACACAGGACAGGACAAAGAGATATTCAACGATATGTGGGGTTTAACGTCCCAAAACTACCATATGAGTATGAGAGACGCTGCAGTGGAGGGCTGCGGAAATTTCGACCACGTGGAATTCTTTAACGTACACCAAAATCTGAGCACACGGGTCTACAGCATTTTTGCCTCCATCGAAAATGCAGCCGCTGCAGCCGGGATCTGATCCCGCAACCAGCGTGTCAGCATCCGAGTACTTTAGCCACTAGGCCACCAGGGTGGGGCAGAAAAAAAGAGAAATACAAAAAGAAGTATACAAAGAACGACAGGGAAATTCGAAACAAAAACACAAGACTAGAAATAAAAGAATGCACAAACAAAAAAGACGTCGAAAAAACACAAAATTTAAATAAATAGAGAGAAAAAGATATTTCTATAAAGTTAGCAACAATTAAACCGCGCAAAAAAGGAAAAAAGGAGAAAATATTATAGAATGATTAAGAAGACGAGAAAAAATGAATTAGAGGAAATAAAATAAATGAAGAGAAACATACAAGAAAGAGATAGGAAAACAACAGATAAAAAAAAAGCTGCAGGACAAAAGGCAGCACAATAAGCAGAAACAGATCAGGGCCACCCAGCATCGCTTTTGGGCCCATCTTTGCCCTAATAATGCGGACGCCAAAATTTTTCTCCTTTGTTTATTATGCGCCGTTCCCCTTACAATATACACACCCGGCAGCGCCTTGGGGACGGCTTTCAGCTCTCCCATAGAACTGATTACTCTTAATCATTAGCCACTTTTTCTAAACACACAACGCAAAATATTTTAGGTATAATAATAAAATTCTCGAATAAATAAAAATATATTCTAGAATTTTAAACAGGACTATTACAGGAAAAGAAACAGAGCTTGTTGAGTAAAATTTATTGATTTAACATTTTTAGCCGCAACTGACAGCCTTGTCGGGCAATCGAGTTCGCACATAGTCTAAGAAAAGAAAATCAATATCACGGCAGTCAGCACAGCTCAATGTTTGTAATGGCCCTGGAAAGTTTGACACAGTGTCCTCATCACCACGTGTATCGTGTCCAGTGCACTCACTAGTGTCGGAGGCTCTACTCTGACAGCCTACTAGTACACTCGACATGGGCGTTGAGTTGATTCTCCCTTGGTTGGGCCATGTGTCGGACGCAGAAGTCGATCCCTTAACGTTATGGAGCCAGGCTGCTTCGAAGCACGATTGATCGTGATTGACTGGTGTTCCACGCTGCTTCGAAACACAACTCACAGCGGTTGGCTGTGACGATTCATCTATGATCAGTCTGAACGTTAAGCAACCTGGTGCTACCATCAATACGGTAATAGACCTCCCATCGTCGCCTACAATCTCACTCTCACACATATCTCACTTTCAACAATGCACACAAACAACAAAGGACACAAAACTTCACCTTCTCCGTCAGATCCCATCTTGACAGTCAGTTGGCTTGACTACTTGACGAACGGTGCCACATGGTCAATGCTTTCCAGCTGCTAGGCTGTTATGATGCGCTACAGCAGCGTATATTGACTAATTTGAATCTGTGACATTTTAGAAAGAACACATTATTTTAAGTGGACATTTTACACTACCAAGTTCAATACTCATGCTGAATAATTACGAGTGTTTCATCCAGTGAAACGCGTAATTTGAAAGTTTTCTGCCAAAGGAGAAGTAAACGAGGCTAAATATGCAATAACTTTATGAATGTGTGAAACGAACATGTGGAGAAATTTTTCAAGCATAATATGCATCTTCTTAGTTTGCAAAGGTCTTAAGGAAATATATCTGAGTGCTCAGTGCAATTCTTTTATCATAACCAAAAGGTCCGTGTCAGGACCCTTTTCCGGACCTCATGTTGTCCTTAGAAGGCACTCGAAAAGACGTTTTATCCGGCGCTAGTGTATTGAATTTGCCATCCCCGAGATGTCCTTGAACTGACTTCTTCAGGATAAATTGTTGTCCTCAGAAAGTACTCGGAAAGACGTTTCCAGATCAAACCTGTTCATGTCGTCTTGAGTAAGTACCAAGGTCAATGAGAACTGTGCGAGGACGGCTGTATAATATGAGGACTGCCTCAGGGACATCGAGTGTTGTCTGGGATATAGCCAATAATGAACCGCGAAAGGTTTCCACTGCAGCGTCGGGTTGAACAACAACGGGGCCGCAAGCTTCAGCTTTCGCTGGTTCGCCATATGTACAGAGTGTTTGGCGGGGATTAAGTAACCTATAACTGAACAAAGTGTTTCGGGAATCACGCGAAAAGATGACATGATCAAGCCCGTAATAAACACTGGTACTCTCATGAGTTTTATGGATACTGTGCGTTTCTTCAAAGCATCATCTATTAAGGAGGGAAACGGCATGTCGCGCGCTGCGAAGTGTTGCGATAACCAACGCCTCTGCATACACTACCAAACTGCGCTTCATCAACACGCGAGGCAGATGTTCGTAGCTTCAACCGTAAACGCAGGCAAGCGTTCAACTTCCCGTTGGTTTCCATCTCATTCCGCCAAGGCACCACATTCGAGAGTCGGCACCAATGCCTTTCTGCACCACCGATTGCAGCACTTGTTTTCAGAAGCTGCTCTCGCTTTCGAAGTAGTCGACAGAAAAAAAAACGTTTGTGCGTGCGGAAGCTGCACAATTCTGACAACGAGCCGTAACACGCCCACAAGAAACGACACGCAAGGAAGATAAGTGACACACAACTTCGTCTAGGGGCGACTCCCCGATGGTATAGCGCAGACAACGTTGGTTGCTGCTATCGAACCGCTTTAACCATGACCTTCAAATCGTTTTCTTTGGTTGCAAGACTGTGTCATGCCGCATTACTTCTCTCGAGAGCTTACAGACGGCGGCACCGCCCTCCCTGCCAACAAAGAGCAGCTAGCAAGAGGAAATGTACAATAGCAATGAAGCGCGTTGTATGAGGGTCTTTCCTTTTTCTCTATAGCCTATCGGTAGAGCGTCGGGTGCACATCATTGCAGGCCGAGCACTCCGAGGTTCTATTCCGCGTGGGGCAAAAAACTTTTCTGAAAGGTTTTTGTTCTTTCTCGTATGGTGGCGTCTATTTTTTCAACCTCATATCCGTGACTGAACAATACGCCACTGCAGCCTTGATTAACCACGCCATGAAACAATTTCGTGTTAAATGCATGTAAAGCTTGCACCAAACCGCTCAAGTCATGAATCCACGAAACTGTATGTAGTTTTTCAAGGTATTTTCTAACCCTTAATGGGTAGGTGGTTTTGGATTGTTTTTACGTTGATTCTCAGAGCAGAGAGGTGCGAGTTGACTCGGCACGACAGGTATGACCAAACTCCAAAGACAGGAACTCTCGCTGAAGCTAAGCGTTCATATTATTCATCAATATACGCCTACGTTGTTGTAATCGGGAGCTTTCTATAGCATCGGGGTTTTCTCGCATTCCGCCATTACTTTTTTCTAATTTACCAATAATCTTTCGTTGCGCGTATTTGGGGTCTTCGGCCAGCCGCCATTGCTTCGCAGCCGTTTCTCGAGCTAACTATTGCCCCTTCAGTTTTACAGTGAAAGCTGTTATGATATCCAAGCACGGCTGACGCGCGGCGTCGTAGTTTTTCACCGCCGCCACCGCCGCCGGTGTCCGTAACCAGTATAAAACTTTAAAAAAAGCCTAAATTAAGAAGCCCTAATCACACAATAGCGTGCCTGCCCAGTCTACCACTGAGCTATGCCAGTGCTTGGAACTCGTTTCTTCGAGTTCTAAACTCACCTTAGGCAGTGTTGATATCACGAAAGGAATCGCGTTAATGTGAGGAAGAAAGCGTTTTAAAACATGAAAGGAACAGCCATGCGTCACACAATGCGAATTGCGTAACGACTCGATCATCCAATGCTCCAGCCCATTAGAAAACTTGTTCCTAATCACCAAGTAACTGTGGCGCATACCCCCTTCCGGCATGTATTTTCATCGTCGTCAGCCACTGCATTAAAGATTTGCACAAAATTTCCAAGTGTGTAGCGGATACAACGCTCTTCGAAGAATGACGAAGAATAGCGTAGTGAATGCTAGACTACTGCACAAAATTTATGATTATTTATGGCACAGTGGGTACCCAGCAGCGTGCTTGTAACATCCCAAAGAGTGTTTAGAAAAGGCTTTGAAAGGTCGCTCTTCCAGGTTTCGCTGTGACTGTGCTGCGCGTTCTGCCCAGGCGTGGCGTTTTTGTGTGTGTGTGAACAAGTAGATAGTATGAGGTTTAGCGAATTTGGTCGACACATATTCGTTTACGATGCGTATAGTTTTCTAGATGGCCCCGTCGCTGTGGTCTAATGACTAATGTACTCGGCTGCTGACCTGCAGGTAGAGGGATCAAATCCCTTCTGCGGCGGCTGCATTTCCGATGGAGGCAGAATTGTAGGCCCGTTTGTTCAGATTTGGGTGCACGTTAAAGAACTCCAGGTAGTCCAAACTACCGAAGCTCTCCACTACGGCGTCTCTCATAATCATGTGGTGGTTTTAGGACGTTAAACTCCACATATCAATAATTAGTTTTCTAGATGAACTCGTAAAGGATGATTTGCTGAACACCTCCACAGTCAAACATATGGGTGATCGAAGCAGTTTGCGAGACACTTGGCCGCTGGGTGGGCGGCAAAGGAATTCAACACAAGCACTGCTAAGAAATATTGATTTCTTCTCGGCGTTTTTTTTTTTCAAGGAAGATTAGCTTGCGCGTATGGGAGAAGCATTATTGAGGAACGGGTAGACTGGCAGACTGTTCTCCTCGCTGACTTGGCACAGGAGTTCTTCGGAGGATTTCAAGCTGAACGGTTGTGCCCCCGCGATCCTCGACACAGTGTAGCTCCCGGCGACTGGTTCGCCCTCCGTAGTCTCTTGACGCCGTGAAGCTCTCGCCGAGTGATGTGCCATCCTTGGACTGCTTCGACCGACTCCCAACTTTCATATCACCTTCTGAAAATCGTCCGTGAGAGAAAAAGCAAGTTACAAAGATCGCCGTGGGAGGCCGCTACTTGTCGACACGTACGCGCGCGATCACACTGAAAAAGCCACGCATTCGAAGGAAAAAAGTGCTCAAGGTCACGAGGCGCTGGTGACGTCGTTTATTTGCCCCTGCCACCCCTTTCTGCTTAACTTCCACCGCTTTCGTCGAGACAAAAGAAGAGATAATGCAATTGCAGCATGCGACAAACCTTTGTAGCTCCACTCGCACGGGACGAATTCTTAAAATTTTTCCGACGTTGAATTCGTGGGGCAATAAGCTCTTCTAGTGAATTAATTCCATGGTTACTTGAAAAACGGTTTTGGGGCCCTTTGACGCGTTTTGTTCGACAGGTGTCACGACAAAAACTAGCCCACTCGGTGATTTGTAAGCGCATTTGCGAGGCCTCAAAGTGCGTTGAAAAAGGCCGGGATAGTGCAACCATCGCCACTAAAAACATACAAGAACTTTCAAACAGCTCTAAAATTTGACAACTATCCATCTAGCGGAAACATATCATGCCTTTCCAGAGGTGTTGATCAAGCAAACAGCAAACGCTAGATAATGTGCTGCTATCTGTGAAGCATTGTTGGACTCTTTATGGCCTCCGAAATGGCGAGCGCGCGGCATGTATCTTGGAGGCCATGCGACTCTTGCTTTAGATCAAATACCTGTATGTACCATTCGCGCACTCACGCTGGTACAATCTACTTTGTGCGTGTGTGTGCGCATGCGTGTGTGTGTATGTTACAAAACATGTTATTACTATGCACTTAGTGGTTGAAGGGCGCACTAGCGGCCGGATTTCGCTATCGCGTTCAACTCTTAGACCGCGTTCACATTGAGCATTTCGGCCGCCGAGAGTGCTCCGAATCCAGTTCGGCGGCGGCGAGATCCGCCGAAAGGGCCCTCTCCGCGCCGATCGCTTTCGGACCGATTTTTGCGGCGTCTGCCGCCGAATTGGTCACCGCGGACCAATAGGAGCGCTAGTCAAGGAATTTTAAAAAATGGCGGCCAAGCCCTACTCACTTGTTATGGCGCAGTGCACGTAACTGAATGTTGAAACCAACGGGAGTTTAACCTACTCTGTGCCTACTTCGCCTCCGTATTTCGTAAAAGAGGTGACAGAACTTGCTGTTGGCGTGACCGAGCTTGTTGCGGTCTTGCAGAGCAAAACAAACCCACCAACGCCGCTGGCGTCGGTGGTTTTTCTGCTCTTCGTGCATTACAAGACAGCCACTTGCCAGCAAAGTAAGCAGTACTGTCTTGTCTTGCCTCTTGCGTACGAGAATCGTCGAAGTATACCCCACCGGATAGCGTAGTAGCGTTTGCGAGCCGCGACAACAACCGGGTGACAGCGCATTCATCCCGCGTTCGCCCCGTAGTAGATGGCATATTCGGCGGCGCGGGGCGCGTCCAGTGCGAACGACGCTACGTTTCGGCGGCAGGGGAATTCCGGTCGCTGGAAAAAGCGGATGTTTCAGTGTGAACTAGGCATTAAAGGCGAGGCTTAAGGGCCCCTCAATTTTTTCCGTCGCTTGCTTTCTCTATCTCTTCACCTGTTTTCTTCTATTCCTTATATCCCTCCCCCCCCCCCCCCACCACCCCTACAAGGCACTAAGCCGTGTCACCGACGGGCAGCCTGAAATTATTGCCGCCTTTTTCCTTTCCTTCAACAATCACCACATATGTAGTTGGCACAGAAAGGGTTGCCAAATCAAAACTGGATTCCTGGACGCTTTTCAATTTACGTGCGTCTAATTGAACTGCTCTGGTGTGCAATAATTCTCAATTTGTTTCCCATAAAACATTCGAACCAAGAAGAACAAGCTTTAAATCCATTACTGTGGCGTTACGTTAATCAGCAATCAAAATTATATTCTGCGAAGAAACAGAGAACTCTACCTTGCGAAATGACGCCGGCTTAATGAATAGCGTACACTATAAACGTGCGCAGCCGTTTGGCTTTACTGCCAGTCACAACACCCGCCCCCTGTGCCTTCCACATAATGCATAATTTCCTTCTTATCATAATGCTTTTTATGGCAAAGTTATAGTTAAAGAATATTTTTGTTATAGTTTCGTGGATCACAATTTGTATATCAAGGACGCATGTTATACAATACAAACAAAACGGCACGCAGAAGCAAATTTCGCAACTAACCTTTGCTCCCTCGAAATTTGTAGAAACAACATGGCGGCTCTCAATTTTTTTTCTTCATGCACTCCTCAGAGCACGCGATGGAACCGTCGCTGGCGCATGTTTCGACCACGGAAATGCATGTCTGGCATCACTAGCTGTATGCTCTAAAACGAATTTTGCTGGTATGTGCTAATTTCTAACAGATTTTTGTGTCCAGTAATAATTGCGAAGCATTTGGCGAATCCACACAGAGGCGAATCCGTGTGAATTGCTCAATTTTTATACTTATTTTGCCAGAAAGTTAGGCATTTTCCTTGCCTTAACTCTTCCGCCACTTGGATTGCTGTAGAAATGTTTCAATATTCTCTCTCCATGCGCTTCGAGTTCTGCATTTTCTACCAGTGGAGCTTTTTAAGTAGCTCCAGTGGTAGAGCGATCGTCGTGGAAAGACGTTAGTGCAGGGTACTATTGCATGACTTGGACAAATTTTTCTGACACTAAGGAGCTCTTTTGTAGAAAATTTATATGGGGGACATCCGTGTGCTCAGATATGGGTGCTCAGATTTGGGTGTGCGTTAAAGAACCCCAGGTGGTGGAAATTTTCGGAGCCCTCCACTACGGCGTCTCTAATATTCATATGGTGGTTTAGGAACGTTAAACCCCACATATCAATTAATCAATAAACCAAAAATAGGAAGCATGGTTGTCAATTTTCCTTTTCTAAGGTGTGCTTTAATACCACTGTCACGAAATTTCGCGTAACTATGATAAAAAGCGTTCTCCCGTTTTCAACCAAGTGTCTCAATAGAGGCGAGCTGGTATCTTCACGCAGGGTTGGGTTGTGGCACCTATAGCAACAAAGTTTGCCACGTTAGGCGAGAGAAAATTTCTTTTTCATTCATTCTGCGCTAATGATTAGAGGCCTTCGTATAGTTAAGATGTGCTCAAAACGTGTAAGAGTCTGTGCTCACCTTTGTGGCGAGAGCATTGGCTAAAGATTGGTACCCTAAGAATTGAGAAGTCTTCGAGGTTTGGCAAGACCTGAATATATATCCTGAGATTGATGTCGGCGTCAACACGAATGACGCCAACAAATAGATTCTGAACAATAAAGTCGGTCAACATTGGTGAAATAATGTGGTCCATTTTTGTGTGCAGTCAACGCGAAAGGTTGACAGACTTGAATATAACATGATGTCATCGATCATATCGCAGTCCGCCTGAGATTGTCGCGCTGTCGTGTGGTGGTTGCGACGTAATTGCATAAAACCACTACGTTGCGACAGCGTCTAGACCTACCCGAGGCGACACTTGTTCCGTATTCATGAAAATAGGTTGACAATAATGTTAACGTTTTCTTTGTGATACAATCGTAGGCGGGTGCATAGGGGCCGGAGGAGTTGGCGTGAGGGAAGGGGGGGGGGGGGGGGGGGGCTTTTACAAATTACCCAAAGGAGACACCAGCACTTGACACCGTAGACCACATAATACAGCTAAGTGAATTACCACAGTATGGTCGTTACCGTGGAACCATTTTAGAATTTATTTTGGATTACTTGAAAGGCCGCCAACAGGCTACATCAGTTAATGATTTCTTGCCTTCTATGAGTCCCTTCATTACTGGTGTTCTTTAGCGTTTGGTGCTGGGACCATTGCTGTTCTCCTTGTTTATAAATGACCTTCCGCGTATACTACACTCTTCTAACAAGCTGATGCACGCTTACGATACTTGTGTCATAGTAACAGGTGAAAATCTAGGTAAGCTTAAGTCGAAGTCTAACTTTGAATTAGATAAGGTTGCTCATTGGCTATCAAATAGTAAACTATCTATAAATAATGATAAGACCAAACAAATTACATTTCACTCTAGGTTAAAAGTCATTAATGCTAGTGGTGAACACATTAAAATTAGCAATTTTTGATTGAGCTACTTACCAAAATTAAATGTATTTTTGTCACTATAGATAATAACTAACGTTGGCATATGCATATTCAGAATGGGTTCTCCGCATAAGCCTCAGGGTCTCGAGCACTTACTCAGGCCCTTCATCATTTTAATAGCACTACTCGGCGAATACTTTATTATGCTTTCATTATTTTCACATTTCATATTGCATTGAGTCTTGGGGTGGCACCTACACAACTTACCTGGACCCAGTAAGACGACTTCGAAAACGGGCTTTAAGAATTCTTACTCATTGCAAGTATAATGACCCTATTGAACCTCTGTTTTCCCCGATCACTCTTTTTTTTTCATTCGATAAGCTATCGAAATAAAAACAGCCAAATATGTATGCACGGTTATTAATTATAACCACCCTTTCAATGTGTCGATGTTTTCTGCCCCTTTTTGTTCTACCAGACAACTCACCTTTGGCAAATTGAATATTCCACGAACTAACAACATATATAGAGAACGGATATGACAGTTCGCTGGTATTAAGCTCTTTTGAAATAAAAGTGTGTTTAAATTTCACAAAGGCACTAGAAAAACACTAGTTAGAGGAATGTTCTGATTTATTATTGATCGGTTATGTTAAGTGTCATGGCTGTCCTAATTTTTATGTAATGGTCATTTCCTTTTTTTTTTCTCCTGTAATGTAACAGTTTTATTTCTTGCTCTTTATGTGGCTATATCATGTACAGTACTGCTTCGTCTCAGATTCTTTGTCAGATGTTATAGCAGTTCTTTAGTTGCGTTTTTTTTTTCGAAGTGCCCTTGAAAAATGTATCTTCTTGGATCCAAACTATAGCGAATGGCTAAGGGTCCACACACTGTTTACAAATTTTGTGAAATAATTGTGAGCAATAAAATTTCAATCCCAATTCCAATTCCAATTCCAATCTTGCCTGACATCCTTATTTAGTAGCTCCTTCTCACGCTATTTTTTTATTGCGCAAGCTTGTTATTACGAATTTTTTTATGCTAATGGTGACCAGTGGCGGCTTCTTGACCTGTACCGGCTTCTTCATGGCGTGCCGGACGAACATGTGCGAGTTGCCTTAGCACCTTACGAAAAAATGACCTAAATAAGCAGAGACAAGTTGAAGGTGCAAGATTGCAATGAAAGAGTGTCAAACACTCACTCGGTCGGTTACACCGAAGTTACACGTGGGCGTTTCCGTGAACGAGCTGCCACACCAAACCAACTACGCGATGCGGAATACATGGCGCTAGTCGTCAATTCTGGCAGAGGACCACTTGCCAGCCTCCGATGCCAAGGCATTGGGCATATTCGACGGAATTGCTGCGTGCCGCGCTGTGGGGTCTGTCGTCCCTATGGCCACGATGACTCCCACTGCGTGTGGTCGTACGCCAGCATTACGAAGCCAAGCCGAATGTACGTAGTGTCTGAGCTACTCATAGACGCCGTGGACGCTGAAGAGACGATCAGAGAAGAGGAAAGGGCGGAAGGCTTTGCAATGCCCCTTGAGCATCATTCTGGGGTCCCAGTGGAAGACACCACTGAAAGCGACAGGCCCCGTGTTGTGCCATGAACGAATGCAGACACGGCAGCAGTAGACGACGACGCTAGAGCAGTGAGCAAGTCATCAGAAGCGGCGCGATATGTCAGCCCAGGAGCGACGGACGTCGAAATGACTGTGGCCGAGGGCGTCGCTTCAAAGCGAGCTCGTGAAACATCCGACAATACCAAAAAGATGGGAACGTCAGGTACTGGAGAACCTCCAACAAATACACTGCCTGGTCGGTGGCCTATTTTCAAACCAAGGCCGAACCTGCCGCCTGACCATAGGGGCTCTCAAACGCCACTTCCACCGTAGCGGGGGAGATGTTCTAAAGGTTTTTAACGCTGAGCACAAGTAACCCCTGCTGCGACGTGAGTAAGACACCCGGCCAAACAACCTTTATGAAATGGCGACTAACTCCTCTAAAACTAGCATTCACATTGCGACGTTGAACGAAAGAGGACGCTGTTCACGCAGGAGGCAATGCCAGATTACTCACATTCTGTTAGAGAGGGACGTAGACCCCTTGGCTGTAAAAGAAACAAAAATGTAGAGTGAGGAACAAAAGGAGCAAGTGGTTCACATTTCTCGCTTTAGGTACAATGTGTGTGTTTGTCATGCAGTTGGGTGGTCAGGAGGTTGCGTCATTTTCATTCGTAGTAGCTTCGCAGTTGTTAAAAACTGTTTCCACCTGGGATAGCGGTTGGCTAGTTGTCTGTGATTTCATTTTTTTTCTCGAATGCATTGGCGCGCTGTGTGTGAATATGCACTTTTGGATCATTACCGCAATGCTACGGAGTATTGGTCGGAGGAAAATAAACGCATCAAAACTTCCACCGATGAGGGGGGCGGCTGCAGTTTTTCAATGTTTGCAAGAGCGTCTGTGTGCAATGTATTTTTATATTGCACAACTATTTTTGAGCATTACAAATGTTAACCATGACGCAAACTTCAGTTAAAAAATTCACCGAGTATCCGTGACCTTTATAGGGAGATCACAGTGGGAGCGCACAAGCCGGTGCCACTTATTTCACTGGTTAAAAAAAATGGTGGTCTCAGGCTTTTACATTTGTTCTTTAAGCAATTGGTGAGCAGAATAATGTTCGTTCGAGATCAAAGGGATGTTTTCTCGAGAACTGTGATCGAAGAAAGATAGCAGAATCTCTTACTTGATTTGTCGCGTCATCCTTTTCTTTTGAAGGCGGACCTTTCAGTCATTATCTGCGTGAGGTAGCTCCGGCTACACGCCTGCTCGAAAAAAGATTTTCGTACGAATACTCGTCTGATGTCTCCAAAAAGAAATTGTATCGTGACCTTCTTCATGTTTTCTTACCAGTGCCCGTCTATCGAGATCCCCACAGGCTATAGGTTCTGAGCGCGATATCTTAAAGCGTGTTAGGAGAATGCCGGTGAGACCCTCTGTCAAAACCTTCTTCTTTCGGGTACGTACCATCACTCTCCCTGTATTGCCATGTCTAAAACGTAAAGGGCTTTTTGTACCGTTGTCTGTAAACTGCTTTATCTGCGGCAAACCAGAAACGATAAGTTATAATCTTCTCGATTGCACGATGCTGCGTTCCTGTGGGACGTACTACAACGGACATTAAAAAAACTACCTATCGGCACATTCTGAATTTTTTTTCTTCCATGCGCAGCTCCAGTGATAAATTCGAGCGACATGTTAATGTTTCTTTGGACGAATAGTGTGTGGAAGACAAGAATGAATGTTCGACATGTTCTATAGAGGCTCGTTCAGCAAGATACTATTTTGTTGAGAGTATGCTGTTTGCACGGGACTTGTTTAAAGCGCAGCCTGAACCACCCAATTGGCTAGCTGTATCTGACCAACTGGCTTTTTGTTAAGCCTGTTTAAACCAATTGCATTTGCCGAGCTGAAGGTAGTGTTTTTTAGAAAGTGTGTATATTTTGTATGTAATCCTTTGTTTGTGTTTGTAAACGGTGTTTGTAAAAGCAATAAAGAAAAAAAAGGTGCTAAAAAGAGTAAAAAAAGTGGTGTTTATCTAAATGGTTAAGGCGCTCGCCTTTAGAGCGGGAGGTAAAAAGATCGAATCCAATTGCTGCAATGAAGTCCTTTCTTTACTCTTTGTCGGTGCAACGCATTCAAATGGTTCAAATGCGTTCGAGCCAGGTAAGCGGAGGTGCTTAACTCATTTGTAGCACGCCCCGCCGCGGTGGTCTAGTGGCTAAGGTACTCGGCTGCGGACCCGCAGGTCGCGGGATCGAATCCCGTCTGCGGCAGCTGCATTTATGACGGAGGCTAGAATGCTGTAGGCCCATGTGCTCAGATTTGGGTGTGCGTTAAAGAAACCCGGGTGGTATAAATGGCCGGAGCTCTCCACTACGGCGTCTCTCATACACTTATGGTGATTTGAGGACGTTAAACCCCACTTATCAATCAATCAGATAATGTAGTTGTCTTCGAAGTGCATTTACTTCTTCTCTCTAATTTCAGCGTATCGCGCAAGCTCTTTCAATTGTACACATTTTAGTCTCTTGTTTGAATGCTTCCCAGTTTGCGATAAAGCATGTTTTAGTGTTTCAATGTTTCTTTTTGCTTTGTTTTCATCGTCGCGTTGCAGTTTGTTGTTAAATTTCCAGTTTCTCACTAAATGACAGTCTTTTGTGCTGTGCTCCTAAAAAGTGACCAAGCTATTGTCGCTAAAAGACAAATGTTTTACACTGTAATCTTGGCACAACGGCACCACATTTGTAGACACGGACGCTCTAATCAGGCGTGCTTGATTTGCACGTTGGAAATGTGTGAACTGCGGTCGGCTTCCTTTATCCAGGATATCTTCAATATCTTCTAAACTATAATCTTGAATGATCTCGCTTAATTTCGCGCTGCTGTCCCGTATAGGTTCATTCTGTATTCTATCTGCCGCAGCACACGCACAATTAAAATCACCTAGAAGCAGAACAATTATTTCAATCTCTATGTATGATAAAACGCTTTCTAAGCGTTCTGCTTGTTTGTTTGGCGTATACAAGCAAATAGCTCACCACTTCGAATCACAACAAGAAAAATCACACACAACTAACTACCACGTTTTACACACAATCACAGTTTTTGCTGTTATGTCCCGTCACGGGGGTCTAGTGGCTAAGGCTGCTGACCCGCAGGTAGCAGGATCGAATCCTAGCTGTGGCGGCTGCATTTTCGATGGAGGCGGAAATGCTGTATACCCGCATGCTCAAACTTGGTGGGACGTTAAAGGACCCCAGGTGGTCGAAATTTCCGGAGCCCTCCACTACGGCGTCTCTCATAATCATATGCTCGTTTTGCGGCGTTGAACCCCACAAATCAGTTTCTACTGTTATATGAAGGGAGTTGCGAAGTAGCAAGGCACACCCCCCAGAATATCCTACTGCGTGGCACACACACATACGTGGTATCGTGCCATAAAGGAATTCACCATGCGCTCTGTCTGAGCCTGGCTTTCCACTTCAGTTTCTTGAATCTCAATGATGTCAAGATTAATTTTCAATAACAATCTTTTTAGTTGATATTGTCGACGTTTAGAAGATAAACCTCGCACTTTTAGCGTGATATACGACGGGGCGTGAAACGTCTTAGCGTCATTTATACGAGATAAAGACCAGACCACATGGTGCTCACCTTGTTTTTTTTAACTGATAGAGGACAGCGTAAAATAAATAGCTGACCCTTGAAGCTATTGAGGGCGAACACATCACAGTCACGTCGGGTACAAGGCATTCGTGTTGAATCCCTGCCACTCGGCCTCACAAAGTTCTTGCGTGTGGATCGCCAGTGATAGTATTAAAAGCTCGCTGGATTAGGTGGCCATAGGCCTCTCGTGTTGTGATGATCTGGTGGTATGTTCGACTTAGGCTTCAAGAACAATCGGTGGATTTGGACCGGTTTTGTAAGTGGTTCGCCAATATTGGGCTCAGCTGGGGTTTTGTTCGCAGCTTCTGTTTCGTCGCATGCTCTCTTCTATGGAATGCTCTTCGTATCCATTACGTCGTCACGTTGTCGCTCGGGTTTCTCTTATGCTGATGTTTCCTGACAGCTCACGGCATCGTCCATTAGTTTCAAGAGCGTAGTCGTTGACTTCTCAGGAAGTGAAACGTGTCGTTTAGTTAACGCGTTTACAGGATCTCCCGGTTTGTCGCTGCTGGCCGATAGAAACAAAGGAAACGTGTCAGCAGACTCAAACTCCTTGACCTTGATAGCTGCGACTTCCTCGGTCTCAAATTCGTCCATTTGATGCTCCGTTTGATCATTCTATGCAGAGGGCCCAGTAACCTTTGCGTAGGTTTTTACGCACCCTTCTTCAGTATGCCCGTAGCGTTGACACGATGCACACCGGGGCACTCCACATTCACTTCTAATAAGGCCGGTCCGTTTACAGCGTAAGCAGAGAGATGCGCTTCCAGCAACCACTACCAAGGTCAACCACACAGTTAGTGTGGAATGTCTTCTGTCGTGTAGCCTGCTTTGAGCTGAAGACTTACAAGTCGCGTCGTTGACCCTTTTTCAAACAGACTATCTGTCCGCCATTGCTCACTTGTCACTTCTGTGCCTTTCCCGTATGGTGCTAACGCCATTCTTATATCTTCATGGTCGACAAGATGAAGGATCCAATGTAGGTTTAGTTCTATATTCTGCTTGTTTGGATTCACGAGGCAAAGCTGTGCCTTCTCTGACACTTCAGTTGCCCAACGTAGTCTCTTCTTCGCTTCGGTGTTCTTCAGTGTTATCACCCACACCTGATTGATTAGGTATGCGCCTGACGCTTCAACGTCGGGCAGCATACCCAAGTATTCAAGGGCGTCACGAATGTCTTCCACTCGGTAATGCGCCCAACGCTTACGTCAGGCTGATTGATTGATTGATTGATTGATTGATTGATTTATTGATTTATTGATTGATTGATTTATTGATTGATATGTGGTGCTTAACGTCCCAAAACCACCATATGATTATGTGAGACGCCGTAGTGTAGGTCTCCGGAAATTTCGACCACCTGGGGTTTTTTAACGTGCATCCAAATCTCACCACAAGGGCCTACAACATTTCCGCCTCCGTCGAAAATGCAGCCGTCGCAGCCGGGATTCGATCCTGCGGGTCAGCAGCTGAGTACCTTAGCCACTAGACTACCGCGGCGGGGCTCAACGTCAGGCAGCATACCCGAGTGTTCAGGTGCGTCACGTACGTCTTCCACTCGGTAAGGCGCATACCCAATCGTTACTACTAAAAATGGTCAGTGCAGCTTCGTTGACGCTGTATTTACACTGTAGCATTGTCAGCACAGCTATGCTGGCGCAGCCCCATCACTGTAGCATCCTCAGTGTAGACATTCACTACTTCCTTCAGGAGCGACATCTGCGTAAGGCAGTGGTGCGGGCTCATTGGTCTGTCACGATTCTTGGATGAGGGCGTGAAGACAAGGACGAAATGTATAAAGTACACACACACTTTCGCTACTAACGACAAAAACGTTTTCCGTACAGGTGAAACTATGGTTATGGGGATCGGCTGCTGACCCGAAGGTGGTGGGTTCGATTCCAGCCGCAGCGGTCACATTTTAATGCAGGCGAAACGATGGAGGCCTGTGTACCATGCGGTGTCAGTGCGTGATAGAGAACACCAGATGGTCGACATTTCCGGAGCCCTCCACTACGGCGTTTTTAATAATCATTTATTGGTTTTGTACGTAAGACCACTCATATTTTGCAACAGAAACGTATATTTACGTCACCAAGCCTAATAATATGCCTATTTTTGCGCACGACACTCACGTGACCACTTTGCGCAAAACTTCAAAAGATCAACAACCTAATGTGATAGGGCTCGAAACTTCCTACGGCGAAGTTGAACGCTTATGGATAGCCGGCAACAAAACAGGCCTTAGCACATGCGCAAGTAGTCTAACTTCTTTTTACTCAACGACACTGCAGCAGCTGGTTTATTTTTTTTAACTTAATAACCCTTAGATCTGCGCAGTTTTGTGGTGGTGGAGAAAAAAAAAACATTTTTTTTATTGTCTCGGCAAAATAGTTGCGCAGGCTCACTCAGGTCTTCCATGTCGGCACCAAAAAACATTTGAACTGCGCACATGACAACTTACCATCCCAAGCTCGATGAATGACAGGCAGAAGAGAAATTTCTTTCGCTAATGAGGCAACCAAAGGGAGCCTGTGGTTCAATGAGCCCACGAAAGGCCTGTTGTTCAATTCAATGAGCTAGAGAGCATAAGTTGCGATGTGCGCAGTTAGAATGTTTTTTTGGTCACCAGATTGCACAGATGTGAGGGTTATTGAGTGAATGTTTTCCAAAAATAAACCAGTTGTTAGATTTCGCCTTGTTTGTGTACCTCGTCTGTGTCCCCGCGTGCATGCGCAAACATCGCGGTTATGCGATGTTTGCGAAACAGGCGCAGTTATGCTTCAGCCTAAAGAAGCTGCTAAGAGCCATTATACAAATCATGCAAAGTGTGCAATGGTGCCAGCCCCTCCACCACCCCCCCCCCCCATTTTTTTCTTCCTTTTATTTCCGTCTACCCCGCGCGTAATATCTTTCTGGGAGCCATGAGACATGCTTTAAAATGTACATGTATTTGGTTGTACGAGCCCAAACCACCTTAAAAAATGTGGGACAGGTTGTTGTCGAGGTGCTTCGGAAATAAGACCATTGGTGTTAAATATGCATCGGCATTGCACAGCACACAGGACTCCAGCTTTTCGCCTCCATCTAAACGTGACCGTCTCAGCCGGAGTCGAACGCGACTTGCGGCACATCAACGGATCGCCGTAGTCATATTCCACAATGACGGATATGAAAGGTGTGACTTAAAGGAAAACAAACACGCACAACGAAACATGCTTCCTTGTTGCAACGGACTCGCCCCGCCGCGGTAGTCTAGTGGCTAAGGTACTCGGCTGCTGACCCGCAGGTCGCGGGTTCATATTCCGGCGGCGGCGGCTGCATTTCCGATAGAGGCGGAAATGTTGTAGGCCCATGTGCTCAGATTTGGGTGCACGTTAAAGAACCCCAAGTGGTCGAAATTTTCGGAGCCCTCCACTACGGCGTCTCTCATAATCATATGGTGGTTTTTGGGACGTTAAACCCCACATATCAATCATATCAATCAATGTTGCAACGGACTCAAAAAAAAGGTGGCTGGACAATAGTTAAAGCGATAACTGCAAATATAAGTAGTTTATTTATTTCCCTTTGTTCGTCACATAATCGGCCCCGCCGCAGTGGTCTAGTGGCTAAGGTACTCGGCTGCTGACCCGCACGTCGCGGGTTCAAATCCCGGCTGCGGCGACTGCATTTCCGATGGAGGCGGAAATTTCGTAGGCCTGTATGCTCAGATTTGGGTGCAGGTTAAAGAACCCCAGGTGGTCAAAATTTCCGGAGTCCTCCACTACGGCGTCTCTCATAATCATATGGTGGTTTTGGGACGTTAAACCCCACAAATCAATCAATCGTCACATAATCGCAAGTCATGCCGGTGATAGGATTGCAGTTCAAGAGCGGAATCAAGGTGTACCCGACAACGCGCCTGCATGATGCGTTCCGGACCACTTCAGCTCAGCAGATTAGGCACTTCTACAACATTCCGGGACCGACTATTATGTGCCATCCTTCTGTTTTGTTTGTCTTTTTCTTCGATTTTGTTCCTCCGCAGTACGGTGGGTGCAGATCTCGCCGATAAGACGGCGACGAATGATATCGTGACGTAATGAGGCAATCAGCTCTGGCTGCAACAACGCATGCGCAAATAGGGAAGCATCAACGTCAAATAGTTATCCGCCTTCATTTTTCACTCGCTGCTCGTCATGCTGAGCATATTGCAGACGGCCGTTTTTCAGTAACATTCAATGGCGATTTCCATGAAGATAAGACGCGGGGCACGCGATAGTAGCAGTACGTACAAGTCGCGTTTCAACTTTTTATTATCCGTTTATGGACTTAACCTGGACGTATGGAACTACGCACAGGGAACGACGTCGCTGGGAATTCATCGAGCACCACTGCGAGCTTTGTCTTCGTCATCAAATCGGTGAGCTCCATAATGTGAAAAGTAGGCGGGGGGTGGCGGCGTGTTCATCGAACATCACTCGCCAATAGCTTAGCTCAAGTGACATTTAAGCCTAGGTTGCGTGCATCTTTAGCGGGCGGGTTCCTTGAACATGCCGCTACTTCATGGTCAGTATTCCCGGGGACACAGGCGGGCAGGCTCAGCTTGTGGTTAGGCAGGTAATGCAGGTAGCTTTTTGTGTCCTCGGGTTTATTGCACGTGATGAACTGGATTTCCCGTAGAACCAGCGCTGCCACTGTTTCGTGCCAGTGTTTTCTGGTACGTAAATGTATGCGTGGTTTTTGCGGGCCGTGACACGTGGCGTGGTTTGGCTTGCCGGCTTGTTGAAGACTTGCGTGCGAATGTGATGTGGTTCAAGCACTCCGTCTGCACAACACCTCGCGTCGGGGGTCTGCTACGGGTGGAGTGCAGGTGGGTTAACTGTATAACCGTTCACTCGCGTTTTGAGTTTTTTTTTTTTTTTTGCCATGCTAACTCATGCTCTTTCTTTTTTTTCATGGACTTGGCTCATCAAGCGGCCGTGACTTCGCGCTCAAGCGTTACTCGTGAGTCGGCGTTTATTTACGCGTGAATTCTTGTATTCTAAAAAGTTTTGCTTCTAGAAGCGCTGAACGACGCATAAGTACTCGCGCGCCCCGCACTACTCCGGCGTACCTTCCGCACTGTCGCCGACAGAGTCTTTGGCGGACGAGCTACCGGCACTGCATCGAGTAACCACGACTTTAGTATTTCCAAGAGTACAACAGTGCAAACCTATAAAATGCGAAGGGCCACCTTTCTTCAAGCTTTGTTAATCTCATCTATATGGTTATCTGAAGGGTTAATGCGGGCGTCTGGAAAGTGTAAGAGGCTGCCACCATCCGTAGCGCGTGTAGTGATGTGGCGTCTCACTCGTTGCGTTGATACTGCTAGCACTTGGGCTCTGCTGCGGTTACTGTTGCCGTGGCTCTGCTGTGCGCATTTCGTTGAGTTTCAGCGTGTGGGTGCCACGTGGTTTTCTGCAATTTAAACGTGCGTGGCAGCTAGTAAGCAATTTAAGCCCACACGGGTGTGTGTGGCACTTAGTAAATGTGTTAATTTGCCTATTCTTTTCTTTGTGCTGGTCTGTCACTGTACTTCAGAAATAACAGCAGCACCACAGTCCGTTTAATCACAGCTGCACTGCGGAGGTATCCAATGCTACTCGTTGCCTTATAGTTGTGCTTCAATTGGGACACGCTTTTGTAATATTTACGTTGAGCAGGCTTAATTTTCTCAATTATCCTAAAATGAGTTTCTTGCTACATCGTTGTGCACATATATGCTAAGAGTAATGCGTCGGAAGCTGGGTCTGAAATGTCGATTGTTTCTGTAAATTTGTGGCAGATATGTGTTTTGAGCTGTAATTGTGGGTTTTAGGAGTTGGGTCTAACATAGGACAACACCCTCTTTAGTAACCCTCCTTTCGTTCCCAAGAGTCCTGCTTTGGTTGAATGGATGCCTTATGGGAACGTCAGATTATTCGCCAGCTGCCAGCTCGCAAAAAGATGATTCGCTTCATTATGCCAGCATGTAGAAAAGTTCGCAACACTTGCAGTTATGGCTACCAGTGACATATTCCCATATTTAAATTCATGTATACATACACTCCGTAATGTGAACGAGGAAATGACCTCCGCTGTAGCGCAGTTTGGTAGAGCGCAGGAAGCATTATTGAATGCCACAGGTTCGGCCCCCTGCTAGTGGTAAAATACCGTTTCGTCCAATCTTTCTCGAGATCTGAGCCGTCATTGCCACGAATAACATCCCTACACTTTTCGGCTTCCTTGGCGGTAAGTTCTATCTTGTGTCTAACAGTCCTTGAGTTTCCGCTTTCGTTTATTGAAAGATTACATTTCTGGTGGGTTTTATCCAACACCCTTCATGTACAAATTGTGATCCACTGCCTTCAAATGTTCACTTTACCTAACGATTTCTAAGGCATTTGTGATTACCTTCCAGAAGAAAAAATGAGTGTCCCGACTTCTACAAGCTCACCGTGATGCTCAGCAGTGCGTCGTGTTTCCTTTTTACATGAATCATAAAATAACGATACATGTTTTGTTTTTGGTTGTGGGCTCAAGGAATGAAAAATAAGCAACCATTGCTTGCTTAACCTGCAATTTTCAATTCAGTAATGTACCTAGAGTCCATTGCACAATAGTGGGGCTCCGGAAGGTTGACAATGTCTAATCTGCAGTTCTGTGTCATATGCGGCCTTCTTCGCGATTGCGTCATGGTTTCAGCATGCAAGATTCCAGAATTCAATAATTGCAACCAATGATGCATGTCATTGCAAGTATACGACCTGTCCGCTTGGCCATAGCCAAGACATACCAAATGGGGACCATGGACGTGGATCGAGATGCTTTCCTGGCGACTTTTACGAGGAAGAAACTGGTGAATAAGGTGTGTCGGAGAGTAATGTGTTGGCGATGGTGGTTTGCTTTCTACTGCTATTGCCACTCCAGTCTTCTTCAGCCATCGAATTCTAAAATTGTGAGGGGCACAGGTAGGTGAACCTTGGCGCAGTTGTTGCCACAGCTGGCCCTCTCTCGGTAATGAAATTGAAAGGGAACTGACTGGGGAGGTGGTGCTACAGCTTCGCGTTTTATAGACCTAAGGTAGGGGGCACATAGCCAAAAAATTTTTTTTCGGGGGAGGGGTTGAGGCACCGGCTTGATTTAGGGAGGGGCAAAAATGGTTATTTGTTTGCTCTCTCTACTATGGCGGAAAAACCTCAAGGGAATGCGAGCCTGTTCTGCCACTCTCTGGCTACGCTCCTGCCTGTGAAGGATACGAGTCATTAGTAATACGTCGTGGCTGTAGTGAAAGGACAAGTAGCACAACATGCGCAAACACAAGTTTTACCCTTGGCAGATCTCAAATGGGGCGTTGGCATAGCTGGTGCCGATCTGTAAAGGCCCAAATGGGTGGGTATTACTTTGCCACTTATTCAGCCAGTAGTAGTTTTTTGGTATCTGTCTTCATAGGTGTACACACAAAGTTCTGTAGTGGTTAGTCGCCACTCATCTCAATTCGTCCCGGTGCGAGAGGATCATTATCAAACAACCAGAGTGTCTCGACTAACACAAGACAGGTTCTTGCAGTTAGAAGTCTCTTTGCGATTTTGTCGATAGGAGGGCCCTTTTTCTACGCTGTAGCACTCCCGGCCACAGTTTCGTGTCAGTTACTCCTGGTATGGGACGGCGTTTTTATGGAAGCAAGATCGTGTTTAGAGTAAGTCAAGAGCTAACTGTTTAATTATGTGGCGTTGACAAACCTCCATAGACTTGTATCGGCAGTTCCAGTGCATAGTGTTCATTCATGCCGCCATGAAAGCAGGGGCGTGTTTTCTATATTCTTCACTCTCGACTTTACTTTCATGTCCCTGTTACGGTATTGCAGATCCTTCCCTGCCACGGTCGTGCTCCCTATCTACCGTCGCGCAGCTGCCCTCTGGTTTGGGCCTTCAAGTCTGGTCTTCAATGATCCTGACCTTAGAGATTTTGAGTAGATCACCATTGGGGCCTTGCAATAGGTACTGGTACGTGGTGTGCATAGACCATGTTTTTCAGATTTTTTTCAAGAGTTACCTTCATCAGCCTTTCAGTGTCTGGTTGCCTTACTCGTACGTTCAATGCGAGATGGCTGCCACGTACGTCGTTCTGATGGGGGTCCATACAAGCGCCGGAAGTGGTCAAGTGCTACAGAGCAAGTTCGTGTGCAATCAGGAGAAGAGTTCACTTCTACTTTAGGCAAGAAATATGGCCTTCATTGGCTGCTTGGCAATATCTTGCGAGTGTACACGTAAAATTGTGCCAGTGTAAGTGTCAATATTAGTGGTGTAAGCGGAAGCATGCCCCTCCTCAAATCGGATGGCTGCATATTCGTAGTTGTCACCATCGGAAACGCACTGGAAAGGGTGCTAAATGACAGCACGCCCGCTTCTCCAGAGAAAAAAAAATGCATCAGATTTCTTATAACGGGCCACTCGCAAATACAAGGCCGCTATGCTTAACAACACATTCAATTGTGCTTTCAATAGCTCTGGAGAAAATAGCGGAGAGCAGTGGCGTGCCCGTGTGTGCAGCACAGTTGGGATACAGCCAATGACTTCACAAAGCAACACCTTGTTGTGCATTAGTACTACGGTAGAGGGGGAAATATCAAATGACTGTCGCAGTTCTATTATGGTGAAGAGACTTGTGGGCGCAGTCAATTCACGAGTCTTCCTTTTCAATAGGGGTTCGAAGCTATTACCACACGCTTGTGTCGTCAGTACCGCAATACCTTTCGCATGTTGACGACTAAGAAGTGGCTCGTATGTCATTACAGGTCAAGCAGTGCGGCCTGCCACAGTCGGCGTTTGCGCCAGGAGATCTGCCATCTACGCACCTCCGTAGCACTTCCACTTTGGCGCAGAACAGGTTTTCCTGGTTGCAATCCTCTTAACACTGCTTCGTGTGAGTCTCTCGTACTTTGAGAAACGCGGTGAACGACAATGCGAATATGATTTAGCGGAGTGTAATGTTGGGCAGATATTGTAGCTTAATACAGTGCATAGCAGACGGTGCCTAGCTTAACAAGCGTTGCAGTGCAAACAGAGAACAAGAGATGATGGGGCAAAATGACACTGTCCTATCTAGCGGTCGCTCAATCTTTGATCTGTTTGCAGTGCAACCGTTTTGTCCGAGTGGCCACAACACTTCAGCTGCCTTCACTTTGCTTGAATACGACGCTCGCTCTGTTGCGTGCAGCGCATGTCGCACAAGCCATAGCAAATGGTGGTTGCTGAGAACTGTCCAGACTTAATCTGTTACCACTTAAAGTACTATATATAGCTTGAAAGTCAGACATTTTTCATCTGGTTTTTAGGATATAGCCAACATTTTACCAGTACCTGATGAAGGATTTCGCAGTTTATACACAGCGACTTCAGGCCTCATCTTAAGGCTTCTTAAGCATTTTTTTTCAATGAAATTTTCATTATGTACCAGCACAATAAAATCTAAGCATATTTTTTACTGAAATGCGAAAATTGTGTCGTTAGTGTCAAGACCCGATTTAGACAACCAGAAATAGGTTTTACAGCTTTGAACACTCGTCGACTTGGTTCACGTGCGGCTGTGCTGAAACATGATGGCTTTTGATGGCACTTGCACCAAGTGGCTTCGTAGCTGTGACACTGTGTCGATCAAAATTCGGACAAAAGCCACAGTGGCTGCATTTAGCTGGGACCAACATGCAGACGCTTGTGTAGCTGTAAATTGAGGCACCGATTAGGAACTCTACATCGTAAAATAGCCCAAGGGCCAGCATGCATGTGATTTTGCCGTAGTTCAGGGAAACAATCTTCAATTTTATTATTTCCACTTGGCAACAACGGGACATTTCTATTCAGTTTCCTGAAGGGGGGGGGGGGCGACATCTGGACCATGAACTGCTGAACTCGGAGCCATCGTCAAGGAGGTGCACAGTCGGCGATCCGCCGTGGACCAATAGAACAGTCATCGCTGCGGTGAGCTTCGTTAGTGGCACGAGCTCGATATCGAGGTGAACGTTTATAGGCTAGGGTTGTTGCCTGCTCGCAGTGTATTTCTACTTGCCGTAATTTCCTAGCACTGCCAACCTTTTAGGTTTGTACGGTAACTCAACATGTTTTCCAGTGCTTATAGCCTCTCTTTGCCAAATGAACTTCCACATATGCTCGGGATACTTACGTATGAAGTACACTGTAGCATTCTCGCTGCCAGACTAATTGACGGTGTACAACTGCCTAAAATTTAATTTGATGCAAAGGTTCTGGACACCAAAATTAACGCAAGTGGAAGTGTTAAAATAAATTATTGTATTTGACCTCAAATACAATATATATGCGATCATTGTAGTAACAGTAAGTCTAGATTTTTTTAATTGATTCCGTGAATCACTAAAATATGTCACAGCTATCTGCTGGAAGCGAGCATTTTCAAGATATGGAAATTTCTTGAAACACCTGCAAAAACACCCACTTCAAACATATTTGTGAACAATGCCCTACCTTCACGAAAGCATCTGAATCTGGCAAAATGTTCACTCACAAAAATGCGTAATTCAGCAAAAGCTAAAAGTTCGTGGTCCTTTCAATGTCTACAGAGCATAGAAGTCGCCAAGTGAGGGTGCTTTCGCCAAGGGTTATGTCCTGTGTATACGCACCTCAAGTACATTGTGTGTATTGGCAAAACGGGTGCACAACGTCTTGCCGTGATGGATAAGTGTGTGGATTTCTCTTGCAGCTCTGCATCTGATGAACGCAATGGACGGCCACGCCCTTTCGTGGTGACTTCCGTCCAGTCCTTGCACCACCAGCGATGAAGTGTCTGGCAGATTGTCACTCAGCTGATCTTCTGCCTGCTTGAGCCCACTGCGTTGTCTTGGTCGATCTTTGGCCGGCGATCCGCTGTGACTTGCGTGAGTGAATTCACGTTGAATAGAGGCAAGGGAAGCAAAACAGACTCGCGACTCTATTTACGGTTACCAGCACACCCAGGCTTACGCAGGAACACACATATACAAAAGATTAAACATCCACAAACAGTAACTAAAAAAGGACACAGGTCACGGGATTGAATCCGGGCTTGATGGCGGCGAAAATGTTGTAGGCGCATGTGCTCAGATTTGGGTGCATGTCAGAGAATCTCAGGTGGTCAAAATTTCCGGAGCCCTTAACTACAGAGTATCTCATAATCATATGGTTGTTTTGGGACGTTAAACCCCACATATTAACAAAAAAAATGTGCACAGAGAGAATAAAATCTATCGTATGCTGCAGAAACGGCACAACGATCAAGTAGTACCAAACTTTTGTTGGGCTCGTTCATACAAGGTTTGATTTCGTTCGTAAATCTCCTTCTTAGAGAGTTTTGGCTGTTTATCATCTCTATTTATGGGCCAAAATTAATCTGTTTGTCAGACCACATACCAATAAACGTAGTCAAGTCAGTGCTTGTCTTCTGAAAGGCTTTCCATAATTCTTACCTATCGTCGCTCAGTTTTCTATACTATGAAATGAATTCAAATGCGACACTCTAGGGCTACGCAACAAACTACAGTATGCAGTTTGTGCCGTATTGGTGAGATTTTATGCGAGCACTCGCTTCAGAGCCAACATTACTAGACATGCGATAACAGCAAGTTTTAGGTTCGAGGCAAGCAGTGGTGTGAAAGAATTTTGAATCAAATCCGAATACTATGATATAGAGCATATTATAAGAAATACAGCATATCCACGGAGTAAATGATGAGTGGGGTGAAGCGTTCATCAGTCTCTCTGTCCCTGAAACTAAGCATCATGCCACTAAAACCACTAACGCCATTTAGTGATAATATTTCAAAGGGCATGTACACAAAACGCAATTATTCTATTGAACAATTTATAAACTAGAGGTGACTACATACTACCGCTATGGAGGAGGGAATGACGAGCATCCGAAAGGGTTTCACTCCTAAATAATGGACACATTTGTCGTGACCCAACCAACCAGCACAATACATTATTGAAATAAGGCATGTACAAGCGTCTTTATTTCACGTTCAAAAGAAACTGGAAGCAACTTGCTCTCGCGATGTAATAGTGCGCGCCGGCCACTTATCACCATGGACAGGCATGCATAAATCTGCAGAGCTGCCGAACAAGATACGGGCGCCTGTCAATGGTGATAACTGAATGATGCTTAGTACACCATAGCAAAGGCTTGCCAATTTTTTGGGTTTCATTTAACGCGGATAGCACATCAAACTTTAAAATGCTATACTCGTAGCACGTGTGCCAGAATAACAAGCTTTTAAACGATGGGGGATTGGGACAATATGTCCTTTGAACCTTTACATGGGTCTTCGCGGTAGCGTACCTTCCTCTTAAATAAACGTATTAACTATAGAACAACCCTCCACTGCAGCGTAACTGCCTTTACAGGAGACCAGGTGATGCTGTTAATCATATATGTTCATTTCGAATACTTCCAAGTCACTTGGAAATGAATCTCAAATCGAAATCTTGAATTTAATATTCGTTCGAATATTCCCAGCCCCAATATGCCAGTTAAAGCACGACCCAATAAAGCTGTTCTCTCTCTCTCTCTCTCTCTCTCTCTCTCTCTCTCTCTCTCTCTCTCTCTAAGCACATGCCTATATAGCGCACATGTCCAAACCTTACTTGTAGTGACCAGATTCTTAATGGATTGATGCGGCATCTCGCAGTTTTGAATAAGTAATACTTGCGATTTCGGTGTCCCTTCAATAGCACTTAACGTTAACCTGTGATGACTGTGGCTCAATTTTTCTTTCAGCCTGCTAATTTTTGCACCTGACACATGCAAGAGACGATCCTGCAGATCCATGTGTAATCCAACCCTTCCTGCAAGATCTCCTCGGTCTACCGTTTCGCAGCAGGCAGTCCATCTTCATGCTAGCGGCCTCTTCGTCCCGATGAACCTTTGCTTGAAGATCCGCAATGACTCGCGTAAGCACATGCGTTTCATTGAGTGACAATGGCGGAGTGCAACAATTGTGGACTAAGCAATCTTGAGTTCGTGCCATGTTGGCATAATTTCGATGCAAGCAATCGAGTTAGCGCTTCCTTTAGCAGCCGTGGTCACAATCGCATCAAATGGTTATCTCGAGAACTTGTGCATTACCGCGATAGTATTAAAAAGCTTGTTTCGCAGAAATTCCGGCGTCCTTGATAGTGAGCAAAAAATTGTTATTTTTGGCGAAATATGGCACTACTAAGTGCAAGTTACAAATATGCTTTTTTTATTGTGAATCTAATGCTACAATTGCACCTTCCTTTAACTCATATTTTCAGACTTTCATCTACTCGGGATAGCTGTAAAATTCCTCTCTTGTGATAAGACAGTATCTATAATTCGTATCACAGTGTGAAGTGATCGTGCTATAAAGTGGGCGTTAAACCTAGATATCAGTGTATCATAAACTTAGTGAATCGGTAAAATAAGGGCACCATATGTCGCATTGATTTACAAGTAGCAGTTTCTTTCTAGCTTCGTAACCTCTGAATCTGGCACATTCAAAGAACAAGCTCTGGTTCTTCGCCCACGCCGCCCACACTTTGCTCTGCGATTCCCGCGTCGAACATCCTTCATGGAAGTATTGGACCTCTCTTCTTGTAGGTCTGTTGTGACGCGGGTAAGCACTGTTTTTCTTGCGACTGCTTTTGCAGGTTCTGCTTGGATTTGGCAAAGCATTGGCAAGCCTTCAGGCAACGCAATACTCTGCCACATTGCAGACTATCTTCTCCTGGTATTCGATCTTGCCAGGTATTGCTAAAAGATTAATTGATATGTGGTGTTTCACGTCCCAAAACCACCTTATCATTATGACACGCCGTAGTGGAGGGCTCCGGAAAGTTCGACCACCTGGGGTTCTTTCGCGTACACCCAGATCTGAGCACACGGGCCTAGGGCATTTTCGCTTCCATCGAAAATGTAGCCCGCAGCCGAGATTCGATCCCGCGACCTGCTGGTCAGCTGCCGAGTACCTTAGCCACTAGACCACCACGGCGGGGCGTATTGCTAAAACAGAGCAGCGAAGGTTTTGTAAAGTATGCAAGCACATTCTCGAGGCATTGTGGTGTGGACAAATTGGTCCAACTTCACGGTGCTGAAGCTGTGTCAATATGTCCGGGAAACCTGTGTAGGTGGAAAGATGTCCATGTGATTGTACACCTGTATTCGCTTTCTCGCATAACTACGCACTTTATCTATTATAATAAATATGATGAATGTATTTGCTGCTCTGATATCTACATATTAGAATTTCTGGTATTCTCGCACACAGATGCACGGCTGCTAAAAAAATTCACGCTGTGGTGGCTCCCTGAATACCACTGCCATGTATATCTGTGACAGACAGGCCATAAAATTGTTGGAACACCTTCAAAACTGGCATTTCGCACTTCTCTTGAGCTTCCAAGCTCCGTTCATCTCATAATGGCGAATAAAACCTTGACACTTCACCGACTGCAATCCTTGCTTCTCATTTCCGTAATTAATGCGAGTCGCTGCTGAGCTTGTCGACCAGTTAGTGAATTGCCATCTAATCGCACAAGCTTCAATAAGAAGCCTTCTCACGGCGCAAATAATGATGTGCCGTTTCAGCTTCTCTACAAAATATTGTTTTGCAATGCGGAATCACAGCTGCTGCAGCAACAACACCGGTCGCGACATTCTTGTGAAACATTGTACATAGACAGGCCTACATAGCGCATACAGCTACTCTTACGTTTCTTGTTCTTTTTATCTGCCGGCGTAAACCATTTCTTATCTAAATACTCGCCAACGTGCAATCAATCTTCTTGAGCGAGAGGACAAGTGCACCTCGGAAACACCTCAGTCCTATTGTATTGCCCAGTGGGGGTGACTATGACGGAAGCGGCCGTCACTGGTAGAAATGAAGCTAATTAGCTAATTTTTGCCCGTAAAAGTAATTCAATGTACAAGCGAAGCGCGCTATGCTCTTACAGTGGCAAACAGTGTCATCGGCCTTCGGTGGGCAGATCGCGTCTAGTATTTATACAGTGGTAATAGCATATTGCTGCGTTATCGCTCGTGCAGCATGCAAATATCTCTATTTAACAAGAGTACGCATACAGCGTTTACTATGAATGATTCTTCTGTTTTTACGTCATAAAACTACGATATGATTTCCTGGACCACCGAAGGGGAGAGCTACGGACGATTTCGACCATGTGGTGTTCATAAACATGCTTTGCATGCTTCTCTATCATTTTAACTCCATCGACATGCGGCCGCCGTAGCCGGATTTGCGCGTAATCTTAGCTGCACAATCTGGAACAATCTCAACGTTTACGAAATGTTGCGGGTGACGCGTCCAGTGGTCATCAGTTTTTCGAGACGTAGACCCGATCACACCAAATTGAAGACACAAAAACGAAGAGTGTGGTAGCGTAGTTTCAAAAAATCGTCGCGAGACGACGCCGCTATTCACGCTATTGTCGCCTATAGCTACGATTCCCTAGTAATTATTAATAGCTAAAAATGGGGAGGACTAAAAAGAAGCAAATATTCATACCTAAAATTAAAAAAGCCGTTCTGTTTCAAGCATACGTGGTGAATCAGTCGAGATGCACAATACAGGTGGAACTCCTGATAGCTATGGCAATTAAGTCATAGCTATTAAGAGTGTCACCTCTATTGTGCATCTGGAGAGCGGCATCAGAATTTGTGTGGCCATTACCACACGCATTGTGGTGCACGGCGCTTGCTAGAGGCTAATGGTAAGTGTCCTGGCTCTGACAAAACTCAAAGGGGAATCAATATAGAAAACGAAAGGCACATGGTCAAGTACAAGAAAAAAGTTGAAAGTGCGCGAACTCTGTAGTGTTGCCCAGTTTCCCGAAAGGGCCACTCTCCCGATCGCCTGCCCTGACTACTGTAGTCTGTCCTAAATATGAAATGACGTCACTGTTCTTAATTTTATGAAGGTGGCTTAGCGACACTAGTACTAGCTTGAGGATCAGAGTTCAATCAGTGATTAATCATTCGCTCAGTGTTCTTTTCCTTTTCCTTACTTTACTCAGTGTAGCATAGCAACTACAGTATCTTGTATCCTTAAATACACGATACGTTATCGAATGTAATAGAAAGATACAAATACTCGTCCTACGAGACGTATCGCGATACAGATACGAGATACGCACAGAGTATCTAAAATAGTATCTGAGATACATGTATCGTCTATGCTGAAATATATGCGCCATGCCACCTACGCAAAACACACCACTACGTCACAATGCACAATCGTACACTCTCACACTGCACGTGATATTTCAGAAACTTATCAAAATATTGAATTCATCTAACCGGAGTACCAGCAACGTCCCGCTTTCATCTTGATAAGGCATGCTTCTAGCATTTCTCGCTCAATCGACCCCTTGCTTCTACCTAGAAGTGATATTAGCAAAGCTTGCCACACGTTCTCAGTGCATAGACAAGTGTTGCTAAAAGTTCTTCTTGATCGAAACATGATGCAATTTCGCTTGATAGATTTATGGGTTTCTAAAATAGCACATGCAGTGCGAATGTCCGATTTTGCGATGTGACGTAGAGTTGTTTTTCGCGTTGTGTGGCATGCTACAAATATTGGTTGTTTGGAAAAAATAAATTTAGCTGTGTGTTGATGCTCTTTTCGCCTTCTTCGGTGATTTTCGTCAACCAGTTTTCTTCTTCGACCAATTCGTACATGTTAAAAGTTTTACTAAAGTACATTCCTACCCATCGCGTAGTGGTCAGAGCATCCGCCTCGCATGCAAGAGGTCCATGGTTCAAATCCCGGTACCGCGCAGTTCCCAACCGGATTTTAAAAAAATCCGCGTGTTGATGGAACTGCATTAAAAGTCCTGGGGTGCGGCCTCGCCGGCAAACACCGCCGAGAACGCACTCCCTCACCAGAGAAGGATTGGCCACCCTGGTGCAGTATCTGGCCACTACCTCCCACATGCTTACGTCAAATAACTCACGGCCCTCAGTCCCCAGCAGCTGCGAAGCAACTGACCACGGCGGAGGTCAGATCTGCAACGCAGCAGAGGGTGCTAAGAATCTGTGGATCCGGACAGGCCGCCATTGGAACCTGAACTTGGCAACGTTTAACGCTAGAACCTTATCTAGTGAGGGAAGTCTAGCTGTACTATTCGAGGAGCTAGAGGTTGTTAAATGGGATATAATAGGGCTCAGTGAGGTTAGGAGGACAGATGAGGCTTATACGGTGCTACAGAATGGACACGTCCTTTGCTACAGGGGCTTGGAAGACAGAAGAGAACTGGGAGTGGGGTTCCTAATTTACAGAAACATAGCTGGCAACATAGAGGAATACTGTAGCATTAATGAAAGGGTGGTAGGTATTGTAATTAAACTGAATAAAAGATACAAGATGAAGGTAGTACAGGCTTACGCGCCTACATCCATCCATGATGACGCTTCAGTTGAAAGCTTCTATGAAGACGTGGAATTGGCAATGAGTAAGGTAAAAACACAGTATACTATAGTGATGGGCGACTTTAATGCAAAGGTAGGGAAGAAGCAGGCTGGAGACCAGGCAGTAGGAGATTATGGTATCGGCACTAGAAACGCCAGAGGAGAGCTACTAGTAGAATTCGCAGAACGCAATAATTTGCGGATTTTGAATACTTTCTACCGAAAACGAGAAAACCGCAAGTGAACATAGAGGAGCCCTAATGGCGAAAATAAGAACGAAATAGACTTTATAATGAGTGCACACCCTGGAATCGTGCAGGATGTGGAAGTGATTGGCAAGGTACGATGCAGTGACCATAGAATGGTACGGTCTCGAATTCGCCTAGACTTGAAGAAGGAACGACATAAACTGATACGCAAGAAGCCAATCAATCAGCTAGCACTGAGAGGGAAAGTACAGGAATTCAGAGTGTCGCTGCAGAACAGTTACTCGGCTCTTAGTGAGGAAACCAACCTTAGCGTAGATACAATGAATGATAATCTGACGAGTATCATTACGGAGTGTGCAGTGGAAGTTGGAGGCAGGGTAGTTAGACAGGACACTGGCAAGCTTTCCCAGGAAACGAAGAACCTAATTAAGAAGCGTCAAATCATGAAAATGTCAAGTACAACAGACAAAATAGAACTGGCAGAGCTTTCGAAGTTGAATTATAGACGTAAGGTATGCGATGTAAGAAGGTATAACATGGAGAGAATTGAACACGCTCTGAAAAACGGAGGAAGTGTCAAAGCATTGAAGAGGAAACTTGGGACAGGCAAAAGTCGGATGTATGCACTAAGGGACAAAGAAGGCAAAATAACTACCAATATGGATAGGATAGTTAAAATAGCGGAGGAGTTTTACAGAGATCTGTACAGTAGCCGAGACAACCACGACCTTAATACTATAAGAACTAGCAGTAACCCAGATTACACCGCACCAGTAATGATAGAAGTCAGAAAAGCTTTGGAGAGCATGCAAAGGGGCAAAGCTGCTGGTAAGGATCAGGTAACATCAAATCTGCTGAAAGATGGAGGACAGATTGTGTTAGAAAAACTAGCCACCCTGTTTACGAGGTGTCTCCTGACGGGAAGAGTACCAGAGTCTTGGAAGAACGCTAACATCATCTTAATACATAAGAAAGGAGATGACAAGGACTTGAAGAATTACAGGCCGATCAGCTTGCTCTCTGTAGTGTACAAGCTATTTACAAAGGTAATTGCTAACAGTGTAAAGAAAACATTAGAACCAAAGGAACAAGCAGGATTTCGAACAGGCTACTCAACAATTGACCACATTCATACTATCAATCAGGTATTAGAGAAATACTCAGAGTATAACCAACCACTATACATAGCCTTCATAGATTACGAGAAGGCGTTTCATTTAGTAGAAATATCATCCGTCATGCAAACACTGCGGAATCGGGGCGTAGGTGAAGTATATATAAATATTCTGGAAGAAATCTACAGGGGATCAACTGCTATCATAGTGCTTCATAAAGAAAGCAACAGAATACCAATCAAGAAGCGTGTAAGGCAGGGGGACACAATTTCCCCAATGCTATTTACCGCGTGCTTACAGGAGGTTTTCAGAAGCCTAGAATGGTAACAGTTAGGTATAAGAGTCAATGGAGAATACCTTAGTAACCTGCGTTTCGCCGATGACATTGCATTGCTGAGTAACTCGGGGGACGAATTGCAACTCGTGATTACGGAGTTGGACAAGTAGAGCAGAAAGGTGGGTCTTAAAATTAATCTGCAGAAAACTAAAGTAATGTACAACGACCTCGGCAAGGAGCAGCGCTTCGAGATAGGTAATAGTGCACTTGAAGTTGTAAAAGACTATGTCTACTTAGGGCAGCTAATAACCACTGAGCCTAACCACGAGATTGAAGTAACTAGAAGAATAAGAATGAAGTCGAGCACATTCGGCAAGCACTCTCAAATTATGACAGGTAGATTGCCACTATCCCTCAAGAGGAAGGTATATAACAGCTGTATCTTAGAAACCTGGAGACTTGCAAAGAGGGTTCAGCTTAAATTGAGGACGACGCAGCGAGCAATGGAAAGAAAAATGGTAGGTGTAACCTTAAGAGACAAGAAGAGAGCAGAGTGGATTAGAAAACAAACGGGGGTTAAGGATATCATAGCTGAAATCAAGAAGAAATGGACATGGGCAGGGCATGTAGCGCGTAGACAGGATAACCGCTGGTCATTAAGGGTACCTGACTGAATTCCCAGAGAAGGGAAGCGGGTTAGGGGGAGACAGAAGGTTGGGCGGGCAGATGAGATTAAGAAGTTCGCGGGTATAAATTGGCAGCAGCAAGCACAGGACCGGGTTAACTGGCGGAACATGGGAGAGGCCTTTGTCCTGCAGTGGGCGTAGTCAGGCTGATGATGATGATGATGATGATGATGATGATGATGATGATGATGATGATGATGATGATGAAAGTACATTCCTGTGCAAGTATTCCTGGTAGCGTTGCCAGCATCACTTGTAGTGAAGGTGGCGGGTGTGACTCTTTTCAACCGAGTGTATATCGTGACCTTTGCATAAAGTGTATATCGTGACCTTTGCACAAGACTGCTGCCGAACAATAAACCTTTGTATGCTAGCCTAGGGTACGAACTCTGCAGGGGAGACATTGGCTATGAATAAAAGGAGAATTTCTTTAGATGCTTTTTTTCGCTCAGCATGGCCAAATCTAGAAATTAGCCAAATGAAAGCATTAAGAACATTGTTGTCACTAGCTGTTCTTAGGTAATTACGCTATAAATTACACGAACTTCATACCCTTCAGTTCAAACGAACAACCTCAGGGTATCACACCCAATGCTCAACCAATTGCAGAAAAATCCCATTACCTTGCCCATTAATTCCTAGGCTAAAACGAAATTCATCATTCTGAAATACGACGTCCCTCATGAGCTCGCACTCCTCTGCGCATGTTGTTTATCTGTGCCACATATAACCGTGAGATCTTGGTGTACTTACAGCTCTTGAAACTTCTATCTCATCGATGGATGCCACATCCGATCCCGCATAGTCTTCTACACCCAGCCTGTGCCTCTTGGGAGGGCAAGACCATTCCTGTCCTCCTGCTGTCACACCGGACCTTCATCAGCCGAGATTCACCTTCTGGTTCCTGCCTCTTGCTTGCCTTATTGGGAATGCATCCTGCAAAAATTCTCACGGTGGCGAGGATTCTTCAGCAGTGCTTCTCGGTGTCATTCCACTGTAATAGAGAGCGGGTAAATAAAGAGTGCGCTACATACTACATCTCTCATTGCCCCCATGAGACATGCCAGCGATCTATGAATCCATTCTGGGCTACCAGCTACCGATGAAATGATGTGCAACACTTTCGCGTCGGTAATATATTGCCTATTCCTATACATAGCTGCTTTAAGGGTGGTTCCAAGGCTTACAAAATCTATCGCACTCCAAAATAGTACGCTGTTTCCATATGCAATTGCTGGACCCATATCATTGATTAAATAAAGCAAGTATATCATGTGGTGCCATGATTCCCACTAGTGCTCGTATTTCATCACCACATTAAACTGCAGCCAGATTCATTGGCCGATCTGCATGTTTGTTAGCCGTGATAGGCATACATTCACATTGTGAAATGTAGTGACATATTGATGCTCTTTTGCTTTAAACTGCATGGAAAGCTGGTTAACTTGCAACAGATTCATCTATCAACCTGTGGCAGGGAGGCTTCTTTTATCCGTGTGTGCATGTTTTTGACTTGCTTGTTGTGCATTTCAGTGACACTCTTTCAATCACAAATCAACTTGGTGCTCCTCTGCATTGGTCTTTACGCTACATTGCGTACGCACTCGGCAAGTTTTTCTTTGTCCAGTTACGCTGTAGCATCAACAAACGTTACGTGAGGAAGGTCGAGTCTTCACTTCTCTATGTCTTTACTTCAGGCGTCCTGGTTGAAAGGCCTCGGGAGGGAGCTTGATTATATGGTTCAATACTAACACTTCTCGTTGCACCTGCTTATGGTCTACGGCTTCATCTAAGTACCACCTACGTCCTTCAGTTGGTTTTTGATAATAGTATCTTTCCGACTCGGCATTCAACTTTGAACGCTTTCGTCTCCCTTCACCCTGTCGGTGAACATCTAAGAGCATCATTATGCCAAAAAGCGAACAATGTGACTGGAGGAATATGCCGGGGCGGGCCCTATTCGCCGAAAACAAAAGCTTGCGGTTTGATGAGAGTCTGTCTGGCGTGTAATGCTTGCTTTACTTTGTCTCCAATGCAGTGGCCATGTATATGCTTTTCTAGAACACGTATGCAAGGGCCCAGGACATCAGCACAGTGTGCCCGCGAAGCTGTACTTCTTGAGTGAATACTGTGTGTTTCACTGTGAAGTTGTAAAGTGTTCATAGTAAATCGGGTAATTATACAAATACGTTCAGTTTAGTTTTGTGCAGTTTGAATGTTCTTTAATTTGGTTTCGCGCCAAATCGGTTTCCTCTCTACGGGTGCACTGTTTTTTGTAATGAAGACTAATGTGTTGAATGTACCCTTTTCTTAAATTTATGTTAAGAACTGAAGTTGCGCCACCTTTAGAAGTCCGAAAAGGCTCACCCTGATTACTGTACGATGGCAGTGGGTCACCTTCGGCGACTAAACAAGTAACTTGAAAAATTGGCTGACGCCCTGCCCATGCACTCGTAAATGTTTTCGAAAAAGCGAGGTCAGCTGGACGTTGGGCTCTTGACGTCTGCCTGGAGTGCATGCCCATTTGTGCAGGCTTGCGAGTCTGCGTTGACAGAGGAAACTCCGCTGACTTCTAAAGTTGTAATCGTCAATTTAGTAGGGTACAGAGCTTCGTTTGAAGCCTTTATTAGTGCCACGCCATTCAGGTAAACTGATTTGAAAGTATTTAGGGTTGTGTGCAATTACGAGGTTGTTTGCCGCTCCACACAGTTTTTTTTCTACTAGTATTGCTCCACATTTACAGCGTTGTTTTAGGCCTTCCACCATATTTGTATGTTTCTGTTTGAGTGACGCGTACTGTACTAGAAGGCTTGTTCAATTGAGAGTATGTATAGGTATGCAATATATTATGTAAGCTTACACAACTGCATATTTTGTCAATTTTCTTCGGCTGTTGTGATGAATTGCATTGTTTCTGTTTACAAAATAAATTTTGGTCGCTGCGATTTGCTCAAATAAAATCTACATTGCGTGTTATGCTATCTTTCTCAATTAGAGCTCTCTGATTTTTAACTGGTGGAGCACTTCTCTGCACAATGGCGGTTGCAGTAGCAGTCAAGGTGGCAGACAGTCGTATTCTATAAGAGACTCGTTAACGAATTAGTCTGTTAGACATTAGAACGATGCATTGCTAAAATGAAATTTCACATTCAAGAGATATTCTTCCAAACAAGTCAGAATAAGGAGTCTCTCCATATTCTGAACTGACAAGGGGACTTGTCTTCATAGCAACGGGTTTAAATAAGACTATTTGTTCAAATGTCTTTCCCAGCGATGGTTTCCATTCAATAATTCTGCTCAGCATGCAGGTCTTGTTTTACGAATAGATTAGTCTTGCTTGTCCTGCGCACTTCCTTGTGTGCAAGTGCCCATTTCTCTACCTATCTCAAACTCAGATTATACATCTTCAAATATTAATGTTCAGTTGGCAAGTCTACAACCGAATATGCAGATGAGATCTCCCTTCTTTGAATTCACCGCAGAGCATTGAATTGAAAGCAGTAAGTACTTTTACAAAGATCAGTTTGGCGTCTCACAGTTAATGACTACTACTAAGGAGGGGAAATTGGGGCAACTGCCTGCCTATTATTACAGCCTGCTCCCTCTTTAACACTCCACCCTTCAAGAACAATCATTAGAAACTTATCTGATAAGTTCGCAGCCTACCTGACCCCCTCAATCTACCATAATTGTTCCTTCCCGTAAATGGAAAAAAAAACAAGACATTCAGAATAGCGCTTCATTCCATTGTACGTGTGTGCACTGTGGTCCTTCACTGATCTTCTGATGGAGGTATAAATATTTTCCTAAAGTTCTATCAATCGTTGTGTGCTACTGTCAAGCATCGAAGTCAACAAGGCACAGTCTGGCACATTTAACGTTGTTACCTTGCCTTTCCCTGGAGGAACAGTTAAATCTTTCTTTTTCTTCTGCCTTAAACACACCAACGCGTCACAACGCCTCAATGACGCGTCGATTTGGCGTCGCATCGCCGTCCTACCGAAAGAAGATGACATACGCTGACGGCTCAATTGTTAGTCTAGGTGTGAAGGCCCGGGCCATTCTGTGACATAGTATTCAGACTGCCGAAAATTTCTAGAAAGTCCATTGGCTGAAAAGCAGTCGAAAAATCAAAAAAGTAGAGGCTCTTATCACCTGTGATAATGCTCAACTTCTGTTTGACGTCATACCTTGTAGCGATGCGCCATCTATGCGCACCTTGTGAGTTAAAAGTTTCCGTGGTACGTTGGCTTCACCGCACGAATCGCCAAAAACCGGTCGAAAAAGTTTTGCCCCTTATCCTCGATAACGCCAAAGTTTTGTCTGACGTCACACCTTGCAGTGACGCGCCGTTTATGCGCTCCTTCCGAGTTGAAGTACCCCTGGTTTGTTGGCTTCACCGCACGAATGGCTAAAAACGGTCGAAAAAGTTGAGGCCCTTATCACCTCCGATAAGGCCAAACTTTTGTTTGACGTCACACCTTGCAGCGACGCGCCATCTCTGCGTACTTTGCGAGTTGAAAGTACCCTTGGTACGTTGGCTTCACCGCATAAATGGCCAAAAACCGGTCGAAAAAGTTTAGCCCCTTTTCACCTCCGATAAGGCCAAAGTTTTGTCTGACGTCACACCTTGCAGTGACGCGCCGTTTATGCGCTCCTTCCGAGTTAAAGTACCCCTGGTACGTTGGCTTCACCGCACGAAGGGACAAAAACCGGTCGAAAAAGTTTAGCCCCTTATCACCCTCGATAAGGCTCAACTTTTGTATGACGTCATACCTTGCAACGATACGCCATGTATGTGCTCTTTCCAAGTTTAAAGTACTCTTGGTACGTTGGCTTCACCGCAGGAAAGCCAAAAACGGTCAAAAAAGTTTAGGCCCTTATCACCTCCGATAAGGCCGAACTTTTGTTTGACGTCACACCTTGCAGCGACGCGCCATCTCTGCGCACTTTCCGAGTGGAAAGTACCCCTGGTACGTTGGCTTCACCGCACGAAGGGACAAAAACCGGTCGAAAAAGTTTAGCCCCTTATCACCCTCGATAAGGCTCAACTTTTGTATGACGTCATACCTTGCAACGATACGCCATGTATGCGCTCTTTCCAAGTTTAAAGTACTCCTGGTACGTTGGCTTCACCGCAGGAAAGCCAAAAACGGTCAAAAAAGTTTAGGCCCTTATCACCTTCGATAAGGCTCAACTTTTGTCTGACGTGACATCTTGCTTTGTCGGCTGTTTTTGGCCTTTCTCTCGGTGAAGAACACGTTCCAAGGGAACTTTAAACTCGAAAAGAGCGCTTAGATGGCGCATCGCTGCAAGGTGTGACGTCAGACGAATGTTGAGCCTTATCTCAGGTGATAAGGGCCTAAACTTTTTCGACCACTTGTGGCTCTTTGTGCGGTGAAAGCAACGTACCGGAGGAATTTTTATTTCGGGAAGAGCGCAGAGATGCGCGTCGCCGCAAGGTGTGACGTGAGACAAAAGTTCGGTCTTATCGGAAGTGATAAGGGCCTCAACTTGACTGTTTTTGGCCCTTCGCACGGTGAAGCCAACGGACCAGGGGTACTTTAACTCTGAAAGAGTGCATAAATCGCGCATCGCTGAGAGGTGTGACGTCAGACCAAAGTTTGTCCTTATCGGAGTTGATAAGGGCTTCAACTTTTGCGACCATTTCTTTTTCTCCCTTCGTGTGGCGAAGCCAACGTACCAGGGGTACATTCACTTGGAAGGATCGCATAGATGGCGCATCGCTACAAGATGTGACGTCACACAAATGTGGAGCCTTATCGTAGGTAATAAGAGCCTCAACTTTTTCGATTTCTCGTCTGTTTTTCAGCCAATGAACTTGCTAGGAATTTTCGGGAGACATGAATACTATGACACAAGATGGCCCAGACCTACACACCTAAACTAACATTTAACTCGTCAGCAGCGTGTCATCTCCTTCCATAGGACGGCGACGCGACGCCAAATCGACACGTCACGGACGCGTTGTGACACGTCGGTGCGTTTAGGGCAAAAGAAAAAGATTTAACTGTTCCTCCAGGGAAAGGTAAGGTAACAACATTAATTGGGCCAGACTGTGCCTTATTGACCTCGATACTTTACAGCAGCGCACAATGATTGATAGAATTTTAATGCAAATATTTATACCTCCATCAGAATATCAGTGAAGGGCCACAGTGCATACGTGTACAATGATATGAAGGGTTAATTATGAATGTCTTTTTTTTTCATTTACTGGAAGGAATAATTATGGTGAATTAATGAGTTCAGGTAGGCTGCGAACTTCTCAGATAAGTTTCGAATGATTGCTTTAGAACAGTGGAGTGTTGGAGAGGGAGCAGGCTCTAGTAATAGGCAGGCAGTTGCCGGAATTTCCCCTCCTTAGCCGTAGTCATTAACTATTGAGACGCCAAACTTACCTTTGTAAAAGTACTTACTACTGTCAATGCAATGCTCTACTGCGAATTCAAATTAGGGAGATTGCATATGAATCTTCGGTTGTAGACTTGCCCACTGAACATCAGTATTTGAAGATGTATAATCCGAATTAGGTAAGAGAAATAGGCACTTGCACACAAGGGAGTGCACTGGACAAACAAAACTGATCTCTTTGTAAAACAAGACTCGCATACTGAGCACAATTTTTGAATGCCAATCATTGCTGGAAAAGACATGTATACAAACAGTCTTGTCTAAGCCCCTTGCCATGAAGTCAAGTCCGCTTGTCAAAACGACCCCAGCAGCACGTAGTGTTGAACATTCATCTTGTAGAGACTTCATATTCTGAACTCGTTTGGATTATCATCTCTTGAATGTGAAATTTTATTTTAGCAATGCATCGTTCTAATGTCTAACCAACTAATTCATTAACGAGTCTCTTATAGAGGGCAGCGGTTCGCCACCTCTACTGCTACTGCAACCGCTATTGTGCAGAAAATTTCTCAGCCAGTTAAATAACAGTGAGCACTAATTCATTCATTCATTCATTTATTCATTAATTCACTGTTTATTCAGAGAAAAACAATTATTGTCTAGGTTGAAGGGACTAAAGGCAGATTACCTCTGCCTGACTTAGGTCCCTCCACCCCCACATTTGCTCAGATGAAGAGGAACAAATGATACAAATTTCATTGATAAAGATAGCATAACGCGCAATGTACATTTTATTAGAGCAAATTTCAGTGAACAAAATTTATTTTAAATGGAAATTACACAACCTATCACAACAAGACAAGCAATTTGACAAAGAATGCAGTTGTGTAAACTTCAAGTATGGTGTGAACACAAATATGTTTATGAAGGTACGGCCTGGCAGCAGGACAGGGAGGACGTGCCCACCCAAGAGGCACTGGCTGGACGTAGAAGGCTATGCGGGTTGAGATGTAGCATCCATGAATGAGATTGAAGATTGACGAGCTGTAAGTACACCAACATTTCACGGTTATATGTAGCGCAGATACATCAAAGTGGGCACAACAACACGAGCTCAAGAAATTCGGTGGTCTCAAATATTGCGTCCTCCTTATTTATCCTCGGAATGGACGAGACAATGCGATTTTTCTGCAATCGGTATAACATCGGATGTGATACCCTAAGGTTGTGGGTTTGAACTGAAGGGTATGAAGCTCGTGCAATTTATACCATAAGTACCTAAGAACAGCTAGGGACAACAATGTCCCCAATGCTTTTATTTGGATAATTTTTGGATTCGGTTATGCCGAGCGAAAAGAAAAAGCATTTAAAGAAATTCTCCTTTTATTCATAGCGAACGTCTGACCTGCAGAGTTCATACACTAGGCTAGCAGAGAAAGGCTTATTTTTCAGCAGCAGTCTCGTGCAAAGGTCACGATCTAACCTCTTGTGAAAAGAGTCACACTCGGCACCTTCACTACAGGTAATGCTGGCAACCCTCCTAGGAATGCATGTACAAGGATGTACTTTAGTAAAACTTGTAACATGTACCAATGGGACCTAGAAAAAATGTTGTACGACGGAAATAGCCGGAAAAGGTGAGAAGAGCGTCAACTACCGGCTAAATTTATTCTTGCCAAACTACCACAATATATGCAGCATGCCACCCATGCGCAAAAAGAAAAACGCCTCTACCTCACATAGCACAATCGAACATACGCACTGCACGGGCTATTTCAGAAACCTATAAAACTATCGAGCGAAAGAGCATGATCTCTCGATCAAGAATAACCTTTAGCCACACTTGCCTATGCACTGCAGCGCTTGTGGCAAATTTGCTAATATCACCCTTCTAGGTTGAAGCAAGGAGGTGATTGAGCGAGAGATGCTAGAAGCATGTCTCATCAGGAAGAAAAAGATATTTGTATTAGCGATACGTTGGTGGTACTCAGGTCAGCTGAATTCGATATTTTTATAGGTTTCTGAAATATTACGCGCAGTGTGAGAGTGTCCGATTGTGCATTGTGACGTAGTGGTGTGTTTTGCGTATGTGGCATGGTGCATATATTTCAGTATCGACAATACATGTGCCAGATACTATTTTAGATACTCTTTGCGTATCTTGTATCTGTGTCAGAATACGTCTCTCAAGACGAATATCTGTATTTCCGTTAAATTCGATAACGTATCATGTATTTTAGAATACACGATACTGCAGTTGCTATGCTACACTGAGCAAAAAAAGGGAAAGGAAAAAGAACACTGAGCGAATTATTATTCACCGATTGAACTCCAATCCTAAAGCTAGTACTAGTGTCACTAAGCCACCTTAATAAAAATAAGAGTAGTGACGTCATTTGATATTAAGGACAGACTCCACCAGTCACCACAACCTCCACCAGTCAGGACAGGCGATCAGCATAGCGGCCCTATCGGGAAGCTGGGCAACACGACAGAGTTCGCGCATTTTCAATAGAAACTTTTTTTTCTTGTACGTGCCCATGTGCCTTTCGTTTTTTAGATGAATTCCCTTTTGAGTTTTGTCAGAGCCATGACACTTACCCATAGCCACTTGCAACCGCCTCGCACCACAATGCGTGGGGTAATGGCCGCACAAATTCTAATGCCGCTCTCCAGATGCACAATACAGTGACACTCTTAGTAGCTATGTCTTAATTGCCGTAGCTATTAGGAGTGTCACCTGCATTGTGTACTGATTCACCAAAAATGCTTGAAACAGAACGGCTTTTCTATTTTAGTTATATGTGTTTGCTTTTTTTAGTTGTCCCTATTTTTTAGCTATTACTAATTACAAGGGAATCGTAGCTATAGGCGGCAATAGCGTGAATAGCAGCGTTGTCTTGCGACAATTTTTGAAACTACGCTGCCACACTCTTCTTTGTTTTTGTGTCTTCAATATGGTGTCATCGGTTCTAGGTCACAAAAAACTGATGACCGCTGGACGCAAGCCACCCGGAATACTTCATAAACTTCGAGATTGTTCCAGATTGTCCAGCTAAAATTACGCGCAAATCCCGCTACGGCGGCCGCATGTCGATGGAGTTTAAGTGATAGAGAAGCATTCACTGCATGCTAATGAACACCACATGGTCGAAATTGTCCGTAGCTCTCCTCTTCAGCGGTCTACGTAATCATATCGTAGTTTTATGACGTAAAACAGAATAATTATTCAGATTAAGCGCCGTATGCGTACTCATGTTAATTCGCGACCTTATACATGCTGCACCAGCGATAACGCTGGAATATGCAATCACTGCTGTATAAATACTAGGCACGTTCTGCCCTTGATAAGATTACCGAAGGCCGACGACACTGTTGGCAACTGTAAGAATACAGCGCGCTTTGCTTGTGCTTTGAATTACTTTTAGGGCCAAAAATTAGCTGATTAGTTTTATGTCTACCAGTGATGACCGCTTCCTTCATAGTCACCTCCACGTAACAATACAACAGCTTTGAGGCGTTTCTGAGGTGCATATGACCTATCGCTGAAGAAAATTGATTGCACGTTTGTGAATATTTAGATAACGACAGCTTTATGCCGGCCGATAAGAATAAGAAAGGTTAGAACAGCTCTATGCAGTCCATGTAGACCTGCCTATATGCACAATGTTCCATAAGAATGTCACGATTGGCGTTGTTGCTGCAGTGGTGATTCAGAATTGCAAAACAATGTTTTGTAGAGAAGCTGAAACTGCACACCATTATTTGCGCCATCGTGTGAAGGCTTCGTATTAAAACTCGTGGGATTACATCGCAATTCACTAGCTGGTCGCCAAGCTCAGCAGCGACTCGCATCAATTGCAGAAACGACAAGCAAGGATCGCAGTCAGCGAAGTGTCTACTGAGCTGTCATCTTAAAAAGCTAAATGAAATCCTAATTTCAATGCGTTTTTCAGACGTAAACTAAATTATTTTGGAACAAAGGGGGGGGGGGATGAACAACAAGAGAGAAGGCAGGGTGGTTAGCCGGGCACATGCCCGGTTTGCTACTCTACGTTGGGGGAATGGGAAGGAGGCATAAAGATGAGAGAGAGGGGAAGAGAAGAGAAAGAGAGAGAAAAAAGAGGATTGTCAGCCAATCGGCTGGTGCGTATGCTGCGGTGGCACTACACAAAAGTTTAAGGTTGTCCCGTAGGCCTGTAGTCCTCAAAAAGCACAAGACAGCTTTGACTACTTTCTGAGCCGACGAAAAGCGAGGACGGTGTTCCGGTAGCATCTGCATAGAGAGTGGCCGACCGTCCAATTGTTGCAATGCGTCCGAAAGCTTCTGTCTTTCGGAGGCAAATCGAGGGCAATGGCATATCAGATGGTCCATGCCTTCTTTGGCGCAGCAGACGTCGCATTCCGCATTGTCGGTCAATTCGATGAGGTTTCTATACGCTTTTGTGAAGGCAACCCCTAACCAAAGACGACAAAGAAGCGAAGCTTCACGTCGACGAAGTCCGGATGGACGTCGAAGTTTCAGTGGAGGGTTTATTTGGTAGAGTCTCGTATGTCTTATGCTTGGGGTGTTCCACTCCTGCAGACACAGACTACGTGCCAGGTGACGAAGTTGCTTTGCAGCGTCAGTCCTTGACAAAGGAATCGGAAGGGTATGCTCTTCTTGGTGCGATGTGCGAGCCGCGTTGTCTGCAGAATCATTGCCACTGATCCCACAATGGCCAGGAAGCCACTGAAACTTGACCTCGTGGCCTGTTTCTGTGACGTGGTGAAGAAGCTTGACAATTTCGTAAGTTAACTGTTCATGGCAACCTCGTCGAAGGACTGACTACATGCTCTGTAGGGCCGGTTTCGAGTCGGAAAACACAGCCCATTTATTCGGTCTCTGAGATTTGAAGTACAACGCAAAGCCGCAAGTTCTGCCGCCGTAGACGTAGTGGCGTGTGACTGCTTGATTCGCAGAGTGATTCCTCTAGCTGGAATCACCACCGCACCACCAGAACCAGACGCTGTGGTTGAGCCATCGGTGTATATGTGAACGTGGTTATTGTACATTTCGTGCAGAAGGTTCAAGCTCAATTGTTTTAGGGCTGATGAAGGCAAAATTGATTTTTTCTGTATTCCTCCAATTGAAACACGTATTGCGGAAGTGTCAGGCACTACGGAGGATACACTAGTTTCTCAGCAGGCGTAAAACCTGACGTAAACGATGCACTATGTGCACAGACAATTGCACTAAATTTTGTGTGGGGCCTCTCAGTAGCGAGGGTTGCCAAGTGGTGGGAAGGATTCCTAGCATGTTGCCTGAGGTACGTACGCATCGTTTCAATGGTGATGTGCGTTATGATCGAGTAGTTCTCTGCAATGGCAATTGTTTCAGCTGTCGATGCGCAGCGGGGTAAACCAAGACATATCCTAAGCTCCTGAGCTTGAATATTTTGGATTGTGCGCAGGTTCGTTTTGCACGTGTTAGATATAACAGGTAGGCTATACCACAGGAATCCAATAAATAATACCTTGTACAGCTGTAACATAGACTCGACCGACATTCCCCTACTTTTCCCGGCAAGAAACCTGAATAGGTGACAAATGGCGGTCAGCCCTTTTTTTTTTTCAGGTAGTTTACGTGGGGTGTCCAAGACAGGTTTCGGTCGATTACGACTCCCAAGAACCTGTGACTCCGGCTGCATGACACCAACTGCCCTTTAATTGATATGCCGTGAGTGGACATTGGTTTTCTGGTGAAATCCACGACCTGATGTCCACACACAGATGTCATCAACATAAATGCAAAGTCGTACACTGCTTGGTTGCTTGCCAACTAGTCCAATGAGTGTTAGGTTGAACAGCGTCGGGCTTAGCACTCCACCTTGCGGGACTCCTCGGCTGCAGTAATACTCGGTTGTCGGGTCACTCTCTGTCTGCTCGTGAAATGATCTATTCTGTAGGTAGCTTTGAACCCACGCATATATCCTGCCACCGAGTCCCACTCCTTATAGTGCGCTGAGAATAGCTTCGTGGGTGACATTGTCGTATGCCCCTTTACCGTCAAGAAACAGAGCAGCAGATAACCGTTTGCAGGCCTTCTGGCGTTCTACATATGTCCCCAAGTCAACTACATTGTCAATTGGTAAGCGGCCTCGTCTGAACTCGGACATAGCATCTGGATATAATTCGTAAAACTCTGAGTACCATTCCAGACGCGTTGAAATCATCCTTTCTATAACTTTTCCCACACAGCTCGCGAGGGCAATCGGGCGGTAAGAGGAAATGTCCAAAAGTGACTTACCGGCTTTGAGAAGTGGAATCAGGCGACTTGACTTTCATTCCTGTGGAACCATGTCAGTTTGCCAGGAGTCGTTGTACAGAAGCAAGAGTGCCTTCCGAGCTTGATCTCCTAGGTGACACAGAGCGCGGTAACTGATGGCATCAGGTCCTGGCGCTGAAGAACGTCTACACAAAGCAAACGCAGCCTTTAGTTCGTTCATTGAAAACGAAATCTCCATTCGGGGATCACGTGAGGATACAGAAAAGTCTGGCGTCTTCGTCCCAGTTGAATTTGCTCCGCAGGTTTTTCTTCAACATAAAAAATCTGCGACATCAATTTCTTCGCAGCGTAAGTTAAGTGCCAGAGATTGTAATGGGTAACGCTGAGTAATGGTTGTACGAAGACCCCGGACAGTTCTCCAGATTAGTGACAGAGGCTTTCTAGAATCCAAAGACTCGCAAAAAATACCCATCGTTGCTTGTCCAACTTGTCTATGTGACGCTGTAGTTTCTTTTGTGTGCGTCTGGCCACTCTCAGATCTCAAGTGACTTAGTGCGTCTATAACGTCGTTCTGCACGACGACGAATCCTCGGAGTTTCTCGAGATCAATGTCCATATCAGTGCGAGATGAGCTCACCGGAAGCGAACGCGTGGTTGACTGTAGGGCACTCTTTATTGCGTCCTCTAGGTTGAAGGGTGAGGTGCCAACATAGTCTTCCATGATTAACTTGTATTTTTGCCAATCTGTGCACTGGACGGCTCTGGAGGACTTGAGACTTGGAAAGCCGTTAATCTTCAGGTATGTTGGGATGTGGTCGCTACCCCTTGTTTCCAAGTCCGAAAGCCAGTGCACTCTGCTGGCGAACGAGCGTCAGATGAAAGTGAGGTCCAAACAACTGCTGTAGGCCGATCCGCGCAGATAAGTAGGGCTGCCGTCATTCACGAGAATAAGTTCACATTAAGAAGCGAAAGACACTAACTGTCTACCTCTAGTGTTGACCCTGTATCTTCCCCACAAGTAGTGGTGGGCATTGAAGACGCCAGTTATCACCCATGGCTGGAGAGTTGAATTCATAATTCCGCGCAAGCGCTCACGGTCTAGGCGACTTGATGGAGGTAAGTAGGCTCCGATGATGGTGAATGTGGTCTTCTTGTTTTTTTTTTTTTACTTTTAGGCAAACGTACTGGTTTTCTTTGTCAGGGGGTCCAGGTGATGAACATAAGTTAAATCACGCCGTATGAACACAACAACTATGCTGTGCTCTCCGTGAGTAGAAGACATGAAGCACTTATATCCAGCCAGTGTCATGTGAGCTGAGAAGTTCGGTTCACAAATCACAATTATGGAGAACTGGTTCGTGAATACATATTGCCGGAACTCGGACATACGCGCCCTAAGTCCTCTGGCATTCCACTGAACGACAGATGCGTTCTTGACATCCTCTCGAAAAGATAACATGTTGCGGGCCATCGTTTTACCTTAGTGCTGCAAGCACCGGACACAAAGTGTCCAGCACCTGGAGTGCACTCTGACGGGGTGTTCATGTTGCTTAGGAGCATGCGCATTGTGCTCATAAGGGTCTGCAACATGTCAATGACCTGGCGATCCTCAGTTGTCTTTTCATCAGTGGTTGGTGATGGCATCGAGGTTGGCGGGATTCGATGCACCTCTGGAACAGGCTGTGTTCGTGGAAGTGATGGCCGCTCTTCACGAGGTGGGAGTCGTGACCCTGATTCTGTTTTCGGTGCATCTGTTTTCGAACAAAGCTTCTGAATACAACAAAGAAACAAAGCTTCTGAAATTGGAACAAAGCTTTTGAAATGGGCTACATTTCAGAAGCCTTCAACCCATAGCTTTTTTGCCAACGCATTCGCTACTATACTGTTGGGGTCTACAACAAATTTGCGAATGGATGAAAGTATCTTAAGGATGAAGAAGACGCATCATTGGCAAGCAGCATTGCGAACGCTTGGGTACTGAGCTCTATTGCCTCGTCTCACTCACGCCCCGCCGCGGTGGTCTAGTGGCAAATGTACTCAGCTACTGACCCGCTGGTCGCGGGTTTGAATCCCGGCAGCGGCGGCTGCATTTCCGATGGAGGCGGAAACGTTGTAGGCCCGTTGCTCAGATTTGCAGATTTGGGTGCACGTTAAAGAACCCCAGGTGGTCTAAATTTCCGGAGCCCTCCACTACGGCGTATCTCAATCATATGGTGGTTTTGGGACGTTAAACCCTACATATCAATCAATCATCTCACTCGCCTCTCGCTGATTGTTGCCGGCATCTGCTTGAACGCTACTCTACTCCGGTAGCGTTTTGTTCGTGGAATGCCGTCGCAGCACACGTCAATAAACCCCATTTCAATTGGTGGAGGCGCGGTGTGATACAATTGGCAAGCATCGTATCGGATACAATTTTTACGCCAGCATCTTGTATCTGTATCACCAATACTTTTTGTCTGGGCATCTTGTATCTTATCGCGATACAACTTGAAGGTATCTTTCCCAGCCCTGGTAGTGACTTGGCAACAAATTGAGTTGTGAGTGGACGCTCTTTCCTTTCGCCTTTTTTTTTCGGGTGGCTTGATTGTTTTTTTTTTTTAATGTACAGAGATACGAAATAAACTTCACAGAAATTCACCCATCATCACAGTAAAATCCACATTAAGTGGTGGGAATGCAGTCGAAACTGACCTTCCAGGCTTCTCTTGGCTTTTATAAACAGGAACAAGTTTTGCTTGGTTCAACCAAGACTGCGTCAAGGTTGTATTGGCTATGATTATATCAAGAAAAGATTGTAAGCTCAAGAGGAGCGTGATAGGGCAGTTCTTATGGTTTTCTAACGATTTATGAGCTGTTGGTTGCCGATAATCATGGCACGCGTATTCAAGGAGCCATTGCAACGTGTATATTTTGTTAGCAGTGGTGTATCTGTGTGCGAGAACACCTGCAATTTCAATATATACATATCAAATAAGCGCATTCTTTTATCAGATTTGTTTTCTAATGAACAAAGAGCGTAGATGTGCGACAAAGTGATTGCGGCTGTACAAACACATGTACATTTTACTGCCGACACACACGCTTGCCAGACAGCTTCAGCACAGCTTCGGCACCGTGATGTTGGACCAATTCATCCACACCGCAATTCCTGGACAATGTGCTTGCACACATTACTAAGCTTCCACTGATCTCTAGCATTACCTGGCAAGACCGAATTCCAGGAGGTTGTAGTCCCCAATGTTGCAGAGTATTCTGTTACACCAAGGCTTGCCAATTCTTTGCCAAATGCAAACAGAACCTGCAAAAGCAGTCACCAGAAAAAAAAAACAGTGCTTACACGCGTCACTGCAGACCGTCAAGCCGAGAGGTCCAATACTCCTATGAAGGATGTTCGATGCCGGCAATTCACGCAGCAAAGGCTGGGCGAGGTAAGCGAAAGAGCATAACTTGTTCTTTGAATGTGCCTGATTCAGATGTTGCGAAGCTAGAAAGAAAAGGGTAGTTGTAAATCAATGCGATCGATAGATGGCACACTTATTTTATCGATGCACTAGGTTTATGATACACTGATATCTAGTTTCAGCACCTAGTTAAGAGCACGACCACTTCACAGGGTGACACGAATCATTAGATTCTGTCACACATTGCAACAGAGGAAGTTTAAGCTATCCCGAGTAGATAAGAGACAAAATATGAGTTAAAGGAAGGTGCGATAGTAGTATTACATTCACTCTAAGATTAAAGCATCGTTGTAAGTTGCCCTTAGTAGTGACATAGATTGCTAAATCTTTCTGCCAAAAGAATTACGCATTCTCTCCTTAAAATGGAAGTCTTGTGCTGTCTTAAATATCTTCTTTTGGTAGAAGAAAAAGAACAGGTTACCAGCCCCGTTTCAAGTGCTGCAGTCGTTTTTTTTTTTCGTTTCAATAATATGAAAGCTAGCACTTTCCGAAAAATTGGGAGATCTTAAAGCTTCGCCTTTAAGCGTCGAACGTGATAGCGCAATCCAGTCCGTAAGTGCGTACTTGAAGCACGTGTTGCATGAAATCTTTTCGAACGTCTATGCACCCACAACGTGCCCTTAAGGAAATGGGCGCAGTGGCGTGTGCTCGTTGTTGGTTACCGGCTTAAAACCACGAAGTTATTATGACAATTACATGTTTCGAGGCCCGATGGCTATGCACACTTTTACCACGCATTACTGCTGCAACATTTCATGTTGTGAAGCATGTCTAAGGAACGCATGTGTTTGCAAAGCATGCATGGAAGTAATTATTCGCTCACGATCAAGGTAATTATTCGCTCACGATCAACGACGCCGACATTTCTGCGAAACGAGATGTTTAACGCTATTGTGTTAATGCACAAGGGCTCGAGATATCCACGTCATGCTGCTGTGAACCTGGCTGCTAAAGACAGCACTGAGTAACTCAAGTGCTCACATTAAAATGAAGCCAACATGGCACAAATTCAAGATTGCCTAGTCCATAATTGTTGCGCTCCACCCTTGTTGCTCAATTAGGTGCATATATGCTCAGGGAGTCATTGTGGATCTTCAAGCAAAGGTTCATCGGAACGAAAAGGCCACTAGAATGAAGATGGACTGCCTGCTGCGGAATGGTCGACCGAGGACATCTTGCATGAAGAACTGGATGACATACGGACCTGAAGGCTCGTTCCTTGCATGTTTTAGGTGCAAAAGTTTGCAGGCTGGAAGCAAAAGTGAGCCACATTCATGGCAGGTTAAAGTGTGCCATTTGAAAGACACAAACTGCTAATGGGACTGGACTGCGAGATACCGCATCATTCCATTAAGAATATAATCACTACTGGTAATGTTTAGGCATCTGCGCTCTTTAGGCACGTGCTTTAATTGGCATATGGGTCTACGAATGTTTGAACGAATATTGTATTAAGGACTTCAAATTGAAATTCGCGTACAAGTGACTTGTAAGTATTCGAAATGAACATATATGACCAACAGCATGATCGAACGCCTTGTAAAGGCCATTTCGCTGCAGTGGAAGGTTGCGATATAGTTAGTACATCTATTTAGGAGAAATAAACGCTGCCGTGAAGCCCCTCTTAAGGTTAAATGAACATATTATCGTCCCATCACTTTATCGTTTAATAGCTTGTCATGCTAGCTTACATGCTATGAGGGTGGCGACTTGGGCTTGTTGGTATGGTTGCATGATGATAGATGGTAGCGCAGACAACGAACACGGACAAGAGAAGGCACATAGACACAACAGCGCTGTGTTGTGTCTATGTGCCTTCTCTTGTCCGTGTTCGTTGTCAGCGCTACCATCTATCATCTTACATGCTATGAGTTAACTTTAAAGCTTGATATGCTATCCGCGTCGTATGAAAGCCAAAAAGCGGCAAGCCTTCGCTATGGTATACTGCTTGCCATAAAGTTATCTCCATTGACAGGCACGCGCGTCCTGTTCGCCAGCTCTGCACATGTATGCATGCCTGTCCATGGTGATTAGTGGACGGCTCCACTGTTCCATCGCAAAGGCTTGCCACTGTACGGGTTTCATTTGACGCGGATAGTATTGTACAGGTTATCATTTGCATTCTACCGAAAGTAAAACGTGCTAGTATTCAAAGTTGGTTCCAGTTTTTTTTTTAAACCTAAAATAAAGACATTTGCACGTGCCTCATTTCAATTAAAGTATTGTGCATGTTGGTTGGGTGACGACAAATGAGTTCATTATTTAGAAGCGAAGCACCTTAGGGTGTAGGTCACTCCCTTCTCCGTAGCAGTACTATGTAGTCGCTTCTAGTTTACGCACTGCTCCATAGATAAATCGCGTCGTCTGTATATGCCCTTTGAAATAATCTTGCTAGATGGCGTTTGTGGTTTTAGCGAAATAGTGCTAATTTTAGGGGCACAGATAGCCTGACGGACGTTTTCGCGCCACTCATCATCAAATCCATGCATGTGCCGTATTTTTTATAATATGCTGTATATACTATTGAAATACGATTCTAAATCATTCTACATTCCTGCTCGCGGCAAACCTAAAAATTTACTGCTCTCGTATGTCTATGTTGTTGGCTCTGAAGCTAGCACTCGCATAGAAATCTCACCAATATGGAACAAAGTGTAGACTGCCAACAGAAGTTTGTCCATTCTGCAGCCCTAGAGTGTCGCATTTAATTATTTTATTAGTAAAGAAAACTGGGTGACGATCGATAAGAATTATGGAACGTGTTTAGAAGACAAGCACTGACTTTACTCCGTTTATTGGAGTCTGGTCTGGCAAACAGAATTAATTTGTCCCAGAAGTAGAGATGATGAACAACCAAAACTTTTTTTATTTAAAGAAGATATTTAGAATTGAAATCAGACATTTTATGAATGAACCCAACAAAAATTTGGTACTACTTGATCGATTTGCAGTTTCTGCAGCATACGGTAGATTTCATTCCATCTGTGCACTTTTTCTCTATTGAATATGTGCGGTTTGACGCTCAAAAAACCACCACATGATTATGAAAAACTCCGTAGTTTAGGGTTTATGCTACATTGACCGCCTGTTGGCTCTTTAACACGCACCCAAATCTGGGCACATGGAGCCACAGCATTTTTGTCATCAAGCCAGGATTCAATCCCGCGACCTGTGCTCTTTTTTTAGTTACTGTTTGTGAATGTTTAATGTTTTGCACACTTGTTTTCTTGCGTTATACTGGATGTGCTGGTAACCATAAATGGAGACGCAAGTCTGCCTTGTCTTCCCTTGCCTCTATTTAACGAGAATTCACTCACGCAATTTACTGCGGATCGCCGGGCAAACATCGACCAAAAAAACGTGCTGGTATCGAGCAGGCAGAACAGCATCAGCTGAGTGACGATATCGCCGGGGGAGCAAGGACTGGACGAAATGCAGCAGGAACCAGCGGAGCCGTCCATTACGTGCATCAGATGCAGAGCTGCAAGGAAAGACCGTCCATTTATTCATCATGGCAAGACGTGGTGCACCCGTTTTGCCAATATGCACAACTTACTCGAGAGGGGTATAGGCAGCACACGCCTCTATGACAGCACCCACACTTGGCGTCTTTAGTGCGCTGTAGAAATAGGAACGACCACAAACCTTCGAGCTGTTGGTAAATTAAGCATTTTCGTTAGTGAATATTTTGCTACATTCAAATGTTTTGGTGAAGGTAGCGCAGTGTTGAACAAGGTGTTTGACAAGGGTGTTTTTTGCGGGAGTTTCAAGATTATTTTACTTTAGAAATGCTTTTTTTTTTCAGAGTTAACTAATTGATATAATTTGAGGGATTCACTGCATTAAGTGCGTAAATAAATCTAGACTTACTGCTTCTACAATGATCGCATTTATATTGCAATTGCTACTAAACAGAGCAATTTATTTTAACGCTTTCACTTGCTTCAATTTTTATGTCCAGAACCTTTGCATCAAAGTGTAATGACTTGAGGCACTATTAGATAGTCAATGACTCTCACAGAAAGAATGTTACAGTGCACTTCTAACGTAAGTATCCCGAGCATATGTGGAAGCTCTTTTGGCAAAGAGAGGCTATAAGCACTGGAAAACATGTTGAGTTACCATGCAAACCTAAAAGTTTGGCAGTAATATGAAATTACGGCAAGTCGCATTATACTGCGAGCAGGCAACAACCCTAGCCTATAATTCGCTCCCCTGGCTATCAAGTTCGTGCAAATAACGAAGCTCACCGCAACGATGACTATTTTAGCGGTCCCCAACGGATCACCGACTGTGCACCTCCTTGACAATTGTTCCCAGTTTTGTAGAGTAGGGTCCAGGTGTCACCGCCTCTTCACAAAGCAGTATAAAGATGTCCAGCTGTTGCCGAGTATAAATATTAAAATTTAAGTTTCTTTTTCTCAACTATGGCAAATTGACATGCATGCTGGACCTTGGGCTATTTTACGGTGTAGAGTTCCTAATAACCACCTTAATTTACAACTACAGAAGTGTCTGCATGTTGGTCCCAGCTGAATGCAGCCACTGTGGCTTTTGTCCAAAGTTTGATCGGTACAGTGTCCTAGCTACAAAGTCACTTGGTGCAAGTGCAATCAAAATCCAGCATGTTTCAGTGCAGCCGCACGTGAACCAAGTCGAAAAGTGTGCGAAGTTGTAAAACTTATTTGTGGTTGTCTAAAAGGGCTCATGATCATGACACTAACCACATATTTTGTGATTTTCATATAAGGTTAGATTCTATTGTGCTTGAAGATTATGAAAATTTTATTGTAAAAGAAAGTTTTAGTGTGAGATAAGGGCCTGGAGCCGCTGTGTATAAACCGCTAAATTCTTGATGAGGCATTGATTAAATGTTGGCGATATTCTGGAAACCAGACGAAAAATGTCCTATTTCCTGGATATATCAAGTACTTTAAGCGGTACCAGATGAAGAATGCACAGCCCCCGGCAACCACCACTTGCTATGTCTTGTGCAACATGCGCTGCACGGAACAGAACGAGCGTCGTATTCAAGCAAAGTTAAGGCAGCTGTAGTGTCATGGCCATCTTAACAAAAGGTTTGCACTGCAAACAGATCGAAAGATTAGTGAACGCTAAATAGGACAGTGGCATCTTACCCAGTCATATCTTTACTTGAGTACGATAGACTCGCACGAGGCTGTATTGAGAGTATGGCAACCAACCTGTTCAGCGCCAAAGTGGAAGTGGTATGGGGGTCCGTATATGGCGGATCTCTTGGCGCAAACGCACACTGCAGTACAACATACCCAAGGTACTGCGATACTTACCCACGGGCATGTGGTATTAGCCTCGAACCCCCATTGGAAAGGGATACTCGTGAATTGTAACTCCGCCCACAAGTCTCTTTACAATGGGGAAGTGCGACAAGCATTTGATATTGAACCGTCTACTGCAACAATAATGCACAACAAGGTGCTATTTTGTGAAGTCTATGGTTGTATCACAATTCTGCTGCACACATGGGCACACCACTGCTCATCGCAATTTCCGCGTAGAGCTAGCTATTGACAGCACACTTTTATGTTTTCTTCAGCATGCCGGCCTCGTATTTGCGAGTGTCCCGTGACCGTGATATGCATTACGATGCAGTTTTTTTTTTTTCTCTTGAGAGGCGGGTGTGCTGTCATTTAGTGAAACTGCAGCACCTTTTTCAGTGCGTTTCCGATAGTGGCCACTACGAATCGGTAGATTTGAGGAGTGGCATGCTTCCGCTTACACCACTAATAATGACACTTCTACTGGCACAAGTTTACGTGAACACTCGCAAGATATTGCCAAGCAGCCAATGAAGGCCGTGTCCTTGCCTAAAGTAGATGTGAACTCTTCTCCTGATTGCACACGAACTTGCTCTGTAGCACTTGACCACTTCCGGCGCTTGTATGGACCCCCATCAGAACGACGTACGTGGCAGCCATCTCGCATTGAACGTACGAGTAAGGCAACCAGACACTGAAAGGCTGATGAAGGTAACTCTTGAAAAAAATCTGAAAAACATGGTCTATGCACACCACGTCCCGTACCCGGAGTAACTGGCATGAAAATGTGGCTTGGAGCGCTACAGCATAGAAAGGAGGCCCTCCTGTCTACGAAATCGCAAGGATACTTCTAACTGCTAGAATCTGCGTTGTGCTAGCAGATACATGACTAGTGTTTGCTAATGATCCCCTTACACCGCAATGAACCGAGATGGGTCGTGACTCGCCACAGCAGAACTTTATGTGGACACTTGTGAAGAGAGGCACCAAAAAAGTATTACCAGCTGAATAAGTGGCAAAGTAATATCCCCTATGTTGTCCTTTACAGTTCGGCACCAGCTATGCAAACACCCCGTTTGTGGCATGTAAAGGGTGAAACTTGTTTGTGCGTGTTGCACTAATCGTGATGAAGTTAACTTCGCAAGCAGAAAACAGTGTTAGCACAGGAAAAGGTGAATTGCCAGAAATTTTTTAGCGAAGCCTCACTGCTGCACCGGACACAATACAAGCCGATGAAACATTCGACAATAAGACTTGCCACAATATTTAGCATAGTTCCGAGACTTACTGTCTGTCTTGGTAGAAAAAAAAATTGAATGCAAGCTGCAAAAGCCAACTACACAGCACTTGACAACATGAAAGTGGTTGAAAATTGTGAATGATGCTCCCTAATGCAATAATTCAGTGAATCAGTATGGTGCCTTTTGGTTCCGCGAGTCCTTTCAACATGGGTGGCATTTAGCCTTGGCCTCGACAGGGTGAACAGTTTTGACGGCCAGAGTTAAAATACTATAGTGCATTGTAGTCTTGTGCAGCGCTTGCTATTCTCGCCGGTTCACCATCCTTCCCTCATCAGATTTTTTAGTCACTGTGTTCTGTTGCTCTCGATACTATAGGCACGCTAACACTAAGCAGGAACTTCGAGCTGTACTCTATAGCACAAAGGAAGCTTCCCTGGTGAGCGATTGTAGCATTTCTTTGTCGACTAGCTTCTGACCTATAAGAGTCACTAATGCTAAACTCGTGGGGAACTAAGTCGATCTGCCTGCATTTACTGATATCAGAACAAGCTGCGCTAGACAAGACTGACAGAACTACAGACAGTCAGCGCCCAGCCTGTCGATCTATCACTCACTCACCCAATGTCGTCTTTTCTTGTAATGATTGAGTAAACAGCCATCCTAGGTCCGCTCGGTCTTTTGCTTAGAAGTTTCTCAGTGTTTTCAAAAAGCTAAAATTTCTTAATATTCTGGGTGCTTCCACCATAACAAAATTTATGCATTTACCAGAGCTGGCAATGAACCATTGCAGTTGACCCTTAGCTCATAATCAGCGCAACGCAATCTGACATGAGAGAACGATTGCGGCAATTCAACCTGCCACAAGCAAGATTTTCTCATTAAATAATTTTTAAAAAATATGATAAAATACTCACTTGAGGAAGTGCCATGACGATGCCCACCAGGCAATCTCCTGGCCCAGGGTGTGCGGGTGTGAAGACAGTGCTCCTGGGGAGAAGCCAATAAACTCATTAGACACTGAATTCAATGAAGTCATTTAATTCATTATGGCTCAATGTGCAAATTCGGACACAAGTTGTGTTTCGCCGGTTCATGAGTTTAGGAGACGAGAGGAAGATAAAATAGAATATGGAAAGCTGAACTAGTTTGTAGGCATTATTGTGAAAATACTAAGCATACAAATACGTACACAAGAAAAGTTGAGAGATTGATGCCGATTTTGATACTACCCAATGAAAAAATTGCTCTCTGCATCACTGACTTATTTGCTGTGTATGACTGCAACCAACCAATTCAATAAGGGCACGACGCTCTTTGATGGCTCTGCAAGCGAACCACATTGTAAGGACAATGTAAAAAAATATCGGTCCTTTACTTTTACAACCAAAAACAAACTGTTTAATTGATAAAAAAACTGTTTATCGCAATTGTGAATGTATAATAGGGAGATAGACCCACCACCGTTGTTCTGAAGGTCGTATTAACCTGTGTTTAAGCTCATCTATATATCTCTGTATAATGTACTTATCTTCTGTAATTTGTGCACATCATTCATCTAGCTCGCTTGCGTGTGTTTTCCACTTAATTTTTGTGCCTCTCCTGCTTGGTCTTTTTCAAGACCGCAGTATGTTGTAAATAAAATAAATAAAAATAAAATAAATGAATTGCTCATGTATCTCGATTTTATGATTCATGTAAAAAGGAAATATGACTGACTACTGAGCAAATACTAGCTGTCTAAAATAAATAAAAAAATTACTGAGGTCCATGACGTAAAGATCTGGAGCAAGTCGAGTGGACGAAGAAAAGTTGCGGCTGGCAGGTACCCAATCTGCGGCTTTCGAACAATGGCTCCGATGGTGTATTGAGTTACGAGTCATCTCCTTGTCCACTTTACGGGGTAGATATGTGCATTTAAACCTGTTGTAGAGAAGCCTCCGAACATTGAAATGGGTCAAACTCTCAAGTGCTTCTAGTGGGTTTACCCAAAAAGGACGCCGCTCGCGCTGAGAGTCCGTGCTTGGCCGTTACGGTCGCCATTGTGTGTGCTCGCTGTGTGCCGGCTAATAAACGCCCTAACACTGTGAATGAGTCGGCGCCGCTTCTAGCTGTGACCGCAAATGTGTAAAACGTTGCTGCCCCGTGACTTCACGATACACGCGATCTTTTCACGAGCTGCCAGCTGGCCAATAATCTCTGGTAGACGGCCGTAAGCATGCAGTCTATCAAAAGGAGAACCTATCAGCGAACGAAACAAGGAGTATTTAAGGGCTTGTTCTTTCGTTTTATGCAACACATTCATTAAAACAGACCAATTTGACTCACGTTAGAAGCAACACTTATTAAAAGAGCTGTTCGGAAGAATTGGCATTTCAGAACCGGATGCTGACACATCTGCTAGCTTATACGTCCACATCGATGTAGTAATTAAGAAACTCATTGCAATACAATAAGGAAAATCCTGGCGAACATTGCGTAAGAGTATCCAAAATGCAGCACAAAAAAACAGAAAAGTTAAATTACCGCATTTTCAATACCACAGCGTGTGCCCGCACCTACTGAAATTGCACACTGTGCTGTACAACGCTTTGTGCCGAAACGGCGCAGACAAAGAATAGCAGGACATGTGCCCAGCACTGACTACGAACCTATTTTTTTATTACAAAGACAAAGTCATCACACGCCATCGCTCAATTTGAAAAGCATTGTGCGCGCTCGCGCATATTTAGATAGCAACAAAATATATGCGTCTAACATAGCCGCGGCAATGGTATAACCGCAAAGCCCAAGATGCTCGCTTATCACGTGCAATGCCTTCCGTCAAGCCCGCATCAAGAAGTAGCAGCCCTTCCCGTTTGATGCATGCACTGTTCTACTCACGGAAAACGAGAGTGATATGCTTGCTCGATTAAGCCCGGTAGCACGTCCTTCATAAAGACTCCGTTGGCGATAGCGCGGAAGGTACGCCGGAGTAGCGTGGGGTATGTTAATTAGTACACAATATATTGATTGATTTGATTTGTGGTGTTTAACGTCCCAAAACCATTATATGATTATGAGAGACGCCGTAGTGGAGGGCTCCGGAAATTTAGACCACCTGGGGTTCTTTAACGTGCACCCAAATCTGAGTACACGGGCCTACAACATTTCCGCCTCCATCGGAAATGCAGCCGCCGCAGCCGGGATTTGATCCCACGACCTGCTGGTCAGCAGCCGAGTACCTTAGCCACTAGACCACCGTGGCGGGGCAGTACACAATATATGTCAGCTCTATTAGAACAAAAGCAGAACTTGTTATAGGCTACGCAATAATTAGTACGCAATATACGTCAGCGCTCCAAGAACAAAAGGATAACTTGTTAGGCTATGCAGTCGCGCGTCAAAAAATAAACGTAGTCTCACGAGTAACGCCTGAGCGCGATGCCACGGCCGGTCCATGTGAACGCTCTGGTATAGCAGCAGTCAAATCTTCAAAAAAAAGGGGGAGTGCGGGAGATTAACACGGCAAAAGGAACGCCCAGAATTCCATCTAGAACGGGCAATACAAGCTGTAACCCACCTGCGCTTTACTCGTAGCAAATGCCCGACGAGGCACACCCCGAGACACACCATTTCGCAGCCAACGAAAGCCACAATACCCACCAGACAAAGACTGGCACAAAATAACGGTTCTAGGTGCTCCATGAGCCTTCAGGGTCGGGGCCACCTCCCAGTGGACACAGGAAGATATAGCTAGTTGCCTGCCTAACTAAGCTTAGCCTGAAAGCGCACGCCTGTTTTACGGGGCCCCAAGTGGTGGCATGGTTCAAGGAACCCGCTCGCTAAAGTTCCACGCAATCTTGCTTACACATCGGTTGAACTAGGAAGCTATCGACATGCGATGTTCGGTGAGCATGCTCCTACCTTTGAGCGGCCAGTGAAATTAATACATAGATTAACCTTTGTACCAACGCCAATGACGAATCTCGCAGTTGTCCTCCATAAATTCCTGGCGACGCGGTTCCTCTATACGTGGTTCCTCAAGTCCAGGTAAAGTCCGCACACACACACACACACACACACACACACACACACACACACACACACACACAAATATAAGTTGAAACGCGGCTCGTAAGTACCGCGGTGAGCACTGTCAGGGTGAACACACGAGCGCGTGGCCAACAGCCCTGTAAGCGCCCCGCGTAACTTCTATTGTTAGAAACGTTGCACATGCGCAGCATGTACACTGTTGTTCTTTATGAAGAGGAATACTCGAACGTGTGGTCTGTGCTCGGTGGCTATACAGCCCCATCAACCAACAACTGAAGAAAGCACATTCGCTTTTCGCGCCAAGCAATATAACGAGTTATGGCCGATACACAAGCACCACTAGATTTTCTTCCCTGATCGCTCGCGCAGCGAGTGATATCAGGTGATTACTGTAGCTTGCGCCGTGGTCACGAACAACGTTTCATATATTGGCAGTGGACTACGCACTGCAGGCATGAGCAGAGAGAGAGAGTGCAATCAACAGCGCTTATCAACCGGCCATAACTCGTTATTATTTTTATCAACAACAGATGATGCTGAAAGCAAACGTGTTTCCTTTTGCTGTCGGTCGATGGTACTGAAGGCAGCCGCCACAGCGCACAGGCCACGCGTTCGCGTGTTCCATGTCATAAAGGACGACAGTGCACAGTGTCAATTTTTATGAAAGGGAACACGGGAGTGCGTGGCCTGCGCACTCCGTCGGCAGCGCGTTGAAGCGGGAGCCGGAGCAACCAGTCTCTTTTCGTGTCATCTCGCAGCGAGCAAAACAACCACTTCTTACTGATATGGAACCAGCGGCAAAATTGCAACCCCTCCCCCTTCAAGGCAATTACCGGCTCTTGTGTAACCGCCTTGACGCGAAAGGGGGCCTGCAATCTTTTCAATGACTGCTTGTTTTGCCCGCCGCGAGATGACGCGGAAAGAGACTGTGGTTGCTCTCGCTCCTGCTTGACCGCGCTGTCATCAGCCGACTAAGCATGCAGGCCACTCGCTTCCGTTTTCTCTTTCATAAAAATTGACACTGTACGCTGCCACAAACTCTTTCCACCCTGCGCACACGTCATGGATATGCTCCTAGGCCATCTGCCAGCGGCATTTTTGTCTGCTAAGCTAGTGCATTCTGCACTTCAAGGTCCATATGGAATAAAAGTTGGTGCGTGAATGCCACACTTAGTATAGAACAGTAAAGTCGAACTATTTATTAGATAAATCTTTAAAGAAGAAGATAACTTAAAATGCGCGGTGTATCAGCTTACCACATAAAAATGCGGCTAGCAGACAAGCGTGTCCATGACGTTGTGGGAAAAAAAATGTGTCGCAGTGCACATGCCGCGCATGTGCTGTGTTTCCAATGATGACTGTTACGCGGCGCTGATAGTGCCATCGGCCATGCGCTCGCGTGCTCCCCCTAACAGTGTTCACCGCTGCAAGTACTACTATCGCATACCCCGCGCCTTCACATCGCAGCAAGCCATGTTCCATAGGGCCAAAGAACTGCCGTGAACAAAACATAGAGTTTCTCAAAATTGACTAGAGGGCACTCTGGCGCTGCGATCGTTCAGCGACCATGGGAATGATGAGTAGTACACACATTTGCCTAGTCTTCGTACTTGCGGGCGGCGAATCGTACTTACGGCTTCGTTTATTGCTGTGTTTCGATTTTGTTTTGAAAGATTCAACCCTTTTAAACTTCCTGACCCAATTTGGAAAGGTAATTTAAAAATAGGGTGGTGAAGCACAATCGCTGAACATTTGCCGATTTTTGTTTTATGAGAAAACAGCTTCAAGCCACACGAACACACACGGAGCCAAAATCAGGCCAGAAGTACGAAGTTTAGACAAATGTGTGTACTACCCATCATTCCCATGCTCGCTGAAGCGCTGTGTGTTGCAGCTCCCTTAGACACTAGCGCCAGAGTTCCCTCTAGTAAGTATTGTGGGAAACTCTATGGAACAAAATGGGCAGCACGACGAGCCTCTAGTGAGAAATGGAGGCCACCCACCCGCACCGAACGCTACTTCCCGGCGATTCTTCGTCATTCGTGTGTGCGCAGCCAAATCTGGTGGCGCCATTACGTCGCGATATCGTTCGTCGCTGTCTTATCGGCGATATCTGCGCGTGGCGTGATGCGGGGGAAAGAAATCGAGAAGACGTACTAACAAAAAATAAGAATGGCACATGATAGTCTGGCTTGTATGTTCTAGAAGCGCCTAAACTCCAGAGCTGAAGCTGTCCGGGTCGCTTACATGCGGTCACATTTTGGCGTACACCTTGCACTCTGAAACTGCAACCCGATTACCGGCATGGCCTGTCATTATGCGACGAACGCGACCCAATAATAAAAAAGTTGCTAAATTTATTCATAGATTTAAACTATCTCACGCCATTTTTTTCTTTAATCCACCGCGATAAGAAACCACGTTCTGTTTCTTTTACTCGTAACTCAAATCCGACGCTGCGAAACATGGCCATACGGCGCTCTGTTGATGTCCCGAAGGTCACGGGTGTGTGATCCTGGCTGCGATGGTCGCATTTAGATGGAGCTGAAATGCCAGAGGGCTGTTCACTGTGCAATGCCAGTGCGTTTTAAACACCTATAGTTTATTATCCAGAGCCCTAGACTGAAGTGTTCCTTATAAGTGTAGGGTGGCTTCGTTTCGTAAAACCTGAGACATTTAGAATTTGTTAGATCATGCCCTATGACTTTCAGGAAATATATTACACAGGAAGTGGACAAAAAGACAACAAACAAAAGATGGGGGGGGGGGGAGGAGGGCAGTGTTTCCCAGTAAGTACAATTCGTATAATGGCTTGTAACAGCTGCTTTCGACTGGTTGTAACTTATTTACGTGGCCACGGCCACTGGATCCAAAGCAGCTGTGACATGACAGTTCGGGTGAGAAGGTCATTGCATTCTAGGGCTGAATTTTAAAATATATAAATAAAGTACATCTGGAGGGCCCTAATTATGTCAAGAGTGGGCGCTAGATATACGGCTCGGTCGACAATGGTACCTTGTTAGATTGGATAAGAGTGAATTGGAAGGATAACTTAATTGGGGCCGTGCAAGAAGGCGGATTTCAAAAGGGCCCATTGTATAAGTTTTGACATGACGCAGGACAATAAATGCACACAGTGGAGAAACATGGGTGGGCATGTTATCACGTAAACTTACGTGCAATATACAAGGTAACTATAATTATTTACAATAAATGGAAGAAACTCTGTGCAAGCAATGTCTCACACAGCAAACAGACACATCACATAACAGAGTACTGTTGATTATTTTTTTTCAATTGACACGAAGATTTTCCTGCGACATGTCATATTATATGTCCCATGTGTTACCCGAAATTTGCGAGAATGGCCACATGCAAGCTTGGGTACTTGGGCTGCCGTTCACATCTTTCGTATCTGCTAACCGCGTCAGCAAGTGAAAGGTGCCACTGAAAAGCAGTGAGTTGGCAAATGGAGAGAACGGAATCACTCTGTCATGATGCCAAAGTGATTTTCAGCAACATGTCTCATACAGTTCAACTTGCTTTCTTACAGCTGGACGAAAAGTAGCGCATACTGATTTTACCAAAACAGTCTTTTTTACCCCCGCCAGAGTGGTCCATGTTGCTATGGTACTCCATTGCTGACCGGTAAGTAGCGGGATCGAATCCCTATCGTATTTTCGTTGTAGGTGAAAATGCTTGAGGTCCATGTACTTTGGTTTAGAGGGGGGGGGGGGATGAACAACAAGAGAGAAGGCAGGGAGGTTAACCAGGCACATGCCCGGTTTGCTACCCTACGCTGCGGGAATGGGAAGGGGACATAAAGATGAGAGAGGGGGGAAAGAGAAGAGAAAGAGAGATAGAAAAAAAAGGATTGTCAGTCTATCGGCTGGCGCGTATCCAGCGGTGGCACTACACAAAAGTTAAAGGTTGTCACGTAGGCCTGTAGTCCTCAAAAAGCACAAGATAGCTTTGACTACTTTCTGGGCCGACGAAAGGCGAGGACGGTGTTCCAGTAGCATCTGCATAGAGAGTGGCCGATCGTCCAATTGTCGCAATGCGTCCGAAAGCTTCTGTCTTTCAAAGGCAAATCGAGGGCAATGGCATATCAGATGGTCCATGTCTTCTTTGGCGTAGCAGACGTCGCATTTCGCATTGTCGGTCAATCCGATGAGGGTTAGATGCATGTTAAACAACCAAAGTGGTTAAATTTCTGGAGCGCCCCACTACGGCATCTCGTAATCATATCGTGGTTTTCAGTTGTTAAACCCCATCAAGTGATTATTGATAACTATGCTTGTACTTCTGTTTTCCAGAAAATCTCAATCCGAGAATAACTTCAGTTAACTTTCTTTCTTGATTTTTAGCAGGCGCCTATGGTTGATTGATGTTACGCATCCGTTCAGCTGAAGCCGTCTACATTCCCGGTAGAGAACAGAGAAAATGTCTTCCGGGCGGACTTGTATTTATTTCGCGGTGAATGTTCAGAGAGCGATGCTAAACAATCTTTCATTTGTTGTTGTATCTCTCAGGTACAACTTCAGGCGTCTCAGCGATGAAAAAAAAAAACGTTCTGCTTCAGCTGTGCTCACCGGCAGAGTTCCCAGAATCTTAAGAAGATGGTGCACGTTTGGGCAGAATATACCTCTGGGCAATTGGCAACCGCTTGCATCGCAGACATGCTCAGCGTTTCTCGCTACCATTTCGCAGACCATACTGCTAACTCCCCTTGCAATGCTGAAGTTGAAATAATGTTCGAGTACACGTCAGCCGACTTCTCGGCAGTGGGAAGAGTGGCAGATTCGAGAATGTTCTGTGGCAGAAGCGAAGAAGGTATCTTCAAGGTGTGTCAATGCCTTTTAAAGCGCTCATTTAACTGGTTTATTAAATAGTCGAGAAAAGGCCAGAAATGCGGAAAGCCTAAAGTGCTCTTCGACGCTAGCCACTGGCACGTATTCTTCGATGAAGATGCCTTTTTGTCACAAGCGGCATCCTCATTTTCGTCAGTTGACAAGTGTGCTCTGAAAGCATGGTCGCCTCTCGGGAAATAATCATCAAGCGTTATACCGTACGTCGTTTCAGCGCGACCATCGAGTCTCATACAAGGGCGCTGATCGACCCAGGGCACTAACTACCTAGCAATGCGTGTAGGCAGTGTACTTCAAGGGGGTGACTTCGCATTGCTAGGAAGCAACGCGCTCAGCAAAGTTCGGGCAGTGACCCTGAATGCGACAAACGAAAACTTTAGTGACACTATACACGTCGGCTTGTAAAGCTCCGCCTTAAACACTAGCACACGTTTCACGCCTGGTGGAAAGATTTGTGGTTATAAATTTCCTCCGCTTCGCTTCAGGTCCCGGCCGGTGAACTCGCACTCGCTCAATGTCTTACTTTGCGCATCAGATATCTCACGTTTGTTGTTGCACCCTTACGGAAGGCTGGTAGTTTCAGTCGCGTTGTAATGAAACACCACAAACGTGACTGAACGCGAATGAGTTGTTGGCAGCAGTGAAATTCCAGCAACTCGCATCAGAATGCCCGAAGCAGACAAGCAACAGGCATGGACGGTGCACAGTGGAGCGTATACGTAAACTCGTGTTGCATGCGCTGGCAGTTCTCGTCGGAGTTCACGCCGCTCTGAGAAATGGATTATGGTTCACTGTGCTCTGAACAACTGTGGAGTTCATTTCTCCATCACTGGTGAAGCGATCACTGAAAATTTCGTGTGGTTTCAGGATGCTCATGTCCATGCTGGTGTAAGTGCTGGAAACATGAATGCCCGTATGCTGCACGGTGAAACATTCTGTGCAGTTCTTAATCTGTTCACGTGAAGGGAAAAGTCGGCTGCACGTTTGCAAACAACGTAGGACACCTTGCCACAACGCTATCGTTTCAGGGAGCTGAGTGACGAAGGGTACGAAAAATAGGGGGGGGGGGGGGGAGAACATTTTCAAGCTAGTTTTATGTGAGTAGGTTTATATAGTACTGCGGCACGTGCACTTTTGATTGAGACCAAGCGAACATTTTTCATCAATGATTACCTTGCGCTCGTAGATAATTGCACAATAAAAAAATAAACCTCTGCAATTGGAGAACTTCATTGTTATCAAAAGTCGCAGTGCAACTGAACGTCTGCCCGAAAAATAACGTGTGCGAAATTGTGTTGCCATCATACAAAAACAAAATTACTTATTGCGTATTCCAAGCGTGATTGGATGCGAGAAGTAAACAAAATGTTGACTAGAAGCTACTCACAGAAAAAAGACAAGTTCTCGCTTGTCTTTTTGCCTGTGAGAAATGGCTTGTTTACTTGTGGGGCCGGCACTTCACATTACGTACAGATCACCAAGCACTAGTTGCTCTTCTTTCTGCAGGATCCGAAGGCCGCCGCCCCGTTCGCATTTCCCGTTGGTGTGCCAAACTCATGTATTATAATTTCAGTGTTCAATATTGTAAGGGTTCTAATAACGTGGTTGCTGATGCACTGTCGCGCCTTCCTCTTTAGATAACGGTTACTGAAGAGCGGGATGAGGAAGTTGTTTCATTAGTTACTTCCTGCATTACTAAAGCTGAGCTTCAGGCAGCTACAGCTGCCGATTCCACTTTGTCTCAAGTTCTCAAATATTTACGTGAAGGATGGCCTTCCAAAGGTGCTCTTGCTTCTGAATTCTTGCCTTACTTCGCAGTCCGACAGGAACTGTCTTGTGTCGAGGACTTGCTTTTCCGCGATGAACGCGTGATTCCCCCTGCTTCTTTCCGTAACAAGCTAATACAGCTTGCCCTTGAGGCCCATCCAGGCATTGTCCGCACCAAACAGAATCTCCGAGACAGGTACTGGTAGCCAGCCTTAGACAAGCAGGTCGATCATGCAGTTTACAGCTGCCATATATGTCAGGCAGCTGACAACTCTGCCAAACCTGCATTTTCTCCGTTGCAGCCAGTCCAGTGGCCTGATCGGCCTTGGCAGAAACTCGGCATGGACATTATCGGTCCTTTGCATAATGTTCCGCAAAACGCCCGGCTCATTGTTTCTCTCATCGACTACCATTCCAAATGGCCAGAAATTTGTTTCACACATACGGTTACTTCTGAAGTCATCATTGAGTTTCTGTCTTCAATCTTCAGCCGGGAAGGTTTTCCTGATGCCATAGTTACGGACAATGGTCCACAGTTTCAGTCCCAACATTTCGAGGCTTTTCTTTCACAACGAGGAATTCAGCACTTGAGGTCATCAGTTTTCTATCCCCAATCAAATGGCCAAATCGAGCGCTTTAATCGCGTTCTGAAGGAACATATCCAGATCGCCCAATTAGAGCACCGTCCCCTCAAGCAAGTCTTGACTGAATGTTTAGCTTCGTACAGGTTCACACCACAAGGCACCACTGGAGTGTCTCCTGCTCAACTTCTCCACGGTAGGCAACCGCGAGTTGCTCTCGACATAGTCTCTTTGCCTCGTAACATAGCAGTGTCTTCTCCTGATCAAATTCGTACCAGGGTTTTTTCTCGTCAACAAGCAATGAAAAAGTATTTCGACACCCGTCGAAGTGCAAAGCAGTCCAAAGTTCGCACTGGCGATCTAGTCAAGGTTCGTGTGCCAGGCAAGCGCCCCAAGTATCGGGGTCCTTACAGAGTCTTGGGCCAGGTTAGCCCCACTTCTTTTCGCTTAAGTGATGGTAACATCTGGAATACTTCACGCCTTGTTATTTTTCATACGGATTCGCCTTCAACACCTAAAAGTCTTCCTCATCACGTTCCGTCCACGCCTTTCAACTACGCATCAGACTGTTACATGTGGCCTCCATGTACAGGCATTTCTTCTTCAAGGGGGGAGGAGTTACCAGGCGGTGTCGCTGGTTCAAGTACACCAAGTCATACGGTTCACTTCGAACCTTCAAATACGGCTGAGACCGTTGAACCGGACTTCGGTCCGCAAAATTCTTCCGAAGCTCATGCTGCGAGCTCTGATGAGACCCCAAAATTTTAACGCTCGTTCAGAGCCTTCACAATCTTCCACTCAAGGTGCAGAGACACCTGATTCTACACCCAAAAGGGCCCGCCCTAAGCGGAAGCGGCAGAAACCGCGTCGGTTCGAAAACTACGTGATGTAGAACTCTTGTTCCGAACAGTTGTGTACATTTTTCTTGGTTGTCAGTGAATTTTCAGGACTTGTGTGTGAGTTCGGTGTGCCATGCTCTGAATATTCATGTGTTCTAATGTACATACCTTGTCAAATATGTTGGTATTGAGCATGTATAAATATAAACAGTGTATAGGTGTGCTTTTTTCGAGGAGGGGATCATTGTTGTGTTCTGGGTTTTCAGTTTCGGTTTCGGATTGACATGTGAGGATGCCAGGGGGCGCCGCTCTGGCATCTAGGATCAAGGAGGATACATAAAACTTTTAAAGTTTTATGTATCCTCCTTGTCTAGGATAAGGTCCCTAGATAAAACAAGTTTCCAAGGTAGCGACACCCTCCCTTTTCCTCCTCGCTTATTTGCCTGAAGCGCCCCCTAGAAGGTTTAAAACTTTCATCCAAAAGCGAATGTTTGGGTTCTGTTGCTACGGTGAATAGATGTAAATGAAACAAAATAGAACGAAATAAGACGTAGAATAAACAGTTACCTTTATGAACATAAACGGCACAACACAAGAGCAAGCGGGATGTGCGTTACTCAACCGACAACGTTGTGCAGTTGTATACTTTACACCACTAGCCATGGCGTCTCGCGTAGTACATTTTAGTTCCACGGCTGCGGTGTTTCGTCCAGTTCTAACTAGTCCACTTCTCCGATTGTGTTTTGTTCGTGCTGTGACACAGTGAACGTGCTTCTTGCTGGATCCTGTAAGTGGCCACAGGGCGTGACGTTGTGACGATTGATTACAACCGGCTTGTGCACACGCAAGAAAAAAAAAACTACGACCAGACTGGTACGAACACTCGTCCAGCAGCACTGCGATCACGTTTTTTTTTTTAAATGTGCCCATTTGGACAATCGTGATGCCATGTGATTCTGATGCGGTGCTGGGAACTTCCTGAAAAGTGAGAGTTCTACTGGTGAGGTGTCTCGAAGCAGCGCGTTTCGGCTCAAGCGGGAACTGGTCAAGAGTGAAATGTTTCTGAAGGTGCGTTGATTAGAACCTACAGCTACTCTGTATACGTGCATACCCACATGTATTTGTACCAACTGGCATGCACTAGACACGCATTAGACGCGCGCCTGGCGTTTCAATAAAAACCGACAAGTGAACTCGCTTCGCAGATCCGCGTCGACACACGTTGACGGAGTTGCACGAAAGCATTCGCGTGAAATGGTTCATAGTTGCACTTCATGGTGCGCTTCATCTCGGAAAGCACGAGGTAAGTTGAAGAGAGCGAAACCATTTTCTGTTGTTTACGGCAACGCAGCATTGCTGAAAAACGCAGATGTTGCATTGAACGAGCATGGCGAAACAATCTTGGTCGACTTAGCGCACACCGAAACGCTCCTCCTCTTCAGTTTATGTTCTGGCTACGATTTTGTCTTTGGTCACGGCGAGAATCCGGCTGGAGCCATATGCGCATGCGTACTCGTTTTGAACCTTTTGCATAACAATAAATAACACCACCAGCCATTTGCAAGATCACGTGCAAGTAATGCACCAATTACAGAGGCGGATGGCAGAGAAAAAAGAGGAGTAATAGAGAGAGTGAGGAGGACGGCTCGAGAACAATAAGTGACGCTACCTTGTTTCATCTAGGGACCTTAATCTAGGATTTCAAGGCGACTTTAAAATTAAGACAGTGTGTGTTGGGTAACCGTGGAGTGCGGGTTTGTGCTTTCTTTCGGCGCTTCGCGCCAACCCGCGTGTTCGGGCTGGTCGGTGTCCCTGCCGGCCGCGTACGTCTCCGTCGGCCGTCTTCTTCTTTTTCTGCTTCGTCGGGACCAGCCAGCCCTCAATACAGCAGCTACCACTGCGTCAGGGCTGCTTGACATGCAGAGATTAACATAAAAATAATTCCCATAGGCATGAAGTCACAGACATCGGCAGTAAGAAATTCGCTTAGCAAAGTAAGCAACAGCAAAATCTAATTATGAATGTACAAAAACATGTTGCGTGCATACCTCTCATTCCTTGTTGTAAACGGAAGCCTCCTTCACCTGCGAAACGCACTTCGCCCCGACGAGGACTAGGCCATCTACACTTAACATAGATTAGTAATTAACGACGTCTTCTCTGATGGGGCGCGTCACTACAAAATGCGTCTTCGAAGGCTAGTCTATTCAATGGTGCGACGAGAGGCCGTTGCTCCAAACAGTCTTTGTACCTGTCGTTTACTGTCTTTAGAGTACTTTGTACAGTGCTGCCCGCCTCCGTGGTCTAGTGGCGAAGATACTCGGCTGCTGACTCGAAGGTCTCGGGGTCGAATCTCGGCTCTTAGAGATGCCCACTAAGGCATCTCTAATAATCATATGGCGGTTTTGGGACGCTAAAGCCCACATATCAATCTATCATTCTTACAGTACTTTTACTCACTCTCTTCACAACCATACGCATAGGGAGAGCGGAAACCTCAGGACTTGGTATACATGTGCGCATCTGTTTAAACTACCGCTGATAGTACTAACATCACAGGGGAAAACTCATGCCTGTGCCCCCCTCCCGTGTCGGTGTGAACCAACCCCCGCTTCTCCCGACAAAAAATTCGGGCTACGCCCTTGTCCTGTCGTCTGTATTTCCCTTCTTCCCTGGTTTCTTTTTCGCCACGCTCAAAGAGAGCTGCACTATATATAACCTTACGATTTTATTTGCGGTCGACTTCTCGTTCGCATGCTTCGGCGGTTTCCCCTTTGTGTGGAGTCACAGGCGAGTGTATTCGATTGGTCTTGCGGCGTTACCCCACCGACCGGCTATTCTGTGATTGTCACGCTGCGATGCGTATTAGGTTAATTAACCCGAGTTTATTAACGACTTGTCTCGAGTACCATTTCTTCACCATGTTAGAGAGTTGACAAACCCAGCCGTAGCTTCTTTGTGTGTGGCAGAAATAAAAATAAGCGACCAAAATGTGGTATTCCGATCGCATATCTTTATTCATAGGGTGAAATTCTCCAGCAAGCTTATCTCCACGTTACTGCAGTCCAAATTGGTTTAGGCATATGGCTGAAACTGTGCGAGTGCCGTATCTTTCTCTTTGAAAACAACTGTATTCAAAATCGGGCAATTCTCTATGGCAACGAAACTCAAGAGGCAGTATCGAATAAACTATAAGTGAAATCCTGCCTCCGTTTTTATACTCATACAGACTCATTATCCATCACTGCGTAAATAATAAGGCTTAAAATGTAACGAGCAAGCACACATTCATTAGGTTCCAATCTTGTCCTATTTGCTTTCCTTTTCTGCATTACTTCTACACTTAGATTTTTAGGTTTTCTTTAGAAAGCATTAGTGCTTTAAATGTGCTTTGAGGCGCACAGCTCTCAATTCTGGCATCAGTGGCACTGAGCTTGTTTAGCAGCAGTGGCAGATGATCCACGTTCATGAGTTGTGTTGCTCATTGTTAGAGAAAAATTGGCTGATACTATTTTGCACATATACGCGCATCACTCTACATTAAAAAGAGAATCTCGTACTTGGGTGGCGTGACTAGTATAGAGAATTTCATACAGCCAGTTTCGCATCAACCACCGCAAACCGCCTAGCTAAACAAAAAACCGCAAATTTTTTGCACTCCCTTCAGTGCTCGAGAAGATCGACCGTCATCTTCTTATCTTGCCTACTCAAGTAGAAGGAAAATCATAACGTGAGATATTCAACGCAATAGCCAGCAAAGGCCATTTCATAGCATCGTACTTCAAACCCGAGCAAAATTAACAGAGGCAGCAGCCTGTTTGAATGTAGCGCATTAAAATAATGATGCATCAAAAAGAAATTTAATGATAATTTAACTTGTTTTCTAATATTCCGCATAAATACCTCTTCATTGCCTGACAATTCGACTTCACCTTAGCATACAGACAGCTCAATCATTTTAAATGTTTCTCTTATGACCCTTCTTACCTTGATAGGCAGTCCGTGATACCTCAAGCTAGACAGGTAATAACCACAAATATAGAGGCGTAATCAAAGAGGTGCCTTTATTACATCATTTTTCAGTAAACTGGTGATCATTGACCATGACCACGTGTATACATAATAATAATATAATCGTATGTATATATATTTATCATAATATGATGGCGTGTAGATACAAGCACTCACGATATGACGCAATACGGATAAAGCAATCACATATCTCCCCAATCACGGTGTAGTGTTTATACAGATATGCTAAGTGTGCGTGTGTATTTGTGTGGCAGAACAGCAAAAATTTCTTTTTTCATCCCATAGTTTTTGTTTCAGCACCGTAAAGTGGGTCGTAGTAAAATAGGTGTAGTGATTTGGTTGTGGTATAGCAAGGAGAGACGGTGAGAAGAATTCGTCGTATAGAAAATACCTTCGGCACGTCTATGAGCGGGCCACAGTTTAGCTTGGAAAGCTTCGCGAACGACGCTGGTCACTGTTTTTTTTTTTTTTTTTTCTCACAAAAGTGCGAAAATTACACACGGGAATGACATGAAGTGGGTTCGTCAAGTGACTAACCCGTGAAGGAGGTGATGGCATCGGACCTTCGTGCAGCAATCAGTGGACACAGCACTGTGACCCCAAAAAAAGTACAAATCATGAAAAATTTACGCCTTCATGAATGACAACGTCCACGAAAATCAAGATGCAAAGGAATAATTGCAGTCGCCTTCCTCGAGTTCCACTTTGTTTCTCTGCTGCCAGCACAAGAAGTGCTTCATTGTATGTTTCAAACCATGTGCTTATTTAGTTGTCAGTGCATATTTTATTTCCTTTGCGGTATTACTGTGAATGTGAATTGTCCTTACTCAATAGGTAATCACCAGTTTCTCACATGGCAAATGGTCTGGGGAAACTTTTAGAGCGATTGATTGGGCCTGAAGTAGCAGCACGTCAATAGCTGCCTGTCATTGTAATTCTGAACTAATCCCGAGTGTTTATCACTACAACAGACACTTGTGTCACTTATGAAACAACATGTGAGGCATTGAGTGTCGATAACTACAATTACACGCTGCAAATAAACAAAACTCTATGTTAATAAAACCCTCGCTTCCCAAGTTTTTTTTGCTTTTATTTCTGAGAGAGCTCTTGATGCACCAGGTAAATAAATAACTTGATGCCACTGTTAAACTTACAAATTACAATGTCTTTAGCCTGTCAATGGCTAAAATGTTGCTAGTGATTCTGAAAAATAGACAGGCCCTGTGCGCCACTGTGAGGCTAACTTGTAAAAGAGCTCATCAAATCGCCAACCCTAACAATAAATACCACTTAACCATAGCCTAATGTATACATAAAAATACATCTGGTAGAAATACATACAAAAGTCAACTGTTGAAAAAAAAATGTTTGAAGCGAAAGATCTCGAACACATACCCTAAGCATGCTTGGGAAAATTTAGGCAGCCGGTTATTTTGGCAACTTTTTTTTTTGAGATTCTAGTGTGCTGTAATACAACAAACACATGCATTCATGTATATATATATATATAGAGAGAGAGAGAGAGAGAAACTTGAAGCACTGTCATAAAAGAATAAACTGGACGCTTTGCTCTAAATTGGACACTTTCTTAATGTTGCATTTGTGACTAAACTGAATGTCACAGCAGTGTCAGCAGATACAATAAGCAATGTTTGTGAAAGGTAGCATCAGCGGTGTGTCCAGGAATCAAGCGTCCCAACAATGGCAACAATACCAGAGATATGTCACAGAATAGGCCATTGATTGGTGATTGAAGATCCGATGCCTACAGGTAGCAAAGAAAGTGATACTTTATACCACCAACATTAGAGGTTACGACGAAACAATCGAGACAGAGACAATGAAGCATCATATATTGTGCTCGGCATTGGCGATTGTGCAAGACACCGGCAATGTGCACATATATCATGATAACGCATAAAAACAGGTGAGTTATGGTGCACCCACAGCTAAGATGAATTCCGAGTGATTCACTTACCACACCGCTCTGTTTCAACATTAAGCCCTGCTTTGGGACATAAATTTCACATAAATTTGAAAAATATGTTTCTACGCACACTGCCAAATTTAGCTGAACATATCAAGTGCAGAATATGCACTGGTGCAGCCTCGCTTCTAATCAATCATTGTGCTAAGTGTGATTATTCTTCACTATTCAATCAATGAAACATCAAGTGTTTTCAATGTTGAAGTGATTAGATTGAAACCTCAACCTTACAAGGTTATCTGGGAAGCTGTTGTGACTATTCTAATCAGATCGACTCTTCATAGAAAATAGCTTTTGCGACATCAGTACATGTTCATTACTTTTAACATAAAATCTGTTAGTACAATCAACAGCGAATAAAAACCTACTGCGTGCAATGGCTCCTCAACTGAGAAGATGTGGTAAGCGTACAATTAAACATCTTGTACAATACACTCTGTATTTCCTTTGCCAACATACTGCCCATCAACACCAACATCAAAAGACAACACGCATCGTAATTCCACATAAAAAATAGCACACATTTTGACAAAGAAGCAAGCAATCAGAATAAATAACACCTATTCATGCAATCCCTTTCATTTACCAGCCACACTGTAAATTACAAAACGATTATAAAGATAGCAAGCAAAATACACAACGTGCAGAAATTGAATAAGATAGTTGGTTAAACAGCGCCAGTACTCCTCTGGTAAGTAACACCGCACTAAAGCATCGAGAAGTAAATCGTGTGATCACAGGTGTGTTAGATCTTGCCGGATAAATGCTTTAAACTCTGTCACTCATTCGACAAGACGTGAATCAAGAACTGAAGCATATAAGCCACCTATAATTATGAAAAATTGGCAAATATAGACAAAGATAGGTGGTCCTCCAAAATGCACACCAATTGCGCATCAAAGAAGATTGGCGATAGTCTCCCCGAAGACTGCGATAGTTGATACGCACAGATATTTTTTTTTTAGGCGAACTAAAAAAGTGGCCTTAAAACTGCACCTATCAAAAAGGGAGAAGCCGTTGGGGATGACTGCAATAACGTTTCGCTAGTTAGGGATAACTACGTACAGCTTCATCACTGCAAGGTAGACCGTACTCGATCAAATTTTTGTTGCAAACACACAATGAACGACAATGCGGTCATAAGCTGCCACTTGTGTTTGAGGAAATAACACGAAACAATAACAGTATTGGCATGAAAATTCCTCAAACTTCCTCTCAGAAATATGCTGGAAACACCTCTAAAACACTTCACTGGTCTCTTCAAAGAAAACTGATATGCTTACAACACCGACAAGGCGTTTTTCGAAAGCTCGTGCAACAGTGTTTTCTTGTACGCTTTGGCATTTGTCGTGTCTAAGGTGCCATTAATAAACAAAGTAGAGTGCACAGTGAACCTCTCACATGGCTATTGGGAAGAACAATAGTAATTTTTTACCAAAACCAGCGGCACGTTTCTTTCTTTTCATGTTCATAGCCGCACATTGCACAGCTTTATACAGGTGTTAAATCATAGAAGCAAAACAGCCCAAGAAAGAAGAATGCTGAACCACAACAACAAAAAAAACAGGTAAAGAGCATAGAAATCCTGCAACATTAGTATCGTGCGTGACTTTTTTATCCACTTAGGAATCTATTCTGTTAATAAGTGCTCCAGTGATCAACACCTATAATTATGTAATCCCGGCTGAAAAAAAAAAAACAGAATATTATTTCACAATGTGTACCTTCATCGCTTACGACAAAAATTAAGTAAATTTGAAAACATAAACTGTTTACCAAAACGGGGCCAATGTGCTTGAAGTAGCTGAGGTACCAAAAAAAAAACAGATTAGCGTAAAGAATGTACTGCACTAGTGAATGCATACGTTAAAACTTGAAAAAAAATATTATGCAAAATTAGAACAGCGTATCATGCTTTCCTTTAAAAGCACTAAGTCAAACATTGCCGTAACAGCTCACTTACAACAGTGTAAAATTTCTAAATTAAAAAAAAATATCAGAGCGCTCTGAGCAGCTCTAAGAGCTACCATTTTTATAAGCACAATTTCTCGCCATGTGTAGGTTGCCAGGCACCCTTACCACAAACAAATGGTCCTTTTTTGTGAATAGTTTTATCACGAAATACAATACTACAATGTAGACTTCTTAATAAGTTAAACCTAGTCACTCTTAAAAAACGGCAGGCTTCAGTCACAGCGAAAGCTAGAAGAGCAGCCTTTCAGAGCCTTTTCTAAACAATCATTGGGTAACGACTGCAAGCACACTTACTTGATACCCATTAGGTAATTATTATTAAACTTATTTGGGTAGTAGGCAGGCATTCCCTATGCTACTTTTCGTCATTCTTCTGAGAAGCGTGGTATCCGCTAAACACTTGCAAAGAATTTTGTGCTAATTGTTCAAGCAGTGGCTGATGACGATGACGAATTGTGGCTGAAGTGGGTATGCGCCACAGTTAACAGGGAAACAAGGACAAGCTTTTGTGATGGGTAGGAGCATTGGACGACCCACTTGTTATGCTATTCGCATTGTGTGATGACTGGTTGTTCTTTTGCTGTTTTAAAACGGCCTGTATGTCGTATTATCACGATTGCTTTCCGCCATTAAGCCTACCTAAGGCAAGTTTGACAACAAGTCACAAACACCGGTGTAGCTCAGTGGTAGAATACTGGGCTCGCACCTAGCGAACCCGGGTTAGAGCCCCACTGTGTCATAGGTGCTAGGTCAAGCCTGCCTAAGGCAAGTTTGACAACAAGTTACAAGCACCGGCATAACTTAGCTAAGGCTAACTTAGCCCCACTGTTTCATTGGTGAAGTTTTTCTTTTCTAATTGGCATGCAGCCGAACTGGGTTTAAGCACCACTGTTTCACTGGTGAAGTTTTTTTTTCTAATATCGAAGGCTAACTTAGCCCCACTGTTTCATTGGTGAAGTTTTCCTTTTCTAATTGGCATGCAGCCGAACTGGGTTTAAGCACCACTGTTTCATTGGTGAAGTTTTTTTTTCTAATATCGAACGATGTGGTTACAGACACCGGTGGCGGTGGTGGCGGCGGACAACTACGCATGACCCGAGCTGTGATCTCATGGCAGCTTCTGCTGTGAAACGTGAGCTAGAGGTGAATAATTTCGGTCAAATTCGCATGTTTCATCCCTGTCACCGAAATAGTGGTTGTATTGTAGAAATGAACCAAATCTTCAATCACTTGAATATAATTTAAAACAAGGTACACTTACACATAGCACTGTTCTTAACCAATCAATTTTTGCTAGTGTTTTCGTTGTATTGCATGCCTAGAACGTGTTCATTAGGATCAGCCTCTATTTTTATTTTCCTGATATGGACGATTTCGCCAAGTTTCAGATATGTACTTCGAAGCCCGCAAGTTCATGTTTCATAGAGCATACCGGTAATAATTATGTAAACTACAATGTGACACATATTCATGCAATGTGCACTGCACTCGACTGCACATCAGGAAGCTATGAGCTACAAGCTTTATAAACTCTTTTTTTAACTTTCTTTTAGTGGGCCACAATGCTACATACTTTGAAGACTGGTTCAACAGCAACAACTGTGTATAATGATTTGTTCTAAACAGTCTTTTGTTAGGGTCGATGCATAAGCAATCGACTTAACACCACGAATAGCTGATTCACACTGGTGCAGTTGTAGTGCCTCGAACACAACACCAGGTTATATGGGTTTTTAAACAGCGTTGTTAATAAGCAACAATTTCAATCAAGTGTTACACTTCTTGAGTAAAAATAAAATATGATACTTCTGGCTATCCTATATCGCATGCCAGCAACACTGTTTTACTTTCAAACTGAAACAATGCAACTGTCGCAAACATCGGAGGAAACCTAGAAATACAGACAAACTTTCTTGTGTTATGTTTTAGCAAGAAAAACTATCGCGGAGCAACTCCTCTGAACACACGCACAAGGATTACTGCATTTATGGGCCAATGTTAACAATGCATGCTTTGGTTGAACGCTTCGAGCTGGAAGTTCGCCTCTGTATAAATTACTCAACGCTGGAACAGCATTCCGTAACGTGTTGACTGCACGGACATCGTTTGGATACTTACGGAGTCTTTCATAACTTTCAGTAGTGCAGCTCTCAACCGTATTGCAGATGCTTTCAACATTTTGATTTCAGCTCTGCAAGTAGAAGTGCTTTGTCTTCTGTAGTTGTAGTTGGTGTCTTAAAGGATAGTGACAACAACTGTGGGTTATTACGAATTACACAAAGAAAATAATAAACCTCCGCAAAGGTCTTGGTGTCACTCGCCCTACACTATAGCGGTGTTACACAGAGATCGACGTATCTAAATCTAGGACAGCAGAATACACGTGATGTGTTCAGCAAAGCCCACAAGCTTTCCCAAGGCATGACGGGCTGCCTTTCTCAAGGCAGCCTTTTTTCCGAAAGCAATGGGGAGTGCATAGATGGGAAGAATCCAGGGAAATCTCCGCAAATCTTACCCTGTCAGTCAATTAAAGTTAACTACTCAAAGAACTTATTGAAAATTTAGAGGCATGAGAAGTAATTTTGTTATTAAACGCACATGATCCCTAATTGCACATTGTAGTGGTAGACTTTGCAATAGACTATAGGTAGTGTTACGCTAAATGGTGCTAATTACACATTCAACAAACTCAGTTAGGCCGAATCTCTGCATGACTGTAAAATGTTCTTGCTTAGGCAAGAAAGCCATCTTTGCAAAGAATAGGGTGCGGTTTAAATTCACAGTTCGTGTTTATTTTTGCCCATTCAAGTTGACAAAAAGTGCTGTGCTGCTTGGACACAACAGCTTAAGTTAAGCACTCTGTACAATTATAAAATGCAATTGGAAAAGAAAGAAAATTAACTGAATTGGCATATAATATGCTTGTTTTTTCAGTAATCAATGTAAAGGTGCAAAATGTCATAAACATCTCCACGTTTTTGAAATGCCACTGAATTTCGGTCACCTTATTATCAAGTAAATGGACAAATCAGGAAACAAATATCCACTATAACGTCCCAGATAGGGCTTTTACTCTAATAGAAACGTAAGGGTCAGTGCGACTAAGAACGTCCCGCCTAAAATGTCATCTGTTAGTTTGAACATCTTGGAACATCCTTGGGTAGGTAAATGAAGCCTGACATGACGGCTGTAACTGAGGATATAATTCACATAAATACAATCTCGTTACTGAGCAATATAAACTCCCTTGAGCGTGAACTTTGCAGAGATCTCCCTCAAGCAGTGTTTTTATAAAGAAACACCATCCCCATTAAGTAAAAGAAAAATAAAGCTACTGATTACTCACTGGACATGTACCCTTTCCCCGAAATACAAGCTTCACCAGGTAGCACGTCGCCGGAGCATAGCGCTCTGTGACATGCAGTTTGTGTACAAGTTGAGTGCTCTGACGACGATCTCAGTGAAACACGACACACTATACCTAAAATTCAAACGGGCGGCTCGCATAGAGTGCCACTGATGCATGTCTTGATATTGTTTGCCTAAAACAGGCTTTTAGCATTCGAACTTTATGCAATGCTATGAAGAAGCACTGCGGTAGCGCTTTACCGTCAGCCGAAAAATCTCATTCTAGACGCCGCTGGGAAAGCTTTCATAAGTTGGAAATTCTCGATCAGCTTGCAAACATACCTGGCCATTATAAACATTGTCAACTTTTGTTATGTTCCAAGACAATTCCTTTCCGGGAACCGAAATTCATGCAGTTATAAGTCGGTTATGTCAGCAGATATCTCCAATGCGTCATTTCCAGTTATTATTATTAGGCTCCAAAGTGTTCATGAATTTTACATTTTTGCAGTTGTCACCTCCATTCTACTTTCGGACTTGTTAGAACAATTTTAGATAATCTGTGTTACTGTTATTTCAAATAAATATTATTTCGTCACATCATTCTTACATTGGTTGCGGGCAAAGACCATGTCCTGACAGTCCTTGGCCCGACACCAAACTTGGTTCATCAAAAAGCAAGACAGGCATCATTGACACTGCATGCCAAAACTTGTGAACAGGAAACTCGGCGTTTCTTCTTTATATTGCCTGAACGGTGACCTGATTACTGAGTAATTTTCACTATTCAAGCATACAAACGACTCGCCCTTCTGACTGTTTCGTTAGAAAAGAAAGAAGACCTACGCAGATCAATGCAGACTGATGACCAAGTAGCATTTTTGGATGCTCAATCTTGGCTATATCACAACATGTATCTTTCAATTACTTAAAGTTTGTCAACATAGCTAAGATACAAGTACGTAACTCAAGTGCTAAGGCGTCTCGCGGGAATAGGGTACATTGTTCCCAGTCTGAACAATTTTTTAATTGAAATGCTTTTCAGCATATCATTCTGCTTTTTTTTTTTTTCAGCTAGCACAGTCTTTCGACAAGTGGAGGCTAACTCTTTAGCTATTGTGCTGTTCTAATAGCATTCAAACCACACATTTCATCGCTGCAAAAGCACGAAAAGTTATACACGCACTATTTTTGCAAATCAAAAGTAACCATCTCTGCAGTAATCATGGCATAAATTATTTAAAGCCGTTTCTACTTCTAGCTCTAATAGAAGTACGTTTGGCGCTACCTCTGCCAACCATGGACATTATTTGTTATTTTAGACGGTTTCAAAATTGCAAGCGTAGTGCACAAAAAAAACATTTCATTTACCAACTCGTAACGTGGAAACTGAAAAGTCGTTTTCACGTTTTTTAAATAGTAAGGAAAGTCTTTCATCAGTTTTTCAGATTGAAAATAATGTGTGTAATGTTCAAGGCGATCTCTTGTAGCTTTTGTGTAGCTCAAAAGAACATTTATTTGAATATATTTTGCCAAATGACGAAAGGAAAGTGTAGAAAATCAGCGGGCTATTTTCTAACGCACTTCTTGCCCACGTATACTATTCCGGCACATCGGCAGATGAAACAAGAGTCTGTGTTTGTAAACAGTTAAAGGGTCTATATTCGGTAACTATGGTAACCAGCAAAACTAATCAATCTGGTGGGCTTTCCAAATGCAACAAACTTGCTAACTAATCAGTGATAGTGAAAAATCTTCAACACACAATAATTATTACAATCAACTCAACTCTACATCTTGAGCATTGTTTGATTTTTGTCATCTCTAACCTCGTTAAGAGCCATGGAAGTATTATTACAAGTTCATTCAAGTACCCCGGCTCGGCCAAAGCTTTTGGAAAGTGGAACATACGTTATTTTGCATATTAAACTTAAAAATTGGCTGGAAAAAAAAAAAAAGCTGAAAAATTACACCAATGGGCACTGCATTTTTTGATGGACGAACTTTAGAAATGCTGAGTTTCCTTAATCCACCTCTCCTGGCTTAAGGCGGTGCGCTGCTGCCGTAAAAGCAGCAAACCCTGTGTCCACATGTTATATTCACATTATGATTTTAACCTCATACATTTTAGTTTATGAATCGCAATTAATGCATGCTACTAGCCTGTTTATGAGTTGGGTACTCTTATTTTACTTCCAAAGAAACTTTAGGCAGCCATACCTTAACTCTTTTGCGCCAGTTCATTGTAAATCTTTGAGGCGCCAAATAACGGTTATTATCAGTCAGCTTAAAAGGCTCTTCTGTAGTGCTTCACGTGGGCTTATGTAAGTTAAAAATAAGTCCTGTAGCAAATCATCTTTACTGCAATTCATATGATGGGAAAGTATTTACTCATGAAAAAGGTAGTGTTATTCACAACCTTCCAGAATTAGCGTGGACACAAACAAGTGTTCTCTCGGCTAATAAACTTCTTTTCTCAGAAATCAGTCAGCATTTCCTTATGGTTTCATGCCTAAAGCAGGTGAATGACAATTTCATCCTGCGTTAATTTGGGTTGGACGAGCTACATGAAGTTTTATTACGAAGCACGCCATGACAGAGCAGTACTTGCTTATTCTTCTTAGTTTTTTTTACATGCGCAGTTCACCAGCAGCACTGCATTCTACACTCAACACCATATTAGGTGATTGCACAAATTTAAAACAGGAGGTTAGGTATATTTAGTTGACACAATGGGGGTTACATCACAGATTCGAGATTCATTACTTGGGAAATCACTGTTCATCGAACAGGGTATTCAGCAAGATGGGCTGGGGCGTCGTCTTATTTCACTTATCTGAAAAATTAATATTTTACATACACTGAGAATGGCTAGTTGCCACCCCATTTATGACAGCAGTGCACCGCCAAGCCGCCATGAACATGTTTATGCGTCTGGCTGAAGATGTCGCGAGGACGGGTCTGTGTACAACTTGGGAATGGACACTTAGATAACTCCCCTACGTGGGACGCGGCGTACAAAGCGCAGAAAAATGACGCGAGTGACAGAGACACACGGCTACCCACCCTATGCACAAAAACAAAAAAAAGTATTCGAATCGCGTGGTGTTGGAGGGAGCTTAGCTATGGTAACAACAGTATGGCTGACCGCATCCCTCCACTCTAAACCCGCGTGGCCTGTAGAGTGCCGTGACATAAGAAAACTTCTTGTGGAATGGCACCATAAGAAATATGGTGGTTATAGATTGTCCGCCAGGGCTTCGTGATAAGTCTTCTGCCTTTTGACATCACTCCCCGCTGCCCCTCAAGCGACTTCTGGGCTACACCTCACTTCTGTTATGCAACTTCTGGTTTGTCACATAACTTCCGGGTACGCATCTTCCATAACCCTCCCCCTTTCCTTTTTCGGTCCTAAGCGCCTGCCAGTAACAACTTCAGAGTATCTCCCCTGAAAACAGGAGATACTGCGACAACTTAAAACTGATGTATTTCGGAACATGACATGCGGTTGTACTAACCTCACATGAAGCTCTGTTCTGTCTACATTGTGTGAACATGCCTTTGTGGTGTTACAACAGATTTCTAGCGTTAATCCAAAGATACTTCTGTAGTGATAGCCCGGTGCCTGCTATCACAACTTTTTTCTGCAGTCCGACGAACATGCGCTCCAAGACTTCACCTCTCTTTTGTAATGACACGCATTCTACAGAACATCTGTTGCTTGTATTTCTACAGTGCAAAATGTCTTCCGCAGGCAAGAGAAATAACTCGCTGCCTTAGTACATCAGCGATTGGATGCACATACAGGATCATAACAGCGATTTCTTTTGTGCTGATGGCAAATTCTGTTTTCATCTTCCAGGAGGTATAGATAGCTTACTTCGATTTCTTGCTATTTTACTTTGGGTCTGCAGTTACACAGATGCATGAGCATAACTAAACCAGGCTTCTGGACCACATGAACTGATTTTGGTAACAACTTATCGTTATTGTCATACGCTGTTACAAATACAGATAAAAGGAGCCCAAGTTAACACCACCTTCAACTATGCCATTCTCATCACAGCACAGTGGTGATAATACAACCTTTTCATCTCAGTGACACAAATCTGTAGCAGTGTTACCAAACGCAATTGATGTCTAGGTCGTGTAAGCACTCTGGCCCAGCGATATGTTTGGCTAGGCTAAAGTGTATCTTAATATGGCTTATTGCCATTGTTATCAATAATAATAGTAATAAATGCAAATACAAGATGAGTGACAAGGGATTAAAGATACAAGTGAGTGTTGCGTCTTTGCATCACTTGTCCCCTGTCTTGATTTTTTTGCTTAGTGTCACTGCGTAAAAAGAAGTTCTGAATATTTCTAGACCATAACCATGAGCACAGGATTAGCTACTTTGAGTAAAGTAGATTCAGAACTTGGGTTCCCCATTTTTTTTTTTTTTTTGAAACGACTGTCCCAGTTATTTTATTACGCTCCGAATATTGTGTAATGCCAAATACAGTAGACTCGCGATAATTCAAACTCTGATAATACATACTTTCGGTTAATTCACACGAAATTCAATTTTTTGGTTGGCCCTCCATTCTTTCAATGTATTTAAAAGCCTCATAATTCAAACTCCTTCATTCGGTTAAATGATACATTTTGCCGGTCTGTGCCAGAAATTATCTCCTGCTTTCCCACTACTATTTCAATAATTGTGAGCTTATGTAACCTTAGCTGTCTTAAAATAAAACATAAGCCCCTGAGGCCTTCAAAGAAAAAGGCTGTGCAAGTAAACAAATGTTTGAAACGAAGCACACGCATGGTAAACTGTGATGCTTCTCGACTGCTATAGAGAGCTTTGTGCTGAAGGCACATATAGCAATGAAGCAGTTGTAAATTCAAGATTGCTTTAAAAAGTCTGATAAGAAGTAAATGGCCAATAAACTTGTGGACTTTACACCTCGGCTTTCTGTTCGCTGCATGCAGTTAAGACTTAAATACACTTGAAAAATTTTTGATTGTGATAAAATCAATGCCTAATCATAGCATGTGGTGTCACTTCACCCAGAGTAATCTATCTGAGAACTTCTGATAATTCAAACTTCTTGATAATTCAAACAAAATTCAGATGTTCCTCTGAGTTTGAATTAACGAGATTCAATTTTATATTCTGCTAATCAGCACTTTCACATTTTCATGAAGTTGTTCTGATGTTTGTTTACACTAACATATGGCTCCTTGTGATAAGGTATAAAGAGTACATGGAATCGATCTTTCAATGCACATCTGCTGCAAGTTTTAATGTTTTTTTTTTTACTTACCCACACACGTCTCGTTTTCAATATTTCACGGAACATCAAAGATTTATGGCTTCCAACATACCAATTTTAGATCTGTGCCAAAAAAAAGGGCTGAATACAAATACTATTAGCAAGACAGTTCTCCCTGGCCCAATGTTTTCTTATGATATGTTTGGTTCAGTATTCAGTTTTCTAAAGCAATGCCAATTTTATTGTTCTGGTCGCTTTGAATTATCAATCACATGCTTTACCAATAATAGATAAAAGCAGTGAGGTTTCGACTTTTTTCTGAGAAGCTCAGCAGAATCCACGTCTATGAAACCTATTCATATAGCATATTATTGAAATTTATGTAGTTTTTAACTTCCAACAATGCAGGCGATCAAGAAGCAGGAGCACACAGTGATTACATAAAAATTTTCACTTCAGAAAACAGTACTTAACCCCGTTTGGAATATCTTCACAGATGCGGGCACGTTTTCTAAAATACAAGGTATAGATTTTATCTAAATTTTCTTCGATATGTTCAAGCTTGTTCAATCCTATGCGTGTCAATGATACCACCTAGTGTCGAAAGAGTTTGGTGTTCATCGATATGTACGGGAGCAGTCGTGATTTGGTAAGTATCTAATGTAGACAGGAAATGGAGACACTACCTGCAATCATGATTTTGAAATTCGCATTGCTTTCAAGGTGCTCCATACGATATGTTGGGAAGCAGTTAATGTCCTATAATATGCTTGCAGTGTCACCCGTTCACTCACTGGGGTCGTCCCATCATTAGTTGTGGCCGGTTGCAAAAACATGGCGCGAGCTACTGCCCTATCACCGTGACGTAGTCTACTGTCGTGGGGGGTAGTGTGTCCATGCACGCATCGGTGTTTCAAGCGAAAACCACAATCATCGCCAACTACCGTATCCAGTGGAACTGAGGGGAAGGTGAAAAATTTCTGTCAAACACTACGACCAGCACTGACAACACGTTTTGTGACGAACACCGAAGGCATCCTCCTAGATGAGGTGCTGTCGAAATGTACATTGCAGCTGCCGAAGCATTAACGCAGCTGTGTCACTGCAACCCGCAGAAGTGCTAGGAGCACTTCATTTGTAAACAGGGGCCCGCCGAACTAAACCCCATAAACTAATAACACTCGCATCAGTTTAATACCTCTTAAAGTGTCAGTGATGAATATTATGCAATAAAAGGTTGCCCTATGTTAAGTACAATTGGTGTAGCTCATACCAGTCACCTACAATTGCGGTATGAGAGCGGAAGAGAAAAGGCGGCCCTTGTATATTAAGTGGACACAATGGTTCAGCATCAACAACTTTTCGCTTGCACTTCACTATGTACAGGAGAGATCAGGCAGACGCTGTATTTACAAAGAGCAAATTAATATCCCTGCTCGACATGCCGAATGGCAGCCGCACGCAAGTCGAGCGTTGCGACGGAGTCAAGGGATGTGATCAACCTACGACAACAGTGACCACAGTTTTGTGAAACTTGAGCCCCTCGGGTAAGCAAAAAGGTAACCATCAGTTACGGAGCCCAGCGCGAGTTAAACTGTCACAGATACAGTTCTAAAGCTATCATCAAAAAAAGATTAAACAGGGTCTTTTTACCTCGCATTTCTAAGCTAGTGTGTTGGGAATAATGATCTTAAGCATGTACATAGAGGCTGAATTGCATCTCTGCAGCATGAACACCTCGAAATAGGGTTCAAATGGGTAATATGGGCTCTCACTGGATCATTTTTCTAGCCTACTGAATCATACAAAGTGGACCATGTTTCTTGGCTGAGTAGTAGTGGCGTCAAAAGCACAACTATTCTAAACTCTCGGAAAGGGGCTCCCATGCGGTGCCATAATTACATGTTTGTAGAATACATCTATCAATATACAACAATCTCATTGGCTCCCTGTTCTTTCTCAAGCAATCTTAGAAGAAGAATTGATATGGACTTAAACCTTCACGAAAACAATCAAGTTCAATGTAACGCCACGTGTCTCATTGTTAATTGTGCAAATATAAACTAACTGAAGAGTAAGTCATCTCTGTAGGTCACAAGATTGTAAAAAAGTCGTTATATCACTCATAATAAAAAAGCAACATGTCGATAAGCACATAAACATTGGCACAGTGTGCTTTTCGTGCGACAGTGTGCACACCACTTCAAGAGGCATGCCAAGGTTGTTAAAATATCCCGAATTTATCATTTAGCTAAGACGACACCTTAACGACTTTCTACATAGTTGTACTGAAACTCATGAAGCTCTTGTGACCTATTTCATCTTGTATTTCATCCCCACAGCATCTTTAACTAGGCGACGTTCTTTTTTTGGCAAAGCAGTTTTCCCGGACTGGTCAACTTCACTACATTTCTTTCTCTACCATTCTCTCTTTGAGGCTCTTTTTTACCTTTTATCCTTTTTTGTTGATGTTATGAAGCATACTAGCTCTAAAGGTGAGTATATGTAGTATGATGAAGCCACTTGCATATATTCAACTGCAAATTTAAGAAGTCGCAGTAATGACGACACAACTTTGATTTTTTTTGCTTCATCGCCTTTACATATCTCTAATACTTTTACAGCAACCTCTCTTCCACACTTTCAGGCTACACATTTAAAGTTATAAGCATTCAATAACTATCATTAATGGTGCTTGGTGTGATTTGAACGGTAACTTCCGAAAATGTCATTAATGCTTCCGTTTGCTTGTGTTTTCACACATTATGTTGCACTCAAATCAGCATGTAACACTGGACAGCAAATGTCATTGCGACCTTCACACGGTTAGCTTCATGATATGCATGTGTCAGATCAAGCAATATTATCAAACTAATCTCCAGTTCATCACTAGAATAATGATGCTTGTACATCAACAAAGATAAAATTGATATAGTATATGGGAGAAGTGAGGATATGTGAATTCGCAGATTGTAAACAAATACAAATTGATACGAAGAGCATCCTTGCGAAAACCATTAATTTACGACTGTGTAGCATATGTGGTTTAGCAAATGGATGACTTGAACAAACTCCTTCAACTGAATGAGTTTAGGAGGAATAAACACCCACGAAGGGAAGGAAATAGATGCACTTGATACATCACAATTGTTAAGTGCTGCAAGCTGAGATAAATTGTATTGAAAAATGCATGTCATGTTCATAAGGACGACATACCTTAGTCACGTCATTTTTAGGCCAATATTATTTTTAGCACAATGCTGACTCTGTCAATTCAACAGTTTATTCTCATGAGATGCCCTGCTTACCTTTCCATGACTAGAATTTTCCAAATTTTTCATATACACAGTAGTTAAGCCACAAAATTCAGGGATATTAAAAAACGCATTTATATATGAAACGAATAATGGTGACTCATTATAAAACTGTTCATTACAAACACATATTGTAACAAGGCTCATGACTTGTTACAATAGTCAGTCAAACTGTAAAACTTTGATAACTTTAAGAGATTGCATTTCGATTGTATTATGCCGCAAATTTTTTGAGAAAACTAAGGGATCACATTTACATCAACACAATTGGTTCCGTGTGGTTCACTAGATCTTAAGAAGTGACGTCATGAAAGCATTGAAAGGACGACTAGAAAAGAACAATAATAAAAGTATAGCAGTCTTCAAACTACCGGAACAGCATAGCTGCTGATGAAGCGAAGCGTATGTTAGCGCCCTGTTTCGCTGTTGGCGACTCCTGTACACACACATCAATTTAAGTCGCTGATATCACGCTATTTACAAAGTAGCAGTCGTTCAACTGCAACAGGGCTCAAAAGAAGTTACTCGATTGCCACATGCAGCTCAAAAGTTGGAAGATGATTACTCTAAAAAAATAATTACCATTGGCCAAAAAGCGCCCATAGAAAGCAGACGAAAAGTGTCATTAAAGAGGGCTATGAGCCAACTCACACGTTCAAGTTGGCTCAAAAGCACCGGGCCTTTGATTCAATCGTCATTTGTGGTCCGACAAGTACGTACAGTGGAGTAAAGGCATTCCAAATGCTTACGTACTTTCACGATGTAATATTAACCTAAACACATAGCGAATGCTGCAACAGTAAAACTCATTATATTCTCTGCTTCATCCGAACTAGCAGTCACCCCAAATGAGTAATTTTGTAGTTGTAGCAAGTCAAAACAGACGATCGTCTATGCAGCAGCGCAGGCGAGAAAGGCCTAAGCTCTTGGCCTGGCTTGAGCCCCAACGATAGAGCCAATTCCAAGTTCAACGCGCAGCTAAAGCTAGCCCTAACAGGAGGCTTCGCATTAAGTCTAGTTGCTGACATAATTCCTCAAAATAACTATACGATTAACAAAGGGCCTACAGTTGAATAGCTATCAGACTTAACGTTAGGCTTAGCATTCCGCAAAGGAGGTACCATACCTTCCTTGGCTAAAGCAGAGCTTAAACAAAATATCTGATGATAGGCCTAATTCAGTACAAATGTGCAAAAAATAGGAAGAAACACGGACCGCAGAAGACACACCAAGCGTATCTTGTGTTCTGCCGGGTGTGTTGTATTCTCTGCAAAACATAACTTTTTTTTGTAGTGCAATCACACTGAATGGTTGGATTTCCAACTTGTCTAAGATGTAGCTCTCGCTAGGCTTAACGCTAAACCTAACGTTAGGCCTACAAAGGCATCCCCAGGGTAGACGATCTCAAAAACGCTTGAACTCCCCTGCTTTCAGACTTTTCTCGCAACTCAGCACATTTCGGTCGTTCGGACAAAGTCACCCCAGTCGCATGAATGGCACGCAGCCCGACGAGTCGTGAGCGGACACAGTGAAAGGCGGCGGGGCGAGGCAAGAGAGGAGGTGATGGCACTTGGTGCGGCGGCGAGGAGTGCTGGTTTGGCGAGAGGGGGCGCCGAGCGTGTGGCGTCGCTGGAGCCCCACTCAGGACTTCTTCTTCTTCTGCTGCCTCACGAATTCCAGGGCATCCTTGTCCCACGCCCGGCTCTCCAGTGCACACATAATCTCGTCTGTGACGAGATGAAGCGACCACGCATTAGTATACATAGTTACTCATCTCTACTTCCACCACAAAACATATATTTTCATTTAGAACAAAAGAAGCTTTTGAAAACTTAGGACAATGTACAAGGTCAATTTGTAGACTGGAACTCGTGTGGATTTTTCATTACATTTCGAAACGCGAACAGTGTTTAGTTCACGTCTTCTTTATAATTTTTTTTCACCTTATTTTTTTCTTTGTACATACATCTTTTGTCCAGGCTTCGTATTTCACGATGTTCAGCTTAACTTTAGCACGTTGTTATTCTTGTATCAATGCCTGACCACACAGACGCGTTGTAGCGCGTCAGCACCTGGGTTTTTGACGAAGCGCTGCGCCTCTCCGGAAAGAAAGGGCGCGCAGTTTCACATAACCACGCACCTTCTCCCTCCACAGGGAGAAGGCGCGGTGATGCGTCGGAAAGCCAAGCGCTGACGTGCTGCAACTAATGCGTTAGTCAGGCCTTTAGAGTTCGATATCACTGCGCAACTATCGAAAACACAAACTCCTGTTACAATGGAGCTGTTAAACTCTCCTTGGTTGGAAAATTTTGGAGCACAAATCAAAAATGGTCAGAAAGATACAAGAGAGGTAAATAATAAAAATCCTTGGTGCGAGTGAGAATAGCAGCTAGGCTTTTTTCGTGGCAAGCAGGTGTGCGGGCACTGACCCACACCACTGCTTGAACCTTTTCCGGAAATAAACGCAATATGATTATCATGTAGATAGAGGAGTCTCCTTAACGCATGAAATATTGTTTGGTGGAAGCGTTGAATTTCACCATGTGTCAAAACACGTGAATTGCGAAACGAACAGGGCGCTTTAAAGGCCCACCCATTACAAAGCACTCCGATGCATTTAATCATCAGCAGCAACAAAAGAATCAACAAAGTGAGCATAAGTTCACGTGCTGTGTTACAGACTGGGCCCTTTGTTGATTCACAAAATAAAGCATTGTGATGTTAAGATTGAGGAATTCACTGATAACCGATGCCAGATTACCATGTACGTGATGAGGCGATATGCTCGGGACCCATTTATGCTATCACGCTCTGCAGTTGGAGTTCAATATTCAAGGCAAAGTGGACAAGAGACAAGCAAGAAAACAGAGGCATCATTCAGCCCTGCATTGCTGAAGATGGGTTGCCAGCCCCAAATCTCTTGAAGCTTCGAGATCAGGCGTACTTAAACAAGCGAAGGCAAATGACATATTGTCACGTTTCTTATTTGCAATCAGGCATATAGCACAAAGCTCGGCATTCATTTAATTGGATTGGATTGGATAAACTTTTATTTGGTCCTCCGAAACACAGATCACTGTGTTGCGGGCAGCTCCCACGTGGGGACTGAGATGCCAAGCTCCTCAGCCGCCTCGCGGGCTTGGTGGACAGCCCAGAGCTGATCTGCCAAGGACGAGCTGCGGATTGCCGCCTCCCATCTGGCAGAGGTGATGTGCGATAAATGAGCGAATTTGGTGCACTGCCAGAGCATGTGTTCTAATGAAGCTATTTCCCCACAATGTGGACAAAGATTACTTGGGTATAGGTCAGGGTACATGATGTGTAACATTTTCAAAGTAGGGTACATCCGCGTTTGCAAAAGCCTTAATGTAAGTGCTTGGGGCCGGGTTAGATTTTTGTGAGGTGGAGGGAAAATCCTTCTAGACAGGTAGAAATGTTTAGTGAGCTCGTTATATGTTGTAAGAATTTCCCGGTTATCCCCTTCACCGGTAGAACGCATCCCCGGGGAGGCGCGGTTGGAGAGTTCTCGCGCCGCCTCGTGTGCTGCTTCGTTGAGATTGGGAGGGGAATCGTTGATTTGTCCAAGGTGAGCTGGGAACCAACTCAGAAGATGATGTGTTATGTTCTTGCCTTGCAGTATTTTCAGCGTTTGTTCACAGACCGTCCCCTTGGCGAACGCCCGTAGTGCTGCCATGGAATCACTGTAGACGACTTCAATGTTATCCATCTTGAGTGCTAAGGCGAAGGCCACTTGTTCCGCAATGATTGGGTCTTTCGTCCTGACCGTCGCTGAGTTGACGACATGGCCAGCCCCATCGACTACCACTGCCACAAACGCTTTCCCATTGGCGTAGGAAGCCGCGTCAACAAATACGACCCCTCGTTCCTCGTTTGAGACTTGACGAAGGGCATTCATTTAATGAGAACCACAAAACAAGCATCAAAGCCATATGAAGACAGTAAGGCACTGTAAACAATGGCTTTCACTAATTTGCACTTCACATGCTCACTGGCACTACCAGCTGTTAGCCCATCATGAGAGAGCTTCCATTGATGTCTAACAGCCATTCCTTCTCCCACAGGTGTTTCCCGCTTTCATATATAAAATAGAAGAGGACGAAAAAAATTTTATTTTGAAAATACGGCAGCTTTAATGGTATGGATCTCGCGCCTAGGAGTCAGCCAGGAGCTCTTGGGCCCTGCCGGCGCCCTCAAAGTTCATTCAGTCCATTCTGAGACTGCCATGGATAGAGCACGAAAATTAAAGATACAAGAAGAGCCCCCTATACAGAATGCTCGACGAAATAAACCAAGGAATCAATTTGTATAGCGAAAATAGTTGCACAACCAATCAAGGTCTACGAGATTGGCCACAAAGTGGTTATCGCCATTACTCTAATGTATTTGCACATAGGATCCCCCCCCTCTCCAGCGTGTATGACACTTACTACACGCTGAACATTCACATTCGCAAGGTGGGATAGTGGCAAGTATTTAATTGTCAATGACATTTTATGCAAAAAAAAATGAACGAGTAGGGAATAAAGCATAGACAGGTGCAGTTTTTTTTTTTTTCAGAAATGTTTAAACGCCAAAAAGAACCCAAAGAACTAGTATATGGCTCTGAAAAACCCAAGTCTTAAGACCACGAATTTCGTTAGACATATAAAGTGAGATGCGTTAAAAGTTTATATTGCCATAATCGAGGCAATATAGCACCTTTCTATAAGCCCTTGGGTACCGGCCATTGATTGTATACATACCACAGTACCTTTTTACCACGCCGTAGATGACAAAACTGCAATGTGCACCAGGTTTGAAATCGGTTTTCCATCCAACTTCATAAGTTGCAATACCCTGCACTCTCTAATCCTGACGCTTGCTTTTCCCTGCATGTGTTTCTCACTTTTGCATAAAAAAAAGGACCCATCTCGCACACTCAGTTTATTCTAATATTGCCATAAATTGACCATGTAAATTAAAGATATGAGAATGTGAGCATGTGTACAATGCTTGACGGAAGAAACTAATTGTTCTCGAGAAAATAGGAACCAATAATGGTCTACAACAGAGGCCACAAAGCGATCTGCCACCACCGTTACTCTCAAGCAATAATAACACATAAACTAGTGGCCTGCATTCCACATGTATAAAAGGTAAAAATCGAACTGTGCAAGCAGCAGCGGTAATTTTCCTTCAAAGGTGATTCCTGTATTTTATGTTTCCCGAATATTTTTCTATTAATGTCTCGAACTTTTTCCTGTGGTTACTAAAGCTCTTGCTGTCACCACCGAGGCCGGTATGCATCTTCACGCAATGTTCGGCATGATACAAATCGCTGGTGAGCAGCTTAACACTCACTTTTCTCCTTTGGCTGCAGTAGTGGCAAGTCGACAGGCTGCGAAGGGGCGATGGGTACGGAGTCCTCGACACCCGCCACCGCAGCCAGCGCATAGAAGGCTTCGCCTTCGAAGTCGTTCCTGGTCATCATGTCGTGGTCCATCACCGTGAAGCTCAGTATGGCCACCGCTTGGCGGCACCTTTCCTGGCCCACAGAGCTGTAACCAAATTAAAGCGAAGAAATAAAGAAAAAGAGTTACCGTAATCTTTTTCAAAAGCCACGCGAGAAGCTCGACTGATCTTAGTGGCACAACATCTACAAAACACCACTTCGTGGTAACGTTGGTCAAAACAGTTTAGCGGTTATAAATGTGGTGAAAACTTGAGGGCTCGTTTTTTCTTAGACAGAATATTAACAAGAAGTAACAGACAATGATGAAAAGAAATTAAAGTATATGGATGTCATTATTGGTATTTTTAATGTGAATGTGAACAAAGAAAAGTGAACGAAAAATATTTTGTCGCTTGCAGGGGTCGAACCTGTGACCTACAAATAATGCATCCCACGCTCTAGCACCTCAGCTACAGGGGCTCTTGGTAGAGTAAAAGCTGCGTTATTCAATATTAATAATAATAATATTAATAATACGGGTTTTACTGTCCCTAAATTATGGCATGATTATAAGAGATGTCATCAAGGAGCTCTCCGGCAATTTCAACCACTTGAGGTTCTTTAACGTGCACTTAAATTTAATCACTCAGGCCTCAAACATTTTTGCCTACATCGAAAAGTAATTTGAAGGTCGCACACTCAGTCCATGCCCGCAACAAGTTATCTTTTCGTCCACTTTTTTTATTCACATTCACAGTCTAATTACTTCCAATAACAACCCCGATACTTTCCTTGGCATCATTGTCAGTTAGCTCTCGTTTATGGAATCTAGTGTTTCTTGAAAAACTGAATTCACACAAAATCTAGTTTCAAACAGTACAAGTATTTTTCAACACGTGCGTCCTATTGGTGAACTTGAGAATAGCTGTGGGCTTGCAAAGGATAAAAAAAAAATGTCGAGAAATTTGAGCCCTACAAATCGTTACAGCTGAATCAAAAACCTTCTGCATGCGAGTGCAGCCTACCTACACATCATCTTCATCTCTTTCTGCTACGGCCGTATTCACTGCTCAATGAACAACTATTCTTACGATTTCTAATAACCGCTTTTCTGCACAACTGGACTACACGCTATGCCATCAAATTTTCTATTTTTACTGATCCTTTTATGTTACTACCGTCCTAGAGAGTGCTTCCGTTTTTTTGCCCATATTTTGTTACTCTATACTACCAGCCACCTGATGTCACATCTCTTGTACCTGCCATCACATTTAGAGCTATTTCGACAAAGCCGCTAATGAAATTTTTTACACCATGAAATACCTGCCCGTGTATCAAGTTATATGCCAAATATGCCTACCATCGATGAACGAAGTGCTGTGTATTCGAACCCATCATAAATTAGTCTATTTTATGCATAGGCCTGCTTGTGCAAGAAAGTTGTACAGCCTTTGCAAACTACAGAGAAGCACAAAAGTCTGAGACAGATGGTTAGAAATCAAGGCTAGTGAAACAGAGAAATATGAAAGAAGATACGTAATTCGTGTGTTCTTATGTCTTGTAAGTACATTCCAGGCTTTTATAGATGTTCAACTGTCTGTAGGCACCTTGACCAAAACCACTCAATTGAACGTGCAATTGGCAACTATTCATACGCTTGGTGACGATTTTGCTAGTACACTGTCACTATCTCTGATAAAGAAAAAACTAGTGATGATGATGATACGTAGAGTTTAACGTCCCAAAACCATATGATTATGGAATACGCCGTAGTGAAGGGCTCCAGAAATTTCGACTACTTGAGGTTCTTTAACGTGCACCCAAATCTGAGCACACGAGCCTAAAGAAGGACTAGTCTTTTTCTCCATGAAACTGTATCTGCGCATATGTCAGTTTCAGTTCAATGTGTAAATATCTACGATGCGGATTCAAATAAATCTTATGTTGAAAGTTGGCACCTGTGTCCCCCCTTCATTTTGTCCTGTCTCGATCAATATGCGCTGAACCACTTCAAATTAGTACGTCTCCTTGCATGTCCATGTGGTTTTCATGTGTGTCCTTGGCATAGACAAATGTAACAGCGTGCCATGCATTATAAGAAAATATCGTGTGCTTGGGCACTAATTCTGCCACACCAATATGATCGTCACCTAGCATCCTCGTGATTACTTTCTTGAAGGTTGGCTTCTGCCAATTTTCTAAGTAGAAGGCTATAACATGCCGATAGCGTGCACTTTGATTATGACTGGGAAGTGCAAGGACCATGGCGATGCCACAAGAAAAGAATGCAAGGTTGATTAATATATTAAAAACATATGCATGATAATGTCATGTTGGAACAACTTGGAATGTCAACTTGAAAGCACATCGAAACATGCAGCACGCTGCTCATTTGCAAATGACGCACGAAAACAACACACACAGGAAGAGACGAGAACAAACTAACCATGTATATCGCTCGACACGTAACTCGCTGTTTAAACAAAAATGACGCACGAAACGTAATCACGGGTACAGATGAGTGCAAACTAACAAGTGTCTGATTTGTTATACTTCGCTGTGTACGAAAAGTGAGCTCTTTTCGCAAACGAGGCCTGTGCAGAGACCAAAGTGACCTTTGTAGGCCCGGCAACTAACGCAATCGTTCTAGTTAAAGCCGAAGGCACAAGATTCTCCACCAAAAGATGAGCGCGCACAAGCATCTAACCCTCCTCCCCCTATCCGCGTGAGAGATAAGAGCGCATCGCACATCGTGACGAGCTGGGCGCTGAGTGCGGGCGGCTTTTTTTTCTTTCTTGAGTGTTCATATAGTATATAGATACATATACATACACGGTGAATGACAACGGCGGCGGCGACGGCAAAAAACTAGCTGAAAATGTTCATTTAATTACTATCGCTATAAAAAATATGTCGCAAAAATCTCTACAAAATACTGCATTTTTTTTTTCTCAAAGTGTACTGAGCAACGGAGTAAAGAAGGAGAAACGAAGACTCACAATTCGAAGCTTTCGTCGAAGAGAGGATAGAGTGTCTTCTTTTGCACCCGGGTCCTCTGCTGGGGGCAGTCGGGAAACATGTGCCGAGGCAGGATCTCCAGAATGACGAAAGGGTCGCTGTAGCCTAGTGGTTTGAGAAAGAGAGGAGGCAAGGAACTATCGCACGACAACAGTGATATGTTGCAAACTGTACAAAACTCAAACTGTTGCAGAAATTTTGTACTGCAAATTACGCTGTGCCGGTATGCTTGAAAAACTCAGACTACTTTCAAAGTATCCTTTGATCTTTCCCATCTTCGCATAACTGCAAGCATTCCTGAAAGTGCTGGCAGACTTCAATATATTCAGTGATAGCTAATGTTATTCTCAATACACCTTTATGAATAATTTTCAACGAGAACTCATACTTGTGCAAATCTGCAGCCATCTTAGGAATGTCACTACTGCTACGAGGCATCATGTGCAAATGAAAATTAATATGACTAGGAAAGCTCGTTTGATGCTTATACTTTAGCAGCTAGTTAAGAATTTCATAGTTTATCAGCCATTACTCATAGTCACAGTTTGTGTCGGGTGATAACTGCACAGATGTACAACATAATTGAATCCTTTATATTTTCTTCTGGTTCATCATGTCGTCGACTCTCACCATGAAGCTCGCTATCATAATGCAGCAGAAAGTGGCAATTTTCATGGAACTTCATGTGTTCTGCAGCTTTACACTATATGCTACCATGCATTCCCAAGCACAATTTTATCCTGTGACCACATTCGTGCAAGCGTAGGCATATTTCACGTTTTAAATGCAATGCTTGCATGCAATCTGAAAAAAAAAATTAAGCTTTCACCCTTTGGCATTCGTTTTGACCTCAGATATAATTCGTCCCCACTCTTCTCTACGTTCTTTCTAGGATACTTCGCAATTGATACCACTGCTCAAAAAACTGCGCCCTTGATAACGATCCACAATGTAAAGAAGAGAAGTGACATAATATAAGTTTCGATTATTTGTTTACGTGAGGAAACCTCCAAAACACGCAACCCTTCCACACAGCGTGCCGCTTCAAACAAACATTTTCACTGCTCACTATCACCCAACTAATACTGACTCTGCCACATTTTCAAAAATCTCAATAGTGTCAGTGGCTAATCCACGTGAAGGAAAAAAGTGTAAATATGAGGCATCCTTTCTCTGTTAAGCATAATATGGTTCGTGACCCCGCAATATTTATGAGAACTGAGAGACATCAGTTCAGTTAGTTTTGAATAATTCACGAGAACTAGCTTAATATTCTATATTCAATGTTTTCGAAAGGCTTGTACAGGAGTACACCCCAGTGGGAACAGACCACCGTTAAATGTTTTTACAGGTGACAAACTTCCATTACCATGGTAAGCACTTTAACCCCCACCATTCTTACGAGAAACAAAAATAGGCTGTCTGCGGCTAGTTTTGCACCAGAGTAACCTGTTATTCACTATTCAGCACTATTTCTGATAGTTTGCACGCCACCTGAAAAAGTAAATGTATTCTTGTAGTGCATAAACCCCCGGAAAACACCTTTTTTTTTTAGAATTCTACAGTGCTTCAAAATAGCATTTGGCACTGCACATTACTTTATTCAAGCACATAAATGCACCCGGATTTTCTTCGTTCACGTATGGCCCACACGCACGTGCCCACTGATTTAGCGTAGCATGCCACCACAGTAGACCCTACGTCCATGATCCCAGTCACCAAGCAATATAAATGTTTCATTCCCTAGGAAGTTCTTCGGTGAGCCTCCTCAGTCAACCAGCAATGTCCCACCCAGCTGAAACGTTAGCAGGCTCTAGGGACATTCCGTCACCACCAGCTACTTTCTACAAGATATCATTCGCTTGTCCCAGGCACATAACAGCATGCAACCCAAAGAGCATGCAAACCAAAACAAAAGGAAAACTTACTCTCTTCATCACCTGAAAACAAAACAGAAAGAAAACAAAGAAAAATAAACAATGTTCTTCTCTAAATCCTTTTGCAGTTGCTTTCAAATATATTGATATATTATTATATACAAATCAATAATGCAGTTTCCCTCTTTAACTTTTTGAAGAAATTCATTTCACCGACAGTTCTGAGAAGTGATCAGCAAAATAATAAAATGAATTATGCCCGTTGAGATAAATGTTACAAAATAGTGTACCAGTTATGGTTCATAATTACAAGTATACTGATGTCTTACTGTGTGAAAACCAGTAATACATTTTTTGTTTCAGTTTTTAACAATCACTTTTCAACCTACATACAATTTCCAAAGGATATGAAAAAAAACAATGAAATGAATAATGTCCATCGATAAAAGCACAAAAATAAGTTGTGTTACTTACAAAGAGAGAAAGAATTACAGTTGGTTTATTTATGAAAACCACGATATGAATATGAAGAAAACTTAAGCGGAGGCATCCAGAAATTTCGACTATCGGATACTCTTTACAGTGCACCTAAACTCAAGTTCACTGGCCTAGTTCATTTCCGATTCCATCAAAAATGCAGCCGCCGCGGTCGTTATTCGATCCAGTGACCTTCAGAACATTAGTCTAGCAGTGCAACCACTACACCACTGCGGTGGGTTGAACAAGAATGCTATGAAATCAACGGTAACAAAGAATCTTTTAAAAATGATTTAGTAAGCAGCTTGCCTAAAGTCCCCGCACTTAATTTGTGTCCACTAAAGATAAATGTTTGAATTGCAAAAATGCGCAGTTATAATATTTAAGGAGCCTGCAGTCTTTTCCGAACAAAAGCTTACGTTGGACATAAGACACTTATGAAATGTTTTAAACAAAGCACTGCTATCGCGGTGGTGGATAGCACATCAACATCTTAATGCACCATTTGTGCAAAACAACAACTGGCACATGCGTAGCTGACATGCAGTGATCTCCAGATTTGCAGTAACCAACTGACCAAAGATCTTGCGGCATGAGCACTTTGTCAAGTACTGACGATTAGTAGGATTCTGTAGCGTGAGGGCCACAGGTGGCCTAAGAGTGAGTGGCCTAAGAGTCAATGTCAGTGCTTAATGCTTGTAATCAAGCTGGTGACTATATAGGTCTTAATGCCAAGTGCAGTATGGAATATTTATTTCGATATTTTATTCCTAGACAAATTGGAAGTTTAGCTTTATTGAACATTTCATGTCCCACAAACTTTTGCTGTTGATGATGTATGTCTTATGTAGCACGTACACAATATATGGACATCTGTCACATGTTTATGTTACTGTCTAGCTTTTTTGTCTGTCTTTCATAATTTATCCTTTTTCTTGGTTTTATCTTTGTGTTTTTGCCTTATTAGCCTCTCTTAAAAAATTTTCTCTACTTTTCTACCTTCATTTCTGAATGTCGCTCATATCGACCTATCGACCCACTTCGTTAATGGTAGTCTAACTGACGAGCATACCATGCTGTTGTTGTCATGACATATCACACATGTGCCCTACGTAAAAGCAACATGCCTTACCAGACATCACCAAATGTTCAGCATGCTATATTCAGATGTGGGGCCGTCGGCTGTTACTTTAGCCTGTCCAGGCAATGTGCTAGACTTCTGCTGACAAAATGCCAGCCTCCGGAGCTTTTTCTTTTCAAACCAGCGAGCAGTTAAAGCTAGCTGCAATTAGTTTGGCCTCTCAGAAAAATGCCAGGCATTGTCGGAAAGCACAGCACAATCACAGCGAAAGCTAGAAGAGCGGCCTTTCAAAGCGTTTTCAAAACACTCATTGGGTAACTACTGCAAGCACACTTGCTTGGTGCCCACTAGGGCATTAATAATAAACTTTTGGGTAGTAGGCCGGTATTCGCCATGCTATTTTTCGTCATTTTTCTGAGAAGCGTGGTGTCCGCTAAACACTTGCTAGGAATTTCGTGCCAATTGTTCATGCAGTGGCTGACGACGATGAGGAATTATAGCTGAAGTGGGTATGCGCCACAGTTAATAGGTGAACAAGAACCAGCTTTTGTAATTGGTTGGAGCAGTGGACGGCCCACTCGTTACGCTATTCGTATTTTGTGACGACTGGTTGTCCTTTCGCTGTTTTAAAATGCTTTATAAGTCGTATTAACGAGATTGCTTAGCCAACATCAAGCCTGCCTAAGGCAAGTTTGCCAACAAGTCACAAGCACCAGCGTAGTTCAGTGGTAGAATACTGGGCTGGCACCCAACAGACCCGGGTTTCAAGCCCCACTGTGTCTTTGGTGATAGGTTTTTTTTTTTTTTCTATTTTCACGCGATGTGGTTACGGACGCCAGCGGCGGTGGTGGACAACTGCACGTGACCCGAGTTGTGATCTCATAACAGCTTTCATTGTAAAACTATCATAATCATAAATTTGTACTGACCACAAAAATTGTGTGTATCACACTACTCACCACTGTGAATAAGGCAAGAGTGAGCCCAACAAATGGCTACAAAGCGACCGCAGCAAGCCTAAGACCCCGAGTACGTACAACGAGAGAATACTATAAGGAACGGGAAAAGCAACCGCGGCCACAAGAAGACCCCAAAGCAATGGAACGCCTCGTCACAGGCAACATGCCCATAAATCTATGAGAGGTGCGAACGCTTGATCTCAGTGCCCACTTTTGTTTCTGGAACTTGGACATCCATGCATGTCTATGAATGTCAGTGGTTTATTTCTAACCGCTCTGCACTGACAACAAAGTAGAAACGACCTAATATCATCTAGCTAAAGCCTTGAAAAACCTAGAAGCAATCTAGAAAACACCGGCATCATCCTGCTATAACCTAGAAACTACCTAGCAAAAGCAACAAGATCGGTGTACCGAATCGTCCAGTTTCGCTGTTTCAAGCCTTATGCGGATTAGTGCAAACACCGCCCAATTTTATTTTGTCCTAGATATTCCCAATCTTTAACTGGCTATGCTGAAAACAATTTTTGAAGCTCTCTTATCAAATTTACTTTGAACCTTAAATACTGCCCAACTTGTTATATGAATCTATTTTAGGCCAATTTTTAGCCTAAACCAAAAGGCGGTAGATGAAGCCGAAGTACTGCGCATGGAAGTAGAGTGTCCCTCGGTGCTCGCACCAGCAAAAAAGCAAGAACCAGTAGTGGTCGCCCCCACAGTCGTTCGCATCGCAGCTTCTACACCCCATTTTGTGCATGCACCGTGAGCACTATTTTTTATCCCTACTAATAGATGTTAGAGATTGCGATGTTACCCCGATTGTGACCCTAGCGGCCTATACGCCACGTGACGTTTTCGTAGAATCCTGAGCACCCGGTATGACAGTGGCTGCACAAAACCGAATTCAGAAGGGTGTGGTGTGCTAGCTGCGCTGCTCGCCGAAACGCTGCACAAGCTCCTCATTGGCTTGTATAGGCTGAGTTGTTTCTACTCCAAGTTTTCACTTCTCACTTATTCGTACTCCTTCTCCAAGTTCCCACTGCTGTTAAACTGCGATATCTTTCTCACTGTGTTCATTCCACAGATAAGCATGCGCAGTGTTCCCTTTCACAGGGGTAAGGTTTGTCGCAGAGCCCTCCTTTTTATAGAGCCAATTTATGGGGCAGACTTCGCACTCCCCGCCACTGCCTCTTTGGTGACTAGGAGGGTCAGCCACCATCCACTGCCACTGCCCTTCCCCCCGTTGGCATGTTAATGGTTCCATAGTGTTTTCCAGCACCAATCTTCCAGCCATAGCCAGAGCCAGGATTTTTCTACTCAGGTATGGGGCACCCACAGTAAGTTTCTTCAGTAAGAGGGCATAAAAGGCGGCAACTTTAGACGTTGTGTTCTAGGTTTGCTTTTAGGGGGGCAGGCGAAAATTTTGGGAAAGGGGGCTGCAGGTTCATCGTGCCCCTACTGACACCGCCCCTGCTTCCAGCCTTCTATTGCTGGTCTACACCACAGATTCATCTATCGTATGAAAACCCCCTTTGAAACACAATCTCTCAATGACCATGACTCACACTGATGGGGCCACACGGGGATCATATAAGGAAAGTGTGTTGAAGGCGGGTGCTAGTGCCCCATAGTTGCCAATCAACAAGGTGTCAGTGAATCGTACGGGCATTCTCTGACGTTCAATAAATGGTGCAAAAAAGGCTCTATAAACGTTTATCCCGACAGCCTTAACTTCACAGGAACGGCACTAGCGTTTGCTAGCACTCTAGAAACACCGATCGCAGAGGCGCCAGGAAATCCTGTTTCTTCGCATTTAACTTCAAGACATGGCGCAACCCCCCCTTTCACCATGAAAGCCTCAATTTCAATAGGGCGATTGTGTGTGCTCGCATCTCGCAGCCGCCAATCAAAGAGGCATCAGTATCGTGCTACCTTGTCTTGATGTGAAATAGATGGCACAATCACACCACGGAAAGCGCTTTGATGTGCGCACCTCCACACATAGAGATACCCTAGCGAAAACTTCCAAGTTTATAGGCAGGGTAGTTGTGTCCACTTGTGCCTCAATGATGCGTATCAAAGAGGCATGAGTAAATTCTCAGTGCTTGCTTTAACGTTCAAACGATGGCGCAACCACACTGGGCAAGGCCACGCAAGGCTCAGGTGGCTTAAGGGTATAACAGAAGAATGGTGGAGGCGAAGCTGGAGCGCCATTTTAATAGGGACATGGAATACTTAGCGAAAAGAAAACTTGAGAACATGTGAGCTTCCTTTGCAAAAGGGGAATGAGATAGCGTAATTGGGTGCCGTTCTCATCTCCTTCCCATTTGCCTCCCACGTTTCGTTCCGCGGTTCACATCTTGACCGTCCTGCAAGGAGCCGAATGTCTGTGCGCGTAACACTGGCGTAAAGTACAGCAGTTGCTAAGTGCCCAATATGCCATATCTAATCCTTTTGAGAATTAGGAAACTACCCACTGCATGTCTGGAAGAAAAAATATGCGCACCTACACAGCTGCATAAATTGTCGGTGCTGAGGCTGATGATGTTAACCAACTCTGCCTCAACTCTTTGCAACCAATGGACCTACTCGCTTATTGCGCTGTTCACACAGTCAGGTGCTAACCCTAAATCACGCACCACACACCGCTACATCTTGCCACTCTCCCCAGACCTGTGAGGGTGGCCGAGAGAAGGTGTTACGTGACGGCGTCATCATCACTCGATCGCGCACGACCGCCGCGATTCGTTCGCGCTCCATGGCCGAGCCGTCGGTGCCCAGCAACAGCTCTTCAACGACACCTTGGAGCCTAGGCATGTCGTCCGCTGCTGTTGTCGGGCCTGAAGCCATCCCGGACGAGCCCCCACTTGTCACGCGCTAACCTTAAATCGCGCACAACACACCGCTACGTCTTGCCACTCTTCCCAACCAGGCCAAACCCCCCTCTTCCCCACACACGCAACCCCCACAACTCCCAGTCCCAATGATGATGATGGTGCCATCATGTAGTGCGCTCTCTCGGCCAAGTCCCAATGATGATGATGACGCCGTCACGTAACGCCCTCTCTCGGCCACCCTCACAACACGGTGTGACGCCTGGTGAGATTATACCCTGCTGCCAAACAGTGCTACATGCGTTCACGTGGCTCATCTCCATACATCACGCCTCTTTTTTGTTTTGTATCTTTTTCTTTTTGCGGCTTCAAGCAGTTGTGGCAATGCGTAAGTACAGCTCATACACAACTCAAGGTACAACCAGGACCTGCAGAACCAATTTTACCACAGTGTTCACGTTTTACACAAATCGATTTTCACATAAAGGATTACTACGAACTCCAAGAGTTCTAGCTCTGCCAGTATATCCACTGTTTGAAAAATGTGCCGCACTAGCACCTTTTTAAGTAACACTCTTCCTTGACATTTCTTCCTGGTGAGTGTTGTGCATTTGTAGAAGCTGGGCTACTTGTTCTCTCAGTATTTAGGATAAGTACATTTGTAAAAATTATCATGAAAGATAGACTAAAAAAAGTGCCGGGCTCTTGTGGAACACGTGAATCTCCCGGCACTAGACCTGGCTTCCACTCCCGCTCGAATCCTTAATTTTCAATACTTTCCTCAACGGTGAGTTCTCACTTACGGCAAATACTACCGTGATGACACCAACACCGGTATTTCTGCGAAACGAGTTCTTTAAGGCTTTCGCAGTAGCCAGTAGGATGCACCTATTGTTGTTTGCCTTCAGTTATTCACATTTCTGCGTACTTGAGTCTCGTTTTTGGCAAGATGCAAACCTTCTACATTAGAAGCTTCAAGTAGTGATACTGTTAAAAAATCAGCGCAACATTATGGTAAAAGAACTGGTTTACTTTCGATGCCAAGATGCTCCCCGTTACGGTGTAGGACACTATTGAATCATACTTCAAGCATTACCGACGTCCTATATGTATAGCTCGATGCCGAACAAAGAAGTATTGCCTTCGCAGTTGTCATGCTGCACCAGCGAAATCACTTTGGTAAGGGTGCTTGGAAATAGTACAAGATAGCCACAATGACCAAAGAACAATCACAGTCAACGTTACTACTTATCATGCCCTATAACAAAATTATTTTAGGAAATGGGTTAGGAACCATGAATGCGTGCTATAAGATGCAACAATAACGTAACTGTGTTTGCGCAGCTTTGTTCTCATAGGCCAATCCTGTAAACGAATGGTTTTCTTTAACAGTGCGGTGGCCCAGCACTGTCGCCCTTGATTTTATTTGTGGTGTTTTTGTTTTTTATTGCAACAATGAGCAGTAAACATGACTGTGATTCAAGGAGCAATTAAGAAGACCTATCGATACCTGTGTGTCTATATCTGACGGTGGCGCAAAAATGTATTCGTTGGAGCACTTACCAATTTAAGCACGAGTGAGCAATCGGCCTCACATAAAAGCACCAGTTCAACCCTCCAACAAGTGATAAGCCCATTAGATGACATTCTCGGTCAAGTAAACACTTCGGCGTCAGGACAAGCTTTGTCTCACTTGAGATCACCTTAGTACACATGTTTCAGCACAAGAAACACATGTTTCGTTGGCAAAGGACATGCCACGCATGTTTTATTGCGATCGCAATTATATGGACAGTCTCAGCTGGTTTTTGCCATCGCTGCTACTGCTGCCGTCATTGACGAATATGTATATGTATATATACATACAGGGAAGGATGCGCTAGCCTCCTCTTTTTGCGGAGCAAACATCGTCTTTCTGGCCAAGGAGAGAGTTCTATGGGCTATGCTATCAACAGAAAAAATACGGCGCCAAAAGTGTACCTGGAGCAGCCGAGCACACATAGATGGACTCTACACATAACAAACTGCCACCAGCGGCGACACACAAGAAATATAGCCCTTAGTACCAGCATGCGCTGCCCACGGGAGGTACTTCTCATCAACGTCGTCACAACGCATGAGCCTTGTTGTGGTCATCTACTGTGACCGCGCCGCAGGAAACTCGATTACTTAGCAAGTGCATGTTTACTGCAGTTATATTGCTCCTAAAAACGCTAGCCTTGCTTCATAAAACATTAAAATATAATGCTATCGCACTCATTGCTTCGTCCTTTTGATGAAACTGTGACTTTTTTTCTGAATTTTTAGTAGCGCCAAGCAACGTGAACTACTAAAAACTAATTCAAAGCAAGTCGGGAAAAAATGACATGCAGCAACAACATCACACAGTGAATATCAATGCTCAACACTCTGCCTTTGATTTCCTTGAGGATTATAAACTTTCTAAATAACTGGTAAATTCACTTAACTATTCAGATTGTGGCTTCCTAATAGTAATATGTTCACTGGGAAATAAACATGAAAGCAGCGCCATAGAGCTTAATAAAAGTGATTCCCAACCAATCAGGTATGATGGTGATAAAAAATCATGGAAAACTTCAGAGCTATATTTACTAATTCTTTTCTTGTAGGAAATCTCTCCCTTCTTAATCTTAACATCTCAGACCCTTCGTATTTTTCATACTGCAGTCACATCTATGAATACGATAGTGGGCTGCATTAAATAATTATTCTGAATGTCCAAGATAAGTGCAAATAGCTTATTTTTTGTAAGAGTGTGTACATTACTATTGCCAAGAACGTGGAATGTAAGAGACCAAATAAATTAAGTTTGTAGAGACAGTCAGCTACATAAGGTGCAATTAATTTTGGCACATCCCTTTGAAATACTGTGCAAACCATTTTGGTGCACACAATACCTCACTTTGTGCATTATAAACTTAATTATCTTTGTGTAAACAAAGTAAGAAAGTCGTGTGTGCATCTCACCATTAGGATCCAGAGGCTGCAGATCCCGGGCGTTCATTACTGCAATTGATAGCACGGTAGTGTCAGATTAGCAGCTCCTGTCTCATACATGTTTATCTTCAATATGAATAAAATACTAAGTATAGATTGAAAAGTATAAAGGAAACTTGGTGCATTTCTCAAATTCTACAAAGCTGCCAGGATTTATAGAGATCTGTGTAACAACAGTTCAAAGCTGGCCGTTTTAGTACACATTCGTATTCAAGCAAACTGGGCAGCAGATGAAACACAAAGAAAGAACGAGACAGAAAAGTGCTGGCAGGAGCGTAGGCAGTAAGTCAACAAACATTATTCGTGTCCTAAAAAAATACAGGGGTGTAGGCAGACATTTTTGGGGGGGAGGGGCACCTTAAAATAGTCCTTCACCACCTTGAAACAGCAGTCATCATGACTACTGTTTCGTTGCTGTTCGCCACATAAAACGGTTGCCTTATGTCGACGGCTCAACGCGTTCTATAAATGCGAAAATTCTTTCTATGGGTAGCGGATATCTAGGCTGGATAATAATAGGACTTTCCACATTAGAAGAAAATAAGAAGGGTGTGTTAGTGAACCTTCGACAAGTCTGTTAGATAAGGAATATACATATGTGAGTACTACGTGCTGCTGTTGACTTACGTGGCTTTTCATGTGCACCTATTTGAATTTTTTTTTAATTTGGTGTTTTGTTAGTATTGCGGTATGCTGATAAACTTTGACACATTGCCCTTTGCTGGACGCTATATTTAGCAGCGATTACGTTTTCATTATATCAGTCGTAAGTCGAGTCTACGCTCATATGCATCCCTTGCATGGAGGGGAGGGGCAAAGGTTCGTCGCAACACCAGCTTTCCTATTATGTCATTGTATGGGGCTCACTTTGCACCCCCCTCTTAGATGAACAGGGGGAGGGCACCCTTCGCCCCTCCTCCAGTGTGCATGCCTATGCTCATCTGTCTTGTTTCCCTCTTTCTTTGTGTCCTGTCTGCGGTGCAGTTTTATAAAGATGCTAAAAGATCTCTCGCGTGCTTTTCAGCGCTTTGGCTCATACCTCGTCCCGACGAAGGCATTGGAGCTGCACAGGAAGAGATTGTACTGGGAAAATATTTATGACCACGGGCATCATGATTTTCAGGGCACGTGATAAAATGTGACTGTTCTCTTGCGTAGCGATTCCTGTCAAATCTGAGCGTCAGAACGTAGCGCCATCTCGTGGCAAGGTGCGCACTAGATCCAAACGCTTCTCTGCTTTTACGTCGGCTACTGGCCAATAGCATATGCTACCTGTTGTTTGATAGAAAACGTCAGGTGCGGACAGGTCTGAAGATAGCGAGCATGGGCCTGTGTATAGAAAGACGGCGCCTCAGTGAATTGCCATTTCGCACACCACTTATAAGTGCTCATTGCCGCTCATAAGGTTTGCTCGAGCTGTTCATGTGTTTTTTCACCAAGCACAGGAGGTGCATCAGGACAAGTTAAAGAAAGCTACGGCTTCTCTGAAGGTATCCTATTTGCAAAAAGTCTGTAAAAGTTCCTTTACACTACTTTAAAGTGTTTCTGAAATTTTCATATTCATTCGAGACTAGCTTTTCGAGCAGTCTAATGTTGAAAATGACTTTTGTGCGATAAGGAGCATACAAAAAACCAAGAATGTTGGATAACTTACACTAAACAGTTAACAATTTGAAAGTTTATCTTCAAAATTGGTTTTCTTCGTAGGTACAGTACAATCACTATGACATTACTGCTGTGCACCCCGTAATGGCCTTCAAATAATAATTACCTACCAGTACTGCTAATTATCTATCTGCTTGAATTCTCATATCAGAATCCTGTTATTTACGATGCTATGGATGTCTTTTCTGGTGTGCTTCCTTGTCAGTGAAGATGAACAACACGCAGATAACTTGTGCATCAACAATTCAGGTGCGGAGCTAAATTTTTGCTCATAATAAAGCATCCATACTTCTTGCACTAGTTTTAATGAGTTCGCTAGACAGTTCTTGTGTTGTACCCTGGCGATATAGTGCACTAGTTGTCTGATTAAGAGTGCACTGCTAATGCACTCAAAGCAAGAGACAACTGTAAAGCTAACTTACCATCCACACAGAGGCACTCAGCTGCGGCATTGTAGCTGAGCCGTACGGTGAGCGTTCCAAAAGGAGCAATGCCCGACTGGATCTGCCGATTCTGTTCCTCGAGCCTCTGCAGGCAGTACAGCTCGATGAGATCTGCGGTGTCGGCCTTGTGCAGTTTGAGCAGCCTGTCCAGATCTTGATACGGCAGGCTGTGTAGCGACTTAAGGGACAGGCCTTTGTCCTCGGCGTGGAAGAACTCCAGGAGCACGCCCAGAGACGAGAAGAGGCGCTGGAAGAATACCACCCGCTCCTGCGTGGTATGAACAGCGCATGTGAACAACCTATGGAGACAAGTTTTATTCACTTGGCAGCCCAAACCAAAGGGACAAGGTAACAAGATATACCAACAAATGCTTCTTTCTCCTGCGCTTATTTGTGTACTGTCCTACTTTCTCCCGTTTGTTTTTGCTGCCAAGTTGTCATATTGAATCTATACTGACTAGCACCCCAATCCACTCTTCTACAGATTTTAGTATTTCCAACATGTGAAAAGTACAGTGGTGAAGGCAACCCTGACAAGAAACTTGACAAGGTCAGCGGGCCACAAACAGATAGCAGTGGGCACCATGTTTGATGATCGCCTGTGTCCTGATTGTACCTTTCGGCTTTAGTGCTGTCGTTAGTCAAGGTCATCAAAGTTCAGATAAATTTTCCGAAAAGTCTTCTTCTACTAGGCACAACATAGCCTGCAGCTTTGCTTCAACCACCAAGGCCAACCACTCCCACCAGCGCATTCATTGAAGGAGAGTTACACGCTAAATATATTAACACCTTTATTAAAGCACTATAAATGCATCATAGCTCCATGATCAAGCGAGTTGCCTTTAAACAGCAACAAGAAGTCCTCCGTGGGAAGAAGTCTTTGATAAAAACCACTGATAATGATAGCTACAAAATATGAGAAGAGAACCTGAATAAATAGTATTCCATCCACATTTTCCCGTCATATCTTTCTGTGATATGTTTGCACAGACAGTGTTGGCCGGCGTTGGAAACTTATCAAATTGTATGGCTTTCAACAGTAAGTATTTGCAAGGTATAGCTAAATGGAGAAGTGGTGAACTCTCTTAGATGGGCATGATGTTTCTCTCAGACACTTGCTCTAAAAATATGCTCCATTTACCACGTGCGGGTAGGGCTCTGGCATCATCGGTGCTCTGTACGGAACAGGCCATTAGCGATAATTCCGTACTGACCAAGCACCCACATCATCGAGGGCGCAAGACTTGTCAACCCATACAAAAAGACCGAACTGCGAGCTCAACTTAGTTAACGTTAAAGTTCATATTCCTGAAGAAAAAAAACGTTGCCCAGTTGTTTTTCTTTCTCGCCAAACCAAGATTCTGCAACTATTATATAGTGCACTATATAAGTGCGTTATATACCTTGTATCATGTGTTTGGTACATTTCTTCCATATCTCTTCAGTCTTCTGCAATGCAACCCAATTCTTAGATGCATTAAAAATGCACGAAAAATTCACAGGGTCACTTAGTCATTCGCATAGGCGACTCGAAGGCAAAAATCATCTTTGTCCTTATCGCACTCGATGTACGTAGTCCCCCCCCCTCATCCGATTTATTTGTGCAACCAATGGGATTTTTCACTGCCTAGAGGGTCTATTCAATTGAAAAAAAAATTGAGCAATGAACAAAGATTGATGAAGATAACACACACAGCACTGCGCGATATCTGTTCACAGCTCCGTGTGTGTTATTTTTGTCAGTCTTTATTTGTTGCACTGTTCTTTTTTTAATTATGCCCTCACCGACTTTCTCAAGTTCCCACCAGGGTCAGAGAAATTTGAGAAGTTCTGCATCTCACTTAGTTTTGCAGTGCCCATGAGATCAATCCACTTTGGCCATGCAATACTTAATTATCGCAACGACGTCGCGAATTTTAGCGATTCGTGATGTCACCATGTGGTGCCATCAAAATGTGATCTCTGATAACGTGACCTTTTTGCGTCAATCTTGTTGACACCCCCGCCACTGCCAACTTTTTGTTTTATATGAGAGACGTAAGGTTTTTGCCTCAATAAATAAGATGCTTTGGTCAACAGTGTAACTGCGCAAAAAAAAACAGACACGTAAAAAAACAGGGAATCACAAGCAGGCGCGGTTTCAGCACCATGAACAAGTACCAATAGGTCCAACCTACTATTACTACTCTACTGCATTGGTTACTCCCGCGGCACCAGCTAGCACTTTCACATATAAAATGTACAATAAAAGGTCACAGGTCACAAAAAAACACCCTTGTAATAAGTGACTACTTCGAATCGTATTTCTGTCTCTCTCTCTTCGCCAGTAGTCAGGTGTTCGCTATGCTCTAGATACTTAAGGGGTCTATAAGCTCTGGACTTCTTAAGATGACAAACTATGAAAAAAAGGAAAATTTAGGTCGAGAAAGGTTTGGCCCGATCAGCTGTGCAGTAAGCAGGCCTAACCAATGTACAAGGCTGCCGAATGAGAGAAAAGAGAGCTCGTGCTCTTTCTTACCCCGAGATTGTTTCTGGCGGTAAGCATGAGTTCCTGCAGCACAACCCTCCAGACGGCTTCCAAGGTTCGATAGAAGTTGACCTTCATCAGCGACTCGTACAGCGTCCGGAGGTTGTTGTCCAGGTAGTCTATTAATGGACCCAGCGCCTGCAGTCACAGGGCAAGTCCTCAATTACAGTCTTGTGCGTAGTCACAGAGCCCTTATCAGCATTAACCTCTTTCTTCTGTAGTCTTCAAGAGCTTTCCAATCATTTTTTGCAGCTTAGCAAAAAAGTGTGGCAGGACGAATGTTATTTAGATATAAATAGACTCTGCTTGTAAGCTTAGATAAGTAAACTTCAGCGTATTCTTTTTTACTTCATGCGATAACACTAAGAGGCAGGCCGTACTAAGAGACTACAGTTTTTCTCTTGTATTGTGCTATTTTTACTTATATTGTAATTTTAACTAACAATCAATATTGTAACAATATTTTCACGGTTCGTGTGTGATTGCACTGCCGTTCTATTATGAACATAATAAATATTTCAATTTCATTGCACATCCTTCTTCTTATTCCCTTTCACCGCACACGTATACATTAGAAGCTTCTAGTTTTTCTTGCTATTTCCACTGTATGTCCTATTTTATTTCTAATGTACTTATACCCAGATTTGTCCATGAATAAATGCATGAAACGATTCACTACAAAAATTTAGGGCAACAGATGTGTTGCCATTTTTCTTCGTCGCCATAATCGAAAACTGTGGCCAGTACCCTAAACCCACGAAACCATAGACAGCATGTGAACGCGTGAGGTGCAAACGAGAAACATAAAAAAGGGTGAGTGAGAGTTTGTCGATAGCCAGTGCACCCTGCAAAATGCGTTGTACATTAAGAGTGATGCTTAAGCACTCTACTGCAAACTATACTGAAACCACTGACCACTTTGTTATGCACTGCATTTCTACATTCGCTTAAAACAGAAAACTGAGCTAGTTGCTACCTATTAATTCTAAATACGACAGGGCGTGCACACGTGGACAAAAAATGTTTTTGTTGACCTGACTTCCTTCTTTTGTCAGTGTTTGCATGGTCCATCTCTTTTAGAATGTTTATGTTTACGTTTCACCTGATCCCCTTTAAACGGGCCCTGAAACACTTTTTTGAGTAACCATAAAATGAATTCACCGGAAAAGCAGTGTTGCCTCACAAATTCAACGCCAGCAAAAATTTTAAGAATCTGTTCAGTATGGACGGAGTTACAAGGATATGTCGCACACTGCAATCGCATTGTCTCTTCTCTCGTCCCAACGAAAGCACTGCAAGCTAACCAGGGAGGGATGAGAGGGGCAAAGAAAAAATTTCACGCGTGCCTCGTGAACTTGAGCACTTCTTTCTTTCTTTTTTCATTGAATACGCTACTTTTTGAGTGCGATCGCACGCGCACACGTGGACAAATGATGGCCTTTTGCAGCGATCTCTGTAACAACAGCGCGCCATGTTCAAATCAGCCCCGCGGCGGTGGTCTAGTGGCTAAGGTACTTGGCTGCTGACTCGCACGCCACGGGATCGAATCCCGGCTGTGGCGGCTGCATTTTCTATGGAGGCGGGAATGTTGTAAGCCCGTGTGCTTAGACTTGGTGGTCAGAACATCAGGTGGTCGAAATTTCTGGTGCCCTCTACTACGGCATCTCTCATAATCATATGATGTTAAACCCCACACATCAATCGTCAATCAACCATGTTCAAATCAGCCAATGGCTGGTATATGAGTAATCTATGTGTGATTTTTGAGCGTCTTCTGTAATTTGTCGAGGGAAGAGAAAGCAATTTTCAGCTGGCTTTGATAAATTCATTCCAGGCCGCGTGCTGAGCTCTAATATTTGGCTTGCGTGTTGTCAGGAGCCTTTACTACCGATCAGCAGCGTTTTCTGACCATGCTCAAAAAGTGTTGCAGGGCCCCTTTGAAAAAGAAATGGTTATAAGTAATAGCAGCCACCTTTATTGGAAAGTGTGACTTACACTGTCAGCATCTAGACGTTCTGGTGCCCACGCCAGGTGAAACAGAAACTTCTTGATCTCGGGCCGCATCTGCAGAACGAGAAAGGTTTCAGTGCGAAAATTACGTTTTGCATACACCGAACACATCAGTCATATATTTTCTTCAAAAGAAGATGTCATGACCATTCCCGTCATGCTCTAGAAGGAGCCACAAGTGCGAAGGCGCAAGGAAGGTGTTAGCCAGGCAGTAGTTGGCCAATAGCAGCTAAAACTCGCGTGAACACCACTAACGCGAAATCTCGCCCATCTCGTGGTCGTGTATGTCACCTACGAGGTTTTGTGTGAGGGTTCGGCACATGTTTTAGATAGATTTTGTGACAAGTTGCTGCCCGGCTGATTGGCATTGTTACGCCTTGGCGATTGTGGCCTCTGCCAGAGCATAAAAAAAACTGCAGACTAGCACTGTTGGTACCATCCTGCACGTCTGATTCTTCTTTGCAAGCATCATGTTAAAGAGCTATAGCCATTAGAAGTGTGTGAACTTGAACTTGTTGGTACCCATTCATAGTGAAAAAACAGCGCGAAACACAAGGATGACATAGATGAATCAGGACGGGTTATAGTCAGCGCAAGACAAAAAGTCAGTGGAAAGAGCGTGAGACAAAAAAAGATTTGACGAATTGAGAGAATGTATAATATTGGAATTTTTTTCACATCTGTTTTGAGCAGGAATGCCACAATGTTGCAGTTTATTTTTTCGAGGGTGAACATTCTTAGCCAACTCGCAAATATCTACATCGAGGCCGCTCACTGACAGGTGCCCTATGTCATGGACGTTGAAAGAAAGTGTGCTTTGGCATTGTAGTAATTCATCTCACTCTTCAGCACATAAATGCACAAGGATGAAAAATGAACAATGCTGTGTCTCCATCATTTTTTTTTTTTTGAACTTGTCCTTTTGTGCATTAAAAGTGAGTCGTGGAGGTCCTTATCAGCTGAATAGAGAAGGTGGGGCTACGAACTTTTGACAGGGTCCGCATAATACAATCTCGCGGCTGTCATGGGGCCCACGGACCACAGGTTGTCAACCCATGACTTCGATTGTAGCTGCCATGGAAACTGCCTACAATTTCTTTAACCACGTTCTTCGTCTCTCCCTCTCTTCAACATAATCTCCAGCTGCTCATGTGGCGAATGCTGCAACGGCGTTGTGAACGTGAGCAAACGTAATGCAGCTGTGGCATCAGTGACAAACTACCGTCATTTATCAACAGTGATAGAATAAAAGCCACTTTATTTACAAAGTGGCAAGACAGAAACACCTTTGCACTTTTTTTGCATATGCAAACAGTGCACTATTATTGGTCTTTACATAGCTCTTAACCAGGGCTGCATTTCAGGCCAGCTAGAATGCTGTGCGGCTGCGTTGGCAAGAACTTTCAGTGCAAAACAGGAAGCAGTGATATCGTATGCTGCTTGCAGAGACAATAGATGTCCTGCAGACCCTTCAAACGTTAAGGGAGCGTCATCAAGTGTGAGGCTCACGGGACTGCTTCAAGCTCTCCCATAGTAGAGCACCAAGTAGTCTGAATCGTTCACCACTTCTCTAAACACAGGAACATTTTTCATTATTAGAATTGCTTTCTGCTCTCCCATTGCAGAGTACTACGTACTCTAAATCATTGAACAGCCATGGTAGCCACTATGGCTCACACACAGTAAAGTGCATATAGTGTTCTAAAGCGTTAAAAATTCAATTGAAACAAAATAACGTTGTTACGGTCATACTGTGGGCTGAAGCATTTTTCTAACAATGCTTCATGTTTGAACAAGGTGTTTCAAGAAATGTGTCCACTATTACTAAAAAATTACAGAAGGTACTAGCATCCTACCTGTGGCGTTCCTTTTACTCTGGCACTAGGCACCTTCAGATACGTACTGAACGATGATACGACAGCAATCTTAAGAATGAATACAATTAACTTTTGAGCCAGTGGCAACAAGCAGTCTAGACAAATGGGTGAATTGAAGTTCTTTAGGCGATTAGTCCTTAGCCACACTGAAATTTCTGAAAGGCCGCCACTGGTAATCCTCGTGGAGCGATGAGATCTGGCCGATTTAGCTGGTGAAATCGAAAACCGACGCACCAAACAGCACGTCTACCATTAATCCCAGAAGCACCCTCTATGATGACACTGTTTCGCTCGCATAGGAGAGGAGGATAAACAGGCGTCAGTAGGCAGTCTTATGGCAGCAAAGCGTTGCCAGGAATGAAGCATGTAGATTGATGGTTGATAACGGCGAGAGAAAAAGTGCCGTACTTGAAGTGAATGGTAGGTGCGCTGTTCGGTGCGTTGGTTTCAGTGTTTCCAGCTAAATTAGCCAGATTTTATCATTCTGCAGCGATTATTAGTGGCCATCTTTCAGAAACATAAAAGTGGCTACGGACTTTTCCCAAGAAGAACTTGAACTCGCCTATTTGACAAGACTGTTAATTTCCATTAGCTAAAAAAATAATTGCTTAAATTTCTTTATTACTTCTGTAATTCTTCTTTGTAGGCATCTTAAAGTGCCCTCTTCCACATTAAAGGCATCGCCGGAGGTAGCACGCAGATACCTTCTTTCTGTAATTGAGTATTTCGGACAAATTTCTTCAAACGTCCTGTACTATGCATAGACGTTTATGTGTGTTGCAGTCCTGTTTGTATAGACAGTGTCCAACTGCTGTGTCCTAAGACAAAATAAGCTCATTGTAAAAACAGCTTGCTGCAGATACATACATGGATACAGTTTTGATGAAAAAGATACAGTGTAGACCACTTATAACGGAGCCGCTTATAGTGCATAACCACTTATAATGCGGTCTTTTTCTACTCGCGTATACATTCTCATAGGACCCCATGTATACGCATACCGCTTATTGTTCAGTTCCACAAGATGAAAGACCGATTATAGTGCGGTTGCCGGATATACGCGGCAGCGAGTAGCGCTGGGTGCGCCGCTGGGGAGCGAACGACGAGGTTACGGAGGAGGAGAGGGACACGGAGTGAACGAACGAAGGACGGAGAGAAGAAAAAGAAGGAGGGCGGTTGCCTCGGTGACCAATAAGCCTTTGCACCGGCGCCGACGCCGCTATAGCCACTGCGCCGTGCTCCCGACCGGGTTGCAGAAACTAGGTGCCTTTTCTCATCTTCTAACCACTACTACCACCACCCGACGCTGCTACAGCGTACTACGTCGCTAGCGTGGCTTCGGCCGCGCGCCGCTCAACATGACACGTGCGATCCCGTTCTTACCAACTACATGCGCTTAACAGCTAGTTTCCTGTCGAGGTAGAAGTCGTCGTTATCGCGCATGCAACAAATATCGCATTTGCTTCCTCGTCCGTAAATTGAAAACCTTATACGATTTTATGACGCGAGCGTTCACATTTGCTGCCAGTGCGCTCTCGTACGTAAGCTTGGCGTGTTGTCGACCGTCGTTGCTGACCTCCCTGGCCGCGAATGCAAACTTCGTGTCACTCACGTGGTTCTCGGTTCACTGTTAGTGCGATCTTTTTGACGCCGAATAATCATGTTCTGGACAAGCTTTCCGCGACAACATACCAAACGGCAAGCTAGGCCTAATCGGTGTTGGATGCGCTTCGATCATCGGTAGCGGTCGCGGTTTGGTACCGAGTCTTAGACTTTCCTTTTTTTTTTTCGTAGTGCACGGCTCGAGTTTAGTAATTATCGAGTATAGGAACAATTGGTGTCAGAAAGACATGATTAAAAAGACTGTAAAGTGTTCAGGATGTGGAGTGGGTTTGAAAGTGGACTCAAGCGTAGAAGCGGATGGAGAAGAGGCTGACGCGAAGTGTAGGCAATGTGAGGTCGAGGAAAAAATGGAGAAAATGATGGTTGCCCAAAGTGAACTGCTGGTCAGAATCGATGAGCTCGAGACTGCGTTGGCGACAGAGCAAGAGAAAACGAGGGCAATGGGAGAAAGACTGAAGTCCACCAAGGAAGCACTAGCGAAGCTGAACAAAGAAGCGGCCTACGGAGAGAACAGTAGAGAACCGGCAACCAGAACGGTGAAGAAGGAAGAACAAGCAAGTTTGGAAAAAACAGGTTTAGCCGGTTCAACTGTCGCAAGGCTCAGCTTCAGCGAGGTAGTGGTGGGGCTGGGAGGGGACAAAGCAGCCGGCGTCACAAGTGCAAGTAGCATCCAGGTGCAGGATGCTCCAGCTGAAAAGTCACAGCATGTGATAATCGCCGGGGACTCGAATTTAAATCGATGCACAGAAGCCATCAAAGAGAGGGTAAGAGGTGACAAGAGGGTTGCAGTAGGGGCGTTCCCAGGACGCAAGCTTGAAGCAGTCATGAGGCAAGCGAGCGCAAAACTCAAAACTACAGCTGATAGACGAAACCTCGTGATAATTTCAGGCGGTTTAAACGATGTCTTAAATGAAGATACAGCAGGACTAGCAGCCACACTGGCGAAAGGCGTCGATGACATGCGTGCCACTTCTCCTAAGGTACAGGTAGGGATATGCACGATACCGGAGGTACCGGTGCGTGATAGCAACCTGCAAAGAGCGGTTGTCAACGCAAACCAAGAGATATGGCAGATGAGTCGAGAGAAAGGCTTTGAGGTGGTGGAAATAAACAGAGAGGTGCATAGGTGGGGTGATTTTCAACGAGACAGAATTCACTTCGATGGGCGACTAGGTCATGAGGTGGGTTGGCGACTTGCAGGACACGCAGTAGCTTTTTTGGGGAGCAAGCGAGCCCTTCGGGGTGCAGGATAGCTAGTAACGAGGAAAACAACCAGGGAGACTCTTCGACAGGTGTTATGGACAGATACGATTCCAAAGTGGCACCAATGTCTAAGATAGGTAGAGTCCGGGGCATAAATAGACGTAGCCACGAGTGCCGAGCCCATTCAGACATAGGGTATATTAACATGCAGGGTGGTAGGAACAGGCTGAAGTGGGAAGAGATAGAAGAACAGCTAAGGGAAGAGAGGCCGATGGTATACAGTTTTGTAGAAACACATCTCAGGGACATGGAACAACCTCCGAACAATCCGGACTATGCGTGGGAATATTGTAATAGAACAGAAGGCAGCAGAAAGGGGGGTGGTATTGGGGCATTCATTCATAAAAGTACAGACTGGCAAAGGGTCAAGCAGGAGTGCAAGGAACATTTATGGCTAAAAAGGAAAGTGGCAGGTCAAATGACACTCCTTGGTTTCGTGTACTTGTGGACGGGAGCAAAGGCCAGAGAGGAAAACCAGGCAATGGTAGAGTGTATATCAAAGGACATTCAGGAGTTAGGAAGAGAGTGCGAGATAATTATACTAGGAGACATGAATGCGCACATAGAAGATATAGATGGGTATACCGACCCGACAGGCAAAATGATCATGGATATGTCTGAAAGGCTTGATTTGATCATTTGCAACAGTACCGAGAAGTGTGAAGGGCAAATAACATGGGAGGCAGGAAGGCTGCAGTCGACGATAGATTATGCACTGATGTCACATAAGATGTATGATAAGCTCAGGGGAATGCACATAGATGAAGGTGGCTCCAGAAGCCTGGGTGGTGATCACAAACGTATCAAGCTAAGTTTTGGAAGAGCAGTGAAAGTAGGAAGGAGACAAGATGAGCAACTACAGGAAAATTTTTATTCAGAAAGGCAAATTGAAATAGCCACTAAACAAATTGAGAAAGTAATCACGGAAGATATAAAGACAGCGTGGACATACACGAATCTAATTAGACTCTTTGAGCTAGAGCTTGCTAAGACGCGTAACAAGTCCTCCCGGAAAAGAAGACACAAACCCAAAAGTTGGTGGGATGAGGAAGTTAAGAGAGCCATAGCAAAACGTCAGGAAGCCTCTAGGGAACACAGACATGCTAAGCAGCGGAGTGAACCGACAGATGATGTTGAAAGAAAATGGGAAACCTTTCTAAGCTGTAGAAGGGCTGCATCCCTTCTGATCAATGAAAAGATTAGAAGAAAGGGAGCTCAGTGGCTGGCAAAAGTACATAAAAAAGATAGAAAGGCAGCTGCGAAATTTTGGAACCATCTAAACTCCCTAAAAAATGAGACGAGCCTAGAGCAGAGTTTTATAACTACAGCCCAAGGTACCAGGCTAGAAGGGGACGAAGCTATTGAATATATAAGAACAAGGGTGACAGAAAAATTTCAACAAAGAAGTACTTTATACACCACAACAGACAAGGACGAATCAAGTGGTGCAATGGCTCCATTTTCACAACAAGAGTGGGAAAGGGCTGAGAAAAGGGTTCCTAGTAGTACATAAACAGGCCCAGATGGCATTCCAATTAGGCTGATAAAGACATTAGGTCTTAAGTCAAAGCAGGCTTTGAGAGAGGCAGTGAGCAAAATAATAATCGATGGTGAAGTTCCCGATGGATGGAAACTTAGCAGGATGAGCATGATCTATAAAGGAAAGGGGGACAAAGCTGACATAAACAACTACCGTCCTATATTAGTGACATCAGTGGTCTACAGGCCGGCGATGCAGATTATAAAGGAAAGACTGCAGGCATGAATAGAAGATGAGGGGGTGCTGGGGGGAACTGCAGAATGAGTTTCGGAAACACAGGAGGTTGGAAGACAATCTGTTTTCACTGACGCAGTGCATCGAAATAGCAGAAAAGGAACACAGGCCTCTGTGGCTAGCATTCTTGGATATCAAGGGAGCGTACGATAGCGTGGTTCAAGAGGAATTGTGGGGAATACTGGACACACTAGGCGTGGAACATGTAGTCACTAATCTTTTAAAGGGTATCTATAAAGGTAACAAGGTAGTTATAAAGTGGGAAAAACAGCTATCCAAGCCTGCAGAGGTGAAACGGGGGCTTAGGCAGGGGTGCCCCCTGTCACCCTTATTATTCATGATGTACCTACAAGGATTAGAGGCAAAATTAGAGGGAAGTGGACTGGGCTTCAACCTCTCTTTAGTCAAACAAGGAAAACTTATTGATCAGGCACTACCAGCATTAATGTACACAGATGATATAGTGCTAATGGCCAACAACAAGGAAGATTTGCAGAGATTGATGGACATCTGCGGTGATGAGGGAGATAGGTTAGATTTTAGATTCAGTAAGGAAAAATCAGCAGTCATGATTTTTAATGACAACGAAGGTAGTGAGCTTAGGATACAGGACGTCCCGCTAGAGATAACAGATAAATACAAATATCTGGGCGTATGGATACGCAATGGGACCGAGTACCTGAGGGAACACGAAATATACGTGACGACTAAAGGTAACAGGAATGCAGCAGTGATGAAAAATAGGGCACTGTGGAATTACAATAGGTATGATGTTGTGAGAGGAATATGGAAAGGGGTCATTGTTCCTGGGCTGACGTTCGGCAATGCGGTCTTGTGCATGAGATCAGAAGTTCAAGCAACGTGGAACAGGTAGGCTTGCTTTAGGAGCTCACGGGAATACACCAAATCAGGGAGTACAAGGTGATATGGGATGGACATCATTTGAGGGCAGGGAAGCTAGCAGCAAGACAGAATTTGAAAAGCGATTGAGAGAAATGAAGGAGGAGCGTTCGGCTAAGAAGGTTTTCAGCTACTTGTACATGAAGAATGTCGATACAAAATGGAGGAAGCGAACCAGGAAGTTGACTGGTAAATGCTTAGAAAACAGCAGGTGGCCAAACCAAAAAGAACTATCGGTTAAGAAGAAAGTGAAGGAAATGGAGACTGACATGTGGAAAATGGGCATGATTAAGAAGTCCGCACTAGAGATCTATCGAACTTTTAAGCAGGAAATTGCCAAGGAAAGGATCTATGATAATATTCGGGGTAGTTCTCTACTGTTTGAGGCAAGGATGGGAGTACTGCGAACCAAGACATATCGGGCCAAATACGAAGGGGTAGACACAGTATGCGGTGCGTGTGGAGAGGAAGAAGAAACTGCCGAACACTTCATAATGTTCTGTAAAGGGCTTCACCGTATAGTTCAGGATGATGGCGCAGAGTTTTTCAAAGCACTGGGGTTTAGGGACCGGGAGGGCAAAATAGACTTTAAGCAAGTAGACTTAACTAGAAGGAGGTTATCTGATTGGTGGCTAAAGTCAAGGCACAAGTGAAAATTAAACTCTTCATTGCAAAGTACGAATCCTCAAACTCACTTTTTAAGGAAAGAATAAATAAATATAGTTTTGAGTTCATAAAGTATTACGGCTTGGTGGCGCTAGCCACCGCCCGATCTAAAGGGTACAGCCATATCCATCCATCCATCCATCCATCAACGAAACTCTTTGCGGTGTCCGCACCTGACGGTAAGGGATACACATCGTTGAACGAAAACGAGGGCAGCACGTGTAGCGCTCGAATATTGGTTCGAGATTCGATTGCGATGTCTTAAATGGGGTGCGCGCCCATGAAATCGAGTGGTTGGCGTCGTTCAACGTGTCAAGCAAACACTGGACATGATTCGACATAGTTTCTGCGTAATGCACATAATCTAGGCGGTCTGGTGAATTTCAGTGATGGTGCTTTCATTTGTTAGACCCCCCCCCCCATTCCCGCCCTTTCGCGTTCATTTCATTGGCAACGCGAGCCTTTGGGCATTACCGTAAATGCTGTTAACATTCAGAAATTTAAATGTTAGCAAACACGCATCGCATGTTTAGATTCTCAGACACACGGGGCTGTATGCTCAAAACGTTTTCCACAAGTGCGGCTCTTGAATAAGATGTTTTGGTTATAGTGCGGTACCGCTTAAAGAGCGGACATTCGAAACTCCCGCAACTTACGTTATAAGCACGGTCTATACTATAGTAGACTGCATGTCACTTCAAATCATCAAACATCTCTTGTAAATGCGCCATGACATTACTTATTTATTTGAACCTTGCTGCAGCGACATCAAGACAGCTTACCTCTGTGCAATAGTAAAGCACATCCCACTAAATCATCGAACATCTGTTCTGAACACACCAAACAGGTTACTGAGGAACACTGCATGTAATGTGCATCAATCAGGAAAAGGCATTCTAAAAGAAAAGTTCTTGCGACTTCTGAGCAGCCAATATGAAGTCGGTACTTTCTTTTACTTCACCTCAAAAACATAGCCTTCTCGTCTGAACCCAATTAGAAATGGTGCTTTTGTTCTACTTCTGCAAATGCTAGATGAATTGAATTACGAGTGAGCGTTCTTCGCTATGCAGGTAAAACCAGATGACCTTTGGCAACCTGATTTATAATAAATATTTGCCCAGATTTCAACGCCTCTTAAGGATATTGGTAACACAAACACACATGTTGGCATTATCTGTTCTGAAATTTTCACCAGAACAACACCATTCGCTATTTGAAGAAAATGCTGTTTTTCCCTCACTGTTCGCTAACGCGTTTTCCTGATGGGAGTATGACAGCGGAGGCCTGGCTTCAGTTTCACGATGTAGATTTTACATCACAAGTTTTCTTCCGACAGTTTATCTGTTGTTAGTCGACTTTTGGCCGGTAGTATAACACTATAACTATGTGGCCCTGCGGTGCGAGGAGCATTAGAAGGGCACTAAAGAGCAAAACAATTTTCGCGTATTGGTGAAGTACAAGTTGACGATCCCGAAAACGCCACAGCTTAAGCTTTTGGTAAGCGAGAAAATGCGCAGAAGTAAAATGCGGGTGGAGACGCGATTGTGGGATTCCCGCACCCAAACACCGTGACGTAGTAAATTTGGAAGGAATCTACTGGGTCCTAGTTACTTTCTACTCGAAAAAAAAATAAATAAAGTGTGTTGTTTGCGGTGTCCTAGGTCTAGCATAGAAGGTCTTGGGAAATTTGATCGAGGCAATGTCGCAAAAATATGAAAAATACATTTTCAAAATTACTACCTCACACATGTAGATTTTGGTGCGATATTTAAAATTGAAACTTGAACCTTGATTTTCTCTGCTAATAATAAACTATGACAATGAAACTATAGCATTGGAGTTTTTAGAGTGTACTTCATCAATGTAAACCAAGTCACTGTTTCTCTTTAGTGTGCCTTCAAGGTCGGTAGGATGAAAAAGCCCGTTTCGTGTCGGGCGAGGCCTGACAGAAAAGAGAAAGCAGTGGCTGGCCCAAAAAAGGTGGCGGAGCTCAATGTAAAGAGGGGAGAAATGACAGGTGCACCAAAAGCAGACAAGAGAAAGCTCGGCGGAAGTTGCGTTACAACAGCGGTGCAAAATGCACACAATTGAGGTCACGATACTTTCATCAGGTGAGCACAATCGTCAAACGAGGTGATGACAGTTTAGGTGAGAACACTCGTCAAATGAAATTGATAAAAAAATTTGAAGTAATTTAATGAGTGCACGTGTAGTGAAAACATATCTAGGCACCTTTCTAAGATTGCAGAAAAGGACAATCGTTTCATTCAGGTACCGCAATGAAAATGGCTGTTTGATAAGCATTCATTGATGCCGCTGCCGATAGTTCGAGTCTGGACTGATGAATTAAAAGCCAGAAGGAACAGTTTCTTGAGCGGCCTAAATTTCATTTCAGTTGTACGTCCACCTATTCCAGAGTACTGTAGAACTTTGCAGCGCAAAGGCCTCCAGCTAATTCACATTACTGTGGTGCGATTCGGTTCTTTGGTCACAACAGCCTGCTTTTTGCCTTCCAGTTGCCGAAGAATATCCTCTTTCTTGCTTAGCAAAAACTCCTTTCGCTTCTTTGTCGCAAGCAGAGATGAACTTATTTGTAGTAGTATCGCAGCGGGAACGCAGACTTGCTTTGCGGACGCGAGGAGGAGGAGGAGAAAAAACTTCATTGTGCAAGAGTGTCGATGTGGGCTTGTTGGTGAAACATTTGAAAGAAATTTATGTAGCGCGAGGCGAAAAAACGAACACAGGAAAGAATAGACTGAGAAGACAGAGCGCTCTGTCCTCAACACAGGAAAAAATAGACTGAGAGGACAGAGCATTCTGTCCTCTCAGTCTATTCTTTCCTGTGTTCGTTTTTTCGCTTAGCGCTACATAAATTTCTTTCATTGGGCAAGTGAGTTTGGTTCTTTTACAGACCCTGGGCCACCGCACGGCCATCACATTACATGTATGTGTCCAGACCACGCAGGGCTAGGGCACTGGTACCCTGGTTCACACAGCGAAGCTGTGCGTCCAGGTCCTGTGACGCAAGGAGGGCCTCCCATGTGCTGATGGCGGGCTGTCCCTGCAGGGCAGGATCGGCAGGGCAGCCAAAGAAAATGTGGTCTATGGTGGCAGGCGACTCTCCACAGAGAGTGCACTCCGGAGAAATGGGGCGCAAGTTGGATAGCACGTGAGGAGTGGGAAGACTTCTCGTCTGAAGTCGCCTCCAGACGATTTGTTGCAAGTGAGAAAGATGGGGGTCGGGAGGGTGTAGAGACGACGGCAAGGTGTGCTTGTTGGGCGAGCTCAGAGAACGTGTGCGCCCGCTCTCTCAAGAAACCCTGGCTGGGGTCGCCGATGCGATAAGTGCCATTGTCAGATAGGAAAGACACACGGCGCCGAGGCGCTTTGTCCCAGAGTCTCACGTAACTCATCGAAATCACCGAAAAGAGATGAACACGACTGACAAAACAGGCCTCCTAGAGAACATGAAAAAGTAACAAAAAAAACCCGAAGCATCGCGGCTGTCATCGCCTCTTCCGAAGAAAAAAAAAGCGCTAAAAAATAAAATTCCTCGCGCTTCGTTTTCTGCTCCCCCGCTGTCTCAGGTTTTCTGCGCCCATGCGTCCTGCTCCGCAACTCCCACTCTAAGCGGCACCCTCACCATTTCTTGGCTCACCGCAAGGCTCACCACTCCACTAAAACCTGACAGCCTCCGCCCTCGGCCTCGCCTCGCGCAGCTAGTTGCACCACTTTTTTTCCTACCAAGCCTCGGCCTCACCACACTGCGATGCCACCTGAAGAGCGCTACGCCAACAAATGACGCAGCCACGACTAAGAGCAGCTTTCAAATGCGAAACATTTCTTTGCATAGTGCAAGCACTTCTAGCATCCGCCCATCTGTCCATCCATCCGTTCATGCATTCATTCACATCCATTCGTCCATCCGGCCGTCTGTCCGTCCATCTATCCAGCCATCTATCCAGCCATCACATCTGGGTGCTCTCATGATCACCCCCTTAACTTGGGGTAAACCAAAGTTAGTAAGATGGGTTGTCGAATACAACTCGCTGGTCATGACATAAATAATGTCTGAATATCGTCACGTACGTCGTCGAACACTTCCCAATAACCAGTGGCACATACACGGGGGCGGGTATGTGCCGCTGGTATGTGGGTATGTGCCACAGGTGAACACATCATGTATCTACCCAGGAACAGCGGGAACACACATGAAAAACTATAGCGTTTGACCGTTAAGAAAAACCCGCCATAAGCAGTGTTGGTTGGACAAATGCAAACAATAAATGTGAGTGTCCCAGCACGAATCAAATCCTAGCATTCTGCGTGCCAATCAAATGTTCTACCACAGAGCCACGCCAGGCCTCAGATATACTATTCAAATGAACCCTAATGTTCCTGTAGCATCAATTAGAGTATGTTGTATTGCAGTAGTTGTGTAACGTCACACTGCAGTACTCGCTATCTGATTTAATGAACATTACATATGTACTCCTATGATACAGCCGTCAAGTTGGGTTAATGAAAATTGCAGTTAGGCAACATTTCCTGAAGTTCATCTGTCTAGCAGTGTTCAGAGCTACCATCCTCCTGTGCACCAGCGCAAACAACAGCACTTCATACCTGCTTACCGCTTGTGGGGTTGCTAAGATCCATATCTTTATTGGCATGTTTAGGCTACTGTAAGCAACTGCTAACTTAAAACGTACACGGCTGTTTAACATACATGTGTGAATGGATTTGTAGACATATATTTAGTGCCACTTCATAATGGTCTCCCTCAATGAAAAAAAAATAAGCACATTCACTTTACAACCGCATGCTTCACATAACATTGATTCCCAAAATGCGTGGGATCTGCCAAAAGTTTTAGTTCAATTATGTTGCAGCTGCCGCTTGCAAGGAGGTTTAACCATGGACATATACGTGCGGCTGCGTCCAACGAAAAAAAAAAATATAATCGTCTTTTCTTCAGTGGTGAATGCTTCACAGAACATTGGATATTAAAGGCAGGCTCACATGCCACGACTGTTTGTTTGGGTCGTGTCTTACATGCATAATAAAATAGTGCGAGAGTAAGTTCAAATTATTTTTCCTCCTGTACAAGCGAACACAGTTGCGCCTTAAGTGTCTGCTTCTTCAGATTAGAAAAAAAATGATCGAAGTGGTTTCCAGTTAAAGTGTTTCGAGTACGCCAATACCTTTTTCAGAGAGTCCGGCTATTATGGTAAGGATCTTGTGGACAACATCCTCGTCAGCATTGTGCAACAAAGCCTGGAATGCAGCTCGACACTTGTCGGCAGCGCGATCTCCTTCAGCTTGCTCGATGGCAGCGATGATTGGCTCCAGCTCGAGCTCGTTGTGGAGAGGCTTCAAAGCTCGCCGCACATACTCCATGTTGTTGATCACGATGCACACCTGCAATCACGTCGAATTTCAGTTATGATATTTTGAATGCAAGAACTACTCATTGCTTACGGGGCACGCCGTAGTGACAGAATCCGGATTAATGTTGATCACTTGGATGTTTATTATTGTGCTGCAAAAACTCCGTTCACGTGGCTTTTTCTGCATTTCACCTCCACGAAAGGCTACCAATGTAGTCAGCAGGCGAACACGCCTGAACGAGGTTAGCAACAAGAAAACCTGACCCCCGAGCTGCCACGGTGGGTCACGGCCATTCCGGCAGAGGACAATTACCCTTGTAGATGTGACATACAGCTTATGATGTGTGCAGGTGTAGCATGCAAGCAGCTCGTGCAGTATTTGTATTAGGATATTTATGGGAGAGGTTTTTGTCGATGACTGCCTACAAATAGGTTCATGGTGATAATAATCTCTAGTTGAAAAAATCATACACTGCCTCTGGCCAAAACAACCAACCTACTCCATGCTGTTCACGAATGACCGTCCAACAGATAAACTGTGATCAAAATATTTTTTTGTCATTTTCTCAAATAAGAGTGGTAAAGCAATAAAGAAATCGTGCAAAAGTAAGAGTGTGCAAATTCAAAGCATTTTTAGCCTTAAGGTAACTACCGAAATGATGTCTTGTATTTTTCTGTTAAAGATATAAATTTGTACCCTTTAAGTTTATTTAAACCCAATACCTCATGACATTGATCATGATCATGCCACGTGAGATCTACAGGTGGATGAAAAGTTGGGCTCTGAAGTGCTACGCACTTAAAGAGGCTCTGCAATTGCTTTTGAGCATGGTCAGAAAACACTGCCGATTTGAGGTTGAGGCTCCCAGCCATGCCAAATATTAGAGCTCTGCACGCCGGCTTAGAATTTACAATAAATTCTCGAATTCAGTCAAAAATCACTTTCTCTTCTCTCGGCAAATGACACTACAGGCTCAAAATCACTACGTTCTAGGCCAAGTATCCACCATCGGCTGATTTGAGCATGTCCCGTTCGGTCGTTACTGGGGCCGCTGCAAGAGGCCGCGACTAGTTCGCGCGATTGCATTGATGAGCTACGTATTCGAAGGGAAAAAAGAGAGAAAGTGTTCAAGGTGACCAGGTGAGCGTGACGCATTTGCTTTCCCCATGTAATTCCTGCCTGCTTAGCTTTCTGCACTTTTGTCAGGATGAGAGAAGAGAATGCAATATCAGCATGTGACCACTGCAGTGTATACAACTCCACTCGTACTAGACAGATTCTGAAAATTTTCGCAATAGTGAATTCGTGAGGCAGTTAAGCTCCTTTAGTGCCATTTCATGGCTTCTTAGAAAAGTGTTACAGGGCTCATTAATAATCTGAATATTAGAGTGGCAGAGACAGCTTGTAGAAGGCGCGCGGTGATACACTAGAGTTGGGATAATGGTGACATACTTGCAGATGCACGTTTTTATTGATTACTTCACGCAAGAGCTTCCCGTTGCGGTATAAACAACGTGGCGTTCTACATGTTTCAAATGCATTCCACTTTTATAGTCTGGACACAGCTCATTACACAACCACGGATTTCAATGTGCACTATCAATCACTGTCGCGAGGAAGCGGGGGAACCGTGAGAGTGATGAGAACTGTCCGAAAGAAGCTCAGACATTGGCATGCAAATGTGGGCACTCCAGCAAGCATGCGAAGCGACGTTCCCCTGTGGAAGAGCTAAGCCCAGGCCGCGCTAAACCTTGCTGGACGTTCAAATAAGTAGTATTCATCTATCCATTTACATCTCAACACCCCTGACATGATTGCGACAGACACAAGACTGAAAGTATGAAATAGAAATGTATGTGATCGAAAGTAGCAGTATTGCATAAAACTTGCTGTTGGGATGGTGTTGTATCTGAGATGTCTAATTTTTTTAGCACAAACAGAAAAAAAATGACTAGCTTAGAAGAGAACAGTGTCTTCTTTACTTCTCAGCTATTTATTTTTGTTCCTGTTCGCGCTATAAAATAAACGTCTGGTAACAGCCTTGTGCCATCTATGGTAAATATTTTCTTGCCAGTAGATTGGCAGCTTATCATGAACCATCAGCGGACAAACCTCTTCCGAGACGTCGAACTGGCCTTCTTCATCATAGTAGCCCGCGTTCAAGAGCTTCTGGTGGCATAGGTTGGCGTAAAACATGGCTCCGTCACAGACAGCCTAGAAGAAAACCAGAGATAAGATATTCCAACAACACCTGCAAGAGCCATATGGCTGCGATATTCTACCATAACGAACACACCATTTATTCGAGCCAACGTGTTGGTTCTTCATGGTACCAATGATGAGAACGCTGCTGATCGGTGCTTAGCAGTGGTAACAAAGAAAGAAAAGGAGCTTTCGATCGTTCGAAGATGTACCCACCTCAAGAATTTTGAAGACAAAAGGGTAAGATCCTTTCAGGTCGGGCCATGCTAGCTGCCTCCAAAATTGTTTGATCTGAAATGACAAAAATAGTTTAGGAGTGAAGGAAACCGGCTTCAACTTAGATTAGGAAAAATTCGTGCATGTTGTGTGCAAAGGTGAATGACAGAAGTACATATTGTACAAAAGGAAATAAGCAGCCTCAATAATATCATCTCTGGGTTTACAAGCCTAAACAATGATATAATCACGAGATACCCGTGGCAATAGGTTCGGAAAATATCGGCCATATCGTGTTCCTTAACCCGTAATGAGATCACACAGTAGACAGGTCTACAGCATTCAACCTCGATATAAGTTCTATTGCCACAATCGGGGTCGAACCCGAGAGCTTCTGGTAATCGGCCGAGACGATGGGGACATGAAAAAGCAAAGGTTGAACTTGGAGCATAACCGGAAGAAAAATTTCGGTTTGGTAACCTTGGTACCTGATGCTCGTAGGCAGGTAGGTAAGAAGATGACAAGTCAAAATGGTCACAACCTAGGGAGGACCATAGGCGTATGCAGTGTTCTTAAGTATGGGGGACAAACTTACACCACTGCGAACCCCTCCTCCCTTGTTGACCAAGTCCGAAAGAAAACGAGCTTGACAATGAATGCCAGAATGAACATGAATCTCTCGCGTGCTTCTCAAGAAGCACCTGTCATTTGTCCTCGTCTTTTCAGGGTAGAAGTGTTATTACACGGTTCTTTGAAAGAAAGTAACATAAGGAATCTTTGACCACCATCATCGTTAAAGAATATGCACAGCCATAACCTTGACTAGTAAAAAACAAACGTGAAAGGTACAACCGACTGAGGTGTAGGGAAAAAATTGGCAGCCACCTTTAGAATATTAAGGAAGAGGGCTATAACCCACCCACCCTTTTCCATTACACACGCATAGACGTTCCAGCCGAAAGGGGCAAGGGGCCACTTTCGGCTGGAACAAGCCAAGAGTGACCACTTTCTACAGTGGTCACTCTTGGCTGCACACTGGAGAAACCAACCAGTAAAACATAGTTTTCCATCACAACAGTAATCACTGCAATTATGTTCTTACGGGAGAACATGAAATTGTTACGAGGCTATGTTACAAGATAGGGATAGTTTGCTAACGTTGCTGGTGTGAGAATTTTTTTTCTAAACTCATATTATATATATATATATATATATATATATATATATATATATATATATATATATATAATCTATATATATATATATATATAATATATATATATATGTATATATCCCTGCTGAGGAGTGAAGTAGGTCAGCCCCCCCATGTGCGAAAGAGTTGGTGGGACGCCACTGTAGACACGCCTAGAGGCGCGACCACTGCCATTCACAATGTTCCGGAACTATCAAGCGTGCAATTGCGGGTAGCACAATGAAAATTAACAATGGCAATGCAAGTTCAACATCTGCTAAGCCACAAGGTTCTTCATTTCAAATGATTAGGATGCATTTAAGTGTACAATCACTGTGTTTTCTCTGTGCTTGAGATAAAAATCTTTTTTGTTATACAGCAAGGTGTTTTGCTATCACCTAATTTGTATGGGCCATATTCTCCACCTTTTCATAAAAAAATTGTTGTGTGTCGCCAGATTTTTTTCTTTCCAAATGGCAATTACCAGCAGAAAGATGCACCATCATAGGAGATTATGTCAAGGCTAACCTTTTCAAAACTAACACGCCAAGGATGACAACGCGCCATTGACAAAATAGGTTCTTCTATCGAAACGTTGGCCAGCCTGTCTGAGACACTTCCTCGGTTCATTGTGTTTATTCTACTATGTGTTTCCATTGGTCAGCTCCCATCTTGATTTAGGAGTTCCCTATCTACATTGTATACCGTGTTTTGCAGCTTATACATGGCATCTTAAACTTCAAACCGAGAATGCATTTTTCTCAGTTTGAACAGTAAGGAATAGGTGTCTAGGAATTTCGACATAATAATTTCACCTCGTTACTCCGAAATTTTCCTCTGCTTCTATGCCATACCTTTAGCCTGTACATTCAGCTTCAGAGATGCAATACGTAATGCAAAACCATGAAAAAAAAAATTACTTGTTAGGGCAATAGATTCTGAGTCAAAGATGCTGAAACTGATCAGTACAGTGAACTTTTCAAACATATTATCAAAATTGTTCTCATGCTTACTTCACTAAGAATCTATAACTACATGATTTAACGGCAAATAATGGCGTCAGTCATATGCTCTTTGGACACTTTAATCCTTGTCAGTTGTTACCCAATCGCTTTTTTTATTAGTTTCTTGGAGAAAGCTTCACACATTATTTCTTCGTTATATTGACGAGCACCTGACAGCTTCAAGGGCACACTTTGAGTTCGTGATACTCACTTGGCCAAAGCATGTAGTTGTATCCACGGCGGATGTGCTGTGTTGAACGTAGGAGTCGATGCACTTGATCTGTGTGCACCAGTGGGAGAAAGGAACAGACACATAATTAAGCAAAATCAATAGCCGGATTTGCTGAGACACGAAATGTACAGTGGCCTTCATTCTACACATGACGCATCCACCCTGGTTGTATTCTAAAACACACTCACATAAAAGAAAACACACTGGTGCTGTGCAGACAAACACGCGTTAACAAGGATCAACGACAAGAGACCAGCTGAAACACACTTTCAAGCAACTTGATAAGCATCACACGTCATTACATGGCATTTATTGTGCTCTGAAATAAACCGCATGCTACAGTGCCTCAGGCGTACATTGGTGAACGCATCATTGTTTTTTCACATAGCGCATTGCTTTTCACGCTTTACGAGCATCGAATCCCAGTGTGATATCGATTCCTTCACTAGCGATAGGGTTGCTCATAACATATGCACACTGTGCTGTAAAAGTGCAGAACAATTTCTCTGATATTTTACCTATCTGAAAAAAAGTAGGTGAAAGCTGATGTAGTGTCACTGCAGCTGAAATTTTAAAAATTAAGCATCCTGAGAAATCTGTGTCTCCGATTTGCGAACAACATTTTGCGAAAGAAAAAAATGTGTTTTTCTGCCAAGAATGGCGCAGCCAGAACTTTTTTCGGCAGGGGGAGGGGGGTCAATTTTTATATACGTATGTTGACATTCGCGTTTGTGTGTCTGTGTATATATACGGTTGCAAACCTTCAGTGAATTTTGAACCGCCCTCCCTCCCTGTGGGCTACACAAGTAAAAAAGGTACAGCTGGTTTGATACTGTACCTTCCTACAACTGCAGGCCAGATGGTAACATTTTATTTCCCTAAAATCATCATCAGGAACAAAAAGATAGGCTCTCAAAGTTTGTGTGAGCCAGTTAACAGCAACCTTACTTCAAAGCACTGAAATAAGGAAGAAATAGATTAAATCGCACCACTACAGCATATCTTTACGAGTGACTGCTACACTGACTCTGCCGTCATGTAAGTAAGCAAACTCTACCTTTCATCGACCAGTCTTCAAGCACACACACCGACATGACACAAGCAAACATGCGCACACATCAAGCAGCTCGAGAGACAGGCATTAGTGGAGTTGTGCTAGCAAAACACATGGGCTGAATATTGCCTGGCACATGGTTACTGTACCTTCTTTTTATTCAGTAAAAAACCAGCAGGCATCTGCGCGTTCCCATTGGGTTGGCGATTGGGTGAGGCATAGGGAAAAGAAAGCCAGGCAGTCAGGAACAGGGCTTTACAGCAAGGCACGTTTTTCACCCAAGGAGGTCTGTAGGCTACTCTCATTTGCCATCATCATTCAGTAAAGATTGCTTTTCAATTGTATCAGAGACATGCCCCCTTACGGCACGTTACTTGCGGCTCGCAGTTTTAACCAGCAAAGTACCTTAAAACTAGTTCGTTGTGCAGTAACTTGCTGAGACCATGCTCCACTGATGCTAGAGATTTAGCCCAACGCCAAATGGACATGAAATTGAGCGCTTTCGAACCCTGAGTGACACTTGAGCACGCTGCGCTAAACTCGACGATATACCACACTAGTAGCAAATAAGAAATGGTGAAAGGCTGTGAGAATGTTTCTTGGAGGTGTAGTTGAAAAAGATAATAATGCATTAAGAAATATAATTGGTTTACTTTGAATTATACATAAAAAACGCCAGGCCTGCGAGATAGGTGCAGTACAGTCACAGCGAAAGCAGAAGAGCGGCCTTTCAGAGCCTTTTCAAAACACTCATCGGGTAACTACTGCAAGCACACTTGCTTGGTAACCACTAGGGCATTAATAATGAACTTTTGGGCAGTTGGTCGGCATTCACTATGCTATTTTTCGTCGTTCTTCTAAGAGGCGTGGTATTTGCTAAACACTTGCAAGAAATTTTGTGCCGATTGTCCATGCAGTGGCTGACGACGATAAGGAGTTGTCGCTGAATTGGGTATCCGGCGCGGTTAGTATGGCAACAACAACAAGCTTTTGTGATGGTTTGGAGCATCGGACAGCCCACTCCTTACGCTATTTTCATTGTGCGATGACTGGTTGTTCTTTCGCTGTTGTAAAAAAGCTTTATAAGTCGTAATAACGCGATTGCTTTCCCGACATCAAGCCTGCCTAAGGCAAGTTTGACAACAAGTCACAAGCATCGGTGTAGCTCAGTGGTAGAATACTGAGCTGGCACCCAGCGGACCTGAGTTCGAGCCCCACTGTGCCATTGGTGCTAAGTCATGCCTGCCAAGCCAAGTTCATTTGATTGATTGATTGATATGCGGCGTTTAATGTCACAAAACCACCATATCATGAGAGACGCCGTAAAGCAGGGCTCCAAAAATTTCGACCACCCTGCCAAGGCAAGTTTGACAACAAGTTATAAGCACTGGTGTACATCAGTGATAGAATATTAGGCTGACACGCAGCGGACCCCGGTTCAAGCCCCACTGCATCATTGGTACAGGGTTTTCTTTTTTCTAATTTTGTGCGATGTGGTTAGGGCAGCCGCAGTGGACAACAACTGCGCGTGACTTGAAAAGTGATATCATAACAGCTTTCGCTGTAAAACAAAGTGGTTTTTCTAACCAGGAAACGCAGCTGTGTTTTATATTATACTGGCCGAGATGCCACAAAATACACTCATGGAATGTGCTCCAACTGTAGTATACTGTGTTTTATATTATACTGGTAGAAATGCCGCAAAGCACACTCAAGAAACGCGCTCCAACTGTAGTATACTCTTCTGCAGGTAACACTCTTCTTGCCTCACTTAGCTTTGGTAAAGTGCCCTTAAGCCGAAGTATGCTTCCTGTAAGCACACTTATCAATTACCTGCTTGAGAAGCTTATTAGTTAGCTGTAGATGCTACTACAAGTCATCGATGTGCTGCTAGTGCCAGTAACATTGGGAATGTTCAACGCATCTCCTTTGTGGCAATGCAGCTCTTGCACAGTAACAAACAATGCTCGTGAAAATGCACATGTCGCGATAATTTATTTAACAAAAACTGCTGAAAATGGAGCGAAACTTACTTTGCGGAGCATTTCGGTTGAACTCGAATTAAGTTACCCCTTAGCCGCAATTTTGCCCGTCGTAGACAGTAAAAGTGTTGCTTATCAGCGTTTTACGCCAATCTGACCTTGCTGTAAATAGAACCTTTCAAACTGATGTCGACACTCTTGCTATTGGAAAGCCTTCCAACACTACTTCCTCATGTCTAAGAAAGCTGGCCAGCATGGGCATCTGGAGCAGGTCTATAGCTTAACCACTAGCCGATATGGGACCAAGGCAGGAGCTCAGAAACAATACATGTTCACACTCATGCGCCAGTTAAGTGCAAAATGTCCGATGTTTGGTGTGTGGAGCAATGGAAATCTAAAGCCTTACTAGCACAAAAAACGGGTCCTGCTACACATGATTCCTGTCAAGATGTTCAGTAATCAGTGTAACCTATTACGATGGATCATGTATTCACACGGCAACACTTGATGTACCAACAGATACAAGAACACTGAATCTTTCAGCATTAGAATATATCTCTACTTTCCCAAATCCCAGCAGCTGAAAAATCCGACCGAGACACACAACAAAAATTATGATGTCTTGTCCTATTTTGGGAAAGGATACGCAGCTCTCACCCTGTCATCTGTAACGTGGCTTTATTGAGTGACTTTGTATCGGCAGGTCTCTGAAGTGATACGACAAACTTTAGCGCTATTTCATAGACACTTCTTTTGGGGGTCGGGAGCATGCTATGATAACATAATTTTTGATCGGTAATACAAACTTTGTTCGAGTACCTCAGCTCTAGTTTATAACAACACAAATGCGACAGACGTCACTTCATATGTCGCTAGAAAAAGTCTCTGTTGCCCAACAGAAATATCTGTCGCTGCATCAAAAGTTTTAGGTGATTGCGCACAACTCTTCTTGTAACAACATGAGTTTTCACTGTCTAGATAGCAAATTCTTTTGCGATTTTTAGTGCCATCACAAAAACAGAAACATGGATAAAACACACACTGCTTATGACAAAGATTTAGGGGAGCTATGCACGATTGATGTGGCAGATGCATATCAAAATCCTGGACGAGATAGCAAAGGCTAAAGCTGCAGAGATAAGCATGAGCGTTAAGTGTAATTTGCTGCCATTGCATGCTCGTGGGATCAGGTGACATCAAGTGGGTTAGAAAATGGCGGAGTGCATAAAGCAGTGACTCACCCTCTATCCAAGCGTGTTTGGTAAGCACACAGAAAAGCCAACAGGAAAACAAGCAGGTCACAATGATGTCACTGCTAACAAACAGTAAAGCAAATCAATTTGTGAAGTACAGCACGAATACGTTTCAAAATCGGCATGGAATGTGACATTTCTTTTTATGGAAATTTCTCGATACTCCGTCAAAACATGTTACCTTAGCTTTGTCAGCAAAAAAAAAAAAACATCGTTGTTACTACTTTGATTAGAGAAAACATACCGGGCGTGACGTATGATAACTCTTGACTGCATTTGCAGAGGTATGGCAGCAATAAGATATTATAACTTCTATTCAGTTTCAGCATCATACTGTTTGTCTGTTTGCTGTTTTCACAGTTAAAACACAATTGAGTGGCCTTACTCTAACATGCGACTATTCGCTCGGTAGCTCTTCCATTCCGTTGAAATGTGTCAATTATCCCAGTACCGAGCCATTACTTTGCCGAGTGTTTAAATGCTAAAACATCAATAAGTTCTAGGCCGTCGCTGATACACAGAGCACCAGCTGTGTTTGGGATTTGATGTAGCGGAAAAATAAAAAGTCGGCGAAGCCATAATTTCAACAGACTTTTCTTGGTCAGGACTGTGTATGCGCCGCTGAACAACCTTTGCAAAAAGACAGATGTTTAGCGTCATCTATTTCGATATGTTTGTTAAGCTTCGCCTTCGGCTATCGTACTTGTGCAGTTATTCACAACAAATTAAAGATGTCTTTGCTGGAAACACCAAGTCCTGACTAAAACATATGTACTTAAGCCATTCTCCGTTAGGCAGATCCCGCCTAATTTTTTTTTGTATACACATCCTTGTTTACTTTTCTAAAATGTTCTGTTGTCTTTGAGTATGCTGAATTGTTTTATTTAACAGAGCTGACATCGCTGTAAACTGCGACTTATTCCGTCACTTGTTTTTTTGTTTGTATTTCAGGGCATTAACGTACCCTGTCTAGTTCCAGGGCCTTGCGTATCCTTTGCCGGGCCTTGACCTTGGCGACTGCGAACCATCCTTGAACCGAGTCGGCGAACCAAAGGTGAAAGTTCAGCATAGTTAGCTGCGGCCAGTCCCTGAAAGCAGTGGGCGACATTATCAGCAATTTATTAGCAATTCTGCCACTAACAGTGGTATTCGGGTCACCTGACAAGTCCGTCACTCAGGTAACACAAAAAACCCAGATTTCCAGGTGAAATTTAAGCTTGAAAAAAACGAAAAATTCCTAAATACAGAGTGTCCATGAATCCATCGTTTCAAACAGTGGTCTTGTCTTTTTCAAGGCTACAAGGTAAACTTTGAAAAAAATATGACCGTTTGTTCAAACATCTGCTCCCACAACACTCTGCATTTAACAATATTTCATTAGTTGCGTAACGTCACTTCACTTTCTTGATGGCCTCTTTACAACACATGCCACATCGGGGTGTTCAAATAACGCATAATTTCATATCGCTGCGTCAGTACGTCAAAGGCAGTAGACACACTTTGTAAAACAACAGGTAATAACAAAAAGCAAATACTCGTGTTACGTTCTGAATACGAACAAAAACAGCCAGTCGGTTTAGCCAGACTGGAAATACATCTACATGGTACACATAGGTACTTACTGTTAACGTAGGTGCTATACTATTTGGTTTATAGTAGTCTACAACACTTTGAGAAGTCATAAAAAAAGAGAGGTTATTGTAGAAATTTCAAGTACGTGACGAGCTAGTTGAGGGTTCCTTTTTTCTTTCATTCTGCCGACCTGTACGATGCTATGAAGTACCATGTAATAAAATAAAACAGGATACTTTATCTGAACTGAAATGGAATAAAACAGGATAGGCTATTAGAACTGATACAATCTTATAGTATTGCCAACAATGTGTGTTGCTCAGTGTCACCCTGGCAGTGGGCAAATAATTAAATCATCTCGCTAAAGAGAACCATGTGTAGCTGCGGAGCAACGGACTCTAATGCTTACACTGACTGCCAGGTCGATGCACGCAGGCACTCATCATGCCATTGCGCCGGACAAACCGAAACCTTGGGAGGTGAAAAGCGTGCAGTAATGGACAGTGTTTTATATTGGAACATGCCAATCGCTGCTAATGGGCAATGCGCGACAGAAGACTCCGCTTGCACAGAGACCTGCGGTTCACTTTTAATCCATCAGTATTTTGTTATATCTCATTACAATATAATGAGGTTTGAGTGTAGTTAGCTCGCACGCTGCGAGTTTTTATAATTCAGCAAAGCAAAGGAGAAATCTCCCACTGGCACTACATTGGAGGTTAAAATCCAATGCCTATTTACACTGGTTGGCCAGTGAACGATTGTGCAGCTCGAGCAGTCAGTATTTTTTTTTTTTTTCAATCAAGAAGACACTGCCTGCTTTCGCAGTGAGAGAGGGGGAGCATAGGAGAGGAGAGAGAGTAAGGGAATGCACATGCAACGAGTGTGTAAACGCTGCTGCGAGGGATGCCTTGAGAAGAGAGGGGGGAGCAAGCGTAGGCTGCACTGTCTGCGTCTGCATTGCGAGTTGAAACAGCGGAGAACGCAGGAGAGGAGACAGAAAAGAGGGGACGTGCATGTGGATTGTGGGTGTAAACATCGCTGGGAGAGATGCCTAGAGGGGAAAGAGGGCGGAGCGAGCGTTGGCTAGCAGACGCTGGCCTGCATCGGCATTGCGAGGCTAGAAAGGAGGAGCACAGGAGAGGAAAAAGGAGGAGCGGTGTGCTGTAAGGGGGGTCACGTCGTACACTGAATTTAGCTCGGACCTAAATTGGTTCTCACCTAAAAATAAAGTCACTTTGTAAATTCTGAAGCGTCTTCAATAAAAGCTTGTGCCCCTTCAGATGGAGTAGGTCAGATAAAAGCGCGATGTGCCCGCCTCTCTTCTTGTATGATTTGGGCGACGAAATACAGGTGACGTATAGTCAGGGCACCAACGTCACTGGCCTCTGTCGGTGCACCCACAGCTTGCACCGTTTCAGGACAGGGGTAGATGTCGGTGACCGTGAGTATGAGACATTAAAGGCTTTCTCCCTCAAATACTCACTCCTGCGGTATGTGTTCCCGAAATCTCACGAACTCCTGCAGGGCCATGTACAGCTCGAACAGGGCTGCACCCATGGAGATGTGTTCCTGCGAAAGCTCCTGAGCCGCTGAGTCAATGGCGTTCACCTGGCCACACACCTCTTGCACCTTGGCCGGAAGCTCGGCGCCAGCCTGCGTCAGAACAGGTGGGTGATGGCGTGACGAGATACCCACAATATCCTACGTGTTGTGTGAAATGTCGCGTGCCTGTCCTTACTACCACTGCGTGTCCACAGACACGACTCAAGATTCTACTGAAGATCTCTGCGACAAAGACTAATGTGTCATCGACTCGCTGAGGTCACTATTAGGCACAATGCGCACACTTCTCACTGGATTGACAGCCCCCTCAGTTCGAAGTGCAGAGCAAGTTTCGGATATCTTGGAGCCAGTCCTTGCAAGCAACTTTAACATCAAGGATTACAGTGTATCTCATTTAAAACAGTCGAAGCCCAGGCTTCGTGACAGTTCGCAGTTTCATGACCTTCTGAACATGCACGATACACAATTGCCATGCGTGAAAATATATTACTTGTCCACTCTTTCGCTCTGCCTTACTCCCTTTTCTTCCCTTTTCTCCCCCCTCTGCCGTGTAGGGTAACAAACTGGGTGTGACCTGGTTAGCTTCTCCACAATTTTTATTCATTTTCTTTAAGTTATCTTGCTCTCAATACCTATTTATTGAGGGTGCCATCAATATAGTTGTGACACGAGAGCATGTTGGTGAGGTAATTGCTTTAGAACCTAATCAAACGCATTGCTGGGTGAGTTGATCTATCATTTGAAAACAAAAAAGTAGAGCATAAAATGACAGGACAAAGAAGACCAAGTACACGGGAATGTTTTCAATAACACCGTGGTGCTATATTGGGCTTCGGGCGTTGACTCTAGACAAGTTTTCGAGGCAGCTGAGATGAAGAGGGGTGACTTAATTGTGGTTAGTGCTTCTTCTATTGCCTTGACAAGCAAGAACCGAACTTTTTGGAATGTGCGCAAGTGACAGTCACATGATGCACACCTTGGTACTTCTGTTGACTCTATCGGCATGATGCCTAACTATGTCTTCTCCTAGACACCTGCCGGCGCATACACTCTGGATACGTGTTAGCATGAATGAACTCTGCAAAGTGAAAGCATGATCTTGTTTGATTGGTCTCTTATTCTTGCCCTGTTTTATTCTTGCCCTGTTTTTTCTTTCTGGAGGTTACATCTATATATTTGGTGTTCCCTTCAAATAAAACTTCAGTTGAAAGTCACGCTTGTCTTGCGTCCTTCGTTCGTCTTATGTACATGCCTTTAGCGCTTACATAAGTTATAGTGCATTGGGCTGGTTGTTTTGCCATGATGGACACAAAGTACAGCTCTAAGGTCGAGTACGAAAAAAGGTGACGAACATAGAACAGCCTATGATGCTTTCTGGTTCCGCGTTCGCAGCTTTGCGCATGTTCAAACTGCAGATGGCAAGGCAGGCTACTTAGAAGGAGTCGGCTATTCAACAATAGTTCCACTATGTATTACACTATACCCTGTACACAAATGCTAAGAAAATCTCAAAGGTGTCATAAATATTTCTCTACTTTTGTAGAGCATGGCAAGCCTGAAGTAAATGTTTAGGTGGCCTGAGCAAAGACACAGACTCTGTTAGTACAGGTAAGATGCAACGCTGCTTTAAATCATTCACGTTGTGTGGGCAATTTTTTGGGTACACAACGAGGAACATGCTTAAAAAATACCATTCTAACATTGAAAGCATGCTCACAATGATGTTTTGATTGTTTTAATGATTGATTGATGCATTATCTAATTATACAGTTGATTGGCTGAATGGAAGGTTATGAACATTAGCAAACAAATGCTTGATTCATTATTCCTTCCAGAAACAAAGTCCTAAGTGGAGGTGTACCGCATTTTCTGTCACACTATGTATTGCTTCTCTGTAGAACATACAGAGAGAGGATTTTGAGACAAAGGCCTCAGATAACTCATCAAACGCAAATTCAACCATCAATGTCAGCCTCTCGTGGCACAGGAGACAAGTGATACAAAAAAAAGCTCTCCTCATGTGATGACATCACCTTATGACATCACGATCCCGCTAAGAGTCACCAACGCATTTGCTTTCATTATAATATCTTAATGACATCATAGTAGCATCACGTGACGTAACGTCACACGATAACATCATTCTTAACTTGGTCGAAGGTGGACCGATCACACAGGTGATGCAAACCTAGGTGCATCCGATCTTGGAAGCAGTGCAAAACGACGCTATAGATGCAGAAAGCCTTTAAAGATTGACGAAGACTGTTTGCTATGTTGACTGAGAAGAAAAAAAGACGGCTTATGATTCAAGTCCTCTTAGCCTGTGTTCCCATTGTAGACATCATCGTAGACAGTCCAAGCTGACTGCTTCAGAGACAGCGTTGAGCAAATGCTGTCCGAGAAATAAAAGTCATCTGGATGGCGTCTATGCAACGAGACGCCACCTCGGGTCAATAAGAGAAAGCTTAGATAAATAAATGTAACTGCTATTTTTGTAGCTTATTTTGTGTTCAAATCTGAAAAACTGAACTTAATGTCAAAACTGAACGTTACTGACATTGAGCGTCTGGAGAAGCAAGCGTCTGCTTGTATGCAGGCGACTGTTAAAGCGACATTCGAGCTATCTGAGCAATTCACCTAGCCGCCATATTGCTTGGAGAGCAAAGTAGCCTGCATTGTTTTTGTCTATGATGTCGTCCTCTCGAAGCTGTCTATTTCGCCGGCTACGCGAGAATCGAAATGGGACTTTAGATAGGCGTCATTATCTTAGCTGCCAATTCTATCGTTTATAGTAAGTACATTGGAACACACCTTTAAGCAAATGCATGAAGAACCAAGAAACTTTAGGGGCAAAGCTTCTTAAGGCATGGGTTGTGCGTCTCTTGTATGTACTAGTAGCCACCTCTCGTTTAGTCCTTGGAATGTCCGCTGTATGCGGTACTTCTATATGATGCATATATGATAAAAAGATGAGAGATGGTGGCACTTGGAGGGTTCACTAGATAGACAAACGGACAGACAGAAAGACGACGGAGAGACAGACAGACGGATGAACGGACAAATGCACAGATGAAAGCATGGACGGATGGGTGGACAGAAGCGTAAATGCCCAGATGGACACTCGGACGAACGGACTGATGATCGCTTGGACAGACTCACGGACGGTCACACGGGCGGAAGCAAAAACAAACGGATGAACAGAAGCATGAATGAACTGACGGATGCACGACAGATGACAGACTGACAGACGCTTCGCCCCGCTCATTATAATTCACTCCATGGATATGCTGTGAACCTTTTTTCTATTTCAGGGGTGCTGAAACTTTCATCAGTGAGCACTTTGTACATGTGCTCAAAAAAAGACATTTCATGTTTTTAATGTGGTAGGCTTTTACAGAGTACCTATACACATTATGCCAGCTGGTTTGAAAGTTGCACACTGTTCAATTGTGAATAAAAATAAAAAGGTACAGCAAGTCCACATTACGTAGCTTTGCAGGAGTGCCATGCTATTAAAAAAGCTCCCAAAGAAATGCAAAAGCCAGAAACAGCCACCTACCTCCGGACAGAGTTTCCTGGCGACACGTTCTCTCAACTAAAGCAGCGTGCAAGCAAGAGACAGATGGCAGTGATGAAAGCAGCATAAAAGTATGTGACAAGGAAGAATGTGAAGCGCTTCAAAAAACCGACATGGAGTCACATCACCGTATTAGTTATCAATCAAAATTTGACAGGCATATGTCAGATATTTTATGAACTTGGCGGTTCTCTGTCAGCGTTATTGAAATAACCTGCCTATAGAGCATTAACTCAATTGAGCATTGAACGCTACACGAGGTACTGAATTTCTGACCAAGCATTTTTTAGCTGATTTTATAATTGCTAAATGGGCTATAAATGAATATATTATTAGCTGCAGGGACTTGTCACAGTTTAGGCTTTGACAATCCGTAATTTATACCCCAAAACATTGTGCATGCTACTAAAATGAACGTAAAAAATTTATTGTTTTGAAAGCAACATCCTGCTTAGTTCATTTCAAACTAAAAAAATTTAGAATATGAAAAAATTCTTATGGCATAAAACTGAGAACTTGGGGCAGGCAACACTTCGCAACAGACTAGCCGCTGACCAAGAGATAGAGAAGGTGCTTGAATACCGGTAATACATAGGCAGATGTGCGGACACTGGAAGAAATCTTAGTTATGGTGCACACCACTCGCCCTGGTAATGAAATACGTACCAAGCATCAGTGACAGTGACTACATTGCCTATTTAGGCGGACATAGCAATCCTAACGTTTATTCAGTATCGAGGTAGCATAGCTGTGCAAACAAGAATCACAACACAACAAAGATAATAACCGCATTGCGTCAAACTTTCTTGACAATTCGCCATCTGACCAGCGGCCGCCTTTTGTTGAGAACTCCCAGTTTTCTTTTCTACATTTTATTTTACTGAAACATTTATTATAGCAAACACACGAGCATTATTTTGTATTATTATTATTATTATTATTATTATTATTATTATTATTATTATTATTATTAATATTATACCCACATCTTGCAAAAGCGAGTGCTATCATTGACATGAAGTGCTACAATATTTTTCATTTAATATCCCTTCCGTAAAATAAGATTCAACGTGACACCTACCAGTTTCTCCAGCTGCTTGTACACAACTGCCGTGTAGTTTACGCCCACATACCTGAAAAAAAAAATCTGGTTTTGAACAGGTCTGAAGTGCAAAGCACCTTGACTAGGAGCAACGATAATAGTAGCGAAGTAAACTCATCATCAAGATCCCATGAACTTTTATAAAAAAAGATAATTTATAATACGCAAGCTCTGCCACATTGCAGACTGCATGAGGTTGCACACTTGAAACTTCCATCTCTTTCTTTCAAATATCTCCCTCGTAATTTTTTTCCTCATTGTCAGTGAGAGGTCTACCCAATCTTTTTAATGCGTGCCGAAAACACGGTGATTCCCCTTTCAATCTTTAACATCTCATGAAGCACCATTTTAAACAGTAGCTATGACTGCAAAACCAATTTGCCATTGATTTCTGTGTCATGATTATAATTCACTCTTATGCTCACTGCAGAAGAAGAGCCATTCCCAATGATTTCTATATAACTATTGAGGTTTTAGAGTGCAAACCATTATGCAATTATGAAGCACGCTGTACTGGAGGGCTCTGAAAATGTCGACCATCTCGTGTTCTCAAACGTGCACTGTCAAATGGACACGCGGGCTTCTGGCGTTTGGTTCCATTGAAATAATACCGAGGCAGCAGGGATTCCATTCCGTGACCTTCGCGTGAGCTCTCGGGCACTGCCTAGGCCACCACTAGGCCTCGCGCTTAGCAGTGTAGCACCATAAGAGTTCATCTATGATGGAGTGTTAATTGATGAAGAAAATGACACTTACGTTTCAAAGACTGCGTTGTAGTACTTGATGCCCTTGTGCAGGTCAGCATTGAGAGCGTTGGTCAGTTCGGTTAAACTGGCCAGTACAGTCTGTTCCGTCTGTAAGAAGTTAAATTCATCAAAGCTAAAGTAGCTGTAGTAATACTGTGCAAAACATTAAAATGCAAGTATTTTATATCGTTACTTTCTCATGTAGTTGTTTGGAGGAAGGAACTCAGTCATAGCGCTAAAGCATTTCAGCAAAAAGAATTACGTTCATCTATTACTTTATTCGCTTATTTATTTATCACTATACTTATTCACAAATTTAGTTATTTAATCATTTATTTATTCAGTCATACATACTGCAACCTAACTTAGAACATATCAGGGTGGTAGATAAACAAAAAATAAAGTGCACTTGGGCAAAAAATGGCAAACACAGGAAATGCAGTTCTAACAGGTCACACTATAGTTTAGATCGAAGTTTCTTTGAACCAAAAATTTTGGGGTCACTGCTTTGCTAGGCAGGTTCATCCAATCGTTTTCTGTACACGGAAGGAAACAAGATATAAAGAAATTCACTCTTTAAAGGCTTGGTGAAATTCTGATTCTATAACAATGATATATGGTGTTTATTGACACAAGTGACAAGGTCGACAGCCGGGCTAGTTGTTGTGGTTCCTTAATATTGCAAAGCACGCTTCTTAATTTAGTTTTTTTTTTTTTTTTTGTTTCGTTCAGTTTTCACCCATAAAGCCTACAGGCATTCTCAGCGCAAACTGCGCCTCATTGTTCAAGAAGGTTTGCAATTATTGTATATCACACTGTTAAGATTGCAGGCAAGAGGAGAACACTGGAGATTATTCCAACGCTTACGCGATGACAAGTGATACAGTTGGAATATTCGACGGCACATGTATTCATGCGGAAGCGCTTTGCCGCTTCTCAGTTGATCGAGGGCCGACGCTCAGTTCACCCCAATCAGTGCCAGTGTGTATCACTGTAATCTGACTTTTCGCTGACTGGCCACAAGTTCGGCCAAATAAACAGTTTACTCTTCAACCAACAGTCTGCTCTGTTCGTCGATGCCACGACTACTCAATGTGGGGCAAACTATATCACAAGAAGAAGACAAAATGCTTACTCGCCACGACTGACAAGTTTATTCAAATAAATATGAAGAGAAAACATACAATAAAAAGACCCAGATGAAATTCTCAATGAAAATGTTGCCAAAAGCACGAAAGCAATGAAAAGCAGCGTTGTAAGTGTGTCCTCCATGTCTATAAAATGCGCTACTTTGACTGGTACACAAGCGACATTTGGTGGCCAAAGAGACAGTATATGAGACAAAGGTTGCAGGCTATGAGTACGGTAACTGGCTATAGAAGGGCCTAAAATTTCGCGCTAAAGGTGGGTAAGACATAAGGGTATTGAGTCACGTGAGTGACATGAAACGTGCGAGGCCAGATTCTCGTTGGAAGTGTAGGATTCTAGCTGTGTAGCCTGTAGATGGTACCAAGATATGTGATGTGTTCTTTGTGCAGGGACCATTTATCAGCCGATTAAAAAACTTCTGTCAACAAACACAGTTTCTTGCAGCAACTGGTTTATTTATTTATTTATTCATTTATTGATACTGCAGGCCGCAATTGGGTCCAAGCAGGAGTGGGGGTGTTACAGAGCCGTTAAACCAATTATACAATCTTTAGAGATAAAAACAATAAACAGGACAATACAAATTATTTTGAAAAACACTGTGAAATAATCATACAAAATTTACCAGTCAGACATTTGATCAATAAAGTTCAGCATATTATCGGATGAAAGAATTTTATGCGGAAGGTTATTCCAGTTAGTTTCACTCACATGAACCATTTTTGCGGATTCTAAACAAACTTCTTTGAAACTGATGAGGCACTTGTAATTTGTTCTGACCGACACGTCACCACAAAACATGCCAGAAATTTTTATCACTAGAGCAGAATGACGAAACCTTCCCAGCAGCTTTGAGAATGCGATGAGCGCTTTCCTGTTGGTGCTGTAAGCAGTGCATCTGTTTATGAACTCTACGAAGCCTGATTTCGAAGTATTCGTATTCAAACAACACTTTCACTATAATAAAATCATCAACGAATCAAAATGTTATATTTTCAAAACATATCATGTATTTTGTGTATCTATTCAGGGAGCTTGTGGCATAAGTATTGTGGCATAAAAATCTTGTGGCATAAAAAATGTACATTAAAGTTGGGGCTGTATTGTCCTGTATGAGGCTTGTTCTTTAAACAGGAATCTTGGATACATTGTTTAGAGCATATTTATGTGCGTTTCGATTCTAATAAACATTTCTTATTCGTTATACACCCTACAGACATTGTTTAGGGTGCAGCAGGTCCATGACATTGTCGATACGTTATTTGTTGACATTCTGTGGCCAAAACGCCACACATAGTTTGGTGCTAGGCCTTGTGACCACCTCAACTTGCATTCTATGGTTGGCAACTTCATATTAAGTCACTACCCCGGGCCACCAGCTTCATTTGTTAGGATGAGCTATTAACTATATCATGCTCACTCACCAATACTAATGGTTGATGGAGGGCGTGGGTGCACCGGAACCAGTCTGCACAGCCTTTCTGTGAAACCGAAGAACACATGGAGTGCTAAATTAGACTTTTATTTCTTATTAGACTCAAGTTATCAATTAGAGTTTTTGCACTGTTGAAACAAGACATTTTTTTATACCATACTGCTGTAAGATTTTAGTACTTTGCAGAGCACTCATTGTTAGCCCTGTTGGTGTTTGCTGAAGATCATGCATTAGCACGAACATGAATACAAAGAGACATGGACACCTACAACAAAGTGTCTGCTGTGTGATACACTTGTTTACTCATTTGGAGCAAGCCAAATAAAGAAAAAATAAATACATACTGTCCTAAATGAAAACTCCTGTACATGAATTTTTTAATAAAGGATATCACTCGTGGTGCTTCGAAGCACTACCGCATGAATACCAGTCATTAGGTAGAGGGGTGGATGCACATTAAGTTGTGTGCACCCTTAGCAGCTGAATTGTCTCATGATGTATTACTGAACTTGATAATAAACTTTCGAATTGCATTGTCTGCGATCTTTATTATGGCAATTATTATAGTAACCACTTTTCTTCTATGAATTATTATTAACACACCTGTGAATCTCTATTCTAGAACCATTCTTGAGTATCTGGGCCATTCAAGCCACTAAATTTCATTGTGAAAATGCTGGGCATGTGTGTAAGCGTAGCGGCCAAGTGAGCGCGACTGTGTACTTCACCAGATCTCACAATATGGTTAAAATTGCAAGCAGGGTTGACAACGTTGCTCCTTAATAATTACCAAACTCTATTACCAAATAAAACTGCCAGAAAGTAATCATATTCCGATACTATGTATTATACATTATATCATATATAGGTATTTACCTACTTAGAAATTCCTTTATTAATGCTTAGCCAAGCAGTGTGCCTTTTCCTCATTCTCATTCATTCTCATTCACAGGCATGATGTTTGGCGTGGAGACTAACTTATTAGGTTGATTTTCATATCTTTACTTTTTTGTTTGGCCAAAATTTTAGGGTACAATTGCAGCGGACACTTCACTGAAAAAAAAATTTAAAAAGAAGTGAGTGGTTTGCATGCAATTACGTGTACGAGATTATTAACATGTTGCTAAATTATGACCACGGGAAAACACCTCATTTCATTATTCATTGTAGTGAAAGCTAACTTATATACCTTATTTCTAATATCATTATTGCGCCACATAGAAGTCTGAGTACCAGCGTGTGTCTTACCTTGAGCGTGTTCGTGATCTCGACGGTGAGCTGGTTTCTGAAGGGGCAGGACCATTGGAACGCCTTCATCGAGTAGATGAGTGCTAGGCATCTGCAGCATGCATGATAGTACACGAGTTAATTTGCATTTTGTCCACAACATGTGACCAAACAGTGGCAACAGCTGCTGAATTGGCTGTTCTAGATTTTCTCAAAAGCACTTGACTGGATACTAAGCAGTAGGGTACTATACTAAGTGGCTGCGGTACATACAAACAACCTTTCTGTCTCCATCATCACCTGTCATGCTTGTTTTCCCCCATTCCTTTATCCTTTTTGTAGAGTAGCAGACCAGTGCACATTAGCTCAAGCCGACCTCGCTGCCGTCTGATAAATTCACACAGCTGCTATTGCCGTGACGCATAGAGTGGTTTATAAGCGAAGGCATGTTCAATAAGGCTGGTATTCTCTAAAGTTGAGCAGACATATTTAGCAAGACTGCCTAGAACAGTGGGAAGCTCTTCAAATAGTACTTCTTTTTGTGAAACGCATCACGATTGCTTTTTAATATTGCATGAAGTTTAAATGACAATGACGTCCTTTGCTCGACTGCAAAGGACGTTGAAAGATAATCTTCTGTCAGGGGTTGCTGCATCAGATGTGTATACCATCTGGCAGTAATGTAGAGATAAAGTCTTTTTTAATACTCTGAGCAACTGGTAGGTTGCAGCACCACGTTGTTCTAGCAAAGCGTAGGAAATACCCACTTTTTGTTTCACACATCACATTGTCAGCGTGGCGTATTAACGCCAAGGTCTTCAGAACGTGGTATTATTGAGATAGCAATTATATGGACGCCGTCGGCTGGACGTTACCGCCAGTTTCGCCATCACTCATCGTATATGTATATGTATCTATATATAGGAAAACGCAAAAAAGCAAAAAAATAATCCAGAAAAAGACTGAAACGTGGCATCGAACCTGGGACCTCTGAATTGTAATTGCCAGGCATCAGCCACTGGTTCACCAAGGAGCACCTCCTTCAACTTTCAAACGGCAAGCTATATATATCTACCACTTACCGCTGGTGACGAGCATCTCGGGGGGAACTATCGTGTTTCCAGCATTACCAGTGAGATGGCGCAATGAGCACGCACTGCCACATTGTCATGATGCGTCGGTGCATGCTCTCATCTCCCACGCGTACTTTACCTCGTTGAGAGGGGGCAGGGCAGACCTCACGCAAGCGCTTATCTTGCAGTGGGGACAATCGTACATCTTGGCTGATATCGGGCTTTAACCGAAACGATTCTGTTGTAGTTATCGGGAGCACAAAGGTCACTGCAATCTTTTCACAGTCTCTGTTTACGAAAAGGGCACGCTTTTCAGACACAGCAAAGTAACAACTGATACACTTATTCGCATTCATCTGCAACTATGAGTACCTTTTTTGCATCATTTGTGCGTTAGAAACGCGGTGCACATTTCGATCTGCTTGCCATTCTGCACGTGACTTTCCAGTTTGTTGCTATCGCGTTCATTGCTTCGCCTTTGCGGCAAAGCTGTGACTTTTTTCTGCATTTCCTGAATAAAGACACATACTACCTTATACTTACATAGTGATGTTGTGCCCATATATGCACAATATTGGCTTTTCGATATGCAATGCTCCCTAGTATCAATGCAGGCAGGAGATCAAGATGCGTGTGCATTCAGCAAAAGGCTAAACTTTCGCTCGGGCAGCTAAATCGATTAACCGAGAGACAGACAGATAGACAGACAGACAGACAGACAGCAGACAGACAGATAGACAGACAGACAGACAGACAGACAGACAGACCATTATATCTAAGTTAAAGTATCACAAGAAAGACTATGGTCTTTATAAACATGTAGCAACCTCTTGTCGAGTTTCTTTTGTTTTTATCCAAGTTTATACCACACACTCATGAATCAATCTTTCGATCCAGTTCCCGCAGCATCAGAGAGGCACACAAGAAGTTCATTTATAGCAGCAGTTGTTCACTCACTTGAGCAGGTGGACCAGCTTGTGTTCGGCTTCCTCGTGGGTCAAAGGGAACAGGTCCCGGTGCTTCTGGAAGCAGCTCCAGGCAGTAGTCGATGAACACGTTGAAGGACTCGGCGAGGCAGGCCTCCTACGCAAGAAGGTCAGCAGTGAGATGAAGGCAATCCCGTGAGAACACAAAGCACGACCTCGAATGCGCAATCGAGGGACCTCGCACCGCATCCCTGTAGTGCGAGTGGGCTCGGTGCGAACTCCCGATTAATGAAGCGAGACCTCCAATAACTGGTTCGACAAAAGACGAAGCCGCTGCATTGCTCTAATTTGTCAAGGGGTTGTGATTTGGCCAAACCCTTCAGTTGTTTTTCTGTCTGGCTTTGTCTAGTGTGAAACATTCTGTATTGAACAATGAAGGCTGTCAAAGATTTTTGCATTATTATAATGAACAACTTTCAGAGTTAAAACTGGGACGAAATTCTCAAGTGACGTCAAGTAACACATAAAAGCTAAATGGTGAACAGGAGTAATTGTGCATTTCGACATTCGTTAATGTTTGAGAACAAAGCGTGTGCTTCGTGTGAAACCTTTTTTTGTGTGTGTGTATTGCCCGCATATATGATCAATGCTGTGTAGCGTTTAGTAAGCGCTACCGAATTCGCAGCATGTATGTACTTACAATGATGTAATGCAACTAGTATGTCAATAAAACTAGGTCTCTATCTTTAATAAATCCTTAAGGACGTACGATAACTCCCGCTAGAAAATATCGCAACAAGTTTTGTTCACCTCGATTTGTAATTTTAAAATAATTGTCCATATTATATGACTAAAGTAGTCCTTTTTAACTATGTTTTTTAAAGGTGAGGAAAAGAACAATACGCAAACGAAAAGCTTAGCTTCACAGTGTTGTTTTTGTCATTGTGAATGTTCAACACGATCCAACTTACTCGACCAGAAGTTTCTTCAAGTAGTGTGCAACCACGAGGTGGTACATACACAAATTTTAAGATCGATGTTTACGCTTTACCAACATCTGAAGAACATATAATAGCATTTGCACAATTTGCTGAACACATATTTGTAAGTGACACCCCTTTTACTGCTAACTCACAGTGTTTTGTGCAACATTGCAGAATTATTAACATAATTCCTTCAGTGCACTACTATTTGGTTGATTAGTAAAAAGAGAGAGAGTTCATGCTAGACAATGCTTATTTGAATGCGCTAGTAATTATTACCCAGAAAGTTGTGACATGTAAAAATGTGAAAAATATCTCGAAATTTTAGACGTGTCAGTGGAAAAAGAACATTCACTATGCATAGAATGCTACATGTTATGCTCTGCGCACCTGCTGGTACAGATCCAATGTGAAAAGAAATAATCAGATGCATTTTGAGGAAAGACGTAAAGAAGGTACGAAACCCGTGAGTATAAAAAACACGCGCCTCTGTTGTCTCTCCGGCCCGTACTGGTTCGCCGATGAATCCTGGCAAGAACAGGTGACGTCATTCATCGGTGAACGCAATCGACAGTTGCGCTAAGATTGCAGTGCCGCAATAGCACGCAGTCCATCCCTTAAAAATGCACGACGCAGGCGAACCATCTCCCAGTGCTGTTAGTGCATTTTCCCGTTCAGCAATGAAAATGTGCAATAAACGTTCCGAGGTGATAAGTACTGAAGTAGTGAAGAGGATGTGAATATGGCGGTATTGCGTAAAGTGAAGCACATGCTTTAATGAAGGCATCTGAAATATACTGAGTCAGAGTGGGAGAAGAGCAGAGAAGCAGTTGAAGACACATAGATGGCGATGCAGTCTGAGTCAAAGGTTTGCAAGTGTTCAAAGATTGCAAGAGACGACAGATGTGAGAACAGCCATCAGGTGTGGAAAGAACAGGAAGCTCACAGAAGAAGAAATGAGCTTTGATACAATAGACAGGGTTGTTTCTTATAGGCTCACTTCTTTCTTCGACAACCTCGGAGTCGTGTCTTCCTTAACTTCAGCTTGAATCACAAGCCTTTCGCGTATTGGAATGTCTTGGTTTGGGTCCTAGAAGAAAGAAAAAACATATACAACTAAAAACATAAGCAAGCAATATGTGCTATCCGGTTTGGTTGTAGCAGCAAAACTTTCACGCTTGAAGCAGCAGCTCGCTGAGGAGGCACAAGCCAGGTCTGTGTAGAAGGCGGCAAAATAAGTGGCAATGAAGGCCCAGGGCCCAGCCAAGAAATTTGCACTTCGTCCCTCATAATTGCAAGCATACTGTGACCAAATGCTGACAGTGGATATCTTCTTTGTATGAGTACCAAGAAGCCCACCTACCCACCATTTTGAAATATATCTGTTTTCCTGCAAACTCACTTACCGTCTGCCACTTAGAACAGGTGCAGCCTGCGTAAAAGCTCCTGGCCAAAGCGAAGCCGGAAATGGGATAGTAGGCGGCGACAGCTTCAGAAATTGGCGTCGCTGATCTTCACATAGCCAAAAAGACAGAACGGTTCGAAAAACCGGCGTATCTTGCTTTTATTTGTGTTTCTTGCTTTTCAGCAGACATGAAATGATCGTACGATGTGCATCAGCATGCTGTCAGGCACAGGAAAAATTTCTGAACACTCTATATTAGTGTGCTTGGGGAAAGGTACTTATGGGTGAATGTAGCATTTTAGCATGCGCTTTCCTTATGAAGCAAAGTTTTGCCTCTGCGCAGTCATTGGCTTACTCACATCGATAATGCGCTAAATGCTTCTGGCTTGCAGACTTCGCACTTTGATAGCAACAAAAAAATAAGCACGCTCACCATTTTGAAGTATCTTCAGTGCTTAGACTACTGAGCTTGCTGGTACACAAATGCGAATTAAATCTGGCAGTAATCGAACATAAATGCTGGGGCATTATGCCACTCACATAAACAGAATGTGCAAGCTCACTGCATGAAGCATTTGCACAAGTACATCCCACCGGAATCTGGTTCTTTTGAAGACGATAACAACTTCTACAAAATTCTTTTTCTGCAAATAAACCTAAATATAGCCGTTGCTTCATTGAATAGCGCATGAGGAAACTTCTGCAAGCACAGCAAGCAGAGGCAGTCAGGGTAGTAGCACGTTGACTTTCAGTTCTCCGGTGCTTTTCTCCATATTCCAATGCCACAAAGATTCAGATATTTCAATTTTTATAAGTCGCACCTCTGCAGCGTCGACGGCCACGAGCTCTCGCTCTTCTTCCAATCGTGGAACTTGTCTTTTCACACCGGCACGCAAGGATGACCAACTGCTTTTGCGCTTCTTCCAAAACTTCACGAACTTCCGCTTGATGCCTGGATGCCTGTGCTCCTTCTGGTGACCCGCAAGCTCGGTGGGCTGAAACTCGACGCTTATTTCTGTCACGCAGGTGTCACCACTGCCGTAGTCTTCGTCCACGTCATTAACCAAGACAGCTGCGGCTGTCCGTGTTCCCCCGATGACAACTGCGTCCTATATAAACATTCTAGGCGAATTGATAGTTGTACGTAATGTAAATGATGCGCAGATAAAACGGTACATTGGAACCAAAAGCATGGGGCCCATAATGATGCCAACACACTTATGTTTAAGTATATTTAAAAGCACACCCTTCACCCCCCCCCTGGCTATTGCGGGTAGAGTCCTGGTGTGCGTAACCTATCGTGTTCACTCTGACGATGCACGTACCTTACCCCCTCTGACTTGCGTGCGTACTGCCAACCTACATTGGCACTGGCTCTTGTCAGCTGTGCTGGCTGTTGGACGATGAATAGCCCTTGAATTGTGGCTAATGTTGGCTTTTCTTGGGTACTTCTGGTAGGGTGGCTCCTTCTGGCCAGTCTATTGACTCATCTTGGTTATATATGATGGCTAATAGCATTCAGTTGTGGCTTATGTTGCCTAAATAATAGGATTGTTAGCTCATATGAGGCATCGTGTTCCAGTGGCTGTTTAGCAGCCACACTGCTTTCATAAACTTCCAATGTGATGATACCCCCCTATGTGCTCACACAACACCTTGTGTTAGTTCTGCCTGACATTCTACTATATCCTAATATATGTTACTTTACCTCAAAACCGCCTTTCGCTGAACTTTATGTCAAACCTCGTTAGTGAGTATACCCGCTTTAAACGTTCTAATGGTCAAAACGTAGCTGCGACGAACCTCCGACCGAGTCTCATAAAGACTAATAATGCATTGTTCGGATTATGCCTACCGCTTATTGCGTGCTAACTGCGTACCGCGTAACTTAGAAGTGCGGCAGCTTGGGCTGGTTGGTATGACATGACGATAGTTATAGGGCGAGAACAAAACGATGACACAAAGACAAGTCATCATGTCCTTTGTCTCTGTGCGGTCGTTTTGTTCTCGCGCTATAACTATCGTCATGCGTACTGCAACAACATTTTGTGCCGCTGAACTTGCAGACGTGACAGTCCGCAGTGAACGGTTTTCCGTGGTGCCGAGATCAGACGATAAAGCTACTCCAACTTCCGCGCGATTGTGCCGATGATCGACATTGCGATCGAGTAATCATCGGGGGGAAAAACGAAAGCGAGGTGGCGACCACCGACCAAACGCGCCGGCATGACTTATCGTCAGCGAAAAGCCTTATCACAGTAAGCATCCCCGGTTAACTGATCGGGCATGCGTGGGGCGTAGCGTCACTTTAGGCCTACTGCACGCTTTTAGTAGGTGCGCATGACTACCTGAACCCGCTGGGCCACCAATCGCTGCCGCTTTGTTTTGCGAGACCGTCTTCAAGCGCGCACCGCTTTACAGAAACGCAAGCAGCTCGCTGTCGCGGAGTTTAGCGTCGGGGTTCGAGGACACCAAGAAAGCTTGCTGCCAACACGCTCACCGTACAGCGAGCGTGGCGCTGTTGTTACCATGCTGCACGCTTTTATTTAGCGACAACCCAAATGCGTCTCCGTCCGCTGCCAGGACTGCTAGAGCATCGCGGAAAGCACATCACTCACGGAAAGCTCTTCGTCGCCGCGTTAACCCAGCAGGCTACTCGCCGAATCTGTGCGTGGCCTGAAGCGGCGAGGGTACTCACACAGCAAGCGGATCGGCAGTCACGGTGTGTGCAGAGTGAGCGAAGCGCTGCACGCAAATAGCTATGCAGTAAATGATTTAGTTCTCTGCGATTGTACCACGTTAAAAAAAAAAAAAAAAACTGCGTCAGTTTTTTTTTTTTTTTTAAGAAGCTTACCGAGGAAAACTCTATCACGGATAGCCGATTGTGTCCGTTCTGTCACTGTACCACGCTGCGCAGCCCGGACACCGCTGTTCGAAATGATCATGCCGGCGTGCTATTGGGTGATTTTGGCCCCGCCACGGTGGTCTAGTGGCTAAGGTACTCGGCTGCTGACCCGCAGGTCGCGGGATCAAATCCCGGCTGTGGCGGCTGCATTTCCGATGGAGGCGGAAATGTTGTAGGCCCGTGTACTCAGATTTGGGTGCACGTTAAAGAACCCCAGGTGGTCGAAATTTCCGGAGCCCTCCACTACGGCGTCTCTCATAATCATATGGTGGTTTTGGGACGTTAAACCCCACGAATCAATCATTGGGTGATTTTGTGCGAGTCAGAAACTTTTCTGTACTTAGGCAAACATAAATAAATAGCTTCGCGGTGGCATTTCAGGCAATATTTTCCGTGGAACTGAGCTTCTTTTTTGTTGGCTGCGATGGCGCATGTCAGCTGATGCAGATTTGTAGCTGGTAGTTGATGCGTAGTACGTTTAGTGCGTATATAGTTATGCCGCCGTCCCCGGCAGGTAGGTATTAACGGGGTTTCACTGTACCTGACTGATTTGTCCCTTTCTGATAGACGCTGTTGCACAGCTATCAAGCTTCCTCGGCCGGAGCTTTTCGACGTGCTACTAGTACCCGAAGATGGAAATCATGGTTACGTGGAGAACAACTATCTGTACCTAGGTGAAGTATCTTCTTTATTCGTAATATCCTGGGACCACATTGAAATAACGTCTTATGCTACAACTTTCGTAAAGGAATATTTCAACCAATTACGATGCGGGAGGAGGAGGAAGGGAGGACATAAAAAGCAGGGAGGTCAACCAGACGCGCGTTCGGTTTGCTACCCTGCACTGGCCGGGGGAAGGGGTCAAAAGGTTAAAGAAAACAGACAAGAGGTTAGACAGTGCCATCAGGGTACATGCGTGCCTGTCCATTTCACAATTACAACCGATCACTTAGTCCGGTTGGCCTTAAAAAAACCTAGCAATGCCCGCGACGCTTTGCTTACATGCGAGGTGTAGAGCCATGATACGAAGCTAGATCTTTTCAGCCGCGAAAATGTCTATCACCGAGCTTGTTTAGCAAAGTCGTGTTCACTCACAAAGCGATCACGGGAGCACAGTAGATGTTCTGTTGACTTGTCACTATCGCACGAGTCACACCTGGAAAGTACGCCTTCGAGAAAGCTACTGCTAACCACAGGCGGCAAACTAAAGCTGCGTCCCGGCGGGAGAGGCCCGATGGAACTTGAAGCTTCCCTCGTGGGTCCAATTTATGTAGGCGGCGTTTCTGACACTGGGTCAGACACATCATTAGCGCAGCCGGTTGACCAATGAGAAAACGCACCTAGGTTATACGAAGTTTTGTGAATTCAAACGCAGGTGAGCCCAAGTGGATAATCATCTTGCGTGACGAGGCGAAACACAAATTGACAACACGGTCAAGTACATCCGCACCTCTGCTGCAAAATGTCTTGTTTTAAATAGTTTTCTTATCCAAGGCTTAATAATTGCTCTAGGAGTCGGGATGGTTCAGCTTCAGAAAAACTCAACTACTGCGAGAATTTGAAGTTAACCGGCAACTATTTGCGATAAAATTCTTTGATATTGTCGCCACAGACCAACGACTTGTTCCTGAAATTGTGCCAGATGTCTCTCTATTGTGGCACAGTGAAACTAGCCGTGCTTCACAGTGCCAAAGTCGAGCTTGCTGCAACTTTTTTTTTTTTCAGTGACTTGAATGTAGCCGCAAAGACAGTGAGCCAAACAGACGATAAGCAACCAGTTGTGCACTAAAGATTTTCCTGCTGTGAAAAAGACACGGACACTAGGAAACGCGAGGCATTTCGCCCGGGGGACGGAATTCTCCCGCTACACACTGGTGTGAACCGGTCGCAATGGTTAGTTTCCGGTTGGCATGCGCAATCTATCACACAGCCTTGATCCCTGTGGTATTAACCCTTAGCTTCAATCTTGGATCCCACATTCTTATGAAAATCATGCAAGTCATTCACGGTGACACGTGGGGGCCGTAGAAGGACGTTCCCGGTAAATAGTTTTCTTTACCGCTGATTCTTCTGGGATAAATTGCACTATGAGCAATTGCCATCACCATCAGCTTTAAGTGGCAGGCGGTTACAAAGCCACTTCACTCAATCTCGCTCACCTCGTCCCTTGATAACGGTCGATCCGAGTCGTCCCAGGCACGGTCCAGGTCGTCCAGCAGCTGCCACAACAGCGCGTAGTCGAGGGAGACGGCCATGTGCTTTCGTGAGTACATCACCCATCGGCTGCGCATGTTGAAAAAAAAAAAAATCAGTGGTCGAACGGGTTTAGACAACGGTTGCCAAATGATAGCTACGTTGTGCTGGCTTTGGGAAAGCGCGGGACATTTGGTTTGCGCAGATGTAACTGTACTGCCTGTCTCGGTTTAGGCGTGGACGACGAGTCTAAATGCTTCGACTTCTAGCCATGACAAAGAAGCCAGCGTACTGCACTATATAAATAAATTATATATATAATGAGATATGCACCTGGCCGCAGCGGTGCGCTAAGCCACGCGGTGGGGCTAGATAGGCTTAAAATGAGGTGCTCCGAGTTATGAGGTGTCATGTTTTTGTCAGACAAACGACCATTAGCCTACATTCCCTGGATAAGTTAAACGAAGCGAGGGTGTTTCTCCAAAAAACCCTCGCGATCTCTATTTTTTTTTTCTTCGGCAATCTCAGCCTATCCTATCCACTCCTTTCTAAGACTGTTTTTCAGTGCCATCGCACCATATTTAATCCCACTGCTCTTTTTTATTTCCTCTTTATTACGGGGCAGCTCCCGTTTTTCACCGCCATAGAAGCCGTTAGCGTCGATACTAATCTAGCTGTGCGGAGGGCGAGCAAAGTACGAAAAAAAAAAACAAACGGGACGCTAACAAATACGGTATTAGCGAAATGCTACCAATCGCTTCTCCGTCTACGTTCACCCCCAACAAAAATGCACCCGAGCACTTCGGCGAATAACAGCCGCACCTGGAAAGGCCCTGGATAACCAACCACGAGGGTACGATAAACAACGTACATTTTCCTCGACTCCACCGCTGAACGATTACGGGGAGCACAGGAGCGTTAAGGTGTGAATATCAATTTTTTTTTCTCCCTCGAGAAGAGTAGGGGCCGGGGGGAGGGGGCTGCGTTTCCTGGGCACAACGGCGGAGGAAATGGGAATTAGAGATTCATCGATTCCCGCCTGAGAACAGGCAACAACGGCAAAATCAAGACCACAGATGGGTATGAAAAATGGGATATGGAAAAATGCGATATGAGGCATGTTCGCTGTCCTGATCTTTTTCTCGCGACGACTAATGCTCTCATATTCATTCGTATTTTTTTTCCTCGGTTGTTGTTGGTTTCTTTTTTTTTTACCTCTAGTGTCGATAATCGCTGCAACAACGAGAGACAAATTTATCCAGCGTTGCTGGATATGTAATGTAAGTGTGTGAAAGTACAGAAGAAAGAAAAAAGGAAAAAAAGAAGGAAAGAAAGAAAGAAAGTAATGTATTCGTGCCCAACAGCGGCTTCACAACAACGTCGATGGTTTTGGCACCGCGGTTGCAGAGGAGACGACGAGAGCAGTAGTGTATGCAGAATTTTTTTTTTTTTTTTTTGAGGAGAGCGGGCACCTCCTTGACCTCCATTGCGGTCCAGGCAGGCAAATGATGGGAATTTAGCGCAATGTATACTATGACAAAAAAAAATCGGGTGGGGGGTGTATTTTCTCAATCAATCAGTAATTTACACGGCGTGCAAATGACAAAACCTATTAAGTTATTACTATGTTGTTGCGGTGGTGTCGCGATAATACATTTAGCTACTGCTGTATGTGATTTCACATCCCTAATTCGAAGTACCGTTTAAAGAATAGAGAACTTATGGGATAAGAAATGTTAAATACTTTAAAAGTATATTGATCTAACATTGTAAGACGCTTAACGCAACCTTCACTCTCACAAACACCCACACAAACACTCACACATGCACCCAAAGTAACGCACACGACACTCAGCGCCAAATGCCGCGCGCGCGCGCTTGTGTGTGTGTGTGTTGGCGTGCGTGTGTGTGTGTGTGTTGGCGTGCGTGCGTGCGTGTGTGTGTGTGTGTTGGCGTGCGTGCGTGCGTGCGTGTGTGTGTGTGTTGGCGTGCGTGCGTGCGTGCGTGTGTGTGTGTGTTGGCGTGCGTGCGTGTGTGTGTGTGTTGTGTTGGCGTGGGCGTGTGTGTGTGTGTGTGTTGGCGTGCGTGCGTGCGTGTGTGTGTTGGCGTGCGTGCGTGCGTGTGTGTGTTGGCGTGCGTGTGTGTGTTGGCGTGCGTGCGCGTGTGTGTTGGCGTGCGCGCGTGTGTGTGTGTTGGCGTGCGTGTGTGTGTGTGTTGGCGTGCGTGCGTGCGTGTGTGTGTGTGTGTGTGTTGGCGTGCGTGTGTGTGTGTGTTGGCGTGCTGCGTGCGTGCGCGCGCGCGTGTGTGTGTGTTGGCGTGCGTGCGTGTGTGTGTGTGTGTTGGCGTGCGTGCGTGTGTGTGTGCGTGTGTTGGCGTGCGTGCGTGCGTGCGTGTGTTGGCGTGCGTGCGTGCGTGTGTTGGCGTGCGTGCGCGTGTGTGTTGGCGTGCGTGCGTGTGTGTGTGTTGGCGTGCGTGTGTGTTGTGTGTGTTGGCGTGCGTGCGTGCGTGTGTGTGTGTTGGCGTGCGTGCGTGTGTGTGTTGGCGTGCGTGCGTGTGTGTGTTGGCGTGCGTGCGTGTGTGTGTTGGCGTGCGTGTGTGTGTGTGTGTTGGCGTGCGTGTGTGTGTTGGCGTGCGTGCGTGTGTGTGTGTGTTGGCGTGCGTGCGTGTGTGTGTGTGTTGGCGTGCGTGCGTGTGTGTGTTGGCGTGCGTGTGTGTGTTGGCGTGCGTGTGTGTGTGTGTGTTGGCGTGCGTGTGTGTGTGAGTGTTGGCGGGCGTGCGTGTGTGTGTGTGTGTGTTGACGTGCGTGCGTGTGTGTGTGTGTGTTGGCGTGCGTGCGTGCGTGCGTGCGCGCGCGCGTGTGTGTGTGTTGGCGTGCGTGTGTGTGTGTGTGTTGGCGTGTGTGCGTGTGTGTTGTGTGTGCGAGAGTGAAGGTTGCGCTAAATGTCTTACATTATGACGAATAACTATGACCCAACAACAAGTTTCATTAAGCTATACTAACCTAAATTTTTAGCAACGTACATTTTCCTCGACTCCACCGCTGAACGATTACGGGGAGCACAGGAGCGTTAAGGTGTGAATATCAATTTTTTTTTTCTCCCTCGAGAAGAGTAGGGGCCGGGGGGAGGGGGCTGCGTTTCCTGGGCACAACGGCGGAGGAAATGGGAATTAGAGATTCATCGATTCCCGCCTGAGAACAGGCAACAACGGCAAAATCAAGACCACAGATGGGTATGAAAAATGGATATGGAAAAATGCGATATGAGGCATGTTCGCTGTCCTGATCTTTTTCTCGCGACGACTCATGCTCTCATATTCATTCGTATTTTTTTCCTCGGTTGTTGTTGGTTTCTCTTTTTATTACCTCTAGTGTCGATAATCGCTGCAACAACGAGAGACAAATTTATCCAGCGTTGCTGGATACGTAATGTGTGTGTGAAAGTACAGAAGAAAAAAGGAAAAAAAAGAAGAAAAGAAAGTAATGTATTCGTGCCCAACAGCGGCTTCACAACAACGCCGATGGTTTTGGCACCACGCTTGCAGAGGAGACGACGAGAGCAGTAGTGTGTGCAGAATTTTTTTTTTCAGGACAGCGGGCACCTCCTTGACCTCCATTGTGGGCCAGGCAGGCAAATGATGGGAATTTAGCGCAATGTATGCTATGACAAAAAAATCGGGTGGGGGGTGTATTTTTCTCAATCAATCAGTAATTTACACGGCGTGCAAATGACAAAACCTATTAAGTTATTACTATGTTGTTGCGGTGGTGTCGCGATAATACATTTAGCTACTGCTGTATGTGATTTCACATCCCTAATTCGAAGTACCGTTTAAAGAATAGAGAACTTATGGGATAAGAAATGTTAAATACTTTAAAAGTATATTGATCTAACATTGTAAGACGCTTAACGCAACCTTCACTCTCACAAACACCCACACAAACACTCACACATGCACCCAAAGTAACGCACACGACACTCAGCGCCAAATGCCGCGCGCGCGCGCTTGTGTGTGTGTGTGTGTTGGCGTGCGTGTGTGTGTGCGGCGTCGTCATCATCCTAAACGGGTATGTGCCACCGAAACTAGACAACCCCCACAATTCACAGTTGGTCCACTATATACGATTCAAGGAGGCAACAGTTAGACCAGCCAGAAATGACTACGAAGCGACGGCACGGAGCCGGAGACCCAGAGTATACGCACAATGAGACAATATTAGGGAACGGGATAGGCAACGACGGCTACGAGAAGATCACAAAGCGATGGAAAGCGTACGCCAACGACGATGTACCTGTAGATCTATGAAAGGTTGCTACGGGTCGGTTCAGACAACAGTGTCTGTAACTGCCTGTGGTTCAACACTGAACGTCTGCGCACCTAGAATTAACGTAAAAGCAAACCAGCAACTAAAGCCTATAGCAACGACCTAGAAGCAACATACAACAAAAGTCGCAGTTTAACCGCAAGCGCGAAGCAATGAATGAGATAGCAACAATATGGAATGTAACGCTGAGAACCGTGCTATCAGATCAAAACGTGCAGCGCGCCACTCACGCACAAATGACGCACGAAAACAACACACACGTCAGGACGAGAGCTAACTAGGAACGTTTAGCGTTCCACGCTCAACGCGCCGTTTAAACGAAAGCGACGCACGAAACGTGATAACAAGTATACAGATGTGAGTGCAAACTAACGAGTGTCACAAGTTGTTACTTCGCTGTGTTTGAAAAGCACGCTCTTTTTCGCAAAAGGGGGCCTGCTCAGCGAGCGGAGTGACCTTTGTGGCCCAGGCAACTTACGCGATGATGATGATGATGAAAAACATTTATTATAAAAGAGAAAGGTACGGGCCAAGCATGACCCCGCTACATGGTCGGCGTCCTTAGTCCGGGACACCGCATGACGAGGCCCCTACTCGCGCCCGTCTCACCAGAGCCCGTTGAGACTCTACTGATGAGCAGTTGAGGAGGGCAGTCTCCCATGCCTCTCGGGAAGGGGTATGGGAAGGGGTAGGTGGGGATTTTTCGGACATGCCCATACCATGTGTAAAGATATCGTTCGGTGAAAAGCCAAGGCCACCAACCGCAGTAAGTGGTAGATATAAACAGCTTGGCGTTTAAATGTTGGAGGAGGTACCCCTCGGTGTCCCATAGATTCTCCCTTATCCTTCGGTGGGGAGACACGATTCTCCCCACCGAAGGATAAGCGCGTGCGCACAAGCACCTAACCACCCCGCCCCCCTCTTCCCCCACGGAACAAAGTACGCGTGGAAGACAAGCGGGCGTTGGCGCATCGCGACGGACGAGCTGGGTGCCGAGCGCAGGCGGATTTTTTTCTTTATTTAGTTTTCATATATACAGATACGTATACATATACAGTACATGACGTGGTGGCGGCGGCAAAAACCAGCCGAGACCGTCCGTATAACTGCTCTCGCAATAATAACCTGCACCACATAGATGAGGCCTAGAAACAACAACCAGCAACCATATTAGTCTTAATAAGCGCTCAGTTTCATTGTTTAGCATTTCGTGGCTCGCTACAAGCTTCACCTTTTGTATACGTGGTCCACGTTGCACTCACCAAATGGCCTGCTGCAACTCCGTGAGGTCTCCCTGTATGGCGTGCTGCTGAAGAATGGTCAGCGCCGGCGCCGGTAGGTCCCCGGCCCACTCGTAGCTGGGGCACTGGGCATGCAAGGAAGCGAGTCGAGTTCACTCGAATACGGGAGAACATGAATACATATACAGATTCAACGCACGGCAGCCTTAAGCTAGATGCGGTTGTGCCCCCAAACAGAGGAAAGAATGAGCGGGTGATAGACGAGAAGCGGGCTGAGATTTTTTTCGTGAAACGTGCCAATAAGCTGACTGATTTCCGTATACTGGTGTGACGTGCAAGATTCTTTTTAGCTGCGGCAGCTCGTACGTAGCCGGTGCGTGTCGAAGTCATGACGCTCAAGGTGATGAAGTGTCGTAACTTCTCACGCCCGTGTCATCCCGCCCTGCTTAGCTTTCAGCGCACTTGTCGGGACGAGAGCAGAGCGAAAGCAGGTATGGCGTGGGACAAATATCTCCGCTCGTATTCACGCATCCTCTTAACTTGTCCTGCCTTGGCTCATTCTGAATTAGAACTTAATTAGCAGGCTTAGAAGGCTTAATTAGCAGAATTAGGCCACGGGAAAGTCACGTAATTTCGGTGGGTTTAGTTTTATCACACCGTAGAGTTTCTTAGAAGTAAGTAGTGAAGACTTGGGCAGTGCGGTCGTTCAGCCACCATGGGAATTGTCGGTAGTTCACAAATTTACCTCGTATTGACGCATTCCAAAAGCTTTTCCGGCGGTGGACTCGTGCGGCAATAAATTCCTTTAAATAGACACGAACGTGCAACAATGAGTCGGCTTACATTGACGAAGTGTTCTCTGAGCATTCCTGTCGTTCATCTTACCATAATAGGTTCATTATTACAGGAGAAAATCAAGGTGAAAGTTTAAAAGTTTCAAACTTCGCGCCGAAATCTGCGCGCATGACGTCACGAATTTCGAAGTGCCTTTGTCAAATTTAGCTGACACTGGCTCGACGAAATTTCCCAGAACTTGGTACGTTAAGTCTCCGGCCCCATCAACAGATATTTTGCTTCGTTTTTACCTACGAGAAGCTACGTATAGGCTTTATAGCAAAAAAAAAAAACTATCAAAATTTATGACGTCTCGGCGTTTAGTGCAGGAATTTCAAAGTTGAGCCGCCACTCGCATTTTATTTTCGCGCGTTTTCTCACGAACAAAGCGTCTTCTCGCTGCTGGCGCGGTGGTTTTAGATTTGTGAAAACGTGGTGTACAAGTAACCGAAAAATCCTTATCCTCTTTAGTGTCCTTTTAACCGCAAGCGCGAAGCAATGAATGAGATAGCAACAATATGGAATGTAACGCTGAGAACCGTGCTATCAGATCAAAACGTGCAGCGCGCCACTCACGCACAAATGACGCACGAAAACAACACACACGTCAGGACGAGAGCTAACTAGGAACGTTTAGCGTTCCACGCTCAACGCGCCGTTTAAACGAAAGCGACGCACGAAACGTGATAACAAGTATACAGATGTGAGTGCAAACTAACGAGTGTCACAAGTTGTTACTTCGCTGTGTTTGAAAAGCACGCTCTTTTTCGCAAAAGGGGGCCTGCTCAGCGAGCGGAGTGACCTTTGTGGCCCAGGCAACTTACGCGATGATGATGATGATGAAAAACATTTATTATAAAAGAGAAAGGTACGGGGCCAAAGCATGACCCCGCTACATGGTCGGCGTCCTTAGTCCGGGACACCGCATGACGAGGCCCCTACTCGCGCCCGTCTCACCAGAGCCCGTTGAGACTCTACTGATGAGCAGTTGAGGAGGGCAGTCTCCCATGCCTCTCGGGAAGGGGTATGGGAAGGGGGTAGGTGGGGATTTTTCGGACATGCCCATACCATGTGGAAGATATCGTTCCGGTGAAAAGCCAAGGCCACCAACCGCAGTAAGTGGTAGATATAAACAGCTTGGCGTTTAAATGTTGGAGGAGGTACCCCTCGGTGTCCCATAGATTCTCCCTTATCCTTCGGTGGGGAGACACGATTCTCCCCACCGAAGGATAAGCGCGTGCGCACAAGCACCTAACCACCCCGCCCCCCTCTTCCCCCACGGAACAAAGTACGCGTGGAAGACAAGCGGGCGTTGGCGCATCGCGACGGACGAGCTGGGTGCCGAGCGCAGGCGGATTTTTTTCTTTATTTAGTTTTCATATATACAGATACGTATACATATACAGTACATGACGTGGTGGCGGCGGCAAAAACCAGCCGAGACCGTCCGTATAACTGCTCTCGCAATAATAACCTGCACCACATAGATGAGGCCTAGAAACAACAACCAGCAACCATATTAGTCTTAATAAGCGCTCAGTTTCATTGTTTAGCATTTCGTGGCTCGCTACAAGCTTCACCTTTTGTATACGTGGTCCACGTTGCACTCACCAAATGGCCTGCTGCAACTCCGTGAGGTCTCCCTGTATGGCGTGCTGCTGAAGAATGGTCAGCGCCGGCGCCGGTAGGTCCCCGGCCCACTCGTAGCTGGGGCACTGGGCATGCAAGGAAGCGAGTCGAGTTCACTCGAATACGGGAGAACATGAATACATATACAGATTCAACGCACGGCAGCCTTAAGCTAGATGCGGTTGTGCCCCCAAACAGAGGAAAGAATGAGCGGGTGATAGACGAGAAGCGGGCTGAGATTTTTTTCGTGAAACGTGCCAATAAGCTGACTGATTTCCGTATACTGGTGTGACGTGCAAGATTCTTTTTAGCTGCGGCAGCTCGTACGTAGCCGGTGCGTGTCGAAGTCATGACGCTCAAGGTGATGAAGTGTCGTAACTTCTCACGCCCGTGTCATCCCGCCCTGCTTAGCTTTCAGCGCACTTGTCGGGACGAGAGCAGAGCGAAAGCAGGTATGGCGTGGGACAAATATCTCCGCTCGTATTCACGCATCCTCTTAACTTGTCCTGCCTTGGCTCATTCTGAATTAGAACTTAATTAGCAGGCTTAGAAGGCTTAATTAGCAGAATTAGGCCACGGGAAAGTCACGTAATTTCGGTGGGTTTAGTTTTATCACACCGTAGAGTTTCTTAGAAGTAAGTAGTGAAGACTTGGGCAGTGCGGTCGTTCAGCCACCATGGGAATTGTCGGTAGTTCACAAATTTACCTCGTATTGACGCATTCCAAAAGCTTTTCCGGCGGTGGACTCGTGCGGCAATAAATTCCTTTAAATAGACACGAACGTGCAACAATGAGTCGGCTTACATTGACGAAGTGTTCTCTGAGCATTCCTGTCGTTCATCTTACCATAATAGGTTCATTATTACAGGAGAAAATCAAGGTGAAAGTAAAAGTTTCAAATTTCGCGCCGAAATCTGCGTGCATGACGTCACGAGTTTCGAAGTGCCTTTGTCAAATTTGGCTGACACTGGCTCGACGAAATTTCCCAGAACTTGGTACGTTAAGTCTCCGGCCCCATCAACAGATATTTTGCTTCGTTTTTACCTACGAGAAGCTACGTATAGGCTTTATAGCAAAAAAAAAAAAACTATCAAAATTTATGACGTCTCGGCGTTTAGTGCCGGAATTTCAAAGTTGAGCCGCCACTCGCATTTTATTTTCGCCCGTGTTCTCACGAACAAAGCGTCTTCTCGCTGCTGGCGCGGTGGTTTTAGATTTGTGAAAACGTGGTGTACAAGTAACCGAAAAATCCTTATCCTCTTTAGTGTCCTTTTAATGAAGCCATCCAATGGTTGCTTGTACAATGTAGCGGGTCCCAGTTAAAGCCGACCGAAAAGCGTCTTCGCCGCCAATAGAAACCATTGCCAACTTACAGTCACTGAAAACGCGTGCGAGGCTACACCAATCAAGATACGGCAGCGGTGGTTATCCCGCTCAATTTACTGCGCGTTTTTGTACATTCAAACCCGCGTGTGTTAGCCAGCACTGCTCGGAGAAACGATAGCGAGTATGGAACACTATATTTTTACCATCTTACGCGATGGAGCATGTTATTTTCTCAATACATATACACGCTGGTAGCTGAACTTGCGTACTGCCTCAGCACATCAAGTCTACAGCCCTGAATTTACATATTTATTGTCTGCCCACGCTATGCGTGCGCGATGTCATACAAAGAAGCGTCCACCTCATGAATAAGAGACTCCGGCTCTACCAATAATGACACCCAAGAGGGGGTTAACAATTTTTCCGCGGAAAGGAATGAACTCTCAAGCTAGAAAGTACACGAGAATATGATTGGGCGAGTGATAGAGCACTATAAAGACTTCCCAAGGACGCAAAATAAGTGCAGTGACAAAGTTTCGCAAACCAAGAAACTCATCTTCGCGACGCTACTGCAATGAGGCGTCATAAAAGAATGTAGTTCCTATAAAAACAAAAGGAAAAAAAACGCATTCGTTCCGTTTCGTAAGAAAGCCTTTAGTCGCTTAGCGACAGAGCGTATCGATCAGGAAAAGTTGAGAAAGACAATCTGACGCGCCAGCAGTACAGCTCGGTGCGTATACCTTCCACCGGTATATACACAAAAGAAAAGAAACAAAACTGCCGAAGCCACGGCGTCTATGACTCGCACAGAGGATAGCGTTTGTGTCACGGGTGTGTAACTGCCACCTGCGAATAAACGTCGATGCTGTCCTGGCAGCCACCACAATGACGACGCATTTTCTGGTGTTTTTGTTTGTGTTTACTGCCCCCATTTCCGGCAATTAACAGCTGTCGTAAGATCGGATGAAGCAGTAAAGATGAAAAGCCAGCATCACGTAGCGAATGTCGCGTTCACGAAATCCACGCACGCTACAGAGTAACCATGGAAACCCGCGACTCGTAAATAAACAAAAGTAAAATAAAACTTTTGTTAAAGTTGTTTTTTTTTTTTTTTGCTGAGTTTCGTACTCATGCTGTGAAAGAAACGATACTGCGATAGTATGCTAGGCTGTGTTCTATGTTTCCACAGTGCAAAAAAGACAGACAATGTGTGACAGCGGGCAAAAATCACGCTCCTTAGGACGCAGTCTAGCATAGAAGCTTTCCACACCTGCCGCCCGACCTCCCAAATAGTGAGCACACATAAATAGCCTACAAAAAAAGTGGATGTGGTAGCCAACGTGGTAGAGCATCGGACGCAAAGTTACAAGGTTGTTTATTCTTACCTAAATGACGGAAAGTGTCAGTTTTCAGTCGATTTCCCTCAGTGTAAATGACAATAATTACTATCAATTTAAGAAACCGCGAATAATTTTTCTCTCACCTTTCTTGACTAAATTGTCTGTCACTTTCATTTACACTTTTAGCCTGCCTACATGCAGCTTGTGACGATGTTTTTCGTGTGTTTTTGCTTTTTGTTGAAGTATTTGCGTCCTTGGTTGTCGTCTACGCAGTTTCTTATCCTGATGTATCGCAGTTCAGTTTCAATAAACACTGGTTGTTAGTGAATCCCCCACACACGTCATTCACGCTTTCATGATTCGTGAAATGCCACTCGATTCCCTTCCAGTAACATTGCAGCCAGCCCAGTCTAGCAATGCGTGGCCGTTCATTTGCAAACACTCACCAATTTAAGCATTTTACAAACACTCGTCAACTTAAACAGTGTTGCTTTAGATTCGAATGAATAACTCGGACTGATGTAACTGCCCCTGGTGTAACGGCCAAACTGGGAGCATAATACTACTAACCGAGAAGAACAATACGCAAAAGAACAATATGCAAAAGAAGAAAGAACACGAGGGCTTTCCAGGGCACAGCAACTGGAAAGTGTGCGCGGCCGTGCAAGATTTCATTGTACAGTCTAAGAGATTTACTTATTAACCTCAATACCAAAAGGTTCTCAGTTAAACCATGTAGGCTATTGAAAAATTTTCTTTGATATCAATAATTTATTGCTCAGTCAGTAGGAACAAATTCATCAAATTTTTTTCCCAAAAATAATATACAAAAAAACAATCTTTCTGTTAATTTTCTTTTCGCCAGTATTTATTTATATACATTCGTTTGTTTTTCTTGGCCGATCCCCAAGGGTGGGTGTCAGCCACGAGTTTAGAATCTAAATCTACATCTACAAATTCTTCTTAGACGAATCCATAAAGAGCCCGCATGAGCTGCTATTGTTTTGCTACATATGGTTGAATATTATCGAGTAAAGACACACGTGTACCTCTAGCTGCCTGAGTTCATGCTCGATGAATATCCAGAGCAGTTCCTGGTGCTCGACAACCTCCTTCCAGTTGTCGTCGATGGAGGCGGCCATGCCACGGTCCTCCCTGGTGCCCAGGCTGAGCTTGAGTCGTATCTGGCCCTGGATGGTGGAGCGCTGAGAACGGCCCTGCAGGGGAAACCATTGATCCAGTCCCGAGGATGGGATGTCCTGGAAGAAGCCACGCAGAAACAAGTCACTCGCCAATTAAACTCTTCTGGGCCGGCGATACAGAGTAAACAGTCTTGTGCTCTGCAGTAATAGTCCTTGAGCGAGTTCGTTTCCATGTGCAGAAGGGATTATGGCGCGAAAACACAACACATACAAAGAGCGTGACACCACGAGCGCTAACTTAAGCACAGCTATAACAACGAGTGCGAATTTTCGATATGGAAATGTGACCTTTTATCTTTATCGATTTGCCGTTGTCACATTACTTTTCAGTAACAGTACTATCTATTTTCTTTCCCAAGGGACGGCTTTCAGCTCTCCCATAGTAGAGTACCGAGTTTTCTAAGTCATCAACCATTTCTTCTAAACACACATTTTTTTTCTCGCTACAACGGTGGTGGTAGTGGTTAGAAGAAGAAGAAGAAGAAGGCGCCTGATTTTTACAGCCTGGTTCGGAGCATGGCGCAGCGCCTCTACAACGACTTCTGCATGTATGTTAGGCAACGACACAGCTTCCGTGCAGAAAATGGGAGGAGGTAGGGTGGTTCAGCCCTCACCACCCCTCACCCCGGCATTTTTCACCTTTGTGTGTGTTTATATAAGTGCACGAATACAAATTCCCGTATACGCAACTTCTCCCAAAAATCGTCCCACCCTAAAAAAAAAAAGGCCTTTATGACTAGGTTTCTTATGTCCCATAAATAGTTGAGTGACGTTATAGCACTTTCCCGCCACAAATGTTCATGTGGTCCCGCAAGAGTTGTAGCGTCGTATTTGCGGTTAACGACTATATATATATATATATATATATATATATATATATATATATATATATATATATATATATATATATATGCGTGATGCAATCTGCAAACATAAGCCAATACTGCCTATATAGTTGCTATCGCAATAAAATGGGCTCATCATGGGGGTTGTAAAAATACAGATGAGGTTGTTATCTTAAGTTATATTTCATTTATTGCATGGCCGGCAAAAGAGTTTCCGGAAACGATTGGATACTCGGCTCAGTCTCCCTTACTGTCCAAACAAAATGGCGGCTCACGAGAATGCTCGGATCGCTCGTATTTCGCCTGTGTGGTCATTTGCTCCAAGTGGATTCTTTCTTCGGCCCCTAATGGAAGTCGCATTCAGTCTTGAGTGTATTCGGATGAAACTCGGAGTAACTTATTTTTGAAGCCGGAGAGGTTCGATTTGATTGATATGTGGAGTTTAACGTCCCAAAACCGCCTTATGATTATGAGACACGCCGTAGTGGAGGGATCCGGAAATTTTGACCACCTGGGGTTCTATAACGTGCACCCAAATATGAACACACGGGCCGACAGTATTTTTATCTCTATCGAAATGCAGCCGCCGCAGCAGGGATTCGATTCTGCAACCTGCGGGTCAGCAGCCGAGTACATTTACCTCTATACCACTGCGGCGGGGCACAGCGAGGTTCGCTAAAAATAAAAAAAAAAATCCATGCGTCTCCACGAAGTGAGTGATGACGAGTGGGCGAATCTAAATCCGTAGGTCCACAATGTTTACGTTGAAGTCCCCGACTAGTATAAAGGGTTTGTGCTTCTAGTTGTTTTATATGGCTCCGTCGCAATTATGATTGACAGTAGTGTATCGTTAAACATGTTTTACGTGTGACATCTGTCTCTCACATCTACGAGTGACGCACGCGGACGTCGACGAGGCTATGCCCCAAGGAACTTCATCCATAAAACAGTATGCTGCTCTTTGGGACGCCTACACACGAACAAAGTGAAAACCAATTCCTCTGGGTAAACGTGCAGCTACAGGGTTGTATTCTCTCACTGCACACACACACCGAGAACAGAATAATCCATGTTGGTCGCATTCCGAGAACATGCTCAAACAACGAAACGGTGCCATTGACTCACACAGGTCCACGGCTCACGCATTCGAAGCTTGTCCACCATATTGCCAGCTTCTCAACTTTTAAGGGTACACAGGGGACTCGTTTATGGTTCCATCGTTAAACAGCTCTCACTGTGGTTAGCTTGGCCATGGTTGAGGCCGTCCGCTTAACAGGGGTGTTTTCGTACTCCATGCCCTTTGTTTTTACCAATGAAAAAGAGAGGTGGGGGGGGGGGGGGGGGGGGACGTCAGACTAGCGACTCAACCAATGCGTCACCCGCAGTTGCGTCGCAAGAAAGCAGCGAAGAAGAGAGGAAGACAACGTGAACTAGTGCGTGAGCACGCTCGTACAAGCGGGAATGATCCTGACTTCTACGAGGCCTACCTTAGTAGCCGTGTAATGCACGTGCGCATGTTCCACGCTTTGCTAATACAATCTGCGGATTTCACTGGATGCTTTGGAAAATTGAGGTGCCGGAAACGCGGGTTAGGAAATTAATTTTGTCGAAGGACATGAACAAAGAAAGAAAGAAAGAAAGGAAGAAAGAGAGAGAGAAAGAAGGAAAGAAAGTAAGAAAAAAAGAAAGGACGAAATACAGAAAGAAAGGACGAAAGACAGAGAGAAAAAGAAAGAAAGGAAGAAAGAGAGAAAGGAAGAAAAAAAGATAGGAAGAGAGAAAGAAAGAAAGGAAGAAAGAGAGAGAGAGAGAAAGAAAGGACGAAAGACAGAAAGAAAAGACGAAAGACAGAGAGAGAGAAAGAAAGAAAGGAAGAAAGAGAGAGAGAAATAAAGAAAGAAAGAGAGAAAGAAAGGACGAAAAACAGAACGAAAGGACGAAAGGGAGAGAGAGAGAAAGAAAGAAATAAAGAAAGAAAGAAAAAAAGAAAGAAAGAAAGAAGGAAGGAGAGAAAGACAGTTGATCAGGCAAGCACACGCCGATCCTTGCTTGGCCAGATTTCTCCGATAAGCAAAGAACCGCTGATATTTTGGCGCGCTAAAGAAGTTAAAGGAGCAACAATGCTGTCCATTCTACTCATCCTTCTCTTCTCGACGCGAGGTGGCGTCACGTCAAGTATACGTCACCCCGACCCGTTTTATTACCCGGACGACTTCAATGCTATCAGTGTGGAGAGATAACAGTGCTGTCCACAAGTGCAATACAGCCCGAGTCGCCCTGAAAAGCTTTGACGGAGGATTTTAGTCTGTCTGGTGCACCGCTTTACGCAAATACGGTTCGCGGATACCGGTGTACCGAGTGCGAACTACGCATGCTACGGGATAATAGAGAGTTATAGTATACCGGACTTACCGGGTTACCGGGTGTACCGTGATACTGGAATCGAAGTGCGCATGCGCAGATACGTACGTCACCCGCACAGCTTCCCGTACGCGCGGTATTTTTCAGATTTCACGTTACCGTGGTAGCGTGGGCGTACGCAGTGTACGTAAACACGGCGGCGCTCTCGGACGCCACTTCGAAGTGATTTTGGCGTAATTGTTGAAAGATTCACCTTGTCCGCCGCAAACGACTGTTCAAAGTGGCTTCGCTTGCCTTCAGTTAGCTTCGATGACCGAGTATCACGGATAAGTTGGCGTAGTTTTTGAGATAGCTTCCCATTTCGAACGCGCTAGGCCTAACTACAAGATCGATGTATCCAAATCGGAAACGTAGATGTTCTCGCGTTTGGTGCGTGGTTCATATTTATTTACTTTTATTATCACTAAAATAAACTTCTAACAATGTTTCGAGCGGCGGCATAGGCAAACATTCTCGTTTTCTTTTCATTTTCACCGTTTAACCTATTAACCACCTAATAGGTGGCGCCACCATCCAAGCTGGGGCACGTAAACCACGTAAACGCTATTCCGCTAAACTATAAGACGCTGCCCACAACGAACGTTTGCTCCACGGTAACGCCATTCCCTTAACCTACGCTATCACGCTAACGCTAAACTATAACTCTCTAATTTCGTTCTTCGCGGACGTTTACTGGACGCGCTTAAACGCCCGATACGCATGCCCGTTACACCCAATGTTTGCGTTAGCGGCAAACCGACTGCCGCGCGGCCGTTGCGGGACGTATTCGGGTGGTACGTGCTAAAAGCTCGTTACAACGATATCGGGCCTGATACCCTCCAGCATTGCGATATACGCAAAAGAGCACTGGAGTGTCAGGTAGACTAAAAGCTTCTAATAAAAGACGCGCTCTTCAGTCCAGTACATGACGTACGCTGTCCACCATTAATGACTGGCGAAGTGCACAACCCTTAATGTCGAACTCCCTTTCGTTTGAGTTGCTAGCGAGTACGGACAACCCTTAAATACCGGCTTCACGGAAGCGCCAAGGCTGCCAGCACGAATTAACCCTTATTCACGGAGTCCAAGGTCCCTCGCTCAGCGGTGCGTGAAGGAAGCCTCGCTGCGACCTGCTCAGCGTCACGGTCACGGAATCAGGCTTTCGGATTTTTTCATATTAAACGGTGTGCTGGCCCACAGTTGGTGCGCATACGCTAAGCACCTGATGTGGTTCGAATGCCTTAGATTATTACTTTTTTTTTTCCGGGCAGGTCAGGGTCCCCGCTATTATATACCTTGAATAGATGATGGCGGTTTAGCGTCAGAAACGGCCTCGACACTGGTTCCACGCGGCGTTTCTTTTGGATTAACTAGGCGAGTGATGAAACGCAACGCGACGTCTGACCTAAAATTTCTACGGTTTTTTTGTTTTTTAGTGAGCATTTTTCACACAGAATGAAACGAAATATCTGTTAAATAGAATAACTGTAAAGATCACTTATGCATTTCCCTAAGGAGACTCGAGAATAATAAAGCCTGTGTTTCATTATTTTATTTTTTTAGCTTTCCAGTCATTGCATCAATCCTCCAGAAAACTGTCCTTCCAAGAAGAGAAGAAGCGAGAAAAAAAATATCAGGAAGGTAGGGAGGTTAACTGAAGTCCAGTTTGCTACCCTACAAAGGAGAGAGGGGAATTAGGGAGAAAAGAGAGAAAGAGAGGAGCTTAGCGCTGCCTTTTGTGACCCGCCCCCATTTGCACGACCGACAATGTGATGTGACATCGCCGTCACGTGACATCATGGTTAATATTATTATAGTAGCGCCATGTCACGACGTCACCTGTGACGTCTTGATTACGTCATGAGGTACCTTCACGACGTGACGATGATCCGTTTTTTATCACTAGTTTTTGCGCTGACGGTAAATTTTAGCATTTTATGAGGCATTTGAGGCGTACGAAACTTATTTCTTTTTCTCGTTACATTTTTTTTTCCAGCACAATCTTGACGACGTTCTCTATTTCACAATATTTCAGTGTTGCTAGTATCACCATGAACAATACTGGTTCGTTTATATAAGAAGTTTGATGACCCAAGGCCAATGGTGCCACGAGAGACGCCATATAGCACAAGGCTTGGCATGATTTCAAGCATCTGGGGTTCTCAACACTGAAAGTGCATGTCACACGACTTTTTAGCATTTCACATTCACCAAAATGCGACTGCTGCAGTCGGTAAACTATGCGGAACCCTGCAACTCTTACTAATTTCAATGTTTTTTTTTACAGCAACCGTTATTATAATTGTTCTTGCAATTCTGTTACGTACTGTTGCCCTATTGAGCTTCACTGTTATCAGTATCGCAACAGCTTCAGCATGAGCATCACTTCACTACTACTACTACTACTACTACCACTACTACTACTACTACTATTAGTAGTACTAGCCCTCGTGTGGGTCGGCAAACAGAATACGAGTTGGTTGGTTAACCCATTTTACTTAAATAACAGCGCCAATAACGAGGGACAAGGGAAAGAAGGAGACAGACAGCGGCACTGACTTACAACAAGAATTTATTTGCTAGAACCGCACAATATATACTTGGGCAGCATCTGACAAAAAAAAAGAAATACAAAAACAAAACAGAATCCACCTAACATGTCGTACCAACTCGCCCAAGCAACCACGTTAGTTACCCATTTACTTTTTTTATTTATGTCTCCTCTTCCTACTTATAACTATATACTTATAAACATCACTAATACGCCAACATCACCCTACCTCAAGCTATGCAGTGTGTGACTTCCCTACAAAAAGACCTGACAAAACTATAGCAGCCAATGCAATCTAGCCGGTGCCAGCAGACGGCTATGCAACCGCTACAATGCACTTAGCGACAAATTTGCCCCGTTTGTGTCTCTGCTCTATTTTTGATTCGCGTCACACCAGATGGCGCGAGTGCCGCCATCTGCGCCGTTCTCAGACACCACTCCATCAACTCTCGGCTCACCTATGTTGCTGCCACAGTCCGGCTGAGAAAAAAACAAATAAAAAAACCTCGGCATATCCCACGTAACTTGTGAATCGATGTTATGCGAAGCATGCGGGTGGAAGGTGAATGTGTTCTATGTTTTTCTTGGGCGAGACATTACGAAGTGGCGCTAAATATATGCGCAAATACACACACATATACGTTAAACAGCCGTATATGTTTTACATCAGCAGTTGTTTACGGTTGCGTTCACATGCCACAAGCAACGTGAATATTAGCAACACCAGAAACGGTCAGCTGATATTAAGCGCTGGTGTTTGCGCAGGTGCGCGTGAGGACGATAGCACTGACCTCTGCTACCCAAATCAACTTCAGCGGATGGTGCCTAACTACAATTTACGATAACGTGACATGATGGCTGTATCATATGAGTACATATGTAATGTTTATAATGCTGTAAAGCCAGTACTGCAACCGCAAATGGCGTTAGCCGAACATTAGGGTGTATGTTAAAAGTACAGCCTAGGCCTGGCTCTGTAACGTAATACTTTATTGCCACGCAAGAGGTTCGAGTTCTACTGCTGCTGGGACACTGACATTTGTTGTTTGCATACGTTCGGTGAATGCTGCCTATGGCATCTTTTAACGCTCAAGCGTTGAAGTTACCTATGTGTGTTCTCACAGTTCGTGCGTAGATAAAAAATGTCTATCACCTGTGGCACATACCCGCATACCGCTGGCACATACCCGCCTCGGGTATGTGCCTCTGTTTTTTTTGACAATGACAACGTACGCGTCGATATTGCTATATCATTCACAGTATCATAACTAATTTGATTGATAACGTCCCAAAACCACCATATGGTTATGAGAGACGCCGTGGTAGGCGGCTCCGGAAATTTCGACCACCCGGGGTTCTTGAACGTGCACCGAAATCTGAGCACACGGGCTTGCAACGTTTCCGCCTCCATCGGAAACGCAACCGCCGCAGCCGGGATTCGATCCCGTGACCTGCGGGTCAGCAGCCGTGTACCTTTGCTACTAGACCACCACGGCGGGGCATTGATGTCATGACCAGCGAGTCGTATTCGTGAAACCATCTTACCCTCTTGGACTAATTTTGGTGTACCCCAAGTTAACAGGCTGATCACCAGAGCACGTGCACCCAGACGTAGATAGATAGATAGATAGATAGATAGATAGATAGATAGATAGATAGATAGATAGATAGATAGATAGATAGATAGATAGATAGATAGATAGATAGATAGATAGATAGATAGATAGATAGATAGATAGATAGATAGATAGATAGATAGATAGATAGATGCCAAAAGTGCTTGCCGCAGGCAAAGAAATGCCTGGCATCAAGAATCCAAAAAACAAAAGCGGCCACCATTCGGAAAGGCGCCGTCTGCCTTGCCGCATTCACTAAAGTGCGCCATGGTTGCTCTGTTCTGCGCCCGCTGGCAGCACCACTCCCCAGGTTTCTATCTGTACGTGTCAGCGTCGTCCCACGTTCGTTTCAAACGTTAGTTTCTATTCGACCACTCTAAATAGTTTTTAGGGGCGAAGCTCCTTAAAGCGGCACGCGTTCGTCCCTCGTAGTAGTGCGTAACATGTCTTACGTTTTGACCCGCAAGGTGGCGCCGGTGGGAAATTTCTCCTGTGCGTTGTTGAACAATAATGAATTCACAGCGTGCGCGCTAACTAAAAGCCGAATTCTCCTGTCTCTCATTCAACATCAGCAGCCATCGGCATGTACATTGAGCACTATCTGAAAAGAAAGGGTTGCTACGTTATACTCGCTGGGCGTAACTTTCTTGTTTTAGAACTTAGCTTTAGCGAGCGTTGAGCCGCAGTGCCATAAATACAGTGAACAAGTATATGCCATGAACTCGAGGTGGTGAAAGATGGGAAGTGGATACGAAGCGCAAGCCGTAACAGAGTGTACGTGTGCCACCTCTCGTTTAGTCCTTGGAATGTCCGCTGGATGGCGGTGCTTTTATATGCGGAATATATGATGAAAAGATGCCAGATGGTGGTACTTGGAGTGTGGACTAGATGGACGAACGGACACACAGACAGATGCATGGACGGACGCACGGATGGCTGCACGGACGGATTGACGCATGAACGGACGCAGGGGTGGATGCATAGATGGACGTGCGGACGCACGAACAGACGGGCGGATGCATGCATGGACGGTCACCCAGACAGACGCATGGACGAACGGAAGCAAGAACGAATGGACGAACGAATGCTTCGCCCCACTCTCCATCATTCACCCCGTGGATATGCTGTTTTCGATTACGTCATAACTACTTAACAATTAACTTTAAAACCAAGATCGTTATTACGTCTGCAGGCGAGCTGTTTCTTGTGATTGCAATTAAGGCGAAAACCTTTGATGCCTCATGAAACGGGAAATTTTACCATCGGCGTTCCGTGGCATCGGGGACGTGTGATCATCATCTCCAGATAACGTCACCACATGGCACTACAAAGACGTCACAGATCACCAAATTATGTAACGTCATTATGATGTCATCGTCGCGTAACGGGACATAACGAGGCCATCATATCTTATCGTTTATTCAAAGGGGGTCCGATTCCGGAGGCAATACAAAACTAGGTGAGGTACCTCCAATGTCGGGGGTAGTTTAACTAGTTAAGTGCGGAAAGCTTTCAAAGTGTGACGGAGCAACATAAATACATCCGCTGATGAAAAAAAATAACATGAATTTCGCCTTAGCGCGGCCCCATTTGAATGCATAAGAGAGTCACCCAGTTGTTTTTTTTCTTTGGTCAGTTTGCTACAAGCATTTTTTTACCTCTTTGTTTTTGTTATTTGGCAGTCATATACTCTTTCTTTGCGCTACCGAACATATCAAAATGGAGTAGTCGAGTTACTGTAAAGCTCAACCTCTCTATTGCAATTCAGAACATCACACAGCATTGCTGAATTGGCGCATTGGCTAGAAATATTGATTAGTACAACTGTGACAGTCTGACATTCAGGATACACATATTTTTCATCATACAGACTTCTGTTTTGAAGACGATAGTGTTTCTTGGGGACCTTCAACGCAAACATGTTGGTCTGTCTGTCCTTTTGTCTGTGTGTTCACCCTTAACGATATTGGGTACTTTAAAGGGTACCAGACGATACCCCGAACGGTCAACCCCATCCGCAGTGCCCACCAATGTTGTTCAAGGTTCAGCGTTCATAATTGTGTGATTGTCAATTAAAAACAATTATTGCGCATATCTGGGGCACCTTAAGAACACGTGTATATTCTGTATGTGTGCCTTTTACTAGAAAAGGCATACATAAGTAATTCTAAGGACCGTAGCGTTTATCACGCTGCATAGACCATGCAATGCTCGCACGAAAAAGCAAGTGTTTCCAACGCTTTGCTAAGACGGTGGTGGCACCTACCCATCACTTTGCGTTTTACACATCACCTCCGCTTAGTTACCAAGATAACTGCCAGATATCGCTCATGTCTCACGTGTGACATGACTTGATGCGCTCGTTCGCCTCCGCTGCACGCTCGAGGCACTCTAACGCAGCGCCTCCAGAATACCATTCACCGATTTTCTAGCGCAGAACATCAAATAAACGTTTTGTTCACTTTCTCCAGACGCAAGACTATTGTCTTTCGACGACATTTGCAGATTACATGCAGATACGGGGCCAATTTTTTTATATAGTACTTTTATCTACACCTGCCAGAACTCCTGTTCTATCAGTCTCATTCCTGCATTTTCTCAGTCATTGTTCAAAACATACGTTGTTCATATCGATCTGTGACCATTCAATATCGACACTCACTTTGAAAATACAAAGCTTGGGAATAGCAGATGTCTTTCACGGGTATCTTCAAATAAATATTGTGGCGTACCATTGCACTAGGTTTATACTGTTCGAAATTTGCTTGCGACCAATGCATTCAAAATTGTCAACAAAGTTACCTACACATTCCGGGGCTTCATTATGACTAGAACTCACGTAGTTGCAGCTACCAGAAAGTGGACCCCTCAATCAACTCCCCTTCATTATGTACAATTTACGTTATATGTTCTTCCAAACATGTTCTATACCCAACGATAATATTAGATGTGCACATCAGTATACCTTTTTTTTTCTTCACCCATACATTCTCCTTGTTGAGAGATATTCGACGTGAAATATGCTCTATCTTCTTCGTGAGACATAAGTTTCCCCTAAGTGTGTTTTTCAAGTACTTCGCAAGTGAACGCTTCCATAGCTAGAGTTCAAGGGTAACGGCGTCGCACATAAGGTCACAAAACTTATGAAACGACCTTAGAAATTATTAAACCTATACTTACAAATTTAAACATATAGAACAATAAACGCAATGCTGTCTACATGTTTGGGCGTTTCGAATACGTGGTAGCATCTTCCAAATCCTCACGTGTTTAGGAAAAAAAAAGTGTGCGACAAAGGCTGCGGATGATTAGTACGCACCTGTGGGACACTGCCACGCTCACAAATGCCTAACTGACTGTAAACATAGTTTGGCTCATTAATAACAGAACTGCTCAACACACAGGAAGACGTAGCAAAGTTTCGTTCAGAAAGAATCCCGAAGGTATTTTGAAGATATAAAAGCCAGAGATGTATACCAAGATTGCATGTATATGTTGGTTGTAGGTGTACACGGTTTCATCTCAGTTACTAACAAATACCTACGAAATGCTCCCAATTCCAGAAAAAAAAGTAATGCGGAACAATATCAAGGCATGACTTACAGGGACACCTACAAAGGGACACGACTGACACTTACAAAGATCAGAGCACGTTGCCTAAAGAAAGGAGAAATCATGAACCCAGGTGTACAGTTACGGCCACGTCTGTGTGCAGAGCACGCGAACAGCCGGTTTTCGCTCTGCGGGACAAAACCTTGGGGCAGTATCAGCCTCTGACGTGGTCAGCCTGACAACTAGGCCGTGCATGCTCCAGATACACTACTTCAGAGCCCGAAACAGCCTCAAGGTTTTAGCCCGCAAAGCAAGAACCGGTTACTCGAACGCTCTACACAGACATGACCACGGCTGTACACTTAAAACATGTACCAGTAACAGTTCCGCGACTGGTAGAAAACAAACTCACACCAGACACCGCACGACACCAACGGAGCAGGAAATACGTAGTTGCCGCAACTTTTACTACGCCCTATACAGGAATGAAAAGTGATCAAGAGGACAAAAAAAAAGAGGGGGGGAGGAGGCCGCTCTAAAATCGGCAGTTAGGTACAACCGAGGGAAGTCGTTTGGGGAAAGTGGGCGCACATAAAAAGACATTTCCTTTTTTTTGTGTGGTTACTACGGGACAGGAGAATGTACCGGTTGTTGGGCGAGGACTGAGGAGAGAGGATAGCGGTAAAACTGGTCATATCACCGGCCCAAAGGACCTAGCCAGATCGATCATCGTTAATCCATCGACGTTCCGTCGGCGTATGCTTTTCCCCGCTATCCCTTTTATCGCTTTGCTTCTCCCGTTTTTCTATCCTTCGTTCCCGTCTTCGGGTTAAGTTTACCGATCACTCTTGCCTCTGCTACAGTGAGTTTAGCGCCTGCCTTCTACCATCTTCTTTTTATCTCCCGGCGCCACACCTTCGACTGTTTATCTCCTTCCCCGAGCTTTTCCCGTTATCCCCAGCATTCTCTTGTCTTTCCCCCACAGACCAGTGTGTATGTATGCCGCTTGCAACGACGCACGTAACGACTGTACACAAGCCGCAGTTTATCGCTCAACTGTCCGCGTGTCTTTTTTTTTTTTTTATTTGGATTCCGTTCGGCTATTGCCGTTTGAAGGAGTCCTACTATACTAATGTACCTCGTACGCATTTCGGAATCGTCGCAACGTTCCTTCTTTTTTCCACCGGATTCCAAAACAAACCAGAAAAAAACTAATCTAATAGCTCCTTCACTGTGGCTACACAAGAATAAAACAGGTACTCTCTGTTGGACTAGCCGGTGTATGTTCCATGATAATTTAAATGAACAGGCTCTCCCGCCATGAAAAGTAGATGTAACCATGAAGTAGCGAAAAAAGCACCAAGTTGGGCTATAAGTTGGCCTGACTTTCATTCTGTGATGGTTCTCTTATGGTCACAACTCACAGCCGAGTTGTGAGTTACGCACGTGCTGCTTTTGGCTTTCTTTCTCGTCCCTTCTTTCTCACGGAAGAGGTGCAAATTACTTGACCATGCCTGATTCCGAGCACAGTAATCCTGTATTCACGCAAAAGACGTGAACCAAGTGTTTGGTTCCACACATCCGCCTTTGGGACGTTACTATTGGAAATCACAGATAAAACGAGAGAGTGAAAGAAGTTGCGGATACAGTGATCACGTGAATAAATGTCCGGAAAGACATCCAAGCAACATATTTTTGAACTTGTTCATGACTATCGTACGTGATAACGTCCCGTGCAGAGCGTACGTTCCGGATACCACTCTGCTTTGAACTTGTGGCTAGATGTTCGGGTGATCTCATTTTGTTCAGGCAACGACATCCGTCCATGCGTTTCGTTTGTGCGCCTCGGTGACAACACTCGCCTTTGGCTCAAGGCAATCTGAATACAAACGACAACTGGAGCTCAAAGAGTTTCATTTTTATATATATTTGGTGGAACATGAGATGGTAGGCTATGTTAGAGCCAGCTATCCCAACATCATAACAATGATTTACAGCATAAACACAAAAAAAGCAAAAACTAATAAAATAACAAAAGAAAACACTAATAAAAGGAAATATGTACAATACTACATACATTTTATTGCATATAATGCATGAATGGGCACAGCATGTATGTTCATAGTCCAGTTTATATATCGAGATCACATTGCGGACAGAGTCCGTACAGATAGCGGCAAGATATAGATAACGACAACAAATGCGAATATTATGAAACAATTCTACTACAAAAACAAAATATTAGACTAAAGTGCGAGGTGTACTATTTGTAACATACAGCTGAATTGTTTTTCAAATTACCTGTTGTTCGAGTTCAGTAACAATACAAATATAATATTTATTGTTACTATAAACAATGCACAAAAAACCAAGATAATGCTTCACAAAACTTGCCTAACTTTAAAACAAATATATTACATACAACATTCGAAACTTGAAAAGTGGCAAGTGGCACGATGTTGCACAAACCTTAGGAAGCAGATGATCCGTTACTAGCTACCATCCCTGTTAAACCACTTGCAGAGAACAAATGACGTCGATATTTATGTGTTATTAATAAAAGATCTCCGTGATATATGCATGTGAATAAGCCGAAGTGCTATTCATAACATTAGAACTCTTATTTTACACATTCTTTGAACGTTCGCGATAGGTTACTTTATTTTTTTTAAATCCTTTTTTCCTCACCTATAGCCAAAACCATTTCACGCTTGGGTTTTTTGTTTCGTTCTTGTACAGTTTTTTTAGAGTTTTCCGATAATTTGTATCAAAAACTCTTGTGTACCTTACAATATGTTCAACGCTGTTATTTGTCCTACTCATTGCCTGCTGCTGTTTTACTGAGAGGGGCTGTCACCTCGTCAAGCTACTCATTGTAGTAGCTTTTTGTGACAGCTCCTCTTTTTCCTTTTTTCTTCGAAAGATGAAATAAATTTTGATTTGATATGATTTAATTTGGTTCGTTACTTGATTTAATTAGACAGTCACTTGATTTAGACGATTACTTGAATTAATTAGACAGTTCGTTAGTTTCGTGTCCATTAAAAATCGTGGAGGGAGCTCACTGCGCGTCTTTGATTATCCGAATGCGACCACGGTCCAAGTATTTTTCAAATCGTAAATGATCGTATGTCGAATCGGTTCAAGCGATCCCTCAGTTCAGCGTGTTGTTGATCGTATTGCGGACATTCTAAAAGAATATGCTCCTATGACGCATCGACATGATCTCCGTGGTCGCAGTGCGGGGACGTTCTTGTTTTTATGCGGCATAAAAAGTGAGGTGTGTATAAAACACCTGATCGTAGACGATGCAATAGCGTGTCGAATGGTCTATGGATGGTCTATTTGATTAGGTGAAAATTGGAGAGAGGGATCTATTTGATGTAAGAGTGACGACTTTGTAATTTCGTCAAACCAAGCATCCTTGCATAATTTGTGACAAAGTTCAGAAAGAACCTTCTTTCTCTCTGAGAAATAAACGGGCGCTGGTGTCCAGTGAACTTTTTCGTGTGCTGCAGTGGCTAATTTGTCAGCAATTTCGTTTTATGTCACTCCTACGTTACTTGAGATTCCCTGAAAACATATTTTGTGGCCTTGCAGATGACCGGTGGTAATCGTTTTTAATATTTCATATATGACGCTATCCTCTATATGAAAACAAAAATCCTTAATCATTTGAAGCGCTCCTTTGGAGTCAAAATATATTACCCAGTTTTGCCTTTGCTGGCTTTACACAATTAATTTTGAAGCTTGTAATATTGCAACAAGCTCCGCTGCTGTAGACGATGTCTTTCGAGAAAGTCAGAAATCTTTCTCTACTTTATATTCTGGTATATGAAAAGCCGCAGTCGAACTTTCGTCTTGATAATTGAGGTCTTGATAATTGCACATTTGTGTAAGCGTTAGAAATCTGGCTTCAAGGTAGTGCATCGAGGATTTTTTTTCTATCCGTTTGATGTACGAAGTAACTGGAAGTGTTGTAAGCTGCCAAGAAGGGAAATTGATATCTAGACGCAACAAAGATTGTTCTTGTTGAAATGCCACCTCATAAGCTCGCAAGGTGTCACCAATGCGCCCGTTTCTTTGAATAAAATTTTCCAGAAGCGAATGGGCATATTGCCTTAGCGATAAGCGGAAGAATTTTATTTTGCGGTGTTTCGGAACACCACGACCACAAAAAGGCCGCAAGGGTAAGGCGCATGCTGAAAGTGAGCAACAGATCCCGTCCACGCACGTAATATGTGATCGTGGCTTTGGAGGCATTATTATTATTATTATTATTATTATTATTATTATTATTATTATTATTATTATTATTATTATTATTATTATTATTATTATTATTATTGTAGTTGTTGAATGAATTCATACCATGAGAATTTTTCGACTATTAGTCTCCTGTAAAGCGTGCATCGCCTTTCGTATGGTCTTATGACGGTGAAGCCAAAAGTAAATGGTCTTTAAAAACAAGCAAATGGTACCTACAGTTGAAGGGCATATAGTTGCGTGCGTGTGACGGACGAATATTCATTAATTCGTTTTCTTTATTCACTTATTTATTTATTTATTCATTATTTATTCAAATATTTACTTATACCTTCATCATTTTCTTCGTTATATTCATTCAAAATAAAAAAAAAACGTTTGCTTGTGCCTGTCGAGTAAGATATAAAGACGAGCTAGCCAGTGCCTATGCATCAGGGAAAATATTAAACTCAAACCAAGACAGGGACAGCTGTTCTGAATATTTTTACTACTTCACTAGTAACATAAGATATGTTGTTTAGAAAAAGCGGTTAACGATTTAGAGTAGTCGGTACTGTGCTATGGGAGGGCATAAAGCCGTCTCGCGGGCCTCCAATCAATGCCCGCGCTCAAATAAAGATGAGACTGATGCAATAGCGATGTGAAATTTATCCTCGAGGGCACAGCACAAAACGCGAAAATTAACATAGTGCAACAGGTTACGTCATTCGTAAAACCTGACTGTGTGTGTGTGGGGGGGGGGGGGGGGTCTCAGTGCTATTTGAGAGAGCCTTCGCGCTAGCTAAACGTCGCTACTATTTATTCTCACCGCGAAGCTGTTTAGCTAATCATTCCTTGTAAGTCGATAAAATACTGTCATTAACAGATATGAACTAAAAAAATTTGGCCCTGCCGCGGTGGTCTAGTGGCTAAGGTACTCGGCTACTAACCCGCAGGTCGCGGGAACAAATCTCGGCTGCGGTGGCTGCATTTCCGATGGAGGCGGAAATGTTGTAGGCCCGTGTGCTCAGATTTGGGTGCACGTTGAAGAACCTCAGGTGGTCGAACTTTCCGAAGTCCTCCACTACGGCGTCTCTCATAATCATATCGTGGTTTTGGGACGTTAAACCGCACACATAAATCAACCAAAAAAGTTTGCTAAGTTTCACTACTCACCACTTACCCACTAAAATTGAAGAACGTGACAGTTTCACAACAAATGGCCGTGAAGCGACGTTGGCGAGCTCGAAGACCCCGAGAACACACGACGCGATAATACTAGGAAACGGGAAAGGCAACGGCGGCCACGACAAGAGCCCCAACCGATGAGAGGCCTACGCCAAATATGACGTGCCCGTAGAACTGTGAGAGGTGCGAACGAATGGCACCACGATTACAAGAAGGCGCTTGATGAAAATGAGAAACAGCTCCTGTCGACTCACGTTTTAATTGGCTTTATTATTATTATTATTATTATTATTATTATTATTATTATTATTATTATTATTATTATTATTATTATTATTATTATTATTATTATTATTATTATTATTATTATTATATTATCATTATATTATTATTATTATTATTATTATTATTATTATTATTATTATTATTATTATTATTATTGCTGTTGTTGTTGTTGTTGCTGCTGCTGTTGTTTTAATTGTTATCGCTGTTGTTGAATTTATTTATTTATATTTAGCGGAACATGGGAAGGTAGGTTACATTCGGGCCGGCTACCCCAACATATTAACAGTAATGTACAATATAAACACACAAAAAAGCAAAATTAAAAATAAAATAATCAAAAACTAATCGAAGACAATATGTACAATACCATATACATTTTAATGCACGTCATGGATGTATAAGCACAGTATGTATGGTCATTGTCCAGTCTACATATCGGGATCACATTGCGGATAGAGTCCGTACGGGTAGCGGCAATGTATGATATATACTAAAGACAGTTCATTAGACTTGGTGTTCATTAAATAATCGCAGAGTGCGCTTACAGCGCGCCTTTGGTTATTCGAATGCGGCCACGGTCCGAGAATTTTCGTAATCGTGAATGGTCGTCTGTCAAGTCAGTTCAAGCGATCCCTCAGTTCAGCGCATTGTTGGTCGTATTGCAGGCTTTCTAAAATAATATGGTCCTCTGACGCATCGACATAATCGCAGTGGTTGCAGTGCGGGGACATCCTTCTTTTTATGCGGCATACAAAGTGAGGTGTGTATGAAACACCTAATTGTAGACGGTGCAATAGCGCGTCAAATGGTCTATCGATCTTTTGATTAGGTTGATTCATTGGATTGATTGAATGAATTCATAACATTGGAACTTTTCCAACTACTTGTCTTCTGTAAAGCGTGCATCGCCTTTCATACAGTCTTATGACGGTTAAGCGAAAAGCCAATCGCCCTTATAAACAAGCAAGTGGTATCTACCATCGAAGGAGACATAGTTTCCTGTGCATGATGACAGCGCGAAGAGCGTCTGAGCGCGAAGCTATCTATGCAGTTTATACAACCATGTCATGCTTGTGACTGTCCGTCGTTTTAAAAATCTCTCCACCGAGAACGAACGTAGGAACAACCTAGTATCACCTAGCAAAAGCAAAACAATCAACTAGAATCAATCAAAAGCAAAGCAATCAACTAGAATCAATCTAGAAACACCTTGACGCACCTGGTGAAGGAGCAGAAACAACCCGAAAGCAACCAGATGAGTCTTCTTCATCTAACTTTGCTGGTTGAAATCTTGCGTGGCTTAGTGCGGGTATCGCCTTTTTTTTCCTTTCGTGCAGGTGTTTAAAGAGCTCGAATCGTTATTTAGAGAATTAGAACGGACATAATTTGCAATAAATAAAATTGCTGGCAGGTATTCGAATATCATTCGAGAAGGGTTCAGTATTTGTTTTGATTGGCACCAAACTTTGTTCCGTTCATGTTCTATGCCGCCTGACAAAGAATCATTATTCCTACGACGCCGAAATATCGTGCAAGTACGCATCCTGCCCTATAGATATTTTCCCGTTTTATTTTTCCTCGCTAAGATTTTTATTTTATGTCTACACCTAGTCATATAATACCGTGATACAAGTAAACAAAAGATTCACCATTGAGATGTGTTGCGCTGGCTACACTATGCTGAAAAAGGAAGAAAAGTACGAAAGAAAGAAATGACAGAAGCATGAAACAAGAAAGAAAGTGTACAACGTGAAAGGGAACACTCACAGACCTTCGCAATTAACTTCAACACATGAAGCGATTGCGTAAATTGTTGCTTGGTTTTACTGTTTCTATAGTAGCACGTTACTCTGTTCAGAGTCAGTCAAAACTGAGCAAAAGGCGCTAATAGGGCATCACACTGACAGAAATAGGTAATCGCACGGAAGAATCTCAGCAAATTGATTAAAAAATGCAACAAAAGGTTAGTTCAACACAGCTCAGGACCTTGTAAACTGAGCTTTCCAGGATCCCATTCTCGCCTTACGTCAATCTGATAGTTGTAATACTCACTGATGCTGTCGCTATTTTTGTACTTGTTAAAGATCCCTTCAGGAAGCTCACAAGCCAGCAGCGTCGAAGCTTCTAGCCAATAACTACGTTTCACTTTTTCTCTCCATTTCTTTCTTCAAAACTTCCCCGTCCTTTTCCCCTGCGTAGAGGGACATACCGGTCTGGGAAGACTGGCTAAGATTCTGGCTTTTTTTATCTCCTTTTCCCTACCGACTTTGCGCGTGAATGTTCTGCCTTTTCAGATGCGAAGCGTCTTAGGGTCAAGGGGAGTCCGGTGCGCGGCGTGACCACCCCTACAGCGCATGCGCGCCACTCCCCCTCTCTACTCTCCTACACTGCCCCCCTCCCGCCTCGAAACACCGACGAAGGCAGCGTCTGCTAGTATACGCTCGCTCCTCCTCTAGGCATCCTTCCTAGTGGCTTTTACACCACCCATGCGCATACGCGTCCCGTTCCACAAGGCACTGCGCCGTGCTCCCGACTGGGTTGCAGAAATTAGGTGCCTTTTCTCATCTTCTAACCTCTACCACCACCACACTCTCTCTTCTCTCCTACACTCTTCTCTTTCGCCTCGCAACGCCGACGCAGGCTGCGTCTGCTAGGGAGTATTTTGGATTGAAATAACCAACTGCTCACGCTGCTAACTGTTCACTGGTCATTCCGTATACATAGGCACTGTATGGTGACCTGCAAGGCAGTGCCAGGGGAGATTTTTTCTGTGCGTTGTGGAACAATAAAAATTCGCAGGGTACGAAACACCAAAAAATCGGACTGCGTGTCTCTGTGTCCCATCGGAGTCTCCTGTTTGTCATTGCCCATTAGCAGCGCTTGGCATGTTCCAGTAGGAAACACTGGTCCGTGACTGCGTGCTTTGCACCTCCCCAGGTTTCTATCCTTGCGCAACGCCGCGATGAGCGCCAGCGCCAACGCCACCTGGTGTAAGCGTTAGCGCCCGCTGCTTCGTATTTACACATATGGTTCGCTACGGCGGGAGATGCTGTAATTTTTTTTCTTTTTTTATCTTCAAAGCTCCACTTTCCATTCCACCAGCGCAAGGTTGCATGCCAGTTCTGTTATACCGACGCAAGGTAGGTTGGAAACCATAATGGCCAGCCTCTGGGGAGGATAACGAAGTAGTTCTGTGGGCGCGTGCTCTGGTGTTCGTGCTTTTGGCCTCTGGTACCGAAAGTAAACGCCCTGTTTTGTGCCTGCATCGCTGTCTCCTTGTGACAATATTGGTTGACATCCACGCCTCTCATTTCTCGTCGTTCCTTCCTCACTTCGTTTAAAACATTGCCGATTCACATGTGTTACTTTTTGTCACCCCTAATCGCTAGTTTCTTCGTTGCCTTACTTGTGCAATTTTCACATTTCATGGCCCCTCTACGTTCAAACTTTTCATTTTCTTCCACACTTTGCTTTTTATAATTCCCTACTTCATTTGATTCTTGATTAGCCTATCTCCGCATATTGTTCACCGCCACCACTGCTCGTTTTCCCCAATTCTCCACCGTCTCTATTTTTTTTTGCTCTTACTCCTGCTACGCGCAGTCACACTCACCACCATCATTTTTTTTTCTCACGCCAAAGAACGCGAATGAACGGCACAAACACGAGGAAACAAAAATTAACTTCGAGCAAATAGCTGTCGACGTCAGAAGCAGCTGTCTGTTTCTTTCGAGTAGGCCGTCGAGAGCTCAAATAAAAGGGTGGAAAAAAAAAAGCGAAACCGCGTAAACGTACAGGAAACGAGTGACATTGCACACGAGGCAAAGTTGAGAAGAAAAAAAAATAAGGCGACTCTCTGGTAAAAACACACGTGCGGTATAAACCAGAGAACCAACAAAACAGGCGGCTAAATAGCTCCACTTCAAAACCACGAGGCACCGCAGGAGTCGAAGTGAACGATGCGGAGAAGGCGGCGAAGGAAAAAAAAGGCTAGAACGACGTTCGGGCCACCTCTGTCGGGTCTCTTTTCGAAAAGCCGAACCGGCTCTCTCGAGGTTGTTTACCTACTCTAACGAAAGTCGCCCTCATCTCCTTTTCCTCTCTCTCTCATTCTTTTCGCCCCGCCGCCTTTACGTCAGCGATTTCTAGGCACCCACCGCGGCTGTCGCAGTGGGCTCACCGTAGGCCGCGACGAGTGGCATCGTCGTCTCCTTTTAAATGTCAACGGTGCCGACGAATGAGATCGACACTCCACTCGGCTTGCTATTTGTCTGCCTTTTTTGGCAACACGACCATCTGTCACCCGACCCGTCTGAGGCCATTTGCATTTCTCTCTCTCTCTCAGTCACCCTTCTCTACCTCTTTACTTCGTTCGCTTTTATCTTTATAATTTCCCTTTATCTCACCAATTCATTTTCTCTCAGTCATTCAAGCTTTCTCGTATGCTTTCTACCGTGTTTACTATTTACTCGATCATCCAATTGTCGCAATGCGTCCGAAAGCTTCTGTCTTTCAGAGGCAAATCGAGGGCGATGGCATAACTCTCTGTGCAGATGCTACTGGAACACCGTCATCGCCTTTCGTCGGCTCAAAAAGCAATCAAAGCTGTCTTGTGCTTTTTGAGGACTACAGGCCTATGTGACCACCTTTAACTTTTGTGTAGTGCCACCGCTGCATACGCGCCAGCCGATTGACTGACAATCCTTCTTTTCTTTCTCTCACTCTCTTTCTCTTCTCTTTCCTCTCTCTCTCTTTGTCATCTTTAGGTTCCCTTTTTATTCCCCCAGCGTAGGGTAGCAAACCGGACATGTGCCTGCTTAACCTTCCTGCCTTCCCTCTTGTTGTTTATCCCCCCCTCCTTAGTATTTACTGGATTATAACGCCATCACGATTGTAGCTCGAGGGCCGACCTAAAGTAGCAAGAGTCTGGGGAAAAGAAGGTCACGTTACATTCGAGTAAATACGGTATCTTACAATTTCTGCGCGTTTCGATCTATCTTAAACTAGCGAATATGTCTATGTGGTAAGCTTATTGAGGCGAAAAAAACTCAGAGGCCTCATGAAACGTGGAAGGTGGCCGTGGGCGTCAACACGTACGATAAAAAAAAAAAAAACCTGATTGAAAGCAGTCATCACAACGTCAAAGTTCTCACCTCCGAGTCTTCGTGGTGAATGCCCAAAGAAGTCAGTGAGGTTTTTTTTTTTCATCTATTCAAGCTTGCATCCGCCTCTGCTCGTCTGCCTTACTGGCTTTCCCTTTATCTGTCACAATCACCCTTTTGAAATCATACTGAGGCGCAGTCGCCTAACTTCTTTGAAATCATTTTAGAACACTCTCTACACCCCATTTTCGCACCTTCCACTCGCTGAACCTTCAAGCCTTTCCAGCACTGAGAAATGCCTCTCTCCCTCTATCACTCAATCGCTCTGTTGTCTAGCATGGGCTGTACATTAGCAGCAACCAAATCGTGATTGAGGGCCCCACCAACGTCGTCCAATGCGGTGCTTGACACGCGCGCACTTCAAAGTGAAGTGCTCTCTCTCTCTCCACGCAAAGAATACAACATCACTCTCGACGGGCCACCGACTTTTTCGCCGGGTTTCAAAATAGAACTCCCACTCTGTGGCTCTCTTTACTCATTTTTTTCTTCATTGGTTCACATTTAGAACGTCCTCGAGAGTGTTTGCAAAGGGGTTTCAGCGAAGCACTCTTGGTATGCCGAGGATGATATAACACGCGCCCATGTCCGCGTAGGCCACATTAAAGCTGAAAGTGAAAAAAAACGAAAGTGGAAACCCAGAATGTGAAAGCGGAAAGAGAGACAGATGCTGCGACTCTTCAATGACAACAGCCCGTTTTGATGTGACAGCGTTGAAGAGCTCGTTTCGCGAAAATTCCGATGCCAGCTTTGGTATCAGCGTCGGTTTCACCGGCGGCGTTGTCTGTTGTGAGCGCAATAATCGGCGTTCTACGTGAGCGAAGATCCCGGATGGGTATGAATAAATCAATCATTAAAACCTTCACACGGAGTGAGAGTCAAATCCCAGTCTTCTGCTTAGCAAGCAAGCGTCCTACAGCAAAACCGTGCCTGTACGTGAAGCTGCCTTGTATAAAACGCTACAAGAATCTCATGCAGTGGTAGGAATCTCATAACCACGTCCAATATTACGTGGAATAATCGTAGAATCGCACCATGCCTTAAAACTTGGAACTGCGCGTGCTGCTGCGCAGCGAACTTTACGAACACACAAATACACAAGTATGCAAAATAAAGAATAGCGACGCTATGGGCTATTCAGAGCTGCACATCCTGTAGGCATCCTACGATAGTTTGAAACCGCCAATTATGTGCGCACAAACTGACCTTTTCTTGGAGGATGAATGAGGACATTGCGCAAAGAGCTCGATTGCGTTATATTCTTCTACTCTTAAGGGCCAAGCTCAAGCGACATCCAAGTTTTCGAGGAATTTTATTTGGTAAATAGAATAAATAATTTTTAAACGTTCTAACTAAACAAAAACAGCTGCTTCACGTCCTGCTTAGTACTTTCTGCAAGTCATAACTACCGAACTAATTTTTTTACACAGCTTTAACAAAAGCCAGCAGGTATTGAAAGCCGATGAACGTACAACGCGAAACTCTCTGCGCTCAGTATCTACGTACAAACAACCTAGCATAATCTACCTCAACATTAGCCGCAACTTATAAGTAATCTAGGACCTGCATAACCTGGCGAAGGCCTATATACTACCTGGAAGCGACCCTACAAGTCTTCATAATATCCCAGTTTCGCTGTGTCAAGCATTGTGCAGCTCAGTGCGAACTTGACCTTTCTTTTTGTGATATCCTGACTGCCGATGACAATTTTTGAAATAGGGCACCTGGACTACTCAAGTTCTTTGTGCTCTTTAAAAAAAAAAAAAAGAAAATATTGTTCAGCCTAAAATATCAGCTTAGGGCAGCGCGTACCAAAAGGCGGAAAATAAACACAAGTGTCAAAATAAATAAAATACTGAGTGCTTATGTCTGGCATATTATTATGCTTCTGCGTGTTGCCACAAGCTGTCATGAGCAACCGAGCAGCACACAGTTTTGGTCCTAATATAAACCAACAAATAAAGAAATCCAGTAGTCGACACAAGAAAATAAACCAAGTCAGTCCACTGCAGTTATTCTTAAATTGAAACGTTGACAATACTATAGGTATATTTCAACAACTTGTATACAGACTAACCGTGACAAGGCGGCGTTTCACCGACAACCCAACGCCGTATCCGGATCACATCATCTCGTGCAAGAAAAAAAAAACGGCCGTCTTTCTGAAAAACTGGCGGTACCATCTTCCACTATTACCCCGGCAACAGAGATTGTGTTAGGTAAGGTCATTCGCTGAAGGGAGGGTGGAAGATAATTAAGGTAACTAGGCCCAACTGTACCGGGCGTAGTAATGCTAAAGAAAGCACGACTAAGAAAGATACGAACACCGGCAAAAATAAAATAATGAACACGAAGGCCTTCGCTCTCCGCCGGAGACATAATCGCAGCCCATTTCGCGGAATGGGCCCGGCGGTCAAGTCGCGGTCGCACGCAATCGCAGCCTTTATCGCCTCAGCCGCACGCGAGCCTGCCAGCTATTTGTTACACCGTCAATTCTTTTTTCTCAGACCGCCGTGGAAGTCTCGCGTGTATGCCTGGTGTACGACGCTCAGGTACCACGGCGCACCCACTCTGCATAATCTGTACATACATCTGTACATAATCTGTACGTACCCAAGCTACAAAGCGGTGAAAGCATTTGCAACCTACGAAAGCTCGCCTGACTGCAAAGTAAATGTACAAATTACCGCACTAGACGCTGCGAAGCCTGTTTAGACAGAATCGCATTTGTCTAGAGCACCAAGCCAGCCGCTGCCGCTGCCGTTTTCTGCAGAAATAGGCAAAGACAGACGCCGTAACGATACCAAGCGTGGTCATTCCACTTGCTTGGCCCTCGTGCTTTAATGAAAGCATGAACAGACAGAAGCTTGTAGCTAACTTAAGGTAGAAGCTGCGGTCAACAACAGCGTCGAGAACAATGCACACCGCTGCTCTAGACAAGTGAGATTCTATCCGTCCCAACGGTACTTTCAAACTATGAAAAACAATGCCTCGACTACACGGTGGGCATACTGTTCAACAATTATAATTTTTGTACGGTTCGTCTTTTTAGGGGTATAGCATGACAAAAGCTTTATTTTGGTCCAGAGCAACTATGGACGGAGAGAAAATGCTCCCGGGCTAAGCCGGGGGCTCCACCCATTTACGTAAGCATCACCTCTCCAGAAGAACTGGAGTAGGAATACTTGGTTCTTATATAGCAGGTTGTCATAACTACCGGTTCTTTTTTTTTGTTGTTGACTCTAAACCGAAAGTGTGTCTGGAAACACATAAACTGTCCAAAAGAAACGAAACAAACTTATATGGTTCCTATATAATAGGTTGTCCTATCTGCCGGTTTCATTTTGTCGACATTAAGCCGTAAGTGTGAGGGAAAACATGCCAAAGCATAAATACGCTCCAACATATGCCTATGCGGGGGTGTAAGTGTGTATGAGTTTGTGGCAATGTGTATGTACAGTCATCGTCAAAATTTCCGAGGCCACGCTTCCACAGAAATACTTGGGATAGTCGCCCGAGAACTTCTCAGCCCCCCCCCCCCTCCCCCGCTGTATATATGTGTAATATTACATCCCTGCCAAATGAAACGGTTACAGACTCGTCGAGCTCTTTGAGGAAAGCTTTTATTCTACGAATCACTGACCTGTACTTGAAGCATTGAAGTGTACATTTAAGGGCCCGTTTTCTTCGCGAGACACAATACTAATGATATTTAACAGATAATCATGTCAAAGAAAATACAGGGCTTGGTATTAGAAGGAATTGTAATGTAAGCGTGATGAAAAGAAAGTGGACGAAAAGATAACTTGTCATGAGCAGTGACCGAACCTGGGACCTTCGAATAACCCGTCTGATTCTATGCCAAATGAACTACCACGGCCTCAATCCCCACGACCACATTATAGCGTATATATAGGCCTTAAAGGTGGGAGCGTCAGTAAGCGCCGCCTGTAGTCATGACGGCGAGTGTGAAACACTTTTCCTGCCTGTATGGCGCCACGTAGCACGTGAATTTACAGTGTAAAAAATTGACAATTGAAATTTCTATTTCACATTATTCACCAAACGATTATACCGCCGCGGCGGATGTCTTTCTGTCCCTAAGGTAGCGGGATCGAGTCTAGGTCGCATTTTGATGGAATCGAAATGCTACAGGCCCGTGAACAGTGCAATGTCAGTACTCGGTAAAGAACACCAGGTGGTCGAAATTTTCGGAGCTCTCTATTACGGCGTTTGTCTAAATCATGTATTGGTTCTGTGACGTGAAAACTCTAACAAGTATTATTATAGTGCAACTGCTATCATTTACTGTTCTCTCTCTCCAACTTTCTTCCCTTATTTCCCCTACGCATCCCCTTCCCGAAAGAGCAGGCAGGCGTCGTGCCCCTATAAATGGCAGTTGTCAGCCTGTTCTCTCTCTATTTCCTCCGTCGTCGTGTTTTCTATATACTCAAACAAAATAAAAAAATAACTACCTTAATCCGGAAATGCTCTTTTGGGGGCTTTGGCCACACATCACCAAAAAAAAATAATTATTCATGTGCCATAACCGTGGAAATTAATTAAATAGTAGTTTAAGACGACGTCGGTCACTATATGTTCTGTAAATAGTACAACTCTCTCGAAAGTCTATCTACTCGTATGCGGGAGTGTGGTATAAGTATGGAACTGACTTCCAAACCACATTGTTTTTTTTTTAATTGGGTCTCCTGTAAAGCGTGCACCACCTTCTATACAACTTTGTAGTGGAGAAGCTATACAGTTGCGTTTAGAATTTTGCAAAATCGTGTCTGCCATTTCATCCGAAATAATTTCACGCATGTGATCGCCCTTCTTTCATCACTCATTTTATTAGGAACCGAGAACTGTCGCACGTGTCATGCATAATTCATCAATCACTCGTTGGCGAGTGTCCTGGCCCAATGAGTATCTTACACCACGGTTCAGGGTTAGGGTCTCCGCGCCTAGATTTATTGATGACGCCAACTACACATGGCCAACATTGCCTTCATTTCTCGCTGAAATTAGCGCAAGTGAGAAAACTATGAGGCTGGATGCGTATTTTGGCTTAGAGTGGCGCTACTTCAGCTAATTTAATGGTTTTTACGCAGCTCGGCGCAAAAATGAGGAATTGCCCCTCCGCGGTGGTCTAGTGGCTAAGGTACTCGGCTGCTGACCCGCAGGTCTCGGGATCGAATCCCTGCTGCGGTGGCTGCATTTTCAATGGAATCGAAAGTGCTGTAAGGCCGTGTGGTCATAACTGGGTGCACGTTAAAGAACCCCAATTGAGTGGTCGGCATTTCCAGAGCCCTTCACTGCGGCGCCTCTCATAATCATACGGTGGTTTTGGGACGTGAAACCCAACACATCATCATCAGAAATGAGGGTTTGTATCAAATTTGCGCAATTGGCGCAGCTGTTGCACCCGTGCAAGCAGTAGCTGGTAGAGGTTGACAGTTATAAGTTAGATGAATGCGTGTGTTTGTGTGCGTGCGCATGTTTGTGTACGTGTGCGTGTCTGTGTATCCTCTTTAGTGAGAGTTGTGTGTGTGTACGTTTGAGTGCAAGTGTGTGTGTGAGCATTTACATGCACGTGTGTGTGTGTGCGTCTATGTGCGTCAGACAATGAACGAAGCACACCGACCAAAATATAAACTGAAAATCAAAGAAATCTGCTGTATTTGAGCGCCTGTGTCGAAAGAGGGCCAGGTTTATACGCGTCATCCATAGCGAGCATTCTTACAAGTGCAGAAGGAGCCTGTGCGAGGACGCACCATGCAAATCTCTGAAACCTCGCGAGATCACGTGATGTCCCTCACTATATGGAGAACAGGAAGCCCTTCAATAACGAGGACACAAGCGTGCCGAGGTTTACTGGCAGAGGCTTCACTAAGAGGTTTTCTCGCGAACTCGAGACGAGACTAGCTACGACTTTAGGAGGTAGTAGCCTATATAATGGGGCTCTCCACTCCACTAGCGACCGATGGAAGCAAAACCAAAAGTAAGCTTAATTGTATGCGTTCAGTCTCCTTACAGGTGCTGTGTAGGTTTCTCTCGTAAGCAGCTCAATTTAACGGCAAAACTCAAAAGGAGTTTGTATGAAGACAGTTTTCAGAAAAAAATCGCAAAATCCGTAGGGGATTGATTGTAAAAGCCAATCATTAGCGCACTTGTTAAGTCTTATGCTCACGAGAAAGATGAAAGAGATGAATTCTATAACAAGGATTGCAGATTCTAACTTGTACTAGGCCGAAGATGCTGCCGTCGGTGTGTAGAATTAAGAATTCAGTGGAAAGCTAAGTACGCGACGACTAGAAAGCTTACGCAACACCCACCAAAGTACATAACAGGCTAAAGTATTTCCATGCAACCAGAGCCTCTGATAGATTTGGAAAGTGCTTTGCTAACATCAAATGAGCAGTAAATGTTCATTCATATTACAAGAACACCTCTTGTTCAAGAGCTGAGCGGTGATACTAAGGCTCACTTTTTTGCTTCGTTGATTAGCTCCATTTGTTATGTTCCGAAACTTCTAGGTTGCACAGTGAGCGCTAAGTGGGATGTTTGAAGCACAAGCTGCAAAAATATATGTAGGACTATAACCAACCTTTAGAGCTAATCAAAGCACATTCCCAAGCCGGTCGATCGCCCAGTGCTTCGAAATTCGATACTATCTAACGCAAACGCGTTTTGAGTATGTGACTGAAATAGATTTGTGAACAAAACACCTAACAAAATGAGGCGTATCATCGAACTATTGTGAATTGGAACAAATAACACACCAGTGTAGACAGCATTCTGTATGAGACTAAGATATGAAAGTGGACCTGGAATGGTCGTGTATCGAGAGGAATATAGATCCTGAAATGGTCGTGTATCGAGAGGAATATAGATAGTTTTTAAAAACTTAAGTTGAACGCAAACACACGCCAAACACACTCACATGCCCAGGCACCAAACACGCACGGATGCATGGATATGTGTGTGTGGGGTGGGGGTGGGGGTTATGTGTTGGCGCTTAAATGAAATTTTTGGAATTGATATTCCAAATAGATTAACAACAAGCTCTGTAATAGACAGCTGATTTAGAACGACTAAGTGACTAAGTACGGAAAACGTTACTGAAAGCGAGAGAAACAAAGCGATGAAATCAAGCAGCTCGCAGGCTTAAAACCGACACCGCTAGCGCCAGACAGGGTGAATTGTATGTCACTAAGATAGGCCTGCGTCTTGCAGTAAACATCTAGACAAGTAGCAGTTGTGAACTGTGCATTTACGAACAATGAGGAAACAAAGTACAAAAAGAAGAAATGACAAAAATGAACGCGTATCATACCATCAGGACCTTTCTTAAGCTCTTTGAAGAGAAAAAAAAAGCAAACAAATTTCAAGGATGTCTGAGTTTTGCCTACCCCTTTGCATAACAGTTTTGCCGAATAGCGCAATCAGGCCCCAAGCGCAACTCCTTCAACCGTGCCGTATAGAAAGGAGTGGTAATATGCGACATACTGGATGTTGAAAGCTATCCTAGAATACCTAATGATTGTACAGTTACGAAGCATCCGATATGTCATAATTGCTAATTTTATGACATTAGCGACGTGCCTTCTGAGCGTACGTAAGGTGCCACGCGTACCTGCGCACCTGCACATATTGTAATGTTTAGCAGCTCTAAACTACTCACTCACTGAGCATTTCGCATGTTTTGACGCTTCGTGCGATTCCTACGATTCTGCCGCGCAATATTGAGCGCGTTAAAGAGACTCTACCCATTACAAGTCATTGTTATAGTGTTTGGTTTTAAGAATAGCAATAGCAAGCGTTGGTTATAGGCTTCGCAGTGGAACACATGTTTGCCTCGAAGAAACCCTCGATTCAAATATCACAAATACTAGATAGTCTTTTATCATGTATTTGTTGTATCTATCGCAAATTTTCACTGAGAATAAAACACGCTGAAGCTGAGAATGTAATTTCCGCAAAACAAGCACTTTATGAACTGGGGTTAAAATTCAAAGGTCAGATTAGGGGGGAAGGGGGTGCCACTGCATGGTACAGCACGACCTATGGTATAGCTCGAAAAGATCCAGAGTCGGCACAGAACTGTCTTCACAGAGTTGTGAGAAAAAGTACACGCATAAGGCACCGATGAAACTGAAATAAAATTCTCTACATGAAAACATATATTGCAATGCGCGTTTCTTATTTTAGCTTTCGTTTCATTCGGTGTTCTTCCACAAAGCCTGAAAGGGCTACTCAGCACAAACTGCGCCTCGCTGTTAGACATGGTTCGCGATTATCGTAGATCGTTCTCTTAAGATTGCGCACAATACGCCAGCATTCGAGATTATTCCGGAGCTTGCGCGACGACCAAAGATAAAGCTGGAACATTCCACGTCAGATGTATAAATACTGACGCACTCCACCGCTTGTCAGTTGATTGATGGCCGACGCTCTCTTCGCCGTTATCAGTGTCAGTGTGCTACTGTAATCTGACTCATTGGCCGAGCCCATCCTTAGCCCAGAAGGCTTTGAAAGCCTTGCTACGCTTTTTGTGGACAACTGACCTCAAAGAGAGACTTTAGTGTCTTATACTCTTTGATGTTGTGTTTCCTCTGTGGCTAAATTTTTTTTTGTATTTCTCTTTCTCTCTCTTCGCAGCATTTCTTTTGATCACTTTCTATTCCCCTCACCCCTTTCCCCAGCACAGGGTAGCCAGCCAGTCTAAGAACTGGCTAAACTCCCTCTCATTCTGCTTAAACTTTCCTCCTCCTTCCGACGTTCCGCTTTCCGGCCACAAGTTCGCACAAATAAACAGTTTGTTGATCTGAACATCGAGTCTGCTCCCTTTGCCCACGTCATGACCACCCCCGTGACAATATTACCAAATGACAACGGTGACCTTGTTGGTAGACTTTGCCAGCGTGCATGCGTAACGGAGGCTGTCTTTCTCACTCACCTCGAGCGGGACGTTGACGCACCCGAGGAAGTCGTCGACGGTGTCGGCGGGACTGGAACGGGCCGACTGGGCGATCTGCTTGAAGTATCGGCCCAGGCCCTTGAAGCCCGTCACCTCGTTGAGCTTGCGCGCGGCGTCGAACACCGAGCTCTCGTCATCGTGGTCCCTGGATTGACAACATGATTGATTGATTGATTGATTGATTTGTGGGGTTTAACGTCCCAAAACCACCATATGATTATGAGAGACGCCGTAGTGGAGGGCTCCGGAGATTTCGACCACCTGGGGTTCTTTAACGTGCACCCAAATCTGAGTACATGGGCCTACAATGGATTGACAACAGATGGATCGATGTCACTCAACTGCAGAAGGACCGTCTTCCGAGCGAGTGTTTAACAAGCGAAGCTAATCTTGGACGAGGTCTTCATGTGCCTGCGTTGTTGTATATCAGTGATGCAGGTGCCCCGAAAGAAAAGACCCGAGCTGTGACGGAGCTACGCAAAACTGCATGCCAGTGTGCTCTATCACAGAAGTGGTTCTTTAATAATAAACGGAAGTGTGCCCGAAAATTGTACTACCACTTCCTTTTAGAAATAAAGAACTACTTCTCCGATAGAGTGAGCTGGTATGCTCATTCGCATATAGCTGCGACCACAGCTTACGCGCTTCCTTTTACTTTTGGCCCACCTGTACAACATATACTTGAATTCACCTCAAGGAAGCAGGTAAATCTCACTACGGATATGTAGGTATCACTCCCCCTATACCACTACTAACTACGCACTACTCCCACAATTCATCACTACTCACGCTAATCATTGCAGTTCATTTAACTCATTTCCATAATAATTCATTCCGACTTCATTACACATAACTCAACTCACTGCATGCCTTCAGCTCGGCTGTTTCATCAGTGCACGCCTTTTTCCGTGTATAAATAAAGAAATGTCCCTCGATTGGGACGTTGAAATTTCTTGTTCCGTGTTAAAGATAAACGTCACTTTTTTGTGTGTCTTACGTCCAAAAACTACTATATGATTATGAGAGGAGCCGTAATTGTGAAGGGATCCCAGAATTGAATTGGCTGGGGCTGCTTAACGTGCCCTTAAATCTAAACATACGGGCGTCTAAAGTGTTTTGCCTGAATGCAAATGCTGCTATTTCTACCACGCCTGTTAAGAATTCGGCAATCACCACCTTCCAATTGTATTACCAGGCGCATTCAATGGAGACAGCTAATTGCTCTCCCGTAGTAGAGAACATACTCCAAATCGTCGAACTTTTGTTCCAAACACAGAATTCAGTACGCTAATCTTCCTTCGTGACCCGTTCATGCGTTCCTGTCCTGCGAAAGCTTCGACTAGTAGTGTCTATGTCGTAATACAGCCCCCGTCACCAGTAGCAATTGAAACCATAAATATACAAACGCGCAAAACATTATCAAACTAATTATTTACCTAGAGTATTGCTCGGGCACCGCTAGTATTTGTAATAAATAGAACAGCGTAAGCCTCAAATACCTTATTGTCACAGAACGCAAAAATCGACTTTCAGCGTCGGCGTCTACTCGAGCTGTGCGAAAAATCATTCCCTGACGACGTCACCATATGTCATCTCATATCACCAGACCTAGTGATACTGTTCTGACGTCACTGTGAAGTCACATCATGCCGACACCACAAGACATCGGCAACTGGTCAAAAGTGAACTGATATATGTGTCTTAAAAGTGGGCGCGTCCGTCAGCACTACCTGTTGCTACAGAGAGTGTTCCACACTCGCCGCAATGACAACAGGTGGCGCTGACTGAGGTTTCCACGTCTAAGGCACATATATACCCTATAAAGTGGACGGGGTGATATCCGCCATGGTAGCTCAGTTGGCAGAGCATCGGACGCGTTATTCAAAGGTCGCAGGTTCAGCAGGGGGCGGAAACTCTGGTATACCTTTCATGTATTCGCTCGCGCGTCCTTATACGTACGGCAGCGCCACTTTTACCACTGGCGGTTGCCGGGCATCCTACTAGAAGTAAATCGCGAACAGAAAATTTCATGACGTCACTGGTGAGGTCAACAAATAGAAGGAAAGGACGAAAAATGAAGAGCAGGAGGCTTGCCGCGGATGCCCTCTTTGCCCACTTCGCACACAAGCGGAAGACGCTCATGCCTTCTTCAGGTGCATTTGCCGCTTCGGCCAGCGCAGTAATTTTTCCGATTTTTTTTTTTTCGTGTGTTCTGAAGAGGGGAAAATTAAGCTGACTGATGTCTCAGTATTAGACGAAAATTAATCGGCACAAATGAAATGAACTTTTTATTGCACTTTTTGGAAGAAAAGACGCATACACGTAGTGTGAAAGTGTCAATCTTACAACTTACATACGGACATAATCAGAAAATTTTGAACGCAGAATATCCACACCAATGCTAAAATTATCAACAACCGCGAGTAGAACACGTCCTAGTTTACTGAATCACGTTTGTTATATGACGACGCGCATAGTTTTCTTGCAGAACTTGAGTAGTGTCCAATGAGACTGCAGTTCAGATGCACTGAGAGGCTAAAAGCAATCATAATTTTTTCTAGAAAGAACGTCGCTGGAAAGAGTGTTTCAGCAAGTTGACTTGTCCTCGTCAGGGCAGCGGTGTTGCTGTGACGAAGAAAAGTTGACTTGTCAAAACATTGGCTCCACCAACGTTCTTCGTAATAATATTTAGAAGCGTTTAATCCATCACGTGTATTTGAGCGACAGTATCAGAAGTAAAGACTCAGAAATTTTCAAAGAGCGGCTACGACAATTTTATGAGCAGGAAGCAGCCTATAATTACTCGACATCATTTGAACTACACGCCCGGCTGCAGTTTCGATAGAGGTGAAAGTGCTGCAGGCCTGTGTGTTCAGATTTGGGTGCACGTTAAAGTACCCCAGGTTGTCGAAATTTCCGGAGCCCTGCACTACGGCGTCTCTCATAATCATATGGTGGTTTTGGGACGTTAAACTCAACATATCAATGAACCACTAGCCAAAAGTAAAAGAAGCTAAAACTATGTAGCCGAGCCGACTCGAATTCAAGCCTTTCAATAAACGCATTTTTCAACAAGAGCTTGGCTGCTGTCTTTGCAAATCAAACCTGAGGCACCGCACTCATGCTATTCCAGTCAGGCTTGCAGAGAACAGGGTTCATTCATGTACTCATGCAAAATCAATACCTGCTCAAATAATGCTTCCAAGTTCTCGTGCTCAGCCGTTGCCTTTCAGCAACACCGAGAAACCTTCGCCAAACTAGAAATAATCGGGTAAGTACACTTCAGAGCCGCGGAAAACATGTGTTGCCTGATTTAACCACCTTCGACAAAGCGTGGTTCACTTGTTCGGCGTAGCTCACTGCGTCTTCTGCTTTTCTACACACCACCACTTGCTGTCTTTATCTTTCCCGCAGTTGGCATGCACGCCAACCGACCGAGATAACTGAGCGCAATCTAACTGCTATTATCGCTGAGCGAGGGGCGAGAAAGAGAGGAGGCAAGCGCTAAGAACTCGAGCGAATCACTTGATTGATATGTGGGGTTTAACGTCCCAAAACCACCATATGATTTTGAGAGACGCCGTAGTGGAGGGCTCCGGAAATTTCGACCACCTGGGGTTCTTGAACGTGCACCCAAATCTGAGCACACGGGCCTACAACATTTCCGCCTTAGAGCACATCACTTCCCGTGCTTCGCCTGATGTAAATTCACAAAGTAAGAAATAAGCAAACACATATAAACAAAAGAGAAGTTTTCACGGGGGTATTAACATTTATTTCCTTTGTGAATACTTTTTGATAGCCAGTAAATGCGAACATTCACATCAGCCTCACACGGTTCGACTGGATCTTAGAATGCCCGGCAATAGGTGACCAGTAAAAGAGCGAGGGATTGTGGGATGCACCGTTTGCTACCGGCTTCCGGTTCGAGAAGAGCAGACGACGGCAAACCGCTTCGCCGCAAGCCTCAGATTATTCGGGATTCACGCGTTCGGTCACCCACTTATCTTAGTCCTGATAAACAATGGTCGGTTGTTCAGCCGTTGGCTGCGCCAACTCGAGCGAGCAAGGCAAACGCAGGTATCAAGTACCATGTAATGAAGACTAAAACGAGGTGGGCCGCGACTGTAAAGAGAACCACAGCGACAGGTAGCCTTTGAGTACGGAGCATTGAAGCGAGAGTGTGCGAAAACCATTTTATCAAAGGTACGTGTGTATTCCACACTAACAAAGGCTGACGCATGAATTTGCTGCGAATACTATATTGAGAAATAAATTGTCACGCAGGCGCGCCAAGCAAAGATATTAGGGAGATTTAGTGCTGGATACGCATTCTCTTGGGGCGTTGCGGGCTTGGAAGCGCGTGGCGTTGCGTGCCCAGCCCATACCCAACCGGAATGCCTTTTAGTTGGCGCCACGGTGGCACGCACGCAAACGCAAGCCGCACGAAGTTCACACGCGCTCGCAGAGCCATAGCGTCTTGTCGCGTAAGTAATATTTAGGTTTTTTATGATATAAAATGTTAAAGAAACATAAATAGTGATCAGGACACTTTTTTTATTGTGTACAGTAATCTGGTACACGCAAAAATGTGAAAAATACAAGGTTACTGTAACGTCAGTGTCGACATCTTGTGACACTTCGTGCAACCGCAGTCATGAACCTGTTAGCTTACGCCACGGAGGAAGGAAAAAGGTGGCTTACGCGTAGTGTTTTTGAGGTGAAAATGAATAAAGAGGTTACTCATTCGAAATATTGTCGCTGCGCAGTTTTTGCACCACATGTACAATGCACAATGTTTCTGCAATAACAAAGTTGTGGTTGTCTGTTTCACTATAGGCGCGCTAGATGGCGCCACCTATTCAGCCGGTCGGGGGTTGGCATATGCCTTTTAGTTTCTATGTTCCAGGCCATTCTAGCAGTGGAAATCTGGCTGAAACCGTGTAATCGCTATAAGTGCTCGCACTTTGGCTTATTTAACCTCGACGGCTAGAATATCCATAGTGCGGATACCGTGAGTTCTTGCGAAGGTGGACCGCGCGGACGCATGGCCCCATCGCCCCAGCGATCTTGCGACGCATCTGTTTGGGGTTTCACGCATGCGCAATACCGCCGCCCCAACGTCTGGCGTGCGCAAGCCGCTTGGGTACCCAGCACTAAAACTCCCTATTATGGGAAAGAGCGGGCGAAATCTACCTGCCATACGAAATTAGCGCCAGCCATTGTACCTATACATGTGACAAAAAAAACAAAACGCGAAAGCTTCACTCAAGAGTAAGTTGACACGAAGCGCTGGACGAGTTCATTTGCGTTTATCTTGGTCAAACTGCACCAGGACGGCACCCGAAGGAAGAAGTGCGTTAAATAAGCGCAGGATTTCGATTATTCGGCGCCGTCTATGTCTGACTGTATTGTTTATGTCCGCCGTGGCGTGCAGCTTGACCAAGATCAGCGTTCAAATAAGCATCTGACTTCGACTAAGAAATGCATCGTATAGCACGCTAAAGGCTGGAAAAAAAATATCTCAACGCAGTCAATAAGTGTTGCATTTGATGCCGATCGACTGACGGTGTCGGCCGAAGCAGCGAACTCTTTGCACACTGCTACAGTCATCCCCATCCCCTGAGATTTTTAAAATGGTGACTTTTTATCTGCAGCACCAAACCATACAAGGAAAACTGTTTTGTGTATCGACGGATCTGCTAGCCAAACTAACAGCACCCCCGAGCAGCGTAAAAGCATTGCAGATCATTTTAGTGCGACAAAAAGAGTTTCCGGATGTCATGATATGCGCGGTAGGTTCATCTGGTGCGCGATGTTTGTGAGTTTGTGCTGTGCCGTACGCCGACGAAGATGACGATGAGACAAGGAAAAGGCGGAATCGTGTCGTCAAAGTCAAGCCAAGCCATGGGGAGAGAGAAGAGGAAGACGACGACGGGGCGTTCGAGAAGAAGAATCTGAACGAAAGAGTGGCAGGCTGAAGCGCTCGTCGGGTCGTGGTCCCGAAGCCTACCTGTGCCTGTGGTCCGCACGAGCCTGGCTCCCTCCTACCGTGTGATCCAGCAGCCGGCGCCGGTCCGTTGTACTCGGATCCGGGCGTATTCCAGACCTGGGCCTACTACTGGCTGTCCGGGACGTGCTTGCCACACATCGACTCTGCCTCACGCTCCGCTCCGACCATGCCTGAGTCATCCCTGATGTCGGCGTAAGACGCCAACGCAACGCATCGACTCATCTGCCTTCGACGTCACACGGTGAAGTGTTTCAAACCTTGTGTAGTGCAGTGGGGGACTACGCTAAGCGTCAGACCTTGTCTTCCGCGAACGTATGTCGTGCTCGTACCTAAGGCAGTTCTTCGCTGTTGCCATGTAACACGCCAAGCTTCATTATCGTTTTTTTTTTTGTGGCATTAAAGCCTTATAACTCAAGTTGCAAATGTCTTCGTCAGTCTCGACAACGATTATTTAAGTTGCCGTGATTACCCGAACCTTATCCCTCACAATTGGCGTCCGCACGACAGGACGAAGCCGTTTGCACTGGGTTGAAATCTGTAGGGAAGATGAGTGAGCAAGAGCTTATAACGCTAGCGGAACGCATGGGGCTTCAAGGAGCCGAGCTAAAGACGTGGGTAGACGCGCGGTTAGAGCGGGCTCATGAGGAATCTGTGCAAGCGCGTGAAGAGCTGAAGTAGCTTTTCCGGAAGCGCATCATTCATACAATATGCCTGCTTATCTAATCATTTTTTTTTCACCGCACTTGTTCTCGTAACCGCACATTTCTGTTTTCTTGAATAAAGTTTCAGTTCTTAGTGTGCGCTGTGTCTAGGTGCCTGCCTTTTGTAGTTCAATTTTTTTTTCGCGCAACTCAGTTAAGATGAATTATACCGACTCGCCCAGCAGTCCGTGCTTCACGAGGAACTGTTGAGGTTTTTGAAAAAAAAATGGTCCGAATTTACATGTTACACTTTAAATGTCGTCGAAAGACGATAGTCTTGCGTCTGGAGAGAGTGAACAAAACGTTTATTTGATGTTCTGCGCAAGAAAATCGGCGAATGGTATTCTGAAGGCACTGCGTAAGAGTGCCTCGAGCGTGCAACGAAGGCGAACAAGCGCATTTAGGCACGTTAGACACGAGCGCCATCTGGCAATTATATTTGAAAACGAAGGCGTGCGCGACAGCGGAGAAGGATGCGCGCCAGTCTCGGAGGTGATAAGGTGTATAATGCAAAGCGACGGGCAGGTGGCACCACCGTGCCGTCGTAACAAAGCGTTGGAAACACCTTCTTGAGCATCGCGTTGCACTGTTAGCGCAGCGCGTTAATTGTACTGTCAGCGCAGCGCGTTAAACGCTACAGTCCTTAGAGTTACTTGTGTGTGCCTCTTCTAGTACAAAGCCAGACATACAAAACATAGACATGTTGTTATGGCGCCTCAGATATGCGCAATATTTGCGTTTTTAATTGACAATCGCACAACTGTGAACGCTAAACCTTGAGCAATATTGATGGGCGCTGCGGATGGGGTTGGCCGCTTGATGCCGTTTGAGGTATCGTTAAGGCAGACAAATGTATGACAGACAGACAGACAGACAGACAGACAGACAGACAGACAGACAGACAGACAGACAGACAGACAGACAGACAGACAGACAGACAGACGAAAATGTTTCCACCGAAGGTCCCAAAAAAATACTATCATCTTTAAAAAAAACTGCTTTTGACAAGCGACTGTCACGGTGATAACACGTTCCACGCCAGAGTGATGCCCTGCCATTTAACGCGTGCTTGTGTGCAAGCTGTGTAATGTGCTTTCTTTCTTTCTCTTTCCTCGGCCTCTTTCAATCTGTCCCATCCCTTTCCTACGTACAGGCTAGCAAATCGGCTATCTTAAACCGGTTAACTTCCCTACCTCTTCTTCTCTACGATATCTTATCTTCTTTTCCCTCTTTATTTAATCTTCAATTCTATCTCTATTTTCAACTTTTTTCTCTTTCGCAGTGCAGGGTAAGAACGTCCTTGCCCGCCGGGTTAATCGTCTTTCTTCATTCCTTCTTTTTTCTCCGTCTCTGCTCCAATATTTGCAAACTTTGCACGCGCTCTAAAGATTCTGAAACCGCCGAGCAAAAAAGGTGCCACCTGAAGATCGACCTCATTATGAATTCTTCAATTTCTAAAGTTGGTTTCAAAAGCCATATTGACACAGCATTGCCTTCATACGACGTGATGCGCTTCTGGCAATTAGTCAAGAATATTACCATGTCCACAAGCTGGAGGCGCATTTACTTGTCTAATATATTCGACTAATTTTGCTGATATTTTATAAACGGCCAAATAATCTCCATCGAGAAAACTGTGACATTTGTTATCTATTGCTCATATTTAACGTAATGAACTTTACTGTATGTTTGATAGCGTTGGTCATATGATTCCAAGGAAGCAGACTGGCAAGCTAGTGGTCTAAATACATAAAAGAACTACTCGGTGTAGCTAGAGGTTTTAACATCTTTGTGCTTGAAGACAGCAGCACCCGTCAAAATGCAGGCAGTTATTACGACATAAAACGTATATTTTCATCATGTGTTCACACGAAAACTTCCCGTTAGTGTTGCAAATTTTCATCTTCAAATACAAAAGCCACCAACCAGTAAATGCGAAGCATTATCGCATCTCTTAATACAGCCATTCTCATCATGTGAAGCTTGAGATCGTACGATAACTTTGGGGAATAAAAAATAATAAGCTACGTATTTCAGTAGAGGCCGCATCACTTTTCTTTCTCTTACTAATTGGTTATTCACTAATTGATTATTCAGCCGAACTAAACACAATATATGCTGTTCTCTTTACGAAAATAATTAATGTTCTTGCATAGCACCTAATCTCCTACAGTCACGCAACGTCACAGCAGTAACGGAGATCACGATACAAGCAAGAAGGCTGATAGAGCATAATCAAGCTGAAATTATCGATGCATCCGTAATGTTCATTAAACCTTGTACGTCTGCACGTCCCCGGGTTACGATTAAAAACGTCTCATTACGCACGAAACAGCGCAAAAATGAAAGCTGAGGCATGCATTCCGGATTGCCCAGGTGAAGCTTACTGTCTTCAAGAACAAACTGAACAAACTACCACATCTCTCTGAAGTTTATCCTTGTCTTGATTTATTTTCCATGTATTATCGTCTGCGAAAAACCTAGGCAGACTGTAAGCAGACGACGGGAAAAAAATTAGAAGCGATGAATCCTTTGCAGCATTTTTTTTCCTTATACAAATTATCATCGGCAAGAACTAACGAGAAAATCAGCACCCATGTAACAAGTACGCGTGCACGTATTAATTACTCTGTTACACGCTATCATTCGCGAAAGAAATAGCATTCGTGCAATGAGCGGAAGCCCAAATTTATGAAAGAAGAAGATGCATTTGCTGCATCCGCAGTTGCTAAACAAAAGATGGTTTGAGCGCTTGCTCAGCAAACATTTTTGCTTTTTGGTAGTATTATTTTAAGCTACTTTTTCAGATTGGCTTCATTTTCATTTTTATTTAATTTAAGTATCCTGCCGCCCGGTTCTTGGCCCATCCCCCTTTGTGGGTGAGCGCCATCCATCAGAGGTCATCAGCATCAGCATCAGCATCAGTTGCTGATTACCGCGTGCGACGAGAAACAGAAAATGCGCACGAAGTTTTAAAGTAAGTCTGTGCTTCATTCTTTCGGATACAGATTTTTCGTCTCCACGAACCAAGGAAAAAAGATGGCGCAGATATATCAAGTACACATCCGCATCTTTATTTATCGGCTACAATTTACCGTTCACGAGAGAAAAAAAGATTCAGTTGAGGAGGGCGAAACAGAAGCTATAAAGAAGACCCTTTTCATGAATTCGTGGCATCTGAAACGAAGATTGTCGTCTGTCATGACGACGAAGAGAGAAGAAGCAAACACGAATGAAGTATGTTTGAGTTTCAGTTTTTCGGATACAAATTATCGTCTGCACAAATTCAAGCAAGAAGAAATTAGAGCAGATATATCAAGTGCCCATCCGCGTCTTAATTAATTAGTTACACTTTATCGTTCGCCGGAGAAAGGCGGCTTAGATGAGAAAGGAAAACAGAAAGTATTAAAGAAGACGATCTTGATGACTTCACTGCTTGTGAAAGGGAGGTTGCCGTCTGTGACGAGAAACAAAAGCCAAGCATAGATTTGTGAAGTATGGCTGTAGCCTGCAAGAAAAACGGAGCCGACAGGAAGTAGAAGGGACAAACGAATCGAGGCACATATGGCTACCTAATTGCAGTTTTCCAGACACAGTTTTTCTTTTGTTTTTAGGAAGGAGCGAAAAACGAGCACTTATCTCAAGTGAACTTGCGTCCCATTAAGCAATAAAACTAGGCAGCAAGCGAAATAGAAAATGTACGCGTACATACACGTTTTCTGCATCATGCCTTTACGCATAGAGACGCAGGGCCACAGAGAACAAAAAAAAAATGGAACTCACTTAAAGCTCATACTCAAACTCACTCAAGGGACAATATATTTTGCTTTGAGGGATCCATCGGACTCAGACCCACCAGTTTTTTTTTTTTTTTGAACCGGACTTAATCTGACTCGAGTTCGCTCAACTTTTTCTCAACCAGAATCACTCGGACTAGAACTCGCCAACATATTACTCAGCTGGATGCACTCAGACTCACGGCTTCACCTGATTGTCAGTAAGCTGGTTAACCTCCCTGCCTTCTCTCTTGTTGTTCATTTTTCCCCTTCCCCCCCCACTGAGTCAGTCGACATGAGTCCTTTAACGTAAAATTAGCTTTTTCAATGACGATATCAATGCTCTTTAGCGCCAATACCTCACAAAACTGGTGCTCTGCGATATATCTTTTGATTTCACACTTTAAGTACGAGTTATCAATGGTTTCAATCAAATAAGAGCATTTTTTATGCAATCCGCTACTCAAGCAGGATAATAAGAAACAGTTTGCGGTGTATTGGTACCCTTTCCCCTCGCGCCGCTCATCCAGAAATGTCGAGGTGGCGAATGAAGGCTTGCGGTTTGAAATATAAATGAATAGATTCTAATATAAGCCTAATCCGATATACGGCTGATAGCAATGCTTACGACGAGTACATACCACTATAAGTCAGCAACTAAACGTAAAGATATCTCATGGCATCTGCGCACCAACCATCTTCGGTAACCAGGGCGCACCCTGTCGGGGCGCTTTCTTGTTTTGTTGCTCCGAGGTGCTCCGAAAAAATCGGCGGAGCGACGCTGTGCAATCCCAGCATTCGTTGCGTGCCGCGCGCGTAGCAGACGCTCAGCAGACGACGCGCTACGGCTGGCATTCCATCTGCCCCTCCACAGAACCGGAGCGTTCTGCCCCATTTTTTTTGGTTTTGGGTAAATTTCTAAACCGCTCCGCGACCGCTCCGAGGCACAGTTCCCGAAGATGCCATCAAACTCACTCAACAAATGCGTTTTTCGCTTGCGGCTAACTCGGACTGAGCCCGACTACAATTTCCCTCACTCCGACTCAAACTCACTAAAATATTACTCACCCGGATTTACTGCGACTCAGACTGAATGTGAGCAAGTGCACTCGGGAGTGAGTTTGCTGACCTGTGAATACAGAACACCATTTGCAGAAATAAAGTCTGGAGACCATTCCCCTCGATGAATGCCGGTGACAATCCGAGCTGTTGTGCGCGAAGATCCCGGTCGACAGCGGTAATTCATTACAAACTGTGTTTAGCGAAAGTAGTTAACGATTTCTACTACTACATACTCAACTGTGGGAAGGTAGTGAGCTGTCCCTATGTTGATCGAAACGTAGTTCCCACATCAACATCTGCGAACTTGCCTGTTTAAAAATATATACATTGCATCGTGGGGCGGTACACACACATGGGAACAGTGCCTATGCTACAATCTGCGACCTTACCAGTGATGCCAACCTAAGGCAGCCTTTTTATCCCTAGATTGACAGTAGATGATTCCCTAGAATTCAAGAAAACTGACTAGATTGATATTTTATTGTTAATATTGAGACAGTCAAGTTTTAACAAAGTGTAAACATAGGGCGTTCTGCGGCCCAATACTCAACATTTCTGTTAAGCAAACAAAATTATATTAACAACCATTTGACGTCGTTTACTACACGTTCTTTGGAGTTGCGTATAGAGGGCTTCACGGGGGTGGCATGAACTGCAGAGACAGATTTGTCTTTCTAGTTCACTTCGCACACTTAGTTAGCGCATATATGCGATCGGTTCCTCTGCAAGTTTGTAGCTCCTTTCTTGTACTGGCAGCTTGTGATGTGGTCGTCAGTATATAAAATTCCACACTTGTAATCAGTGTTGTATGGATGGATAAATGGAGGGAAAGACGTTTATTACAGAGAGAACAAATTAAATAAGGGTTATAAACAGGTGGGTGGGGCCCCTAGTCTAGGACTCCAGTGGCCTCAGCAGCCCACCACGCCTGGTCCAGGCGCGCCACTTGGGCCTCCGTTTCCCGATTCACAGTAGATATACAAAGGCGCTTTTTGAGTGCGAAGCATTTCTTAGCGAACTTTGGCGGCTTTGAGCGTTTATCTACCTATCAATCTAGCCGCCTTTGACTTTAAGCTCTCCTGGCCGTTTTGTAAATGATATCGATATCAAAATTGGTTTGACGTAACATGAGTGTATGAAGAGCATAAGTGGCTAGTCATAATATGAAAATCATGACATGCATGTCATGATTTGCATTCCATAGTGTTGCTGCTTTTGCGGTGGTTTTATTCACATGACATAATGCACAACTGGTATGATAAGACAAGACTGCATGGTGAACATAAGTGACAGACCCTATAACGCGGAAATCACGACATGAGAGTCATGTCAGTCATGACAGCACGCCACGCTCATGGAGCGCTCACGGTCGTTTCGCTAGCTTCACATATACCAAAATTGGTGTTACGTGACGTCACTAGATTACGAAGGTATATGACTGGTTTAAACATGATAATCATGAGATGCGTGTCATGTAATATATATGTGGGGTTTAACGTCCCAAAACCACCGTATGATTATGAGATACGCCGTAGTGGAGGGCTCCGGAAATTTTGACCACCTGGGGTTCTTTAAAGTGCACCCAAATCCGAGCACACGGGCCTACAGCATTTTCACCTCCATCGAAAATGCAGCCGCCGCAGCCGGGATTCGATCCCATGACCTTCGGGTCAGCAGCCGAGTACCTTAGCCACTAAACCAGCACGGTGGGGCCACTGGACGGTGAAATAATGAGAGGTGAGGGCACTAAACTAACCACTGTTTTATTACTGGGATATGCCATATATACAGAAGCTGTGCTCCTTACGCAAAATACCAACAAAATTATAGAATCTTCGCCAAGGCAGGCAAGGTGAAAACATGCTTCGGCGGAAACAAGCTGTCACGTTTTCAACGAGAAACTGGTTTCACATTTATGCCAGAAACTCGACGGTACACTGACACATGCATTTCCGTGTGTGTGAACACGAGAAGCTTTCGCTAATTTCGGGTGCCGTTTGCTGCATGCTTGTACGGCGCACCATTTCTCGAGTAGTGGATCTCCTTACAAACGTGCAAAGAAAAAAGCGCAAACGAGATTGGCGAAGCTTGTTACATTCGTGCATACGAAAACGATTACGTCAATTTGCCGCCAATTTCCCCTTTATAGCTGTGAAACCAGATACTCGCTGAAAACGTGACCGCATGTTTTGGTCGAAACATGTGACGTGTCGACTCCTTGTATATCTCTGCGCCAATGCTATATTTTTTGTTGGTCTTCTGAGGAATACGCAAGACTTCTGTGAATGTTGTCATCCCAGCGACGAACCTGTGCTTGTTTGTTCAGTGTCATTCTTTGTCGTTACTTGACCGTCCCGTGCCCAGCGCTCTTCCCAACATAATCGTGCACCAGCTAGTCCCATTTGGTGCTCTTATATATGTTCTTCTAGAAACCGGAAGCGCTGCGCAGTTCCTCAGATTACACAGCAATTATCAGCCATGTGTGTTTTCTTTCTTTATTCTCCTGCCCCGTCGCGGTGGTCTAGTGGCTAAGGTACTCGGCTACTGACCCGCAGGTCGCAGGATCAAATCCCGGCTGCGGCGGCTGCATTTCCGATGGAGGCGAAAATTTTGTAGGCCCGTGTTCTCAGATTTGGGCGCACGTTAAAGAACCCCAGGTGGTCGAAATTTCTGGAGCCCTCCACTACGGCGTCTCTTAAAATCATACGATGGTTTTGGGACGTTAAACCCCAAACATCAATCAATTCTTTATTCTATCCATAATAAATAAGCTTGGTCAGAAGAATCGGTAACTCGGTCCACACTCCGCCTCACAAGCTGAATACATGAGGGTGGAGGCTACGGGTTGTAAACAAAGTGAACGCCTGAGCAGTAATTGCCAAAGGCTGAAAAAAATTGGCAGATCCCACGTACAGCGGGAATGGATTATATGCGAAGCATGAATGATGTTTATATGTCACTTTAAAATCAGCAAAACGTTACGAGGTGGAGGTAAATGATTCCGTACATGACCTCCGTGTCATGATTATTATGTCTTGATGCGCCGCTTACCTTCGTCATCTATTCACGTCATGTGATACCAAATTTAGTATGTGTAGAGCCAGCAAAACTGCCGCGAGCACGCTATGAGCGTGATATGTTGTCATGTTCTTACATGACACGCGTGTCAGGATTCTCATGTTTGTACCAGTCACATATTTCTTCATTCATTGACGTCACGTAACACCAAATTTGTTATATGTGGAGCTAACAAAACGGCCGCGAACGCATCATGAAGGGCCCAATATACTCCAATGTAGCGTTGATGCGCGCGCACGCTGGGCACATCAATGCAACGTTAGCGGAAACGCGAGCACTCTACAGTCTGATGCGAGGCGCGACCAGCATCCTTCGGCGCGGCCCGACGGCAACCGGCACGAAATGCGACATGCTGCATTTCGAGCCGATGCGTTACCCAGACAATACTGCGTCTCCCTCTTTTCGTTACGGAGGGACGCCGAACGCGCTGAAACTTGCATGCGTCAATGCAACGCAGCACGGCGCACGCCTGCGAGTATATGGCAGGACCGGCGCCTGGCGTGACAACGCCGGCGTCACGCGACGAAATGAACGCCGGCGAGCACGCGCCCCGCGTCACGTCGAATTGGCGCCTTGACTGTGGCATGACACGCATCTCATGATAATCAAGTTTGCCCTAGTCATATACCTTCGTCATCCATTGACGTCACGTAATACCAAGTTTGGCATATGTGAAGCTAGCGAAAGGGCCGCGATCACATCATGTTGTTACATGACACGCATGTCATGATTATCATGTTTGGATGTGCTATTTACCTATGTCATCCGTTCGCGTCGCGTAATACCAAGTTCGGTACATGTGAAGCTAGCGCAACGGCCTCAAGCACATCACGAGCGCGGCATGTAGTTACATGGCACGCATGTGATGACTTTCATGTTAGGGTCTGCCGCTTGTGTTCGCCATGCAATCATGCCATACCATACCAGTTTTGCAACATACCATGTGAACGAAACCATTGCAAGAGCTGCTAGACCGTGAAATGTATATCATGACAATCATGACTTCGATGTCATGATTTCACGTTATGACTAATCAAATGTGTTCTTCATACAGTCATGCTATGCTATACCAAGTTTTGTATCGATACTATAATCGAAACGGCCAGGAGAGCTAAATGTCTTCGACGGTTAGATAGATAGATAGATAGATAGATAGATAGATAGATAGATAGATAGATAGATAGATAGATAGATAGATAGATAGATAGATAGATAGATAGATAGATAGATAGATAGATAGATAGATAGATAGATAGATAGATAGATAGATACGCTCAATGTCGCTGAAGTTCACTAAGAAATGCTTCGCATTTAAGACTTAATTGGTTTCGCACGTGCTACGTAGCAGCAATACACGATAATTGAGTCCTAATTTGCATGTATGTCAAAGCATTCAATTTTTTTTTTATCGGTAACTACCGGTAATAGGAACGACGAACCAACATGGCAGCGCCAATGCTGACGCGATCGACGGCTTTGATTCGTACATCACGAACTCTGCTTGCCCACTGTCCTGACAGCAATAAATAAACGGTGGAATTGTCTATCGGTTCGCGTTATTTCATGACGAAGACTAGGTATCAGGTGCGTTTCATTGCTATTATTAAGATTAGCTGTTTGTTTCGCCGCGCTCCCTAATTCTTGTATGCGAGAGTTTCAAAGTGAATCTTAGAAATAGTGCGATGCAGACACGAATAAATTATTTACTCTCGAGACGTAATGACGCATGTATAAAGCAAACACGAACGTTGATTAAGAACATGCGGGCTCCAACCTGCTCATATTCCGCCTCACTATCAGCCATATATCGGCGAACGTTTTACACTGAAATCTCTTGATACGTCCTTCAATGCAGTGGCGTACACGTGCTACTTCAGTATTTATTTTTGAAGGAAGAAGATAAAGAGGCGTATCGTAGAGCACAGAATATAGGGAGTTTTGGAATACCGTTTGCAAGCGTTGCGGGCGTAGCGGGCGCCATATTAGTCACGTTTGCCCTGCTGCAAACCGCAACGCTAGGGAGCCTTCATGTGCGCGCGTCTCCGTGTTTTAGGGTGGTGTCAGCCTTCGACCCACCACTTGCCGCCCCCGCTAAAACACAATGTTGCTAGTCCCGGTTTCCGTGGCAACAGGCGCCATGTTGGTTCTTGCGGCCAGGCGTTCCTGCTCCGTCGCACTGCAACATGAGCATGTTGGCGCGGGTGTGCAAGCTGCGGTATGAGCTGCATTTGATTACCCCATAGACGTAGCTTCCGCTACGACACCATCCTCGTGCTAACCACACATAAAAGAACTTTGAAGTCTACATGCCAGGGTGCTGCGTGCCACAATGCAAAACCATCTGGAGACCTTCCTGCTTCCCGACTTGCTCTAGCCAACGGAAACGATGGGCTACACAACTGAAGTGAGACTGCTTGGAGGCGACTACTTCTCGCCGTGTTTGTGAGGTGAGTACCCGTTGTTTTGCGAGTGGGTTGAGTATATCACCGCACAATTCGTGAAATGGCTGACTTAGCCATGCGACGAAAAGCAGTTTGAGCAAAGTTAGCACGACAACGTGCACATTATAATAATGAATTAGGCTTCGTTCGGCTATGCTGTGCCAGCAGAAAATGGTTGTGTATGCTTGTTTATCCTTGTAGTCGAAGCGCAGTTCCTCAATTGAATGATATGACTAGTCGAATGTGTGGTCCTGCATGCATTCACTATCTGCACTTTGTCGGTTTCCGAAGCCGTCGCTGCATTCGTCGCGGAAAATGCCAGGCCCGTAAACCACCTATAGACGCTTTCGTTCGCATCTTCCTTTGTTGGTAGATGTTCGCATTCCTGCCACTTTACCTCAGTCGCTGAGGAAGGGCGTTTGGAGAGGCAGACAGACGAGCCGATGAACGCGTTCCCTGTAGGCGCTTGTCTTGCACAGTTGCAACGCAACTAACTTTTTGTGTGGCTTGCCATGGGGTATTCGTTCTTCGCTTCAATGACACGCGCAACCACACCGAAACTCGCTCAATAATTGCATACAGGACTTCTCTTTAATGACATAGAATGCAACATATTTACTGTTCGTGTTTGTCCATCTTTCCGTCTATCTGTCGGTCCTGAACGGAGCAGTATATGTGCACTAAGCACGTCGGTTGTCAGCCCATAACTCAAATATGCCCTATGTGCTGCATCATTATTTGTGTCGTCCTTTTGTTTCATAACCTGACACACAGATGATTTGATATCGTAAACTCTGCTTACATTTAGTGCGTGTAGAGAAAATGTGTATGAACTCCGTATATGTGGTCGGAGCAGTGTATGATTTTTTGTCTTATTGCTTTAGTAACTCTAGGCCCACTGCGAGGACACAAGCTTCCAGCAAAGGAGGCAGGATGGTTTGAAGACACAAGGCCAGATGCCGTTTGGATTCTGTTTGCAATAAAAACTCACCTGCAAAAACTTGATTTGTCCCTCGTTGCTCCTCTTTGCTTTTCTTCTAGCCTAATATACAGGCTTGTGGGCATATGGGGAGGGCGGTGTAATGTGATTGAATGCCCTCCTTTTTCGGGCAATGCTTACAACTTGTAAGGTTTTTAAGCAGTCATTGTGCAGATTCGTTCGCAGGAACTAAACTTGCTGTAGGAAATTATATTACGGAGAAACGCAATGTTTAGGGTATGAGAAGCAGGCTAGCTGAGCTATTAGATTTACAGAGAACATCACGAGCTACCCAGTTGTTTGTTCTGCCTTCCCGGTCGTTACGAGTTCCATCATATAAACAGCATGGTTTAGAGCCTTGCACTAAGAGGCCTTTGAGGTATTTGCAGTGCTAAGGTGAATATGCTTCATGAATGGCGCGCAGACATTGAAGTCCATTCATAGTGACATCAAGGTTCTCCCCTTCGCAAATATAGGCTCCCTAAATAACCTCACTCCGCCAAAGCGCTGAGTCTACCAAGTGGAAGAAACGAACTGTTTTAACAGTATTTTATACAAACTCGAGTCGCGAACATGTCTTTCCTGCTCTACCAAACCACGGCTAACTTCAGAAAACAACCCTTCAGCACTTGCTATACAAAAAAAAAACCCTCTTCTCGTTGAAACCCACGCTGCCATCAATGTAAATGAGCGACCACTCAGAACCAACATGGCGGCCCGTCAAGTAGGGGGGCCGTTTTAGCCAGTTGTAAGCAACCATGATCGGAGTTGTCACCACCCTAAAACACGGAGACCCGCGCACATGAAGGCTCCCTACGCAACGCACGATCGCAGCGACACCGTCGCCTCGAAACCAGCGTTTGCGGGCCACATGCGGGCCGCGAACGCCGACTCGCGTCACGACGCATGCGCAGTGGCAGCGACCGCACCGCAAGGGCTCGCGGAGCACTATTCTAAAACTCCCTTATGTCATATATCGATGGAGGCGAAATCGCTGTAGGCCCGTGGGCTCAGATTTGTGTGCACGTTAAAAAAATTGCCAGGTGGTCGAAATTTCCGGAGCCCTCCACTACGGCGTCTCTCGTAATCATACGGTGGTTTTGGGACGTTAAATCCTACATATCAATAAATCAGATTATGTAAGATATTGGCGTCAGAGAGCACGCACATCATGACTGAAAAATCAAATTTCACGTGAACGGACTATGAGTCGACTCACTCAGGCTCGCTCAAACTCAGATCAACCCGTAAGTACAAGCGAGTCTGGCTGAGTAAAATGTTGGCTATCTACAGCCTGAGTGAGTCTTGTTGAAAAAAAAAAGTTTAGTGAGGTCTGAGCCTCAGCAAGCCGTCGTAGCAAAATATATTTTCGAGGGAGCCTGTGTCAGCTGGAATTTTTTTCGCCAACGCACGGGCCACGCAGCTAAAGACGATGATCTCGTAATTTCGAGCCCCAACAACGGCCGAGGTCGAGCAGCAGTAATGATACACTGCTGCTCACCTAAAGGTTGCGAGTTCGATGCCGGTCGTGGCGGTCGAATTTAGATGGATGGTGGAGGACTCGATCGCCTTACTGTACGATGTCAGCGCGTGCTGAACAACCCCAGATGGCCGAAATTTCCGGAGCCCTCCACCAAGACGTCACCCGTGACTATATCGTCGTGTTGGGACGTAAAATCCCCGATATTATCACTTCTAGGCGCAAAGTACCAACGTTGACCTGTGCTGCCTAGTTGTAGTGGTAGTTGTTTTTTTTCGGTGCTACCGTTGCTGCCCAATGCTAAGAGCATTGGTTGCCGTCCTGCTCTCGCTTCTATAATCACCCAGCGCATAAGTGCAGACGCTAGGTGGCGCACGCCAACGTCGCGGTGCGAATAGATACATCGTGAAGGGTGTTCCCTCTTTCTATTGGTTTAGCAGCTCCGCAGCTTCCACGGTGCTCAACTAGTTAGTGAGGTGGAGTACACGCGCGCAGAAATGAGCTGCGAAATTGCGTATGTGTAAAAGCTGCACCGTAATAAAGCGATGATCGAACATTTTAAGTATGTACCGTTATGAGCGAATCAATGAGTATGTACCGTTATGAGCAAGAAATTACAGAGTGGAATGAGTTTCATTTCTCATAACTCAAGAATACATTCTCGAGACAAACTAATTATGTAGCTTCAGGAAGCGTTGCATATGCCTCAGCTTGAGCGTGCGAACCCGAACCATGCTGATATTAGGCACACTTACAAAAACCACACCAATAGTAACGCGTTTCAGTTATTCCTAACTCGTCCGTACCTCAATTTTCTACAACTGTGAGCCAGTGCTCCCATTCCGCAGGTGCGGGTACACTGTAGATATTAATTATGTAGTCGAAAAAAATATCTTAGAGGTCAAGGTGAGCGTACGTTTCGCTTTTATGCTGACATAAAGTGTACCCCCGAAAACCAGAACGAAAAAAAAAACATGGTTTAGTTAAGCCTAACTCGTTCGTATCGCAATCGTTCATTACTGCATGTCTGTTTCCCAAATTTGCGGTACAGGCACTAGTGTGCAAAAAAAAAGTAAAGCCGAAAACGAACAGTATTCAAGTAGTTATATTCTAGGGGCACAAAAAAAAAAAACTCATCCGCACTAAACAAACAGAAAGAAAAGTTTCGTCTGCGACTCTTCTGCGATCTCGAAGGCTGAACCCTGGAAAACCCGCGAGCCCCATTCTCGTATCCAGGTGTGCGAACTACAGCCGCGCAGAGCGATCTCTCTGGAGAGCGCTGCTGCAACTCAGTTTTAGTCGTTTGTTAGCCGGACCCCCCCTAAGCTATTCACTAGTGAGCAGTTGTAGCACGTTTTCATAAAACATTCAGGAACACATATGTATCGCATTTCAGCAAGACTACACTACAGCACAGAATGACCAGGTCAAGACAGAATGCACGAGCCGCCTTTCTACACCAAATCTGCACACGTTTCTTCCTTTATGTGCCCCTAGTGACGCCTCCGGTCCGTTCTGGCATTCCCCGTTGATTTCCACACACCGGCCTTCACTTCGTGCGTTCTTCATTCCCTCTTTCTTTGTTTTCCGTCGTCTCAAAGAAGGAATCAAGAAGTCTCGAACGAAAAACAAGAATTGATGACGCCAAACAAAGGAAGCAACGACAAGCGTTCGTTCGTTCTATCTGCGTTGCTTCTCACAATTCCTTCGACAGTTACGCCTATCTACATCTCTCTGTCTCTTTCCTTGATTGACTCCTTTGTTCCATACCCCCACTTATCGCTGTTTTTCTAGATCCATTCCCAGATTCTATGGCCTCTTCGTTCATCACTTCCATCTTTTTTCCTTCTTGCCCATCACTCGAAGCTACCGAACGGCAGAAGGCGCCACGTCACGGCCAGAATCGAAGGCGAGAAGCCGAGACGCGCCAACAAGCCAAGCCAAGAACTCGTCGCCAACAGCGGGACACTGATGCATAAATAATGTCCTCGCCGGGAGTTTCTCTCATTTTTTTTTCTTCGCCATGTCCCAGCATTTATTCGAATATTGCTCGCCCCAAAAAGACAGGCCCCGAACAACGCTCCTGCCATTTTCGGTCACCTTATTCCTTTGTCATTCTTGGTCGTTCTTCTGTCGCCTTTTATCCCCGAGTTAGGGCTAACAAAAACGAATCAAAATGGCGGACACGCCCCAGCAGACTGTTTCTTTCCGGGCGGTGGCTCTCAGCTCGACTCCGTGTTGCCCTGCTTTGTTTTCGTTTTGTCCGAAAAGGCTAAAAGATAGGCGCTCTTGTATTCGCGGCTTCCCTTTTCTTTGTTCCAGCCTCGTCTACCGGAAATTAATTAGTTTCCGGCTGAATGCCAAGCGGGCGAAGCAGACGATATCCACAACAGTGAGCGTGCTGGTATCATGTCGTCTACTTTGTTACTTCTGCTCCATCTCTGCCCCCCCTACCTCCAAGCTTATGCTATTTTTTTCTTCCGCACACCGGTACCACGACGTTTATTTGGTTCATTGCTTCTTATTTTTGTTTCTTTTTTTACTGACACAGCCATAGCTACTTCTCAACAACTACTAGAACACACGTGTAGCTGCACCAAAACATCACAAAACGCGAACCAGCGCGGGAATCTTTTCAGAGGGGCGGTGGTCTTACTTTTGGCACAGAATTAATTACGAACAACGCGCTGAGACGTGTAGACAAATTTATACGTCAGCAAAGAACGCTTCGCTAACGGAGCGTCGTAGTTATTATACGAAACACCTGCGTGCGATAAATAATTACCTAGAACCGAAATGACACGTGCACAGTTTCGAGCCGACGAGGCCCTGCCTTAGCTGATCCTACAATATCAACCATCGTATCTCTCATTTCACGCCTGCGTGATGCGTTTTCCTTGACCAGACACACGAGAACAGTTCTGCCTTCTTTTGTTAACACTGGCGTAATTAATTATAACGCGTCTTGAGGCGGAATGATGCTATAAGTTTCTAATTTAATGCAAAAGTGAAGAAATATTGGCGCTTCTAACGCTGCCACAGTTTAATGATGTTTAATAACTGAAAACCAAATGTAGCGGTGCGTTGTTCAAGAGCGAGCTACCAAAAACACCAAGGTAAAAAGAAACTGAGCATTGGCTAAGCTCGGCTGTGCTAGGACTTACTTAGCAGGAGGCACGTACGGACCGACGACTATGGATGGACGAATGGGCTAACTAGGAAGCCAGCTATCTCATGCGAGTGAAACGCTGCAACCCCCTATATAGCGACACGTCACTCGATGAGCTTACAGGCCTTCAGCGCGCGGCAGTGTGCCATGTGACACTAGTGACGCTGGTGTGACGTCAATGCTTTTCGCGCTTGCGCAGAACTGCTCACTGTAGGCCAGCCACGGCGGAATCGCTCTACCTCAGCCAGTGTAGCTTACGCTACAAAAATGAGCTCCGGTTTAAACACTGTCAACCTAATATAATACCCACGGAAGGTACGTATTACTACGGATTTGCAAAGACTGAGTACAGTGCTTTAGTGAAGTCAGGCTTCACTGCAAATCACCGTGTTGTCCCTGTCGCGTTTCTCGATTGCCGGCGAAGGCGTTCGTGTGGTCTGTGAAGTAGTCAGCAACGGTAGCTGATTTCACTGCTCGCGATGACTGACGTGGCACTGGCCGGAAAAAACACTCGCTTGTGCACACACACACAGCACGACCCAGCCGACGTGCCATTTCAGAGAGAGATTGAGCGACCGCGAAGTAGCCGTTCTGCCCCTCCGGCTTGTCACGTGGTATCGGTGCGGCGAGGCCCCGAGCGGGCACATCTCTCTGCAGCGGATCCCGTGGCCTGACTTGAGCTGTCAGAGCTCCCGTGTGGCAGGTATCAAGGTCGGCCTGACTTGATACCTGCCACACAGGAGCTCTGACAGCTCAAGGTGATTGCGACAGGACGATGAACTTGCGAGACATTGCTTATTAGGTGATTCCTTCACTTTAGAAAATTAGGTGAAACTTGGACAATTTGGCGAAGCATGTGCTGTATCAAGGCTTGCTACGCAACTTAGAAGTGTTGCAATTTGGGATAGTTGGTATAACATGACGATAGTAATAGCGCGAGAACAGAACGACGACAAAAAAAAAAAAAAACGCAAGCCGTGAAACAGCAATACTGGACAAGATTCCAATACTGGAATCTTGAAGACTAAACTAGTTGCTTGTAGGTCGTTTCTAGGCTTTGGATAGGTGTTCATTGATTGTTTCTGCATTTATCCTCCAGCAGAGAGGTTCGACTCAAACGACAGTCTGCCACAGACACGGCACGAATGTCCTAACTACAGCAACGAAATACGCGCCAAAACCCAGCGTTCGCACCTCACATATATGGACGGCAACTCGCGGTCTTCAGTTAACCGTCACCGCTCCGCAGCCATTCGTTGGGCTTAGTGCTGCTTTCTTCATTTTTATATTGCACTTATAAAACGCTTAAAACCTAAGAAAAAAGATAAGCTTTGGTCACCACCATTGCTGTCTCTTCCACGGAGAATATGCGATACATGTTCGTGTTTTTAGAAAAAGTGTTGAACTACTTTCGTTGAACACTTTTTCGTTGAACTACTCTGTTATGAGAGGGCAGAACGCTGCCCCTAAAGTGCTATATGACGTCGGTCAGCATTAACAGGGGGGGTTAGAAAAAGTGGGTAACGATTATGAGTACAGAGTACTCTACTATAAGAGAGCTTAAAGCCGTCCCACGGAGATCAGAGCAACTACATGTGGTGCTTGCACGACCAGCTAGCATTAACAGACGACAGAACTGCAGTGCTACTTATTTTTGTTACGTCGACAGTTGTTCCAGCGTATCGAATGGGTTCAGCTTCCAGGCACCTACTTGTATCACTGGTTGCACGCCTGAAACTTGAACGTCCCAGCAAACAGTATAAGAGATACATGCATCGTTACTCAGCCAAACGCAGCGTTATATGCACTTACGAGACACCTTTAGCTCTTAATACGCGTACTATCTACATTCACTGTGTAAAAATTCACACGATTCGACCAGAAATCACCTACCAAAGCCCAGCTGTTTTTTTTTTTTTTTTTGCAGGTCGCGGCGAGATCGGGCTATAGATGGCAGCATCGTCCCAACGCAAGTGTGGATAGGCGGTCGGAGGCACGTATACGAATACACGCTGCAGCACTTCGTTGCGTTGATAGGTTTGAGCCTATTAGAGAGTTTTAGTACTGCGTACGCTGCGTACGTCGCGGCGTTGCGTACGTAAGGACGCCACGTTCTGCGTAGTGCGCATGCGCAGACCGCAACGCGCACGTATCGCGTTACATACGCAGCCGCTACGTACGCACGCATGAGATGCGTGTGTGCGTTCGTATGAGCTGATCGCGTCGCTCTCGAACAAGTTCGCGACAGCGCGAGACTTCGTTTTGCAAAATGACGGCATCGAAGGCAAGCACCGACCGCCTCTGTGGCTTAAAATATGGCCATTATCTGGCTATAACACTTGGATTAGCTCACATTGGCTGTCAACAACACGTGCTTTTATTTTGATCTACCAGATGACGCAACACGCTTCACGCTCGTTACGTACGCGGGTACTACGGCGTACTAAAAGCCGATTAGTGGCAAACGACGCCACGTAACGCAAGGCGCTTGCGTGATGCGTACGTAGCACCATTCCGCAGTACTGAAACTCTCTATTGTCGGCAAATAAAATGCGTTGAATGCAGCTTACTTTTGACATCTATACTCTTCTCTGCTGAATCGGCGAGCATCGTCTATGCTGCGTTAACATTACTCACCAGGAAAGCGCAGTTCTGCCTTTCAAATGGATTCTCGCCCTGGGTGAACTCACTTCACGCTTTCGCGCTAAATCACGTTTTTGCTGTGTTGTTTGCACGCGGTTAGCCAGTGTTCAGCCTGCTACGCACTGCTGTAGCGTGGCCGAACTACTTATTTACATCTTTGTCATCGGAATACTACAAAAAAGAGAGAAAGAAAGATCGTAGAAAGCCCGCATCTTTCTGCGATTCGTACAGTACCTCCGTTCGCTTCCTATACGCATATGATTCTTTTTCTCTCATTCTGTTTGCCATGAAATGTGGGACAGTCAATAAGTCTGGTCAGGAAAGCTTAGTGGCTGACGGCACTTCGCGCTACACTGCCTTTATCACGCGTATGCACACGTTCTTACACCAGTAAAGATCTTGTACAAGAGTTCAGCAGAAATCGCGGGTTCGAATCCCGGCTGCGGCGGCTGCATTTCCGATGGAGGCGGAAATGTTGAGGCCCGTGTGCTGAGATTTGGGTGCACGTTAAAAAACCCCAGGTAGTCGAATTTTCCGGAGCCCTCCACTATGGCGTCTCTCATAATCATATGGTGGTTTTGGGACGTTAAACCCCACATCTCAATCAATCAATCAATCAATCAATCAATCAATCAATCAATCAATCAATCAATCAATCAATCAATCAAGAGTTCAGCAGAAAGTTTTCATCGATGGAATACGCGCATGTCGGTGCTTGAACAAATTTAGGCCTGCTTAATGGGACAAGCATGTTTTTTTTTTTCAGACAAAAATTACCACTGCCTTTTGTTAGTCACTAACAATGCCACACAAACGCTGAAGACAATGTAAAAAAGATGAAATTTTCAGTGTATTATACGACATTACATATAAGGCATGCCGTCTGAGTTATTTTTCAATGTTCGGGCTTTTTAAGGAGTTCTTAAATCTCAGCGCACGGTTGCGCACGGTTGCGCACGGTAACTCTACTTTAAGTACAGTTTAATTACCAATGTGTCACAGTTTATGTGATAGTAATACTTCTATGTAGTGGTACCACGACCAGATAAACTGTACTAAGGCTCCTCGCATCGTCGATAAACTACAGTGCCATAGTTGTACACCTACCAACAGCGCGCATGTGGTTGGCCTAGAGCACGTTTTTTTGTTTTTTTTTTTAGAACGAGTCGCTATAAAGCGCTGCATTCACACAGCATTTATTAGTCCTCATGTTTGGGAGGGTGCCAAAAGCTTTTTGCGATTTTCTCATAACGGAAAACAGCACCCTCTCTGGAAATATTCTGGCGAACGGAGGGTACGACGACAATAAACAGCACTCTAGAAAGTTGCATTCGTCGGTCTTATTACAATGCATTAGCCGCCGAGCAAGACCAAGTGCTTTCGTATCTCGTTTCAGGCATACGTAGAAACAGTTGCAATCGCGCTGACATCACCAGACAAACAACACTTTGAGAACGTGCATGACGTACGCGCACATATAAACACGAAGTGGCCAACAGACGACGCAAGGAGCAATCTACACTTCACCGTTTCGGCCAGTTGCCGCCAGGCGGCGACTCTGTTCAATCTCGAGGCCAATAGCTGGTGCGCCACGATTTCTGGACGCGAAACATACATCCAATGAAGCTTATAAAAGCTACACTGTAAAATAATAAAAACAAGAAGAAAAATACTAATTCACCATGAGCTTTGTCAGGCGAGTGCCAATTTAAAATTCGCCATGCTGGCTTAATGGCTCTTCATTTTCTCAGCATTTTGTTTCACCCTGTTCAGCGCAATCTCAACGCATTTGCATTTCATTTTCTTCCTGTACTTGCCACAGAATGTGTTTCTGTTTTGTTCGGTGTAAAGTGTACATTTCATTCACCCAAACTCTACTTTCATACAATTGTTTTTTGTTCCTATATTACTTTGTACTGTCTTACACTTTTTCAGAATACATCTAGTCGTCAGATCAATCATATGGTTTCACTCGCGTTCTCGCGTTAATTATGCTTGCACCTTCACTTGATTCTACTCTTGACACTTTAGGGTCAAACGCCGATTTCTTCTTAGCTCTAAATCTTTCTAATTTTACATGTCCACAAAAACAACCTCACTTTCCCATTATTCTAATGTAACCTCCAGGTTCAGTATTCATGGAGCTATCGATTACAAAGGTAGAGACAAGGCCCAGCTGCACGTAAAACAAACGGTACATTTTGTTTAACTAAACTTTTCGCTCGAGCTTAGAAGTATGCGTCTAAGTGTTGCGTATGACATTTGCATTTTATTTTATCATGCTGTAAGCAAGAAAAAACAAAACTTGCATAACGAAAAAAAAATAAAGCAGTGAAACAAATGTCCTTTTCTCTATACAAGCATGCTTGAAGTAGAGGACTTTAATGCCCCACTTGTTAGTACACCCGTTCTCTTACCCCCCCCCCCCCCCCCTCTTACTTTTTGTGAATTTCGTTTATGCTATATTGTTCCTTCATGTATCAATTTTCTTTAGAGTGTTTCAATCATTTTTTACACTAAAACTTCATTATCCTCAAACTTCTAGTCCCAACTCCTCCTTTCGCTTGTGTGTTGCTGAGTAGCAACTCCCCCCCCCCCCCCCCCCTCTTCTTTTCCAATCTCCCTACTGTTCCTTTTGTAAAGTTTACGCCAAATACTAAAACTATACACGGTTATATGTTTCGCATTTCATGCATACAGGAACAAAAAAAAAGGCAGTAAACGCTCCTAAGCACAGAACAAGAAACACACTATCAAGATCGAATTCTTGAAGCGATCGATAACTTCCCCGCTTCTGCGTTCCGCTCGAAACGACAGAAAGCTGAGGGAGCCGAGACAAGTGAATTCAATTTTCGCCTCCCCTGCCACTCACCCCAACTGCCCTCCTCATTCTGCCCAATCTAAGCTCACCCGCAATCCTTCTTACCCTCACTCAAATCACGTGACAACAAGAAAAGAGGCTCCCTTTTTTTTATCCCTTCCTGCCCACTGCGCCACACGCGCTTTTCTCTGTGGCGCCCGCTTTTTTCCCCCTTATTGTTACGTCATTTAGGGAAAGAACCATTTTCCTGTCGTCTGGCAATATCCTTTTGTCCCCGTCTCTTCTCCGTCGTCTGCTACACGTTTTCTTTGCCGCGTGTCTACTGCTGCTTTCTCGCATGTCTTTTTTGTTGTTGTCGTTTCCCCAAAGTTTTTTTTTTCCCTAAGAAGAGAACACAAGCAAAAGGTGGGCGCACGTGAAATGGGGGTAATGGCGCGTGACGCGAAATATCCGATCTGAAAGCCGGGTCGAAAACCCAGGAGTGTACGGCTTAAATGAACAGAGGCGTGTTGTCATGCGGGTATTGCTGCGAATAGCCGCAGGAGGGCGCTTTGGTAGTTTTCGCTTTTCCATTTTGTATAGTAAAGCGACATGGCCCACGTGCATAGCATTGGAATGTATGTATGCAGCTAAAACACGAATGCGGTATCACGCACTGCAACAACCGTAACAGGTATACTCTTCACAACAAAAATAAAATAAATTTTAATGCATACAACGCACAAGCGACAAAGAAGTGGTAAGGTACAATGATTAGCACAGTGTGTTCAGAAAAAGAAACATTTGAAAGAAGGGAAAGAAAGAGGTGAAAAAGAAAGAAAAAATATGAATATGCACGCAACAGCTTGAAAGGGTGTTTACGAGGAATTATCATAACCTCGGAAGCGTTGACACGGTTCTCGGTGACTATGCTGAAGAGATGAGTGACGGCTCGTGACGTAGAACCCATTGCTTTAATACGAGCTGACTGTGCTTCAGAATAAGAGCTTAGATGCCAAATCCGGTATTTGTTGCTGCTATTAGTGGCCCCTGGTGTTACTTTAAGCGTTCAAAAATATCTGCTGCGCCATCAAAGGCGGCTTTTCATATATTCACGAGACGTCAGTCTTCTTGTCGTTATGATGGTTGTTAGCGTCGAGTTGAGTTGGGCTGCGTTGTAGTATTTGACAAATATTTGAATACTTGAACGGTGCTGAATAAGACCCAAAAATATATGCGATGAAAGCGCCATTTCAGTTGGATTTTTCGTGCATTATGTTCAACATCTAGCTATTATTATTATTCTTTAACTTATTATAGCTTCTAGTGCTGGTGGTAGCGCCACTTTTGTTATTGGGTACATCACATGTTGTTCGTCGTGTTTCTTAAAATACAATGAAAACCTAGGTATGCACATGACAGAAATGTGAAACTCGTATTCGAAAGCGAGGTTCTTTTCTTCAGACCGATATTAGAGGTGTGAAAAAAATTTTACACGACCTAAAAGAAGCTCAAGCGAGAAACGGAAAGAAGCATCGGTAAAAAAAATACATACAAATGTCAACTCAGCAAAATTATTGCCCTGCTTCATTTAATGATTACATCAAAATAAGAAGAAAATAGATTATAATATAGATAGTATACGAGCTGATGAGCTCTTTCAAGCTTTGCGATCTACATGTTTCGCAGTCAATAAAGACAAAGAGGAATAATGCGTTTTTCGCCACCGGTAATTAGCGCCAGCATGATCGCACTAATTACGCGGGCGTAAGAAAAGCACTGACAATTCCTAATTTGCACATGTAGTATCATTCTCTTTGCACAATTCAAACGGGAAAATTTGAGATCACGTAACCAAGAATTTTTCCCCACGAATTAATCGGCTCTTTAGATCACAGATAATCTTTTATAAAAATGGGCATTATTAGTGTTTGCTTTTTGGCGCAGCATACCAATTATGCCCCAAGAACATAGAACGTGCTTAAGATGCGAGCTGCGACCAGAGTTCGACAAAAAGATAATCTCACGTAACACGAGACAATGCGTCACGCAAAACCTTCCTAAGACCCACCTTTGTCTTCCGCTGTGGTCACGGCACAAAACCATTACTACAGTCGAAAAGTTGTGCGAGACATAAAGAAAATTACTTTACAATAGACTCCAACGTAGACATAAGCTGTTTGTAACGTAAGAGATCGTCGTTCCTGGTGAAAATAACCCGTCAAAAACAGTACTGATGAGTTGAACTCTACTAAATTGTGCCTGAATTCTGAGCCTTTTCTAAAGAAAATCTGTAACACAAGGGGCCCAACAGATCATTCATATTAAAACAGTACCTTGTCACCAGTAAGACGACGGGTTCTTGGATTCTTTTTCTAGGTCTATCCTCCAGCAATTTCCTAAATTCTCCTCGAATTTCCTAGGATGACTGAAAGGTCAGATAATTGTGCGTTTTATATTATCTTTATGTCACTCAATTTACTTTATATTGGGCAACACTCGGGTAACGTACGGTTACACACCGATACCATATTCAGAGCTTCGCCCACTCAATATGATTCAGTTCATAGAGATGCGTGGAATTTTTTTTTTTTTTGCTCTGCTGTGCAACTTTTTGTGAAGAATAATTAGTTGTGCGGCATTTAATAACATCCTTATGCCATCACAAATAGTTTGAATCGTGTGCTGTGCATCTCCGTAAAGATATGTCTAACTAGCCATAAAGAGCACTTGCTAAGGAACTACATTTCATCGTTAGCATGGTAAGCCTACAGACTTCTTCACGTACGGTCCATTCGCTAAAATATACGTTTAAGTTTCATAAAGTACTCGCTAACCAACTGTAATTCGTCGTAAGTAAAGTAAGCTTCCACGTGTATTTTTACTCATTTTGCTTAGCTCTAGAAGAAAATGCATCATGGCCACGTGGAAGAGGGATTAAATAAAGCACGTCAAACGGCTTCACGCTCGTCGTTGCCATGGTGACTACGAGCTGCGTCCCTGAAAGCACGCGCCCAAACTGCTCTTTCACATTATCTGGGGAACTCGGCGAAAGCAAACACGAAGTGCTCGTGTCCTTCTTATCTCTGTATCGTCGTTTTGTTCCCGCGCTGGGAATCGACGTTATGCGAAGCATGACGAGGGAAGGTGACCATGTTACAATTTTTTATTGAGCGACACGCCACGAAATGACACTAAATATATGTACAAAATTCGAACGCACAGACATATCTTGAAGGGTTTCAGATGTTTATATAACCAGTTGTTTGCACTTGCGCAACGATGCCAACTCGAACATGCGTATTGCAACACGAGAAGCTGGTATGAAGCGCTGATGCTAGCGAGCATGCTGCCCCTGGACCGTGCTACATAAATCAACTTCAACGCATGGCAACTTACCACAATTGACGCTAACGCGACATGACGGCCGTATCAAAGGAGTACATATGTAATGTTTATGAAATTGGGTAGGCTGCACTGCAACCACTATTGACGTTTCGCGAAGATTAGCGTCTATTCGAAAAGTAGTTCCGAGACCTGGCTTAGCTTTGTCGTAAAATACTTCATTGCCACGCAGAATACTTTGGTTCGATTCCAGCTTTAGAATATTCTTTGCATTCATCGGGTCGACGTTACCGAGGTCGGGTATTTCTTAACGCTGTCATGTTATATTTGCCCATGTGTGTTTTCCTGTTTGATTCCTGTTTTTTTTCTCGAATCATTGTTCTGCTTTTATGTTTTGTTACAATAAAGAACATGCTGGCTGTACAAATCTAGCGATGCTGTCATAAAGAAAACAAAGATACGTGATGATAACGGTGAACTCCTCGCCTAATTTTTTTCCATATTCTCGCGCAAGATTTGTTGTGTTGTCACCGATGTGTGTGTATGGCATAGAGCTATACGACCTTCAGTGGGTGGCTTTTTGCTCTTTGCTTCATTGCCAGTACTGTACCTTCGCCTTGCACAGTGCCGTACGTTTTTTGGGCGCCAAGAAAGCAGCCGAAGCAAGAGCGAAAACTGTGCAGATTCTCAGCACGGCTCGTTTCGATCTGATCGAACGCCTGGCACTCGACGTTAAAAAAGTGGGCAAATCCCACGTAGAGTGGGAATCGATGATATGCGAAGCACGAATGAGAAAGGTTGATATGGCACCTCAAAATCAGCACAACGTTACGAGGTGGAGATAAATGATGCCATACATGACTTCCGTGTCATGATTATCATGTTTGGATGTGTCGTTTACCTTCGTCATCTGTTGAAGTCACGTGATAAGAAATTTAGTATATGTGGAGCTAGCGAAACGACCGCGAGCACGCTATGAGCGTGGTATGTTGTCATGCTCTTACATGACACGCGTGTCAGGATTATCATGTTTGCACCAGTCATATATTTGTCATCCAACGACATCACGTAACACCAAATTTGGTATTTGTGGAGGTAGCAAAACGGCCGCGAGCGCATCATGAAGGGCCCAATATACTCAAATGTAGCGTTCACGCACGCGCACGCTGGACACAGTGACGCTACGTTAGCAATACGCAAGTATTCAATAGTCTGACGCCAGGCGTGACCAACGTCCGTCGGCGCGGCCCGACGGCAACCAGCGCCAAATGTGACATGCTGCATTTCGCGTCGATGCGTTTCCCAGACAACACTGCGTCTCCCTCTTTTCGTCACGGAGGGACGCCTGACGCGCTGAAACGCGCATGCATCAAAGCAACGCAGCGCGGCGCGTGCCTGCGAGTATATGCAACACCACCTAGACTATTGACATAAGTGACGCTAGCGAAACAGCCGCCAGCGCATTATGAGCGTAGCGTGTAGTCATGTTGTTACATGACACGCATCTCATGATTATCATGTTTGCATTAGTCACATACCTTCGCCAATCATTCACGCACTGTTATACCGAATTTTGTATATGTGACGCTAGCAAAATGGCCGCGAGTGCATCATGAGTGTGGCATGTAGTCATGTTGTTACATGACAAGCATGCCATGATTTTCATGTTAGAGTCTGTCGCTTGTGTTCGCCATGCAATCATGCCATACTATACCAGTTTTTCAACATGCCATGTGAACGAAACCACCGCGACATCTGCAGGACCATGAAATGTAAACCATGACATCCATGACATATTTGTCATGGTTTTCATGTTAAGACTTGTCAAATATGTTCTTTATACAGTCATGTTATGCTATACCAAGCTTGGTATCGATACCATTATCGAAACGGCCACTAGAGTTAAAAGTCGTACGCGGCTAGACAAATATATAGATACGCTCAAAGACGGCGAAGTCCGCTAAGAAATGCTTCGCATTTAGAACACTCTTTCTGAACAACGCCCTCCCAATGTAGAGTACATAAGGTACTCTAAAGGTTCAATCATTCTTTCCGGACATCCGTCAGATAATATATGCTTTGGGCGCGATATTGGACGTATTTCCTAATCTGTTTCGTCAATACCGAAATTAGCGAAGCTTGAACCAACCCCGCAAGGCAAAAAAAAAAACATTACACCTCCCGCTAAAGGGAACAAACTGCAGATGCAAAGCAGCGGGTGCTGACGCTTACGCTGGTAGCGGTGTTGCGCGGGAGAGAAACCTGGGGAGCCGCAATGCACACAGTGGTGGGCCAGTGTTTTCTGCCGGAACAGGCTAATCGCTGCTAACAGCGGATGAGAAACGGAAGACTTCGTTTGGACACACAGACCCGCAGTCCGCTTTTAGTTAACGCGCACACGCCGTGAATTTTTATTGCTCAACAACGTACAGGCGAAGTCTCCCACCGGCACTACCTTGGAGGTCAAGATCCAGTGCCGATGTGTACGAGGTGGCCATTGAAGGATTGTGCACCGCGAGCCGTCGGTTTTTGCAATTAACAAACTCGCGAAAAACCTTTTTTGGCAATGAAGTCAAGGCTACAGAGCCAAATCACATGTATCCTACCGCTAATGAATGTAGTCCCACAACCGAGTACCTTTTTTTCTGCTAAGGGTATCTTAAATGTGACTTCATTTCCCACATGTAGTTTATTCATACACCACGCAGCCCACACAAGCGAGATATTCGCATTGATTTCAGTTTTCTCGTCGCGACTTTGCGTTTTCAAACTCGAGAAAAAGTCGCGCCTTTTTTCCCGTACCCCAAACAAGCTGGCGTCTACTTCAAAATGCAACGCTGATTGCGCGACGCCCTCACATTCCATAGCGGTATACGAGACGCGTGCCAAACCGTACTTCGGGTGGTGGCGGTAGTGGTTAGAAGATGAGAAAAGGCACCTAATTTCTGCAACCCGGTCGGGAGCACGGCGCAGTGCCTTAAAAGAATGCATGTGCAGAAGCACCCCCGCCGTAGTTTTCCCTTTCTTGCCAATAGATGTTGCCTGCGTCGGCGTTGCGAAGTAAGAGAAGAGGAGCGTAGGAGAGGAGGAGGAGGGTACGTGCATGCGCATTGAGGCTGTATACGCCACTATAAGGAGGATTACCTAGAAGAGAGAGAGGGGGGAGCGAGCAGACCCTGCCTGCGCCGGCGTTGCAATGCGAGAGACGGGGTGGTGCGCGCCTGAGCGGTAAGGGTGGTCACGCCGCACACCTTACTCACCTCAACCACAAGACGCTTAGCATTTGAAAAATCGAAGCTGTACAATCTAAAAGACTTAGTTCTTTTCAAGCTTTAGCGAGGCGGTGAAGGTTGTTACTAGGTTGCGTGCAGGCCATCGGTATGTTCAGCTACACTACGCTAGGTTATTTCTACGTTGATTCTCAACGCAGATATGTACGACTTGCACCAGAGACAGACACGACACGGGTGTCGAGACTGCGGAAAAGTAAACTCGCGCTGAAACCGATTGATTGATTGATTTGTGGGGTTTAACGTCCCAAAACCACCATATGATTATGAGAGACGCCGTAGTGGAGGGCTCCGGAAATTTTGACCACCTGGGGTTCTTTAACGTGCACCCAAATCTGAGCACACGGGCCTCGACATTTCCGCCTCCATCGGAAATGCAGCCGCCGCAGCCGGGATTTGAACCCGCGACCTGCGGGTCAGCAGCCGAGTACCTTAGCCACTAGACCACCGCGGCGGGGCGCGCTGAAACCGAGCGTTCTCACCTCTCCTGGATGATTACGGATCCACGGTACGTCGTCGTAGGCGTAGGCCTTGTAAAATCCGAAGACAATTTTAAAGGCGAAGCTCCTTAGGGTGTGGGTCGGTCTTCGCTCCATCGGTGTACGTAGCCACCGGTGGCATATACCCGCTCTAGAGCGGGTATGTTGATTTATTTATATCTGGGGTTTAACGTCCCAAAACCATTATATGATTATGAGAGACGCCGTAGTAGAGCGCTCCGGAAATTTCGACCACCTGAGGTTTTTTAACGTGCACCCAAACCTGAGCACACGGGCCTACAACATTTCCGCGTCCATCGGAAATGCAGCCGCCGCAGCCGGGATTTGATCCCGCGACCTGCGGGTCCGCAGCCGGGTACCTTAGCCACTAGACCACCGTGGCGGTTCTAGAGCGGGTATGTGCCACAGGGGATGCGAGATGGGGGATCGTGGTACTTGGAGTGTTCACTAGATGGACGCGCCGACGGACAGACAGAAAGACTAGAAGACGGATGGACAGATGGACGGACGTGCGGATATACGGACGGATGGACGCACGAACGGACGGACAGACGGATGGATGGACTCACTGACGGACGGACGCATGGATAGACGCACAGATGGCCTCGGGGACGGACAGAAGCAAGAACGAACGGACGGACGCTTCGCCTTACTCATCATCATTCACTCCGTGGATATGCTGTGTGCTGTGATTTTTTTAATTGAATTTGGTCTTAAAGGACAATAGGCCGGAAGAGACATAGTGGATCGTATGAACACTGCCATTTATTCTCGGAAAGTATCAAGATCGTCGTGTTCTTCTCCTTGTTCACCTTCCTTTGTGGCTCCTACCCATTTCGAGGGATGGACGAAGAATTCAGTGGTCTTAAAAGTCTTACGGAATTTTAAAGTAATGGAAGTAATAGAATGAAACATTACAACTTTTAGAAATAGATTTCGATGCTCACTCAAATATGCAAAATAGAATGCTTTTTTGATTAGTAATAGATAATAAATTTAGTGAACACACTATTTACGAAAACAGCAATAACATAAAAGTTATGCATGTGTCGACGCTTGTTTTGTTTTTCTTCTAGCACGCGCTTTGTTTCCTTTTCATAACAGGCCTTCCATGGCTTCGGGGTCATCTCACAGTCGACGTTGCGTTCCCCGTTCTCTAGTATTCCCTCGTTGCACGTACTCGGGATCTTCGGCTCACCACCATCGCTTCGCAAACATTTGTTAGAATAACTGTAGCCTTACTATTTTTCATGTGTGTGGACCAGCGAAAAGAAGTGCGATTTTAACGAATTTCTTTCGAAACTTTTTTGTCACGATGGCAGCTTTCTGGATCGATTGGCAACAAAGCATTCGCTGAAGGGCCTCACTGTTAAAAAATAATAAAAATAATCGAGACGTATGCACGCCGCAAGCATTGGACCACGTTAAGCGTCACCATCATAGGCGCACCAACAACTTAAAACCTTAAACCCCTTGTACGCCTTGTACGCTGTTCCTCGTAAAGATTTCGTGCGTAGAAACAGCACGCGTAGTGTAACAATCTCTCGGTCGTGCTTCTCCTTGGAAACCAGGGTCGTGCCGCTGTCCGGCCCCCTTATCCCATCTAGTTGGGTGTCTTCCGTGAAATCGGCTTTCTTAGTTCGCAAGTTAGGGGCAGCGAATAAGACTCAGATGACTACACAACCCGATCGCGTTATAAGCAGCAGTGCTTTGTGCGCTTAAGGACCCCGACAAAAAGAACTAAGAAAAAAAAATACCCATTAGATTCAAGCTGGCGAAAGGTATTCCAGGTGTGTGAAGCGCGACACAGGGATTGTGCGAAGTACTTCAAAGTTACGAAATCATTGAGAGCTCCGGATGGACTGATGAAGCACACGGGCGCCTCAACACAAAGAAAGCGCCCCCACCCCCGCCCCACACACAAAGTAAGTGATGGAAAAGAGAACTTTCGGGCTTCCACAAAGAAAGCTTGCGAAAGTGCGTACCGGCGTCAGCTCTCCGCGCGTGCCCTTCAGAGACGATGGATCGGAATAATTTAGGCTGATTTGTCAAGGGTAGGGCGAGAATACACGAGCTTGAGTGTCGCTGTTGTCGTACTTATTCTTATTTTCCACGGCTTACCAAAAGCTCGCGCTTTGCATCATTTGCGCGACAGTTCGGGTGCCACGGATTTGATCGCCTTATATGTTTGCGCAATATCTCTCGACACCGGTAGATTGGGGGGCGGAGGGTGGGAGGAGATATATAATTTAAGTCGATCAGGATAAGTTTTTCACCTTTTAAGACAAATTGAGAAGCCACAAAGAATGAAGATAAATGCAGTCACAACCCCCCCCCCCCCCCCCCCCACGTAACCGACAGATAAGAACAAGACTGGCGCACGTCTACGAAAAAAGGCCTTTCGAAACAACTCAGCCGCATCTGCGCCGGGCCATTCTTCGTCAGTGGTTGTAACATATAAGTAAGCACGAATACTTAAATAGAGAACACATTATTTGGAAATGACTACGCAAACTTGTATTACAAAAAAATCTTTGAGGACGATTGAGCTTCGTTTTACAGCAAGGAAAGGGACGTCGTGCGCACAACATCGTCTAAAAAAAATCTTATAATAACCATTGCGAGAGTAGTGGTGAAGTACCCACCACGCCAGGCCAGGGGCGTAGCCAAAGGTGATACAACCCCCCCCCCCCCCCCAATTGAAACTTTTCAATGTTGCTTGTCTATTTATACACGTACACATATTAACACGCGCAAGAGTACGCATAGAAGACGCTTACCTCCCCCCCCCCCTCTCTTAGAACAAGGCTCCCGTTCACAAGGGTTCTTCATAAGGCGGAACAAGGCTTGTTCACACGAGGACCATGTCATCTTGTTCTCTTGTGTGTATGGAAGCCTCGTTTAGCATAGGAACGGGATTGTAAACAAAGCTCCCGTGCGGGAGCCGAAACGTCTTTCTTGAATATATTTTTACCATGGTCGGCGCGGTGTTCATTTCGTCCTAAATTAACTTGTAACGAAATGTTAAACTATGCGGTGGCCAATCAAGTAGCATTCTAACGGGGAAGCCGTTTCTCAAGTCTCGCGAGTTGATCGTAGGAAACTGCCTTCAAGTTAACGGCTATGTGGAGTCGGAAATTCGGTTAATTAAACAACTCTCAAATTTTCCACTAGATATTAAAGAAAGGCAGTATTAAGCCCGACAAATGGCTGCGAAGGTACAACCGTGAGCAGGGGACCCCGGGGACGTACAACGAGAGAATACCCCAGAACGGAAAAAGCAGCGGCAGCTGCGAGGTGACCTCAAATCGATGGAAGGCGTACGCCAAAGACAACGTCTTTGTAGTGGTCTGTGAGATGCGCGAACGCTTGGTTTAGACGGCATTTTATATCTCTGGAGTTTGGACATCACAGTCGTGTCTGTGAGCACCTGTGGTTTATTCAGCCTGAACCTCTGTGCGCTAAGAATCGACATTGACATAATTATATGTGGAGTTTAACGTCCCAAAACCACCATATGGTTATGAGAGACGCCGTAGTGGAGGGCTCCGGAAATTTCGACCACCTGGGTTTCTTTAACCTGCACCCAAATCTGAGCACACGGGCCTACAACATTTCCGCCTCCATCGGAAATGAAGCCTCCGCAGCCGGGATACGAACCCGCGACCTGCGGGACAGCAGCCGAGTACCTTAGACACTAGACTACGGCGGCGGGGCAATCGACATTGAAATAAAACAGCCTAGCATCCCCTAGAAAAGCCATGCAAAAACGTACGAAGCATTCTACAAACAACCTGCATGGCCTAGCTAAGATACAGAAAAAACCTAGAAGGAGCCATGCTAGTCTTAGGAGTATATTTGAGCTTTTTCGAGCCTTTGGCGGCGTAATGCAATATTCGTCATTATTTTTACACCAAAAAATAATGATATTATACCCTCAGGATTCATTCACTAATGGACGTTTTGCGAAATATTGGGCACCTCCTGTCGTGCAGTTCGAAAACGCCTGTAAGTTGGTTTTCCAGCAAAAATGTTTTATCACGCAAAAAAAAAAAAAAACCTCCGGGAACCAGAAGTTTCGTGCGGAAAACATTCTTGCCGGAAAACCAACATTCCCGGTATGCTTTTCCACCTCTTTCTGTCACGGTGTGTACAAACGTACACGCCAATTCAGGTGGCACGCCACACACCACGTGTTCATCATATGGCTTGAAACTTGTTGCGCACATTCGTGCCGCCTTAATGAGTGGACAATTGGCGATCATTTACCTTCACTACGCTGTGCACTGCTGCGCATCATCACTTTGCTGGATACAATACCATGTTCGACGATTTTTCGACCCGATTTTTCGACGTGCTGCGTTCTGAGATTAACGACAAGGCCTTTTTTTTTCGCTCGGAAAGAACACAATACACAAAAAAAAGCCGTGCATGAACTTCGGGCCCAGTAGGTAATTCTTTATAGCAAGTACAGACGCTGATTGGTTGAAGTAGAATTATATACTAAAATACACACTAATTCGCTTGAAAAATCAAAACTCGCAGAAAACAAATTATTCCGTCATTTTTGTTTCTTGGAATGTAACGATGAGTGCTTCGGAATCGTGTCATGCGAATTTGACGCATCTGCTGACAATCCATGATAACGCTCGGGCCTAACAGTCTGTATAGACCTGCTTGGACCCAAGGGTCTGCAGTATGTAATAAATAAATAAAGAAATGAAATAAAACACGGGACTGAAAGGGCTAAGCATTTCAGCACTTCGCATTACGTCGAATTCGCGCAAGCAGCGCAAAGTATTTTAGGGGCGAAGCTCCTTAAGGCGTGGGCTGTGCGTCCCCTGTATGTAGCCACCTCTCGTTTAGTTCTTGCAGTGTCCACTAGATGGCGGTACCGTCTCCCGTATGTCGCCTCCTCTCGTTTAGTTCTTGCAGTGTTCACTAGATGGCGGCACCGTCTCCTGCATGTAGCCACCTCTAGTTTAGTTCTTTCAGTGCTCACTAGATGGCGGGACCTGTAGCTGATGATGAAAAGATGCAAGATGTTATAAACTAGACGGCGGTACTTGTAGTTGATGATGAAAGATGCGAGTTGTTATAAAATAGGAATGATGTCACATATGGCACGTGTCATTGGTGGAAGGCAATCGTTCGATTTAGTGCGGCGACGTACGCTAGGGGGAGCATTGTAATAAAATCGAGTAGGCAAAATGTACGGAAGATTCATGGTTTACCAGGTTTTCCTCCAGAGCTTCGCCCACTCATCATCATTCACTTCGTGGATATGGCGGCACTTTTTAAAACAAACCGCGCAAATCTCGGCTTAAATGTAATTTTCACCGCTTGGCTAAAAGAACCACGCAAACTAAATAAAGGAATGATGTGGCTTTTAGTGGTTATTAAAAAAAATGTTTGCCTGCTAATCTGTAGTAGACGTTGTGCGTGTGGATGACGATGATTTGTGGTTTTTTTTTTAAGGCGCAAGGGCCATTTGATAGCCAAAGAGCGCCAGTTCAATGGACAAGTGATGCGATCAATCATTATGATATGTGGCTGTAAGGGGACCTTAAAATTCCTCGCGCTAACGCGGGTCAAAACACAGAAGCATTAAAACCATGACATTGACGCGAAATAAGTGTAGTGGTAGTCAATGGCGAAAAATCCTGATAGTAAGACAATGACAGAGATTTAGCCACCGCGGCAGCGACCTCCCTTCAGAGTTGGGAAGTGAAAACAGTGCAAAATTATAGACAAGGACTGAAGAAGAAACGACACCGCACTGAACTCGCAACTGAACTTTATTGGAAGATACACGCACATATACGAAGCATTCGACACGGTCACGTGGAAAACCAAAGGCGTCTGCTGAGTTGCTTTTCCACATGACCGGTTTTTCTTTGGTTTTTGGTTTTCCACGTGACCGAGCAGAATACTTCATATGTGTGCGTGTATCTTCCAATAAAGTTTAGTTGTGAATTCAGCGCGGTGTCGTCTCTTCCTCTGCCCTTGTCTATATTTTTGTGCTGTTTTTACTTCCCGAAAATGATCCACCAACTAGCCCAACTTTCGCTATTATTTTTTTGAGAGATTGTGCAACGGAGCACCTGGGTATATGACGTTAAAAGTACGTACATCTGTTAAAAACGCCAGCTATGATTTATGTGGAAAAAAGGGGTTTTCTACCGATGAACATTGGTGAGTGCAAGGGTATCTGATGTCGGTAGGGCAATACAAAATGCTTTTTTTTTTCTGAGAGAATCTATCACTGCACTGGACGAGAATCTGGAGAACCGCTCGCGGTTCTCCACATCTCTCACACAATGGTACACCTCCACCACCAGACAAAGGATATGAATGTGCCAAGTGTGTGTGTCCTATCTGTAGTCTTGTAAGTGTGACTTGTGCGTAGCATGATCTGGATACTGTTGGCCAATTTTCAATTCTCAATTTGATAACATTTAGTTAGTTTTCTGTTTGTCTATCCCATACGCGCTGCCAGCACGCCCGGAGCTCCACTCGTGGAAAAGGTTTCGGATCAAGTGCAGGGACAGCTACAGATGTATTGGCGGCAGCGTTGTCTTGAGCAGATGCGGCAAGCTGGTCCGCGAACGCGTTGCCCTGGCAACCAGTAGACTACAACATGTCGCTTAAAGAACGAGCTTTTTCGCACATGCGAAGTAACTATTCTGGAAAATGTAAATTTTATTTTGCTGTATTAACTTAACGCCAGAGAAAAAGAATACGCAGTGTTTTTAAGCATTCATTTACACCAACCAAATCCGAAAGCCATAAGTTCCACCTCCAAGCCGATGTACTTATGTTGCCATGCCAACCCTCGAAAGCTTTCTGGTCCCCCACGGTGAAGCAATGGGCTCGGCTGCTGACCCGTAGGTCCCGAGTTTGATCCCAGCCACGGTGCTCGCATTTTGACGGAGGCGATATAATAAAGGCCCGTGTGCTGAACGATGTCAGTGGAGGTTAACGAACACCCGATGGTCGAAATTTCGGGAGCCCTCCACTACGGCGTCTTTCATAATCACATGCATCGTGGTTTCGGGGCATAAAACCAGACATACTGTTAATACTAGTATGAAAGCTTTCTGCACCTAACGTATATAGTTTTTAGATGCGGAGCATCTTATACTCGCGCCTTGTAGTGCGCCGTCCGCGCCGTTCGCACCGCTTCTCGAACATTCGACAGCTGACGCGCGCGCATGCGCCGTCGCGCCGTCGCCCACTCTTCCACCATCTGTGCATCCCTTCCTCCTCTACACACCGCGCGTGCTTCACTCCTCCACCATCTGTGGAGGAGTGAAGCCCTCCACAGATGGTGGAGGGCTTCACTCCCCCTCCTACAACCCCCCCTCCTACAACCACGTTAACCAATTTAGCCATCGACCCAAGTAAGTCGCACTTTAACACCCCGTTAACCAATTATATGCTCCGCATCCTCCTCAGTGTTCCCCCGAGGGAAGCTGCGGGCAATTTTTTTCACTGCCTTGAATATTGGAGACAGCTCGCCTGGTCTTCTATAGCCTCCGCGACCGGATCGCATTTGACAAAGCTATGACCCGATGCGATGACACCACCATGGTGACGTAACGGGGAATGCAAAGTGCTCACCATATATTATACATTCTTATGCCAGGTAGCTTAAGATTTTCGCTACGGGCCCCTGTTCAGTAATTAGTTTTTCATCTAATTCAACTAAAAGATGCAAAGCTATGGTAACGTGTGCTCAAAACACTTGCCAGGCATCGGTGGACCACCAATGCCCGTTTACCACTAGAAAGCAAATTGTTGGCGTACCCAGAGAAATAACTGAGGCTATACAGATAACTTACATTGCAATGCGTACAAAAACTTGACTCAACTCGCAGTGGTGATTGCGAACCGCAAGCTCTATTTATCGGCAGTTCATTTTGTTTTTCATTTTGTTTGTATTCATTTTGTAAATCCGTTTCGAAACCAGGTCTAAATCGTATTTTTTCATGCACCATATCCTACTATCAAATGAAATTCTTTTTGCACGGGACGGCTTATGCTCTCCCATAGTTGAGTACATCGTACTCTAAATCGTTAACAACTTTTTCTAAACACATTTATCGGCAGTCACATGTCGGGACGGCTTTGTGCTCTCCCATAGTAGAGTACTCTAAATCGTTAAACACTTCTTCTAAACACTTGTTCCTCTATCTCAGATTTCTGACAGGGTGAGCTTAAAGCTCTCCCATAGGAGAGTACATCGTACCATAAATCATCGAACATTTGTTCAAAATACACACTTATTGCTTGCCAATACCAACCCCTACTACATCAATGTAGTACATAGTACCGCGTAGTCAGTTACGACATAACAACGGTTAGCAGTTCTGTGCACAAGTATACAACTGACGAGCGAAGCTCCTTCGAAAAGAGACACAAACGACCGGACGCTTCATCTCGCTGTTGGCTTTCATAAAGACGCTATAGCGGTAAGGTGGCTAGAATTCTAGCCACCCCCGTAGTGGTGGGGCAACATTTCAAAAAGCAGTACAGTTTCGCAGCTCCGCTCGCGAGCCGGCACACCCAGCTACGCACGAGCGGCTGACACGTGAACACAGACACGATGCACATGCCGCACTGAGCTGCGAAGTGGTCATAAGAGGGAAAAGAAGAGAAAAGTGAGCCCCATAACTGTCTGCATCAGGGTGCGACACCTCAACAGTAGCTCACAAGGGGTGGAATTGTAGAGGGATTAAAAGGATGGGAATGAAGGTATATATATATATATATATATATATATATATATATATATATATATATATATATATATATATATATATATATATATATATATATATATATAGAGAGAGAGAGAGAGAGAGAGAGAGAGAGAGAGAGAGATGCACTAGGACAGCGAGCGAAGACATATGAGGGAGAGGAGAGATAGGAAGGATGGAAACACGGTCACAGGAGTCCGAGGACGGGGCACCACTTGCGAGAGCATTTGTCGGCGTCAGAAAATGGCGTAGGGTAAGTGCAGTAGGTCAGAGCTACGCTGTCGTCGGAGATCGCGAGGGCACGACCGGTCGACACGGAATCCAGCGAGGGAGTCCCGCAGTGAGCTGAGACGCTCAAGGAGTAGCCGCTTGCGACGCTTTTCTTCGTGTTCGCTTTATCCGCACTCTGTGCGTTATTTGCGTCCGCGTGATGCATGATGCAAGATGGAACTGCAGCGCCGCTAGCTCTTGAGTCGGCCGTTACGTCCACTTAGGAGAGTGAGCGGGTGTGGGGAGCGGTGATGCGGCAGGGAGCTTCGACGGCGGGGCTGAGGGGCTTCGCTCCTTGAAAGTTGACAGGGTGCCTTAAGCACACCCTTAAGATGATTCCAAGGTGAAAGCAGCCTTCTTTCTCTTTTCAGTCAACCTATTTATCATCTTTCGAACCCTTTAAGGCCTTTTACGCTTAACGTGGTCTCACATCACTACCTGGATCAGAAGCATAGCAAGCTTTCCGTAGTTCACTTCGTTTTGCACTGCCTCTGCGATCAGCTCACTTTTGCCCAAGCGAATATGTCAAGTGATGACGTTTTCATATAACGTCCCGTTACAAAGACGTCACAATTTTGTGATCTGTGACGTCATATGCTAACGTCATACAGTGACTTCATCACCTGATGACGTCTTGCATCACTTGGGTTGACGTCGCCGAAGGACGGTTGATGAGACGTATTGGGCTTTCGGCAGAATATTTTTCGTGAAGCTGGGACTCGAACTTGGGGTCGCACACTGCGAATGTGAGGTTATCACCCACTCGGGTAAATTCACAGGCTTCCAGAATTCGCAATACATTTCAACTAAATGAATACCTTCCACCGACATAATCATCGTCCTCAGCCCGACTGTACTCACTGGAGTACCAAAGTCGGTAACACGCTTAGCCAACCAACCCGGTCTCGGGGTATACACGGCTACGTCTTTTCTGCAAACTCTGGGTTAACTTCCTGCCTGCCCCTGACACGCTCGCCTTTTTTCGGAACCCAGTCTACTACTCTAAAAATTTATCCTGCAACACTTTTACGGCCCGGTCAGAGCAGACTGGCTATCGGTATATAGTCGCGGATCCACAGAAGACGCTTGGCAAACACTGATGCGCCACACATTGGCTGAAATTCACAATTAATTCTGAAAGTCCTATATTATTTTTTTCTATTTTCTTTATACAAGTAAAGCCGTATAGCCGAGTGACCGCGCCATATGCCCAATTCAACGGTCATTGGCTCATAGCATTGCGAGCTGCGTAGTTGCCGTAACCACCACGGGAGGCCGCCATGTGCTCTCGAGAGCACTCGCGATCACACATGACGTCATGTCATGAAGTGAACAACGTTTACAGTCCTGGCACCATCATAACACAATGGCGTGACGCCATTGTGTGACGTTCTCGCCAGCTTGGTGGAGCTCACATGCTCTGTAGTGGTACGCGGACGAACGCCCCAAAAGCGAGCAGGGTTTTAGCCGTTTACAGCAGCTCTATCAAAGGATACCACTTATTGTGAAGGCCCGGCTCAAATATTTCATCGTAGTAGAAAAAAAAGTCACAGCTTAGCCGCAAAGGTCAAGCCATGAACGCGATAGCAACAAATTAGCATGTCACGTGCCGAATGGCAAGCTGATCGAAACGTGCTCCGCGTTTCTCATGCATAAATGACGCACAGAACGTACTCACAGGTACAGATGAACGCAAATAAGCGTCTCAGTTGTTACTTTGCCATGTTTGAAAAGCGCACTCTTTTCGTAAACGTAGGCTGTGCAACGATTGCAGTGACTATGTGCGCCCGGTAACTAAAACAGGATCGTACCGGCAAAAGCCAAACGCCAGCCAAGACGTACGATCCTCCCTACCGCGAGATAAGTGTGCGCGATTGAGCGTCAACCCCCTGCTCTTTGCGGGGCAAAGTGCGCGTGGGAGATGAGAGTGCGGCAGCCACGTAATGACGATGTGGCGACACGCGCTCATTGCACCATATTGCTGGTAATGCTGAAGACACGATAGTTCCCTCCCGAGATGCCCGTCAGCAGCGGTAAGTGGTAGATACAGATAGCTTGCTGTTTGAGCGTTGAAAGACGTGTTACTCGGTGGCCCAGTGGTTAACGCCTTGCACTCACGATTCAGAGGGCCGAAGTTCAATTCCGCGCACCAGAGTCAATTTTCTGGATTTTTTAATTTCTTGCATTTTCATATATGTAGATGCGTAAACATATGCAGTGAGTGACGGCAACGCTTACGCCAACACCGGCGGCAAAATCCAGCCAAGAGTGGCCATATAATTGACATTCCAATAAAACTGGCGTACAACACAATTGGTAACGTGGATATGAAGATAGCTATAAGACGATGCAGACAACAAGCACCAGCATAGTGAGCGCACCTAGTAACGATGACTCCAATTCCCAGGGTGTTTTCCCAGAGCGTCCCCGTACACACCTTTTAGGGGCCGAGGCATGCGCCTTTCTCTAAGTGTGCACCAGCTGTTGATGAACTACCATTATATTGAATCAAAAGACGAGGACGTCGATCCCAAAAAAATCAAAACGTATTTACACATGAACAAGATCGTTCATAATCGTAAATATTGTGAACAGGACTCCCAATCTGGGTGTGAAAGCGTCCATACGTTTTATTCCCTTGAGGTCGACGTGCTCGTATATTAAGTCAGTGATTTGTTTGCGACCAGACGGCTATCCGTTGAAGTCCGGGCTACCCAGAAGCTAAAACTGGCGCTTCACGGCCTGGAACCTTTGAGAGAAAGATATCTTGGTAAATTGCTTGTTTATTTTTTCGACGAAATGAAATACTCAGGACATAGGATAAAAGTAATACTTACCAGACGTCGAGGTGAAGTCGATCTGTATAAATATCGTCGATGTCCCTGCGTGAATAAATACTATTAAGAAAATGCAATCACAGCGTTATTATTGCAAGCACGCGAGTGCATACAATGCTGAATGCAAAAACTTAGTGCACACGTATCAAGCAATCGCCAACTTTCATCAAGGATGTGCAACAAGACAACTCTGGTAACTTTTGTTTCTTTAAAAAAATTATGCCAAATTTTGTTTCTGTAGAAATGATTATACACATCAAACCACACAGCCAGGAATATAATTACACATGAACACAGCTTCCACTGAACTTCCTTCTAGAAAAATCAAAATCTTGCACGCCACCTAGGTCTAACTGTCCCCTCGTGGAAGCGGCCTTCGGTATCGTCCTAAGAGGTGGCACTTCACAGGATCGTTAATTAAAGTTATTCGTGCCGTACCGTATTTAACCAATTCTTCTCGCTTTGGCACTGTAGAATCATATCTGAAAACTTCCAGACCTTTGTCTATGAGAAGTGACCATGCCCTCAACATTGGAACCTTTTTCACACACACTGACATGTTCAAGTACAGCTTTTTCCTTTCAACTATAGAAGCCTGGAATATGCAGCTCGCAAGTACTCATTCTCCATCACTTCAAGAATTTTCGGAAGGCTGATCACGAATGTTGATTGGTTTTTTTTTGTTTTCCCCACTTCTGCAACAGCCTCACTGAGGCTGGAGTATGATAACAGAAATAAATAAATGAAAATGTTTTTTGCCGTTCGCTTCGTGTTAGCGAGTGACGGTTCGTTGTCCCAGTAGTGCATCTTCCAGAAGCACCAACCGCATTTAGCCCCCTATTAGAAAACTGCCGCAGTAAACACTGCGGAAGGGTAATGAGGTCGACAGGCGAATATCGAGCCTTGAAGGAGCGAGACAGAGGCCAGAGGGACGTAGAGGAGTTGAGCGCGCTCGAGCTTCAAGCTATACGAGGAGGAGGAAAAAACCTTTATTGATGCTGGCTGTGCCAGATAGCCCTTATACCCACCGGGCTGGTTGACATCCCTAGTTCGGACGTCATTAGTCGAGGCCACCACCCGAGCCCACTGGACTAGAGTTCGCTGCTCCTCTAGTGTGAAGCTATTGAGTAGGGTCGTCTCCCAGTCCTCTTTGGTAAGTTTGGGAAAGAGGGTTAATTTTTGGTTCATTTGGCAGGCCCAGACCATGTGGTAAGTGTTTGCCACTTCCCCACAGTACTGGCACTGCCCGCTTATTTTTGGGTCGTAATATTTGAGTATGGCTGGACAGAGCAGCGTGTTTGTCTGTAGGCGCCGCAGGATGCGCTCCTCCGTTTTCGAGAGTCCCTTCGCTGGTGCGGGGTACAAGCAGCGTTGCTCAATGTAGTATTCTTTGATTTCTCGAAACCGTGTCAAAGGTGTGGGACGTTCAGGTCTATCAGGGGAACGGGGAGCTTCCCGGGAAGTAAGCCCGCGGGCCGCTGCATGTGCGGCCTCGTTACCCTGTAGACCCTGATGTCCCGGAGTCCATGTAAGACGTTTTGGGGTAGGATCGCGGTTCCTGATGCTGAATTTTAAAAGTCTATTAGCCAATGGAGAGATTTCTCCTGCAAGATAGCTCTCGCAGGCTCTTCGAGAGTCTGTAACTATTTGTTTTGAGTTTGGATGGGATACTGCCAGTGCAATGGCCACCTCCTCCGCCTTACTTGAGCTCGTGGCTTTGAAAGTGAGGCCGTCCACCTGCGTTCCTTGATGTATTACCGCCGCTGTGTAGTATCCCCTAGGTGACGTCCCGGCCACATCAACGTAATAGACCCCATTACTGGAGCCAAGCCGTTGTTCAAGTGCCTCAGCGCGCGCTTGCCTTCTACCCTGGTGCGCCTCCCTGGTCATATTGCGGGGAAGAAGGGACACCCAGAGTTTTGTTCTCCAAAGTTCAGTAATACGCTCCGCGTTTTTGATTTCGCATTCGTGCCGGATCAAGAGGCGGTCAAGTAGGCGCCGCCCGGGGGGCGTCTGCGTAAGACGTGTATATTGATTTGTGAGGTGGGCTTCTCGGAGCTCTTGTATAGAGTTAGACTCCCAATGCAGAGAGTTTCTGATTTGAAGTGCTGATGGGTAAATCAAGTGCGTGCTTAATTACTTTCTTAAGAATAGCATCGACTCTGTTCTCTTCGTGTTTAGTCATCCGTAAGTATGGTAATGAATATAGAATCCTGCTAGTTACAAAAGCATTGGCGAGTCGAATTGCGTCCCTTCCTCGTAGCCCCCCGCACTTGTTTGACACTTGGCGGATCATGTGCCCGACCTGTTCTCCAATTTTCCGTAGTTTGTCTTGCGTGGTACTGTTTTTTGTTCTGTTGTGAATCAGAAGGCCAAAGATTCGTAGTTCTGAAACCTCTCGTATGGTTGATCCTGATGCTATCAAGTTTAGGGTCGTCCTATCTTTAATGTTTTTTCTGATATGCAGGAATTCAGATTTGGTTGGAGCACACTGCAACCCAATCTGGGCCACATATTCCTCCACAATAGAGGCGGCCTGCTGCAGGCGGTATTTTTAATAAGTAAGTTTATTTACAGAACAGGCGGTCTTCAATTTCTCCTAAACTGCCCCGATTCATCCAGATTGTTATATCATCGGCGTATATTGCATGATATATCCCATCCACTACTTCCAATGCTTGCGGGAGCTTCATCATGGCAATGTTGAATAGCAGCGGAGATAGGACAGCTCCTTGGGGGGTTCCCGCGTCCCCATTTTGAATGGTCCATGTTTCTCGTTATCTATGCGAATGAACGCCAGTCTCTCAGAGAGGAAGTCTCTGATGTAGGCAAATATTTTCTTACCGCAAGGGACACTACTCAAGTTCTTCAGAATGCTTTCATGTTTAACGTTGTCGAATGCGCTTTTAAGATCGAGTGCAAGGATTGCTCTGGCGTTGTGCGTCGAAAGAATGGGTTGGATAATGTCTCGTTTTAGTTGCAAGAGGATATCTTGCGCAGACAGATGTGGCCTAAAGCCAAACATGTAATCTGCGAAATGCCCCTTGCTCTCGAGGTACGTGGCGAGACGGTCTCTAACCATTGTTTCCATTAATTTGCCGGCACATGAAGTAATGATATAGGTCTGAGGTTGTCTGTGCTGATTTCCTTGCCTGGTTTGGGGATGAATGTAACAACTGCTGTTTTCCATTCAGTTAGCAGTGGTTGGCCATCCCAGATCGTGTTAATGTACTGCAATAGATGCCGATAAGAATCGTCTGAAAGATTTGCTAACAGTTTTACCGTCATCAGGTGTCGGCCTGGGGCAGTGCTCCTGCGCATTTTTATCAGTGCTGCTTTCAGATCGCACATTTCAAAAGGGGCATCGAGCTGACTGTTTTCTCTACCTGCGTATTCATATGCGTTCCTGTTGGGATCCGTGGCGCGACATAGGTATCTAGCACAAAAAGCATCAGCCAGGTGGTAGTTGGTTCCATGAAAACTGCGCAGGGCTCGACGGAGCTGCTTTTGCGCTTCTTCTCAGGTTTGGGCGGGGTCCACGAGAGTTCGAAAAAGGCGCCTTGCTTTCCTTGTATTCATTCAAGCTATACGAAACCCTGCCTCCCGTTTCGCTGAAACGCAGAGTTGTAGTTAATGCATGAGCACAGGCACGAGTTACCTTATTGCTCAGAAGCACACATCGTGCAGTTTCCCTCCTTAATTGACGGTTAGAATAAACACATTCCAAGTACCAGTGCTAATTGTGTGCTTTCAAATGCGAATGAATTTCATAGTCGGGCTATGTCAGGCATCCGGCGGCAGCAGCTGCGCGCCGGCATCTCTCCGCTCTCACACTCTTTCTCACAGCAACAGCTGCGGGCGCGCACGCTCACCCTCGCCTCTAGAAACCGGAGGATGTGCTGCTGAAAAGTCTTCTCTCGCCATTCGCTCCTTCTGCTCCAGGCGCCCCACTCTACCATCCACTCGCACCTCACTCTCGACCGTTCGCTGGCTGGGCCCCTTTCAAGCCGATGGCAGAAGTCGGTGAAGGCGAATGTCTGTCAGAAACAGTGCCCTCTCCCGGCACAAGAAACGCATCCGCATTTTCTCACGATTCCCTTTGAAGAGTTGAGTGCATTTTTTTATTACGACCTTTGCGTGGGAATCACCATACGCTAGGTGCACGTGTAGTTAAGAACTCCAGCTACCACAATGGTTCAATCGTGATGATAGTTGTCAGTCGTCGCGATGAAGATGTCTCATTAGGCGTCTACTTGGGTGCATCGACGTCAAGCAATGTTATAGCTTCCAGCCGCCAATAGACACGGTACAAACTCTCATACTCACTACGTAATAAGCACAACATCTAGCTCTCAGGAAAGAGCTTGCTTTCTTGTTTATTTCCTCTAAAAAAAAGGTTCCTAAAAGGCTAGCTCCCTGTCGTGTTTGCCTTAGGTGACTGTACTTCTGTGATGATAGCTTTCACTCTCGTGTAATACCGATTCATGTGAAAAAGAGATTCAATCATGCTTGCTTTTAGTTATTTTTTTTGTTTCTTGCTCTGTGTATATTACATCATATTTGTAAAATTTCTTTACTCTTCTATCGACAATCAGGACCCGTAAAGGTGATACTCGAAGCAGCCCGTTTTTTTTTGCAATTTTTAGCTTGATTATTGTTGGTATTTTGTTAGTATTGACATTTTCGTCCTTTTTTTATCGAATCATCTAGCTGTTCGGCTTCGTCACTTTTGTGTACACTCAAAGGAGGGAAAAAGCACTTTCGTGTCGTGTAAACAACAACCTGACAGACGAGTTTGTTTTCTTCCTTTTATTTGAACCGAAAAAAATCGATAGATTTCACGGTCCCTGTTCCTCAAATCGCGACTACACATCAATGCAGAGGCCATCGGATCGATACCGAGACGACGTGAGCAAAATTAAATTGCCATTCCTGAAAGCTACTATCCTCCACTTTCACCCCCACTCCTCAATACGCTCACCCCGATCTCTCAACTCCAAACCTCCCAGTGCCCTCTCCTTCTTGCCCAAATCGGGCTTCTTGCTCTCTCCCCAACTTCTCTACTGCAAAACCTGAAACAATAGGTGAACGGGAAGCAAAAATGTCAAACTCGCTCTTCCGGCCCGTTCAACTTTGATTGTTCCGAGCTGCAAAACATGACGTCCGTACCGGCGTGAATGGCGCAAACAAGGCAGGCGACAAGCAAAGTTAGAAAAAACAAACAAAAAATACTAAAGCGAAAAAAAGAGTGCGAGAGATGAATCCAACAGCTGCTTTCAGACAAGCTTATACACTCTCGCTTTCTTTTCGTTTGTTTTATTGACTCCAAATCGAAGAGCGCCGACCCGTTCTGTGAATCGAGCCAGTTTGGTTGCATTCGCGAGAAGAAGGGATACAAAATGGTGGGAGAGATAAGATAAAAAATTAATCGGCAAAATGGACAATTCCGAAGAGATGTTTAGTGAGAGAGAGGGAGAGACGGAAAGGAAGGGAGGTGCTTTCTAGTCGCTTCGAAGAAGACGACGACGTGGCGGTTGTGTTCGCTTAAAGGGAGCCTCTTTTTGTTTCCCCGTTTTCTAATCCTCAGTTCGTTCATCTTTTTGTTTTGTTCCTTGTTCTTCTGCTTTACGCTCGTGTAGAAGGCATATTTGAGAAGCAGCACGTGGCGTCGCGAGATGGTTCAGTAGTGAGAACGCTTTTAAAACAAATTTAAAAAACGAAAAAAAAAAGTGGAGAGTAGAGAAGATCGATATCTCTTTCCTGTTGATGTCATCTGAGAGCCGTGTAGTACGTGCCCCGTTGGCGCGATAAAAAGAAAGAGAGGAACTAGAAAGGAAGTATGACACGCTGTTCACCCCAAACGGCAGATGGAACAAACAAACAAATCGATAGAAACGAGTAACGGATTTCGCCGGAATGTAGAAAGCCATAACACCCCCGCGCACCTTATGGGAATCCAAGTTAGAGCTAAATTTCACGCGCTAGAGTGTTACAAGACTCAGTGCCGATTTAAGGGGGAATTGATTGTTAGGTAAAAAAAAAGGTAAAAGAGCCGTAGGTGCTGTTACGTAATGAAGCGTTTCAGGGAGCTTTTGCGTCGGATTTGAGCGATTTCAGATTCTTCATTTTCATTCGATTTGTAACAAGAAGGGTCGTCGTCCGCATGTAAGACACTTCGCAGATGGCTTTCGATCGGCTGAGCTGCGTTGCGCAATTAGCAAAAGACAGCCAAAAACTTGAAACGCCACATTATATTGATGAGACCGTTTGCTCACGGTTTAAGTAGCTGTTTGTTTATTTCTCTTTTTTTCTTGTTGTTGTTCACAGTGTCGGACGTATATTTTTAGGTGTGGGCCCAACTAGAACAAGTAAATGGTTCTCGTTTGAACATCCACAATAGAAAACAGGGATCTTGCTTTAGCACAGTCTTGAGCAAATGCATGAGGCCCTGATCCTATTGCTAAATGCACATCGATAGCGTCGCTTTGATATAGTATAACTTCTACAGAAATACAGTACCATTTACACTATTCTATTGTCATCCCATGTACGGATATCCTAAAAAGCTTTAGCCATGCTGATTGGTCAGTGCGGGGTGTAACGTATAGAGCATCCCTCAATATTTACAAGATGGAGCTGTGGCGCTGCGATCGTTCCGCCACCGTGGTAATTCAGAGTAGTTCACTTATTTGTCCGGTCTTTCTACTAGATGTTTTGAACGCGCTTCTGGCTTTGGCTATTGCTGTGTTTCGGTCTTGCTTCGAGTGAAAGAGTGGACCACTTCGATCTCCGTACGTTTATTTGACTCAGTGAGCCTAGAAAGTTCAAGGTGGCGAACTGAAGATGCTGAACATTCGCTGTACGAAGCGAATGCAGGACGCGGATCCAAACGGAACCGAACGAACGAAATTTATACAAATCCGTGTACCACTCATCATGCCCATGCTCACTGAAGGAAATCTGTCCACAACTCATGATTTCAGTGCTGGTTCAAGCACCATGCATTGCAGCTCCTACTAGAGGAAACAAAAAAGGAGCGAAAAGTTCAGACAAGACACAAGTTGAAGAAGGGACGAGAAGCATAAAGCAACCTGCCAAAGCCTCAACCCTACCAAGCTCCTACAGACACTAGCGCCAAAGTTTCTTCTAGTGTATTATTAGGAAGCTCTGTGGAAGAACGTGAAGCTTTTTTTTTCGTGAAATGTGGGAACACGTCACTCACAGCCGGAACCTCTCGTTCCAGCGCGGGTTGAGCGTGGCCGGCTTGACGGTCGTGGTGCGTATGAACTTTGCCGGCACGGTGACACCCTCCAGAGAGCCGCTCCGAGGCTCGCGCTTCTGGAACGACGCGCCCAGCTTACGCAGCGAGCGCCGCGGTGAACCGGTGGCGCTGCCGGCGGGCGAACGTCCCCCGGAAGGCGGTTCCTCGTCCGAGCCGCAGCCGCTAGTGGCGCTGCTGCTGCGGCGTCGGCGCCTCTGGGGATCAGAGTTGCTGGAAAAGAGTAAAAACAAAAAAAAAGGAAAACTGTGAGCTTATCGTATACCCGATTTAAGAAAAAAAAGAACTTGGGGGCAGCTATGCACTAGTGGTGAGAGAGAGAGATAAAGATGCAAGGAAAGGCAGGGAGGTTAACCAGACGCACATCCGGTTTGCTACCCTGCACTGGGGAAAGGATGAAGGGGAGAAAAGAGGTTGCAGAGAGATGAGAAGGTACACAAAATTACGAGCACACTCGGGGAGCAGACACAATCTACAGGCGGTCGCTCAGGTTTGTTGACTTTAGGTAAAGTAGCAGTGCTTTAGTTGCTTTCTGCGCAACTGAGGCAGATGCCCAAGGTCCTAGTATCTTCTGCACACAAAATGGTCCGGGGTCAAGTTGATTCAAAACTAGTGGTGAGAAATCTAAGAAAACGGCGGTGCTAGTGCCCTTCCCTAGCTTATCTTCAGTCTCCAACTTCTCTACCTACTCAGATCGCTTCCGCTAGATTATGCTAGACCATCTCTTTTCCTTTGAGTCCTTCTGAAACAGTTCTTACTGAGCTATAACAGACATAGCTATCCTATGCATGACCATCTTAATCTCCTTTTCATTCTCTTCTCCCTTACATAACTGCTCCTCATCATCAGTTCCACTTTTCATTCACCCTCTTGCTGTAGCGTTATTTAGGGTAAAGAATGTATATGCCATCACTTACCCTTAATACATAGTTGCGCATTGACCCGCAGTTGAAAATTAGAGTAAGTCCTGTGTTTCCTTGCCATACCTCCCCATTTTGTGTTACAGTAATTTTTGATGTATTCCTGAACTCGACAAACATAACGTCTTTACTATCATTTCTTATAATCGCAACTCCTCCATGCAGGACCTCTTGAGCAAAAGTAAAACGTATCAGGGATGTCTTTTTGGGGCTGACACGCGTCCGTTAAGGGTTCACTAATTAAAAAAAGGAGGAGGGATCTGGGTGCTATAGGTTCCACCACAGCGGCCCACCTCCGTCGCACATCGGACGAGATCGAAAGTAAAAAAAAATAAAGCTCAGTTCCTCTTTTATGAAACCTGAGGAAGTGCGTGAAGCAGGCACCAATCGATTCCCGTCACGTCGTTGTTATTCTATTGGTGCTAGTGTTATTGGTGCTAAGACTGCTGTCATTGTAGTGGGGGCACTATGGTGTTTAGAAAAAAAAATTATTTACAGCATGTACAGAACACAAAGGCTTCATACCATTCTAGTAACAGGGCACATATACTTCGGCACATCTATATTTCACGACTAACATCACTACGTTACAGTGAAGACATTTGCTCTAATATACATGACCATGTTGGCATATATGTACACAAGAACTCAATGCGATGTCATGATACAATGGTATAACGATACAATAGATGCAATGAAACATGATATGTAACAAATGAAATCATATAAAACAACTCAACGAGCGCTGCTTAGCACCAAGTCGGTCGAAAAATGAGTTGTATCTTTTCGTGTTCCACCTTGACGAAAGGGCACGACCAATGCCGCAGAAACTCTTGCTCCCCGAGGAAGAAAAGCTCCTCAGAAAGAAACGCGAGGATCTCTCGTCTCATTCTCCCCAGTATCGGCCACAAGGCACGCCGGCGGCAATTGGCAGCTACGGCCTCACATCGGTTTCTCCAAAGGCTGAACAGCCCCGCAACTATTAACAGAGCGGAGAAGCGGCTACGCGGAAATCGGCCGTTGGACACGAAAGTTCGCACACCCTGTCCCCGAAAACTAGCATTAACCATTAACCAAAAAAGGCGGGAAACCACACATTCAAACGTCGCATGTCGATTGGTCTCTACCATGACGCAGTTGGGGCAAGTGGAAGTGCCATCTTGTTGTTGCGTGTTCGGGTCCAATGAGGTGGTTGGGTTGTTCTGGCGCTATTGACGTTGCGCAGCAAACACCTTTCCACACACCCCGGCCGAATTTTCAGACGCAATAAAGACTTTAGAGACGATGTAGACTGTTCAGTTTAAGATTGGATTGCCTGCGCTAACGAGTCGTAGCTGTCTGAATTTTAACGATACCAGACTTCTGTTCTTGCGGCTTACGTTGAGCAGCTGCTCTATAAGCTTTCACTAGCATAGGCACAAAATAATGTCTCACTTAACGCGGCCGTAGAGTTGCGGCGGCTCCCTCAGCCTTCATCTTGGGATTCGCGTGGCGTCGACGCTGCCTTTCCAGGAGCACTTGCGAAACGGCGCGCTGATGGGGCGCTAGAAAAGTGCCGTTCAAGGATGCATCGAGCGGTAGGCGAGGTGCTGGCGCCCTCTTTGCGCGGCGTCAGAATCAAACGTAGGGTTGCGAAAGGTTTTAGCAATTTTAGTTCAAATATATGCATTTTTTCTTGGCCATTTCTGTTCCATATATCGTTTTATTTAATATCTTCTTAGTTCATTGCGAACCGGTTTTCAGCATTACTTACATTGTTTTATGCCTGCTAAGCGCTTGATTGTGCGCGTCATCAGGCCACGTGAGAAGTATAGATTGGTGACAAGCCTTCAAGTGCAACGCTCACGAGAGGAACATATGGCAGCTCCAGCACTATCCAACCTGAGGAAGTGCGTAGCAAGATCACCCTGCGATTCCTGTTCGTAGAGTTGCCACTGCTCCGTTTCACCAAACTGCGGATGACGCCAGTGTTTAGAGTAAGCATGGAGGGCTTACCTGGTACCACCAAAGTCCTGTTTGAAAGATCCCAAAACTCGGTATGCGACATGCGTGCTGTGTTATGCTGCACTTAATCGACTTACTGCTTTTCACGGCAGTTGAGATACGCGTCATGTGTAGCTAGTTCCGTGAGGTTGTTTTCCCCTTCAGATGTAGCAACAATGCGCCCGTGAAGCGCGAGAGGGTGGGATTGTGATGGGGGTTGGGGAGGCTGGAAGATGTCATGAACGACAAGGACGTAACAACAAGAAACGCTCACTCACAAACACGGCTGTATTCCGAGCATGCAGTAGGGGTCGCTGTATCCGTTCGGGTCCTTGGCCTCGAGCCCCTGTGCCTCGACCACGGTCACGTTGAGCACCGGTATGGGCGGCTTCTCCTCTCTCGCCAATCCCAGGAGGCGCCGGTGGTTGTCGGGCGGCATGCCGAACGCCGCCTGGGCGTACCCGTGCAGCTCTCCAGGGCTGACGCCACCAGAGCAGCCGAGCTTGTGTTCAATCGTGTACAGCACCTCCACGTACAGCTCCTCCCACTGCGTAGACAATGGCGCGCAATAAGATGCTCAGATTGTAACAGATAAATAGATAGATAGATAGATAGATAGATAGATAGATAGATATTAGATAGATAGATAGACAGACAGACATAAGATAGATAGATAGATAGATAGATAGATAGATAGATAGATAGATAGATAGATAGATAGATAGATAGATAGATAGATAGATAGATAGATAGATAGATAGATAGATAGACAGACAGACATTAGATAGATAGATAGATAGATAGATAGATAGATAGTTAGATAGATAGATAGATAGACATTAGATAGATAGATAGATAGATAGATAGATAGATAGATAGATAGATAGATAGATAGATAGATAGATAGATAGATAGATAGATAGATAGATCAATGAACATACGCAACACAACATATCAAAAAACTACTTCGTAGATTCATTTTGCCTGCAACATTTATGTTAAATATGGATATGCTTAATTGATTTGTAAAGCAGTTACGAAGTTCTTGTTCATAATAAAAAAAAGGAGGTTCGGATAGCTCCCCCTACGTGCGGCAATGTGATTCTGTGTTTGATATTGCTGGAGGTTGCTTCTGATATTAACCGAAATGACAGTGTCACTAAACGAAAGTCAAACGCTTCAGTTGTCTACATGCTTGTTAGAAAAAAGATCGCGTAGTGTGACTTACCCGAAATCCGAGACGCTTATGGCTCCTAGAAACTCTAACAGGAAATCGGTTCAACAAACGCGCGGAAGGGTTACCTACGTTAAAAAAAAAACTATCCCGCAGGAACTCTAAGCACAGCTGCGTAAGCTTGAGCCAACCTTAACCGCTTCTGATATACTTCAATAAAAAAAATACGTATGACAGTTTTCCCACTGCGAATGCTGAGGAAGTCCGTAGCAAGGGAAACCAGATATTCACACCCTTATAGACCACCGTCCGCTTTGATTACCAAAGCGTCGATGACGCGAATACTTCAGGTGAGCTTGTAACGTTTCTCCAGCACTAGCAGAGTATTGTTAGGGAGAATCGCACAATCAGTCAGATACATAGTTAGCTCCGTTAGGTTATTTCACCCATCAGATGTCGCAAAGCAGCGCCCACGAATCGCAATCGAGAGAGGTACTCGCTCACTAGGTGAGCCCGTCGCCGGAATTTAGGGAATACATACGTAACGCTATTAGTTTTTTTTAAATTAATTACTAAAATTACAAGTTCATAAGGCTGGCTTGTTGTGACAGTTGGTACATAAAAACGACAGAGACTACGTACCAACTTGCCTAAGTTCCAACTTGACTATGTTCCAACTTGACTACGTTCTAGCTTGCCTATGTTTCAACTTGACTATGTTCCAACTTGACTATGTTCCAACTTTACTACGTACCAGCTTGCCTATGTTCCAACTTGACTATGTTCCAACTTGACTACGTACCAGCTTGCCTATGTTCCAACTTGACTATGTTCCAACTTGACTACGTACCAGCTTGCCTATGTTCCAACTTGACTACGAAACAGCTTGCCTATGTTCCAACTTGCCTATGTTCCAACTTTACTACGTACCAGCTTGCCTATGTTCCAACTTGACTATGTTCCAACTTGACTATGTTCCAACTTGACTACGTACCAGCTTGCCTATGTTCCAACTTGACTACGTTCCAGCTTGCCTATGTTCCAACTTGACTATGTTCCAACTTTACTACGTACAAGCTTGCCTATGTTCCAACTTGACTATGTTCCAACTTGACTACGTACCAGCATGCCTATATTCCAACTTGACTATGTTCCAACTTGACTACGTAACAGCTTGCCTATGTTCCAACTTGACTACGTAACAGCTTGCCTATGTTCCAACTTGACTACGTAACAGCTTGCCTATGTTCCAACTTGACTATGTAACAACTTGACTATGTTCCAACTTGACTACGTACCAGCTTTCCTATGTTCCAACTTGACTACGTAACAGCTTGCCTATGTTCCAACTTGACTATGTAACAACTTGACTATGTTCCAACTTGACTATGTACCAGCTTGCCTATGTTCCAACTTGACTATGCACCAGCTTGCATACGTCCCAACTTGACTACGTACCAACTTGACCAACTGACAGCATCCTTCCTGTTTCTGTCTCATTTTTATGTCTCGGATGCTTCTGCTTTCTTTTGGTGCCGCCGGTGTTCCTACCAAGGCTATGGGGATTACTTCTGAGTTGTTGCTGTTAGTTATTTTAAGCCCTGTTTGTTCATTTGAGGGACGTTTGGAGCACTGCTGTGCTTGTATTGAGCGCCTTACTACGAACGTATTCGCGTCACGTGACATAAATGGATGGTCGACAAGCCGCACTCCACAAGTGCCCCGCACCTAAAAACCAATGAACAAAATGAATGAAAGGCAGTCATATGCCAATATAGAGATAAAAAACTAGCCGCTCGTTAACACGTGTCTATCTCTGACACATCTAAATGTCCCTTCGCGCGGTTCGCGTTCAACCTGTTTCCGCTTCTCAGAAGCTGCCACCTTGCTACCTTCAATGCTGTGTTTTTGGGACGTTCAACCCCACATATCCATCGAATCAATCAATCCTTTGATGCCGTCATTATCCAGCGGACTTCTCGACCAGGCCGCCATACATAACCACCACTACAACACATTACGCCGACGTTACGTTCGACAGGGCTGGGAAAGATAGGGAGGAAACTCCCATAACACGCTTCGAGTTTTTATATACGCCACCCCCGAGTGGCACTGTCACAGCCGTAATACCTGGCGTGCCGTAAAGAAGAGCTTTGACGCGCGTTAGCAGCCACCCACGCCAAAAAACCGTTAAGCTCGCACCGAAGCCTTTATCGAGAACTCCTCCGCGCCGCACCGAAAATAACCACTCAGACTCGTGCCGACAGCGCTTCTCAGCGCACAAGTGGCAAGTCATCAGTCTTCGCGATGCTGTCAGCTTGATCGCTGCTCGAGGGTTACCGCCTCGCATATATATCTTCCGTAGACGCCAAACAGTGTTGGTTCGCTGATGCAACAGTGAGAAAAATAGCTGCTACCATACAGTTCTTAGTAAGAATCCCACAAACACTACTTTATCTCCCCTCATATATATATATATATATATATATATATATATATATATATATATATATATATATATATATATATATATATATATATATATATATATATTACGGAAGGCACGACAGGTCCGGGTAATTTCTATATTGAATGAAGTTGCAGATAGCACATTTGGAAAGGAAATTCCCTTTACTAACATTTCGGCCGTGCCACGGCCGAAACGTTAGTAAAGGCATTTTCCTTTGCAAATGTGCTGTCTGCAAGTACGTTCAATACAAACACAAACAGATATATATATATATATATATATATATATATATATATATATATATATATATAAAGAAATGTATACTTAAGGGTTCGTTTTTCCATGTTTTGACACAATAATATTGAGATATAACAGACAATAATGCCAAGGATTGTGTAATGAAAATACTTAGACTAATTTTAATTTAAATATGAAAAAAGAAAAGTGGGTGAAAAGATAACTTGCTTCGAAGGTCGCAGGTTCGGTTCCTGCTCACGGCAAGTTCTCTTTTCTCACACACGTTTCTTTCTTCACATTTACATTACAATTGGTTTAATAACTTCGCCTATACATGCCATGGCATATATATATATATATATATATATATATATATATATATATATATATATATATATATATATATATATATAAAGAAATGTATACTTAAGGGTTCGTTTTTCCATGTTTTGACACAATAATATTGAGATATAACAGACAATAATGCCAAGGATTGTGTAATGAAAATACTTAGACTAATTTTAATTTAAATATGAAAAAAGAAAAGTGGGTGAAAAGATAACTTGCTTCGAAGGTCGCAGGTTCGGTTCCTGCTCACGGCAAGTTCTCTTTTCTCACACACGTTTCTTTCTTCACATTTACATTACAATTGGTTTAATAACTTCGCCTATACATGCCATGGCATATATATATATATATATATATATATATATATATATATATATATATATATATATATATATATATATATATATAATTTGGAATGGTCGAGATGGTGTTTTGGCACAGCAATGCACCACCTGTGGCTGCAGATCACTTTTTCTTGATGCCGTGATTTTTAGTAAAAACAGAATTACAATGACAAGGGAGATTGCGGAGGCGGAGACGATTTGTAGATTAGGACTGAGCTGCGTCAGCACTCCCTCACTCGAGGTGTTTGCCAAAATGAATTTTCCTTCCTAAAGTATAGATTTTCGCCCATGGCAATTAGGGGCTTCAGAACTGCTTGGTCTGTTTTTTTTCCGTGTCTCGTAAGTATATATATATATATATATATATATATATATATATATATATATATATATATATATATATATATATATATATAGTGGGAGTAATAATTCAATGGGCCAGTTAGTCTTCGTGAAGGTATGGGATATGGCACAACGGGAGCGTTGTCAACAAGGATAAATATATTTATTTCCCAACAGTTTCGGGAGGGGTAACTCATCCCCTGATGAAGGGTGGACCCCTCCCGAAACTGTTGGGAAATAAATATATTTATCCTTGTTGACAACGCTCCCGTTGTGCCATATCCCATACTTATATATATATATATATATATATATATATATATATATATATATATATATATATTGTACGCTCCTCAATATAATTTTTGTTGGATGTTAGCTCTCCTCTTTGTCCCTTCCATTATCCTGTGTCTCACAGTTTTTACGCTCTACGTTTTTAGTTAAGTCTTGAGGTTGACTCGAACTTTGAGCGTCACCAAGGGAAAGAGCATCACCCTTATCAATTCATACAAAAGTTCCAGTTCAAGCTACAACAGGAAAAAATCTTTATCGTAATCTCAAGGCACAAAAATTGCATTATCATTATGTTATTCATTCTTTGTTCAAGTTTTACTATTTTTGGCATTGTCGTACAGTGGCAAAATCTTACATGATTAACGTTTTGTAGGAAAAGCAAGAAAATGTTTTACCAGTAGTGCATTTGAATTGTCGGCTTTACAAGTTCTCATATTACATAAATATTCCGTGAGTATATAAAGAAAAAACATTGCCACATTATGACGTCGAAGTTAAAAAATACTGCATTTTCAACCATATGGCAGCTTCCTTATCGAAATGTGTCAATCGAGTAACAAATATGAGGTAAACATCTTTGTGTATCATGCGTTATTTGTATGATACACTGAAAGTTAGAAAACAGCAATTTTTGCTGTAAGACGAGAATTCGAACTGAACAACCTAAAGGGTGCAAGAAGTTTGCCTTTGCCTCACCTTCACTGCGTAGCACGTCAGCACAAGATATCAGTAGGGACTTTAATCAAAGCTAATAATGGAAGTCGTACAATTGCTTGTCACTTGTTTTAGTAATGCCACTACGTACAAAATGGAAAACGGCTATAGTGTCGAAATTTAGGAACAGAGACGCTATTTGTCGTGTGTTTACACAACACACAGCGAGTGTGTTAAGTAGGCGTTTTGTTTCCGTGAGTCTGTTATGCGTATTTGCACTACACCGTGGTTATTATAAAGCACCAACTAGCCCAAGAAAAACTTCTTACTGCGGAATATTTACCCGTAGCAAGACGATAAAGGTTTGTGTGCAAAGTAACTCTATTTTCGATTTTTTTTTTTGTCCAATCAAGCAAAATAAAGAAGAATTACATATAAAGACGGAGATGACAACTATAACAATTTTCACACTGTTGCGACCCATTTGTAATCGGGACATTAACGCGTTCGACGCACTGCACATATTTACCGCCGGCACGCGAATATTTCGCATGCTTCGTACTTCATTTGTGACGGTGAAATATGAAGTACGCCTATAGCATCGAGAACACCGTGGGACATGTCGTGTGACAACGCCCAACACGCGCTACGATATATGTGTTGTCTCTATCACGCCAAAAAAAGAAAAGACAGTATAGGTTGTCGCTAACTAGCTCGCCAACGCATCGTGTTGAACTATATTTATTCCTTGCATTTTTTTTTTGTTGTTGGGGATGGTTACGTCGTCATTTTGTACCCTTATTTCCTTTACATATTATGTATCTTAACTATCAATTCGTTACCTCTTTCTTGTTAATCTGGTACTCCTGATGAGCGATACCGAGCTCAGTCTCCGTCGGTATTGGCTTTTCCTTGTCGGCGTCATCCTGCAAAGAGATAAAGAAAAAAAAGATAAGAAACCGAAATAGAGATCTTAGGAGAAACGAGATGGGGTAGACGGTCATTAATCTTCCGTTCCCAGGTGGTGTACCCGTCACTTGCGTCAGCGAGTGAGCTACGATTTAGTTCGTCCTATCATTTTTAGCTGTCGACTTTGGCCAATCGGAGACGCCCGCGGACGCCTCGTCATAGGCATCGATCGCTTATCTGAGCAGCGGATCGCACCCGCCCACGAATGTCGCTCTCACAAATCACCGGTGATAACTATATCGATGGCGACATGTTCGGCCTATAGGGATATGACGTCTTACTCGGGTCTTGGGCGTGGACCCACGCGCGTTACTTGAAATGACATGAAAGTTTAAGCATTCGTCAACACTGTTCTTTTCTTTTTTTTTTGAGAAGTGAAGCCTCATAAAACCGCGCAATGTCCCTCCACCCATCAAACGCAGCCCGGCGTTTACAGCAGATATAGAAACCAAAACATGTGTGAACTACAAAAATGTTATCAAGTTATCGAAAGGCTGTTAACTAGAACAAACAATACAAAAGGCCACAGCACCATAAAAACACCGAACTTCAACCACCCATCATTCAAATCATAGGGCAGAACAAAAGGTTAACAATAACAAAAAAAAAGCTTTTAACGAGAAGAGATAGAGAGAAATAGAGATGAAAGGCAGGGAGGTTAACAAAGCTTTCGCTCTGTTGGCCACCCTACACCCGGGGAAAACAGGAAAGGAGGAATATTACAAAGGAAAGAGAGAGAGAAAAAAAGAAGAGGTGAATAAACAGCCAGCTTGAGTTTACACAGCACCATCAAGCAATGTTCTTTTACAAGCGCTCGTGAAGTTCAGAGGTCCTTAAGAAGTACAAGAAAAAAAATTGAATGCCAAAATTTATGATCCGATGCACACTGCTTCTACCCGTCGTCAGCATTCACCTGATGATGATAATGATGATGATGATGGTGATGATGCTCCTTGGATCATTGGCACCTACCCACTCTGGGGGAGCGGCCATGAGTCGGGCGGATCATACATACTGAATTTATGATTATTATTTAGTAAGAGCTAAATAATTCTGATTTAAAGGTACGTTAAATATCAATAATTGTAATTTTAGGTTGCAATGATTTGTGTAGTATCCCAGAGACTGAAGATCTTTTGACTAGGAAGGCTGAATAAAGAATTGTTAATAGTTGATACACCCACCAAATCTACTCGTGTCGCATATAAATTTTTCGACGGCTTTGAAAATATTCCTGTCCGAATGCCCCAGCGCAAAGGCCCCCAAATGATAGCAGAACGGCCGACATAACCGGTAGACCACATTGCCGCCATATAATTTCGATACGTTTTCTGTGTAAGTAAAAACGTCGGTAGCTCAATAAGAAGTGTTCGACAGTTTCGAGTTCATTGCAATAGGAGCAATAAGGAGAGACTGCCAAACCCACTCTGTGCATTCACCTTGTCGATATACGTGGCCCTTTTAACACGTTGTTCTCTTCCAGGTACTCTGCGTTATATTACAATATATTTCCAGCAGTGTGGACGCTACTTGCTGCAAGAAAGTGACGTGCCTGCCCAGCGAGGCATAATTATCCTTGCAACCACATTATATTTGGCAAGGTTAAGAGAAATTAACTCTGTTGCGCGAAAAAGTGAAAGTACAAAAGGAAGACAACTGGACACAGGGCCCTGTCCAGGTGTCTTCTTTTTTTACTACATTTTTTTGTCGCGCTAATCAGTCAAGATGAAGTACCAACTCGCCCAGCAGTTTGTGCTTCTCTTTTTAAAACACCTGCGGTTGTTTGGCGAGTGTTACATGTAATCCAAAAGAAGGCAAACACGCGGGGAGAAGTAAGAGAAAGTTAGGTGGGCAGATGAAATTAAGCAGTTCGCGGGTATAACGGGGTGGCTGAAAGCACAAGACCAGGTTGATTGACGGAACATAGGAGGGGCCTTTGGCTTGCAGAGGGCATAGTCAGGCTGATGAAGGTGATGATGATGATGGCATCAAAGTAATACTTAATAAGTAAAGCACTACTGGCACGGACGTCATTTGGTTCTTACAGTAGGGTGGTTCCACGAGAGATCGACACGGGTCCAAAAGTTGATATTTTAGATTTCATTGAGTATTTTATATTTCGTGCACCTCTCACCAGGTAGCGCGAAAGTCAACTTCATTTTATGATTTAACGGCATAACTGACGAGAAAAAAAAATATCAAACTTCACCAACACGGAGGCACCAATTTCGTCACCTGTCATTTTCGAAAATTGCACATTCTATAAAAAGGGAAATATTTTTGTTTCAAGGAAGATATTTTTTATGTCTAATAAAGAATGAATTTATACGGTTTCAAGCTTGTAGAGCATAAGAAAATAGCTTTTAAAAATGTCTAATTTTGCGACAGTTTAAAATAAGTTGCGTGTTCCCCATTTTTTTCTCCGAAAGTAATGCAAGCAGCGTTTTCAAACTTGACATGTTCTAAGAATATAGTGTGTTCATTAGGTACATAAATAATTGCTGCCGTAGGGCAAATGTAAATTTTTATATATTGCCTCAAAGTTCTCATACTGGCAAAAGTGTACTCCACTGAAATTTGAATAATAAAAAAAAACCCATCTTCGATTTTTCTTAAAATCTCGTAAATAGACAACCGAAGGCCATCATACAGTAATATAAAAAACATGTTGCATTATTTTGTTTTTAGCGACAATATTCGTGGTACAAACCAGAGCTTTTTGAGAATGCGCTGATAAGTTGAGAAATCGGAACGGAAAAGCGGCAATAAGCTTCAAACGAGACTAACGTGACCGCATTTGGTGAAGAAAGGCTATTTTAGCAGATAGGAGTAACTATTTTGAACACGATATTCTACAGTATCTGAATTCACTCTTATACGTAGAGCACTGAGACTTCTAATATGTGGTGCCTCTCCATTACTGACACACAGATGGAGCTGCTGTGACGGCCGTGTGTTCGCAACACGTTTAATGAGTTCATAAACGACTCATAACAAATTTTTATCATTTGGTGCACGAAGACTGCCGCATTAGACTGAAGAATACGCTTTCGGGCAAGTTGTCATCCGTCGTCTGCTCTACAGATGAATTGCTGTGCGCCGCATCTCGGAGGCATTGCTTTAGATCATATGGTTCAAAGTAAGGACAAAGATTACGCCTCCCGTAATTTTATCGACAAAAACATTGTGAAATTCATTTTAACGTACTATACTTCAGTTTTGCATTCGCACTGTGGATACTTGCGGATGCTGTTTTACGTCTGTTCTCATTAAAGGTGAGAGACATAGGAACAGACGACAGATAGATCACTTTCGTGCTGCTGGTTTCACGCATAGTTGCATTGCCAGTAATTTGAGCCTCAAGGAGCGTGGCGATGGCTGACCACTTCAGCCGGGATAGAGTTTTTTGTTCAGATTACCTCATGTTGCATACAAAGAAAATACCTTATCAAAGAAACTTCCGCAAGGTCGAAGAGATCGGCCTGTTTGCCCTCCAGAAAGCTTTTGCCGAAAGCTGCCCGCCATGCACATAACAACGACCACGTCTGCCTGAACTGATTCAGACGCCTCAGAGGTATGCTGTCTTCGTCTAATGGCTTCTCAGCTGAAAGAGCTGATGAGTTTTTGTCGGAAGAAGAAAAAGGCAGAAGTCAGAGCGGTGCGTAAACACGCCTGAAGCATTGCCACATATGCGACTGGAGAAGCTGCATGCGCAAAACAGCAAAGTTCATGCAGAGCCAAGACAACTTAGCAGCAATTCTACAGTAACCGTGAAATGCCACCGTAACGTGTGTAACCGCCACTTTCAACCATCAGATCTAAAATGCAGTGTGTGTGCCCAGTGGTTCGAGAACTTCAAGCAAGCCTCTGAAGCGTGTTCTTCGTATCAAAAGCGCATGCGTTTGTTGACACTGTTGCCGAGCAATATAGAGCGCCGTAAACTCCAAGCACTTATACCAAACTTGTCAGCTTACATGTTATACAGATCCCGACGCTGGCGCGCAAAACACGGTATATGGTTAGCACCGATTGCGGTAAAAAGGTCACGGCTGAACCCCATGGACGTCCAGGCAGCAATGACTTACTACTCCAAAGATGAGTATAGCTGCTCTCGGCAGAGACCCAACAAAAAAGATGTAGTATCTGCTATCATTGACGGAAAAAAAGGAGCTAGTTTCGAAAAGGTTTATGACCCGTTCGGTGCGAGAGGCTTACCGTCTCCTTAGAGAAGATAATCCGAACACGTCTACTGGGCTCTCAAAAGTTTTATTCACTGAGGCCGAAGTGGGTTCTTCTTGCACCACACCAAAAAGTGTGCATTTGTATATACTGTGCTGATGCCACGGAGTGTGTTTATGCCCTAATAGACGTCACTGAAGGAGTCAACACGGCGGACTTCTTGAAAGAACTATGTCTTTGCAGCTCCCCTACAAGTGATTGTTTTTTAGGCCATTGTGACTATTGTGCTAAGGAGGGCGCTCTAATAGCCACATGTTTAGGAATCCCTGAAGATATTGAGGTAGCCTATGCAGTATGGGAAAATGGCGATCTAGTAAAAAAAAAACAGCCCAGGCAAGTGCTTTTCTGCGAGAGCTAAGGCTATGGTTCATGAAGTGGATCACCCATGATTACATATGATAAATTCAAGAATCAGCAATACGCCAGGCGAAAGAGAACAAAGAAAAAGAATCTTGCATATTTCACTTTGATTTCGCCGAAAATTGGACAACCATTTTACCGAATGAGGTACAGTCGTATCACTGGCACAAAAGACAGGTGTCTATATTCACGTGTATCGTCACAAAGAAGTAATCAATTCAAAGTTTTGCCGTCATCAGTGATGAGACATGCCATGATACTGCACATGCCTGTTTTTCTCTACAAATAATTCACAACTATATGAAGGAACAACTTAAGCCTGACACGCATGTTACTTATGTTTCTGATGGGGCATGCAGTCACTTCAAAAACAAGTACCAGTTGTTCGAGTTATGTCAGAAAGATCATATATCAACAAAGTGGATTTTTTCGGCCACAGGACATGGTAAGAACTCTTGTGACGGCGTTGGTGGCCTACTAAAGTATCAGGCTACGCTCTACAACCTCAGAGCAGCAAGCTCAGCTGTGATTATGTCAGCATCCCAAATAGTAGCGCAAATGAGCGCGAAGCTCAAGAATGTCAAGCTGCTGTGTGCAAATGCAGACTAGCTAGAAACATTCCGTCAGTTTAAGAAGAGCCAGTGGAAATTGTTGCCACGTGTTCCAGGCATACGTTCTTGGCATCTTTGGCTAAGCACATCTGAGGGCACTGATCGTGGTCGTGTTTTGTTAGCGTCCCGTACTGCTAAATGTGATCTGCAAAAGATGCAGCCATTTTGAGCGCACCTCTTGTTTCATGCAGTCACCACCAAAATACCAGTGAGGGTATTTCAAGAACATATGCTTTTTCTAGCGAGACCCAACACTTGCGTTGGAACATTTTCATGTTTGAGTTTATCTGCAAATACAGTCAGATGTTTTGCAACTGAGTTACAGTGTCGAAGATTTCCTCCATTAGAGCTGTGTTATCAGGAGCATAAATGCGCCTTCATGGGTACGTATTTCTCACAGTGCTAAAACAGCCTTTCTTCATCAAATGCGGTCACGTTTACTCGCGTTTGAAGCTTATTGCCGCTTTTCCGTTCTGATTTCTAGATTTCTCAACTTATCAGCGCGTTCTCAAAAAGCTCTGATTTGTACCACGAATATTGTCGCTAAAAAGAAAATAATGTAACATGTTTTTCTATATTACTGTATGATGGCCTTCGGTTGTCTATTTACGAAATTTTAAGAAAAATCGAAGATCGGGTTTTTTATTATTCAAATTTCAGTGGAGTAAGTACCCTTTTGTCAATATGAGAATTTTAAGGCAATATATAAAAAATTACATTTGCCCCACGGCAGCAATAATTTATGTATCTAATGAACACACTATATCCTTAAAACGTGTTAAGTTTGAAAACGCTGCTTGCATTACTTTCGGAGAAAAAAAATGGGGAATACGTAACTTATTTTAAACTGTCGCAAAATTAGACATTTTTAAAAGCTATTTTCTTAAGGTCTACAAAGTTGAAACCGTATGAATTCATTTTTCATTAGACATGCATTTCAGGTAAAAAATGTCTTCCTTGAAACAAAAATATTTGTGTTTTTATAGCATCTGCAATTTTCGAAAATGACAGGTGACGAAATTGGTGCCTCTGTGTTGGTGAAGTTTGATATTTTTTTTCTCGTAAGTTATGCCATTAATCATAAAACGAAGTTGACTTTCGGGCTACCTGGTGAGAGGTAGCCCGAAACTTACGCGAACTTACGCGAACTTACTTAGAACTTACGCGACATACTAACCTCATCAAGGATTACCGCCACCACTTTTTCTGGTTGTCATCCATGCAACAAACCCCGTTGCAAAGTTTGTAACCATATGACGACGACCACTTTGGTTAAGAGTACAGCATCAAACTTTCATCTACAAATTAAAGGTGATTTTGAATGCGACACAAGCAACATTGTGTACATGCTTGAATGCTCTGTGTGCAAACTCCAATACATCAGACATACTGAAACACCTTTTTGACTGCGCTTTAATAACCATAAGTCACATGACACAAACCCACCCAATCTACCTTTGTCTAAGCGCGTTAACATTCCTGGTCACTCATTCAATAAACTAAGAGCTACTATACTGGAATCAGGTTTCCCTTCACACTATGATAGAGAACTGCGCGAGTCATTTCTGATACACAAGTTCAACGCGATCTTATCCGGTATAAATCAAGATCCAGGCAAACTGACGTTTCTTTCGGCGCAGAACTAAGTTCTAGTTTCATCACAGTCTTTTCATAATCACTGTACACGCAGATTTTTATTACACCTTTCCGGTGCAGTGAATTTCTTGACTTTGTGTCATCAATTCTGTTTGTACCCCATGAAATTCTTAGTTGTGCATTTTGTTCCATTTGAACGTTTTCTGCTATACTTTTTTGTCTTTTTTGTGCGCGTGATTTGCTGTATGGGTTTGATAGTTTCGTTTGTAGATAATACTGTACTTTTCAAACTGCTATTCATGTGATCTACTTGATGTAAACACCGTTCATGCATTCCCATAATCTTTCTTTGACATTGCTTTGACATTCTCTGCTGTTCATTACTCACCACGTCACAGTAGATAGTGCATGATAGTGATAGTTCACGTGACAGGGGCCCTTGATATACCATGCCTAGTTAAGAAAAGCGCATTTTTGTAACGTGTTTTCAGGCCGGTCCCCGGCTGAAACGTAGGAAAAATAAAAAAGTTTTCGTTTTGCCCGTCCTCCACTTATCAGTATATATATATATATATATATATATATATATATATATATATATATATATATATATATATATATATATATCGAACAGCAGCTTGCGAAACTGCTTTGACGAACAGCTCATACCCTCCCTGTGCAACTGATACAAATCCATGAAGATTTGTTTCACTCTTTTTTCCTCATTCCATGAGCCCGTAAGACAGTTTGACAGAGCGTTGATTGATATGTAGGGTTTTAACATCCCAAAACCACCATATGATTATGAGAGACGCCGTAGAGGAGGACTCCGGAAATTTCGACTACCTAGGGTTCTTTAACGTGCACCCAAATCTAAGCACACGGGCCTATACAGAATTTCCACCTCGATCGCAAAGTTTTTTTTTTTTTTGCCAGAAGAAGCACACAACAGTAGCTCACAACCTTCTGCGATGCTGGCTTCAATGAGAGAACAGCGGCGAGCGTAAACCATCTAAAAACATCCATCTCACCAACATCACGCAAGAATCTTCCTCACATTCTGCATCGCTTTCGCATCGCTGATAACTTGGCCTGACAATATTTTGCGATCTTCTGAGCCGGTATCAAGCGCGGCATGACAAAAAGTGAATTTCTTCCTTCTAGCACATATTTGTTCGACAGATCGTTCAAGAGAAATCTCCCCTTCTAGCACAGTCTTGGGTCATTCTACACTCCATGGCATTTCAATGGCTGTATAAGCCTGAACCGCAACGACCATCTGCCGCCGCGCAGGAATCCACTCTAGGAGCAATTTGTTCTCTGCTACATCAAACTAAGCAGCGGTTAGCGTCAATAACAAATAAGCTTTAATCACAAGCGCCTATAGTCCAACTACAGGCGGCTCGGTGCTGGCCTGAAGCAACGCAACACAATGCGGTGCGTGGCGCAAGAGAAAAACCGCGTCGTCTGCTGGGTACAACCAAACGACAGCGGCGTGGAAAGAGAATACGCAGTCGCCATGGAAACGGGCCCCGGGAGTCAGCGGGAAAGTTCGGTGTCCCAGAGTTTCCAGGCACCCCAAAAGCCTTTTGCGTCCGCAACCTCGCGAGAATTCGCGAGACTGATTGAGACAGAAGCGTTGATCTTGCCCAATCTCGCTAGAGCGAGCGCTGTCGCAGCTGCCACTGTCGGCTGGTAGTCGTCTGTTTCGTGAGTTTTTTTTTTTTTTTTTTTTTGCGGGTTGGCCCCAAAAAGTCAATATCCCCTCCTGGCGCCAATTACAATGGCGTGTAGGCGAAACCGTCACGTTAATAATAATTTATTACAAAGCACTTACTTAGTTTGATAAACTTTACTCTTCATCCGAGCTATACGAGCAACGCGCGATAATTGGTACAACTCCCATTCATGTGGCGGCTGCATTTCCGATGGAGGCGGAAATGTTGTAGGCCCGTGTACTCAGATTTGGGTGCACGTTAAAAAACCCCAGGGGGTCAAAATTTCCGGAGCCCTCCACTACGGCGTCTCTCATAATCATACGGTGGTTTTGGGACGTTAAACCCCACAAATCAATCAATCAACAACTACCATTCATGCCAGTGACGCGGGGTTTTTTTTTTCTACCTACTTCTGAGTCATTGAAGGCTTCCGCCTTAGTAACAGAGGATCCAGCATGCCATGCTTATCTGCGCTAATATATAGGTAGGCAGGTGCGTCCTTTTTGGTGGGCTAAAAAAAATGCCTTGATTATCGGCACTCTAGGATTGGCGCTGTCGGATCGGCTTTTTCATGAGCCTTAATCGGACGGCCCCTTTGCGACCCAGTAAAGCATGGCCCTGGTGCGCCACTCTATACCATTTCTTAATAAAATGTAATACCGCTAGTGCCACTCTCCCCAATCACTGCGTAATTAAATGCGAAGCATTTCTTAGCAAACGTCCCCGGCTTTGAGCGTATCTATCTATCTATCTATCTATCTATCTATCTATCTATCTATCTATCTATCTATCTATCTATCTATCTATCTATCTATCTATCTATCTATCTATCTATCTATCTATCTATCTATCTATCTATCTATCTATCTATCTATCTATCTATCTATCTAGCCACTTAACCAAAATTTGCATGGGAGACTAAAATTTTTCGATGAATATGACACGCTGGTCAATACATGAATAATGTCACAATCCCGTCATGTACGATATCAAACACTTCTTGCCAGACAGTGGCACGTATCCGCGGGCAGGTATGTGCCACTGGTATTCGGGTATGTGCCACAGGTGATTGACACTTGGTATCTACCCAGGAACGACGAGAACACATATGGAAAATTTTAACGCGCGAGCGTTAAGAAATACTCGACATAGGTAGCGTCCACCCGACGAATGCAAAAAATAAATGTCAGGGTCCCAGCAGGAATCGAACCCAAGCATTCTGCGTGGTAATGAAGCATTTTACCACAGAGCAACGCCAGGTTTCGGAACTACTTTTTAAATGGAGGCTAATCTTAGTGAAACGTCAATAGTGGTTGCAGTGCTGCCTACCCAATTTTATATGCATTACATATGTACTCGTTTGATACAGTCATCACATCGGGATTACGTCAATTGTGGTTAGTTTCTATGCACTGAAGCTGATTTATGTAGCGGTGTCCACGGCCAGCATATTCACGAGCTTCAGCGCTTCATATCAGCTTCTCGTGTTGCTAATACGCATGTTCGAGTTGGCATCGTTGCGCGAGTCCAAACAACTGGTTATACAAACATCTGCCACTCTCCAACATATGTCTGAGCGTTCAACATTTGTACATATATATATTTACCGTCATTTCGTGACGTGTCGCTTTATAAAAAAAATTTCAACACGGTCACCTTCCCTTCTCATGCTTCACATAACGTCGATCCCCAGGTACGTGAGATCTGCAGATTTTTTTTTTTTAGCTATGGACTCGCCCCACGAGTGCCACAAGCATCATTGAAGCTGCAGTGGCTGCAAATGGGGCAGCAGCATAGCCAGATTTGTTGTTGATTTGTTTTTTTAGTGGTTGTTTTTAGCGGAGTCAGAGGGGGGGGGGGGAGCCACATTTCATGTGTGTGGGCACGTGCGTTCATATATGCCAGTGAACATGTCTCCAGCTATCCGAAATGCTGCCCGAGAAAGATGTGAGATTTCTAGCACAGACCATCTCGCGTGCGCAGTATAGTACCAACCACCTGTAACAACCCGTCATATCTCTTGTAGTTTCGTGTCTCCTAATTATTCACGCAAAGCCAGTGTTTATTCTGCGCGCTGACTGAATAAACTATATCGGTTGTTAGTGTTGTTAGCACACCTTTTGTACGTGTTTTTTTTTATCATCATCTGGTCTCTTGATATGGCTGGCGCTGTTTTACTGCGAATTCGAAACAGTTCGGGGGAGGATGTTAAACCCAACGCTATAGTTGTACCCCTCTGGCATCGGCGATGTGAGAGGGTGGAGGAAGGGAGTCAACCATCCGCACCCTTGCGAAATAATTCATTTTGGACCTGGATAGACCTATGTGCACGTCCACTTACAAACACGCGCACATACTAGAATAGAAGTCGTTCAGCACCCCCTAACTTCTCCCCCATTTCCAAAAAAAAAAAAAAATGCGGCTACGCCCCTGGCCCCAAGTATCGCTGAACTCGTGCTATAGTAGTTGCGCATAATTCCTCACTCACCTGTATAGGCGCGACAGCTAAGGTTCACATGTTCTGTTTTTTTATTTTATTATTATGTTGTTACCAACCCTGGCTACAAATGTCGTAAGTACAGCAAGAAAACGGGCTACACAATTTCCACAAGTAGCCAAAAGTTTGCGCGCGCCCCTCGAGGCATGTGCAATTCATTCATTTTGTGCAATTATTCCCGTCATGCCAACGTCACAGCCATGAAAAAAACTCTGAACCTAACCGACTTATCGTTCCGTCGAAAATGCTCTCGCCTTTCTCTTTTTCATGAAATTTATCATTAGAATCCATCTTTAAGAGAGCCTTCACTCTTCCCCCTCTTACATTTCACCTCGTTTTGATCATTGCTTTAAAGTAGGTGTGTCATTTTGCCGAACAAACCACTACAGTGATTCCTTCATTCCTCGAACAAGCAAAGACTGGAACTGCCTTTCCGCTGCCACCGCATCCCTAATCGACCCTGCAAACTTCATACTCTCCATTTTGCAGCAATTGAAACATTTCGCTTACTTTTTGTTGTATAACCCCCCTCCTTGCTGTAAAGCCTTCGGGCATGGAAAGTATTCAATAAATAAATAAATAAATAAATAAATAAATAAATCAAATGTACCGAATATCCACCACTGAAATCCGTCACATGATGACACCACTCGCGTTTCGCGATGCCAAGAGTGAGAGACAGAGAGAGAGAGAGGGAGCTGAGTTAGGAAATCATATTACCATGGGCTTCTCCAATGTTTCAGGTTCGACGGAGCCGAGTTGGAACGCCGCGTCGGACGGATTATGAACAGGGTCGCTGCCGCCGGCGTCGCGCTTACGAAACGAAAAACGCAAAAAAAAAAACCTCGACAAGCCGTACGAACTTGCAGGCAAAGGCTTTAGACTGAAATTCTGCAGACTTTTTTTGATCTCGTCTCGGCGAATTATGACGCATCGTGCGAAAAAACCGGTCTTTTGAAAGCGGCGTGTTGTAGGAAAACGGAAGTAAGGAAACCCACGTTGCCGAAACTGCATTGAAGCGGTAACGAAATAATTTATTTAGGTTGCGCAAATTCTAAGCGTCACAACAACAATATCGAGACAATGGTTGTAGAGGTATATTGTTGCAAAATTATGATATTGTTATGATATATGCCCGACGCTATGGAAATGTCGGCCGCCTTGGGTTCTTTAATGTGCGCTTAAATGTGAGTACACAAGTACCTGGCATTCTTGACTCCATCGAATATGTGGCCACCGCCGGAATTCAATCCCGCGACGATGAGGTCAATGGTCGAACAGCATATCTACTAGTCTACCGTGGGGCGAAATAGCGTTATGAATATAATCTCCGCTGTATCATATTTGCCACATTGAACACGTTACCTCAAAATATTATTAATGCTATAAAAATCATGGAAAAACAGCTGCTACATATGAAACATGTTAAAATAAAGTTACACATTTAATCAAGGTAAGTAATAAATAAACGTAATCGATCTATGCATAAAATAACGTCGCATTCATTTTCTTGTAAAATGACCTGTACATTATAGGAGCCCTAAATGAGAGCGTTTTCGTACGATTTTTGTCAAGTCATACTGTATTCTATATTAAGGGCTAAGAGATCATTTAGTGGTAGTCGTAACGAAGTATAATCACAATATCAATGGCATTCTTTATATGGTGCATAGAACCTCCATCACCGACCCATTTTACCTTACAACAACGTGTTTAAACAATCTATAGTCTGTCTAAATCGGTTTCGAAACAGTCTAACCAGTGCGTAAAAAATAATTTATTTCCAAATTTTTAAGCATTGGTCATACTGTGAGCTGCATTCAGTTTTTTTCTTACACTGATTTCTCAAAAATGCCCCTAACGCTCAACGCATGGGCGCACTACAGTTTCCCCGCCATAGGAGTAAAGCCAAGTCAGGAAGTGAACCCAGTACCATAGTTCTCATCATGTCAAAACACTAGAGCCACTCGTCTATTTCATATAGATGGCTAGTTAGTTCCCCTGATTCCATTGATGTAGTGGCAAAGCTACGCGATACGTAGTTGTAACAAAAGATTGAACAACAAGTGAACGACAATTCGAAACAATATTCTGATTCAGGAAGTTGTCAAGTTTTATTTTAGAGAATCACAGGCTGAAAGCCGGTAACATCACGAAACAAAAAAGCAAAGATAAAAAAAAAACTTCCTAAGTCCGAAGCTATACTTAAGGAGTCAAGTTAACCAGTAACCTCTAATTTTTAAAGACGTACACTATAACCAAGACTCTAAGCCGTAAAGACAAAAAAGTAGGAACAGTTCTGCACTACATTTTCTAAATAACTTTTTTTAAACTACCTAGCCAGTATACTTTAGTTTACGCAGTGTACAGAGGTGCGCTAAAACTAAGTGCTACCAATAAACAAGCCAAAACGTCACCTAACAAAGCAAAACAAAAAAATCACAAGAAGCTAGACACCACACAAACAACATTCGACATCGGATGTCTCGTAAAATCCTTTTTTTTTTCAGAGGTCAACCGGCACATCTTACTTGCAGGGCATGGACGCAGGCAAAACAGGCGTAGCAAGCGTCGTAGCAGCATCGACACCTCCGTCGGCAGTAGCGGCGAAGCCGCCTCATGCGACCCCCCATGTAGCCGTCAACCCGCTAACACCGTCACACATAGAAGCACACACAACGCACCACGACCGCCGTCACAAACACACACACAATGGCTACACGTGTCGTCGGTAGAAGGCCGACCAATGAATGAGATGCTAATAGAGACGGCACTTCTTCAGCGCGGACCTTCAAAGACAAAATAAAGAAAAAGCAAACTGTTGCCGGTAGGTTGCCTCCAAGCGTAGCTAACGGAACGATATCGACCACGCGAAGCACTCCCGCAAAATTCCAGCCATCACCGGAAGCCAAACGTCGGCTGGGTAGCCAAAGCACCACTGCTTCAAGCCGCGGTGTTTTCTTTCTGTAGTCGTCTGTCTAGTTCGAGTTGTTTCTCAGCTTATTTGGTGTTTTCCCGACACCGGCCGAAATTTCTAACTCAACACCGGTAGCAGCCCTTTCCTTCGCCTCCGTTCATTGCAGCCGGAGACGTACAAGCACTTCAGAGTCGAGAATGCGACAAAGCAAGTCCCGTCGACCGGAAGTCTCAACGTTACTTCCGGTATAGTCGCACCGGCGCCCGTTCCTTCTGGCAGACGTCGACATTGTCGTCTGCTTGCCGCCGAAGAAACGATGTTTCTGCGAGTGTCGGAAACATCGCTCCTTGTCGAGATAGACACATTACTTCTTTATTTTTTTCTTCAATTTTTTCTCTTGCCACGTTATCAAGTTTTGCACGATACCACGTGCCGCATACGTTTATTCAATTTGAAGAGGAACCAAAAGAGAAACAAAAAAGTAAGTGCTAGCTACAGTTCCTGGTATCGACCGGAAAGTCATGGAGGCGATGATGTGTCTATATGCGCTGGTTGTTCCGTGTTTTATAAAGAGAGCTAAAATGAAAAAAAAAAAAAGAGAACAGCTGGCTTGTCGTAAGGAATCGCAAACCTGTTGGCACGTGGTGAAAAGCGAGCTGCGAGATATACGAATGAAGGACATGGCTTCGAAGCAAAACGCCGATAACGGAGGTCTCAAGTTTCATGTTTGGCGTTTGCGAGCTGCGAGAGCACCAGACGACCCGGTAGACAGTGCAGAGGAGATCTTTCATTTTCCCCATCCCTTTCCCATGCGCAGGGTAGCAAACCGGCTGCCTATAGGCTGGTTAACCTCCCTGCTGTTCTTTTCTCTCTGTTTTCTTTCCTTCCTTCCTTCCTTCCTTTCTTCCTTCCTTCCTTCCTTCCTTCCTTCCTTCCTTCCTTCCTTCCTTCCTTCCTTCCTTCCTTCCTTCTTTCCTTCCTTCCTTCCTTCCTTTCTTCCTTCCTTCCTGCTAGAGCAGGGTAACAAACTGGATGCTACAATTTTCATTCACCTTTCTGCCTTTCCCTCAATTTACTCTCTCTGTCTCTCTCTCTCTCTCTCTCTCTGTGGTGCAAAAACGATACTTGTACGTCTACGCCCAACGATTTGTTTGCAGGGAATTAAAAAATCGAATTCTTCAATAAATTTGCATACTGCTTAGAAATATGTAAAGAATATATGAATGAATAGTCATCCATCTACATTCAATGCATGTACTACATGATACAATATTGCTGGGGACGATCTTAGAACCAGTGGCTCACTGAAAAAGCTACTGCCGATCAACTCATAACTTTGTTGATTATATTGTTGAATTGAAAGGCGATTTTCCACTCTCTCATTGTTTCGCTATCGCCTACCACAGTGATTCAAATTCAATCTATCGTTATGAAACATAAGGTTTTAACAAATGCAAAATATACGAAGTAATGGAGTGAGTGAGTGGGTGAGTGAGTGAGTGAAAGAGTGTCTAGTGAGTCACTAAATGGGTCACTATGAGTGACTGAGCGAATGATGGGATATATATTCCCTCATTAATTGAGTGATAGTGCTGAGAAGCGGTCAAATGAATCATATATCGATTGACTCCCTGATTATTTGACTCGTAGATCGCTGTTTAAAATTAAAAAAAAAACATTCGTATACCTTAGCGTCCTTCATCAAGTCGTTTTCTCCAGAACATCACATATCAATACGCTACACTATAGACATGGAGGAAGACGAGATATAAACGACACGAGCGAACAACTCTCGATTCGTTTAGTACTTAAAAAAGAAAAGTCTTACTATAGTCACGAAGTTAATGATGACGATTGGGCAAAGCTCCTAATTACATGACGAGTGGGCAAAATCACGCTCACCGCAGGGATTTTGTCCGCCATCAAAGAGCCTGTGCACACTGTCTACTCACTGTGATCTTCTTCGCTGGTGGCGGCGAACTCCCGCTGTAGAACGGCGACGACGTTGGCGCGGGAGTTCCGGTTTCTCATGCTGGAGACTGTTATCTAACCACAATCGGTCACAAACCTTGCAGCGGTGGCCTGAACTGCGATCTAGAAAGCCACCAACTTCAGGTAGCGATCGCTTCAGACGCTTGGCTGCAGCATCCCTCCCCCTCACCGCCTCAGGATCCGCCTGCCGGCGGTTCCGGGCGGGAGCCGCTTTGCAGGCTCTCCTCAGCTGCGGGTCCGCTCGCCTTCGTGCGCGTTTCGTAGCCATCAAGGGAGCCATCGCCGGCGAGGCCTTGCCGTTTCGGCTTCTCGAGCTCTCACCTCCGAGTCTTGACGGCAAGCCCGCACAGCAACCGCCTCGCAAGCCCTCCGCCCCACCGCCTTGTGTTCTTCGTTCTTTTTATTATTATCACTATCGAAGCTCACAGACTGACGACAGTCGAGAAAAAAAGAAAGCGCGTTCGATGGCACATAGGAGTGGGGCGTGAGAATGGAGCGAGTGATGCAGAGCCATCTAGCGGGCGATCGAGTGGCTACGACGCGACAACGGACGAACCTCGGAGCTTCGCCTCTAAAAGGCAGCTTCTCTGAGACCGGTGGTGCCAAGCTTGAATGAAGTGTTGATCGAAACAACCTGCCTTGTTTCTCTTTCACTCTCGTTGTCTTTCCCAGTTCGCTCTGTGTTTCGCTATTTCTTCTTATTTTGATTTTAATTCCTAGATTTATCTCTGTCTGTTCCTGTTTTTCGCTTGCTTCTTCTCTTCCTATATCGTCTACGCTGTTTTGACGGCGTTACACCAAACGATGAAAGCATACGATCATCCGAGCCTCTCAAGTGGAGGGAACGCAGCGCTAAAGATGACGAGGACATTGAAGTTCGACGCATTCGCATGTCTAACTAACTAACACAGTCATGTTTCGACACTATTCCTCCAAAGTGCGGAGCATTTATTAAAATCAATACCAACGCAACTAACTACCAGTTCTTTATATTTCTTGCATAAGTATTGGCATTTAACGGTATTCTCAGAGCCCCGCCACGGTGCTCCAGTGGCTAGGGTACACAGCTGCTGATTTGCAGGTCGCGGGATCAAATCCCGGCTGCGGCAGCTGCATTTTCAATGGAGGCTAAAATGCTATAGGTCCGTGTGCTCAGATCTGAGTGCACGTTAAAGAACCACGAGTTGTCAAAATCACCGGAGCCCTCCACTACCGAGTCTCTCATAATCATATAGTGGTTTTGGGACGTTAAAGCCTACATATCAATCAATCAATCAATCAATCAATCAATCAATCAATCAATCAATCAAAAATTCAATCAATCAATCAATCAATCAAAAATTCAATCAATCAATCAATCAATTATATTCACATAAACTGCCTGTTTCGAGGGCCTTATTGGTTTCAGCGAACTTGCGCCACAGAAAGAAGACGCGGCGAGTTACCTCTGCCGTGCCCACGTGTGAACCTTTATTACGTCCTTCAATATGTATACAAAAGCAGCGCGGGAGTTCCCTAGACAAAGAATATTTTGGAGTATCAGTTTGCCCAATGTGGTGGCTTTATTTCACCCTACTGCCGCTACAGTCGCAATATGGAAAACATCCCTTCAGAATAAATTTTCCTATGTGTGAACGTATTCTGTCTCTACTTTCACGTGTGTGTTCAATCTCTTGCTGTAAGCCAAGGTGGCTTAGAGCGAAATATTTCTAGCGGGAGCCGGTGTGAAAGCGCTATATTTTCGATTCGACCAATCGGCGTTGTAGCAGGAATATGGTGGTAAAGGCAAAATGAAAAAGGCAAGCTGAACAAGTTTTAGAATTCGATAAAACTTGGTTGTTAGCTAGGACAGACGTTATTGTCGACAGAATATTTTTTTTCCCGCGGTAGATACTGCAGCAGCTTTAGAATACGCGTACAAAAGTTTGCTTTGCTCCACCCTAGCCAAGGCACCGAAAGTGTAACTGTGGCGTCATACGTCATCTTTGGTTCCTTGGGCGGAGACGGGCTGTCTGCAGGCGCAATGTTCCCATCAATTGCTGATCTGAAATCCGAGAGCACTGTTCACGTGACGAAGGGTCAAGTAAGTATAACGAAGAATAAACTTTTGAAACTGAGAGTCGCCATATCTGTAATAACGCCTAACAGCTGAACACAATGTAAACTATCGTCTGTTGCCTCTTCTACTGTGGCCTCCGTGACTAACTCGTAACGTACAGCTACCGGAGCTAATCACGGAGGAGACGATTCAGCAGCGCTGATGTTGCAGATACCGCGGTATACCGAGGAAGACGTCCCCGCGTTCGCTCAGTATTTTAAAAATCCCCGCAGCCACATCCTCTGTTTCTTCAACACAAAAGCGTTTTATGTCGGGGTCCACCACGGCTCTAGTGATGTATTTACGTGACGAATATGACGTCATAAAATATTTTTTAGTAGCATGCGAAGAAAGAAACGAGAAGGAAGAGATCTGTCGCGGGGCGTCAAACCAGCGACTCCTTCATCTACAGCATGCGGCGCTAACCCCTACGCCGCGAAGTTTATGTTGTCAGGATTGTTAACGGCGGGCCATTTGTATACATCATATATCGTTTGGCGGGCCTCGGAGTTTCGTAACTTCAGCGCATTTTGTAATGAGTAGCCAGATGGCGCGAAGGTTTCGCGCTAAGTATAGTGAAGTCGAATATACCATTCTAGTTCACTATAGCTTCGGGTAAGCGTTGGCCGTGCTCACAAGGTCATCACCTCTAGCGTTTCGATCAGTATTACGTCAACGGAGCGTGGTCTCTTCTGCGCGCGCGCTTATGAGACTCGTGATTCGGAAGATCACGAAGTCAGTTCGCTCACTGCCGCGGCCGCGTCTGCGAAATGAGCATGGCACACGCACACAACGAAGCAAGAATTGTGAGAGTTGCTCGCGCCTGTACTGTGTATACTTGGGCGTTCGTTCAGCGAGTCTTTCTTTCTGCTGATATAGCACGTTTGAAGTGTCGAGCTGTGACAGTTGCCAGTTGCTAGTCCGCGCACGTCTTGTGTGTCGTCATTTCGTGCATGATTTTCACTTGAGGAGTGCGCTGCGAATCTCGAGCTGGTTGTCGCTCTTCGCGTGATTTAGCAATTTGTTGCTGTAGCATTCATTCCTTCGCACTTGTGGCAAAACAATGCACACGAGAAACGCTCAGCTACCCATGTGAAGGCATGGTTTACTTTCGTGTTTTACCGATTGCTATAAGACTGATCAACCACATTTTTTCCCCTGCCAAAAGCTCTCTTTCCGTTTACTTTAAAGATCTTTCCCACCACTTTTCGAATTCAGCTAGGATCAAACGGCCCTTACACGCTCCAAAGCCACATTAAAAAAAAGTGTGTCAGCTTTTCTTGTATACGCAAAAATGTAATATGTCCATGTGTCATAAATTCATAATACTCACAGAGTCCAGTAAGCATTGGCCTAAGACACGCATAGGCAAAAGTCTTTTTTTTTTCTTTCTGGTCGATGAGTTATCCTCCCATTACCCCCCTGCCAAAAGCTTCCTGCACCTGGGGTCTTTTGCAAAGCCTCTGCGATCAGATTAATTGCAAGCTTTCTACATCTCACGCGGTCTCGCAGGGCCTCCGTCATCGGCGTAACTACGTCCAAAAGATCACTTGATGTGATGACAGACCGTACCTGACACGTCTGTTGAAGTCACGAAGTCGTGCGCTGGCTTCATCGCGTGATTCTGATTTCTAGTAGCAGAGCTGTTCATTCTATTGCCGATCATTTCGTGCCCGGGATCTGTGGTAACGCTTCAGGGCACCATAAACTGGTATGCGCCACCAACATTAGGCAAATCACACTACTCTCTAAAAGTCCACTAAAATGAATGCAACAGCTACGCTCTAAAATGTTTTCTGTAGTAACTGCACAGTTACTCCGAAAAAGGTGCTTTGCTTCTCCGAGGGACAAACTGTCTGCAAAAGTTTACACATGTCACAACAGGAGGAAAGCTCCCTTCTTGTCGTGGTTACTCAAGGCATCCTTCTTCCGCAGCCATTCAAAATAAATGCAAAGGGAAGGAAGGGGGGGAGGGGCGCTTTTTTTTTCTTTTGGGGTGAAAAGTGTCCTTTTTTGAGTAACTGCAGAAATGTTCGCGTCGTGTGCAAACGGACTATCGGGGCCTACGAAAACCCGTTTCCTTGCTGCCGGGGCCGAAGTAGGGTGTGGAGTAGTCGTTAGGGGACGTGCAGGCTGACTCAATGGTCATGAGTTAGAATCCCACGTGCTTGCTATCAATTTCCTGAAATTATTTGATGAATATGATGCGTGTGCATGAACTGTACATCTAATCGAATGTCTGCGCAAACTTCAATAAGCTAGTAACGTAAACAAAGAATTGATTTTTCTTTTGTGCCAAAGGTAATCCTTGAATAACTGCGAGGGCGGGAGTAACCGTTCGTCCCTTCGCAGTTACCCGCAAAAAGGAGTAATTGATGTGGCAGGTAAGTTACTTTTCTAAAGATACAACAAAGAAATACGTCACGCGAGCCTCATGACCTTGAGCACTGTTTTCTTTTTTATCTTCGAATGCGCGCCTCTATCAGATTGATCGCGCGCGCGCACATGGACAAGTCGCGGCGTCCCGCGGTGATCTCTGTAAAGACTAAGCGCACCATGCTCAAATCAGCCAATGTCTAATAGATGGGCTTTCTACGATAGAGTTTTTAGCACCTTCCGTCATTTGTCGAGAGAAGAGAAAGCAATTTTCAGCTGACTTTGATAATTTATTGAGAACTCCAGGCCGCACGCTATGCTATATTATTTAGCTCGCTTGTTGTCGGCAGCCTCTACTACCGATCGGCAGCGTTTTCTGACCATGCTGAATAAGTTTTGCAGGGCCCCTTTAAGAGTGTAGACCAACAAATGGGCATGTGCCACAGAAACATGTGTGGGTTATCAGAAAACTGTCACCATGAACACGTATGTGCTACGACCACACCAAATTCTTTGAGGCATTTGAGTCGCCCTATAGAGACAGGTAACAGGTAAAGCCGCATTTAAATGAGCTGCACAAACAACGGATGATCGACCAGCAGACTACGCGAGGCAGCGTCCAAGAAGAACCTAACCTGTAATCTACGGCAGATGCCTTAGAAGCGAATGTTGTAAAAGAAAAAAAAACAAAAACAATAAACAGTGTTTTAAAGTACAGATCAATGAAAAAGAAAAGAAGAAAAAACGGGCAACAATGAAACGCAATGAAAAGGCGACGTGGAACGAATCAGTTGCGTAAAGACGAAACAAGTACACTACGGGGCACTAGTAAAAAAATCGTAATCAAAAGCAAACAATTGAAACGAATACAATACAGGAAAACAACAACACACAAAATAAAGAAAGATTATGGAGTAACGATTGCAGTCAGGAAGCTGCTAGAAGCTAATAAAAACGAAAAAAAATAATGAAGTAAGATGCAAGTTCCAATAAGAAACGCCAGATAAATCGGAAATCAAATAAAGGAAGTACTACAGAAGGAACGCAAGAAAGGGCAATAAAGAAATGGAAAGTAGCGGAAATTTGCCGCAACTGGTAACAAACCACAAACTACCGAGCCGTAGGCCACAGTAATTGTGCGTCGCCTGTTCTTTCGACGGTTTATAAAGAACATGAAAATGTACGAACTCTCGAGCGAAAAGGTTCCACGGCAGGTTCCTCCCGTGGGGCGCGGCTTTAACCCAATTTCGTAGGAGTCAGAGCAAGGCCTCCACCGCATTGCCCGTTCCTCTAATGCTTGCCGACGAGTCTTCAGAAAATGCCTCTTATTTACCTTCTGTTTGTTCCAACGCCAAGACAAAAGGATTCGCAAGAGTTCATGCAACGGTGATTAAAAGGCCGCGCAGGGCTTCTGGGAATCGGGCCCAACGTCGAAGTCCTCTGAGGAAAGAAAAACAGTCGTTTGACTTTTTATAAGCGACGCTGTTTACGCTGGCGGTAGTTTGTGAGACCTATCAAAAAAGTATGAGAGGGAGAGAGAAAAAGGAAGACCGGGAGATTAACGAGACATTGGCATACGGTTTGCTACCCAGTACTGGGGGGGGGGGGGAGAAGTAGGGGCAAGAAAGAGGGGGCAAAGAGGGAGAAAAAAAAACGCACGTGCACTCGCTAGAAAACAAAAACGCACACAGGAAGGGCGTTCTGGCTATAGAACCGTTCAGAAAGGCCGGTAGATCGCAAAAAGCGCACCAGCGCTTTCTTCTGTGATGTTGCATCCTGTCGATATTATCAAATTCTTTCTTCTTACAGAGGTTGATCTAATGGCCGACGCCGCAGCCTCCGACCACTGTGGCAACGAAGAGACAATCCGACATATCCTTTGTGACTGCCTAGAGTATAGTAGACAAAAAAAGTATCATTACCATAAACGAGTATGCACAGTATGGTCCACTGTTGAAGGGAACACTCTAATGCACACCATCAACATTCGCGGCCCTCTAAGAGCAAGTGGATTAAGAAACAATCTTCATGCAAGTCAATACTCTGTCAAGAGGAGTCGGAACTTTTAACCACCAGTAGTCTTATGCATATCTAAGCCGCTGTGATTCCGTAAAATACCGAAATCTAGGCATGCTGCTCACGCAGGTGTTCCCTTTAACAGTGGACCCGTCTGTACCTCAGGGATTGGGCAATTTGAACCGTTTTCACCGGTCCACACAAAAAAAATTAGGTAGCAGTTAGTCCAACAAATGGCTGTGAAGCGAGGATGACGAGCAAAAGACTCCGAGTACGTATAACAAGGTACTACTAGGAAATGGGAAAGGAAACACTGGCTACGAGAAGACCCCAAAGAGGTGGAAGGCGTACGCCAACGATGGCGTGTTCACAAATCTGTGAGAGGTGCGAAAGCATAGTTTAAGCGTGAGGTTATAACCCTCACGTTTGGACATCCTTCTCATATGTGTGACCGTTTGTCGTTCGACTCGAACTTCTCTTCGCTGGGAATCAACGTATACACAATCTAGCCAAAGCCTAATAACGATCTAGAAAAGCAATCTGTAAACAACTTGAATCACCAAGCTGAAGCCGAGAAAAAAAAAAACCGAGGAGAAAAAAGGTTACTCTTCATAATTATATAGTTTCGCTTTTTCAAGCGTAGTGTGGCTTAGTGCGAACCTCGCCCATTGTTTTTTTTTTTCTTTCATTCCAATATAAGCATTCCCAATCTCTCTCTAATCTTTAACTGTTCTTGTTTTGAAACAATTGCCGAAATTCTGCGCGAACTCTCCCGAACTTAACCCGCAATCGGTTCATCCTCGTCACTGAACACTACGCACGGTTATCAATATTTATAATTTATATTTTTGTGAAGTTCTTCTCGCGCTTCATTGCACGAGAAAAATAAAGTCGCCAATCTGCTTCACAACTAGACGTTCCCGCAGCAACCTATGCGTGAGACCGAACGTACGAGTCGGCGACTCGTACGTTCGACTCTCTCAAGGGGCTTTCTCAAGGGGCTGAACGACTTTCTCAAGGGGCTGAATCAGCGAGTTCAGCGTCCTACATTGATCGAAATATTGACAGCACGTACGTATGAGTGTAAGGCGGGGAATGCAGCCACTGACGCGTGGTCGCGTACGCTTAATTCGCCGGCTTCAAGCCACTGTTTTCACAACGAAGCTCTTCACTAATACTATAGTTTTATAGCGCACAAAAACAAAACACGAACAAAGAAAGACGTGACACAAGAATAGCACCTGTGTGTGTCACGTTTTTCTCTGTCTGTGTTTTTTTTTTCATGCACTATAGAACGTATCACATGCCAATACGACCAAAACGCTAGCCTTTTAGCAAATCGCTTCTCCGACGAGCCGCTACCTCAGCCCTCCAGCCCACCACCCCCCAAAAAAATGAAGATACCGGGACACCCTTACAATCGAAGACCCGCCGTGAGCACTCTGTGCTTTCTACTGGACACATGTCTAATGCAACGTTTGCAATTTAGCTTGCTGTTGAAGCTTCTCTTTATCACACTGTGTTGTTAACTAGCACATGCCATAGTCATGTTATGAGCAGGCGCATGTAAGAACGCTATCTTCTTTGCCTGTTGGCGAACGTAAACCGTGAACTTTTAGCCTGTTGGCGCCGCGTCTTACATGAAAACAACAGGCAAAGGAACACAATCTTCCACACCAGCCATAATGGCTATAATATCGGCACTGATTGACACTGCCACCTCATGCATTAGGCACACATATACCCTGCGAAGCGGACGGTGCAACGACCACCACCACAGCTCATTTGGTATAGAGTATTGGACGCGTTATTCGAAGGTCGCAGGTACGGTACCAGCCAACAGCAAGTTATCTTTTCATCCGAATTTCTTTGTTCTAATTTGCATTACAGTTGCTACCATTCTCGACACTTTGCTTGTGCGTCATTGTCTGTCAGTTATTATAATCATTATGTCTGACAAGGAAAAACGGGCACCCAAATTAACGCTTCTTTCCTCCATTAGGCATCTATGACTGAACAAGGGATAGTCAAGCTTAGCGCGAATACACCTGTGTCCGCTACGTACGGTATGCGCATCATTTTCTTGCACCTTCAATCCCCTCACCCCTTCCCCCAGTGCAGGGTAGCAAACCGGACGTGCGTCTGGTTGACCTCCCTGCCTTTCATTTCTTCCCTTCCTCCTCCTCCTCCTCCTCCTCCTCCTCCTCCTCCTTCTTGCACCGTGGACTTCACGGCGATGAAACTGACCTATTTGCTGCAACGTGAGTTCCAACGTCACGTGGGGCCGTGAGCTACCCTTTACACACCAATGTACTCAGCGTACAGTTTAAGCATGGCATACACACAAGCAGGGTTTTCATTGGGCCGACTTGAACAATAGCCAGAACTCGAGCTAAAGGTAGGCGCAGTAGCTATTACGTTTATATTGTGGCCACGTTTGTAGCCAGAAAGAACAGCAGCTGCATTATGAGCAGATAATAACGGACATTGTTTATGTCGGTAGCTATCTGAGTTAGTCAACCGCAAGAGGTGCGAAACTACCCATAGGCTTCATGTATAGAACACCAGACACTTCCCTGGCCCCCCCCTGTTGGTAGTGTGCAGATTGTGGCGCCATCTGTTAATCCGAACGCCTATTATTAAATGCATTATTTGTGTTATGTGTTGCTGCTCCCAGGCGGCGCGAACGTCAACTAACTACCGATAAATTGGGCCAACTGCGCGTCCGGATTTCGGAAAGCAGTTTCGCAACCAGTATAACTGAATATCTCTGGGTAGCTAGTATATTCTAGTCGAGGTCCACCAATATTTCACTGAAATACTTCCGTGACGAAGATACGTCCGTAAATTAACATTAAAAGAAAATAAACTAGAAGCAAGTTTTGTTGATTTCGATGTCGATCGGACACGTCGACAGGTGCTGGTTTCATCAGCAAGCGCGAATTGTTTACCGCGACATAAACACTCGGAAACAGTGTATTTCATCTCCAAATAATAATAGAGTGGCTACTGAAAGTGCGAGAAGAAGCTTGCAAAAGTAGCCAGAAAGGAACCACAAAGCCAACCTAAAATTTCGTCGCCACACGAAGTCATAAAGTAGTCAATTTGACTCGAACTAACCACCAAAGTCAACCCTGCACACAACTACGCAGTTTACGTAATGATGCTAAATCACCTCGAAACGATTGACTCAAAAGCGAGAAGTACGTCACAGGTTGCTACTGGCTGAGTGCTTCGTACGAAATGGATTCCCACTGTACGTGGAATCTGCAGAGTTTTTTTTTTTCCTGAGAGACGAATGTGAGAGACAGTCGCAATAGTGAACGATATCTTAACGGATCGAACTAGATCGTACTGTAGCGGTGGCTGCATAGTTAGAGCGTCCGCTTTCGAAGAGGGAGGTGCCGGGATCAATTCCCAAAGCCGAACCGGAAACCCACCGGTTTTGCCCAATGGGTAGAGGAGTACACCGACCCTGACGCTCGGTTGTTTCTGGGTTTTCATCTAGCCCATCAGGTTCAGCGAAAGGCCTCTGGGCGAACCTTAACCCACTAGAGCCTTGCTGTAATAGTTGAGCATCCACCGCTGCTTCTGTGGGACATAGAGAATCGCTGCTGACAGGCACCTACTGGTTAAATTGGTACAAGCGCATTTTTGGCCCGGTTCGCGGTTAAACGAAGTTTGCGGTCACTTGGGAGGGCACCCATCCTGTTGGAAATTGGCGGGATGAGACCGCCAGACCAAAAGATTAAGGTCACACTCTTTTATTATTTGTCTGAACTTTACCCTTTCAAACTTCCCCTCTGGTGTCTTCCCTGTGGGTGAGCACGGCAGCTCTTTTTTTTTTCTTGTCACTGTACCTTCCTTCATCCCTTTTCACTGTTTCGTTTTGCACTAGCTTTTCTTCTCCATCTTAATTTTGCTACTATGTTTCTCCACTTCACTTGTGTAGGGTATTAAGATTCATTTGAACTACAAGAAGATTTATATTGATCAGCCGGGCAGGCGCCTAATCATACAGTTAATGGAACACTACCCTTAATTGTCGGCTAAACGTTCAAGTCATTTTGCATTTTATGATAGAAATTGTGACTCAGTACTCGAACGCTAACAGGTACGCAGGTTGTGCACAAGAAACGCAAGATGAAAACAAGAGAAATATTCAGGGCGCTAGAAATCAATAAATGGAAAGATGAACGTGTCAGTTGCCCCTCGGTATCATTCTCCATAAAAAACATGCGAATACATATAGGTCAATAGAATAACACATTGTTTGTAATTTATTTAAAAAATAACGTCTTATTCGTGCAATTCAGTTTTTGTGTTTTCTGTTGTTGTTATCTCAATAATATTTGCTGCTGTCTGTGCACAGGTGCGTGTTATTCCTTATAGGGCGCCTTTTTTTAAAATATAAAGTACCAGTTGCAGTATATTTTGTTTGCGTCAGGCCCCGCCATCATATATAATCGACGGAGGGTGAGGAGGGACAGTTGTGAATCTCCTCTTCCCCCCCCCCCCTCACCCGCAGAAAACTTCCGGACTTCAAACAATGTTCATTCATTCATTCACTCATTTAATGGGTGCACGAATGCGTGTTTTTGTGCTCTGTTTAGACAAATATTCGAGTAACAAACCGGGTGTGACCTGAATATCAATCCCTTTCCCTTAGCTTTTTTTTCTCCCTTCCTTTGTTAAGGTTCTTCTTCATCTAGTCTGTCGGGTAGCAAACTGGATGCATAGTCTAGTTAACCTCCCTACCTTTCCTACATTCCTTCTCTCTCTCTCTCTCTCTTTCATCTAGTCAATGTCCCGGCTGTATTTATTTACCACTGAAGGCTACTCCTCGAGCCGAACTCATCACAGCCCACTGGGCCCTTTTGTTTCAGCCGCCGATCGCCAGGCCCATATCGCGGGGTGACGTCGAGGAGCCCAAACTCCCGCTGTGCCCTGTTATTCCACCGCGCTTGTTCACTGGCTCCTCTAGTCTCGGCTACACCCGACTGTCTACGGTTGTTTTTCTTGCCGCATACAGAACTGCCGCACCGACTCTGACCGCCATTTTTTTTCCTCTCTCGGACGACGTCGACAGCGTGATTACGCCTTCCTTCTTCAGTATTCTGTTTTGTTGCTCTTTCTTCTCCACCCTCCGGAGCCCCCCAGACCCGACCCGCGGTTCTAATCGTAACCACGATTGCAAAGACCACCAAACCGGGCAGACGTGTCCCCATTGTGGCTTGCCTGAATGAAAGCAACTGTGGTCATTTCTGCTTCTCTCTTCGTAATATCTATCTCATTTATACCGAACTTGTAATTGCTATCTCGGGCAACGTATACGGTCTTTCCCGCTAATCCCTAACGGAGGTCCCTTTTATTGGACATGACGCCATTTAATACATGATCTGCGTCCTCGTATGAATACATGGCTTATTAGTGCGGCCAGGAATTAGATAAAGTGACCACAAACAGCCCAACTGCCCCCCCCCCCCACCGCCCGATTAAAATTCGGATGAAGCAAGGCATCTTGCCGAGAATATATAATGAAAATGTTGGGTTTTGAATTTGAGCTTGAGTTTGAGTTTATTTAACCGCGTGACAAGTACACGAAAATACACTGTATACGTGGTTTGGTGCGAAGGGAAAAAAGCTGCATTTCACAGCTTGACTGGCCCCTTCACCCAGAAATCAAGGCCTTCAACAAGTGTTCTCCCCCTTCCCCCCCCCCCCCCCAAAAAAAAAATCCTGGTTGCGGGTCTGGACCACAGACTACTAGTATGAATAGCCACCAGCGTCACTAACAGCACAAGCTGGCGAATCAGAAATGGAAAGAGATACCACCAATAACGAGAGGCTTCTTAAGTTATTAGGAAGTGTTACGATTTGAGATACAAATGATCATACATTGAGATGCCGACAAATGCATGACATTTTGTAAACTGGAGCCATGCGAAAAAAACGCCAGGAGTTCGCTTTCATTTTAGTCAAGCTCTCATCTTGCGGCCAATTAAAAAAGAAACACTGCCAGAGCCGTGCTTGAATACCTCATAAACGGCTTTAGAGTCATTTCCATTAGCAGCCTTTTTATTGAAACTGCTTGAAAGGAAATTCAAACAGCGGAGCACGTGGGTGCCCCATTTTTGGCGTTTCATTCCACCCGAACAGCACCTCCCAATATAAACCCGAACACCTTGAACAAAAAAAGAATGTCTCGCAATTGGAGAATGTGAGGCAGAGATTACGTCTACTCCGTGTTAAGGATAGAACCTAGGATTTTACGTCCCAAAACCGCGATATGATCTTTATGAAGACGCCGTAGTGATAAGCTCAGGAAATTACGACCCCCTGTTGTTCTTCAGCGTGCATTGACATCCCGAAGTACACGAACCTGTGGCATTTCACCTACACCGAAATGTGACGCCCGCATCGCGATATAAACGCGGCCTACGGGTCAGCAGCTGGGCACCATAATCATCGTGGACGCCTTTTTTATGTTGTTCAGTCCCAACGAATGCTTATCGACTGTCCCTCTTCGAAGCCTTGGGCCAATTTTTGAAGGTCCGCAGAAGTCATTTTCAATATCCAATCCCACTTTGTTGACATCTTCACCCAGTTACCAATGACTATCAACGCCTTGAATGCGAAGGTGAAGCAATATTAAGACAAAATGCAATCTGACAGCTACCAAAGGCTCTGCGCACACTTGCAAGAGACAGAATTTGCGAGATAAAACTGCTACAGTGCGCGACCACGTCGCCTGTGTATCGTCTATGTCCTTGTCTGGCACTGAGAACAAAAAAAAAACAATAACCAAGAAAGGCAGGAAAAGGACAGGAAGGTTGACACTGACGAGTGTAACAATGCAGGCAGGCACTGTCCGAACGCATTACAAAAGGCTCTAATGGGTGCAGTGACGACACGTTCTTAGTTTTTTGCAACGTGCCTTGCTGATTTTTTTTCTGTCAGCACCAGCATCATTAAATGCACAAAGCGGTTCAGAAACAAAAAGAGTTACATTACTAAGACGCTGCATTGTGCTAAATGACCAAGGAGTGCTCAAGATTAGGCACGGAGAAGTTTTGTGTTTAAATCCGAATCTGACAGGCCGGAAGAAATGTAGAGAGTTTACACAATGCGGCCGTATCGACACACTCTTACTCTGATCGTGCGCACTTCGCCTACCTTACATTTGCAATTATTTCGCCCTGCTCTCGATAACCATGTGCACCGAGGTCCTGAAAACTGCAAGAAAGCAATAAAAGATCAGTAACGGCAAACGGTGAAGAACGTTACTCTGCAGTCTGATAATTTGTTTGTGTAGGCGCAGGCAGCTACATTCCTTAATGGTTCTCGGGGAAAAACTAAAGCTAAAATAGGTCAGTATGCGATACTCGTGGGGTGCCGGAATTTTTTTATGCGCTGTGGCATAGGGTTGCTAGTTAAGGGTATTAAATTAGGAAATTAATCAACAGCTAGTTTTGCTCAAAAGTTCAGAAATTCTCATCTAAATTACTGCCTACGTCTACTGCAATAGAGGACTTGCGGTAAATTAGAGGCGGGGTCTTATGGGAACATTTGTTAGATATGATTATTGAAGCATTTTTTTTCAGGTACGTTCAAGGCAGTCAATGTTACGCATAGTGTAAGGGCCCCATATTATGCACGCGTACTCGTCTTGACCACACATGTACCGTGAGGCCGAGTAGTTAAATATTAGTGGGAGCAGTTTTAAGTTATTGCTTAAAAAGACTAAAGTTCGTGAAAGATCATATGACCAAATATTATCAATATAGAGCCTCAAATCTAAGTTGCATATGTGTGTCAAAAAGATAAATCTATAAAAACTTCCCTATTGTAATTATGAAGACTCTAATATGTAAAGGTATGACAGCGAACACTTTCTTTCAGAGGTATTGGAAGTTGGTTGCACAAGCTCGTGTAAACTTACATTCCCCATTTTTTACCACAGTCGTCTATATCATACAGCAAAGAGTTAAAAGTCTCTGTATTCGTTAATATTTGCTAATCGTTAGAATGTAAAACGAAGTTCTGATCCTACACTACAGTGAACAGTGCGCTCAGAGTTGGGGGGGTTAGAAAAAGTGGGTAACGATTTAGAGTACAGGGTCCTCTACTATGGGAGAGCTTAAAGCCATCGTGTGGGCCTCAATGTTCAAAGCCGCCTTAGAAAGTGTGTTTCGACTCAACTTCTGACAACGTGCTGCTCTCACGTATACGCTCCGGTTTGGGGAGAATCTGATCGCTGAGCTTGCGATTCTTTTGTTTTTTATATGCGAAGCATTTCTTAGCGAACTTCGGCGACTTTGAGCGCATCTATCTATCTATCTATCTATCTATCTATCTATCTATCTATCTATCTATCTATCTATCTATCTATCTATCTATCTATCTATCTATCTATCTATCTATCTATCTATCTATCTATCTATCTATCTATCTATCTATCTATCTATCTATCTATCTATCTATCTATCTATCTATCTATCTATCTATCTATCTATCTATCTATCTATCTATCTATCTATCTATCTATCTATCTATCTATCTATCTATCTATCTATCTATCTATCTATCTATCTATCTATCTATCTATCTATCTATCTATCTATCTATCTATCTATCTATCTATCTATCTATCTATCTATCTATCTATCTATCTATCTATCTATCTATCTATCTATCTATCTATCTATCTATCTATCTATCTATCTATCTATCTATCTATCTATCTATCTATCTATCTATCTATCTATCTATTCATCCGGCATGGATCCCCCCTTAAAGAGCTTTAGCGCACCTCTGTGTACGCATCCTTCTTCGTGACTTTCCAAAATATTTCGTCGCTCATCCTTCGAAGTCACGTCCTCCGCAGCAGTCCCGTGGTTTCTCAGAAAATCTCGCGACGCGTAGACGGGCGTGAGAGACATTACTAATGCATCTCGAATTATGCTCCGTGCGCGATATAAAAAAAAATTTGATTAATAATTTCTTTCTTCTCGCTTTCGAGCCTACAATATATAGATTCTTCACCTCGCCCACGTGGTGGGCCTTCCTAGCCGTCACAGACAACGCCCGAATTCCTGAATACGTAATATGCACTAAAGAAGTATGCAAATCGCGAAGGCGGCACGAGACGAAGGCTACATATTTTCTAGAAGGCTTGTGTGGCGCCCAGCTTAAATTTAAGAAGGTGCAATACAGAATAAAGTTTTATGAAAAATGGCGCGCAATGACTATCAGACACGCGCGAGATCGCCGCACAGTACAAGGTCTCTCGGTAGGCCAGCTGGCATTGTCCATTATCTTTTGCTCCTCTGGTTGTTCGGTTTTCTATTACGCTTTTTCGCGACTCCGAGACGCTGCACGGAAATGAAATGGGTAAGCTTTATCAGACGAAATATCGTCATCACGTTCACGGGAGCACAATTAGGGTAATTCGGTGCAGAACAGCATTGTCTATGCTGTGGAATTGATACCTAGTTACGTTGTGTCCTTTACCTTCTTTTTCTGGCGCGAAGCAGCTCTTTCATTCACGCGTGTAACACAGTACGTACGTGCGTCCATATGAACGCTCCGCAACGCGTTCCCTCACCGACAGTCTTGGAGTGGTGCCAAATAGGTCAGGCCGAAGAAAAGATAAACTATCAAAATATTATTTAGGAACACTGCTAGCTGTAATGAAAAACACTTAAAGCTCACTCTACGATGCAGTGTGCTTGTAATGACAAGCAAGTTACAAAATACTACTACTATAACAATAATAATATTATTAACCAGAACGAGCATATAAGGCGCAGTACATGAAATATTCCGGCGAGCAAGCTTTACAAAATTCATGAATTCTGCTATTTTGCAATTTCTGTTATTCTGTTATCATTTTGATTCTGTTATTTTGCAACTCTACTGCAGAAAATGCTTGGTAGTGTTTATATAAAAACTTGATATGATGCACGCTTACATAACGTATAAACAATGTCTTAAAAACGTACTCTCAAGCTTTCTCATGATATCAGATACAGGATATTGTGACGAAAAATAGTTTAGCCATGAAAGCATACTATGCCGTGTGGCAGTTAATTCCTCGCAACGTGCTGAATGGATACGAAAACATATGTGTATTAGAAATGTTGACTGCCATATATTCGTTTCAAACATATCTTTGCAGTCTTCCACCAGCCACTTTTTCTTCCAACCTTTTTTTTTTTTTTCAGCTGTGCGAATAACCGCACACACGCTGCTTAGTGCTCCGGCCGCGCTTTTCCCAGAAACTTTGGTGACCTTGGCGGAGTCACATAGCTCAACGGGGCAGCCCACTAGCAACGGGACAGCGTTCGGAAGGAAGGGAAACCGATAAAGAAACAACAAAAAAAACCAAAGAATAACGCCGCGGGTGAAAGGCGAGAAAATGGGAGGTTGGTGTAAAGGAAAACATATACTGGTGGGCTCGAGAGAGATCACTTTTTGTTTTGTTCGAACCGGGATTCACGCAATCAACGTCGAACACGAATGGCACAGATTGAACAGCAAAGAAGTGGGGGAGGGGATAGCGCTGACACAGCGTTGGGGACGGAGACCCGCCCTGTCGCCCTCTTGCGCGCATCGGAACCACTACTGGGCATAGCGCTGCACCTTTGGGGGAGTGTAGAAGGGGTGTAAAAGAGAAAAAAAGTACAAGGACCAAAATTAAATTGTGGGATGGAGCTCCTTCCATCGATATGCTTGCTTCACGTGAAAGCAAAAAATTTTTCTAGATGTGAAATTTCCCTTTTCCCCTAAGTACAACGAAAATCCCCTACATCTAGGAAAATTATTCTAGAGTTGGGGGGGGGGGGGTAGACAAAGGGGGTAATGATTTAGAGCACAGGGTCACAGAACACCTACACCTACTCTACTATGGGAGAGCTTAAAGCTGTCCCGAGCTGAAAATAGTGCAGTAACAAGTACGGTTAGCGGCCCTGCTGCCACCTAACTGGTGGCAATATATCATATTTACAAGGCAATTTTTTTCGGTACATATAGTTCTCAATGTGTGCACTTGTGTCACAGGTTTCCTTGAAAAGCCTCAACATCTTGCCACATTTTAGTGAAATGAAACTCGTTATTACTCTGCTGGGTAGGTTATTTTCACCGTGATCAACGATCTCTTATCTTATATTTAGCCTATGTCTACGATTTAGCCTATTGTAGACCCATTTAGATGTGTGAGTGTGCCTGACATCTGACCTATGTTTTGACTATCGCAACAGTTCTATACCGCGACCACAGACCAGGCTAAGTCCCAAGGAGATTCACCCCTAAAAAGGCTCCATTTCGCGAGAACATAAGAAAGTTTGGTATTCCATTACATTGGTTGAAATAGCGAAAATGCTGGTAGCTACATCAAAGATGCACGTACGTGTAATATAATAGCCTACGGGCGATCACATTACATGCCGATAGGCAAACAAAGACATTAAAAGTTGTGTTCTTCCGGAAAAAGAGAAAACTTATCAAGCGTGCAGTTCGACGGTATTTCAATGGGAAGTCCACAGAACACAAGATTGACCAAACTCTACAAGAGAGCAAAGAAAAGTTCTTTTAAAAAGACTCCGGTAAAGTGAGCCGACCACGTCACGTGTTCCCTTCAGGGTATCTCCGAATCTTCCAGGTTTTCACCTTTTGTTTGATTGTTTTAATTAGGCATTGGTTTCAATCTGCGGTCCCAGCGCGAGGGGACTTCTTTCCGCAACGGTATACTGTCTGTCTGGATTTGTTTATCTGGTTCTATTACTATATATTTATTTTAATCTTCGATGCGCTTATATCGGGTACTTTTTCAGAATCAATATCGGCTTCCTGGAATTCTTTTTTTTATGTTATCGAACTGGGGTATTGATTTTCGTCTGCAATCCGCTTGTGGCGGAGTCGTTTTTCAGAACCGGTATATCGGCCAACCGGCAATTTTTGTGTGTGGTATTTTTCTCTGAACTGTTTTTTTTTCTCTGGTAATATCACGATATTTCTTTTTTCGTCTTCACCGCGCCTGCGCTTGAGTCTCATGTCAAGTGAAGTGACAGCCGCACTTTACAATTGGTGGTCCAGACAGAAAAAAAAGAAAGATTGAATTTCCAAGAGGTGAAAAAAGAAAAGAAACCATTGAAACCTTGAGTAATGGAACGATGACTAAGAGCGATCGAGTTATTTTCATCCACACGCACAAAAAAAAAAAACAGCGACGAAAGACAATTTCGTAGCACACATTGACTGATTGGTTGATGGACAGCTCAATCAGAAGGCGTTTTATCAGAGGGAGTATCTGAATTCGATTGACAACCACAATCACGTATTTTGGTTGCATTATGCGATATGTTTGTTTGTTGAACGCGGAAAATATTTGACGGGGCACTACACTGTACGTAAACTCATAAGAAAAAAAAAGGTTAAAGAATCTATCTATATACTTCCGCAAAACAGGACCCTTCCCCCGGCGCAGGACTTTCTCCTAAAAGTATACCCCAAAAGAGCACCAACTTATAAAGTATATAACAAAATGAACCGAAATGTAAGCGAAGGAATATTCGTATTTAGAGAGTAATAAAACGACACCACGCACTGGGCACGCGACAAATCAGTGGCTCACGAATAGCTCGAGTAATTAATCAATTCCTCTAATTATGCGAGCCAAAACTACGATAAAATTACCAGGGATAATTTCGATCACCTGGCATTGTTTAACACGCAATGATGTCGCGCACAGCACTTCACAACCTGTAGAAAAATTGAGGCAAGTTGCCACTAGGGGCGTCCGGGCTGAAGCAACTGCAGGAGGTTGGCAAGCCTTCTGTGTCGCTTTTAGGGTTACCTCTTTCCTTGTATCTGCTACGTCTGCAGCTTTTTATTGTTAGTTTCTATCTTTCTGTTTACTTCTAGATATTTCTCTTGATCGTCCTTTTTAAATGCGAAGCATTTCTTAACGAACTTCGGCGACTATGAGGGTATATATATATATATATATATATATATATATATATATATATATATATATATATATATATATATATATATATATATATATATATATATATATATATAGCTGCCTATTTTTAGCTCTCCTGGCTGTTTGGATAATGGTATCAATACCAAACTTTGTATGGCATAACGTGACTGTATGACGAGCATATCTGACTAGTCATAACATAAAAATCATGATATTGATGTCATCAATGTGAGGATTTCTTGCTGCGACGTGGTATTGCTGCTCTTGCGGTGATTTCGTTCACATGACATGTTGCAAAACTGGTATGGTATGACATGACTGCATGGCGAACACAAGAGACCGACCCTAACATGAAAATAATGATATGCGTGTCATGTAACAACATGACTACAAGCCAGGCTTATGATGCGCTCGCGGACATTTCGTTAGCGTCACATATACGAAATTTGGTAATATGCAACGTGAATTAATGGAGAAGGTATGTGGCCGGTGCAAACATGATAATCATGAGATGCGTGTCAAGTAATAACATGAGTACATTCCAGGCTCATGATGCACTGATGGCCGTTTCGCTAGCTTCACTTATACCAAATTCGGTATAACCGGACGCCAATGGATGACAAAGGTATGATACCGATTCAAACATGATAAACATGAGATGCGTGTCATGTAGCAACATGACTACAAGCTACGCTCATGATGCGCTCGCGGTCATTTCGCTAGCTTCGCATGTACCAAACGGTATCACGCGACGCGAACGGACGACATAGGTAAACGACAAATATGAACATGATAATCACGACATGTATGTCATGTAACAACATGACTACATGCCACACTGATGATGCGCTCGCGGCCGTTTCGCTAGCTTCACATATGCCAAATTTGGTATTACGTGACGCCGATGGATGACGAAGGTATGTGACTGGTGCAGGCATGATAATCATGAGATGCGTGTCATGTAAGAACACGATACATGCCACAGTGAAGGCGCCAATACATTTCAACGTGATGTGATGCACGTGCTCGCCGGCGTTGATTTCGTCGCGCTATGCCGGTGTTGCCACGCCAGTCGCCGGTCCTGCCGTATACTCGCAGGCGCGCTGCGTCGCTTTGACGCATGCGCGTTTCAGCGCTTCCGGCGTCCCTCCGTCACGAAAAGAGGCCGACGCAGTGCTGTCTGCGTAGCGTAGTAGGTGTGAAGTGCAGCATGTCGCATTTCGCGCCTTTGGCGTCGGGCCACGCCAACGGACGCTGGTTGGCACCGGTCGCGCCTGGCGTCAGACTATAGAGTTCTTACGTTTTGCTTACATATAGCGTCGCTGTGCCCAGCGTGCGCGCGCGTCAACGTTACGTTGTAGTATAATGGGCCCTTCATGATGCGTTCACGGCCGTTTTGCTAGCTCCGCATATACCAAATTTGGTGTTACGCGACGTCAATGGATGACGAAGGTATACGACTGGTGCAAACATGATAATCATGACACGCGTGTCATGTAAGAACATGACAACATAGCACGTTCATAGAGTGCTCGCGTCCATTTTGCTAGGTTCACATATACAAAGTTCGTCATCACGTGACCTGAATAGATGACGAAGGTAAACGACACATCCAAACATGGTAATTATGACGACGTGGAAGTCGTGTACGGCATAATTGATCTCCACCTCGTAACATTGTGGTGATTTTAAAGTGACATATCAACCTTCCTCATTCGTGCTTAGCATATCATCGATTCCCACTGTACGTGGGATCTGCCAATTTTTTTTCTCTTTTTCTCTTTCTTTTTATTTATCGCTTACTCCCACTAGTTTTTTTTTGTGTTTTTATGCAGGCTTCTGCGTGCGTTACGCAAAGCGATGGCATCGTACGATGACTGCCTACGACAGCCCGAGTCATATAGAGTACACCACACTATAAATCTCGAATACAACTTAAGAAAAAAAAATAGCAGCCGATCTATGAAGTAATTGCTGATGATGAGGCGAAGCTATATGTCCTAAGGTCCATAATTTCTACGCTGAAGTCACCGACTTGTGTAAAGGACGGACGAACGGATGCACAGAAAGACAGATGAACGGAGAGGGTATGGTCTATTTTTGAACCACATGCGTGCTACCAAGGAGGTTTGAACCTCTGTGCGTGCTACGAATGCTCCATATATCGTATGTGCAACGCCTGTGTGTTGGTGCAATAGGAAGCTCCGAGCCATAGCTGCCAGTCGCTTGTAAAAGACAGTTACGCCAGCCGATTGGCCTGTAAGCCGATCAGCCTGTAATTTTTCAAGACCTTGACGTCTCCTTTTTTTTTTACAGATGAAGATGATGTTGGCGTTATTACAAGATTCCGGTATCCTTACCGTCAATAGACACTTCGTATACAAGGTGGCTAATTTTTCTAACACAATTTCTCTGACATATTTCGGGATTTGCGTTGTTAACGTATACCCTCACCAGCTGCTTCGTCTCTGCATGCCTTCTATGGCTTTCCTTACTTCCCCTGACGTTTCTGGTAGGATGTCGAGTTCCTCCGGACTATTACTGTTCTTCGCGATATCAGCCTGGTAATTTTGGCTTCCGTACAGCCCTCTGTAGAACTCCTCCGCCACTTCGACTATCCAGTCATATTGGTTATGACATTGTCTTCCTTTCCCCTCAATGCATGCATCCGATTTCTGTCTATGCACAAGTCTGCCTGCGCAGCTTTTAGGCTTCTAGAAGCCTAAAAGCTACGAAGGCAGACTTGTGCACAGACAGAAATCGGATCTTCCCCTATACGTTCCTTGGCATTATTGCCTGTTAGATCTGTCATATATATATATATATATATATATATATATATATATATATATATATATATATATATATATATATATATATATATATATATATATATATATATATATATATATATATAGGGAAAGAAGTGTATACCTAAGGGCTCGTTTTTCCGTGTTTTGACACAATATTAATGACATATAACAGATAGTAATGCCAAGGAATGTACAGGGGAAGTTCTTAGAACCAATGGAATGTAAATAAGAAAAGTGGGTGGAAAAATAACCAGCCGTGAGCAGGAATCGAACCTACAACCTTCGAATAACGCGTTCGATGCTCTAACCACTGAGCTATCACACCGGCCTTCCCTCCATCCACTTTTTTTTGGGGTTTATATGTGAACTTAGAAGTAGGAGTGTCAGTCAGCGCCATCTATAAGCCAAGTGACGAGTGTGAAACACTCTTTTTATGCGCATATGTGGCATCACGTAGCACGTGACCTTATTACGAGCGGGCAGCTGATTAATAGACCCTCGTATACAACCTAATGACACCAAGTCTCCCAGTACGAGACCCTCGTTATTGTATAAGGGAAAGAAGTGTATACTTAAGGGCTCGTTTTTTGTGTTTTACACAATATTAATGAGATATAACAGACAGTAATGCCAAGGAATGTACAAGGAAAGTTATTAGAACCAATGGAATGTAAATAAGAAAGAAAAGTGGGTGAAAAATTAACCAGCCGTGAGCAGGAATCGAACCTACGACCTTCGAATAACGCGTTCGATGCTCTAACCACTGAGCTATATATATATATATATATATATATATATATATTATGTGTGTGCAGCTGCCGCTTTTTATAGCCTGCTCAAATCTCTCTATGTTGTACTTGCTTAGGTCGGCTACCTTACGCCTATTGATTAACTTCGAAAGCTCTACTAGCTCTACATTGTCGGTTGCATTTGAAGCTTTCATGGTTTGTCGTCTCTTCATGAAATTTTTTGTCTCCTGAGATAGTTTGCCACTTTCCTGTGTTGTCATTGTACCTATGACCTCCATTGCACACTCTTTGATTGTACTAGTAAGATTATCATTCATTCCGTCAACGCTAACGTCGGTTACGTCGTTTAGAGACTTGAATCGATTCAGAAGCGAAACTCTGAATTCACAGACTCTCGATCTCACTGCTAGCTCATTAGCTGGATTATTCGCGTATCAGCGTTTCTCTTTGCTTTTTTTCAATCTATGTGAATACGAGCTCTAACAATTCCATGATTACTGCACCTGATCTTGTCAACTGCTTCTACATCCTGTGCAATGCCTGGGTGTGCACACAGAATGAGACCTATTTAATTTTTAGTTTCACCACTAGGAACTCCCCGCGTCCACTTACGGTTAGCCCATTTTCTTAAAAAGGTATTCAAAATCTGTGAAATATTATGCTCTGGGAACTCTGCTAATAATTCCCCTCTGCAATTTCTGGAGCCGATTCTATATTCCCCCACTGCATGGTCTCTGGCCTGTATTTTACCTACTTCGACATTAAAGTCGCCCATCAGAATAGTATACTGTGACTTTATTAATGGCCGACTTTTTGTCTTCACAAAAACGTTCAACCAAATGATAATCATGGCTTAATGTAGGGGCATAGACTTGTACCACCTTCATCTTGTACCTTTGTTAAACTTGATTATGATAACTTCCACCCTCTCACAGAAGCTGTAGTATTTCTCTATGTTGCCAGCGACATTCTTGAGTATAAGAAACCCCACCCCTAGTACTTTTCTGTCAACTAATCCACAGTAGCCTGAGACGTGTCCGTTCTTCAGCACCGTTTAAACCTCTCGTGTCCTCCTAGCTTCGCTGAGCCCTATTACATTCCATTTAACACTGTCTAATTCTTCGAATAGCACGAAGAGACTAGCCTCACTAGATAGCGTTCTAGCGTTGAAGGCAGCCAAATTCAGATTCCAATGGCGGCCTGTCCGGACCTAGAGATTCTTAGCGGTCACATCTTCAACGCAGCGAATTAGCCCGATTAGCCAGCATCACGACATAATATATATATATATATATATATATATATATATATATATATATATATATATATATATATATATATATATATATATATAATATATATATATATATATATATATATATATATATATATATAGAATATGAGAAGGCGGGAAGCAAACCAAATCAAGATATGAACAAGAGGGCTATAGCCTAGTAAAAGCGAGCATCACAATGAACTACACAGTGATACTATGTTACTTGTTCATGAGGTATTCAAACATTTCTGGTGAAAGGAGCGCTGCCTTTTCACATCAATATGAACAAAAACCAACGCTACCACCTATCTGCCTTTATGCGAAACATTGTAGTGTTGCATTCACCATGGCACCGAATGCAATGGCCCCAACACCTAGATCACGCAGTGAACGACGTCCCGGCTCACCTCTCGTGATGCCTGCAGGCGCCGGTTCTCCTGCTTCCACGAGAGGGCGGTGAAGTCTTCGAAGAAGCCGCCGTCCGAATCTTGGACCCTGCACGAACGAGAAGAAAGAAGACGGATACATTTGGATGAGAATGCTCAAAGCGTGTACGCATAATCACGATGAGGCAATCAGGCGCCAAACAGCACTCATTCAATCACGCACTATGCGCGCGGCATAACAGTCTCCATAAGAGAGTGGCGCGAGCCAGGTTTTCCAGAAAAAAAAAAAGAAAGTTGAGTCAGCCCTATAAAAACTGTGGTCATGTGGCAGAAATACTTCTCAAATACATACTATTTTCTTAGCGTGCAGCCTTTCAAACATACAGCACTCACGAATTCAAAGGCAACATTATTTTATTTTCAATAGAACGACTGGTATGTGCGATTTCTCAAGGTCACCAGTTCACGCCCCGACAAATCTTGTCTAATGGCAATATTCGCTTTGATATACTCGTTGTAATCAAAAATACGCCGATATGATCCGAATTTAGGATGGTGGCAACGAAACCAGTTCTCGTGTTATAGCCCTCCGGCAATTGTCTCGTTTCAATCAGTGAGTACTGTGCATTCAATTTAGTTGAAGCACCACATGGCCTCGTATTGCGATTACGCTTACTTCTTTCTTGTTTAGTGCTGTTTTTGTATTCGTCTTAGAATGTACCAACCAGGGTGGCCATTGGTGGGTACTTTGCTTCAAATTGGCTACTTTACCCCCCATATATTCAGAAACGCTTCTTGATTTTAAATCTTTACTTGCCACCGCCTCCAAGGCACCGCGTTTTGTGCTTCCTTGGCAGCGCCTAAAGCAGCGCGTTCCAAACACGTTCGTGCTGCATTCAAGGCTGTTGGCAAGTGGAGTTCAAATCGAGGAGCGAAAATTTTAGGTTGGCACCATGGCTACTTTTGTGGCTATACTGAAGTTCCTGTTAGACACATTTAATGGTCGATTGCTCTTATAATTTGCCGGTAATAGAGCAAGCAAGCCTAAAAACTGCCAACTTTTTACAATCTATTCTGTCACGTCGGCGCATTCGCGCGCATGTCCTCTTCCCAGCAGGACGATGCGCATCGAAGTACCTCCACGCAATGCACGGCACAGCACAGCCGCAAAGACTGAGCGACTAAGTCAATTAAGCTGCGAGCACGTTGATAAACACGTAGTTAGCATGTTGTTCACGCTGCCCGATGTCCAGTCTGATGTGAATTTTCTTTTAATACTGGCAGCACAGCACGTATTCCCGTACGAACTTGACAAAAATCAAGGATACACATCAAAATGAAGATGGTCCGTGCAAACCTTCAAATCAGTTTTGATTCTCAACTTCGATTGGCAGCTTTAAGGAAGAAGTGCTTCAGCTTGCATATTCCTGCTGACTTGTGACTGGAATGTTACAAAATTACTAGGTTTCTGGCAAGAGCCCCATCTTGCATAGGCTACATTACAGCAGCAACCCACGCGTAGCTTGAAGATCTAGCAAGGTAGAAAAAATATGGTCTTAATTCTATGTTTTGGCATGTTCAAAATCACGTTTGCTGTATAATTATGTCCACCTTAATCAAAATACCACTTTTGTTCTATTTCGCTACAAATTTGGTGTTAATGATAAATCACATGCATGGCTACATTGGCTCTTTTTTTGCTTGAACTCTGGTTCGTTTTCAAATCTGCTCAACGGCGACCCTGGTACTGACTACCTCACTTGAGTGCCTTGCCAGTACATATTTTTACATTTATTGACACAAATCAAATGCGTATGGGTGAGGGATGGAGAGGGGGTTGTTGACGCAGCTTCATCAGGCGCCATCTTGCTGCACGATTCACAGCTTCACTGCTCCTGAGATAAGACGATCAAGATGAGACAGCGCGCTTAACAACAAGACGGCGGCTGCAGTAACGTCAGTGCATATTCCCTATACAATCACTTAAACAGCTCCGTAAACTGGCCCAGCGTTCAGTTAGTCTAAAGAGAATTCCTTTCTTTTTGTTATCAATAAACGAAAGTGTCACAAATAATCGGCGAAGTAATCTTTCAGAGAGCCTGGCGCTTTGTAGATATAAGGTGGCCCCACGAGGCAGCAAACTAAGCCAAATCTGCAACGAAGCGCCGAGTTTATTAAGCGACCCCAATCTCCCAGATTCCTATCGAAGCAACAATATTAGCACCCGAGACCAGCAAAAAAAAAAAACACAACAAAAGAAGAGGAAAGTGGTGTGCCCGCCCTAATATATTAAATTAATGCACCCTCTGGCGGCGCTTCTGCAGGCCTTCTCGTGATTGACTCAGAACGTTATTCCGCAAAGAAAAAAGTAGCAAGGCCTTCTTCTTATTATTATTCCCGTTCGCCTTTAGGTTCACATCAAGGCAGCTTCTCCAGGCTGAGGGCGGTGCGTGTTCGCGAAACCGAAATTTCCGACCATGAAGTGCAAATTGCGTATTGAACGAGTTATATATGCGCATAATAATAGCCCCGTGCTGGCGTCCGTCTGCCGGCCTACGGTTTGCGAGTCGTGGATATGTTGTAATACCTCTTCTTCCTTTATTTCCTTTATTTTCTTTCGTTGTCTAATACGGGATTTCCTGACGTTTCCTCTGTGCGCAGTGTGAGAAAATGGCTGTAACAGACCCTGTCGATAGATAGATAGATAGATAGATAGATAGATAGATAGATAGATAGATAGATAGATAGATAGATAGATAGATAGATAGATAGATAGATAGATAGATAGATAGATAGATAGATAGATAGATAGATAGATAGATAGATAGATAGATAGATAGATAGATAGATAGATAGATAGATAGATAGATAGATAGATAGATAGATAGATAGATAGATAGATAGATAGATAGATAGATAGATAGATAGATAGATAGATAGATAGATAGATAGATAGATAGATAGATAGATAGATAGACAGACAGACAGACAGACAGACAGACAGACAGACAGACAGACAGACAGACAGACAGACAGACAGACAGACAGACAGACAGACAGACAGACAGACAGACAGACAGACAGACAGATAGATAGATAGATAGATAGATAGATAGATAGATAGATAGATAGATAGATAGATAGATAGATAGATAGATAGATATTATGCATTAGTTTTTTGTTTCTTCCTTCAAAGCTGACCTGTACATTCCTTATGCACATTGTATTTGGCCAGTCACTAGCAACTTATGACTATCAGTGCAATTTTTCTTTCTATTTTATTCCTTTTATTAAAACATAGACTTTCCTCCATTGATTGATTTTTTTTTCATTAAATAAAGACGGCGTTGTTGCCGTTTTTCAGAATGTTGCTATTCTGTGCAGTTAGGTGTTACTAGAATCTAGAGAATAACCGCGAATAGTTCGAAGGTGTTCGAGAAAGTCTTAGCTTCGCCTGAAAGGTATTGCAAAGAAACAATAGTATTAGACTGGACTGTCATACGAAGAAGTGGCTCATGCAAACACGTCTAACACATCGCTTTCGTGCGGTGTATAGTAGCTTCACCGCAAACATGGAAATGAAATGGCAACACGCACGAAGCTAATAGCCACCCCTTGAGGCCCCTTGAGGAGATAAGCACGTACACACGGGCGACCGCACAGGACCAGAGGCGCGCATCTCGACTACAAAGTAACGCTCGTTTAAGCACGAACTCTGGCCCCTATTGTACAGAGCCTAGAATATAGTATATTCTAGGCGCTATAGCTATGCGCCGTCAAGCTGGTCGTAATGAACGAGTCTCTGCCACGCTGAAATACTTCGAGATCTACGCGTATCAGCAACGGTAATTGGTTGGTTGGTTGGGACAACTTCATTCAGGTCCGGCGGGACGCACCCTAGCGCGCAGCGCGCGTCTCCCACGTCGGGATGGCCAGGCTAAGCCTGTCGGCCGCGTCCGCACCTGCTGGACAACCCGAAGCTAGTTGGCCAGGAACGGGCTGCGGTTGGCCACCTCCCACATGGCCAATATGAAATCGGGGCTTGTTCAATTTGGGGGTGTGTTCAATCAAGCGACGGTAATGGAGTATGTAAATAGCTCGCCTGTAGAGTACTGGAGGATGCAGCATGCCTTCGTGGACCAAGAGTGTCCGTAGAATCGCATTCGAAATAATAGCGCCGATTGCGAGAACATGTTGGTCATTTTGAACAGCAACTCGCTTTCCCAATAAATGCGAAGCCTTTCTTAGCGAAACGTGGCGACTTTGAGCATATCTATCTATCTATCTATCTATCTATCTATCTATCTATCTATCTATCTATCTATCTATCTATCTATCTATCTATCTATCTATCTATCTATCTATCTATCTATCTATCTATCTATCTATCTATTTGAGCATACATACCTATCTATCTATCTATCAAAATTAGCATAAGAGGATAAGATGACTTGACGAATATGACGCGCTCGTCAAAACATGAATAATGTCACAATCCCGTCGCGTACGTCGTCAAACACTTCCCCCCAGACAGCGACACATACCCCCGGCCGAGTATGTGCCGCTGGTATGCGGGTATGTGCCACAGGTGACTGACACTCAGCATCTGCCCAGGAAGGACGAGAACACATATGAGCAATTTTAACACGCGAGCGTTAAGAAATACCCGACATCGGTAGCGTCAACCCGACGAATGCAACGAATAAACGTCAGGGTCCCAGCTGGAATTGAACCCAAGCGCTCTGCGTGGCGATGAAGCATTTTACCACAGAGCTACGACAGATCTCGGAACTACTTGTCGAATAGACGCTAATCTTCGTGAAACGTCAATAGCCACTGCAGTGCTGCCTACACAATTTTATAAGCACTACATATGTACTTCTTTGATACAGCCGTCACGTCGGATTAACGTCAGTTGTGTTTAGTTGCCATGCGCTGAAGTTTATTTATGTAGCAGTGTCCAGGACCACAATTCTTGCGAGCAACTGTGCTATATATCAGATTCTCGTGTAGCTAACACGCATTTTCCAGTTGGCATCGTTGCACAGGTGCAAACAACTGGGTATATAAACATCTGCAAATCTTCAACATATGTCTGTGCGTGCAACACTTGTACATATATTTAGCGTCATTTCAGGACATTTTGCTCAAAAGAAAATTTCAAAACAGTCACCTTCCCTGCGCATGCTTCGCATAACGTCGTTTCCCAGGTACGTGGCATATGCCAAATTTTTTTGTTTGCCTGAAACCATTATGTTCATTGCGTTTGGTATCGTTTATCAGTATAACTATTTGCAGCAACTGTGTATATTGCGTAGCACTGTCCTTCTGAGATTTGTACCGAGTGGCACTCATAAGTAGCCGTGCTTTCGTGCGTACATGCTTAGATCGCTACTGCTGATGTCTGCCAGCTCATTTAATACTGCGTATATTTTAATTATTTAACCTCTCTGGAGTGTTTTGCTTGACAGTCCTCGCTCATGAAGAGCACTCCATTCACTTCAATCTAGTGGCTAATTACCACTCCGTTCGCAGAACGACAAGCACAATAATTCCATAAAGCTTCTTCACGTGTTCTAAGCTGCTAACAGAGAATAGGAAGAAGAGAAGAAGCCACATAACGCATAACGATGAATAAGGCACGCAATAAAAGGATTCATCTGCACGACTGGCGGTATTGTAGTAACAAACGCGAGTTTATCGATTTCATACAGCACAGCGATACCATGAGCTATCACAGGGACATTATTATTATTGTTATTATTATTATTATTATTATTATTATTATTATCGCAAGTAGTAGTAGTAGTAGTAATATTAAAAGTAGTTGTAGTAGTTGTTGTAGCAGTATGCTTTGGGGAGATGGCACTATACCTACTCACGAGTAACGGCCGAGGGTCGGGCGGATCATATAGACCATTTGCCGTAGCGGCACATGGGCGCTATCATGTTTGATCACGTGACTGTGACTGGCCTTCTCCCAGCCAATGCCTTCTTTAGAAAGATGCCGGCAACGTCGCATGCTTTTCCACGGAAACGGGAGATTTCTTCTAGCTCAGTGCTTTCTGCGCAACGTGCGCTAGCAGCCGACACTAATACTACCACTGGATTTGGAAGTGACGCCATCGCAGACACACGACCGTGCTGCCTCCGAGACGGCAGTAGACACTGATTTAATCTCAGAGGCTGCAAGGTTTAAAAGCGGCCGCCGTAATGAACGCTCGCAGCCGACACTGTTTGGGGAAGCGGAGAAGGAGAAAGCAGGAGAGGGTCGGGAATAAGCTCTTCAGTCAAGTCACAGGCATCTTTCTAGAGGAAGCGTTGTTCCACTCAACTACCCTAGCCAATGCATTGAAGCAGCGAAGTGGCCATGGCTGCAGCTTAGTATTGAAGCCAACATGACTGCAGCCATGCAGACGTGACCGCCCGCTTCGATCCGAACTCTCGCTTGCTATTAGCCCACTGTCCTCACAGAAATAAATAAATGGTGAGATCAGCTACCGCTTTGCGTCGTCTCAACTGGGGTCAAAGCATCAGGCATGTTCTGTTTTTATTAACGAAATAAGCTGTGTTTATTTAGCTATGCTTGCTAAGCCTAGTCTGCGAGAATGCGAGAATGAATCCAGAAAAACACTGCAAAATACCAACAAATATATCTCTCTCGAAGCTTCGGGCGTAAATATAAAGCAAATCAACGCTTGCGTTGTGAACTTGCGGGTCACACAGCACAGCACGACGACGTTTTAAGATCGAGGTGGAAGGAATCTGCACCCATAGGTGCCGCCATGTTGACTTTTCCGGGGCGTCCGTCTGCTTCGTCAATGCCTCCTTTAGAAAAATGCCTGCGACCTCACACGCTTTTTAATGGGGACGGGGTTTTCCCGTGGTTCAGCGCTTTTTCGCGAGGAGCGCTCGCAGCCGACATTAGTACTTTCGCTAGACTCGGAAGTGATGCCATGACTGAGGCACGACTTTGTTGCCTCAGAGACGGCAGTATACGTGGTTTTAATCTCAAAGGCTGCAAGGTACAAAGCGGCTGCCGCAGCCAGCGCTTGCCGCCGATACGTAGTGGTAGACACCGTTCGCAATGCTAGGGGAGAAGAGGAGGAAACTTCCGAACACTTGATAATATTATGTAAAGGGCTTCACCCTATAGTTCAGGAGGATGGCGCAGAGTTTTTCGAAGCACTGAGGTTTAGGGACAGGGAGGGTAAAATAGACTTTCAGCGGGTAGAATTAACTAGAAGGAGGTTATCTGATTGGTGGCTAAAGTCAACGGACGAGTGAAAATCAAACCCTTGACTGCAAAGTACGAGTCCTCAACCTCACTATATATAAAGGAAAAAAATAAATCTAGTTTTTGTTCACTAAGTATTACGGCTAGGTGGCATTAGCCACCACCCGATCTAAAGGATACAGCCATATCAATCCATCCATCCATCTTTTGAGAGAAGGGAGAAGGAGAGTGCCGAGAACGAGCTCTTCGGCTCAAGTCGCAGGCATCTTTCCAGAGGAGGTGTGGGCTTCGCTCGGCATCCCCACAGCGCCTTCTTAACGCAGACGCTATGGAGATCCCGAGCAGAAGACGCGACGCGGATGCTGCGCAGTGCTGCAGAAGGCGACGGCAGAAGAACGGTGATGGTAGGGAGACGGCCACGGTGTTGTTTAGGTACATTCTAGTGTTGTGGCTCCATCTAGTTTCGAATGAACGAACCAGCTGCCTCTTGAACGCTAATAGAGGTTACAGCGACAACTAAAATCAACGCTATTTTGGATGATCGCTAGTTTAAGCCTAGACACTGTTATGTTGCAGAATTCCTCAAATGGCCATAAAAATACAGTGCCTAGATAACCTAACTTAAAAATAAGAATACACGGACAACAATCTGGGTGTGTGCTTCTTTATCCTCCAATGGGCATTTTCCACTATACAAATCAGTTCAGAATAAATTAAGACACTTTCTATTTTGTTAACAATCATAAAAGCTGAAAAGAGGGTCTGCTCAAAAGAGCGATATATATGTTTGCTCATACGTGTTAGACTAACGCCAACGACTTACTCGAGACTAGATAATTAAAAAAAAAGAACAGTGCGTTAGACCAAGCCGATCAAACAGTCTCAGAAACACAGCCCAAAAAAATAAGTTCGCTTTAATTCCTCATCATATTAAAACACCGAAGAGAAAAAGGTTTATGTGAAAACAAAATGCTACAGAAACTACAGGCACCACAAAAAAAAAGTTGTCGACTTCAAATCCTATCACCATAATAAATCTTTTTTTTTTCTTTCAGCCGCACACGAGGCGAAGATTAGGTGCATATATTAACACGAAACATACCCGATGAAAGGCAACAGAAAGATGAATAATTGTGCTCGAAGCCGCTAATCTAGAAAAGCATCTTTATCCAAGATTCAAAATTAGGATAAAATAGAACAACATCGTCGAAATATCTGAAACAGGTACGCCATGACATCGCACATGCAGCTTTTTCACGGCTGCCAAGAAAAAAATTACGCAGCAACGAAGATGCGACCGACCGTGGTTGATGTATTCCATTGCCCATCCAGTCATTCCACAAAAATTTTGATCGAGTTACTTTTTTTAACCCTTAATACCATCCTACTCACGAGCCTCAAAAAGATATCCCACATGGAAAGCGACGGACAACGCTACCGTTGGTAGCGGCTTGTGTTTTTAATAAACCTTTAATCCACTAGAAACCAATTTGCATTTTGATTATTCGTCTGCTTATCTCCTGCTGTATTTATTTTTATTTCTAGCAACTTACGATGCTATAGCTTTTTTTTTTCGTTTGTCGCATTGAGCAACGTCAACCACCCGTATTCATCCCTTTTTTCGCTCTCAGAACAGACTTATCTCAAACCTTTTTTTTTTTAATTTTTGCACTTCCCATGTTTCGTTAACAAGCTTCATTTTTATACCTTCCAAGTCGGATCAAGAACGTTGATATATCGTTCATCTATATAGTATTTTTCGTGGGTGTATGTTTATTTTGATTGATATGTGGGGTTTAACGTCCCAAAACCACCATATGATTATGAGAGACGCCGTAGTGGAGGGCTCCGGAAATTTAGACCACCTGGGGTTCTTTAACGTGCACCCAAATCTGAGTACACGGGCCTACAACATTTCCGCCTCCATCGGAAATGCAGCCGCCGCAGCCGGGATTCGATCCCACGACATGCGGGTTAGCAGCCGAGTACCATAGCCACTACACCACCGCGGCGGGGCTATGTTTATTTTAAATTTCAATGTAGTTATGTTTAAAAGCAGCGGAGCCACGTGCGCTACCATTTATTTCTTTACGTGAAGTTGTTTTTTTCCTCTTCACATCCACTTGCTAATGCATGCCACCCGTTCAATTTCTCACCCTCTTTTTTCATCCGCAACCACTTTCCCTTATCACCGATGCCATCTCTCCAGAAGCAACGAGGCACGCGGAATTAATTGCTTGTGTCGACACCGCACCGAAAATTCACCCAACTCTTGGCGAATTTCGTTTTCATTCTATTAGCTCCCAAAGACACGGATACCTCTGATCCGTCTCAGCCCGAACTGGGTGTCTATAGTTCTTGTTTTATTTATAGTTTTTTTTCACATATCCTTATGACTATACGTCATTGCTTTTCATTTTTTATTGCGTCTCGGTCGTACATTCGCCTACCTTTTTGTTCACTTCATCCTCACATGGTCATTTCTTTGTTTGTGTGTTTACTTACTAAATTCATGCATCAGTTGATCACCTCTCAATTCCACACCGCATTCAGAATATCGAGCATCATCGCTCCAAGTCTGGATCGATACATCATGAGGTACATTATTTCGGTGCCACAACGCGCAGCCCATCTTTTTTCTCACTACTATCTTTACCTCTCTCGCATTTACTGCAAACTTTGTTTTAATCACATGCACAGTGCACGCATTCAACATGCTGCAGTTTGTTCGCAATATGAACGCGTGCATTCCTACGAAGCGGCACTCGCAGATCGAAATTCGCGTTCTGTAGTTTGGTTCAACTTAGACAGGCAATTTTCAAGGGCTTCTTTTTTTTTTTTTCGTCAAACGCAAGGTTATTTCGAAGGTCGCAGGTTTGGGCCGTGCCAGCGGCAAGTGATATTTTACTTCCCATTTACATCCTAACTACAACAAATAACATGCCCTGCCCGTTCCATCACTCTCACGTCATTGACTTCTAATTAATATATTCCCGTCTAGCAAAGAAAAAACAAAACAAGCCTTTCCACGTTCCCACTCTTTTGTCCCTTCATAGGGAGGGTCTCGTTTTGTGAGACTATATGCCTTATGGTAGCATGCAAGCGATGCTCGTTCAGCTGCAAGCCTGTGAAATAACGACGCGCCTTGCGATGCCAGCAAGCATAAAAAGATTGTTCCAAACTCGCCGTCATGGCTTCCAGCGGCGCTCACTAACACTCCCAGGTTTGAACGCACGTACGTACATATCCTACATAAAGTGTATGGAGGGGACGACCACCACTGCTGCTCAATTTGTAGAGCCCCGGGCGCGTTATTCGAAGGTCGCACGTTAGCTCCCTTCACGTCGCAAGTTATCTTTCGGCAACTTCACTTTCTTCAGACTTCATTTATAATTACTACTAATGAGCATCACCTATTATTTCCATGGCTTCAGTATCCGTTCTTATTGACGTTGGATTAACTTCGCTTGGTCGTGCTGAAAGTAGAAAGAAACGCGTAGTTCAGGTCTGCTCCGCTAGGCGGCGCAACAATCCCAATTTCTCACATTTTTTTCAGTCAACTTAATCAATTTATTTAGCACAGTTATCCTGACAGTCAAGTGATCAATATTTTACGTAAACCTACGCCCCAATATCATATAAATCCAAGATAACTGCTTAACTGAAAACATACTCATCTAATAGAACCAGTCGTATTTCTTGTAAGGCAGGAAGGGTGTAAGACAGGGAGACACGATCTCTTCAATGCTATTGACCGCGTGTTTACAAGAGGTTTTCAGACCCCTAGATTCGGAAGAGTTAAGGATAATAATTTGTGGAGGGTATCTTAGTAACATGCGATTCGCTAATGACATTGCCTTGATGAGTAACTCAGGGGACGAATTACAGCTCATGAGTGCTGAGCGAGACACGGAAAGCAGAACAGTAGGTCTAAAAACTAATATACATAAAACTAAAGTGATGTGCGACAGTTTTGGCAGAAAACAGCGCTTTGCGCCAGGTGGAGAGACGCAGGAAGTTGTAAAAGATTATGTCTACTTAGGACAGGATAGTAACCGTGGAGCCGAACCGTGAGAGTGAAATAACTAGAAGTATAAGGATGGGGTGGATCACATTCGGCAAGCATACTCACATCATGAATGGTAATCTACCGCTAATCTTCAAGAGGAAGGTATATAACAGCTGCATCTTGCCGGTACTTACCTACGGAGCAGAAACGTTGAAGCTTACAAAACGGTTTCAGCTTAATTTGCGGACGACACAGCGAGTGATGCAAAGGAAAATGATAGGTGTAAGCTTAAGACACGAGAAGAGAGCAAAGTGGGCAGAGTGCATCGGAAACAAACAGGAGTTAAGGATATCATAGTTGAAATTAATAAGAAATGGACATCGGCCGGGCACGTAGCGCGTAAGTAGGATAACCGCTGGTCATTAAGGGTAACTGACTTAATTCCCAGAGAAGGCAAACGCACGAGGGGGAGAGAGAAATTTAGGTGGGCCGATGAGATTGAAAAGTTCGCAGGTATAATCGTCACCCCCGGAAGCTTTTCAGGCCTGCGCGTCACGTGACGTGACGTCGACGACGTCACATCGCGCCGGCCGCCCGGGTGGCTGCGCCAGCCGCGAGCGCTTGCCGCGCGCGCCCTTCACGCCTACTGATTCAGGCGAGGTTCCTTGACACCATGTCCGCACGATTTATCAAGGTATCGATTGATTGTATGGTTTAACGCGCCGACGCAACGCAGGCGATGAAGCGCGCCGTAGGGATTAAGTTTGACTTCCTGGGAATCTTTATTGTGTGCCGAAATCTCGTACACACGGGCGTTTTTGCTTTTCGCCTCCATCAGAAATGCGGCCGCCGCAGCCGGGTATCGCAACCGCGCCCTAGTGCTCAGCAGCGCAACGCCTTAGCCACTGAGCCACCGCGGCGGGGGAACTTATCAAGGTATCAAGAAATAATGAATATTGTGAATGGAATAATGCATATTTATTTATCACAGCCAGACGCCGTCTGTACAAATATCACAGTGCGCATTCTTCTCGGTCCAGGCAGACGACAGGCCACACAAGATGTTGCCCTTAATGCTGAAAATATGCCAAAAGTACAAAACACAATATCTTGCCACATAAAACTCAGAAAACAAAACAGATTGTAACGGCAAAAACATCCCCGAGCTTTGGAACAGAAAAAGCACACTTTCATTTAAATTGTAGGTTAGAGGAAAACATACCATTCGTTTATCATAGTAGCAGTAGCAACACAAGGTATCAGGTTCAAACACTTGCCAAAAAATACAATACATAAGAACACTGGTGACTAAATTGTGGTCCACAGCATGATAAATGACAGAAAGAAAAGTAATTGTACTGCCACAGGTAGGTGCATGTCCTAGGGAAAAAAATCAAACAAAAATCTAAGAAAAAACAAATCACAGTGCACAACATGTCTGTACACAGAGTGCACAAGGAAAGTGTACACAGCTCAGGTACCAAAACGGACTGTACAACTGCTACAGTAGGCACCGAGGCAGTTCGAGTTAAAAAAAAAAAAGAAAAAAGAGTACAGCTCTTTTAAAAGCTAACAACTTGTAAAGAGATACAAAACTGGAAACAAGGCTCATTTTACATAAAGGCAGAAGTATACCAAGGAAATCAAGTCATGACTATGCAATCAAATACACTCAGTGCAGTTTCACAAGAATAATGTGAAGAGAAAGACGCGACGCTTGGAAAATTACTTTCCAAGAAAAATTCGGGCCTTTCTATTTTTCGCCTTCTGATCTTTTTCAATGCGTAAAAGATCGTTCCTTTGCTTGCACAAGTTGTTGAGCATTATATTTGCTGCACAGTTTGCAACCAATGTGATGAGGAGCTCGTAGGTGTGCCCGTTTTCACACGTATCTATGTCCTCAAGCCTTGGCAGAGAGTCCAGTGTAAGTTGCCGAACGACATTCTTTTGGTTCGGCCCATGGAGAAACTGGGTAGAGGTACTTTCCGTCATGAGCTTTCTAACTACAACCTCCGTGTACATAACTACTGCGATTACAAGAGCACAAGGAAATTTGAGGCCACCCCGATCCAGTTGTGCGATTAAAGAATGGGTGTCCTCTCCTGTTTCGGCCATATTTCCGGTAACGACCAACTGCCTCTGGCAGCTTTCACACTTGAGAACTTTCATTGCAGCGTGTGCACAATACCCACCAACATAACCAATCACCGGCATTTGTGCTCTGAGCTCATCAAGGTCAGCATCGCTAACATGAACACTAAAAGAAGTGCCCGCATCCATGACACTGTCCGTCTCTTCGATGCCTCTGAGATCATCATTGCTCATCCTTGGAAGGGCATTTTGAAGGCGAATCCTTCCCTCGGTTTCGCAAAGCTGGCGAACAGATATGTGATACTGCCCACCAGCCATCTGCCTGTACTGCCCAAAGCGACTCTCGAGGGGATCCGTCTGGACTTTCCCTAGCAGAATGTACTTAAAGTGAAGCTCACTAACGCAGTACTTCACCAATGCCAAAAGGGATTGAGCAGAGAGCCTCAAGGCACTCAATGTCTCCTGGGTAAGTACTCCGGTGTCGTGCCTATAAAATTCCCACACATCGAGCCATGTGATAAAAGCGCTTAGAAAGCTTTCCTTTGGGTCATCTGTGTGGTTTGACATGGGCTCTTCGTAAACATTACGGTGATGGAAGCCCTTACTATAGGTGTCTTTACATTGACAATGTTCCACCAACGAAGAATTATTTTGATGAACTCGGCGGTTGCTGTAGCATGTTGAAAATCAGTATGACCCTTGCGAGCGGCCAGGGCTTCGGCTACGTGCGGATTAAAAACCTGCAGTACGAGTTTGACGTCCTGTCGTTCAAAGCTGCTTGGATTTAGAGCTTTTGACGTCAAGCCATACCCAGACTTCAGAAGCAGGGGTGACTCCTCTTTATGCAAATCTCTCAAATGCTTAAATGAAGCAGTCATCTTGCATTCGGGATGAACTTCATTGTTCGAAAGCTCGAAGCGTGGGTAGAAAAAGCAAGTTCCAGCATTTTTCTGGTTGAGCCAGTTATTTCTTATGCATTTAAATAGATGTACAGCATCCACCACGTAAAATAACGGCCGATCTGGGTCTGCCGGATGCGGGTAAACAGGGCTTAGCTTTGGTTCTGGCAGAAACATCTTCATTGCCTTCCTGTTCAGCGAGTTATTGTCACAGACAACGGCTATGACCCTGTATCCAATTTCTTCTAAGCCCAAGATCACCTTCTTCAGCATGCAATGAAGATCTTCACCCTGTAAGGTTTTTACCGGAAGAATGTGCGCCACCTCCTTGAATGCGCTCAGCAAACTTTGTATCATAAACACGTGCACCGATGTGGCCGCTTCGTTGGAGTTAACTGCTGCACCACATATGTTCCCACCTTTGTAATCTAAACAAGGTTTGATATGAATCTCGTCAAGCATCAGCGTCACAGTGTGTTCATGTGGCTGCAGATGTTTGAATCTCTGAGACACATACTGAAGGAAAGTGTCGTCAGAAGAGTCAACTTGTGGGCACATTTGAATAGACGAGCACACATTTCTAATAGTGCTTGGGTAGGGCAAAGTTAGTGTACCTGTGCTTCTCAGGAACTTGTAGGCATGTGGTGATATTGTACGCAAGATGCATGCAAAGACCATCACCTGTGCGCTATACTGAATGCGCTCTGCAGAAAGGAGTAGTAGCTGCTCCTTCATAAAGTTCACCGTCTCTTTCTTGCCTTCATCAATGCTGGCTTCCAATTTGCCCAGAAGGGAATGTATTGCTTGAGCCAGGTGGCGATAAGTACAGCGCTCCTCAGACAGCATCGACAGGTTGTTCAAAATTTCCAACAAGGAACTTACTTTTTGAACTGAGTCTGGTACAACAGCGCTACCAAGGTTCTTGATTGGTGAACCTTGATAGCAGGCAAAGACTTCAAGGTTTGCAAACACGGTCAATGACGCATTCAAACAAGGTTCACGATAGTCGATAATGTTCAAAAACATGGAGCACTCTTCTTTATGAATCACAGTCCACTTCGGAGACACTGACACCCCTTGCAGGCAAGCCCTTAGTTCTTCGAGGGACGAAAACCAGTCTCGTTCTTGCTCCGCTTCATATGACGCCAGCGACTCTTCTACAGCACGGGCGAGTTGGGAGGCTTCTTGTCGGCTCCTCTTGGCGTCAGGGGTTTCTCTCGTGCTCTGGTCTCGTACTGATAGGTAGGACGGACAGCCGGGAAATACCGTTGGGACAGATCCAGGACGCAACCGTGGTACTGGGAGTGCAACTTCAATAACTCTCCCTGTCCTTGGATCCGTGTACGATGTCGTCTTCTCGATGCATGAAGCGTCGAAATGATCCGCGCACACCTGCACAAACGTTTCAAGAACGTCTGAGACGCCACTTCTCAAAAGAAAAAAATGCGCTCCCGTTTGCATGACCGTGTTTGCAGTCCGTGTAGCTAAAACAAAGTCTACCTACGTTTCGCAAGCATCTAAATAAAAGCGCTGCGCTAAGCGGTACAAGCAACATGAAAGGAAACGCGGGAGCGTGATGTCACCGCACTCCACGAAGCGCTTCCACCGAGAGCTTGCAAGAATGGACGACACGACGGCACTGTTAGTGAACAAAGCGCAGCTGACCATCCTTGCTGCGAACGTGCCTTTCTGGGCGATTCTCATCAACTGCTGGCGTCAGCGCTTCGCGAGGCCCGGCGGCCACACGCTCAAGTATTTCCCATCATAGGTGATTTCTACCCGAACAAGCAACGACAAGCTAAGAACAGGAGCATCTCAAATTCTTACCTTAGTGCACGAAGTCGGCACGAAGTCCTTCCTAGGAATGGCGTGTAGCCATTATTTGAGAGCGTCGGCGTCTTTAGGGAAGGAAAACACTTCTATCTTCTTTCCTGTTTTGTAGTTGCCGGTGCATCCGGGTACACAACACTTATTCGGCATTGTCGCATCACTCCAGCATCACGCACGGAAACGAAATTGCCGCAAAACAACAACGGAAAACAACAAACGTGAAACACCGTCAACACCACGCCGCCGAACTGACCGTCACCCACGGAAGCTTTGGGTGACGGCTGCGCTCGCTGCCGCTGCGGCTTCCCCGAGAGTCGGCCGGGCGGAACTGACGTCAGATTGCTGGGCGCAGGCCTGAAAAGACTTTCCGGGGGTGACGGTATAATGCGGCAGCATGCAGAAGGCACAGCACCGGATTGATTGGCGGTTCATGGGAGAGGCCTTTGCCCTGCAGTGAGCGTAGTCAGGATGATGATGATGATGTTATAATGATATTTCTTAAAACCGCTTTACTGTATACTTGCGAAACCGGAAACCGGAAGTAAGTGTTATACCGGAAGTGCTTGACACTGAAATATAACCCTTTGGCCTTTTTGTGTGTGTGTGTGTGTGTGTGTGTGTGTGTGTGTGTGTGTGTGTGTGTTGATTGATTGATTTGTGGGGTTTAACGTCCCAAAACCACCATATGATTATGAGAGACGCCGTAGTGGAGGGCTCCGGAAATTTTGACCACCTGGGGTTCTTTAACGTGCAACCAAATCTGAGCACACGGGCCTACGACATTTCCGCCTCCATCGGAAATGCAGCCGCCGCAGCCGGGATTTGAACTCGCGACCTGCGGGTCAGCAGCCGAGTACCTTAGCCACTAGACCACCGCGGCGGGTGTGTGTGTGTGTGTGTGTGTGTGTGTGTGTGTGTGTGTGTGTGTGTGTGTGTGTGTGTGTGTGTGTGTGTGTGTGTGTGTGTGTGTGCGTGCGTGCGTGCGTGCGTGCGTGCGTGCGTGCGCACTCACTACCGACTCTATTAGGATTCAAACTAAGGTGTATCAGGCCTTTTGTATGCGTCTTCAACAGCGTGTTGTTGCTTCTTATCTGCTTTTCGGCAGTGCCATTGGGCCTTAAAAGTTTACGAAGCAAATTATCATCATTGATTATTACGAGGGTAATTTACGTACACTGGGGGTTTCAGGAGCTCTACTCGTAATATTCGATTATTTGTTTCGAGCGCACCAATTCAGTTGATGACAGCAAACTCCCTTCGTCGTTTCATCCAACTCGGTTGGGTCATACTCCGGGTTTACAATCACTTCAAGAAAGCGTGCTTTTTTGTCCACTTCAAATCTTTTTAATTTAGGTAATAATCACTCTGCTAGAATTACGAAAAAACAGCAAATATCCTCCCGTATGTTTCCTTGACTTTGTTGGTCGTGTGTTTTTTATTGCGATATCAATTATATGGACACTCTCGGCTGAATTTCGCCGCCGGGGTCAGTGTCAACGTCGTGCACCGTCTATGTATACGTATGTATATGTATTGAAACGCAAGAAAGAAAAAAGATGCCAGACACAATACTCCGGCACGCGGAAGCGAACGTGGAACCTCCAAGTCGTGAATGCGAGGCGTTATCCACTGCGTCACCGAGAGGTACCTCCTTCAACGATGAAACGGCAAGCTACTTTATGTACCACTTACTACTGTTGGCGGTCATCTTGGGGGGGGGGGGGGGGGGGAGACTATCGTGTTTTGAGCATTATCAGCAAGATGGCGCAGTGAGCGCGCGGCGGTTCCCATCTCTCAGGCGTACTTTGGCCCGCGTGGAGAATAAGGAGGTGTACGCTCGATCGCGCGCCCTTATCTTCCAGTGGGGAGGATCGTACGTATTGGCTAGTTTTTGATTCTATTTTATTAGTTACCGGGTGCACAAAGGTCACTGCAATCGTTGCACAGCCTCCGTTTGCGAGAAGGGCACACCGCGAGGTAACAACTGAGACGCTTGTTCGCGTAATATGTACCTGTGAGTGCGTTTCGTGCGTTCTTTGTGCGTGAGAAACGCGGGGCACGTTTCGATCTGCTTGCCATTCTGCGCGTTACCTTCCAATTTGTTGCTATCGCGTTCATTGCTTCGCCTTTGCGGCAAAGCTGTGACTTTTTGTTGGTTGAAGGTAAATATACCACAACCGGCCATAGTTTGGGAAAAAAAAAGTGATATTAACCGGCGATTAGAGTGCCTTCCTCGATGCAGAGAAGACAAGTGGTTCTTACGATTACGTGTACACTAGAAAAGAGTTAAAAGCGGCTCATTTAGCTAATTATAAGCAGGCTGCTTACGAGCGGCAATTTGAGCACACCTTTGCATGTGACATCACCACCGAATGATACAGCCGTATTTCTGTCGTCGCCTACACTTGGAAATAATTGTAAGCGGCACTTTTTCGCTACTGATAAGCACTCACCACACTGCTTATAAGCGGCCATTTCGTCCTAACAAGCTTTTCACGCGTCACATTAGCAACGAAATGACGCACGCGGGTTTTCGTAAACGCCGCGCAGCAAAAGTAACGAACCATTCCTAGCGACAGACTTGCTTTGTGCACAAGCCTTAGCACACGTGGTAGACAGGCAAGAATGTTCAAGCATGCGAGTCGAGGTCGGCCAACACTGAGTGGATTGGCGACCAGCAAAACGTCCTTAGTCAGCCACTCCAAAGATTCGCGGGTATCCGACCGAGCAATCGCTTCTCCCTCTAGCGGCAGTCCACGGGGAGAACAAAGCTTTCACCCTTTCGCTTCCTCCCGCCAATCTAGAATATATCCGGTCAAGAACACGAAACGAGATAATCCCGGTCCACAAGCCGCGACTCAGGCGGCGAGTGCGGATAATTGGCCTACGCCAAGTGGACCAGCTGTCGCGTGGGTAATGTAATGGCGCCGAGTGGAGGAGCCCCAGCCGTTCCCCAAGCCCGAGAGGTAATTCCCCGGAACTCCGGGGTTCCAAAACTCGCCGAGCAAGCTGGGAGCCAAGATGCCGGCAAGACTCGACCGCTCGCTTGTCTTTCCTTTTACTTCGTCTCTCCCTCACTTTCTTAATCTCTCTCTCCCTTTTATCTGACATTGTTTTGTTTTTGTTTCTTCACTGCAGCAGTAGGAGACATTAAAGGAAGTAAAGTGAACCATATCGGAACGACGGGGTCAATAAAACGCGCGTCAGATGGATGAAGAATTAGACAACGCACATTTAGAAGAACTTCAATGGAAATGTTCCGAATGTATTTATTCATACACAGTATTTATTTAACCGTCAACCTTTCCTTCCAGCCTCACGGCATTCTTTCATTTTTAAACAGAAATATTGAGTGGGAGTTGTCGGGTGTCCCCTACGGTGGCACTCCTTAACTAGCTCAACAAACAAGATACGCAACAGAAATGAGAAAATCGCAAAATGTGATAAAGGCGATCGCAAATGCAGTACAATCGAACAGAGTAGGTGCGAGTCTCAACTAGTCCATCGTAAAGGCAGATATGTTAAAAAAAAATTCACGTCAGCACATTCACTCACTAAATCTTTGTTCTACCTAAATACATAGATAGTCCGCACGCGTTGGTGTAGCGGTTACGGAGCTCGACTGCTGGCCCAAAAGGTCGCGGTTTCGATCTCGGCCGTGGCGGTAGCACTTCGATGGAGGCGAAACGTTAAAGGATCGTGTTGTTCTGTGTGTAATATGAGTGCGCGCTGAACAATATCAGGCGGTCGAAATTTCCGGTGCCCTTCTACACGGGGTCCCCCAGGATGTATTACCCGGATATGTCATTGTTGTTGTTGTTAGTGTTATTGTTGTTATTGTTATTGTTATTGCTATTGTTATTGTTATTGTTATTGGTGTTGCTATTATTGCTACAGCTACTGTTATTGTTATTGTTATTGTTATTGCTATTGCTATTGCTGTTGCTACAGCTACAGCTACTGTTATTGCTATTGCTATTGTTGTTGTTGTTGTTGTTGTTGTTGTTGTTGTTGTTGTTGTTGTTGTTGTTGTTGTTGTTGTTGTTGTTGTTGACAAATAGATATACCATTTAGCATGAAGAAACTTCTGGGCCCGTGGCCAACTGGAGTTTTACAGTCGCACGCTTTAAAATCATTAAAACATTTCTTACAAAGCCGCGGAATCGCTGACAAGTGCTAAGAAATAACGACCTGCCCGGCCGCGGTGGTCTAGTGGCTAAGGTACTCGGCTGCTGACCCGCAGGGCGCGGGTTTGAATCCCGGCTGCGGCGGCTGCATTTCCGATGGAGGCGGAAATGTTGTAGGCCCGTGTGCTCAGATTTGGGTGCACGTTAAAGAACCCCAGGTGGTCTAAATTTCCGGAGCCCTCCACAACGGCGTCTCTCATAATCATATAGTTGTTTCGGGACGTTAAACCCCACATATCAATCAATCAAGAAATAACGACCTTTCATTTGTATATAACACATGTGCTTATTATGTGCAATATTACGTGACACCCATAATATGTGCGTACTGAAGTGAATGACATGTCGAGTATTATGTACAAACGAGCGAATACTTATTCATAAGGACCAGGCGTGTGCTCTGCTATTTTGTGCTGGTTGGGCCGAATATTGACGAGGGACATTATCAGAGACTTAATTCTTTGACTTTCGAACATTTTCTTACCATTTTGTTTTGATATGTGCGTGTAAGTTTGTCTATGCATATCTGTGCTCGAATGTTCTATTTCGCATGCATTGCTTTGTATGTTTTACTTTAAGGTACCTGTTCAATCTTCACTCAAGGGCTCAGGAGTAGCCGGCACCATATTTGTGCGCCAACATCTCTTTATATATCATATCAATCAACAGACAGACAGACAGACAGACAGACAGACAGACAGACAGACAGACAGACAGACAGACAGACAGACAGACAGACAGACCTGGTCTGGTCTGGTCTGGTCTGGTCTGGCCAGACAGACAGACAGACAGACAGACAGACAGACAGACAGACAGACAGACAGACAGACAGACAGACAGACAGACCTGGTCTGGTCTGCTCTTGTCTGGCCAGGCCAGACAGACAGACAGACAGACAGACAGACAGACAGACAGACAGACAGACAGACAGACAGACAGACAGACAGACAGACAGACAGACAGACAGACAGACAGACAGACAGACAGATAGATAGATAGATAGATAGATAGATAGATAGATAGATAGATAGATAGATAGATAGATAGATAGATAGATAGATAGATAGATAGATAGATAGATAGATAGATAGATAGATAGATAGATAGATAGATCGTCAACATTTCTGTCTGTTTATACAAGAGTGTGCACCCCTCACCTATGTAGGGCACCGCATTTCCACGTCGTAGCGCTCGCTTTATCGACTCAACAGAGTTGGAATTCCATACGCACAGGCTTCAACATTGAAGGAGTGGCGTTGAGAACGAGAGAGAGAAACTGGTGAAGGAGCGGGGGAAAGATGTCCCTGACGTTCTGGCGGTGACAACAAGCGTATAGGCAACCGCGTGATTCGATAGGCTACGGCTCGTGCCTGTCGACGACGTAAAGCATACACAACGGGGATTTCGAACACTGCTGCGCGTTAATGAACGTGTAGTACTTACACGCGCGCACCTGCACACAACAGCGCCCGTTCCGCTCGATCCGCCGCGATTCTGGCGGGCGTGGCAGGTTGGCGTCGACATCGCGTTGCAGCACTCACGTTGCGCCGGCTGCAACGTTAAGAATTTCCGCCACGAGCTGTCAGACACATAATTTCGCACTTTGCGCCAACGAAAAGGGGAAAAAAAAATTCTAGTAGCTTCGCTTGGCGGCCCCCGCTGAAATAGCTAAGCTGGCCGCGTTCCCTATACCTCAGGATAACACATTTCTATGCCGCGCTAATTTTTCATACGTGTTGTGGCAATACTATTTATTTCACGCTATTAGGCTTTTAGGTGGTAGTTGAGTAATCACCTTTTTATAATCGCAAAGTACCACGTGACACCACTACGACTGTGGCAAAGCGCACCTCATATGTTGGAATAACGTTGCCATCTTCATTTCTAGTGCCACGTTCCCTGCTACCTTATACATTGACTGAGAGGAAAAGGAAATAGCTCTCGCCTTCGAGTGTGCGACTTTAAAAAAAAAAAACGTTAGATTTATGCACAATTGCAGTACTGGCTTGTTATATTTACTTATTTCAATTCATGTTCGTTTTATTTCATTTATGATTCTCCTTTTGAAATGCTTGATTGTACCAGTGAACACCTTCTTAAACCCCCCGTTCTTAAACCCATAGCAGGTATTCACTGAGCTCCTGCCTCCAGGTGGCGCCAGCGAGCACGCCGCCATAACCGTGGTCCGTCAGCGATGCGGCATACGACAGCCCGTTGCTTGCAGCGCTGCACCACTCTAACCCGTTTTCTGTGAAAGATGTCAACATAACACGTGTTGCCGAGAACTTCGGGTAGAGTTTGACGACGACGTTCGCGTCCCAGACCACAGATATGGCGACTGCCACACTAGCGCCCCTTGCGGTTTACTTCACGTGAATACCTGCTATTCGAATTCTAAAGCAGTGTTGTCTCTAAAAGAAGGTACCGTCCGTTTCACGACTGATTCCCCGCAGTGAGTTGCGCCAGGTCCCTAAAGAACAACAAGCCGAAGAGGTTAACAAATAGTTTTAACCTCCTTGCAACCAACCGATCAACCGTCTGAGATGAATGCACAAAGAACCTCGTGAATTTTTCTTTTTTTTTAAGGCGCGCCACGTCTGCAGCGCAGTACTACATGCGCCAATACGGACGCAACCACCAACAAAGTGTTTCTTCCTGTGGCCATGCGTTGGTTAAAGCACGATGCAAAAAGCGGAGCCTTTTTATTGCATTATAGTTTACAATCTCAATGAGAACTAAGAGACAATTAATAATGCCAGGGAAGGTATAGGAAATGTTATTAGAAGTAATTTTAATGTAAAATGTCAAGAAACAAAAGTGGACGAAAACATAACTTGCCACCAGAAGGATCCGAACTTGCGACCTTCGAATAAGGCGTCTGATGCTCTATTATTGAATTGCGGTCGCGGTCATCCCCCTCTACCTTTTACAGGGCATACATGTGTGTTTTAAACTTGTACTTATAAAAACACGCGCTGACTTACAAATGAATTTTATTTCTACGAAACACACATGTACATGCATATACAGAATTAAGCATGCATGGGCGAGTACACGCTGTTAAAAACTATTATGACAAGTAAACACGTACGAATTTATGGAGCACAATGTTAAGAAATGCATGCATGACAGTCGTTAGTCCGTCTGCCAGAGCAAGCTGTAAGCTATAGTAGATATTTGCCAACTAGTCCAGTCGAAAACCTTGCCTATTCATTGTGAGTGATCTTAAATGAAAAGAAGAGAAAAGTGAGCCCCCTAACTGTCTCTCTGGGGGAGGGCTTCTCAACAGTAGCTCAAGAGGGGGGGGGGGTGTAAAGAAGAAATTAAAAGAATAGGATTAAAAGGTAAATAGATAGGAAGGAGAGAGCGAGGCGCAGGGACAGCGAACGACAGAAAACGACGGAAGTAAAGAGGAGATAGGAAAGATGGACACGGCCGCAGCAGTCCCAGGACGGGGCACCATTCGGCCAGAGCTCTTGTCAGCGTCAGGAGATGGCGTAGGGCGAGCCCAGTTGGCCAGAGCTGCGCTGTCGTCGGAGATCGTGGTGGGACGACCAGCCGGCATGAAACCCAGCGATCGAATCCTTGCCTATTCATTGATCACTCCGATGATAACATGGGCTATTTATTCATCGGTTGTGGTTACGCTAAGTCTATGTCAAACTTTTATGTCATCAATCTGACCCGGGACTGCGAAGCACGAAAGGAAGACGCACTTCGCGGAAGGAAGCATCATACGTCACTCAGCTAGCCTTCGCACACGAATGCTCCGTGAAATCATAAATGTCGGCTCAACACTTCACCTTCTACGTCGAGATCACGCGAGAAATGAGATTCGGCGAGATTTTGGAGTCTGGAAACTCGGTAGCTTTTCATATAAGCGCGCTTGTCCGCTCCGACTCGCTTGCTTCTGGAGGTGATTGCGATAAAAAAAAAAATGAGTCAGGGGTACTGAAGCCTACCACACGCTCAGGCGTTTTCCTTACGTGTTAGTCCGAAACAATAGGCTTCAATTACTTTGCGTAGTGCTCCCTACAAACTTCCTTTTTAAAGACGATAGTCTTTCTTGGCGTACTTCGAAGCAAAACCTTTGGTCTGTTTGCCTTTCTTTCTGTCTATTTGTACATTTGTCTGCTTGCCCGCCATAACGACACCCCAAATGGCCAACCCAATCGACGCGCCCACCAATATTCCTCATGCTTTCGCGTTCATACTTGTGCGATTGTCTATTAAAAAGCAATTATTGCACATATTTGAGGCACCATAACAACACGTTAATATTCTGCATGTGTGTCTTTATACTAGAAAATGCATGCATAAGTAATTCTTAAGGACCATAGCGTCTATCACGCTGCACTGACAATGCAACGCGATGCTCCAAGAGGCAAGTGTTTCCGAGGCTTTGCTAAGACGACACGGTGGTGGCACCTGCTCATCGCTTTGCGTTCTACACCTTGTCGCCTCCGAAACAGGTGCACACGCCGTCCTTGGTTTTCTAACGTAACTGCCAGATAGCGCTCGTATCTAACGTGCCTCTACGCGCTCATTCACCTTCGCTGCACGTATAGAGACACTTTTTTAACGCAGCGCCTCCAATATACAATTCACCGATTTTCTCTTGCAGAACACCAAATAAACGTTTTGTTCAGTCTCTCCGGACGCAAAACTATCGTCTTTCGAGGACATTTGCAGTGAACATGCTGATGCGGGACCAATTTATTTCTCAATGCAATCAACCAACATGTCCAAAAGCTCCTTGGTCAAAGGACTTCTTAACACCTCAGTTCAACTCTGCTGTAGTGTACCAGAACATTCTAGTACACTCTCAATCACACGGCTTGGGTTCAGACCAGGAAGAAGTTTTTCTGAAGCGTGCGTGCAGTTTTACATCACGTCTTTTTTCTTTTTTTTTTGTACACTGCAATGTGTGCCTAAAGGTTCGAATGGGCAAAAAACATCCTTCATGGTTCGGGGTATGCTTCGTTGCTGAAAAACAACTTCAGCTTAGGTATTAGGATCGGTACCGGTAGACTTCCTGGAAGCACTGCAGCGGCTCTTTTAGAACATGGTGTGCGGTAAATCACTCATTCATCCGGCACCGGTGTGCAGAATCGGAAGTCCACGGGTACCCACGGGAATGCTTTATGCTTTTCCATAGTAGAGTACCTCGTACTCTAAGTCGTTAACAACGTTTTTCTAAACAGACCGCGGAGACTTTGGGGTGGCTTTTCGCTCTGCCACGCTACCATGCCAAATACTCTAAATAGCTAAACACTTTTTCTAAAGACACCCACTAATTTCAGATTTTTTTTCATATAAAAAATAAATATATATACCGGCATCTTCAGATGCTACCAAGCCAACAAGCGAACACTCATCACAAAAGAAGGGTCCATAATAAGCGGAAACGTGACGAGTTTTTACCATTTTTGAGATAATGTTTAAGGGTTATCACCTAATTGTTTTGTACAAGAAATTATTCACAATTATGAATGAAAGCAGATGACTTTCTCTCCATTTCGTTGAAGGCACGTTGGACAGCGCATGATTCACGTTATTAGCTAATTTTCGCAACGCACGCTTGAGTTAAACAGTCAAATATAGGCATGCACAACAGGTGTGTCAGTGGGGGTGGCCACTGCAAGTAACCTAAAAGGTGGGGGGGGGGGGCGGGTTACGCCTCTTAAATTGACTTAGAAGCGCCAGGGGTGCTGCGATTACCCTTCACTCCCCTTGATTAGGAACCCTTAACCACGCCTATGCTTATAAGTTGTTATCAAGGAAGATTAAAAAAACTGCTGGAGCGGAAATAATTTCCAAGGAGTGAAGCCGTGCCTATGGCAAAATGGCAGTTTGTGTTTAGAAAAAATGTTTGACGATTTCGAGTACTTCGTACTCAACTATGGGAGAGCACTGAGCCGTCCCGCTAAAAGAATAAAAGTCGGCGACTACGCCGGCTAAGAATAGGGATGAGAGATTTCGAAGTTTTGGCGGCCATTAGGAACGGAACGTTTCCTTAACACGCTCAACGAGTAAATGTAGAAACTTTTTTCGGGTCACATAGCACCTCAAGTGCGTCCTAGTGTTACTAATTTTCCTTTGTAAGTCTAACTGGGGGCAAAGTTCTTTCGAGATTCAGTTTGGAGATTCTGCGTGTTATATCGTCGGGGAGAACTATCTCTTATATAGAACTACCGTAGCATTTACATTAACATATCAAAACCACTTGATCTTTATGTGGGCACTACCAGAAAAGAACATGTTTCCACCATCTTGGCAGTGGCAAAAGGTGGCTTCAATTCTGCTGGCAAGTCATTGCGGGAGCTGCCACTCTAGTAGTAATATTTTTAATCCTCCTTGGTTTTTACATTCATCGAGGAACACACTATTAGTTAGCGACAAACGTGCGGTGAGCATATGCATCACTAAACTGTAAAATGCAATTTGCTGTAAAAATGCAATTTAGCCCCCCCTCCCCCCCCAAAAGAACCATCGCGATAAGCAAGTGGAAAATTCTACGAGAGGGAGGGAGAAAAGGAGAGAGGAAAGGCAAGGAGGTTTGGTGCGGTTGGCTACCCTGCACTTGGGGTGGGGGAGGGGGAATAATAGAAACGAAAGAGATCTAGAAAAAATGAAAGGGATTGATGAATAGCGAGCTTGAGACTACACAGCACAGTCTCGCGGTGTTAGTTCACAAGCGCTCGTAACGTACGGTGGTTCTCAAGAAACAATTAGTGCAAAATAGCTTTCGCGCCCTTGCGCGTATGCGCGACTGTCGGCAAAGGTTCGACGATCTTTTCTTCTGCAAGTGGTCCTAGATCCAGGTGAAGAAAATTTTACGATTGACTCGACGAAAAAAAGAAAAGGAGCCCTAATACGCCTACTATAAGCGCAGCTAGCAACTCTGAACGATACGTCCGGCTGATCAGGTGCATTTCGTGCCCCTCTATATGTTCAAACAGCCGAACGGCTCACTCAGAGCTCACTAATTCATTGTGTTCTCGATCTGGTTTGAAATACGGGGATTATGAGGGATGGCTCACGTCCTTTCCGAATAGTTTATGACATTGTACAGTCCACTGTCCTTTTTAAGGGTAATGCCTTAAATACCTACGTTTAAAAAACGCGCAAGGTTAAATAATAGAACAGTACAGTGCGCGTTTACCAATCACGTAGCCAGGAATTTTCAACGACGGGGAGGGGGGGGGGAAGTGGTTTCTCAAGACATTGAGTATGTTCTAAAAAAAAAACGTCATGTCTGCACGAAACGCGCAGCACAGCCACCGAAAGCTTGAAGAGCGGCTTTTCAGAGCTTTTTTTCTTTTTTCAACACCCTTTGGGTAACTGCTACAAGCTCAACCACATGGTACCCGCTATGCCCTAAATCGTAATGCTTGTGCAGTAGGGAAGTTTCACTATGACATCTTTCGGCATTCCTAGGAAGAGCGTGGTACCCGCTCAACACTTGCAATGAATTTTGTGTATCTTTTTGACTGTGGCTGATGACGATGAAGAATTATGCCTAGAGCTTGTGTACAAGTGGTTCGAGCTGTAGGAAACTCGTTGCGTAAATGCTACTCAATTCGCATTTTGTGACGCCTCGTTGTTTCTTTGTTGTATTCTAAAACACTTTGTTACTCGTATTACCACGATTCCTTTCCCGTCATAAGGCCTACCTAAGGCCAGTTTGCAGCGGAGTATGAAGCACTGGCGCGCCTCTGTGGTAGAATACTGCGCTGGCACACAGGGGACTGAGTTCTAGTGCCATTATGCCTTTGGTAATTTTTATTTACATGTTTCTTATTTCGCGCGATAGCGGCTACGGACACCGGCGGCGGCGGCAGCAGACAACTACGGTGCACGCGACCGATGCTGTGATCTCACGCCAGCTTTCGCTGTAAAAAACAAAAACAAACAGGTATTCTCAGCACTTATTTTCTGTAAAACACACTCCTCCAGAAGAGTACCGGGGGCGGTGCCAAAAGCATTCGCCCATCCTCGAAAATTGCCTGATGGCGTGTGTTTTACAGAGGACATTGTCAACAAACAAGCGTTCTTGAAAGCCTTCCACAAGTGTCTCGCCCCCCCTCAAAAAAAATTCCTTGCTACAGGCCTGCATAGTGTCTACTATCATATTATAATGATGCTCCTGCCTATCTTTTCTTACTCCGTGCCCGTAACTTTCACCTTCACTACCGTGCTTAACAGCACAACAATTCAGTTGCTACAGGTAACAACGAGGACTATACGATCGCACACAGAAAACGCCAGAGGCCTGACGCGTTGCAGCGCGTCAGCGGGCGGCTCTTTGACGCGCTATAGCGCCTTCTCCCCAAAGAGAGAGAAGGCGCGCGGCTACACAAAGCTCCGCGCCCTCTCTCTTCATAGAGTGAGCATGTGGCGCCGCGTCTACAAGCGACACGCTGGCACGAGTACGTGTGGTCAGGCCTTCAAGCATGGCTGTGCGAAGTGACGAGTGACTGCGATAGAAGATCGGATTGCAATATCAGAAACTGCTGATCGCAGAGAAGCCCAGAATCAAGAGCGCGTCAGTTATTAGGGAGAGGTGCATAGAAATGCTCATGCACAGGCGCAACTTAGAAGGCCCCATTATTTGTACAGTCACCGGCCCCAAACGTTCCGCGTACGACGACGCCACCACAATGCATGATATTTCGAACGAGACGTGGAGCTAGTGATGGTTTTATCTCCCGTTAGTAAATCATCCCTTCAAAATTCTAACGTCAACGCAATAGTAAAAGCAGTACTCGCGCCGTGAGCAGACAAGATTACTGCTAAAGAAACAAACCGCAGATACTGATGATGCTTGGGGGATTACAATACAAAGTGTAAAGGCATGCCACTCTGCGCCATCATATCTTGGCCTTATTCGCAGAAATCTCGCTCTAGTGCGCCTCAGGTTCCTTTTTTTCCTTAAGGTTGTTTTTTTTTTCGTCCCTTCTTCGCCTTCAGGGCTCCTGGTTATGCCAGGACTTCATTTTAACGCGTCCGGCAACAGCGCATGCATGCACGCACTCTCTCTCTCTCTCTCTCTCTCTCTCTCTCACACACACACACACACACACACACACACACACACACACACACACACACACACACACACACACACACACACACGTACACACACAGAGAGAGAAAGATAAACACCGTGAGAGTGATATGACAGAGTCCAATTGAAGTGCATGCGGAAAGGAAGCTACAAACAAAAGCAGGATAAATGTTCAGAACTGTTTCCTGCGCGCTGTCACCTGAACAGCCCACGACAACTGCACTGGTGCTGCCATGCGTGGGCAACCGCAATATGACCATCCACTGCTTTATATACAACGCAAGTACCGCATTCACCTGCACGTAAGCCGAAGAGAAGGTCAGAATGAGAGGAAGAAACAGAGCTGGGTTGAGGCAATCCAACAGGTACTGTATAGCTCTACTCCGTCTATTGCAATGCGTGGCTGAATCCGTCGGTGGACTCCTTAAAGAGTTGATATGCACAAAAAGCCTCTGCGCGCATTCGTTATTTGCGAACGTATTAAAGCACTGCAGCTGGCAGAAATGAATCCTCAAGTGTGAGGAACACTTCATGAATCACAGATCTTTGCTTTAGCGTAATTCATCACACAGATAATAAGAAATACAGAATGGCTACCAGTGCTTTAGAAAGAACGATTCTCACCAAGGCTTTTGAGCAGCGGTTCACATATGGGGTTACGGTGACCCTAAGGGGGTTTTTGAAGCGATTTACGAAGGCCCGCTAAGCCGACACTTGCAAAAATTTCACACCATCTTCTCAAAAAGAACTTTGATAAGATGCGAAGCAGCAGCGTTGCGCATGAGTGACGTCACGGTTTGAACGGCGCTAACGCGCGTGCAGCAGTAGGCATCGAAAAATTCATGTGTAGAGATGGCCGGGTCAGGCCTAATAGCTTCGGCGGCTGTCGGTGGGAGAAGGAGCATCGTCTTCCGGCGTCCTCTCCATCGCACATAAACGAACTGAAATAGTTATTACCACTCGACGTGCGCTTGAGCGTCGCAAGCGGTGGAGAGGGTGAAGCGAGAAAGAAGTGACACGTACAGGCATGTTTGAACGCGTACGTTCGGCGCACGTCTGGTTTATTTCGCGTGAACAGACGAGTCAGAGGTCTAGCGAGCGGCGGTCGCGGCAGGTGTTGCGGGAAATGTGCGAGGCAGCAGCTGTGGGCGGTGCGGCGAGCGCGCGGCAGGCGAGGGAGGGTGACCTCAGCGCGCACTGCGAGGGGAGCGTGACGCGATGCCGCATCTGCGGCGTGACCTACTTGCCACCGCTCCAACACCTGCGGCGAGGGGCGCGCGTTGCGGCGCGTTAGTAGGGACGCACAGAGGGGCAGTATTACACCGGCTTGTCAAATAACTGCTTCGCATCTATATAAAAAAAAAGAAAGACGTTTCTCCGGGGCCCGTTATGCCCTTTGACAGCGGCCCCTTTCGCCATTGTGTACGCTCCACAGCAAAACACTTCTGCGCTGCGGCAGAACTGGCTTAAGTTTTTTTTTTCTTCATGAGATGGTTCCGTCGCAGCTTCCATCGCAGTTAAGGTATACAGATTGGTACTGTGAGTTAAATGAAGAGTACTGCATTCAACCATACTCAGAATCCCACGAACGTGGGCGACTGAATTCGAACGCCGTCGCTTATATCCGCGAACACGCGGTACACGTTATCCGCACACATTGCGGTAAGAACGGAAATACGAAGACAAAGAAAAGCTACCAAGAGGGCGTGCGGAGGAGGCAGCGCTGAATATTAATATGAAAGATCCCTTCTCTTCGTCAACCAGAAATGCGGGGGGAGGGGGGCGCGAGAAGAACGGAACCACGATGCTGCCCTCGCCCTTCACGCCTCTCCCCATCGGTGACCCCAAGGATGTTTAACGAAAAAATTGCTTTTAAACCACCTTGGGCGAGCCAACCGCACCTTAACCGCTACGCACTCTAACGGTTTGTCGCTTTCCTTGAAAACAAGAGAGGGGAAGCATTAGCGGCAAATGCGTTGACGACAACCACAATAAAAAAAAAAAAAGACGCGTACTTGAGACGGCCTCCTCCAATCATTAATGGGCCAGCTTGCTTTATTACTGAATTGCCCCTCCTCCCTTCTTCTTTGGCGTTCCCGCAAACGCTCGACTCCTCGTCGACCGCTAACGGTCCACGCACTGCGTCGCAGAGATGTGGTGAAGCACGCAATATGCAGTTCTCGCTAATTAATAGCCAATTCTCCAGGCTCTCGCCACCTCCGTGTTTTTCGGTTTTTAGTTTCGCAAAAATTTCTCGGCAACGGTGTCCCGCCTTAGACAATATTTTTTACCGTGTTGCATAGTTTTGGAATGTTTATTTCCCAACCGTAATTTTCTTTTTTTTTCTCGTGTCATCCGGTAGCCCACGTTGAGCGAGTTCTTCAGGAAATTTCGGTTGTCTGGAGAACGAACTTGAAGACGAATGGTAGCATTTCGATACGTTTCGGTGGGAATCGGCGTGATTTGGATGATTTCAGCGAACACGTGCACTCTCGATTTCAGCCTCTCTCTAAGCAGATCAAGAATAGCAAGGCGGAGGAAAAGAGAAGTGGGGGAGGGGAAGACAGAAGTGAGGGTAGATGATAAGGAGAGATAAAGAGAAAAAACAAACCACAGAAAGATGAAGGGAAAGAATTCCAGAAAACGAAGTCTATGAAAAAAAAAGAGATCGACAAAGAGAGAGAATTACAAAAGAGAGAAAAAGTTGTAGTTAACGATACACAGATAGAAAGAGATAGCGAGCTTATGGGTAAGAAGCCAATGAAATGCCAACCACTCCATCACTTCCCCAGCCTTGGCACCACATGAGCAGGGCTGCCCTGCTTTTTTTTTTTGTTTTTTTACTTTGCAGGTGAGATCACTGTTTCCCGACGCTTGGATCATTCTTGAGAGTTTGCTTGCACCAACTGTCAACCAATCAGTCAATGAAAGGGGAATATTATTGCTATATATTATAAAAAATACGCACAGAAATATTTGGACTCACAGCCTAAGCGGCTAGAGAATGGTCCAATACAGAAAGATTGTAACAAAAAATAAATAATAACAGTGTTTTAGAAAAAAAATTCAACAATTATGAAAGCATCATACTTGAGCGATCTAGTGATATACAAAAAAAGAAAAAAAAACTGTCGTAGCAATGATTGCGTAGTGACAGCTAGCACTTTGGTGATGCATGCACGGTTTCTGTCTTCGTTCCCGAATGACGCGTCCTTTCTCTATACCCCGACGATTTCGCCCCGTATAGGCGTGTCCGTGTTTCGGAAAGAAGTTTCGCAATTTGCGTGACCGAAGAACTCTGGCAGAACTGATTACCCGTAACGCTAGTCCTCACGAAAGCAGCTCGCGGCGTCGAACATGACCCAGACGCGTTGAGTCTATGCGGGCTAAGGTCCCGAAAAAACATAGCGTGTCCTGATGAAACCTATACGGGCCGTCGAAAACGAGCAGAAAGTACAGAGTTGTTGCTTAATGTATAAATGAGCCTGCAAGAACATCGGAGACATGCAGACGGCGCTGTAGTGTCATTTACTAATCGCAGGACCGCCGATTTTTATTCAAGGGGTATACGGCGCCTCGCGAACATAGAATGTACAATCTTATTTCGCACTCATAGGCAATCTGTGTTTCTATATATGCGCTTTCCTATACTCAAATGATCGTTGCGTTCGCTACTGTGACATATATTTATTCACGTAGATTTGCGTTTTTTTCTACAGCGACGAATACTTAGGTAATACTGTCTCGTTCGAATTTAACTGCCACTTTTAATACACGTTTCATTTTGTTTCTGTAACTATGAATAACAACTTCGTTTTGTGGTCATTTTTTGTTCTTATTAGCGAGCAGTTTTTTTTTTAACCAAGGGTCCGTGTTCGGCCTGGCGGTTTGGATAATTCTTCTGTATATTGCATTTATGTGTTTAGAAATGTGTTCATAATAAGCTACTAATAGAAATTTTATTTTATTTTATTTGAGCGGCAAATGTGTTAAAAACAAAGAAAAATTGTCTTTCACCTTTATGCGTAAAATCTTCAATAGCCACAGTTTATCGCCAGGAGGGAGGAAACAAACAACGAAGGTTCCACAAGGAGTGCATCGTCATGGGTACTTCCGTTTTTCGCTTGTCGTAATTAGTTACCTGCTTACGTCACACTTCCCGCATATGTCCTCCAATGAGAGGCTTCCCTACGACTCGGTTAGCAGGCACACGAGAACAAAAAACTAACGACCAGTCAAAGGCCCGACAAACACAAAGAAAGCGATCCCCTCTGAAGTTGACGGAGAATAAAATCTATAGTAATTAACTTTTATAACTCCCCGAAGCGCATCTTCCTGGTTTTCATCAAAGCAATGCACCCAGACTCTTAAAATAAAGGTAACCATTGTCCCCCATTCTTTTTGGACCCTGTTTCAGAATTGATGTGGTTACACAATATTGACACATAGAGTTTTTGCTATGCTTGCAGTGCTTTTTGAAACCTTCGGTATAAAATTTCGTTTCAGAATCTGTTAACATAGGGCGTTATCCTTGTAAAGGGAACAGTGAACTCTAGCTCGCATGTACACTTATGCGTCGTTTGCTTGTTTCATGCACCCACTGTGGTAGACCGTAAACATCTCAGGCAAAAAAAAACAGATATGCACAATGAAGGGTTTTCCTTATCAGTACACAGCTCCCGAATTTTGCCGCAACAGTATTCAATTTCTCAGTTTACTTCGTTTACTTTACACGCAGTCACGAACAGCCATACGCCTTGGTAACGGTATACAAGCAGTGCAGATGGAGAGAAAAAAATAAAAGAAAATGAAGCAAGGCACGTTGACAAGAGCCCACAAAAGTTGCCCTCGAGCACTTCAAAACGTTAGAAAAAAAATACACGGGCGAGTGTTCCACTCGCAAGCAGCAATACCTTGACGTGATCCTTGCGTAAACAAACACACTGAGGGGCCAGAACGCAACGCGCAGCGATAGAGGCGCGGTTGATTATTTGTTTGCGGTTTGCCGCACTTGAACGATGATCGAAACGCAGCAGAAAGACAGAAAGAAATACATAATTCAACAAACGGGAAAAGTTATTACAGGTTGTCTCGATGGCTGTTGATTCCTGGACGAACGGTGCGTTGTTTGCCAGAGAGAACGTACGGCGACATTAAGGGTGACACGAGACGGGGCGGAAAAGCCGTGTACTCCCCAAGAGACGCCACTGTTTATAATGCGAAAAAGTGCTCTTTTTTGACACAACACACTTTTACGCAAAACAGACAGACAGACAGACAGACAGACAGACAGACAGACAGACAGACAGACAGACAGACAGACAGACAGACAGACAGACAGACAGACAGACAGACAGACAGACAGACAGACAGATAGATAGATAGATAGATAGATAGATAGATAGATAGATAGATAGATAGATAGATAGATAGATAGATAGATAGATAGATAGATAGATAGATAGATAGATAGATAGATAGATAGATAGATAGATAGATGGATAGATGGATAGATAGATAGATAGATAGATAGATAGATAGATAGATAGATAGATAGATAGATAGATAGATAGATAGATAGAACAGGCAAATAATGCTGTTTCATCCATGAAAGCAGAGTGAAAGTATACAACGTGTTTTCAAAGCACTCGCGTCTATGTAACGAGCCACGCGAGCTGATTGGAGATCAGGAGCAAGCAACTTAGGATCCATCATCATCCATCTTCCGGAGTTCGAAACAAGCTTACTCAAACTTCCACAAGTTGCGTACTTTTATTTCATATTTTGTTTATTATTTCAACAAACCCAAGATGTGCCTTGGAAACAACGACAAAAAAAGGAGACCGATGCTGGTTAAGCATGTAAGCCCACTCGATTTCCGTTATAATACAAAAAAAACTAAACAATAACAACAGACTTCCTCTAGACGCGCCTTTTTTTTCTTACGCATAATCAAGAGCGAGCATCATAAAATCAAGCAAAAGAAAGCGGAGGCACATTATTTGTTTTAACGCGAAATCACCAAAGAGCTTGTTTCACAGAAATTCTGGCGGCGTCATCAGCGTCTTTGGTCCCGAGCGAAAAATCAGCGTTGCCTGCCAGCCGAGGCAGATACAAATAAAGAACTATTAAGAAAATGTTCTGCTCGCGTGGGATTGTGGATTCGAACCCCTCGCTACACGGCGCGTTTCGTATAGCCATTCTAAAATTACACTATATGCTACATTTACAGAGTGAAAGAAAACGCAGAGGTTACCAGGGGCGTGGCTTTTCCACGTTCTCTGGGAGGTAACGCATACCTAAAGGTAGCATACACAGTGACTCTAAGCCATTCGACCACAACGCATGCATCAAGTGGCGTACCAACGAGAAGCTATCTACTTACAACGCTTAGCGCCTTGGGAATACGGCCTTTACTGTGGCAGCAATAAACGTGCTTCCCAATAATAATGTTGAAATAGTAATATTATTATAATTTATTATTATTATTATTATTATTATTATTATTATTATTATTATTATTATTATTATTATTGTTATTGTTGTTGTTGTTGTTGTTGTTGTTGTTGTTGTTGTTGTTGTTGTTGTTGTTGTTGTTGTTGTTGTTGTTGTTGTTGTTATTATTATTATTATTATTATTATTATTATTATTATTATTATTATTATTATTATTATTATTATTATTATTATTATTATTATTATTATTATTATTATTATTATTATTATTATTGGGAAGAAAACGAAACCTATTTGGAGTTTTACGTCCGGAAACCACGATGTGATCATGAGAGACACCGCAGCGTAGAACTCCGGAAATTCGAACCAGTTGGTGTTCTTCAACATGCTCTCAGATCGCAGAGCACACGGACTTTTTATTATTTCGCCTACATCGAAATACCTCCACCAAGGCCAGAATCGAACCCATGACCTTTGCGTAAGCAGCCGGGCACTGTCTTTGTTTCACTCAGGTGCATGGAGAAAACGTACTTAGGGAGTAAATATTTGATTTAGGCCTACCTGCATAAAAGTTTTCAAATACGATTTTAATTCGAAGAAAACTGACAGAAGTTTGCGGTCATTCGGCAACCTTTTATTGAAGGAGAACGGTAACGCCACCGCTTATCTCTTAACAAAATTATATTTCACCACTTATCAAATCCTATCTGCGAAAGCTAAAGCTTTCCAATCATAAAAACAACGGCTCTAAACCTAGCGATTCTTGCTCAAGTGCGACCATAAAAAACACGTGGCCAGCTGAATAAACGTTCTTGCCTTACTTAAAATCAACTGAATCTCTAGCGATACTGCTAATTTATCTCTCTAGTCGTAACAACGTTCACTTCGACCCCCTTAAGCCTTCATTAATGGTAACGTCGGTGAAATACTCTCCTAAAATAAAATGTTCATGTATTATAATCAGCGTAACCAGCTAAAACTGTCCATCAGGAAAAGAAGCCATCAATTGGAGTAAAGTTTAAACCAGTCTTTTTCCCTGCTTAAAAAAAGATGGCACGCCACGTTCCCGACGTGCTATCGAAGTTCCCGCCACTGGTGCCGAGGAGAGATTATGTTATGCCACATTACCAACAGTTGCTCAAGTTATAGCCCACACAACAGGCACAAAACTGGCGCCAACGCATGTTCGAAACGCGGGAGGAGCGACTGTTCTACTCGCACGTGGCCGCCCAGCAAGTGCTGAGCACGTAAGTATGGAAAGGGCAGCGAGGGTCAACATAGCTCTTTAATAAGGCTCCCTTCACGATAATGACTTATACCTTAATAATATATATATTGAGAACTAAGAGACAACGATGCTACAGACAATGATGATTTTTTCTTCGCATCATTGTTTGTTAGTTTTCATTAGTATTGCGTCTGACGCAGAAAGCGAGCCTGAAAGCTCCTTTCCTATTCTCTTCGTTAAGGTTTTTGAAGCGCACATTTTGAATGGTTCATGAAACGAGAAAGAGGAGCGTCGTTGGAGTCCACACAAGTGATACATAACAGCATCATCGCGTGATGAAGTCTGCACATGACACCATCTCGACGTCACTAATAGCCAAAATTTGTAGCGGCATCATGGCGCATCACATTTTGAAGTCATCTAATGACAACGTCGGTCAAAATCAGGCCGATCGCGGAGGCATCGCAAAGACCAAATGAGGTGCGGATAGCTTGCGTGCAATCTCTGGGGCCATGCAAATCCACGTTAGAGGCTGTTTGCAGGCCTCTTGCAAAGAGTTTCCCGAAACTAACTAGAGGGGAATCTGGCGCTGTGATCGTCCAGCCACCACGAGAATGATAGGCAGTACACGAATTTGCCTCTATTTCGTACTTCTGGGCTTCCTGCTTCGATTGCACTTGTGGCTTTTTATATTGCTGCGTTTTGGTTTTGTGTCGTATAAAAGAACGGACCATTTGAGATTCGTGAGCCTATTTGAATCGGGGAGCCGAATAAGATCAAGGTGTTGAAGGAAAAATGCTAAATCTTACCCTTTAAAGGTATAAATAAAGTTGTTCATTCATTCATTCATTCATTCATTCATTCATTCATTCATTCATTCCTGAACTTCGCATCATGGAAAGGCGGATTATACGAAGGAGAAAGATTATACAAATCTGTATACTACCCATAATTCTCATGATGGCTGAAACACCGTTCATTGTAGCTACCACAGGCACTAGCACTAGCGCCAAAGTTCTCTTTAGCGTATTTATACGAAACTCTGTGGGGTGAGAAGTAAAGAAAAAAGCTTTACGTTCCAGTGCTCTTACACAAATGCCAGGAAACGCTGTTAGCTTTTTTTGGCTGTGTTTTAGCCCCAACAGCAGCGTCAGTTTGGCTTGGCACCATGGTCCACCTATCAATGGATTCATCAGACCCGTGGCACACATGTCACGCAGAATAAAAAAAAAAACGCTACGCATTCTTCACCAGAGCCAAGCGCTACGACCGACATGAATTCGATGCGACTGCATTAAAACCCCAGTCGCCACATTCTTGACGAACGTCTTTATTCATTTATTTCTCCGGTGCGACAGCGACACAATAGACAATGGACAGAATAGCAGGCAGGGACGCTGTCGTATAGGATACGCGAGTCCTGTGGAGCGCGAAATGACAATCGAGCAGTGTGTTGTTTGTAAATGGAAATGCCGTGCTGGATGACGGTGGAAAAAAAATGTTGCTAAGGCGTCCTGACTCGCGCGAATAGCCTATAAAAACCCTTCGCGACACCACAAAACATTTCTCGACCATCTTTATTTTTTCTTCTTTATTTCTTGATATCGAACGCGTCACGCTTTCCGCCGCCTCCTATACGGTGACTTCTATGTATGTGTGTTTGTAAAATACACGACGGCGATAGAGTGCCGGGCACAGAGTCGATTGGCGTTTGCCAGGAGAGGTCCTATTGTTGCTCGCTCGCCCGGCACCCTTGGTCCGGCGGAATCTGGACGGTCCGCACAGCACTGCTCACATTGAAGCACGTCATTCCCCTCCCCTTTTCCCCCACGTCATCCCCCTCCCCTTTTCTCGCCCCCACTACCACCACCGCCACCACCTTCCACAACGGTCGATGCAGAGATGACCGAGCCAGCAAAACTGGCTAACAGCGCCATATAGCGTGAGCTCATTCATTCCGTAGAGGGGGATAACGAGGAAGAACAGGGGGAAAAAGGCGGAAAGGTAAAAAAGACGACTTTCCGGTTCAATCCGTAGAAAACGGCGCTAAAACGACGGAACTATAGGAAAGGACACAAACCACAGCGCTGACTAGTAAACAAATGTTTTATTCTCCCACTCAGCAAATACATACTCAACCACAATGTGAATAAATAGAAAAACAGCCAAACAGCCTTCGAGGAGAGGAGATCGACATGCTCAATGCATGGGTCAGAATTGTCAACTCCCTCGGAAGGAGGGATATCGAGGGAAGCTTGCTCACACGTGCCTCGCCACCGTTGTAGGCATGATTGATTGATCGATATGTGGGGTTTAACGTCCCAAAACCAACATATGATTATGAGATACGCCGTAGTGGCCGTTGTAGACACGATACGCTTCAGAAATGAGACGACGCGCGCGTCCATCGTGCTACTTTCACGGCAACGTCGAATCTTTAGAGGATGGCCGGAAACCGCGATCATAAGCATAAATTAAGCGTTCGACTTTCCCGCAAAAACGCAGCGACCAACGCGCGCGTCTCTTTTCTGAAGCGTATCATATCTACAAAGGCGGCGAGGCACATGTCAGCCTCCCCTCGATTTGCCTCCATCCGAGGGAGTCAGCATTTGTTTCCAATAGAGGATGTCCATCGCTTCCGCACAGGCCGAGTCTTAATTTTTCTGTTTCTCTGTTTCATTGAGATTGTGGTGGAATACAGTTTCGCTGACTGGAAGATTGAAACGCATTTAAAGGTGAACATACTGACGCCCTCAGGCGAATGCCTCATCTCAGTTCTGTCTTCCAACGACGCTGGACTACACTCCAGATACACACATGCTCGATGTTCGCAAGCAACCCCGCCTCTTGACGTGAATAAAATGATCGAGCCTGAACATTTGCCACACCAAGCTGACACCTTCATTCACATATACTTGAGTCATACTGGGACGTATTTTATTTTTGAGATAGTCCGCTAGGCCAAACCCGTGCTGTAAAGCTCCGCATTGACACCGGCGATGCCTCCCCTGTACATCGATGGCCATACCAGATATCTCAGACCGAGCGACACATAATTCAAGCGGAAGTCGAGAATATGCTCGCAAAAACCATAATTGAGCCATCATGCATTCCATGGGCTTCCACTGCAGTTCTTGTCGAGAAGATGGACAACACTTGGTGATTCTGCGTTAAATACCGACATCTGAACAAGATCAATAAAAAAGACGTCTACCGCGCATAGACCACACCCTGAATTATCTTCACGGCACCAATTATTTTCCCTCCATTGACGTAAAAGCAGGCTACTGGCAAATCGCTGTCCATAACATTGGCCGCAAAAAGACCGCTTTCTTCACCCACAATGGTCTTTACCAGTTTAAGGTCATGCCCTTCGGTTTATGCAACGCTCCGACCACCCACGAACGGACTCTCTTTTGCGTGGGTTCAAATGGTTGATTTGTCTATCTTACCTTGACGATGTTATCGTCTTTTTTCCGACCTTTGAGACCCACCTCGACCAATTTTACTAAATACTGGCTGTTTTCACCATTGCTGGTTTCCAAATGAACTCGTCAAAGTGTCACTTCGAATGTCAGCTATAGCTAACCATTTTGGGCAGCCTTGTCGACTCCTGTATAAGCCCTGATCCCGATATAGTTCGAGCCGTACGGAACTTCGCCGTTCCGACCTGCACTTTGGAAGTCCGCAGCTTTCTCGGTCTGTGGTCGTACTTTCGACGTTTTGTGAAGAAATTTGAGGGAAGTCGCCCGTCCTCTCACAGATTTCCCGAGGAATGATGCGCCGCATTCACATGGGGTGCCACGCAGGCTACGGCGTTTTGTATACACTTATCACAATGCTAACAACACCACCTGTTCTGGCCAATTTCGGCGTTGCCGACCGTGTACAGAAGTGAGCCCCGATTACAGCGGCCACGAAATTAGTGCTGTTTCGGTCCAGCATCAAAGCGATTGCACCCACGTTATCGTCTACGCCAGCCGTCTCTTCTCCGCAGCGGAGAGGAACTACTCAAACACGAAAGGAGAATGCCTTGCTCTCGTTTGGGCAACAATCAATAACAATATTCGACAGAGATCTGTCTGGCACGAATAAAATAAACCTCCAGCCACTTTTATAGCCTAGAGTTTGTAATGTCAAAACTAAAAACTATAAACTGACCCGACGTTTCGCGACCGATTCGGCCCCTTCTTCAGGGGTGACTGTTGGGCCACATTTGGTTGTTAACAGCGCCGTGGTGTCTGTCTCTTCTTCGTACCATCTTCTTTGCACATTTTTTTTTCACTGGGAATCATGACCCAGCGAGCCCAAGAACGTGTCCTAGTGTCTTTCATTCGGAAGGATGCGATTATTCAACACTCTGCACACACGAAAGCCTATTTTCTTCTTTTCTTTAAGCGGAAGCCTTGGATGTCTCACCAAACGTGGGTAATGAGATAAGCTGAGACAACTTATAAACTTCATATAAATATGTAAATATTGTGTGCGCCCACATTACGCCTATACAATTTCAACATTGATTTTGTTTCAGTACCGCGACGGTTCGTGTTTTGGTGCGACCTAATTTAAGATTTCGAAACGCTGGCTGAAGTGAATGTGGAGGGCGAGGATCCTTGTCAGACTCGCATGCCTTTAGTCCTCGCCGCCTTCTTGATAGGGCAAGAAAACAAGGCATCACATTTGAATTTAATTGAATGAAAATGGCCGTTGGTACACGAGTGGTGCGAAAAGGCCAGCGATGACATCACACGTCACCAAAATTCGAGATGTCATCGTGATGTAACTTTGCCCAAACATAACGCGACGTCGCACAATGACCACTATTCCACGACACCGTCGCTTCGTTCAAACTTGGCCCTCCAATCACGGAGGCCACACAAAACCATGAGACGTGCTTCAAGATTGTGCGTTAATATCCAGACAACAATGAAACCTGGGAACGTTAAACAAGTGGTCGCGATAAAAAGATCAGAGCGTCAGAGCGTCAAATTTACAGGTGTATGCGTATGGAACAACATACCACTTGAAATAAAGTCATGTCCCACATTCTATTCGTTTCGCAAAATGTTTAAAGAGTACCTAATCACAAAACGTGTTTTCTAAACTCTGCCGTCGTGCCTTACTCCTAATTTTAGTATTTATTTTACTCACTATACCACTTGCTGTTACACAGAACTTTTCTTGCCTTGTTGTTATGAAATTTTAACCATTCTTTGTTTAAATCGTACAAAGTGTTTTTCACTGCTTGCTGCATTGTTATCGCACTTGACTTATTCTCTAACGGAGGTCCCCCCGACAGTTTTCTAACTTCGGGACCTCCTCTGCACTGTAAATTTTATTCATGTAAAAGTATGCATTCCTGAAATAAAGTTTGATTTGATTTGATATGAGAGCCGACTTATCGCCGACAAGCCCGCAATAGAGAAAGCACCAGTTGTTGGAAAATGGCGCATACAATTGTGCACGTGACTTGTGAAATATTGTGAGCCACATATTCGAAACCTAAACGGTGCCTCTTTATTTTATCTGCTTTTTTGCGTGAAACTACGATCCGCAAATCTCGACGAGCTAGGGTGTCATTTATTGGCAGATTCGGAGCACTTCCGGTAATAAATTCGTCTGCTCCATGCGGAGCAAGTCTATTTCATTGGCAGAATGAGAGTGCCCCCTGTATGTTCCACTGGCACATCTGGAGCAGCTCCGTCTCGAGATCCACTCCACGGAGCAAATTTTTATACTCCGCGAAAATCGGCGGATTTGAACGGAAGTCGCAAAGACCCTATTCTTTGAAACGGTGCCAACAATGGGTGCGCCAATGGACTCCAGTCGCGTCAGTTCGCGTCGGAGCTCACGTTTTGCTAGGGTAGCGTCGCTGTGCCTAGCATGCCCACTCAAGCAAGGAGAGAGATGCGCGCATCGCATTCCCATTCTGACCCTGCCATTTTCTCCAGAGGGAGTGCACGTGTTCCATTGGTGGATTCCTTATTGTTGTCCTCCGCCAGAGTGGAGTGCTTCGGCGCAGACTTCGTCAGCCACTGCGAATCTGCCAATCGATCACACTATAGCAAAAAACTTCACTTAAAAGAGAAACAAACGCGAAAATAAATATTGTAACAGCGAACTGTGATAAGATGATTTTATTTACAGGAGGTGAACGATGCTCCTTTGCGGCAGCCCACTGCGATCGTGCTAAGACTCTTCGTCTTCCTCTGCTTCTCCTATCTACCTTTTTCTAGTCTGTTACAATATTACAATAAGTCATTTTTAAAAAACCAAGGCACGTGGTGTTTACTCCATGTTACATGTAGTTTGTAGTTCATAATTTATAAAAATGCCCTCCTCCTCACAATGTGATAAAGTGTAGACATTGTGGGTATTTGATAAGTAAAATAGTTGGAGCAGACATAGAGAATCCGCGTTAAAGTTGCCGCACAGGCTCACCACGACATCAAAACATTCTGATAACGTCTGCCCGGCCCTAAGTTAGTGATTCCTAATAATAAAAACCAATCGCAGCATTGTGCTCTAATCGAGGCAGAGACAGAACACATTATTGTCACAAAGTTTCATCCAGACAACGTTGTTAACACACAAAATATTACTGAGATCATGCAGGCCACAATGACATCTACGTATTGTCGCGGAACCAAAAGAAAATAAAAATAAACTTTGACCACAATTTTTCTTCCTAATAAAGAACATACAACGGCGAACTTGCATAGAATAACGTTATCGCAGAGTAACTTATCCGTCTAAGCTGATTCAGCGTTTTACTCTAGTGTCAGCCTAAGGAACCACCAGTGACTCATTAAATCGCTTTCATCGCACCGACTATGAAAGCTGAGGGGTTCTGAAACCTTAACAGGGCGCCGTCTATTCAGCACACTATTGCTTACTCGAGGAATGTAGCAGGCCGGCCTAAAGTGTCTCCTAATGGATTCCCGACATCAAAGTAGCAACCGCCACCATGCCTCTACTGCGCAACACTTCCCCAACCAAGCTCAGTCTGGTTAACGTTCGCACTTTTCGCGACATCTATCTATCTATCTATCTATCTATCTATCTATCTATCTATCTATCTATCTATCTATCTATCTATCTATCTATCTATCTATCTATCTATCTATCTATCTATCTATCTATCTATCTATCTATCTATCTATCTATCTATCTGTCTATCTATCTATCTATCTATCTATCTATCTATCTATCTATCCATGCATCCATGCATCCATCCATCAATCCATCCATCCATCCGTCCGTCCGTCCGTCCGTCCGTCCGTCCGTCCGTCCGTCCGTCCGTCCGTCCGTCCGTCCGTCCGTCTGTCTGTCTGTCTGTCTGTCTGTCTGTCTGTCTGTCTGTGGTGCAGGTAGCTCCTCGCTGACCCCTTCGCACGGAATATTGCAGTGTGCGGGATCTTTTGCATATTTTGCCGCCTAGAGCACATCTCTGGAAAACTTTCCACAGTCTCTTAACACTCGTGTATTGTGATTTTGCACATGTTATATAACCTGGGTTTGATTTATTCAAACTAGACTCAACCCGAGGAAAATGTTTCAAGAAGATCTTGATTCCCGACTCGAGCTTAGCCCACTGCTGAAGCCCGTCAGAATGCATCTTCTCCCAATGACATCGACCGTATGGCTGAACACATGTAAATTTCATGTGTCTAAATATGTTGTTATATAAAAAAAATCTACGTATCTCCATGAAGTGAATGATGGCGAATGGGCGAAGCTAGGTCGTAAGATGCACAATGTCTACTTGGAAGTCACCAAATAGTATAAATGGTCTGTGCTTTTAAAAGTAGTCTACTATTCATTCGCAATGGTAATTGTTGTTCGCCTATTGCCAACCATTTTAGTCACATGCACACTTGTTTCGTGAATACCAATGGTCCCCTAACCACCATGACAGCGGACAATGAGCTTTCACAACAAGGCTAGGCCCAAAGGTCCATTATGTGTAAGTTGAAGTCGCCGACTAGTGTAAAAGGTTCGTGCTTTTAGGTCTTGTATATATGTCACAGTTATGATTGGTATTAATCTATTGTGAGACATGTTTTAGTACCTCGCATCGATGAATGTCTCGTTTACGGACGCGGACGACGACAAGGCCTCGGGCCCTCAGGAGCTTCGCAGCCCTTCCGCTACTGTGAAGGCAGAAACCAGCGAAGCGACCGGCAGCAGCTGCACGTTCTGGGGCGGGCAGCTTCACGTCGTTTTCGCATCATTCACACTTCTGTTCGCGTTGGCGCCTTCAGGTCGCCCTCTGATTACTCCGTGTGACCGAAACGCGTTCGTGCCATAGCGAGTCCAAAGGAGCGACAGCTGCAAAATGCGCTCGCACGGTCAGCACGTCTCGATGATGATGATGAAAAACATTTATTTATAAAAGAGAGAGCTACGGGGCCAAAGCATGACCCCGCTACATGGTCGGCGTCCTTAGTACGGGACACCGCATGACGAGGCCCCTACTCGCGCCCGTCTCACCAAAGCTCTCGAGACAACGGGACCACGATTTGTGCGCGCCGCCCAGTATCGTGACACTTGCGAAAGAGGCACCGGCGGCAGCGAGATCGCGGCTGGGGAGGCCGAAAACTGTGTACTGCACTTATTCCGTCAACGGACGCGATCCGGCATAACCTAGCTAGCCGTACGATCTGGCATAACCGAGCCATATGATCCGGCAGAACCAAGCAATTTCGCTGACCTAGCCGTTACAGTTTATGGGCATGGTCAGCACCCTGGTCAGTGCTCAGCGCGTGCTGCTGAGCAAGATGCAGATACCGAGAGCTCAAAGCGTGTTGCAACTGCTTGACACCATCACTCTAGTTGTCGCAAGCCCTCAGAAGTCTGCTGCTTGAAAACGCAAGCGGCACCATGATGGCCTCACCATCGGCAAGATTTCGGGTGCATGGGACCATGCCTACCAGTTACGTAATACAACGAATGTGCTCTATTGAACACGACACAGGTGTGACTCACCGTCTGTAAAGTGAACCACAGGCAGGCCGTTTCGCCGACGCCATCACTAGCTTTTCTCTCATTCTCTCGCTCTAACGTTTAGTCCCCTTCCCCAGGGCAAGGTAGCCTACCAGGCTCAGCCATGGTTAACTTCCCTGCCTTCTTCCGTCGTTATTCTTTCTTTCTATAGCCGTATAGAACACCGCTGCAAAAAGGCGGATCTTTTCTACTAATAATGACGTCAAACATACAGAAAGACAACTTTTACTCGTTATAAAGTCCGAAACAGCATAGATTAACGCGCCAAGTGAAACAATCCCAATTTTGATCCAGAAGAAAATTAGTCCCTTTACAAATTTCAGGCCACCCAAGAGCACTCCGAATGAGACCTCCCCGAACACCTCGCTACGTCACATGATAGCAACTCCCGAACTGACAGGCTCTCTGCAAGGGCTTCCGTTCCTCGTCCTTCTCCGAACGTCCCACGGTTCAGTGCCACCTCCACCGGCTCCTCTCGGTAAACTCGTTATCTGATCAACTCGTATACCCTTTTCTGCTCCACGTAATCAGCTCAACCTAATGGACGTCAGCGTGGAAGGCTTGCCAGCCATCCCTTCACTTCCATTCTTTTTTAGACGTGCGCCGGCGGAAGACGCGAGTGGAAACCTCCATAACCGCGATTCCCACTCGTTCGCCTTCAAACAGACCCGTAGCTTTCGATCCATTGAACACGGGGCACTGGAGACCTCGACTCGGGACAATAGGTTCACGCTTGTTAAAGGTACACCAAAGAGGAAAGAGATTTTTTTTCTCGTATTAGTAAATTGCTTTTTCGCAACTCCAAGCCCGCCACACTCATATAGCGAGGTGACGCTTGGTAAATGAAGAAACACACATAAAAAATGAGGTAGGCAAGCGTAACGCCATAAATTTTGACAGCGCTTTCTGGGACCCGAAAGATGCTAAACATCGCATAATGATTGATAGATATGTGGGGTTTAACGTCCCAAAACCACCATATGATTATGAGAGACGCCGCAGTGGAGGGCTCCGGAAATTTCGACCACCTGGGCTTCTATAACGTGCACCCAAATCTGAGCACACGGGCCTACAACATTTCCGCCTCCATCGGAAATGCAGCCGCCGCAGCCGGGATTTGAACCCGCGACCTGCGGGTCAGCAGCCGAGTACCTTAGCCACTAGACCATGCTAAACATCGCAATATGCTGGTGTCCGCGACAAGATGGTTCGAGTACTTCTGGTATTGTGCAGCGGCGCAGATTGTGCAAGAGACAAGGAGTAGTCTTTTAACATTTACATAGCAAAAAAAACAACAGAAGAGAAGTAGGTGGTGTGGATGTCATCGGAACGTTCACCACAGAATCGTTGCTATTCGGCAAAAATAAAGTAACTTCTCTTCTGAGGCGTCCGAGGACTTACCATACCAAGTTTCAGGGAAGTTTGTTCAGCCAGTGTCACTAAACTATTACCTATTCACTTTCAAATTCGTAAAAACCATGTGCACGCAAAGAGGTTTCGGGGCAAAGTTTAAATGTGAGAGTGGTAATTCCATTACCTCCGCTATCATTGAAGATATTAAAGCTATCAAAGCGACTGCTATTCGGGAGTATTAGAATAGCACACCGAGAGCCCTTCAAGTGCGGTTCCTGCACTGCGCATGCGTCGTAATGCGAGCCGCCATTGACGGCCCACCCGCAGAAAATTCGAAATAGCGGGCGGCGTGCGCAGGCCGCTAAGTGCTGTGTGTAGCTTCCGTGCATTTGGGTTTGCGGTCGGGGCGAAAGGGGGAGCAAACGCTATTCGCAAACTCATATGGCGCCCGCAACTAAAGCAACGCCCGCAACACCCGCAAACGTTATTCTAAAACTCCCTGTCAAAGTCGCTTAAAAAGGGCACGCGCGACGCCACACTCCGTCGCTCTCGTTCGGCGTATCGTAATAGCGGTATACGTAACGTAATACCCATAGGCAGCCGTTTCGTTTCGTTTTTCCTTTTCTTTCCCTTTTTGTTTTCTTAAGGTTCCGGCCTTCGAAGTCAAATGTCAGCTTGCGTAACGCGAAGAGGAAAATCTCGGCGCGATTCCCGCAGGTGCCCGGCTATATTTTATGGCAACACCAGACAAGCCCCAAAGGTCAACCACGTGGCACGCTCATCGGAAACGTTGAAGGCTGTTTTTTTTTCACAATGTGGCATTACTGAACTCCTCTCAAATTGGTTTCGAGGCCCTTCACGGAAGTCATTGTATGCACGCGCGTAAGGTGTTGCAAATAAGATATGTAAAATGCTTATACACGTCTTCAAATTTCGTTTGTTTGAGTATTCCCTCACTGTGTGACCTTCGCCATTAATAATTCCACATGTAATGAATATATTTGCAAGACTAACTTTAGCGGCATCTGTGCTGTGGTTAACTTGAGGCGTGGTTTTCTTAATCTTCTGCAGGCAGACTGCATACTGCACGCGGCCAAAACATTTGAATTAGCATTGGGGTAAATCAACATGACTTAATTCTACTCATCACAAATAGGCTCTATTACATCGTTGATTGATTGATTGATTTGTGGGGTTTAAGGTCCCGAAACCACGATATGATTATGAGAGACGCCGTAGTGGAGGGCTCCGGAAATTTTGACCACCTGGGGTTCTTTAACGTGCACCCAAATCTGAGCACACGGGCCTACAAACATTTCCGCCTCCATCCTATTACATCGTCCATACGGTAACTATATAATACGATGACCAATGCTCTACGCACATAATGATCAGAAGTCAGTGGAATGCATCTGGTATTCACACAGAAGTACATCGTGCGATGTAACAGAGATCCACGAAACAGAGAAAATGCCAGGTGTAATCGCAGCATGCACTGGCGACTGCGATTGAACGTCACCCGAAAGCTGAGTATCGTTCCATCATGGCGGCCCCCGAACGGTTAAGGGTTTTAATGCATGGGCCCTATGGGGGGCGTTTCCTCTAGAGTCTGTATATTAACTCTACACTTTAGGGGACTTGTGGTTTGACCTTTTTCTCGACTTTCATGCGCTCCACGACTCTCCTATATAAAGTTAGCGTGCCTTCTATGGCAGTGTTTACACTCTTCTTCAAAGTCGTAGGTCACACGACTGTCCTAAAGAGAGCCAACCTCTCTGAAAGGGGTGTTCACTCTCATGCATTCACTCTCTTCAGGAAAGTTGCGTGTCCCAAAGCTTTTCGAAGAGAGTCAGCGTGCCTCTCTAAAGGGAGTGTTCACTCTCTTCTGAAAAGCTGTGTATCCCAAAACTCCATAAAGAGAGCCAGCGTGCATCTCTACAAGGAGTGTTAACTCTCTTGCATCGACTCTCTTTTAGAAAGTTTCGTGTCCCAAAGCTCTCTAAAGGAAGCGCCGACTTTCATGCATTGACTTTCTTTTAGCATTTTGCGTGCCCTAAAACTCTCTGAAGAGAGTCAGCTTGCCTCTCCAAAGGGACTGCAACACATGTGACTCTCACGAGTACAAAAAAAAATCTCAGCATATCCACGAAGTGAATGATGATGAGTGGGCGAAGCTCCGGAGGTAAACCTGGTAAACCATGAATCCTCCGTACATTTTGCCCACTCGATTTTATTGCAACGCTCCCCCTAGCGTACGTCGCCGCACTATATTGAACGATGACACGCGCCATATGTGGCATCATTCCTATTTTATAACACCTCGCATCTTTCATAATCAACTACACGTACCGCCGTCTAGTTTATAACATCTTGCATCTTTTGGATGGATGGATGGACGGACGGACGGACGGACAGACGGTCGGACGGACGGACGGACGGACGGACGGACGGACGGGCGGACGGACGGACGGACGGACGGATGGACGGATGGATGGATGGACGGACGGACGGATGGATGGATGGATGGATGGATGGATGGATGGATGGATGGATGGACGGACGGATGGACGGATGGATATGGCTGTACCCTTTAGATCGGGCGGTGGCTAGCGTAATACTTAATGCCGTCAGCTACAAGTACCGCCATCTAGTGAACACTGCAAGAACTGAACGAGAGGTGGCTACATACAGGGGACGCACAGCCCACGCCTTAAGGAGCTTCGCTCCTAAAAGAAGAGCCATCGTTTTGGAGCGCAGCGTTGTCACTTTGTAGCTTTACGATTACAGCAGCGGCCGATTGCACTCAAAGTCGCATTCTTAAAACTATTTACCTTTAGCCTTTACCACCGCAACGCTGGGAACTAAAGGCAGGTCGTTTCTGAGAAAACCGCGATAGCTCCTTATTTTCGCATTCACAGCGAAATTTTGTTGCTTCGCACTCGACCAGAATTAAATGGGAGAGAATAAAGCCTGGCCTCTTAGTGCAGATCAATAACTTGCTTTTCTATGATTCTCCGCTGTTCGTCACTCACTCGATTGCTCCCTCACTCACTTGCTCAACCAATCAACTATTAACACACCGATGCCCCCAGTCAACGTACAAGTTCCTCGCTTGGTGAATTACTAAATCAATAAGTCTATACCTCGTTCGGTTAATCACTCAATCAATCATTCAGCTAATGAATCGTTTGCTGACTAGCGCAATGAGCCAGTGAATAAAATCAACCAATGAAGGACGGAATAATATTAGTACAAACTACAAGACGTTATCAAAACATCTATTATTAGATCATCAAAACCTGAAACTACAACATAAAACACGTTAACAGGGAAGCTTTGGGTAAACGCTACAGTGGTCCAGTGGCTAACGTACTCGGCTGCTGGCCCGCAGGTCGCGGGACCGAATCACGGCCGCGGCGGCCCCATTTTTGATGTAGGCGAAAATACCTCAGGCCTGGGTGCCTAGATTCAGGTGCGAGTTACAGAACGCCGGCTGGTCGAAATTTCCGGAGCACTCCGCTGTGGTAGTAATATGCACTCCGCTGTGGTAGTAATATGCTGGCTTTGGGACGCTAACCTCACGAATTATTTCATTTCATTTCATTTATTGATACTGTCAGCCCTTTGCGGGCTATTACAGGAGTGGAGCTGACTCATATAAAACAGGAATGTGCATAAGAGAAACATAAGAAAAAGAACCTTCACTAGTGGAACAAATCATTTCAGAGCACATACAACAACTATCTCATAATGGCTAAGCATATAGTTTACAGAGAAGTTGATGAAAAATAAGAAAAGAGAGCATCACTGCCGAAATACACATGATGTTTTGCGCATAATAAAACGCATAATATGAACAAACGAGCCATAATTCTACAAAACGCAGTGCTAGGATATATAAGGTACGTGCGTCCTTCCTTAGTGCGGCCAGACAGGTACGACGCATCCAGAAATGGGGCAGATGTATAAGGAAAACGTCTCGACGCGTAGTGAATATCGGAGAACTGATGGGCTAAACGATTCGACCTGCCGAATGCCGCAGTAAAGGGAGGAACACGGGTGAGGTGGGAAGTCGAGCGAGTCGCGCGTACCGCGCAACCACTGCACGTGGCCCGAGGGAGAGAAAGTGGCCCGAGGCTCGCAAGTCATGACGACCGCAATATTTGCCCCCACGGGCGGCGTCCAGATTGTCCGTGTGCCACTCGCCGGGATCTTTCTCAATAATCGAGATCGGCGAACAGCGCCGGGCACACCTGCTTCGCGTTTCCTCCTCTCCGCCCACACTTCTCTCCCTCGAGCCACAATGGCAGAGCGTGTCTTGCTCTCCACTCTGCGTTGAAGTAAGACCTTTTCTTATTTTTCACGTCCGTCCTTTGCACCCCGGCCCTCAAACGAGAAAGGGCCGGCGAAACTGCCGATGCAGTCTCTGTGCACGTTATTCGTTAAGAACGCTTCACGCCGCACGTTTCTATTAAAAAAGACCTCGAAAGATAGAGCAGCCGCCACTACCTGCGACATACCTGAAGTTTGTAGAAAACCTGCCTGTTTTAATCAAGTGAGTCAAATGAAAGCGTAATTTTATTTCACTATGTTAACTACATTGCAAATAATAGTATAGTATATGATAGAAACACAATATGATATAGTATAGCAATATAAGTATTTTGTCCTACGAATATTCTGAAGCTGTTGCACTAGCATAATAAAAAGAGCTCGGTAAAAACGTCAATTATCAGGTGTCACCAACTCGTCCAACTGTATTAGTGTAGTATAATAACGAATGTCTATTTCTCGTGTGTCGGCATATCGTACCACAGTGAAGGAATGCAACTTTCGATGACTGGTTTCTTTACTTAAGAAAACCTCATATTAAGCCAGGAAGGTGTATGAAACGTCAATTGTACAGTTTCAAGCGTATCGTGATAACTGTGATATAGATGTGACCAAAGGAAAGTGGACAAAAAGACAACTTGCCACAGGCAGGGATCGAATCGGCGACCTTCGGATATAAACCATGCCTCGTGTGCTTAACCACGCATTCATGCTAAACTGAAAGATTCTCTGAAGCCACGTTTGTGCGGTTTGTTTTCCTCGTCCGTGTCCCCATTCACCACTATTTTTGCGCATGTGCGTATTAACGAAAATCCATACTTCAAATCAACCTAAATTGAAGGCCTAACTCGCTATGCCCAAGTCATATTGTTTCACTTGACCCCATGCACAGCTAGTTACACCGACGTCTCATGTTACTAATGCCTTCGCTAGTACTCGTACGGGACAAATAACCGTGGACGAGCAATAATGATTGTTATGTGGGGTTTTACATCTCATAACCACCATATGATTATGAGAGACGCCGTAGTGGAAGGCTCCGGAAATTTCGAACACCTGGAATTCGTTAACGTGCACCCAAATCTGAGCACACGGGCCTACAACGTTTTCGCCTTCATCGGAAATGTAGCCACCGCAGCCGGTATTCGAACCCGCGACCTGCGGGTCAGCAGCCGAGTACCTTAGCCACTAGACCACCGCGGCGGGGCGTGGACGAGCACTAGGCCTTCGTTCGAAGAGCTTCTGGCGAGATCTATGTCATGGTTACGGCACTTATCCTGAAACACGAAATCTGCTGTTGCATCATTCTTTTCTTTTTTTTTTGTATTCGAGCAGTTATTCCTCATTCACTTCTGACAGCGATTCCCGTTTATTCGTTTTGCTCGGCGTAACTTTTTTTTTTACTTCTGTCTCTTTAACCTGATTAGATTATATACAGCCTGAAGGCTAGGTGGAGAGTTCGCAGGGACATGCTGCTATTGCAAAAGATTTTGGCGATGAGAGAAGAAAGTGGCTGAGGAAAAATGAATAAAAAACTTAGAGGATGTCGATTTCTCTATTTTCGTTTAAACCCATACAGAAAGTTCGGCGGTTCGTGTGACGTGGCACCCTTTAAAGGTAGCCATTAAAAGTAGCAGCATTAGTAGTATAGTGGTTAAAAATAGTAGTGGTAATGTAGTAGTAGTGGTGGTAGTACTAGTAAAAGCAGTATGTAATTTATCAGTGATGGTAATGTTAGACATAGTTGTAGCAGTACTAGCAGTAGAAGAATCACACTCCGAAATTCTCTATTTGTTTTGCGCGTACGTAGACGTTCAAGCAACGAACTTTTGAACAGACAATCAAGAACTAACAAAAATATTTGCACAGCCACGTGCTGGTGTGTCGATACCTCTCACTATTTTCAGCGATGCTCCTTTCTTCGGACTCCCTTTTTCTTACGTTTCTGTGGCGTTTTGTTTGACCAATTTGCTTTTATTTTGTCTCGTGGACCTTCTAGCTCAATTAAAAAACCAAGCAGCGTGATCAGCTGTCAAAACAGCGCAGTGGTTGACCTCTCCTCTACCTTGGACCTGTTCCCTAACCGACCGGTCTCTCTCCCTTCCTTCCCCTCCCACATCGTGAAGCCAGAGTGCGTAAACAAATCAAACAGTACAAATTGTTGAGGTTAGTTCGTTCTTTGCTATAAACGACGCCACAGCGCCGGAAATACAGAACACAATTTCTTACAAGAAAGACTCACGTCCTGTCATTTTAAAAGTTCAGTATTTCAAGCGCCATGGCATCATTTGCGCGTCAGTAAAAGGCTGCCCCGACGACGGCGGCCTCACCTACTGCGCAGGTTTATCTGGTCCAGTATCGGAGGACTTTCACTAGAGACGTACCAACCCTCTTGTTTCACTCTAACCTTCCACGCCCATCCTGGATGCCACACTGGACACCTTAAGGAAAGTGAAGAGTTGCATAAAGAGACATATTGTGGTTAACAGGCTACCTAGCGTTCCTCTGATCTTCCTGATCCTTCTTGTGTTTCAGTCTGATAAGCTAAATGTTCAATACAAATACCCCAAAATCCGCCCAAAATTTCAGTTTTTCTAAGAACAAATGCGCCGAAGACAGGCTAAAACGCATTGAATAGGTGGACACAAGAACTTGAATAACACGGTGTACCATATATGCTCTCCGTCCTAATGTCGTACTAGAGCATCGAGACTCACCAGTAGGCTTCAGAGTACGGCCTGCCGAGGCCCGGCGCACCGTCCGCGGGACAGTTGGCAGCCGCGGCAGCCGCCGCCGCAGCCGCGGAGGAGGACGTGGACGGCGACAACACTCCCAGCACGGCGTTCGACGACGTCGGCGCGACGCCCACGGCGCCCAGGGAGGCACGGAGCCTGGCGAGCAAGCCGCTCAGCGGAGCGGGGCCGGACGCCAGCGTTACTACGCACCCCGAGTTGGTCGGTTCGGCGCCCCCCCCAAACCCGGCGACACGAAGCAAACACTCGCGCTTTCTTCAGCTCTGCTGCGCGCTTCTCGTCCCGACCGACGGGGGACCGGACCCGGCGGCGACGTAGCGGCCGTGTTCCCGCCGCGAAAAGCCGCCGCCACATCCCACGTGGGGGCGGCCGCCGCGTCGGCCCGTAGCCATGGAAACAGCCCCGAGTCGGCCCTCTCCTCCTCTATCTTCCCGACGCTCCCTCACTTCACCGCCACTCCCGTTTTCTTTGCCAGGGTAGGTACAGCGTTCTGATCTCCTTTCCAACCAGCTCCCTATCAGTTCCCATGCTTTCAAACCAAGAAACTCTTGCCCGAAGGCGCTGGGCCCTTCAAAGGCTGCACAGTTAGCGTGTTTTTTTATTACTCACCTAATTCACTTTACCTATCACCTGTATTCCTTTCTTCGCACTAACTTCCCTCTCTTCCATACGCACCATCGTCGCCTCTTTTTCGCTATGCTGCGTCTCTACGTCACTGGCGTTTCTTTGCCGAAAATAGGTACGATGCCATGCCCTCTTCCCGCCCCGTGAGCTCAATATGCCCTCCCACATTATGTTTTGCTTGTTTTATTCCTTTTTCTGTAGCACGCTTTTTATTTTACTTCTGATTTCCCCTCCCTTCAGCGAAGGGTAGCTGGCCGGTCTATCAATTCACTAACCTCCCTGTCATTCCACCTGTTTTTCTCTTCTTTCCATCCCATGTTTTCTATCACTACACCTTTACCCATACACGCTCAGCTGCTAAAGTGCCACAGAAGCAGCGTATTTAGTTCACCCGATTCACTTTCCCCATCAGCCGTTTTTTTTTATCATGCCCTTTTCTTCCGTAGGCCCCATCGTCTCCTTCTTCTTTGCTATTCCACCGGTTTCCTCTTTTCCCATTTCAGCTTCGATATCTGTGGAAAACCATTCCTTCAATCTACGCGGCTTACGCTCTCGTCTTTCAAGGCGTATCCCTCCGAAGCCTCTCTTTCTTCCAACGTTTACTCTTGCCCCACCATCCTTTCTTTTCCCTATTTGCGCGCTCTTGTTCCCGGTTGTCCACCTTCTTCTTCCTTCTTTACTCAGGCTAAACACTCGCTTCCGATACTTGTTCATTTATTCTTTTCGACGTTCTTATTTCTTGTGTGCTCCTTCTTTCTCGGGCACTTTTGGTAAACAGCTGCACCTGCCTTGGCGACACGCCATATCTGTCGCGCTCCGGCGATGGGAAATGGGGGAAGGCTTCTTTCAGTCGGGACAGGCGTCGTTCTCTGCGAGTGTGCGTTGTATAGTGCGCGTGGAATGACGCGCGCGTCGCTTCGACAGCCGAAGCGACCTCGTGTGGTGGCGAACGAACGAATTCCCTTAGAGTTTGGGCCTTTGAGAAGGTAGAGCCTCATTCATATTCGGAAACCTGATCGGAGCCGGTGCATCTTTACGCAGCTCTAAATATCCGGATCTGAGGGTTCCCCATTTTGCTCCGGCGTTCGGTTTCCAGAGATCGGACCTGCCTGTCCTTCTCTTCATGCGCATCGCGATTGTAGAGGGCTATTGTATGAACGCCTTTGTTGGCCTCAAACGCATTCGAGAAAACCACGACGAACAAGTTAGGCCGTACGATACTGTAGAAGGAACGGCGGATGTACGTCATAAAAGCGTATCGTATATAACGTTTCGTGTCCTTTATCTCATCGTGTTATCTGAACGATTTTTTTTTCGCTCTTTGCGGCTTGCGTAAATGACAAATGCTTGCACAGCAGATGTCTCTGCTGCCGACGTATCGAAAATCGACCTTGCCTTCTTCAAGACAGTGACTCAGAGATGGGAGATTCTTGAATACGGGTGTCACGGGAGCTAACAATCTGACAAGTCCAGTCTTCAAGACGGCATGAAGACGAGCCGTATCGTCGAAATGTCGGCGTCCTTGTTCAGGAGGTTTTCACTTCGTTAAGTCACCATAACGTCTGTCACTTACTGCTATAATCATCACGGCATAACCGTTTTTTTAAAACGGAAGTTTTTACGCCGGGGTCCACTAAGATTTCACTGACGTATTTTTATAATGGAAATGACGTCGAAAACTTGCGCATGATCAGAGTTACTTAAACGGGAGGCGAACCTACGACCTTTTGGTTCGCGACAAGCGATGTCGGGCACGTTTTCATGTATTCTTGAAAGCTAATTCATTGGTATTGTGCAAACTGGGCGACAGAAAAAAATAACGGCAGATATCGCTCAAGTCAGCTGATTCACGTTCATAGAGATATAAAAGACAGGATATGTCAAATTCATTTTAGATATAAGCCATTTTTGATACATATATTAAAATAGGAAAGTATTACGAAAAATTGCATTACGCGATACGAAAAACGTTCGGAAATAACGTCACAAATATACAAGATGATCTCAAAATTTTCTGTACTGCACGTTTAAATAATGATTGTACAAAATTTTATAAAGCTGCTTTCTATGGGAAGTTCATTAAATGAACCATTTCGTGCTTCACGACGCAGTAAGAATCGCCTGTCTGCACAAGAACACCATATCAAGACCGTTGAAAAAAATACAAATGTGGCGCCTTCACTAGAAAAAGATTGGACTTTAAACAAAAAAAAAATTGCGGCAGCTAAGCATTGCTGGTTCGAATACCGAGAAAACAGCGGAGCCGATTACATTGGCCTTCTCATTCTTCTCCTTCACATTGTCGCATCCCTTTCTCTCCCTTCTACAGGCCATATGAGATAAAGGCCATTCAAGACAATAGTTGTTTTAACACCACACATGGCTTTGTCGAGCTTTATAAACTCCGCTGGTAATAGCTACGCACCAAATTCGCAACATCCCAACCCTGAATAAAGTATAACGCCGTAGATATTATGCTTCGCGTGGTGACAACCCACACTTTCTTGGCCCAAGTATTACGTAACACCACTTTTAAAACTTTGACAGTGGGTATAAGCCACGATAGGGTCTTCGCTTTCTCCGCCTAATCAAATAACTTTAGCAAATAGCTTGGCGCTTAATAAACACAATCATAGCATATCCACGTGACGATGAGTGGAGCGAAGAGATCATCCATTCATCCATCCATCCATCCATCCATCCATCCATCCATCCATCCATCCATCCATCCATCCGTCCATCCATCCGTCCGTCCGTCCGTCCGTCCGTCCGTCCGTCCGTCCGTCCGTCCATCCGTCCGTTCGTCCATTCGTCTGACCGTCTCTCTTTCGGTGGATATGCTGTGCTGGCCACACCGAGAGGATGGACTGCCTTGAACAATTAGGAGCTTCGCCCCTCAAACACTCCGGCTTCCCGAAAGAAGGCATGCGGTTTACTCGAACACCATGACCACTACGGAGGAGGGGGGGGGGGGGGGATCGTCCTCATTTTCTCTCGAAGCAAAGCATCTCGCCTACACTAAACGCGTCCACCCATCATCCAGTTCCCAACTCCCCGATTCCCGTAGTTTCCTTCATTTAGGCTTTACCATTTTCGTCTGCCTACTTTCTACAATCATATCGCTCGCGAGAAACTCGTTGCTTTTTTCGACTTTCACTCACTCATCTAGTAAACGTATACTTTCACATCTCAAGGCATCCCGAAATACGAGACTAAACTAAAGAGGAAAAAGAAAATGAAAGACGAACAGTGGTGGTGCGATAACCGAGGAGGGAGGGGGGGGGAGTGAAGAGTCGAGCTTTCTTTACTCTCGCTTGCGTGACACAAGCACTTCTGCTATCCTTCCCCTTTTGCCTTATCCTCCCTTACCATGCCCTGAGATGTTGACCTCCGGGGGGTCGTCAGTCACTGCAACTCAGTCCCTTTCCCCCTTTTGCTCCTCATAAGCTTTCCTTTTTCTTTTCTCTCGTTGAAATCGTTGTCCCAGGTTCTTTCTTTTTGTTTCCCCAAATGACAGCTCCTTTCCTGGTTCCTTTATTTTTTTTTACTGCGCAATTTACTAGCTTTCCTTCGGTGTATGTGCACACGGAGGGCGGTATCCATGGCTTTTGTGCTGCAGAAGAGGAGTGTCATCACTGAACGCTTTTCTCGGGTGAGAATACAAAGTAAGGAAGAACAAAAAACAGGGAATGAAGATGAGATAAAAGGGAGACGACGCGGCGGTCACGGCAGAGAACATCTCGTCTGCCACCTTCCTTTCCCCGTGGTTCGTCTGGACTCCCCTTCAACTTGGCCCTAGGCCGTCTTACAAAGTCACGGCATCACGCCTTTAGTCATTTCTATCCTTCTGGCTCATTCTTCCTTTCTTTCTTCCTTTCGAAAGCATTTATGCTCATCTTCTTTTACTTCCCTTTTTCCTAGATATTTTTTTCTTTCGATTATTTCGCCTTTTTTGCTTCTTCGGACCGAGATTTTTTTTACGACCAACGCATCACGCCTTTAGTTATTTCTTCCCTTTTACTCTGCTTTTCCTTTCTGTCTTTCCATTTTTCGTAAGTATTTGTGCTCACTTCATTTTTGCCTTGTTTTTTTTTTCTTTCCTTTTGATGATTTAGCGTTTGTCGCTTCTTCAGATCTAGAAGTTTGTTTTTTGCCTACGCATTTTTCTTCTAAATACTTTGTCCTTGTAAGAATCCGCATAGAACAGTGTCTTTACTGTCTCCTAAAATGCGCAGGTTTTAGTTATGCCTCGCTTGCATTGTTTCGTTTTCGGTGGCTCCACCCCATGTTCCATAAAGAAAACGAATATGTGGAACATATTTCTGCACTGTCTAATGGCCCTTTCTCGACGGACAAATATGGTTGCGCGAGCGCGGATTGTTCGCGAGCAAGGTAACGTAGTTAAACGGGACTCTACAAAATTTTAGAGACGCCATGCAAAAATGTTCTTCGAAGAATATTTTTCCGTGCAACGGGTTAGAGACGGACAGAGAAAGAACACAGCATTATGTCCCCTCTCTGTCCGTCTCTAACCCATTGCGCTGTAAAATGTTCTACGATGAACATTCACCAACTTGCCAAACTAGCGATTCTTCCTCAACAAAAACATTCTTGGGGCTGAAAAAAATTAACAGTAGAGGCAACGCAACGGCGACAGCCATAGTCATTGCAGGCACCATTTTGTAACAAACCAAGCAACTCTTCACCCAAGTTACATTATAAGAAGGCCCGGACACGTTATTGCCAGCGTTGGAAGACGCGCACGGCAGCTCTCAAAAGTAAACAAGACGCTAGCTTAATACATCAATGCTGCTGGAGCAAGTGCACAGACGTTTGTACTGCATATTGCATTGGCGTAAGAGAACACAGACCGCACAAATCTACGAGGCCCTCTACTAATCCCAGCCAAGATATAGAACACGCGACCAGGCCTGTCGATCAAAGTATACGCAGATCTTACCGCAGCGAAGCAGCAACATTTCGGGTACCCCTCACCCTTCATTCAACCACAAGGGCGTTTCGAGGACGAAAGACGACCCGCTCGAGCAACGATCATCAGCTGCCTTCCTACACTTTTTTTCGCACATGGAGCGCATGGCACGCGATGAGATATTATGTGTTTGGGCTTTACATGGCGACAGGAAAAAATGCACCCAGAGTTTTCAAATAATCGCTAAAGCATAGAAAAAAAACCATGTCCGGAGTTAATACCCTTCCAGCGAAATTCACTAATATTGTAAACTTAGCGTATGTGTTCCCTAATATGACGTCATTCGAGTGTACATTTGCTCATCACTCGAACACGTGTGGCATGTGAGTGTGGTATCTTTAGTGTTTAGATACATCATCGATACCCCATGCCTGACGAGCTCTTCCGCAGTGTTATCTTACTCAATGCAACTTTTTATACTTCATTTGGATAGCGTGACGTTAGGCATGTTGTAAAGCGCGTTGTCGAAGTATCTTTTGCCAAGACGATTGAAGTGCGGCGCTGATAACATCCACGGCTACGTGATTAGCGCCGCTCCTGCACTCGACAATGTTCTTCAAAGGCGGGGCTACCTGTCATGCAGCTCAGAATGTTAGCCTTTAGAGTACGGCCATTGGCGCAGGCTTGAATGTAACCACCTTTGAGGAATGCCGGGGCTTTTAAAGTTTTATCCATTATGCGTTCTACTGTAGGCACCAACTTTGCCTTGTTGCGTCGCACAACATTAAAGTATTCACTTATTCGGACAGAGGGACGGACGGACGGACAGACGGACGGAAGGACAGACAGACAGACAGACAGACAGACAGACAGACAGACAGACAGACAGACAGACAGACAGACAGACAGACAGACAGACAGACAGACAGACAGACAGACAGACAGATAGATAGATAGATAGATAGATAGATAGATAGATAGATAGATAGATAGATAGATAGATAGATAGATAGATAGATAGATAGATAGCCAGGCAGGTAGGCTTAATCATCGTTACAACGTTTCTGGAAGCAGGAAACCATAATTTATAGTACATATATAGCGACACGAAAGCAGTGTAGGCGAATTTTTTCTTAGCTTTCCCTCCTCCCTGCTACAGAACCTATGGTAACGCCTATCAGGCACCTTCTCCAGAAATAGGCATATGATATTTCATTATACAGATGAAAGTTCCGGAGATCAAAAGCTAAAATTGGCGAGAAGGCACAAAAAAATTGGCGCCGTAACTGCATGTTAATCTCCAAATTTTGTCGAAAGACGATAGTCTTTCTGTGAAGAGAGTGAACAAAAGATTCATTTCATGTTCTGCGCAAGAAAATTGGTGAATTAAGCGGAGGCGAACGAACGCATCAAGTCATGTCACACGTGAGACATGAGCGCCATCTGGCAGTTTTCTTGGAAAACAAAGCGCGTGGCTCCGAGACAGGTGTGCGCGCCCGTCTCAGAAGTGATAAGGTGTAGAACGCAAGGTGGCGGGTAGGTGCCACCACCGTCTCGTCTTAGCAAAGCGTTGAAAACACTCGCCTTTTTGTGCAAGCCTTGCTTGGTCAGCGCAGCGTGATAAGCGAGATCCTTAAAATTACTTATGTATGCCTATTCTAGTAAAAGACGCACATGCAGATTATATACGTGTTGTTATGGTGCCCCAGACATGCGCAATAATTGCTTTTTATTTGACAATTGCGCAAGTCTAAACGCTAAATCTTGAGCAACGTTGGTCGGCGCTGCGGCTGGGGTCAGCCGTTTCAAGTACGCGGTGCAGTTAAGAGTGGACAAACAGACAAACGTACAGACAGACCAATGTTTTTGCGTCGAAGGTTCCCAAGAAAGACTGTCGTCCTTAAAAAAAGCATTTCGGGCTAAGCTGTTTCTGACATGTATGATGGACGACCCATAAATAAAAGATATACTGAGTTAGTACCCGAAGGCACCCAGCCATGATGAAAGTTATTCAAGCATACGTGTGAGAACAGCTGTAGCTAGAGCTTACCAAGTTGGCAAAGTCGATTCACGTTAGAAGAAAGGGCCCCATACCTGACGACACTTGGAAGTAGAGTTAAGGCGTAAATGGTGGTCACAACGTCAGTTTGCGATGGTAGTACATAACATATATGATATAACAGATGCATGAAAGCACATGAAAATTTATATATGCGACAGGTCTATATGGAACGCAGAATACGCACAAAACAACATGAAATATTGACAAGGGCCACTGAAGATAGCAGCTTTAAAATGCGAAGTATTTCTTAGCGAACTTCAGCGACTTTGAGCGTATCTATCTATCTATCTATCTATCTATCTATCTATCTATCTATCTATCTATCTATCTATCTATCTATCTATCTATCTATCTAGCCGCTTACGTTTGGGTGCTCTCGTGGTCACCCCATTAATTTGGCGTGAACCAAAACTAGCATGGGAGGGTCAGATGGTTTGACAAATGTGCCACGCTGGTCAGGACATGAATATTGCCACAATCCCGTCACGTACGTCGTCAAACGCTTCCCGCCAGACAGTGGCACATACCCACGGGCAGGTATGTGCCCATGGTATGCGGGCATGTGCCACAGGTGATTGACACTTTGTATCTACCCAGGAACGACAAGAACACACATGGGCAATTCTAACACGCGAGCGTTAAGTAATTCCTGACATCGGTAGCGTCGACCCAACAAATTCAAAAAATAAATGTCAGGGTCCCAGATGGAATCGAACCCAAGCATTCTGCGTGGCAATGAAGCATTGTACCACAGGGCCATGCCAGGTCTCGAAACTACTTTTCAAATAGATGCTAATATTCTTGAAACGTCAATAGTTATTGCAGTGCTGCCTATCTAATTTTATAAACTCTACATATGTACTTCTCTGTCACAGCCGTCACGTCAGGTTAACGTGAATTTTGGTTAGTTTCCATGGGCTGAAGTTGACTTATGTAGCCGTGTCCAGGGGCCTGAATGCTCGCGAGAATCAGCGCTTCTCATCAGCTTCTGGGGTTGATAATGCGCATGCTCCAACTGGCCTCATTGCGCAAGTTCAAGTTATATAAACATCTGCAACTCTTGAACATATGTGGGTGCAATATTTGTTCATACATTTAGCGTCATTTCATGACGTGTCGCTCAATGAAAAAAATCGCAACACAGTCGCCTTCCCTCCACATGCTTCGCATAACGTCGATTCCCAGGTACGTGGGATCTGCCGAATTTTCTTGACTTCTTGTTTCCTACCTTCACATATTTATACGCTCGTTCTATAGCTTCAATAGTTTATGTTCCCTTTTTTTTCTTTCACATCTTTATCCCCTACTATATGTATTCCCCTTCGCTTCCTCCATCATTTATTTTAGGACCCGCCCTAGGCTCCGATGGAGGCGGAAATGTTGTAGGCCCGTGTGCTCAGATCTGGGCGCACGTTAAAGAACCCCAGGTGGTCGAAATTTCCGGAGCCCTCCACTACGGCGTCTCTCATAATCATATGGTGGTTTTGGGACGTTAAACCCCACATATCATCAGGACCTGCCCTAGGCGATTCTAAAGCTGAGATAAATTCTAAAACTGAGCAGACCGAAAAACTTAGGTGTACCTCAGCAGGATAGAAGCAAGTCGGCAGCAGAAAATAGTTCGCAGAAAGCATCACCGACGACCGAAAACGCAAGAGCATAGCAAGACGCTTCCAGAAGACTATAACAATTGGCATATGAATAATGCGCTTGAATACAGATATTGGCTACGTTGAGGATATTTAGGTGCCAATTATCTTGTTTGGTTTTGGGGCATTAAACACTAAGAAATAATAATCATTATTGTCGGCAACAGCAAGGCGTGCCTGAAATGAGGAGGCAAGCGTCGCCAAATGTGCTATCCTGACGCGTCAATTCCTCAATGAATTCACCAAAAGTTAGCCACAACAGCTTCGCCCTAAATAAAAAAAATAGAAAGATAGCTATTCGCTTAAAAAGAAACACCCAAACGTACGCCCATACCAGGACTTGAACTTTCGACGAAGTTCTGCGAAAACAGTGTATTATTTTCGTTTCTCCCGTCTCGGGCTTTCCCGTGAAGGGCCTTGCGAAACAAGTGTGAGCTTCGTATTATTCCAGCTTTGCTATTTTTTTTTGGCATCTTTTCTTTCTCGCTATTAGCCGCGTGTAGTTTGTTTCGCGCAGACGCAGCGGTAGTTAACAGTGGCCCTCTGCCACGACTGTTATTTTGCAACTTCGTGCTAACGAACTGCCGTACCAGCACTCTTCTTATTAGGGAGAAAGCGCTATAAGACTCACGAGAAAAAAAGAAAGAGTATCCACAAGGCATTCTAACCTGCGAAGGTGGAAGGCCGGCAAAGCTATGTAGCCGATGGCATAGAAGGGACGCAGAATTTCGACCACAAATAGAGAAAAAGGCCAGAATTTTTTTAAAGATTTTAGCCTACACTCCTCTAAGCAATTGTAAAAGATTGGGGGGGGGGGGTGAAGAACGACGCCGTTGATAGAGAAGGTCAAGGTAGTATATTGCGGGACAGTCACACAAGGGCCCCTCTATTGGGGAGGACCGGTGGTTACGGCCGACGGCTGCTGACCTGAATGTCAGCTGTTCGATCTCGGCTGGATCTATTTTGACGTAGTCAGTCAATCACTGTTTTTGGTTAAACTTGCAAACTTTGATGTTGACTCGTGCGTTGTGAATTTCCTGCATAGCTATCTGCTCCATGGGTCATGCTATGTTTCCGTGGAACGAGATTTAAAAAACTGCTGGATTATTGCCAATACCATCTCTTTACTGCCGATGAAATTACGCCGACATGTTATCTCTTTACAAGCTATATAGTTCACGGTTTGAAGTCCTACCCTCCTTAGCAATATTTTCGAATTTTGCGTAAGTTAACCAAAGACAATCGACCAATTTTGTGTGCCTGGCAACTTCTTCCAACAGTCTACCACTCACATAATAGCCACTGTAACGATAACTTCTTTAAACGTGATGTTTTTTTTTCATAAACAGAAATAATTGTTTTTATCTGATCTTTTCACTGTCTTAACACAGTTTTCCAGCCCAGTTACGGTGGTCTACAGTGGCTAGGGTACTCGGCTGCTCACCCGCAGGTCGCGGTATCAAATCCTGGCTGCGAGGCTGCATTTTCGATGAGACGAAAATGTTGTAGGCCCATGGGGTCAGATTTGGGTGCGCGTTAAAGCATTCCAGGTGATCAAAATTTACAGAGCCCTTTACTAGGACGTCTGCCATAATCATATGGCAGTTTGGGGACATTAAATCCCACGTACGAATCAATCAACATAATTTTTCGCAGTGTATAGATTCTTTCTTTTACCATTTTTTAGAAAGTCGTCCGCATAGCTCTGAATCTTTAACATTACTTTTCACTCCCATTCCAGCATTTAGCCTTGCTTTTCATTATCCTGATTTCGCGTTCATCCCTTTTCGTCTGTGCGTATTTGGTCTTTTTATTTGATTTCTTTAACCAAGAATTGTCTGTGCTGTAGTGTTCATATTCATTGTCTTATTCCTGCGTGTGCCAACACAAGGACCATATGGCTGTTCTTGAGCGCGCTAAATTATTATTATTATTATTATTATTATTATTATTATTATTATTATTATTATTATTATTATTCCCTGCGAGATCCACAAATGCGTATTGGCCTTTTGCCTTCAAATGTTGAGGAGCGTAATTATTAGGATAACTTTTATTTCAATAGTTCATATTATATAGTTATTGGCATTTAACTATAAAAACCGCAATATAATTATGAGGGTAACCGTTGTGGAAAGCTGCGAAATTTCTGGTCCCCTGGGTCTTTTTAACGTGCACCAAAATCAAAGTACACAGGCTCGTATCTCTTTCGCCCCACTGAAAATGCGGTCGCAGCTGCCGCAATTCGAACCCACGACCATCTGGTCAGAAGTCACGCACTAAAACCGCTAGACCACCGTGAAGGGTAACCTTCATATTAGTATAGGCAACACAACGATCCGTGGCATTTATGTCACGCTATTTAAAAAAAAATTCCTCCGTCCTTAACGCCAACGATATGCGGTGGCCCTACTTTAGCCAAGTGACCTGCACTGCATTGTTTGTTTTTATTTCCAGGTACGGATTTTTTCGATCGCCTGTAGTATGTGAGGTTATTGCCTTGCACACTTTCTTTATAGCAAGTTCACAAAAGCCGTCGTGCTCTATCTTCGGCCGTCTATTTTCAATTTCACCCTTCACTAAACCTCAGAGCTGCTCTTCTTTTCAAGTTCGTCTGCTGCAGTATAGCAGACGTAACGTGCGTCTGCAGCCGTTGCCGCTGTGGCTTTTTGGTTGGTGGTCTGCTGTTCTGCATTGCGTTTGCCCGTTGCAGGCTCTCTCGCCAAGTTTTAACGTTTAGACCTTTTACTCGGACGGGCATTTTTCGTTATTACTCTCTATCGTTAAAAGAGAGTCTGAAATAGTGGCTAAATTTGATCAAGCTACATTTACTATTTTTTATCAGCACTGCTCCTATCGCGATGAAAGGAAGGAAGGAAGCAACAAACGGGAGGAGCCAGGGAGGTTAACCAGAAAGACAACCGGTTGGCTACCCTACACTGGGGGATTAGGGAAGCGGACAAGAAAGATGAGAAAGAGGGAAGAAAAGGAAAAAAAAGGAGAGACTGAGAGATGTCTCACTGCAGCGTGTATAACTCCACCGCATGTGAGAGGCGTTCACACAAACCCGTCTTTCTCAGGAAACACAGCAGGGTTTTCACTGCCTTGTGGGCTGTCGAGGGATGTGGACGTTGCTGTAATGATGGAATGCACACGAACACTCCGAGCCAATATTCACTGTCGTTGTCAGCGTCTGCGTCGGGCTCACCATAAAATCAAAGGGCGACAATATCCTAAGACGTTCATGCACGGACCGTAGTATAGAGGGCAAATATTGAAGGTGCACTGTCGCAAAAAATTAGCACCAATGTTTTTATTTTGCTTTAGGATGTATTGACGTCTTTTTACTTTTTGCGGGGGGGGGGGGGGGGGGTAGACTAGGTATCTGAAGACCAACTTATCACGGCTTTAAACTTCGTTTGCACAACAGCACGACGGTTATTACTCAGAAGAGAGACATATTTAGAGCACCCATTCGTAGTTTCAGTTTCAAAGAGCACCAAGCTGCGCAGGTGCAGTTTAGTTGGCAAGGTGAACACAGATGGAAACGTGACCACGCTAAACCGTGACGTAAGCAACGCGCACAAGAGCGCGCGCGATCGGGCCCCGCAGTGACACCCAGCACAGGCGACCCACGGGAAGCCGCAGAGCCGGAACGAGAAAATCGAAAGCAGCGCAAGCGCAAGTCACTTGCCAGCAACCAGCCGACACAAACTCGTGACGTAGGTTTGTTTACATTGCACCTGCGTTGATGCCGGCGTCGCCGGGGACTCCAGATCTCACTCAGCTACGCGGTGTGCACCATAAATTTGATATTAAATAAGTTCTAGGCTATATTTGCCTATGAATGCTCGTAGATGTCGTGTACGTCTCCACATAAATCTATCTCGCTCATTATCTCGCCTTCGAAAATTTGTGTCAGCGCTCCTTTGAAGATCGTAGAGAGAGAAAGAGAGAGATTTTTGGGTCGAAAAAAGATGAAAATGGAGGTAAGCGACGCAGTAACTTTCTCTCGGGTGAATGACACCACAACGGCGACACTAGGGGGGATTGCGGAGAAATGTAAGGAAGGGTGCGCTCATTGATTGATATGTGGGGTTTAACGTCCCAAACCACCATATGATTACGAGAGACGCCGTAGTGGAGGGCTCCGGAAATTTCGACCACCTCGGGTTCTTTAACGTGCACCCAAATCTGAGCACACGGGCCTGCAACATTTCCGCCCCCATCGGAAATGCAGCCGCCGCAGCCGGGATTTGAACCCGCGACCTGCGGGTCAGCAGCCGAGTACCTTAGCCACTAGACCACTGCGGCGGGGCGGAAGGGTGCGCTCTATTTGTGCCGTACAAGTGGAGGTTAGGCAGAGCACGCAGTAGTTCTGCATATGTAATTAGGAGGAGAAAGAAAGGGTTTCTGCATTTGTAGTTGTTAGCGTGATCTGCGTGCATCACTGCACCGTTGATGCATCCACGGTTTGGGACGTCGCTGTCCGATGCACTTGGGGGACATCTGCACACGGCGCCATCTCTCGGTGGTGGCAACGGCACCCTGCCATAGCTGAATGGGAAATGGGTTAAAAATGCGTATCTCTTAACAATAAAAAGTTATAAAAAAAACGACCCATATTTGCGTACAGTTGAAACCTACTGCAACCGGCAAGGTTCTTTTTGACGTCTTTGACCCTAGTTGCCAGACTTTAGGGGGGTTGTTGCCAGACTGCCGTTAAAGTTGAATAAATTCGCCCCTGTAGTTGTGGCTTCCCCGTGAGGGTTTAGTGTCGTCCGCGGTGCATTTCGCGACTGCGTCAGCTACGTTGACCGTCCTAATTAACGGAATGAACGTAAAATGCGCATTCCAGAAGTTGGGGTGTGTTCTCTTGTGTGCGCAGCTGTGCAATTAAGAGATCGCGTCTCAGTATTAGGGACAACGGCTAAACTGAATAGAGTTGCCGCAGGCGCTGCCCCACCCCCTCCCTTTTTTTTCCACAGATGATCATGCCGCGTCGACCGCGTGCCACGACGGGGACGCTACGCTTTCCCTAGCTGTGTCAGCACAAGAGGTATCGTTCGGACTCGTGTACATGTGAAGAATAAACGTGCCAAGGCTGGATAATTGGGGTCCGCCGGATATGTTACAGCTTGGAAGGCTGCTTTATCGCCGCAGTTGGAGAGAATTAAGCGCGACTTGCGTGTACCTGTAAATGGTACCCCACCCGACGAGCCACTGTCGCCTGCAGCCCCCCCCCTCCCCTACATTAAGCACAAACGACCAAAATTATAATTAATGAATGTTTATTGTCTCTCAGCTCATGAGCGCAGTATAAAAACAGACATTTCTCACTGCACGCTGATCACTCACCATAGACAGTCTCTAAACGAGATATCGGTGAGAGATGGCCTCCATTAACCGAAGGAAAGGGTCCCTAATACTGAGACGCGATCTCTTAATTGCACAGCTGCGGACACCGCAAGCGAACGCACTCCAGCTTCTGCAACGTGCGGTTCATTTCGTTAATCACGACGACACACACTCGCGAACAAGTTCATCGCACACGCACTCGCGAAATTCACCGCGGACCACACCAAGTTTTCACAGAGAAGCCACAACTACAGGGGCAGGATTCGCCGCTAAATTTAGCGTCAGTTCGACAACAAGCACCCCAAAGTCTGGTAACTAGGGTATGAGACGCCAGACAGAACCTTGCCCTGGAGCTTTTTTGTAATATTGCAGTATCGCATTACAAAGCCTGTAGCTTTTCAGGACAATTTAACACCGCGCATTATAAGCAAAAGTAACCCAATTGTAAAATACTCCGGAAAGACATGTGGTTTGAATTGCCTAACTGTAATTTTGAAGTCTCTCCTGCATACAACCGAAAATCATTTTCAAGAACTAGTTTTTTTTTTTTTGAGTTATGACTTTCTCTCGTCTATTTCTCCTTCAGCAAATGGCAGGCCGTCGCTGCCAGAGTTTAGAAATAACACTATACGCACTTGTACTCAAATCCTGGTAACGAGAAATACAAAGTCTTGTCTTTCGTCTTCCTTACCACACAGGAGCGAAACTATGTAAAACGGTGACTACGCGCGCTGTAAAGTGAGGCACATTAGAGGTCAATGGGCAGTCACGGATTGGCGAGGCTAAGAACGAGAAGCGCGCATGCGCGGTAGAAGGCGCCATTGGAGCGTGCCCATCCCCTCTTCCCTCTAAATGTTCTGCCGAGGCAGTTGCGTCTTCACTCGGCGTTTCACCACGAGTGTGTCGGTTGAGGTGTCCTCCTTTCGTGTCGGTTGAGGTGTCCTCCCTGCACCACTTTTCAGGTGTCCTCCCTTCAGAGACAGTGACTGTGCACTCCACTCCTCAATTTCTGAATTTTCCCTCTTTTCTTGAAAAATTCGCCTACCCGGCAGCACCGGTCCTTGTAGTTCAGCCAAAGGCCTGCCTTCGCGCTTTTGAAAGTATTCTGCGGCATGTGCCAAGATTGCTTGAAGTTGCCTCACTAAATACTGCTGGCCCATGCACTTTGGGTGCGCGTTAAACAACCCCAGGTGGTCAAAATTTGCAGAGCCTTCTACTATGGCGTCTCTCATACTCACATGGTGGTTTTGCGACGTTAAACCCCACATATCAATGAATCAATGAATGAACGATTGAATGAATGAATGAATTATTTCATCAATCAATCAATCACAAGTTGCCTCACTCTTCAGAGAATCTTGGAAGCGAGAGAAAAATCGGAACATTAGTAAGATGTTTGTTAATTTAAATTATGCGTCAGTGTTTACTATACTGTACGGTGCTGTCGAAACTAGAATTGTGAAAGATTCCTCAATAACGAAATAAAATACAAGCAGACGGAGCAGTTTTCAAAATTCCTTTAAATTTCGTACCGTCCTTTGGTGCACCGTGCATTTTTCAGCCGCTCTTTTATTCATATAATGACGCCTGTTCTTCCATCACATCATGTAATCCTATTTCACTACCGGAGAATCACGCTTTCGTCTACCTGTTCCCAGCTTTGTGATAGAGGGAGCGCTTACATTTACATTCTTCGTTTTTACATTATTCGGCCACTGCATCACTTTTCAATTCTCTCCACACACATAGAACTTCTATTGGCTTCGCATTCTTCAGTTCACCTGCGCAGTCTTCATTGGTTTTTTTTTTTTCAATTCTATTACATCGTATTTCCTTACCCACGAACCCTGCACCGATGCTGCGTTGTTCATCCGACTCCATCTTATGACTCGTCTTTCCTGCAGTTTTGCAACGAGCTTACAACTTTGCTTTCTTTCGTTCTCGCTGTCTTGGTTCCATTCAACTACAGAAATGCCAGAAGTGTGCGTATGTGTTTGATGAGAAGGTGAGCAAAGCCTAATAGCCACATTAATCTTTAGCGCCGCAATACCTTCCTTCAGACCCCCCCGCCATATATACCCCATATTATATATATATATATATATATATATATATATATATATATATATATATATATATATATATATATATATATATATATATATAGCTAGAGCCCTATGCGCAGGTTTATGGTGCACAGGAACGCGAAATGCTATGAAGACGTAAGTGCGTCTAAACATTTCTTTAGGAAGCGGTACCTATGTTTGCCGTTGTGGCTCACCCATCACCAGAAGCAGCGCAGGAAAATGCACCAAATTATTCTACTCCAGCTGCACAACATTCAAAAGTTCTTCCAATAAGCGTCCATCTTCATGTAAAAAATTTCTCAAACATCCAGTAGGCTTGTCCATTCGTCCACCAATCCTCTTTTCGGTTTTATTTTTGGGCGTATAATGCTTCGTCACCCACGCCTGTTCTGAAACTTCCAAAGCAAGCAGTAAGGAAAGGTGCTTCCTGATCTGCAGTTTACTTTCTCTCCTTTACTCACATTTCGATTTTTCTAACACTTAAGTCTCAAGCGCGCCACAACCCTTTTATTTTGTTCAACCTTTAGTCAAGACAAAAGAACAGAAAGTTTAAAAGATGTGCCAGAAGCAGTTTGGGCAAATAGAGTAAGACATCTTGTTGAAACCCCCCCCCCCCTTTTTTTTTTCGCTGCCCCAAAATTTGTTGATTCTTCTTTTGTTCTGGTTAGTTGATGAGAATAAGGTCGATAGCGACGTTCCATCTTCTCGAACCGAAGTAATGCTGCTCCGAATCGACAGCTGCGTCGACGGGTTGCAAACTAATCCAACACACTACACGTGGACGAGCCAAGATTCTCTTCCCGAACATCCATCAAAACGTTTGGGAAACTATTCCATCACGAAATCACCTTTTTTTTACGAAGTAAGGATTTCTTAAAAATTTCGGAGTCATTCCACACTGTGGATACTATTTGACCTGCAGGGCTGTAACGTCCCAAAACCACGATATTATCAAGAGGGACGCGGCAGTGAAGGGCTCCGGAAATTTTGACCATCTGGTGTTCCTGAACATGCACTGACACGGCAGAGTGTACAAGGGACTGCACCATTTCATCTTCAACGAAATGCAACCGCCAGGGCCGCGATCAAACCGGCGACCTTTGGGTATGCAGGTGAACTCCGTTACCTCTCTACCCTATACGATGGCGGTTCACGCTGTGGAGGTGGGCAATCATTGAAGCGGTGTAACTTACTGATTCATTTCACTTATTAACATATTTCATTACGCGTTTATGTATAGTTTCCGAATTTATCAATATCTCTCCTCGAGAGAACGACCGCATCGATTTGCGTGTGTGAGAAGTGCAGCGCCCAGAGCGATTTGTCCACGCACTGCACTAAACAGGAGATTTTGAGATTAGCACTGCGTTGCGTGGTTATTGTACATCACGTCATCCTGTCCTCGTCCCGACCTTCGTCACGCTTTTTCCCCAATTTCTCATTTGCCCTGCACGGAGTAGCAGACAAACGCGCACAAGCTCACATCCACCTCTATGTCTTCTTCCAACGTCTTCTCTCTATAATCATTTGTCAACGAAATTATTTATTTGTTAACTTACATTTTTCGCTCATTTTACTAGGCCAGCGGGAAATCAGGCAAAGTCCTCTACTCAGCACTGCCTCGGCAAAAAAAAAAAAAAAAAACCCAGGGTAGGCTGCTGATAACAATGACAAGTGGTCGCCAACAAACGGTCACAACTCTGTTATTTGTTTTTATTTCAATAATGAAAAAAGCGTCGTGGATGAACATAATCAATAATTGAGAAAAAGTATAACTAGCCCAATCCCACACTCTGCTTCCGTAATGAAAAGTCGGGAGTGACCCGTTGATGCACCCCAGCGTACTTTCCAACTTGACGGTATTTTTTCAACGCGACGACATTAGGGAGCTCATTTTCGCAGAAATTTCGGTATCAGCATCGGTGTCGGGCGTCGTTTCTTGTGAGCGAAACATTATCATCTCGTTGCTGACCGAAAAATCGAGAAATATGCAAATAAAATAAGTAATAATGTTCGGTACGATTGAGAATCGAACCCCCGGCCATTACGCACGCAGGAAGAAGGTGTTCGAGCACAGAACTACGCCTTTGCTTGGTACTGCTTCAGAAAAAAAAAAGAAAGATAGAAAATCAGCAAGTCCCACGCACCATAGGAATCGATGTTACGCGAAATATGCGGAGGTATGGTGACTGTGTTGTATTTTTTTTTATTGATCAAAAGGTTACGAATTGACACTAAGTGTATCTGCAAGTGTTGTACACACAGACACGTGTTGAACAGTGGTATATTACTAGTTGTTTACACTTGCGTAACGATTCCAAGGGCATTACCAGAATCTCAAGCGGTATGTTAAGTAGGCTCTGCTAGTGGTACGTAGGACGGTAGGATAGGCTGGCGGTACGTAGACCAACTTCAGTGAATGACGCTTAAGTACACAACTGGAGTTAACCCGACGTGACGCTTGTATCATAGGAATACATATCTATTCTTCATAAAATTAAACAACCAGAACTACAGCCACAATTAACGTTTAGCAAACATTTCGCTTCTAGAGGGTCTGTTTCCGAAGCAGTTTCGAGACCTACAAAATGGCTCTGCGGTAGAATACTTGATTGCCACGTATAATGCTTGGGTTCGACTTTTCCGGGGACCCTGATATTCATTATTTGCATTCGTCGGTCAAAGCTGTAGCTGCAAGTTTTTCTTGACGCTCTTATATTTTAAGTACCAATGCATGTTCTCACCGTTCTCAGTGAGTAGATCTAAACAGTAAATAACCTATCGCGCATACTAGCATACCGCGGCCAGTGGTATGCAGGTATGCGCCTCACGTGTCTCGAGAAAAGGGTGTGATGACGTACCTGACATATTTTTGCGTTATTCATATCACGACCGAAAAACGCTTTAGTCAAGCCCCCTTACCCGCAAACAAATTTTTGTGAACCAGAAGGTAAAGAGAAAACAACGAGAGCATCCTGAAGTACGCCGCTTGACAGACAGGCCAATAGATTAGATTAGACAGACAGACAGACAGACAGACAGACAGACAGACAGACAGACAGACAGACAGGCAGGCAGGCAGGCAGGCAGGCAGGCAGGCACAGACAGACAGACAGACAGACAGACAGACAGACAGACAGACAGACAGACAGACAGACAGACAGACAGACAGACAGACAGACAGACAGACAGACAGACAGACAGACAGACAGACAGACAGACAGACAGACAGACAGACAGACAGACAGACAGACAGACAGACAGATAGATAGATAGATAGATAGATAGATAGATAGATAGATAGATAGATAGATAGATAGATAGATAGATAGATAGATAGATAGATAGATAGATAGATAGATAGATAGATAGATAGATAGATAGATAGATAGATAGATAGATAGATAGATAGATAGATAGATAGATAGATAGATAGATAGAGATAGAGATAGAGATAGAGATAGAGATAGAGATAGAGATAGAGATAGAGATAGAGATAGAGATAGAGATAGAGATAGAGATAGATAGATAGATAGATAGATAGATAGATAGATAGATAGATAGATAGATAGATAGATAGATAGATAGATAGATAGATAGATAGATAGATAGATAGATAGATAGATAGATAGATAGATAGATAGATAGATAGATAGATAGATAGATAGATAGATAGATAGATAGATAGATAGATAGATAGATAGATAGATAGATAGATAGATAGATAGATAGATAGATAGATAGATAGATAGATAGATAGATAGATAGATAGATAGATAGATAGATAGATAGATAGATAGATAGATACGCCTAAAGTTCCTGGAGTTGGCTAAGAAATTATTCCAGTTTTAACACCATAAGGATGCCTACTAGAGGATAGAGTCATAGCGCGTGTAATAATTGCATAACTGAAGCGTTTACTTACTTACACAAGGCACCAAAACTTGTGAGTGGCGAACAATTTGGTGATTTAAAGGGCCACCCATGTCAACGCCCTCTGGCATATTTATTCATCATCAGCTGGAAATATTAACAAAGTGAGCATCCGCGTTGGTTCGCGTGTTACATTACGAACGCGTAGTAAGTTCTACGCTGCTTCTCAACAGGAAGTATTTTGGCGTAGTATGGATATTTAAAAATTGTAAGCCTATGTAAGCATTCGGAATTAATCTGACACGCCAATGTTACGCACACAGCCCTGTGTGACGTTACGGCACGGTTGAGAGAAGCCCCAAGATCCAAAGCCAGGCGAGCCATTGCGAAGGCAGTGCTCATGGGGCCCGATTGCAATCTCGTTCTATACCCTTGAAAGCCAAGCTGGCGCGTCCTCTAGCCTTTCTTTTATTTTTATGACACCATTACCATTAATACCACCGGGTGACAAAAAAAAGTAGCGGAATCAGCGGAACCGAAACACCAGCTGGAAGAGACTGCGCGCTGGTGACGCAAGATCCCGAATATCCAGCTATACATACGGCTGACGTACATTCCGAGGTATAGGTGTCAGCGAACCGCGGTTACCTGGACTAACCAGGTTCCACTCCCTTTGGGTTCAAGTCGAAGAAGCATGATCAATCAATAATGTTTACCGCTGCATGATAGTGTGTCGCTCGCATAACCAAGATTAATAGCCAATACGTACTGCGCCAGCGGCGCGCCGACATCCAGGGGTATAAGAGTCTGTAGGCCAGTCACGTAAAAAAAGGCAGAGTCGCGATCGCCATGCATCAACGTCGGAATGCAATGCCCCAGTAAAGGTTCTTACCGAGCGCATAGCTTTAACGCTGACGCATGAACGCCAGCGCAGCAAGAAAGCGAATGGTTCATAAAGAAAAACTACAAACAAAAAATAAAGTTATTTGTCTGTTTTTTTTTTCTTTACTCTGATGTTTTGTGAGACCATGCTCCCTTCCGTCATCGAGACTTGTTGTTTCACGCTGCGGAGTACGACGATCTTGTTCATTTCGGGGATAAAGGCACGATCGATAGTGACGTATAGGTGGTATAAAGGGGGTATTCACGTGAAGTCATCACGCGCCATTTCGACGTACGATTCGCACCTTCCAGCTGCTCTGAAGATAAGCAGGTTAAGACAAGAAAGTGCGCCTTCCTCTGTGTCTTCTGTACTACTATAGACGGCTACCGCAGTGACGCCAGGGCATACTCCCTATAGGCGACGAGTTATAAAAAAGACACAGTGTATACAGGACTTAGTATAAGGTAAACGCAGTGACTACGTGCGAAGATTTTAAAAGCAGCCAAACATATGGACTTTACAAACTCATCCAGCCTCAGCATAGCAGTCCTTGACATGTCTGTCAACACTATGTGCACGACAGTTGAGGTAAAAATTTTAGCTACTTCCTCAAGATTCACACAAGGATGAGATGCAATGGAAACGCTTAATTGAAGGTGTGCAGTGTTAACTGGCTAAAAGTTCGACAAAACCATTCGGGCGAGTGGGGGAGACGGGGCAGCACGTGGATTGGTGGCGAGAAAAAAGAACAGGGTAGTTCGATAGGTGGGATTATTTGGCAGCTCAGGAAAGTGACGTCTCCTTTGCGGTTTCATGCCACCAAACTAGATACTGTTTTTGTTTTTTTCTCTCGGAGTGTAAGAAACAGTAGAACCAACACATCTATTCACAGGCCTGCGCATGAAAGGGAGAAGAGGGGGTGTCGGCTCTTCCTCTTTCCGAATTCACCGAGAAGGGAGGCGCAAAGTCTGCCCCGAAGTGTTCTCACATAAGGTCACGCTGGTTTTTTGCCACATTGGCGGCCGAAGCCTCCTGATGTATTACAAGTACTATTTAGCTCCCATATTAACTTCAGGAATGCCTCAGTGTATGCTGGCCAACCTGGCTTTTTGATCTTGCTGGCGTCCCTGTGATCAGTATTTACCTGCAGTATCCTCTTATTATATTCCTCAATTGCAGTGGTGTCCAACTTGCCTAAGCTATAACGGGCCGCTGCCGCAAAAATTTTCTCCCGCAAGGGCCAGGACAATGACGAAGGTAAAAGCAAACGGGATGGGGTTCAAGTAAGTTGCGCTAAATGTGAGCTGCTATATTGAAGAACAACTCATATCTCAAGTGTGATGCATTACTGCAGAGCATTTGGCGCCATTATTTCCTATATATGACGATACCTATGTCCGAAATGACCAAATTATGGACGCCGATTCTCATATAGAGTTTTGTTTCGTGGTTGTGTGAGAACACATGGTCACCACAGGCCGTGCCTCACGACAAAAACGGTTGAGACCAGTGATGCTTGCGTAGCTCATGAGCATGCTTCTAGGATTGAAGCTCTTGAGGCTGTGGTTGGTTCCCTCGTTGTTGAAGTAGTAGCCACTTCTAGTTAGTTTTACGAATCGATCACTTTGCGTTGTGTGTATATGTCCTTAGAAATAATATCGCTGGATGCCGTTAGTGGTTTTCGTATATGAAGAAATTAGCAGCATTTCCACGGAGTGCATGATGATGAGCGGGGCGAAGCGTCCGTCCGTCCGTCTAATGCGTGCTCTAGTGTGATAGGAGCAGATGGACGGACGGATAAACGGACGGACGGACGGATGGACAGAACAGAGACAGACAGACGCTTCGTCCCACTCACCATCATTTACTCTGTGCCTATGCTGCAATTTTTTTTCTAAATAACAAAGGAACGGGCCAGACAGAGTCATGTCTGCAACAACATGCGGCCCGAAGGCCACATTTTCGATACTCTTGCCCTATTGTACTCCCCTATGACATTCTCCCTAATGTATTGCCCTATCGTATTTTTCCTTCCTTCCCCGAAGCAAAGGATGGCCATTGCGAGAAGGAAGGCATCACATCATTTTCTTTAAATTTTTCATTTATTGTGAGCATGCTGTCCTTCGCACTCGATTACCAGTGATCGCGAAAGGGGAAGGGTGGAGGAGCTGCAATGAAAACTTTGCGTCTCCGGAGGAGAACACCGTGCACGCCTGTAAACCTATTGCTTCATACTGCCTATTCTTCCTAGTGTGCTCTTTCGTATAGAATTGAGCATGTTCCTTAAGCAACGGTTTCGACACTCCGACATTGAAAGCCCTCAATTCCTCATACATGTGTTACCCTTGAAATCAAAACGTCAGCCGCTGCTGTATGAAAAAAATTACGGCGTTACCACGAAATGAAAGGTGAAACAGTAGGATCATTTGGTGTTACCGTAAATCAGCCGCGAAATTGAACACTCGCGCATGCAAAAAACTGCCCAGCGGTGTACAGTTATACACAATGTTTAGTGGCAACAACTGCGAGGTTGTATTGAGTTATGCAGTTTGTTTTGTTTTCATTGTTACTGCTTTGTGGCATCGAATTTAGCCTGAAGTTGGCAACGACGAAGTCTGGGCACGTTCCCCTAGTGAGCGTTGGTTGTTTCCAGTCATACGAGATGCGTCGTAAAGCATATCGAGACGTCATATACTGCACAAGCCACTGGCGGCCCGTGATCATCATCGTCATCATCATGGCGAGTAGTGGGTGCATTGTATAAGCTGTGGCATGTTGGCCAAAAGACGCGCTTGTACTTTGTCATCCTCAGCATCATCGACATCGTGATCATCATCAGCAGCACTGGTTACGACAACGGACAAGCCCCGACCTTAAGGAACTTCAACCCAAAAGAAAAAAAAGTGCTCCCACTGCCGCACCAAATGGAAGTAACCACAACCGCTACTTCACCTGACCTCCTCATGCGTCGACGAATATGGCCGCGGGGGCTACGATTTCAGAGGCCGCCGCATCTAGCCCAGCCGGAAAAAAAAAGTGAAGCTAACAATAACGATATATTGAGAAAAATAAGTGATGGAATATCGTAAAGGCTCTCGCATTCAGAAGCATCCGAGTAACCCCCCTTTTCTTCGCGCTCAGTAGAATAAGCCAGTTCCCTCAACGTGTCCGCCAAGTGCCTTCGCGGGACTCACTTTAACCTGCAATGCGCATACGTTCGGGACGTGCATTGCCCGAGGAATCTTCGGAAGACAGGAGCGATAACGAATTCAGTGACCGAAGTGCTTAAAGAAGCAGCTAGGCTGCGTCGGTTTGTGGACGGGGCTCCCTGGTCGTCCATCGACGTTCTGTTCAGAAAGCCACATGGAAAAAAAATACCATTCGGAGCCCTTATGCATTCGCTTGAAAAGAAAAAGAAAAGTCAAAGGCGTAAGCCATCTCGTTTTCAGTGTATTCAGTGACCCTCCCGTGCCACCTTCCAAAATTGTTCTGCCCCAAACGTCGTTTTGCGTTGCATCGAGGATAGTCGCCTCACTTAGTTTTGTAGTGCTTCTGTCAGGCCCGTAACCAGAGAAGTGGTTGCTCCAGCCCCCCCCCCCCCCCCCCGCGCGCGAAATGCGGATGGTACGTTTTACCGAGGACAAATATGAAGATAGCTATTCTTCAATGCCTTCAATAAGTGCCCCCCCCCCCCCCCCCCCCACCGAAAAAAAAATTCCTGCCTACGGGCCCGGTCTCACTGCTGGGCCCACCTTTGACGAAGCGACGATACATTGCAATGGCGCATCATGCGACGTTAAGTCATGTCACGTGATACTAACGTCACGATCACGTCTCTTGTTCTGGCTTTCTGCGACGTCGTGATGACGTGATATACCAACATCGTGACGTCATTATAATTTTTTGCATCGCTCCTGTTAACGCCGACACATAATTTTCACGTTTGATGTGGCATCTAAGGCGTTCGCCTTTAAAATAAGCGCGCCTTTGAGTTACCACGAGACATTCTAGAGTGTATATGTGTGCGCGCGCATGCGTGCGCTTTTGTGTGTGCGGGGGGGGGGGGGGGGGGTCAGTGTGTGTGTCAGTGTGTGAAAGAGAGAGAAAAACCCAAGTGCTAGCACCTATTTTTCATTTTTTTGTGCGCAAAAAAAAGAAAGTAAAAAAAAATGGGCTTGACGCACACTACCAGGAGCCATAATGCCTTAAGCCAATATACCTTAAGGTACCGGGAGAAATACCCCAAATCAATTTCTTTCGAAAAAAAATGAATAATAACAAAACATAACATCGGCAGGACAAATCCTGCCAGTGTTCTTTTAATTAGGAAGAATTTCTAGCTGCAAACATCAAAGCATATGGAATACTTCTAACAGTTGGCCCTTGTACTACAATTTGTACATTGTTATTCACTTTGTCTCTCGAAGCACGAGTTTGAGAATGAGCTGCTTGCTCTTCTTGTGTTAGCTTGTATTCGCGGATTTGAGGCTCGCCGTAGATGAACGCAAGACGCCTTAAATAACATAATCGTTCCGGATAATCTGATCATCATCTAAACGTCCAAAATTTATTATTCACTGCAAATGGAGTTCCATAGCTGGTGATATGTTTAAAACACGTTCGTTAAAATAGTACGTTATGAATGTTTAGTCACCATAGCCTTGATAAACTGGCATTCATTCATTCATTCATTCATTCATTCATTCATTCATTCATTCATTCATTTAACCACAAGGAATCAACGCAAACTGCGCAGAAATGAAGCCACTATGCCGGATCAGCGGTGACGCAAGAGAATTCCACGAGCGTCACGTTATTCGGCTTTCGGTTGCAAAACGCACACGAAACAACCATTCTGACCACATGACGTGAGAGCAAAAACTAGTCAGAAGAGACAAAAAAAGAGAACCATCGTTTAAAGCAAACGGGATTTCTAAAACAAAAACGCCGTAGACAAAACTGTTCGCGATGTGTCTGCCGCTCGCGCTGTTGAGACCGTCTCTCTCCCAGGAACCCGCATGATGTATGGCACGCCTAATGGCTGCTCTTTTATTGCGTTCTGTTATTTTTTGTTTTGCAGTTTTCGTCTATAACGCAGAATTACAAAAAAAAATATAACAACAAAGGGCTCAGAAAGCAAACGTAGACGTAACGGTGAAGAACGTATACGTAGTGAACGTACAGCCGTGCTCGTGTGATGCCACTGGACGAAAAAAAAAATAAATAACGAAGACCTCATGTTTATGTGCATATACATTTATGCAAACCAGGTCGTCCGTGTCACGTCGCAACGTTATGCCCTATTCACTCACCGTAAAAGCGTGAAATGTCGTATGTGACAAAGACGCATAAAAGATCAGGAGCGATGCGTCGAAGGAAGAAGCGTGTCAGGCTATTGTGTGGGCTTTTACCGATATGCACGCGACGTTTAGATTCGAATTCGTTAACGTTGTTTTGGGTTTATTTATCTTTTGTTAACTCATTGCGGTCCTTTCGTGTATTTTTACTAGTGTATCAGGCTTTCCTTCGAACGCGATAGCGTCAAAAATCTCGTTTCGCATAAATACCGGCATCGGCATCGTTGGATGTGATCGAAAATCAGGATCCTGTGTGACCGAAAACTTGAGAGTGCTGCAAATGAAATCGATAATAAAAACATTCTGTGTGAGAGTGGGAGTCGAACCCCAGTCGTTTGGTTCCCAATAGAATCGTAACCGGGTCATTTGCGTGGCATGTGTATGTTGTACCAGACGGCCACGCCTCTGCTAGTAGTGAAAATAACGTCATCTGCTTGGAAATGGAGTGAAAGTAACACGTGCTTTAGAAACACCGGTGTCCTGTATACATGCTTCGTAATACAACACGCTCTTTTGCCGTAATAATGCCTGGTACAAGTACCCATTGCCATCCGGCGACTATCATAATGACTGCGTGGTTTAAAGCCGGTAACCCAGTACAAAAGGCACACAAGCTACTAGGAATGTTCTCTTAGGGATTCGCTCTTTAGATTTCGTGCCGACCGGTCATGCCCCCGCGATCTCCGACGACAGCGCAGCTCTGGCCGACTGGGTTGGTCCTACGCCATCTCCCGACGTCGACTAGAGCTCTCGCCGTGTGGTGCCCTTTCCTCGGATTCCTGCGACTGCGTCCATCTTTCCTATCTTCTCTTTGCTTCTGGGTGTCGCTGTCCCTGCGCCATGCTCTCTCCTTCCCCCTTTCTATCTCTATTCTATAATCCTATCCTTTTAATCCCTCCTTACCCCCATCCCTCGTGAGGTATACTGTTGAGGTGTCGCACTGTGATGCAGACACTTACGGGGCTTGCTATTTATCTTCTTTTCTCTTGAAGTAATCACATAAGAATGTTTCCTGAAGGCCACGTAATGGGTCCATAGCAATTTCGAAAAAGGTTTCATGCACTAAGTACTTGAAGTGCGCACTGAGAACAGAATATCACTATCGCATTCGACTCTTAAAGGCTAAGCTTTTGGGTCCCCTATTTTCTTTCTTCCTTAGTACTTGCTTTATTTCTGTTTTTTTTTCTACAGAACAATCTCGTCTAAAAATACCCTCCCTCCACGGATACGATGGTAACGCATAATATTTCGGAATTAAATTACGGTTTATAGATACGGCACCGTCATAGTTACGGGTTAACGTGTATTGTTAACACACTCACAGTTAACAGTATTAGTTACGGGTTAACATCTACTGTTCTGTAAAAAAACGCACCGCGACCGCGTAAACAAAACTTAAATTCTAAGTTTCTAAATTGTGCAAAGTGACCTCACCCAGGTTTTCAGTTGAGTTTGGGACCGCTTTCAAGACCCACCTTGGCTACACCAATGCTTCGCTTCAAATTCTCGACTATTGACGCGCAGGCCATATAAGAATAATACGACTTCACTATTACACTTCATTCGCGAAGATCGTCGGGGTTTAACGTCCCGAAACCACAACGCGATCACGACAGACGCCGTAGCGGAGGACTCCGGAAATTGTGACATCGCGGGGTTCCTTAAAATGCACCGAAATTTAAGTATACACGCCCCAAGCATTCTCGCCTTTACCGAAAACGCGGCCGTCCCGTCTGGGATTCGAACCTTCAACCTTCAGTCAGTGGTTGAGCACCATTGCGAGGCCATCGTTGCGGGTGCCGTTCATCCATCCCTCCACTACTATACGCTCAAATTTTTCCACACACCCTGAAGAAGTGCATACACGCAGAGTGTGTAAAGTAGGTAGCGTTTAACATTTATCTCATCTTACCCTCCTTCTTTCCTCCTCTCCTGTTAGCCCGCATACCATAGCTGTGGAGTGGGACACAGGTGAGAATTTTCTAAAGCCCGCCCCTTCTATTTCACTACCTGCTCATCTCTTTCCCCACTTTGCTTTCCTGACATGCGTGTTCGTACCTCGGCTTTCAACACCCTTCATCATATCGTCACATTGCTTTTCTTTTTTCATTTACTATTGGTGTATAAAACACAAACGCTCAGCATAGACTACCAATGCCGCCATAACGGGTTGTTAACCTTGGCGCTTTGCATATGAACCGTGCGACGGTAGCTGCATGCGCACGAAAACAGCCGTACTTTCGTGACAGCGTTAATTTCGTGCGTCGACCTACAAAAGAGAACGTTTCTTCAACAGCCCGCCGCGGCGGTCGCATTCCGCTAGAGGTCGCTGCACTGCGCGATGGGTACGAGTAAAACAATAGGGTAGAGTAACTTTGACGCGGACGAGCAGTGAAGATTATCGGGAGCACGCTGTCATTAAATATTAACAAGAACAACGACATTGTCGCAATTTAGGCGGGAAGGTCACTCCATGCAGCAGCGAAAGCTCTCGTATACGGTAGCAGTTAATGAAGAAAAAAAAATATTTCCTCTACAAGCACGCAGCGTCAGAGGTTATTGCCATGCAATACGCGCGACTCGTAACGACACCAGGAAAGAGGGTGCACGAGAAAGGGAGAGAACAAGAGGAAAGTATAGAACGTAGGTAGGATAGGAAAGAAGGGTGGGAGAATCTGAGCCCGCGGGGCCCAGAGTCTCGTACCTACTGCCGCGGCTATGGCCGGCGGTGATATGTAAGAGGGTCACAGTCGCAAGGGCCGGAGAATGAAAGCGCAGCATCATGCCAGGCGTTGCGGCGCCGCAGGATGCCGAGAACGACGAGGAGCACGGCGAGTTTCCACCCTCTCGGTTGCATCCAGAGATGGAAACCCCGCCACTATGCTTCTTCTTCTTCTTCTTCTGCTGCTGCTGTTGCTGCTGCTGCTGCCATATCGGAGCAATCGAGCATCAGAACGCCTGGCTCGGGGAGATTCCCGCGGTTCTGGCTTAGAAGTCGTAGTCGTGTAAGGACGCAAAGGAGGAAGCTATATATTGACTCTTGTCTGGCTTCCTTCACGCTCTCTCCATCCCACCATAACTCCTGGCCACGTTGATGACGCTCTTGGAGGGACGTGGTCGAGACTGCGGATGGGGCAGTTCCTCCCGCCGAAGCACCGTCGCTCCAATATTGCTGACGTGTGCACTTGTTCCTTGCTTTCGCCTTACTCCACTTGTATCTAAGTTTTCTCTATTTCCTTCCTTTGTTGTCTCCATGCCTCTCCCTTTGACTTCACTTCTTCTTCTACAGTGTTTTATTTGCTTCTCTCTCTACGCTCATGGATTGAGGCGGAAGTGTTGTAGGCCCGTATGCTCAGATTTCTGTGCACGTTAAATAACCCCAGGTGGTCTAAATTTCTGGAGCCCTCCACTATGGCGTCTCTCTTGATCATATGGTGGTTTTGGGACGTTAAACCCCACATATCAATCAATCAATCTCTCCTCCGTTCGTGAGTGTTTTATCGAAGCGAGAGCCTTAAATGGCTCTTAAAACGCTAAAGTTGACCGTCAGCGTCCGGCAGTGGCGATGAGTGATGCGCAAAAATCATCACCACGCGATGACGTCATCAAAAGACATCGTTGCTCGGTCGAAGGGGCCTCTGATCACAGAGGCCACGCAACACGGAACTTAGTGCAGAAAGCTTCAGAAAGGTGGCGCAGCAGTATTTGTACATCGACTGCGAAGAAAAACAACGACTTTTACCTTCTGGTTCTCTTAAGTGAATGCGTAACGACCCTGTGAGTTTTTCCTGCTTAGGTTTCACTTTCTTCATTTCGCTATCTTTGCCCATTACTCTGTATGTTTTAAAACTTGGAAGGGCGATATCGACGATAACAAGAAGGAATACAGATATGCAGGACAGTACACAAAGTTGCAGCTAAGCATTATTCAGAAGTCTCCATAATATATACGCAGCCAAGAGGAGCACTCCTTTAGGGAGACTCCTGAATAAAGCCTAGCTGCGGTGCGGGCTTGCGCCCTCTCCTGTGTATCTGTGTTCCTTCCTGTCCTCGTTGATTTATCGTTTACATGTCTTAAAATTATGAACTGTCTAGCCCAGCAACGCATTATGTTTATTTGTGGCCTGTTGACTCTGGCAGATACCACTGTGGGAGATTCGCCATGAAACATAGCAGTAGCGTGTGTATAACCATACTAGTGATTGCCAACCTCCAAGCATGTTTTCTTCAATTTATGCTGCACCTTATTTCTTTTACATTGTTTCACTTTCTTGGTTTATCAATTTTTTGTATTCACTGATATAATTACTTATTTATTTTTCTCTCTTTTTCCTTTATTGCTTTGTTTTACTGATATTTATTTGAACGCGGGTGTGGGGCTAGGTGCCCGGCCAGCTATACTCTGCTACGACATGAAAGCCTTCCCAAGGACAAAACACAAATCTCGAAAAAAAAAATCACAGGAACAGACATTAGCTTTATGCAACCTTGAAACGCCGCAATCTGAAGTCCCCACTATAAACATTTCTTTTGTGTACTAAAGGTCTGTTTCGGCACTTACAACGCATATATAAATGTTACCGCACAAAAGAAAAAACACTAGAAAAATTTTTGGCAACGCCTCGAATCAATCGGTTATATTGGCCATCATGAAAAAAAGAATAGTACCACGCATAACCCGTTTCCTCGACTTGGCGGCACTCGTTACGTGGCACGCGCACCAATCGCGGTACCAGAAGAAGTTGACGTAATGATGACGTCATTATATAACTCTCTCTGAAAAGAAACATATTCGATCAGAAGCAATAAAACATCGGTACGGACACTGCGATATCAGCATTGTCTCACAGAGCTGAACTAGTCTAAACGTTATTTTTTATCCATAATTTGTCACATTGTGTCATAACTATTGTCACATTGGCATGTTTCCTTGCGTTTGTTACACTCCTGACTTGGCTTTTTATGTTTAGCTGTTAACTATAATTTTTGTTCACAACACATCTGGTAGAACTGTATCTGCATATTAAAATCACTGTGCAGTCACACAATACTGTGAGAAAAAGAATGTTAATAAACTAAACTTAACTGCACAACTATACGGCAGATTTCCCTACATTCCCGATCTGCATATTCACCGGCCCCTTTTACGTCGACACAAGATTCAGTCAAGCACGCGCGTCAACCAAACTCAGTTTCCCGGCCGAATGATCGATCAGGAAGTTGCTGTGACGCATTTTGCTGGTTAAACAAAAATGTGGATATAGTGTAGGAAGCAACCCACAAGGACAGACTCCCTCACCTGTCTCTTCCTGCGTGCCTCTTCCCTTTCTGCACGTGTGTGTAGTTGCTAGTAAAACGTTTCACAGTCAGGCGCATCACCAAGAATTTCCTGTTCTTTATGTGTGTTACGTAAAACACCCCATCCATCAAAATTTCGGAGGATGGGGGGGGGGGGGGGGTCAAGCTCTTCGAAGCCCCTCCTCTGGCTGCGCGACTGTTCACAGTATTCCTCTGAACTGACTATCCAAGCTGTCGATGCTTATCCACTACAACCTCATTAGATGAGTGAAACTTAACCAGCCATTAGGAATTCAATATATTATTATATTTATGAACATTATTATTAGTATTCGACTTATCTGTACCCTGAAAACGTCGAAAGCGGAATTAGTGCGCAAATAGACCAGAGCTCACGCATATTAGCGCAATACCATTACTTAACTGACTTCTAGGAATTCCCTCGACGGGCGACATGCGTCAACACGCTGACACGGTGCGGTAGATGTGGTGTCTGAACGTGCGTACGCGTGTGCATGAGTGCGTGCGTCAGTCCCGTATGGCTTCCCAGAATGCACCTCATGAGTCAGCCTTGTGAGCGTCTGTGTGTGTGCGTGTGCGTGTGTGTGTCGGCAGGCATCTTAGCATGACTCAAGACGTCATTTGGAAGAGTGTTTCAGAAAGTGCAAATAACTAGTTTGGAGAGGGGGGGGGCGTACATGAGCTGGGGAAATGAAATTCCCTGCGAAGAACCCATCACAGCTTTGATATTTCGCAAAAAGCGGTCTCTAGTAACCACTGCGGTGCAAGGAAGGGCCAACCTTCCCATATTTTGCCAAATACATATAAATATGATTTCAACGGCGAAGCTGAAACAAGAGTGCCAATGAGCGCAACAAGAATACGGATATAATGAGCTGACCGAGCCTCGCCGCGCTGGTCTAGTGGCTAAGGTACTCGGCTACTGACCCGCAGGTCGCGGGATCGATTCCCGGCTGTGGCGGCTGCATTTTCGGTGGCGGCGAAAATGTTGTAGGTTCATGTGCTCAGACTTGGGCGCACGATAAAGAACCCCAAGTGGTCGAAATTTCCAGAGCCCTCCACTGCGGCGTCTCGTACAGCCGTATGGTTGCCTTGGGACGTAAACCCCTACAATTTATATTATTGTAATAAGTTCACTGAGTAAATGAAATGTGGTTACACACTCTGCGCAGCTTCCGCCTCGCCATCTTTCAGTCCGGCGTCATGGATACGCGCTGCATCGCTTTCCGATAAACTACAGCGCCACCGCGGCATTACAGAAATACGTGTCGCCGAGGGGGGGGGGGGGGGCGATGAACAACAAGGGAGAGGCAGGGAGGTTAACCAGGCACATGCCCAGTTTGCTACCCTATGCTGGGGGAATCGAAAGGGGGCATAAAGATGAGAGAGATGGGAAAGACAAGAGAAAGAGAGAGAGAAAAAAAAAAGAGGATTGTCAGTCAATCGGCTGGCGCGTATACAGCGGTGGCACTACACAAAAGTTGAAGGTGGTCACGTAGGCCTGTAGTTCTCAAAAAGCACAAGACAGCTTTGACTACTTTCTGAGCCGACGAAAAGCGAGGACGGTGTTCCGGTAGCATCTGCATAGAGAGTGGCCGATCGTCCAATTGTCGCAATGCGTCCGAAAGCTTCTGTCTTTCGGAGGCAAATCGAGGGCAATGGCATATCAGATGGTACCGTGTGGCCGAAAGGAGCAACTAAAATAGGCTGCCAAGAGTGAAAAGTAGTTTCGTTCGCTAACCAGACGCGCGTAGCATCGGTATACACTCATTCTCTGCTGCTGCTAAGCGAATAAACTGTTGTCTTTCATGTCGGGATTTGTTCGTCCGTCGACCCGAATCCAGCATCAATCAAACGTGTGATTATAGCGGCGCACTTCTTCCGCGTCCATCAATATACGTTCGCCATGGTTGTTATAACTGAAAGCGCGGCGCCGCACTCCCGTAAAAAAGTCCGTTGGTGACTGGTACAATGATGGAATTTGATTTGATTGATTTGTGGGGTTTAACGTCCCAAAACCACCATTTGATTATGAGAGACGCCGTAGTGGAGGGCTCCGGAAATTTTGACCACCTGGGGTTCTTTAACGTGCACCCAAATCTGAGTACACGGGCCTACAACATTTCCGCCTCCATCGGAAATGCAGCCGCCGCAGCCGGGATTCGAAACCGCGACCTGCGGGTCAGTATCCGAGTACCTTAGCGACTAGACCACCGCGGCGGGGGGTACAATGATGGGCACCAATTTTGGGCGCATGGCGCTTGCACACTTCCACGTTTTTGGGTTCGCGGTTGTATTCTTGCTGCACCGCTCCTGGCAAATCGCAAAGCTGCAATAGGTTCTTCGCATGAGGCAGATCCATTCTCTCATTCGAAAGAACTGCCTATAGCTTCTCTAATGAAAGAGGCATTCGCTGAAATTCCTAATTACTTCCTGAATGATGATCCTAACATACCTGCGCGGCTATGCAGAATTTATTGTGAAGGCATCGATCAAGTATATTTTATGTATTTATTTTTTAGGCCTTTCCGCACATTTCTCACAATACCCGGTTTAAAAACGTGAAACTGAGAAAGAAAAAAGGTGTCTGTTTCTTGCGCATCTATATCGTGTCAACCTTAACTGATGTGCTGGCCTTAGGCATACTTTCCCCCATATTTCTACACGGCACAAGCGTACTCCCTAATCTAACGTACTTCGCTAATAACTAATATCATTTAGACAGACATGGGCCAGTCACGTAGCTCGCAGGCAGGATAACCGCTGGACATTAACGGTAACCAGCTAGATAATGTCGAATATTGAAGTGGACTGAAGCCGCCCACTTTCAGAGGGTCATCGGCTTCCGATGTCTCGTAACGACATCATAGTGTGACGTTACGCCGCATGACGTCACAGTGACGTCGTAGTAACGCCACAATTTTTCGGCGATTGGTGGCGTTATCGCGTAATTCTCTCTGGATCACTCGCTCCGGCGACGCGGGATGCCGACGGTCGAATTGCACGTTTCAGGACATATCCAAGGCGTGAAACCGACAGCCTCGTGAGCCGCATGTATGCAGTCTCTGGCAAGACAGCCGGACACCGCGAAACCTTGTCACTTCTTATCTGAAGGGCAGTATGGTAGTTGTGACCTCTATAAGTGTTAACGCTTGTAAGTTATGTTTGCAAACTGTTTGTGGGGATGTTTGCAAACTGGATGTTTGCAAACATCCCCACTGAAAATATTAATTATTTCTATTTTTTATTTGAAGTTTCCGTAACTTTTAACAATTCGCTATTTCTTTTCTTTGACTACAAATACCCCCCCCCCCCCTTCCTTTCCAGCTTTGCTCCACGGCACCCACGCTATTAACGTCATGTTATTGTTGGTGTGTCGTGCGTGTTCTTTAACTTACTGCTAATATGCGGAAATAGAAACGCGATTACCGATTCTAATACGCAAGCTATCACTGTCGGTTGTCAGAGCTATTGTTCGCCAAGCCAATAATAAATAGAATAAAAATAATTCGTGCATATTTACGTGATAAAATAGCCTACACATTTACAAAACCTATGCGGCTTTGGCTCATATGCACTCTTTTACCACCTCGGTTATTTTCGCGTGCTAATTACTCTGGTAATTGGAAAAAAATATGAAGTAAACAGGAGCAGATTGATTAACATTGGCTGGGATACAGCGTACACCATCCCTGTCTGTACTTGCATACGATGCCGCCAGAATGTTGTCTCAACGGGCGCCTCGATAGCAGCGCCACGCATCGGTCCTTTTTGCGTCGCCTTGTCATGGGCGATCGCGCATTAATATGCGCAGCTGCATCCGATGGTGGGATAAATTAGGCACCCTGCCACACGTGCTTCAGAAAGCAAAACAGTTTTGGCCGGAAATCAAGTGGTGTTTTTTTTTTGCGTGCGTGTATTCGCTGTATTCGTTTGTGTTAGTTAAGGTGTGTATGTGTGCAACCGAACTTGTTTTGTGTGTGTGTGTGTGTGTGTTTGCTTTCATTGGTTTGTGTTTCTTCATGCTTGCTTCTTTGGGTCTGTTTTCTGTTTGTATGTCGCGCAAATGTGCCTGAATTACTAGTGTGGATATGATTGTGCTTACTTGTTTTAAGAGCGGAGCACTTAAGGGGCCTGGGCTGTGCTATCACGTCATCGCTTAGCGAAATGCTGGCTAAGCCACGCATTAGCATAGCTATTCCTAACACATTGAAGATGCGCTCACTCCAAGAAAATATCTTCTTAATTTTTTTCTTCGAGCGTAATAATATTAACGCAAGAAACACCACGTGTAGCATAGCCCCATGTGCAATATTCAGCACTCGCTCGCGCTAAGAAAACCTTCATCTAGTTCTTCAAGCGCTTTGATGACATTAGATGCCAAGTAGGTTAAGGCAAAATTGAGAGAAACAAAAAAGTCACAGCTTGGCCGCAAAGGAGAAGCAATGAACGCCATTCCATCAAATTAGAAGGTCACGCGCCGAATGGCAAGCAGATCGAAACGTGCCCCGCGTTTCTCACGCACAAACAACGCAAAAAACGTACTCACAGGTACAGATGAACGCGAATAAGCGTCTCAGCTATTACTTCGCTGTGTCTAAAAGCGTGTTCTTTTCGCAAATGGTGACTGTGCAATAAGTGCAGTGACCTTTGTGCGCCCGGTAACTACAACAGAATCGCTCCGGTGAAAACGAAAGGCCAGTCAAGACGTACGATCCTCCTCATGGCGAAATAAGGGCGTGCGAGTCAGCGTCCATCTTCTCCTCTCGGCGGGGCAAAGTAGGCGTGGGAGATGAGAGCACGCGCCACCGCGTCGTGACGATGTGGCGAAGCGCGTTCATTGCGTCATCTTGCTGGTAATGCTCAAAACACAATAGCTCCCCCTCTCCCGAGATGCCCGTCACCATAAGTAAGTGGTAGATATAAATATCTTGCCGTTCGAACGTTTGTGGACGCGCTCTTTCGAGGTTCAGGGGTTAACACCTCGCATTCACGACTGAGAGGTCCCACATTTGATAGCGCGCACCAGAGTCTTTTTCTGGGTTTCTTTCTTTCTTGCGTTTTTATACATATATATCGATACTTATACATATACGGTGAGTGACGGCGACGCCGCCACCGGTGGCAAAGTCCAGCCGAGAGTGTCCATATGATTGAGAGCACGCTATTCCCGATAAGACAGTGCGGGACAAAGTGCCGCCGTTAACATGCATCACCGTGTTGCGCATGTTCGCCTACACGAAAACCACCTCTGCAAACAACGTTACCTGAAGTGCTTTTACTGCTTAGCGCCAAGTTAATGGCATTTCTTCTACCCAGTAATCTGGACAATCTCGTGGTTATATATACCGAGAGATTGCGCGTGGGTATAAGAGTTGTTTATATAAATAACACTATATAAGCAGAAGGCTGTGCGTACCGCCTGTCGAAACTGCTAAGAGAAAATGAAAAGAATATTTGTTGTTGTTTCTATAATGCAGCACCCTGATCATTTTTTGTCACCATAGCCCGAAGTTATCTTCATCAACACACACACGCACACACACACACACGCACTGACCCGCACGTAGCGGGAACGTATCCCGGCTGCAGCGGCTGCATTTTTTGGTCAAGGCGAAAATTGTGTACGCCCGCGGGCTCAGATTTGAGTGCACGGTAAAGAACCCCATGTTGTCGAAATTTCTGGAGCCCTCCACTACGGCGTCTCTCACAATTATAAAAGATGATTTTGGGACGTTAAACCCCACATAACAATCAATCAACATGTGTGTGTGTGTGTGTGTGTGTGTGTGTGTGTCTGTGTGTGTGTGTGTGTGTGTGTGTGTGTGTGCGCGCGTGTGCGTCTGCGTCTGCGTGTGTGTGTGCGCGCGTGTGCGTCTGCGTGTGTGTGTGCGCGCGTGTGCGTCTGTGTGCGCGCGTGTGTGTGTGTGTGTGTGTGTGTGTGTGTGTGTGTGTGTGTGTGTGTGTGTGTGTGTGTGTGTGTGTGTGTGTGTGTGTGTGTGTGTGTGTGTGTGTGTGTGTGTGTGTGTGTGTGTGTGTGTGTGTGTGTGTGTGTGTGTGTGTGTGTGTGTGTGTGTGTGTGTGTGTGTGTGTGTGTGTGTGTGTGTGTGTGTGTGTGTGTGTGTGTGTGTGTGGATTTGGTCCTAGCTAGCCCCTCCAACTCAGTTGGTAAAGCACCGGGTGCTAATAATTAGGAACTTTTCCTGCAGCCTTTTTTTCTCTCGCCCACTGACATCCATTCTATCACGTCATATCCGTGACGGAAATACGTCACTGACGACTTGGTTGACCCCGGCATTGACCAATAAACACTTTTGTGCTTGAGAAATGAATTTCACTAATACTAGATTCATTTTCATCATCAGGCTGACTGCGCCCATTGTGGGGCCAAAACCACCATCGTGTTCAGCCGATCAAATCGGTACTGTGCTCTCGGCGGTCGCGTTTTACCCGCCAACTTCCTGCTCTCACCAACCAACCTAACTTTCCGTCTTCCCATCGCACATTTTCCTTTTCTTTTAGAATCCAGAGTGTTACTCTTATTGACCAGCGGGTATTTTGCCTACGCACTACGTGCTTTACCCACGGATGCCCTTTTGTCAATCTTAATTTCGACTAAGATGTCCTTAACACTCGTTTCTTCCTGGACCCACTCTGCTGTTTTCTCGTCGCTTAAGGTCGCACCTATCACTTTTCATTTCCATTACTCACTGCGTAGTCCTCAATTTCACTTGAACCTTCTTTGCGAAACTCCAGGTTTATGCTCCTTTGGTAGGTAACGGTAAGATGCACCTGTTGGCTTCCTTTCGAGATATAGTGGCAAATTATGAATGGGCATAAGCTGGAGTTTGATACTTTGGCTTCATAGCAGATAATCTATGAAGTCATGTATTTGTGCTGTTCTATACTATGTAGTGGCAAGCTACCATTATTGATTTGAGAAGGCTGGAGAATGTACTCCAGTCTTCTAATCAACTCTATCTGATAGTTTAGCTCCCCGCTCACTGCCTGTCTCAAGTAGAAGTACTCCTTTATCACGTTCGATTATCGCTGTCTATCTTAAAGCACTGCAGTCTTTCGACACTGCTACACAGCATATGTTTTCTGCAAATTATTATTCTGCTCTATCGAATCACCTGAATATATTGTAACAAATTGCTAGTAGTATACAGCACATTTCTTTATGCATTACACGACACCGATAGAACCCATAGAGGGCACTCCTTATAGTGAACGCCAATGAGAACACAAGGGTTCAATCACATTTTCCTTAGCGTTCGCTTGAAGCACTAAAATTGTTACGCATGCCGTAAAAATAAGCCTGATTTACAACGCTAATGGAATCCCAAGCCTAAGTGCACGGAACTGTCAGGGAGGCATGAGGTGGAGGCGAAAAGCGAATAGGCAAGCCGCAACCTTCGATAGAATAGAAGTAGCACCGATGAAAGCGGTACGCTCCTCTTTGGCGGTCACTTCAAGGAAAAGCGGGTTAGAGAAAGCACCCCGCTCCGATAACGCGCAAAAAAGAAAGAGGAGTACTGACGTGCCCTTCGGTGAACGCGATGACAGCAGCCGCAGCCGCCATTCGTCGGGAGTAAACAACTCGGACAGGGTCGCAGCTCTCCTCACGTAAACAAGGTGTACAGCAACAACGGGGGCCGTGTAAACAACCAGCACCATATGGACGGTGATAACAAAGTAAACCAGAGAGAAAAATAAGCGCACGCATTCGTGGCTAGCGAAAGGAACGCCACATAGAGGGAGTCATTGAATGCATTGTGCATGAGATGGTGGCTGGGCGGCCATATCATCTTACTCGAAAAGTTCTACATCGTATTTCTTTTTTCCGTGGTATCGATCAGTGCGCAGGCGGATATGTGTGATGGAGTGAAAGCTTTGAGGACTGTAAGATTGATGGTACGAGAAGAACGTTAGTTACGCGTGATAAACAGGAAATGGGGCAAAAAGAAACAGACATGACGTCAGGAAAGCGTGAAGGTTAACCAGACCATAAATGTTCACTTTGCTACGTTGCAACAGCTAAGGATCGAAGAAAGACAAAAAAATGCGCATGCACATATAATGGCGGATAGGTAAAAAAATCACGAGGGCTTCCCCTATAGCGAGCCTTGTCATGTGCGTGCCATAAATAGTTTCTTATTTCTTCCTTTTGTTCTTCATTTTTCTTTCCTTCCTTTCTTTCTTCTTTCATACCTTTCTTGCTTCCTTTCATGGTCTTTTTTTTTCTTTCTTCCTTCCCTTCTTTTTTGTATTATTACTATGTGTTCTCCTTTTCACCTCACTTTGGGTTGCTCCTTCCTAACTGCTTCCTCAATACCGGCTAATTGGACCTGCCACAACGTTCTTAGCAGCGCGACATTTTGAGTTGCTGCCGGAAACAACGACAATTACGCATTCACATTCAGGCAATAAACGTGGCAGTAATTTTATACTTTCGAGGGATTACATTAGGTTATAGCCACAGGGAGGTTTGATCTGCTGTGTGTGCATACATAATGGAAACAAAAAGAGCGCATTGTTAGTCTATTGATACTATTATTTCTTGTTTCGAGACTATCTGATTGCCTGACCGCTAGCTCGTATAGAATTTGCCTACAACACTTGCGATTTGTTTTGTGTCTTACTGAAATTCCGTTGGATGCTTTGAAATACAAAACGAACTAACCCAAAGATCCTGCCGTCCGGTTCTTGGCCGATTCCCCTCTTTGGGCGAGTGCCGCCAATGCAACAACAACAACAACAACAACAACAACAACGACGACGACGACGACGACGACGAAACGTGGCGACGTGAATTGACGAGCGACCTCGATAAACGATATCAGCAATGGCTGATACCCGACAAGCCCAGGATAGAGAGGTCATCAATTACTGGGAAAACAGCCCGTACAAATACACGCGTGATCGGCGCGTCTACATTGCGCTGGTGGGCGCTGGGTTCAGAGCAGCCTTACCAACAACGGCCAACGGCAGTTATGACGAAATAAAAGCGGCCGTTTTAAAAAGACAGTTAAGTTGATAGTTCCTCCACACACACACACAAATGACTACACTTGAAGCAAACGCAACTGAGTGCCGTGGTCCTCTAACGAAGCTGGTTGCTTAAATGAGCTTCAGCGTTACCTTAGTCGCAAAGGCTGGTCATTTGTTACTGTGCTCGGACGCTGACCCAAACACCGTGGATTCGATCCCTGCCTCGGGAGTCGCGTTGCGCTGGGGACGGAATCCGAAAAGCCCTTGTACTTAGATTTAGGTAAACGTCAAGGAACATCACGTGGTCGACCAATTAAAACCCCTGCATTTATTAGTGGAAGTAGAAACCCTGCAATTATGAAAAACCAAGCATTGGCGATGCCTTGTAACAGGCCAAATTAATATGAGCAAACAGCTCCAGCGTCCCTTGGCGACGACGGGGATGGATACTGGAACTGAGCCAAAACAACCCAGTAGGGTCTATCTTTAAAAGATATCACCGCTAATTAAATTAATATTCGAAAAATGAAGCGTACATTATTAACATTGATAAATGTTTAAGTCAGTCAGCACGACGAAGCGACGTCCACAATAGAACATCAAAATAGTCACCATATGAGAGGAAGTGCCAAATGAAGACATTAGAGGTTACGTTTATTATCGCGTTACATAACAACTGCTTACATCGGCCAACAGTATTCTACCCCAGCCACGAGTCACCGAACAGCCACCCAGCACTCACCAATATTGGTCACCGTAAGCTCAACACGCAATACACTCTAAAGACTGCTACTCTTTCTTCATACAGGCCAGAGTCACATCACTAGCACTCTATTCTGAGAGTTCCACGCCTTACTCTCTTTTGGAGAGTAATCGCAAAACGCTTCACGTGCTTGCATTGCGAGATGTCAGTGCACTTCAAAAACACCAGGTGGTCATTACCGGAGCTCTCCGCTTACCAGAGCTCTCCACTCTGGCGTGTCTCATGTTCACATCGTGGTTTTTGGGGAGTAAAACCTCAGATATCATCACTAGGAGAGCCGTGGGACGCACGACTTTCCGAAACAAAGAGTCACTGTCGCTCTTTAAAATAAGTGATGCACGTGAGCCTCACGTGTTTTGAAAGAACTATCAAAGGAAAGCTTTTTTTTTTCTTTAGATTGTAGCCAGCATTAGGTCGTGTTGATAAACAATACTCAGCAGAGCTCACAGTGAGCAAATGTGATCCAATCGTGAAAATACAGCTAGCAAGCAGTTAGCCAGTGTTGGGCGATACGAGGTACCGGTAGTAAAAAAAAAAACAAAACAAATACGAGATGCTTCACACAAACTGCACGCTTTCTTCGACCAAGGGCTTCATGCAGAGCAAGCGCATTAGAAACGACGTGATATACCCGTCAGGTGAAGCCCATGTTGGTTACTACACCAGCTACACCACGGGGTAACTCGACGCGCCCGAGCTAATTAGGTGGGCATGCTACTCACTATACAAGAGTTCTTGCTTTTGCACGACGCCTACACACACGGCGAGTGGCGGTGAATAGCCCAACAAGGACGGATTAATTAGCGTTGCATGCATGCATCGCTGTACGAGCTCCAACCGAAGGAGACATTATTGTGTGCCAGCATGCGGTGTTTTGTATGGACAGGGTGGAGGTCTTCGGGCAAGAGAGAAACAAAAAAATGGCAGTATATCCACAGAGTGAATGATGGAGAGTGTGGCGAAGCATTCGTCCGTCCATGCGTCCGTCTGTGTGACCGTCCAAGCTTCTGTCCGTGCGACCGTCCAAGCTTCTGTTCGTGCGCCCGTCCCTGCGTTCGTTCATGCATCCGCCCCTGCGTCCGTTCATGCGTCCATACATGCATCTGTCTGTGTGTCCGTTCGTCCATCTATTCAACACTCCAAGTCCCACCATCTCACATCATTTTATCATATATTCCCCATTTAGAAGCACCGCCAGTCAGTGGACATTATTCCAAGGACTACACGAGAGGTGGCACACGCACACTTTCTCACGGCTTGCACTTCGGGTCCACTTTTCACCTGCAACCACCTTGAGTTCATGGTATATACTAGTTCACTGTATTCGTGGCACTGCGGCCCAATGCTCGCTAAACCTTTCTGGAACCAAGGAGGTTACGCCCAGCGAGTATAACGTAGCAACCTTTTCCTGTCAGATAGTGCTCAATGTACATGCCAGTGGCTGCTAATGTGAAATGAAAGACAGGAGGATTCAGGTTTTAATTTCTTACGGCTTGTGCTTCGTATCTGCTTCCCCCCTTTAACCACCTCGAATTCATTCATGGTATATAATAGTTCAATGTATTCATGGCCCCGCGGCTCAACGCTCGCTAAACCTTTCTGAAACGAAGGAGATTACACCCAGCGAGTATAATGTAGCAACACTTTCTTGTCCGATAGTGCTCAATGTACATGCCAATGGCTGCTAATGGGGATCGCAGCATGCGCGTTGACTAAAAGCCGAATGCTCCTGTCTCTTATTCCCCATTACCAGCCATTGGCATGTACATTGAGAACTATTTTTTATTGTTAAACAACGCACAGAAAACTCTCACCGGCACCACCTTGGAGGTCAAATGTTATACCTATTTCGGGTATGTGCCACTGGCGGTTACGTACTACGAGGGACGCCCAAGCCACGCCATAAGGAGCTTCGTCCCTAAAAAATCCCACACGCGGCCAGATTTCGAAAGATTGTAGGACGTGGGATCCGCTCCTAAACCATGTCAGAGGTTTGGTACCTACGGCGATGTTTTTGTTTGTTTACATTGTAAATAAAACTACAGATATCCCATATATTCGTGCAGGGTTCGTGCCTCTCAACTGAAGAACATATTTTTCGAGGTTAATAACACAAATAAAAATAATAAGTTGTGTTCATTGACCCTAAAATTACGGCAAAAAATAACCTACATTATCATGAGTGTTGAAGATTGGGCGAGTTGGTACTTCGTACTTGAACTGGTACAGCGCCTTACGGGGAAGAAGGAACGGCCGAGCAGACCGGCACAAGAGGACAGAGCGCTAACTTCCAACCCGTCCGTTGGTTGGAAGTTAACGCTCTGTCCTCTTGTGTCGGTCTGCTCGGCCGTTTCTTCTTCCCCGTAATGCGCTATACCTATTCAACTACATTATCATGTAAGGGCCACGCCTTAATTTTTACAAAAGAATTCTGGTTGTTTTTCGTCCCAAGCGTGAAGGGGTGGCAGGAACTTAGGTAGGCGAATGAGATGAAGAAATTTCCAGACAAAACGTTGCAGCAGCAAGCACAGGACCACGACGATTGACGGAACATGGGAGAATTCTTTGCGCTGCAGCAGGCACAATGAAACCGATGATTATGATGATGATGATTATGCCATCCTAAAACCATGATATCATTATGACGGACGCCGCATCGGAGGGCTCCGAAAGTTGTGAACATCTGGATTGTTCAATATCGTGCACTGACATCAGACAGCCCACACTACTCTAGCATGTTGCCTTCATAGAAATTCGACCACGGCTGCGAGAATCGAACCCGCGACCTATAAATTAGGCATCGAACAACGCAGCCACCCCATCACAACAGTGGGCGGAAAATTGACACATAAATTCACAGGCTTCGCAGAAGTAGCGGCAGCGAAAAAAAAAGTACTGTCAATCACGTGCCGACCGTATGAATGAATTCGATATTAACAAACGAGAAATATCATCGTTTAAATACCTCGGTCATCACGGAGAGGGCAGTTTTTGGCATTTGTAGTGGTTCACGAACATGGTGGAATATACGGCAAATTAATGTGCCTCGTATACTTATAACCAAGACAGGTGAACCTGTTTTGGATTGTTCACCACAGAGTATATTATTAGCAGTTTTGTTTTTATTAAAAGCGGATAATGGGGTTCTATCACGAGTCTGTACGGTAACTATTTCAGGAAAGTTTCAGCATATTAGTAAAATTCAAAGTTGAAACTTGCGCCTTGAGTTTCAGAAGCGAACACAAGAAGTACGTCAATAAAAGAAGTGAACACGAGATTCGTAAAACGCAAGGTTGGCACGCGAATTTATGAATGCAAATAGGCGCGAGCTTTCACTCTATAGTGAATTCTGTGGCAGACACTGAAATATTTCCGATCTTGGCTATTATAGCCTATATATTTACAGAGTGAATATTATATATATGTTGGGTGTGCGTTTGTGCGCGTGCATGCGCGCACGTGTGTGTGTGTGTGTGTGTGTGTGTGTGTGTGTGTGTGTGTGTGTGTGAGTGATTGAGTGATTGAGTGATTGAGTGAGTGAGTGACAAGATATACATGCTGACGAGCTGCACATAATGCACGAATCAAATAACGCACCAATTTTTGGTAAGACTGGTAAGCGGTAAGCGCAATCAATCGAGATATGCTCGCTATGCCGCTACGAATGTGGCCTTTAAAAGATAATACTGGCTATTATAGACATGCTCATGTCAAAAATATGCCCACGTATGAACAGGACCGAAGACGGTGGAAACGAAAGCATGTGCGTTATTTAGGCCTAAATTTTCAATGTTTCAATGTTTCAATCCATGAGCACGCTATATTTAGAAATGTGTTAGAAAAAGAAAATAGAAGTGCGTTCAACGGTGCGGGGCTGCCACAGCTTCAATTTGCGCATATTTGTCGAATTCATTTTGTTTGTTTTTTGACAACAAATGATGGAAATTTTTTTCCGACTTGTGGTGTGAGCAAAACAAAGAAACCTCTAAAATTGTAGCAGCTGCTGGAGTGTTGCGGATAACGCTTGCACGAAAGCGTTAGGAGTATCTATAAAGACATATTAATCGTATGTCTGTTTATTTAAAATACACAGCTCTGTCTATACAGTTAGATTAGAAAGTTTGAGAGAATAAGAGCAGCGGCGTGCTGCATGGTTCAACCGTATTTTTGTGATATAGAAAACCATCTTGAATAACAAAAGAACGAAATCTCTTCTCCTACTTGCGAGATGGCAGAGGTAGCTGTCGACACGTGACAACCATCAGGGATTATTAGAAACATCAGACTGTCTTCCAAATTAAAAAAAAACAAGAAATAAATAACGATAAAGAAGCTGTTCATAATTGGGGTAAAGAATCGAAGAAAGGAATATGTTTTTTTTTTACAATTCGGTTCTTTTCATTAGACTGCATGTACAACAACGATATGAAAGACGGACAGATGGACGGATGGATGGACGGACGGATGGGTGGACGACACTGCTTTGAACGACGTTTCTTAATTTTCTAAAAAGCGCACGTTTTTGACTGCAAGCAGATTGCCATCCGGGTGCCTATGGTAAAGTCATGTATTACAATATGCGACAGCGTGACCTTTGAGTCTACTACGCACTTGCAAAAAGTATCATCGAACGTTACGCACCCGCAAGCAGTTTTCGCAAGTAATTCGTGCCGCCGAACATGACAGCACGCTTAAAGTGCAAAAAAGTTTAAACTGAGAAGGAATGAATGAACGAATCGACCTTATCGAAAGTGTGGCAGTTTCCTTGAAGAAAATAATAATAAACGTGCACGGGCTGTAAGCGATGGACGTTTTATTTCTTCGGAAAGCCCCGGCAATAAAACGTTTATTTTTTTTCTCCGACGTCGGCAAAAATGATTCTCCAGCAGCTACGCTGTTTCGAAAACCATTTCGAAATTCTTCATATGTTTCGAATGCGGTGACCGCCGTTATACTCGCTAGCTCTGTGTGTTTTTTTTTTTCGAATGAGAAACAAAAAAGGCTTTGTGGCTAAGTTCCGCTAGAAGAGCCACTCTGCCATACTGAATGAGGATTTTCTTCTTCGCAATAAAATGCGTACTGTTTTTACGGTTGAAAAATAGATGTCTCTCGAGCAGTGATAACTTTGGGATAAGGCCGTATACTAAGTATTCCAGATGACAAGTAGGGCTGCTTTACCCCCACCTCCCCCCAAAAAAAGTATGGCCAATGGAAATAAAAGTCCGGGACTCATCACACGCACATTAGTAGCATTTTTGACGACTCTAAACCACGCCGTTGTAAAATTACATAGACCATCCATGTTGCTTTGGAAGAAGCGGTTGAGGCCTATAACATATCACTCAAAATTTTTTTTCATATAATGCATTTTTGAGATTTTCTATGTTTCCATCGCTTGAATGCCCATGGTGTCATTTAAAGTTATTGCATCTACAGTCGACTCTCGCTATATCGAACATTCATATAGGGAGTCATGGGGTATAGCGAGCTAAATACAAACTTCACAAGTTGAAACCGAATATACAGCTCCGTTTTCCGACGTAAATAACTAAAACTGAGGAGACACTCCCGTGCCACCTGTGGCTCGGAGCATCCTTCTTTATTGCTAACCCGTTTAAAATCGGCATCCCCAGTAGCCCTTCATGCGATAACTGTAGTTTCGATGAGACGATCGCTCATCTTCTGAGTGAGTGCGCTCGCTTCAATGCACCAGGAAAAAAAAAACGTCGAAAAGTGTCCTATAGACTTGACGATCGTCCATTGTCAAAGAAATGAGGCACTAGGACACTGGCCGAAGCAGTCCTTGACACGCAAAGCTTTTACGGGGTTGTTGTGTTTCATACGGACAACTAAGTCTCAAGGACAGACTTTAAGCAGTGCCGTCTAACGTATTATTGTTTCATCTTTTCTTTTTTTGTAACTTTAGTTAACCTTCAAAAAGGGCATAAAAAGCAAAATAAATATTTAGACGCAATTCACACGATATCCTAAATGTTTGAAGAAGGGTGTCTTGCTGGTCGGTGGTATCGTTTGATGATCACATCGTTTGAAGAAGTTGCTAAAATTTGGGTCATCCTGCGCAAAATAAAAGCGGGTCTGATTGGTGCGCCACCATATCGTGAACTCAAGTTTCAATTATCATAAGAAGGTAGGGATGACCTTAGATGTGTTGAGTGGTTTAAACTTATCAGGTGTAAGTTGCGCTTGTACTGTCCACTTCTTTTTTTGTCCCCTTCTCAGCTTCGTGTTGTAGCAATTGTAGCGCAGTTTTTCCAGTCATGCTTGTTTACATCCACCTCACCCAAATGTCAGTTCTTCGGAAATATTATTCCGACTATACTAGGTTTGAAGCGTAGAATAATGACAATGCGTTTTTGTGTATATGCTTGTCGCAGTGCCATTTTGCTAGAGATTATCTTTATATTAGCGTTTAATGTCAAATATAACGAACTAGTTCATGGTCCCAATGCTACAATGTCGTAATGAAGCTCAACAGTCACTAAATAAACCGGAGGCCCATCTTTCTCGACTGCCGCGACCACGACTATATATATCCCATAACAAGGTAAATTGGTACCGATGCTATCATAGAAGCCCGGGATTTTGAGAAAATGCCGGACCGTCGCAACTACCGCTATCAACGTATCGGGGTGACGATTGAGTGACAACTAACCATAGATGAAAGTAAAAAAGAATTAAGCGCACGACCTCGAAAGGCTTCATCCGAAGGATGTCGATAAACAGAGAGAAAGAATGAAACACCTTAGCGGTAAACAAATGTCAGACCTAATATATCTAGTGCTTGCAAACGTAGAAGTGCTTCGCAAGCATTGCGTACTCTATATAGAGCAGGATGAAGCGTATTTTAAATATAGTATAGAAAAATAAAAAAAACAAAGCCTTGGTATCGGGTAACTAAAAGAAATTTTAGGGTGAATAGTATACAAATATTCTAGACTTAACTATGCAAAAAAACGAAACCCGCAACCCGTTTTATTTAGGTCAGGAGAATAGAGTCTGTAATCCACTTTTACGGTCTACACGCTTACGATCTACACGAGCTCTCTTTTAAAACCCTGCGCTCGGAGTCTATATACCGGCGGCATTGATTGGCGGAAGAATATTGAGTACCTTACTGCACTCTGTAAAATCCCTCCTTCGCAATTCATGCATGCGCTGAGACACACTAACACACGTAGCTACCCCCTCTCCCCTCACACGTTTCTATAAACCTACCCTCCTCCGGTCGTGATGAGAGATATGACCTACTGCAGGACCAGCGCGCTGCCTTCTTTCCCAGAACTTCCTTTCGTGGCATCAAAATCTTTCCTTCGTGCTTCATGTATACGCTAAAGTACACACAAACACACGCACACCTAGCTACCACCTGCCAATTCAGAGGCTTCTGCAGACCTCCTCTCCGTATGCTTTGATGCGACACCTGACCTATTGAAGAAGCAGCGCTCTGCCTTCTCTTCCGGAACTTCTTTTCTCGGTAACACCGAAAGCTTAAAATTGAGCACTCATTCTGCGCAGAGCAAATTGTGGGCGGATACATGAATATGGATACATGGATACGGAGGCTCGCGGAGGCGTGATTGTTTAGGTTAGTCGTCAGTCTCAGTATCCGACGCCGCCTATCACCCGTCAGCCTTTTCAAATTTACCCCGGTATTCTAAGGGCCAAACAACCCTTACAAAAGGGTTTCCACAATGCGAGGTCACTAGATATATCTAAAAGTAGCAAAGGATACAGTGTGCGCAACAACGAGGATAGAGCTGCCAACCTGCAGTGCACAAGTCGTCTGGAACAAGTACCTTGAATTAAACGTGCCACACCTGTGTTTTTACGCTATAGCTGGCAACACCACGCTCGCCCACGTTTCGTTAGTTCAACGTCGACGCTGCGACTACAACGCTGCAACGCACGGAGCGCTGCGATTCACGCAACGACAATGTCGAAACGAGTGCAACGCCAATTGTACAACGAATGCACAATACCGCCACTGCGGTTGAACTTTCTAGGCCGAATGCTCACGAAAAGCTTTGTTATCCTGTACAACATTCTGAGAACGAGTGTTTCAGAAACAGCTCAGTAAAAGCGACCGCGAGATATGAGCAGGCATATGTTAGAGGAAAGAGCAAAGCGAAGGAACTTTGCGCCAGAAACACACACAAAAGCAAGAGGTTCGCGTGGGTGTCTGAAGGGTGTCAACAGGGTGGGAGCCTTTGTGCGCCTAAAAGAGGTATTGCGCTAACACTTGGCGGTCGCCTTGTCCTAGCCAATCTTAAATACAAGGTGTTTTAAGAAATGCATCAAAAATCGCCAAATAGTATCTGAGGTTATATGTCCCTGAGCCATGATATGATTACGAGAGACGCTGAAGTGACAAGCTCCGGAACCTTAGACAACCTGCTGTTCTTTAACGAGCACATTTGGCAAGCACTCTCAAAATATGACAGGTGGATTGCCGCTATCCCTCAAGAGGAAGATATATAACAGCTGTAACTTGCCGGTACTTAGCTACGGAGCAGAAACCTGGAGACTTACAAAGAGGGTTAAGCTTAAATGGAGGACGACGCAGCGAGCAATGGAAAGAAAAATGGTAGGTGTAACCTTAAAAGACAAGAAAAGAGCAGAGTGGATTAGAGACAAACGGTGGTTAAGGATATCATAGCTGAAATCAAGAAGAATAAATGGACATGCGCCGGGCATGTAGCGCGTAGAAAGGATAACCGCTGGTCGTTAAGGGTAACTAACTGGATTCCCAGAGAAGGCAAGCGGGTTAGGTGGAGACAGAAGGTTAGGTGGGCAGATAAGATTAAGAAGTTTGCGGGTATAAATTGGCAGCAGCAAGCACAGGACCGGGTTAACTGGCGGAACATGCGAGAGGCCTTTGTCCTGCAGTGGACGTAGCCAGGCTGCTGCTGCTGCTGCTGCTGCTGCTGCTGCTGCTGCTGCTGCTGCTGATGATGATGATGATGATGATGATGATGATGATGAATATCGCACACTACACACACGTTTCTACAACTCTGCCTCATTCGAAAACATGACCACCGGGACCGGGTTCGATTCCATGACTTTCGGGTCAACCGCTGCACACCACAACTGTATCATAACGGCGGACATTAACGTTACCCTCTCATAACGACAATCTAGCTGAAGCAGATTCATAGGTAATACGTTTACACCGATGACAAAGCTTCGCAAGAGGGTGCTTCTCCGCAGCAAGAAACTTCTAAAGGAGAAGCACGCTCTACAGGCGCTCTTTGTTCAGCATTATATATTGGTTCGGTTATGTGCCCCAGAGACTGTCTTAGCGTCGTTTGAGAAAACAAAAGGCGTTCTTTCCCTCTCTTTCAATGTATCTTGCTCTCCCATCGTTTCCTAAGAAATCTATATTTGGCGCGAGCGAGCTGGTATTTTACAATAAAGGATTTTTTTTTTCGGGAGACACAGCTTTAACGTAATAGGTTTTAGATAAAGGCAGCCCTCATTCTGGAGATGGTATCAGCTAGGCGTGCGAAGAACACAAAGTGTGTCCGGGCAGTTTTTGATGTCAGGGCTGGACAATAGAGTTTTGACACGCTCGCTTTACATGTTCCTGTTGCATTGGACGTCGTTTACAGTTAGGTAACTACGCATAATAATTGACGCAAGAAAATTTCAGAGTACGAGGCTGCTTTTAATGACGTTATTTATAGAAGCTTTTGCCTTTTTTGATGTCATATTTCGCGCAGTAAAAATAAAACTTGCATGTTTACTTGGCCTACTTACAAAACCCACTGACCGCATTTACTTGCGTAATATCGGCAACGCTTAGAACTGCTAATACGGGCTAATATCGACTGAATTCTGGCTGATGCCGGCTAGTTATGGCTCTTGATTTATTACCGAAGCGAAGCATCAGGTTGGCTATCGTCGACTGAATATTGGGTGATGTTCGCTACTTATGCCATGCACTGGAAGTGTGATGCCACTTCAACTAGTGTTCACACGCAACTTGCACCTATCTAGCAAGGCATTTCATTTTTTTTTCTTGCTTACTCGTACATGAATTCTATCCCCAACGGAAAGAACTTGAGCAGGCGCCTGGGTGCTTTGTCGCCACAATGTCACAACCACCAAGCCACCACGGCCAATCGCACCGACTGACACATTGCACCGCGCGACATTACCAAGACTCGGCACACTGCGATTCCTGCTAAGCGCAGATCTGTATCGCGCTCAGAATGCCGCCAGTACCGTCTGCATACAAATCGGTATGCGAGCCTCGGCCTACGCTATGCAGCGTCATACACGCTACTGACCCGTGGCGAACGGGTGAAGAGGGCGTGAAGCGTGACTGATGAATGGGTGAGGAGGGAGTGGGAAAGGATGAGAACGAACAAGAAGGGCACAGCAGAGCATGCACACGCTCAATAATTTCCGCCTTTTCGCGGCTGGATTTGTATCCCCCCCCCCCAAACTGAACGCAATGATTTCCGCCACGAAGGGCGACGGGCTCTATGGTTGGGCTCGCTCCCCTGAAGACCTCACTAGCTGCTTTGATGAGAAGCGCGCGAGACTGCGTGGCCCCGCAATTTCCGGCGCACGCACGTGGACTGGCATTTAGAAATTATGCTGCGAACTGCTGGCAACAATGTGGCAGCGGCCCGACCACGCAATGCGTGCTCGGCTAAAGTGAAGCGGCAGTTCCCATTGACTGCGAGTCGTGGAGGGCCAATGCGAGCGCAAGCTACGAGCTGGTGATGTTGCCGTCGGCGTCAATTGTTGAAGCCGTTGTTGTTGTTGATACGAGGGTTATCGTTGAATGTTTATTTCCGTAGTTGTTTTTGTTGTTGTTGACGTAGTCTTCGTCATCGTAAGCAGTCGTAAGCAGTCGTAAGTAGTAGTAGTAGTAGTAGTAGTAGTAGTAGTAGTAGTAGTTCCTGTAGATGTTAAGGTCGTCCTTGTCATAATATTATTATTGTAATTAATAAATTTTAGTGCAGTAGTAGCAATTTCAGAAACAGTAGTGGTGGTGGCAGTGGTTGTAGCGCTAAAGGTAGCAATACTATTGCCGCTGTAGCTGTTCCAGCTGCGGAGGTGGTCGTCATCGTCTTCTTACTACTAATAGTAGTAGATGTAATAGCAGTAGAAGTAGTTATAGTAGTAGTATTAGTGATAGTAGTAGTAGCTTTTGTTTCTGAAGATGTGATAATTATTCTTGTAATATTACTATTTAGAGCAATAGTACGTAGTAGCGCAGTAGTAGTAATTGCAGAAGTCGTAGTAGTGATGACAGTGATTATAGTGGTAAAGGCAGTAATATTATCAGCTGCTGTTGTAGTTGTGGAGGTGGTCGTCATCGAGCCTTTCGCAATAATAGTACTAGTTTATTTTTGAGGTGGTGGGCGAATGTCGTTGTAGTGCTAATAACAGTACATGCAGCAGTAGTAGTTGTAAAAGTAGTAACATCAGTTGTAATACCAGCTTTAGTAGTAGTAGCTGTAGTAGTAGTTTTTGTTGGAGTAGTAACAGTAACAGCAGTAGTAATAGATTTAATAGCAGTAGCAGTAGTAGTTCTTGTTTTTCTAGTAGTAGTAGTAGTAGCAGTAGTAGCTCTTGTTTTTTCAGTAGTAGTAGTAGTAGTAGTAGTAGTAGTAGTAGTAGTAGTAGTAGTAGTAGTGCTTGTTTTCGCTGTTGTTCTTCTGAAGCCTTTGGCTCACAGCCTACAAGAAAGAAACACACGATGACGGTATGTTTGTCGTTTCTTAATAAAGCAGCTGCAAGCCACGCAAAGCGACACAGAGCCGAAAGTACAAAGTTTAGGCAAATGCTCGCTGAAGCACCATGCGTCGCAGCTCCCACGGGGACTAGCGCCAGAGTTCCCTCTGGTGTATTTATAGCGTCTGCTAATTCTTCCCACGACTCCAATCTCTGAAGGAGTGAGAAATTACGTTACTTGCAGAAAGGTTTCGGAGGGGAGGGGGGGGGGGTCTATACAACAGACCGATGGGAAAAAACACGATGAATTTCGTCTTTAAACAAATGCTTGAAGAACCCCATGAGTTTTTTTTTAATGATTGAGTATTATTTTTATGCTTCCAGAATAACCACGACTAAAGCAGCCTTCTCGTTTTTTTAATTACAGCTCTGCTGTATTAGGCCTCACAAGAAGAGGTGCCAAATGACTCTGCCAGTACAACCCAACATAATACAGCTCTGCTGCAACTTCTTTTTTTCTTATGCGAACACTAAACCACACTACAGCTGCCCCCTTAGGAGAAAAAAGAGGCGGAGGAGGGAAAGAAAAACGGAATGATCGGGAGTTAGCTACCACCGTGTGCTGGGGAGAGGGGTAAGGAGAGTCGCTCCTATGACACCGGACGTTCTTTAAAAAGAACATTCAGAAGGAGCCAAGGACACAGGAAAACCTTAAGTGAAATATATTGGAAGGTTTCTGTGAACTTTCCAAGACATGGACGTGTAAATACAACGTAGTTTGGAGCCAAATAAACAGAACAGTCAAAGGAAAGCTCAAGTTATACTGCATTAACCCCCTGCATGAATTTCATAAGAATTCCTATTAAGATTCCGTTCTGTTAAGGTGTAGCAGTGCTTGCTTCCGGCACAGTCACGTCATTATCCATTTTTATTGTGTTCTCTAAAAGCCCATTCGTCGTCTAGCGAACACCGGACCTTGATAACCGATTATCGTGGAGTAAAGTTTTGTTATTCTTTTCAACAGGTGCTTAAATATAAATAGAGGATGCTGAAAGAGTACTTTGCGAAGTACAAGATACAAATTCGCAAGTTTTCTCATGCATTCCGCGGAGTACCTTGCAGTACCGGTATTTTAAAACCTCCCAATGAAGATACTCGGCAAAAATTATAAGAAGTTCCGTAAACATAACGAAAAAGAAAGCAACAAAAATTTGAAATACTTCATCGTAGCGTCTTGAAGAAACGTGGAGCTGGTACATTTTCTAGGCTGCTTTTAAGGTTGCCGCGCGGCCACGTAATAATGTTTGCCCAGCTTTTATGCACTCCAAAAACCAGGTGCACGATATCGGGTTTTTTTTTCAGGCAGATACATGGCAGCTCTGAAAGACGTCTCATTTGGAGCGACCAGCGTAATTAAACACCAGCTGACAACGACGTCTTCGTAATTCTAACTTACACCACGGAATAAAGAGACGCCACATTACACGTGATTCAAACAGCCACTGGCGGTTGATTCCCAAATGAATACAGCAATAGAAGCATCTATTAAAACATGCGCTCCAACAGGAAAATGCTAATGGAGATTGCCGACGTTGTCCATAGTGCTATGAGAACATTACCTAGTTCGGCGAGACGCTTTCTAATTTTCGTATATGAGACAGCAGCTACAGTGTAATTTATCATCCCGATAATAAATTACACAAAAAGAACACACGTGCATGGTGCTGACAGCAATTCACGAAGCCGCACACAATATGTGCAAAGCAACAGTTCTGATTATTTCAGTCCTGTACGTAAAAAAAAAATTAGCTCAAGCGCGTTAAAGGTAACGTCGACACATAAGCAGCTTGTTTTTGTTCATTCAAGAGATAACTCAGCAGCGACACCTCCACGATGCCAGTTGTTACATGAAGAGGCGTTTGCGGTGCGTCGACCTCTCTCCTACGTCCGTGCATGAACGCCCGGTCTATTAACAGAAAATAAAAACTTGGAAGACGCTTGAGCTTCACATGCAAGAGTTGAACATTATAGTGGGTGCACATTCGCTCAGCGCGCGTTACTCCCTAATTAGTCCGTTGGTTAATTAGACAACCACCCATTCTAAAGGCGGCACGTGCACTTGCGCAGCTGCACACTCTACAATGGGTGACCACCCGCCTAGTTGCGCAGTTCAACAAATTTCGACACGTGGTGCGAGGCCATGGATCATAGTCACAAACCATCCTCAGCTTTAGCTCAAACTTAGTGCGCGTTACTCCTAATTAGTCCTTTGGCTAATTAGGGAAACACCCATCCTAAAGGCAGCAGGTGCGCTTGCGCAGCTGCACACCCTACAATGGGTGACCACCCACCTGTTTGCGCAGTTCAACAAATTTCGACACGTGGTGCGAGCCTATGGCTCATAGTCACAAACCATCCTCAGCCTTAGCTCGAATTTTTTTTTATCGGTTGTAAGCCTTTGTTGGGTTTGATGTACAAAATAGGCCAGTATTCATGAACGAATGTTGTTGTAATTTTTTAGCTCCTTACTACTTTTGTGTCTTTAAAACGCATGTACAGGGTACACAAACTTAAGGGAAACTGCAGGTAAGGCAAAGGTTGGTTTGTGAATTCGGGCCCATGATTCTTCGTTGCCATGTTACCTGCGTTAAAATGACTCCCTTCCACTGCATGACACTCATAAAGCGTTTTCTTTTCTTTGAATGGAGTTTTAAACGAACAGCGCTGTAGAAGAACAGAATGTTCAAATATGTGTACCCGAACAGCTTGATCAAGTACAACGCCTTCTACAAATGAAGAAATATCATAACGCCTGTAAATACCGATAATATTCCACGTTTTTCTTTTTGTTACTTTTTCAAATTTGGTCCGCATATGCTCATTCAAGGCTGTAGGTGTGTGCGTAGACGATAAAGAAAACGAAACTGGCGCAGCTCTGCGGCAGAAAACCTGCATGCCACGCTGAAAAGATGGCTTTCATTCTCACTTCAAAAAAAAAAAAATTTATTGTGATCTTTCTCAATTTCGCGGCCACGGACGGGAGCAAGACTTACCACTTGCAAGCAACGGTTTTGTAAAACCAACGACGCCAGCGCCGAAATTTCCGCTAGAAAAGGTCCTATCACGTTAATAAATACTAACCAGCTCAACCCTCCCTCCTGCTAAGATTTTTAGTAACAGTTTATTATTTCACCGCTTTTTTGTTGCTATTTCTGATGCTAATGTGCACTTTCAATGCACTCTCTTCGACAGAGATAGGTGCGATACAGTCGTTTTAGTCTTCGGTGTGGAATGGTGTTCAAACTCTGCGGTGTTAAACGTTGCTTCATTAAGGATGCACATGGCTAACAATCAATGCTACATGAAAGGAGCAGTTCTGTGGACCACTTCACCGTAAGAAATTGCTGTTTCACTCAAATGTGTCTCGAGATTGGGACAGAAAAATTTATTTAAATTGAAATTTCCCCTCCTCTGTGTATGCGACACATTTCGCTCCCTCATACATTTTCGATCCTGTCCGAACATTATTTACAGATAACTACACATGTGATTCATAACAAATCTTATATTCTGCTCTGAGCAATACAAATTTTCTTTTAAGACGCTCGCTACGTAAAAATAAAGCAAAGAGTAGTCAGCTGACTTGAGATCTTCGTCTCGCAGTGCTATTACAGCAACAGTGACTCTCGAAAGGCGCGTAAAAGCACAGCTTCATATCATAACGCAATAGCTTTAAAGAGTTCGTGTTGCAGAAATTCCAGCATCAGGATCGTTTATTGCGAGCTAAAATCATCATTTCGACGAAAAATCGAGAAGGATACAAATAAAATGAGTAAAAATTTCCGGGTTCCAGTGAGGGCCGAATCCACGCCATTTGTTCGGCAAGCTACCACACAGCCGTGCGTCTGCTTGTGAATGCAATGAAAATAGCCTTGTTTGCTTTAAAATGCAGAGAAAATAACTTTCATGCTTTACAAACAGACGCGTCCTGTATAAAGGCTTCACAATACAACGTGAAATATCAAAGTGATAATGCGTCGTACAAGCGTACATTAACACAGGGCGTCAAAACATTTGATTATTATAACAACTTTATGGCTTCAAGCTGTCAATTAATTTTTTTTACAAAAGGCACACGCGTTATTGTACCTATTTTCCCAAGACCACGTAGTGGGTTCATGGAAGGTTCGAAAAGATTTCACGCGCATAATTGCTCGTTGTTTAGAAAGTGTCAGCCATTGCACAAAATGCAGTCACGTGCTAAAGATTCACCGACACACGCCCCTTTCAACTTTTTCAATTACATTGTAGCAATCCACAATTCAAATTCGCAATCAAACGCAATCAAAAGTATGCACAGAGTGACCGAAATACGACATGAGGACAGGGTGTCGCTGTCGACAAACTTGAAAAGGCGAATCTCAAGGGTCATCCAATTTTTACGCATACGTTATCAGTTATACGCATCAGTCACTCGATTATATGAGGTAAAGGTATGATTTATTGGCTGTTGACAGTAGTAAACTTTCAGTTAATAAGTACAAAGTATATCGTACAAAGTAACTAAGTGGAGAAATACGGGAACTTCAAGAAAGACGACCAGCCGAACATGTGAAGCAGGTGAGAAGAACGGTTACGGAGAACGCCATTTATGATCTTGGGGAAGGGGGTTCGGTTTGTTGAAGGCCATCCCACTTAGGAAACAAGAATTTACAATATGTAGAACTTCCATCTTGGATCATAAGGGTGCGCTGCCTTCCCCTCCATCAGAGAACGGAAGCGAGAAACATTCATTACAACCCCCCCCCCCCCCCCTAACAGTTAAAGTATGCGACAAATATTTTTTTTGCGTTTGTAAGATTGCTTATCACTCTTTTGCTCACCTTAAAGGGCTACCGCAGCCTGTTCTAAAAAAATAAATTAAAGAACTGTTCGCCAAAACGTCGTAACGTCAGATTGTTAGGCACTTACAAATCCTCTCCTAAGCGCCACACTAATTGAAACAGTTATGTTTGCAAAAACAAATGCTGCACAAGAACAAGGGTACAAAAAATCGGCAGATCCCACGTACCTTGAGAATCATGTCATGCGAAGCTTTCCCATGCAAGCTGACTTTCTTCTGATTTTTTACTGAACGATAGGCGCCAAAAGTGCTTCAAGTCTTCAGCGCAGCCCCAAAACGACTAAACCAGCGTGCCTGCTTTAATTCCCCTATGCTTTCCTTAATCTAACTAAGTATTAGATGAATTAGGGTGTGCCTAACACTCTAATTAACAATTGGATTCATTAGGCTGTGTCTAATTCGATTGTGTCTAACATTCTAAATAACTATTGGATTCGTTTTTTTGTGTCTAACACTCTAATTAGCCATTGGACTCATTTGGTTGTGTCTAACACTGCAAACGTTGCTTCCGCCAAGAAAACAAGGACTACCGATAGATTTTTGTGGGTAAGTGCGCCTCCGCTTACCTTTGCCTTCGGTCCACGGGTAAAGAGGGGCGGTGTTCGTGCCTGGAACCAGGCGCACTCTCCGACGGTTCAAAGAACTCGCGCAGTAGAGCGGTGCCGATTGAAGAGCGCCGCCTGGCGGCCGCCCAAAGGCCGCCGGGAACGCAACTCGAAAAGGCCATGTCCTGGTGCGAACGGACACGCCACCTTGTTTTTTACCGCGCACACTCGTGCATACAATTCACACATACGAAGACATTGGAAGTGAATCAGAAAACAAACAAGGGCAGACGAGAAACTAACCTAACCTTACCTAACGTAAGAAAACCGAACCATAAAAACCCAAACGATGGACCTGAGAAGGAACGTGAGCAGGCACAAGCTCCCAACTAGACGAAACTCTAGGAAATCACAGAACTACCTTTGCAACCAACGCAAGAGCGGTGTATGTTTGCGAAACCGAGAATGGTACGTGTGTCGCGAACGCTAAGAAAAAGGAAATGACACTTAATATCCACAGAAAGTCGGGGCAAGCTTTATAACCATACGATGAAAACAAATCAAAACGACTTAAAAATGAATCGCTCGTAGAACCGAAACCCATAAAATGAATTAGCAATCATAAAGATAAAACATTATTTGCGTACAACCTCTTCAAAACGGGTACACTTAGACAACGACTCACGTTCGCAACAAGCTAGAAGTGAGCGTCCATTTTGAATGTGTAATGAACTTCCACCATATAAAGTTATCTCTCGCTTGAGCTCATGTCTGTGTAACAAGTAATCCTCGCCTAAGTATAGCTCATCGAGAATAACCACTTTAGCGTTATATCACTACGGACTCGCCTATATCCTCCCCGCTACAAGCATTAATACAAACACACACACACTTAAGCAGTTGCACAGCCACTGACCTCACAACGATGCCAACGGATGTCGTATCGAAGTTGTAATTTACGCAAGTAACTCAACATCCGCCTGCCCACGCTAGCACCAATCGTCTCTCCAACGGTCACTCGCGGTCCAACTCGCTACTACAAGCACCGCAGAGCACTTCGCCAACGCTCACTGAGTCGCCACCCAAAGCACCCACGATCTGGAGCACTTCGGCTCCTCTGTCTGAACAACATGCACTAAAACCAGCGACCCACCGTGTTTTCTAGGAAAGCACGTTGAAGCCGTGATCACGGGGTTCATCCGGGAACGCGAACACGCACACACCTATCGTGCTAAGCGCGAATTGCATCCCCAACACGCAGCATCACACCGACGCAATCTAGACGATGCCACAACGATCCGTAAAGGTTGATCGAAAGGTGGAAAGAAAGGTGGGGGTGAGATTGTGAAGTCGGTCTCAGAATCCCGCCAGCCGACCGCACCGTCTCAGAGTCAGTCTCCGTCTCATTGTAATTCCGTGCAGTGCCGTGAGAGCCAGCAGCTTGCCCGAGGCGATCAGAAGGTATAGCCTAAAAAGAAAGGGTACGTCAAATAGGCCGCTCGTAATCAAAGTATCGCACTGTCCGAACTGCCACGAAAAAGACTTGTTTACTGTAAGGATTAGCGGACTACAATGGGATAGCCGCGCTCCTTTTTGAGAGTGCACAATAAGCGTCTCTTGCGACAGGGCGGTCTCGTTTGTAGAAGCAACTTCATTTTTTTCTCTATTTGTGTGCGCTGTTGGCAACGAAGACATTACAAACACTGAGCTTACGGTAAATTAGGCAACGATGCTGCCTTAAGTTTTTTTATTTCACTTCAGGCCGCAGTATTCCTCAACGCATGATGGCGTTGGCAAAGGAAGTACCGCGTTCAACGGGACGTTTAACGGCGGGCGTTTCCGAAGGATTTTCAAAAAAAATTATTTCATTGCGTTTTTTTAAGATTCCTCCCTGTCGGCAGATAGCGATCCCGCGTAGTCAAAATGGGGCGTTCAATGTGCTTTATTATCAAGTATACCTTGATTTTACAGTAAATAGATAGTTATATACATTTAAATGGCAACAATATAAGGTACGTTACGTTAGGTTATGTTACAGTAGGTTAGTCTACATTAGGTTAAGACAGCTTGGGCTAGGCTAAGCTGAGTTATGCAAAGTTAGGATAGGTCGGGTTAGGTTAGGTAAAGAGTTCTATACGTTATTACAACACATTACCTCGCTTTACATTTGGTCTCTAGAACCTTGAAAACCCGTTTCGTAAATTTCTCACACTTATAGACAGTCGATCACAACGCGCGTCGCAAATATTTGTTGAACGGATGGCACAAAAGCCTTCACTGCGCTGCACGGAGTCACCGAGGAGAAGCTATAGGCACGCACGAGCGAACAAACTGAAAGGGGAACGATGAAGGAACGAGCGAACAAACTGAAAGGGGAACGATGAAGGAACGAGCGAACAAACTGAAAGGGGAACGATGAAGGAACGAGCGAACAAACTGAAAAGGAAACGATGAAGGAACGAGCGAACAAACCGGTGCGGTCCACGAGTCTTCCATACAACGCTGCCGGTCTCACGCCGTCGTGTACACGCTCTGACCTCCGCTGGCTACAAGTCGAAATACACGGACCAAGTGCAGGCGAAAGGTGGGATCTCGTACTAAGGGTGGAACCGACGAGGTTTAACTAAGGAGCCGACGAAGTAGCGAGCGCGACCTGCTCAAGGTTTCGACGGGAGAAACAGGCTGCAACAGGTGGTCGCGTTCTCTCACGCCTCTCCACCCCCCCCCCTACCATCCCTGTGGCGTTGAATTCCTGACTTTCAATCACCATGTTTTGTTCCCGCGTAGTCACCGTTGCCCTTTAGTGCTCACCCTCAGCACAGCTTGCAACCAAGGCTTGCTGGGCCTTAGGCTGAAGCAGCCACGGCGCGTTGTCACGCCATTGTTTTCCGAGGCTCTTCCCCTTCTTTGCAGGAGGAGCTAATAAGGTCACACCAGGGCTCCAACTCCTGCGCATTATCTTAGAAAGTATTCGCCGAAGAGGTATCTTCCTTGCGTGCTATGTTATCGGCTAGAACGCACCGGCAGTCTACTAAAAAAAAAAGCCTAGAAAATCCGCGAATACTGTCATATGCTTCTTGTTTGATGTGCGTGTCAAAGAACAGACAATAAAGAAAGAAATAAACCGTGGCGCCGTCGTTAGCCCGCCTGGCATCTAATTATCACAGACCGAGAGGTCATGGGTTCGACTCCCGCTGACGGAAATTTGTTTTCTTTGTCTTATATTCGTGTTCATTTTATCAACGTCATTTCCGTGACGGACATACATTAATAAAGTCTTGGTGGAACCCGGCATAAAACACTGTCACGTAAAAAAAAAATTTACGCAGCCCGAGGTATCGGAACAGGTTATATGTCCGAGCGGGCTCCAGTGATAGCCAGTAAAGCTATGCGCCACAATAGTTGTTGCGAATTGTAGTCGACGGCCGAAAAGCAAGCACTAGACTGCGTCTTGAGGCTGGGGAGATGTTCAATATTGGGTCACATTTTTTGATCGGTATGAGTGCCTTTACACTAAAGCGACATGACACCGACGCAGACACGAGACAGACGCGGGCGTTCGGCCGATGGATCACCCTGCAACGATGTCGTTAGACAGTCTGGTCACACTAGATAAAATAGATACAAAGAAAATGATAAAATAGGAAGAAAAAGGCTGCTAAATAAAAGTGATAAAACAAAGATGATAAAAACAAAAAGTGAAAAAAACAAAAAAAGAGTCTCTAATTCAATATAAAAAAGAGCAAGTGAGTGAGCAAGTAGAACACTTTTTACAGCGAAATCTGTTATAAGATCACAACTTGGGTGACACGCAGTTGTCCGCCACCACTGCCGCCGGTGTTTGTAATAAAATTGCGCGAAAGTAACAAAAAAATTAGCACCAACGACATAGTGGGGTCGAACGCGGGTTCACTGGGTGCCAGCCCATTATTCTACTACTGATCCGTACCGGTGCTTGGGGCTTGTTGGCAAACATGGCAAACTTGCCTTAGGCAGGCTTTATGTCGGAAAAGAAATCGCGTTAATAAGACTTAAAAGGCGTTTCAAAACAGCGAAAGAACAAGGAGTCGTCGCACAATGCGAATAGCGTAACGAGTGGGCCGTCGAATGCTCCAACCCATTACAAAAGCTTGTTCTTGTTCCCCAATTAACTGTGGCGCATGCCCACTTCAGCCATAACTCCTCATCGTCGTCAGCCGCTGCATGAACAATTGGCACTAAATTCCTTGCAAGTGTTTAGCGGATGCCAGGCTTCTCAGAAGAATGACGAAAATTAGCATAGCGAATGGCGGCCTACTACCCAAAAAACTGTATTATTATTTCCCTAGTGAATATCAAGCAAGTGTGCTTGCAGTAGTTACCCAATGAGTGTTTTGAAAGGCTTTGAAAGGCCGCTCTTCTAGCTTTCGCTGTGACTGTGCTGCGCCTTCCGCACAGGCCTAGCGTTTTTTTTTTTAGTGATCACACTTTCATTTTTAAAGTACCGGTTTGGCGCGCGCACGCAATGAGAAGCCCGGCCACGGAGGATGGACAAGGCTGCTGAGCGGCGTGCACGCAGGGCGGCGGCGGCTCGCCCTCGAAGAAGGGACCCTGACGTGTGGGCGCGCGAGGCAGAAGAGCGCCGCGAAGCTGCACGGCTGAGCCCCGAGGGCCCTTCAGTACTACAACGGGAAGCTGAAGCAGCGCGGCAGCGGCGTGAGGACGCAGCTTCGCCCGACTCTCTATCATTCACTCCGTGGATATGCTGTCATTTTTTTTTTTTTGCTGTAGTGGGTCTCTTGATCAGTGTGCCTGCTACTTTTCATTCATAGTTCAAGAGTCACGATTGGTACTAACAACTCCCGGCAGTAGGAGTAAAACTGAACCGTGGTCTTCCCATCTCGACGTGGGAGCAGTCCGTGGTCCCGCCTCAATACAAATTGGCAGATGGCTTCTTCAGGAGCTCAGAAAAGTTTAGTACCTACCTATTTACTGTAGCTGGCGGCGCTTCCCATCTCTTTCGTATCTTGTTCGAACAGCTGAACATCCGTTTTAAAATAACCTTTCAAGGTTTTTAGTCGTAAAACCCTAACAGCTATTAACAATAATAGCATCGTACATGCAGTATATCCTAAAGGTGTTGGCTCACATACTCCCTTGATGGATGAACCAACAGTAACGTAATACGGATACTTAAAGTAATAATAAGTATTTTCTTTGGTTTATTAAGATTGCTCTGACTAGAATTGAGATTAAGGTATAAAAGCGTATGTCATCCCATCGCATGTTTAATTTTTTAAAACGTACTTTCATCTTCTTTGAAGTACGGAGCGCCAGCTTTAACGCATGATGGATAAATGGCTACCGACTCAGAAAGCTTCGATACTGAGAGTTTACTTTCCTCTTTCAGCCTATCGCAATCATACGATTTGCTGTCCAGCATATAGATTGATAAATGCTGGTTAGACACATAAAGCGAAAAAAATGTGAGTACTTTTTTTTTTCAAATATTTACAGTAGAACGCCATTCAGTCAAACCATGGGCGGCTTACTCATTGGCGACACGTCTAAAGATATTTTCAAAACAGAAAAAAAAGGGAAGCTAGGAAGCGAAATACTGTGTATGTCGAAAAGTTGTAACCCTTGATTAAAAGCCATACTGGAAACAAAAAAAAAGGAATGAAAGATTCAGAACAGTCCCACATAACAAAAACACGCCTTCCAATCACAAACTTTTCTTCGTGTTCAATCTGCCGTTACCAACGGTCACCATACGTCACTTGGTGGCAGGGGGGAAGTAGATGCGAGCGATGGCGAGCCGAAGTAGAAGTTTCATTATGTTGCCTACTAATGGACGGTGCGTCTTTCAAGTAAACCCCGCACTGATTATCATCCGAGGTCCTATTTCGTCTTTCTCGCGGTTGCTGCACGCCCCCGCGATGTTCGACAGCGGATATTTCAGAAACCGGTACTAACTCATCATCATCATCAACGTCCCTGTTGTCATGATATAATCGAGGTGCTCCATTCTGAAAGTAACAGCTGGCGACTTGAAATGTGAACTGAAGTTTACAAGACTACTTTAGGAGAGTACTACGCTTGGGCCAATCGGTGATGCATACTCGATGTCATCACGTGCAAGGGCACTCGAACAAACACACACGCAGACGCGACTGTAAAAATGTCGGACACGATGAAGAAAGCCTTCGGCTTGCTTGCTTGCCTGTTCCTCTGATGTGGCTCTTACCCACTATGGGGTATCCGCCAAGAAGCCGGCGGTTAATATAAGTGAGCAATGAAGGACTACGCAGGATCCAAGGAGGATTAAGAAAAAAATGCTGGAGTGGAAAACATTGCCTAGGAGTGAAGCCGTGATTATGGCAAGATGGCGGCCGCGGCGGCCATCATACTAGGGTCATGATAAAGCGTCACCATTCAGCAATTATGTGTTTAAGAAAAGTGGGTAATGATTTGGAGTACTTGGTACTCTACCATATATGGTAGAGCATAGTGCCGTCCCGTCCTCCTCTCCTATTAACGGAGCGTTTTCCTCGCAAACCGAATAAGTGTCAAGTGAAAACTTTTTCGGGTCACATAATGCTCCAAGTGCGTCTAAGGGTTACTAGTTTTTCTTAGTGAGCCTCTGATTGGAGGCAAAGTTCTGGGGGAATTCAGTCACCCATACTTGTTTTTGTTTGTTATTTAGTCGGGAACAGTTATCTTTTAATATATAACTAATGTAGCATTTACAATAACATATCAAAGCCTCTTTTTCTTTAAGTGGGTACTACCAGAAAAGAGCATGTTTCCCCCATCTTGGCAGTGGCAAAAGCTGGCTTCACTTCTGCTGACAAGGTATTGCGGGAACTTCAACTTCAGCAATTTTTCAAATCCTCCTTGGCAGGATCCAGCTGGGGTGTTTGTTTGTTTGTTTGTTTGTTTGTAGCCTCTAATCCAGCTGGGGTGGGTTTCTTGTCTTCATCTTCTTTGTTCACTGGCGCGCAACTTATTCACTGTTACAGGCACAAAACGCCACGTGGCACTATAATACTTTTCATAAAATCTTAAGCCTTTTTTGTTCCTCTTTTCTTCTTTTCCGGAAACAATGACGTTTTTTTCGCTTAAGTATGTAGTGGTTATGTTTCCTTCAAAAAGTTACTTATAATTTGCCCACCTTAGAAACACCTCGTAACCTTGCGCAAGTGAGAATCACTCCCACCCCCCTTCATAAGCTGCTTTTGGCACATAAGTTTTATATAGTCTCCGGGATGGGCGCGTCCTTGGTCACGACAGTTTGGCATCGTTCGTGTTGACGCGAATGACGAGAATCGAAGGACTGATGAGCATTCCAAGGTTTTCAGTTTAATAAACTCTCCGAAGAATACTGGGAGCAAGGACACAAACTAATCAACCAACCAGCCCAAAACCTTACCCTAAAAGAAGCAGAGAGTCTCCAAGCAGATCCTTACGCTAGAAGTGGATAAAATGAAGCTAAGCATAGCCAAAGTTTCAGCCTGGTTTGTGTCTGGGATTCCCTAAGTGCCGTCCAACTCTAGCTGTTGTTGGCGGTAAGAGCAAAACAAGGTAGTTCGGAGAGTCCGAAGTATCCCCCAGGGGACGCGAGATCACCCCCCAGCTTCAAGTGTACCCGCATCGATCCCTCCAGTTAGAACCAAACAGAAGCACTCCTTTAGGAGCGGCTGCTGTTACGTTTGACCAAGACGGGCTCCAAGCCGGGAGAGGAAGACGCCGTGAGAAGGACGAACGTAAGTTCTAATGCGGCTTGCCGTAAGAAGGTGTACAAAAGACACTGCACAGTTCGTCGTTTGACCTGCCCGCACGCCGCATTGCACGGTAGATCGAAAAACGAGGCGTAACAATCGGCATTCACGTTGCAATCATTCTTAGTTATCGGGCACCGCAAGTCACGAGAGAGTCTTATAATGTCAAGTGGAGGCTTAAGAAAACGACCACAGGCTTTCCCATTAACGCAAGTAGCAGTAGAACCCTCATCACGCGTTGATATTGACCACAGACGGCGTCAACGCCATGATAATGCAAGAAATCATCACCACAGGATGACGTCAGCACGCGTCACGATTTGTGACGTTCATGAACTTACTACGAAGTCACCGTGACGCCATCTCAAAACGTCACCACAGGACGTCATCGCTTGCTCAAAGCTGGGCCGATCACGGAGACAGTGCAAAACTAGGTGCATGTACATAATTGAGATGTGATATGAAAAAAAAAAACAGAAAAAATTTCGGGAAAAAAAACTGTTCTTTTTTTTGTTTGGCGCAGTTGAGAAAATTGGTCGAAATTCCCGCGGAGTAAAGCGTACTGAAATATTTATGCAACGACCAGCGTTGAACTTGAAACCGAGGCTCAGAAAGTGAAACCGAAAAATCGCACATGATGCCAAAGCACTGAGCGACGGCTCTCGCCATCAACATCCCATAAAGTCAGCTCTAGCGTTAGCGTGGTTGGAGTCTAGCGTAGCTTCATCGTTCGGGCGTGCAGTCAGTGTGGGGGCGGTTTCTGATGTTTTGGTACCCGTCATTGTTCAGCTTTGACGTTGCCTCGTACACTCCTGCCACCCGTGGCGGAATTCCGCATATAAAGCTGTCTCCAAGCAGCTTTTGCAATGGTCGCACCAACTTCCGGCGTGACAATTCAATTCGTGGTCGCCAAGACTGTTGGCGAGAAACCCGCTGTCTCATTGATTGATTGATTGATTGATATGTGGGGTGTAACGTCCCTAATCCACCATAAGATTATGAAAGACGCCGTAGTGGAGGGCTCCGGAAATTTCGACCACATGGGGTTTTTTAACGTGCACTCAAATCCGAGCACACGGGCCTACAACATTTCCGCCTCCATCGGAAATGCAGCCGCCGCAGCCAGGATTCGATCCTGCGACCTGCGGGTCAGCAGCTGAGTACCTTAGCCACTAGACCACCACGGCGGGAAAAAAAAACCGCTGTCTGTAAGCACTGCAACAGCAACTACGCTTTTCCCAATGCGACATTCTGGACATGAAGCAGAAAGCTACAGATAAAGCCGGTGATGCTGAATCTGAATACGAAGTAGAACGCCACCTTTTCACCATAGTAATCAATGCTTTCACAGTCGAAATCACGACGAAATAGACGCTTCGGCGTTCATTGTTCTAACTGCAGTAACAATCCTTGGAAGCCACACCCATTCACAGAAAACTAAATGAGTTGGCGGTGATGCTTTTGGCCTGCTTTCAAACTGTTAAATGATGTATTCGTTTGTGAAAAGACAAAAATATCATAGCACTTCTGTTACTTACACAAAGTTCTTGCTTTACGTTTCGCAATAAACTGTTGCCATATGCTAAAGAAAATTTCTTCGTTTCAGTATTTTGAAAAATTTCAGAGAATAAACGTGAAAAAAAAACTTTTTTGATTGCTTAAAATTTCAGAAATTTTTGCATCTCTAGTGCAGAATGATCCACGATGAAGCGGGGCTATCGCAACACCGATTGAGAAAAAGAAGCGAGATGCCTTACAACTTCCTGTCGTCATACGCACAAGAGGATCCGTAAGTTTTTATTGTAATGTTCATAATGGATACTTTGTTGATGTGTAAAATTAGTCGAACATCTGAATGCGAATCAAATATTAGTTATCTGAAAAATTCCGTTTGCGAACCGAATACCTTACAATGCGATTTTATCGGAGTATTCGCCGCTCGAAAACTCGAGCGGCAACGTGACATGATGATCTCGATGGAATACGACAACGTAATATAAAAAAGAAACGACTGATCGCCAACAACCTCAAGACGGCAAGGGCATTAACTATTGGAAAACGGCGCACGCGTTGTGACAGGCGCAGCTTTGGGGGCGACATTCTTTGTACCCGGCCAGTGCGGGATCTTTAAGTGTGCCGCTTTAAATTGGCCCGGTTTTCCCTCTGTTCGTAGATCTTAACTGGAGTCAATCCACTCAAGATTAGGTGGTCGATCAAAATCTAACACACAGATTGATTGATTGATTTGAGGGGTTTAACGTCCCAAAACCACCATATGATTATGAGAGACGCCGTAGTGGAGAGCTCCGGAAATTTCGACCACCTGAGGTTCTTTAACGTGCACCCAAATCTGAGCACACGGGCCTACAACATTTCCGCCTCCATCGGAAATGCAGCCACCGCAGCCGGGATTCGAACCCGCGACCTGCGGAATCTAACACACAGATAGAAATGCTCGAAAGCGTGTTGAAATAAACGAACAGGCTCTAAATAACATAGCCGATAGAAATCACCCCGAAATACTCGCAAAGAGTAAACTAAAACCACAAAAAAACAAGCTTTGTAAACGTTCAGATGACGTTTGCGCCGCACAAGAGAGGAGGCCAAATATTCTCGCTAAACCCGTTATCCCTTTCAGTGAAGGCGTGTACAAATGTACGCGCCAACTTCAGTGGCACGTCACTCACCGTGTGTTTCATAAGATGGATTGAAACTTAGTATGGACATTCGTACAAGCCTCTTGAGTGTACTACTGGCAATTATTTTCCTTTATTATGCTGCGTATTACTGCAGAGCATTACTTTTCTGGATGTTCGACAACTGCTGTACGTGGCGCGTTCCAGGACGAACCGCGAAAAGTATTTATTTTCTTCGCTCGAAACGAATACAACCAAAAAGCAAACTGTGCGTGCATTTCGGGCCTAATAGTGGATTCTTTTTATGCAAGTACTGAGGCTGACGGGTGGCGGGATAATCAGATCATTAGGTACACTCATTCACTTTATTTACTGAAACAGACGCGAAACACTGCTTTCCTCCGTTTTCCTACTTGGTATTTATAATACTGCCTTGGAATTATGCGACGCGAGTTGGACGAGTTTCTGACAGCGTGACACAATTCGTGATTGAAGGGGATTCTCCAACCAGCGCTTCTCCGATGCCTTCGTCGCAACATATGAAGCGAGAAACAACTTGGTGCATCTCGCAGCAGACGACGCGTATCCCAAGTGCATGCCGTAACAAACAGGCAGTCCACAAAGCGCGGGAACAAGCAGCGCGCATGACGCCCACTGAATTTGCAAACTTCCCTAAGAAGAGAGAGACATTTATTCCCAGAAAGGCAGAGAGGTCGGCCTGATCGATATTATATATGCTCTAAGCTGCTACTCTACACTGGCACAGAAGAATGTGAAAAAAAATTACAGATCCACAAGGTGAATAATGATGAGGGGGGCGATGCGGACGGACAGACGAACGGGCGGGTGGGTAGACGCACGAACGGACGCACGCACGAACGAACAGAGGCACAAATGGACGCAAGGAAGGAATGATGCACGAACGCACGGACGCAGGCACGGACGGACGGACAGAAGGACTGATGCACGAACGTACGTACAGACGCACACAAGAACGGATGGACGCCAAGACGGACCCATGGACGGATGAATGGACGGACGCTTCGCCCCACTCAGCATCTTCCCTCCATGGATATGCTGCGACACCGTTTTTATTGGCATGCGATGCATTGCTTCAGTGGCTACTACGACTAGGACGAGCACGATTGATATGCTATGAAAACCACCATATGATTGTAAGAGACGCCGCCGTGGAGGGCTCCGGAAATTTTATTGATTGATATGTGGGGTTTAACGTCCCAAAACCACCATATGATTATGAAAGACGCCATAGTGGGGGGCTCCGGAAATTTCGACCACCTGGGGTTCTTTAACGTGCACGCTCCGGAAATTTTGACCACCTGGGGTACTACGGGTGGCTACGACGGACGCAGTGAGCACCCCAACAGCACCGACGAGACGCGAGCCAAGGAAGCCGAGCGCAAACGTCTTCAACGCGCCGGCCGCTCTGGTTCGCCATTGGGAAAAGCAGGGGTGGCTACTATAAGATGGCGGAAGCCGGACTAACCCACATTCTAAGGAGCTTTGATCCTTAAAGAACTGGCCACGTAGCCGCATGTTTCCTTGCAAACGTCATAGAAATACGGTAATCGTCTGTCTGCCGCGAGAGAATAAAACGTATATCTGATGTTCAGCGCGAGAGGATCGGTGAATGGGATTCTCCAGGCGCTGCGTATAACACGATTGCCATCTGGCAGTGATCTCGGAAAACGAAAGCATCTGTAGAATGCCCAGCCACGGGTAAGGGGCACTACCGTATCGTTTTAGCAAAACGTAGGAAACACCCGCTTTTTTGAGCATAGAATCGCATTGTCAGCGCAGCGTAATGAACACTACGATATTTAGAATTGCGTATCTAAACATTTTCTAATATAAAGAAACACACTGCCAGATATCGGCATACATATATATTGCGCCTCAGGTATGCGTAATATTTGCTTTTTGATCGACAATGAACACAAGTATGAACGCAGACACTAGATCGAGAAAAGTGGTCGTTCAGAAAGTGGTTGAACATTTGGCCTGGTAGCCGAATCGTTTTGGTTGATACATTGACAAACAGATAGACAGACCGAAATTTCTGCGTTGGAGTATTCCAAGAAAGACTATATCGTCTTCAATAGAGTAATAGGGAGGTAAGGCGGTGAGCATGTACAATCGCGTCAGGTTGGAGTGGTGCTACAGACGCGCATCCAGTCCAGTAGCTTGTAGAAATGCTCAAGCATTGACGGTTTAGTAAACGTAGCAGAAGGAACTTCACGAACGAGAATTAGCGGTGGTCCCGTGCTTCGCACTGCCTTAGGCTTCAAAGCAGTGCACAGCTGCATTCAGCGCAGCATTTAAAACGACACTAACAAGAACGATGTTAGCGCTCGTTTCTTCTATTTGTTTTTGTTTTCACTATACAGCGCCCCTACCGGAGTCTGTAACTCGTAACGGGCATCGCTTGTAAAAGAAAGCAAAAAAAAAAACTATTCGTCCAGATTAAGCTCCGGCAGGCTATTTATTATTCATACGCTGCTAATCCAGAAAAGAACAAGAGAGCTGAAAGACATTTTCTTTTATGTGAGGTCCATAACAACGAAGCAATCCGAAAAATAAATGACAGGAAGAGTCGATTAAATCCGCGGAAGAAAACGTTGGAGCTTTGAACGCCGCCCGAGTTCGCTGTCGTTTCGCGCTTTGGTTGCGCTGCACCGCGGAAACAACGTTTCATTCTTTTAATTAAGCTCAGCGCTCCTGCAATCACGGACGTCTCTCGACAGCATGGCTGCATACCCAGCTCCTCAACTCCACCGCCTGTCTCCCCCTCTATAACTTAAACAACTAGTACGAGAGCACTAATTGCGACGCTTAACGCGTGAAAAAAAAAACCAGTTACAACTTATTTCGAACAACGACAGCGCTGGTATTTGCCTAACCTGACCAGGTACAACAGATTAAGCTGCTGTCCTGGGCCCTTGGAAACCGTTCCATGTTTTGTATTTATGTTCATTTACCTAACACGAGCCCTGATTGTCGCTGTGCTAGCGCTCGCGATTCTGACGACATTTCGGTGAGCAGTTAAGAGGGCGCCATCCTTCATCAATTTAGAAGACCGTAATTAGTAGCAGCCAAGCTGTTCAGTCTGGCCGTACTTTGCGCGGCCCATCAAAACTTATCATAAACGGGCAAGTTTATTGTGAATGACATCAAGCACTGTCGTAATTGCTGTCTGAGTGATGTAGCCTAATCAGGCACCTTTCGGGACTTTTGCCGTGTCTCCAAAGACAATTGTATAAATATACAATTGTATATTTATATACATGTATAAATGTATATACATGTATAAATGTATACATGCATATACATGCATAAATGTATAAAGTATGAATGAATGAATGAATGAATGAATGAATGAATGAATGAATGAATGAATGAATGTGCCACAGAAATTGGGTGAACCATACGGCTCACCCCTGGTCCACAACGATGAAGAACGCAACAGTCGGCTCATCCAATGGCAGCGAAGCGATGGCGGCGGTCGGAAGACACCGAGACTATACGCAAAACGAGAAAACAATAGAGAACGGCAAAGGCAACGGCGGCTGCGACAAAGACCTAAAAGCGACGGATGGCCTACGCCAACAATGACATGCCCGTAGATCTACGAGAGGTTTCGAACGCTTGGTTTCAGCGTGAGTTTGTTTTTGTCTTTTGGTGTTCGAACATATTCGTGTCGTTTCAGTGACTGCCTGTGCACTTCACTCAAACCTCTATACACTGAAAAGCAACGCTTAAAAAAACCTAGCCACCTACCTAGAGCATAAAAGCGAGCTTCAACAACTTATTATCATCTCGATATGATCAAGAAAGAGGAAGAATGCTACCAGTCTTTATAATCATGCAAGTTTCACCAGTTTTTTTTCTCTTTTTTTTTAAATGGGGCGCCCAACGGGGAAAGGAGGGAGGACAGTTGAGTCTACCTTTATGCATGTTCTCATGACAACGTGTGCGTCTATTTACCGACGCAGAAAATAAAAAAAATTCTGAAATAAAGTGGATATCCCTTCTCCCCCTTACCATATCCGGCCTACGTCAGTGCTAGGTTACACCGATACGTCGCTGTTGTTATAGATCCATGGTTATACACTCTTAATCACATCCGGCTTAAAGTGCTGCATATAGCCAGGAAACCAGACACTTCTTTGTCTAGTTTCATGAATATAGCTAGATTTTAACCAGGACCTCAATAATGGTGTGCGGACGAGCTTATAGCACTTCATAACTTCATTAGTACCATACGCGTTGCGCCTCAAAAACTTTTCACCGGCAACATGCGACTAATTCCAGAGGTCCGGAAGCTCGCATTTGCAACACGTCCATCTTTTTTATTACTTCCCTTGTTGTCCAGTTTAATCCAGTGTTCGTAATTATGCCAACCTCTGTAGCAAATAAGCTGCCCACTTAAACGTGAGCATAATCCTGCAAATTTTAATGAACGATGGAAACACACAGAGCCTAACGCGCAGTATACAAAAGCCAACAAAAATGTAGGAAAGCGTTCTTCTCTTGACGCTCTTGCAGACACGCACGCACACACACACACACACACACACACACACACACACACACACACACACACACACACACACACACACACACACACACAATCTATCTATCTATCTATCTATCTATCTATCTATCTATCTATCTATCTATCTATCTATCTATCTATCTATCTATCTATCTATCTACCTGTCTGTTGTTAGAGGTAGAACAGCAAGCACTACACTGGTCTAGTTTATACAAGCAACTCGTATCAGCATTAGCTTCCCATCTTGTCAGTAGCCGATTTTGTAATGGAACATAAAGAATAGCGGAATGCGCATAATACCCTGCACGATTTCATTTCCAGAACACAGCGGTAATTTTTTCGATTAAGTGATCGCTTAAAACTTAAGAAAAAGATGTAAGCTCCTCCCACAGCAATCGTTGCGCGTCCCACGGAATAACCATGTTTTTCTATGCATTAACAGCGTCAATAAGTCATCCAATAGCAGAGTCTCATTTCCTTTACGTCACAGCACACCTGCCGGGTGTTTTACGTAGTTGACTTCTCCGCACAGTCACAGTTGTGGTGTCACTGGATTTAGCTCGGACGCGTGAACATTCCGATCAATTGCGTTAGGGTTTCTGACATCGTTGATCAGCTAATAGTAATGTCTTAGATAGCAACGACTAACCTTGAATTCTTAGCGCCCCTAACATCTAGATTAACTTTAGAAGGGTATTTAAGGTTATAGCGGTAACCAGATAGCACCACTGCCTTTCTCTTTCTTTTTAAGGTTTCGATTTCTTTTTAAGGTTGTGCACATGTGCTCTATCAATAATAGACGCAGTAGTGTAAGACGATAAACCTCACCAATATCGCCTACACAATAAACTCGTTACAAAAATCTTCGTACCTCGGAAACCTATATAGATTTAGCATCGCTTAAGAAATACAATAACGACGCGGTTTGAACGTACACATCATTGCGTCAACGGGGCTCAGACACCAATTTAGGGGATCATAAGCTTCTTTTTTTTTTGTCTTTCCCAATATCGTCTTCCCATTTTGTCAGAAACACGCCAGAATCGACAAAGAGACTGCGTTTCCTTGGTAACGGCCGACGCGCCATTTTGGTTTGCCGTTTAGGCTTAACAGCCATCTTTATATAGAGAATTCTGAAGTTGCCATAGATGCCATCCGGTGCCGACATTCAATAATGTTTAAGCGTCCGTGAGAACCGCAAGAATCTTGTCTATCACTAGACAAGACAGAAAAAAAGGCGATAAATTTATAAAACGTTCACTGCAAAAGAAGAGTCATTCCACCCTTTAAGTGGAATACTGGCCTCCCACGTACATGGCTTCTTTTTTTTTTAAAGAGACGCCCGAACTTTCTCGAAATTAATGTACTCTCTTTCGAGAGTCATACGTCGCACCCCAAAAAAGCGTTTCAACTTGAACACTGCACAGCCATACACTAGGCGAGTCAGAAGTTAGCAAAAAGTGTAGCACAAACTTTTTTTTTAGTTGTATAGTCATCTGCGGTAGTTAGCAGTACGAAAAATCCGAAACGATAAAGAAAGAAAAAAGATCGCTCTTCAGGTCATATAGGCTATTCCATAGACTGAGCGATACCGAAAGCTTTCTCCAAACTGGTTTTTTTTTCTTAATATATATACGCTAACCAATTCTTTATCACTTCATGTCTCTCTCGTCAAAGAAAAACATTTTACTTCTATGCAACGCTACCATCTTAAGACGTTCTAAGTGTTTCTTAAGCGCCCAGGAATCTATATATCCTCCCCGCGTTTCCAAGCAATCGAAGCCATAACACTCATGAAGGGTATTGCGAAATGAAGGCTTCTGGGGGGGGGGGGTGAAACCAGGGAGGGGAGGGGGGAGGATAATCAAACTCTTAGGACGATATCACACACACGATTAAGCTTTATCGCGCCACCCCTTCTCCTTCGGCGCTACTTACAGAGCTGCTCCAAATCGGTGCTGACGTCGAAAAAATAGATAAAATCAAGAAAGAAACAGAAAAAGTCGGAAAAGAGACGGGAATCAACGAGCATTTTCACGCTCTTCAAACACCGTTGAGTGGTTGGTGCCTTACTTTTGCCACTCGTTCGATTCGTCTGGTGTATGAGTCTGTAAGGTTGTTTGTTGTGCGTTGGTTCTTTTTTTTTATTGCACTCTTCACGGCGTTTAACTCAAAGAGTATTCGACAAAACAAGCAATTTTTGTTGCTGTTGTTTTTGTTACCCGCTTCTGAGCCCTGCCAAGTGCACTGAAAAAGCCCGATGGACGTACACCTTATAAAGCACGAAAAAAAAACATAATTCCTAAATCGCGCAGGTTCCTAAACACCGTTCCGACATTCCTCGAATGTATTGAACATAGGTAGAGAAAAATAAAAAAAACCGCACGGACAAGAGCACAATTGAAGAACGCCCCACAGCGCTGTGGTGTTTGCGGGAGATTGGCGTTGGGTATGCTTCAGGGTCGAACGTGCGCACAAGGTCATTTCCTAATTTTGTACTGCGAGAAGTAAAATTATCGGTCTTTAAAAAATCAAAAAGATTGGCTAAGCTTTCCCTGAGCCACACAAGGCTTGAAACAGGCAAACGTGGACCAACCTGGTTGCTTCTAGGCTGCTTCAAGGCCAGATGATGCGGGTTGCTTCTAGGTGATTGCATAGAATTTGATTGATATGTGGGGTTTAACGTCCTAAAACCACCATATGATTACGATGATTGATTGATATGTGGGGTTTAACGTCCCAAAACCACCATATGATTATGAGAGACGCCGTAGTGGAGGTATCAGGAAATTTCGACCACCTGGGGTTCTTTAACTTGCACCCAAATTTGAGCACACGGGCCTACAACATTTCCGCCTCCATCGGAAATGCAGCCGCCGCAGCCGGGATTCGATCCCGCGACCGGCGGGTCAGCAGGTGATTGCATAGAATGAAAGAATTCTAGGTTGTCTCTACGTTTATTCTCAGACCAGAGAAGTTCGTGTTGGACCACAGACAGTCAAACACATGACACGATTTCCAAATTCCAGGGACCATAACCACGCGCTGAAACCAAGCGTTCGCACATCTCGTAGATCTGCGGGCATCGTCGTCAGTGGCGTATAGATCTTCCATCTCTTTGGAGTCGTCCTGCAGCCGTCCTTGCCTTCTCACCGCGACCGTTGGCTCTCCCCTTCTCTGGTATTCTGTAACTGTACGCACTCGGGGTATCCGGCTCAGCGCCGTCACTTCGCGGTAATTTGTTGGGTTTAACGGTATCGATCTTCCTTTTAAGTGGAGCACGGAATGAGGTGTATATTGAAGAGCTAGTTTTTCTTTGTTAGACACAATATGAATAAGAACTAACAAACTACGACGCCGCGGAAATTATACAGCGGATGTTGTTAGCAGTAGTTGTGATAAAAGAGATGTGTGCGAAATGATAACTTGCCACCGGCAGGAACCGAACCCGCGACCTTCAAATAATGCGCCCCATTGCTCCCCCACTAATATACGGCGACGGCCACACCCTGCGTCCACTTATGGGGTACATATGCGCAGATAAACGTGGGAGTGTCAGTCAGCGCCGCTAGTGGCCATTATGGAGAGTGGTGTGTATTACGGAGAGTTGTTGTTGCGCGTAGTGAGGTTTATTCGTTTTGTATGGAGCATACCCATTTGTAATTTTTTTTACGATAGGCCACACAGTCGCCACATACATGATAGGCCGCATAAAGTACAGATGACCTAAACAGCTTTCCTGTTAAGATAAATACGAGAAGCGGAAAAAGTAATTTGGTACATCAAAAGAAACATTCTGGTTATTTACTGTTTTAATTGTTTTCTTAGTTAATGCACTATGTATATGGCATATTTCAGTTCAACCGCTGTAACTGCCCACTGTATGAGGCGGCCAGGTTCCTCTCAAGCTGCTCAATGCAGCTTTTTTTTCTAGGTCGTCTTCGCAACATTACTGTAATTAAACTCAATTCAATTCAATCCAACAATGCCGAAGATCACCGTATCTATAAACAAACGGAGCATAAGCTCACTCGAATGGATTAGCTTTAGCACAAAGTCGCCGTCACGAAAAGCCCAATGATTGTACTCAAATGCAACAATTCGTTCAAACGCTTCCGTTTTTATGAAAGATATATAGGCACATGGATTATCGAGTCGTTGAAGCAGACACGACGGATTAACTGGCTTCTGCTTCCCCGATCAGACGACGTATTGTATCTACTACGACGACACTGCATAATTTAGAGATAAGTGCATACTGTATGGAACAACAGAGATTAGTGCACGAAGAATGGAATTACAGAACACTACACTCAAATAAAATGAATCTACACAAAATACCCGGCTTAGCACACCACAGCTAGCCTAAGCGGCCTTCTGCTCGTTAATTGGACGCGAAAATTTCTACAACTGTGATGAGACGAAAAGCGTACGGCAGGCACTGCGGCAAGCTGTAGGCTTCAAGTTTCTGTCGAATTACTTTCGTTCACTTAGAATGTTCTTCGTTCTGTAGCTACTCTTCAATAATTTTCTCTTTTTTTTCTAACTTAAGATGAAGTATCGATTTCTAAGACTTAATGCTTCTCCAAGAACCATTCCAGGACGATCATAATGGCTTAGGACGGCGACGGGCTTTAAAGGAGACGATGGCGATGATATTGAAGATTAACAGTTGGAATTTTTTTCTGGTTTGCTGCATGTTTTCTTCCCCACTTCAGAGCTCCTTCGTCTTGTGAGAGTACTCGGCACGATTCGTCCCGGTATGGCGATCTTTCTAAGCCCACTTTAGGGCACATTTCGCACTTAGATCAAGTCTGAAATGTGCTGTGCAAGTGGGATGAAGAAAAAACACCAAATTGGGTTTAGAGACTAAAATAGGGGAGACATGCGAAGAAAACATTAGCTTTAGTGTGAAGACACGGCGTTGATCAATGTGAGTAAAAAACAGAAAATCGGCACGTCTTTATTCTGTTGGCAGCGTACGTATCACGCGGCGAGCCAGTTTTCTTCTTTCCTTATTCTCATTAATTCGTTCGTTCAATAAAATTCGATTCATTCGCAAGTGCCAAACGGCATTACCAGGAAATCAAACCCGCGTCTTCGAACTTGGCCGCGAAACACATGACTGCACCAAGCTACAACGGAGGCTTCAAAAAAAAAAAACGGCGAAGCGTACTGACCTGCCGGTTGCGGGATCGAATCCCGGCTGCGGCGTTTTCGATGGAGGCGAAAATGCTGCAGGCCCTTGCGCTCAGATTTGGGTGCACGTTAAAGAACCTCGTGTGGTGGAAATTTCTAGAGCCCTCCACTACGGCGTCTCTCACAATTGTGGGGTGGATTTGGGACGTTAAATCCCGCATATCAATCAATCACCAAAGAAACTGCGAATTCCCTTCGTTAAGATTAAAGCCTTAAATGCCCAATTAAACGTGAAACTTGACCATCTCCATGGAACCGCGATGGCAGAGGACCCGTGGACTGTGCAATGCCAGTACACGTTATACAACACCAGATGGTCGAAATTTTCAGAGCACTCCACTGCTTCATCCCTCGTAATCATATATAGTGGTATTAGGACGTAACAACCCAAGTGCTCTTTTTTTTATTTCCGGTCAAAAAGTGCCCATTTCTAGTGCTGATTTTGAATATAATTGTACTGAAAAGTAGCTAGTCGATGTTGAAAAACTATTTTCACCACATACTAGAGCCAAATCAACGGTATAAAGTTTATTGCTGAACAATACGTAAGCAACCAGCTGCCTGCTGCTAATAAATTTAAAACCTCATAAATTAAACTGTTACAGGCGCCACATCTTTGTGCGCTTGTGCAGGCTAAGCACCCTAGCAGTAATTCGCTCAGGAAATTTCGGGGCTGCGTGGAAAATTTCAAAACAGGGAATAACGCAAAGCGGCTTCACTGGCAGCAACCCGCAATTGTCTTGTCTCCTAGGAGATCTTGGCTCATACCCACATGTGCGATTGGCCACACTGTACCTCATAATAGATCATTTTTACAACGCTTGCTAAAAAAAATAAAGAGAAATTAGATAGGAACAATAAAAATGTTCCTTTGAAAAAACGTTAAAAATCGCAGAAGAATGCGATAAACCAGAATATATAATTTTCGCGTTCGAGTGCTCTTCGTTATCACCGGAGAAGTTAATAAATTCACCGTCATTGCTGTCTTCACTTTCAGGTACAAGATAAACACCTGTACTCGAATTACCGTCACTCAAAAGATGACAAAAACAAATAGCATGTTTTTTTTTTTGTGTGTTCATAGGCCAACTATACATGGGTCGCCGACACGACACGCCGTTGTTCCATACAAAAACCACCCTCCTGCCACAGCAAAATCACTAAATCCTCGAGAAAATACTGCCATCTAGTGAATAACACGCAATGTAATCCGTAAATGCACGCTTTTCCGCCTGAACGCTACAGAGGAGCACCTATTCCGCTAGGACGAGTACTGCTCGTCCAAAGCAGTTTGGTTACAGTGTGGGCAGGACCAGCTCTGCTCGTCAAAAGCAGTTAAGGGGTTAAACAACAGATTTTAATTATTAAATTTAAATATTTACATCAGAGTTCCGCCGCATCAGAGACGAGTGATGGTAAATAAAAAGAAATCATCACATCACGACGTCCCCACATGACGTCATCATCACATCACACGATGAAGTCATGTCGCGACATCAAAGCTGTTCGAAGGTAGTGCAATCACGGAAGCAAACCGAAACCTGGCGAGGTGCCTCCAATCTCGGAGGCCATAAAATGGCGCAATGTGCAGAACCCTTTCGGATGAGGCGGGTGATGAACGATACGTCGAGTGAGAAAAAAAAAAGAGATGCATTTCGCCTTCGAGTCTCCTTAGGCGAATGCAAGAAAAACACTGAGCTTTTTGGGGATGGAAACTTTCCGTTAAGGCATAATGTTTGAAGCGTACGCATGTAGTCCTTCAAGGCATCACTTTTGCATGGACTGAAGCGCTGTATTGTGGCGTCTCTTACGATCTATCGAAAGCTTTTCGCCAGCCGTAAGAACTGGGCGCCCGACACGGGCACAAGTGCAATGAAGAAAAAAAAAACCTTTTCTCACCAGAGACACTACAAATCACGAAAATAAAGCAAAGCTATTACTAAATTGAAAGCCTCAATAATTCGCGGCTGACACAATAAAATCTGAGCAAAATAGTTCAACGGAAATTCGGTTAAACTCAAGACAAGAAAAGTACAAAAAGAAAAACAAAAATACCAGCAAGGAGCGAAGCATATAAGAAAGGGTGTGTCAGCTCTACTAATGCGAAAATCCTAAAGAGATAGAACAAACAGGGGCTAAAGATAATATACTTGAGATCCAAGAAGAAGAAATGCACATGGGTGGGGTATGCGTAGCGCGTAGGCAGGATAGTCCCTGGTCATTAAGGGTAACTGACTGGATTCCAAGAGAAGGCAAACGCGTGATTGGGAGACAAGAAATTGGGCGAGAGGGTGAGATGAAGAAGTTTGAAGCTGTAAGTGGCAGCAGAGATCACAGCACCAGGTTGATTGGCGGAACATGCCAGATGCCTTTGTCCAGCAGTGGGCGTAGACAGGCTGATGATGATGATTATGATGATGATAATAATGATGAAGATGATGATGATGACGACAACGATGACAATGATGATTATGATGATTATGATGATTATGATGATGATGATGATGACGACGACGACGACGACGACGAAACTGGGAGAGCATGCACGGTTGTGAGAGAGATTTGTCCGATGGGGTTCTGTTGGTACCAAACCTGATACCAGACATCTAGGAAAAGGTGTTTCCGCCACAATAACGTCGCCGAAAAACTGCGTCGCTATGCAACTTACCATTGCTTCCTCTTCTTCCTTATATGCCCGATTTCAGCTCCCTATAGGGCAAGAAGGGAAGAGTGCTTGCGCTCCGCGAGCGTCGTCAGCTATATACTTTTCGGGCCGATTGTACCCTTGTTGTTTTTATTGGGCCGGTAATGAATAGTGAGACATACCATTGTCGTGCATACTCGTTTTATGATGGACCACGGTTACGCGACACACCGTGGCAACATTAGCCGCCGGAGCCGAGACAATCAAGTGCTGCACAGCTATAAAATAACGAGACGGCGAGTTTCCAATCGGACTAATTGGTCGCCATTCACACAATAAAAAATAAAAAAGTTGCAGACAGAAAATTCCGAAGAAGCTTGTTCGTTCCTTGTCAGGTAATCTCTAAATGGAAACGTGGATAGGACTGCAAAAGTGGAAACAAAGAGTTTCTATGGGCCTGTTCTACAGAACGGTGTACCTAACACCACAATCGGAATGATTGGGTGTTCTAAGGCCGCAAACGAGCTATGGCTTTAGAACAACAAAATCTTGTAAAAATTCAGTCACAATCGGCGTCATTCTTGTTTCAACGCCAGACGTCCAAAAATACAGACGTTCAGGGCCGTTAGATAAATGTCACAGAACGGCTTGCCAGGCCCACAGTGCCTTGAACCTGTTCCCAAGAAAAAGACACATCAGCACGGAGCAGCAAAACTATACTCTTTTAGCCTTCACGCGCTTATGCTAGCCTGATTGATTGATTGATTGATTGATTGATTGATTGATTGATTGATTGATTGATTGATTGATTGATTGATTGATTGATTGATTGATTGATTGATATGTGGGGGTTTAACGCCTCAAAACCCCCGTATGAATATGAAAGACGCCGTAGTGGAGGGCTCCGGAAATATCGACCACCCGGGGTCCTTTAACGTGCACCGAAAACTGATGCTTATGTTAACCTTGGCCACCGCGAGTGGTATTCGCATAGTGAAACGCAACACCACTTTTGTTTATTTCAGGCAAGAGCCTTTGAGGCCTCATCAAACACGAAAAGCACCGGTGTCGACACGTACGAGTCAATGCGAGAAACCACCACGTGATGACGTCCCCCTATAACGTCATCCTAACGCCACTTCGATGTCATGCGAGAAATCACCACGTGATGACGTCCCCCTATAACGTCATCCTAACATCACTTCAATGTCATGCGAGAAACCACCACGTGATGACGTCCCCCTATAACGTCATCCTAACACCACTTCAATGTCACGCGAGAAACCCCCACGTGATGGCGTCCCCCTATAACGTCATCCTAACACCCCTTCAGTGTGATGCGAGGAACCGCCACGTGATGGCGTCCCCCTATAACGTCATCCTAACATCACTTCAATGTCATGCGAGAAACCACCTGTGATGACGTCCCCCTATAACGTCATCCTAACATCACTTCAATGTCATGCGAGAAACCCCCACGTGATGGCGTCCCCCTATAACGTCATCCTAACATCACTTCAATGTCATGCGAGAAATCACCACGTGATGACGTCCCCCTATAACGTCATCCTAACATCACTTCAATGTCATGCGAGAAATCACCACGTGATGACGTCCCCCTATAACGTCATCCTAACATCACTTCAATGTCATGCGAGAAACCACCCGTGATGACGTCCCCCTATAACGTCATCCTAACATCACTTCAATGTCATGCGAGAAACCACCACGTGATGACGTCCCCCTATAACGTCATCCTAACGCCACTTCGATGTCATGCGAGAAATCACCACGTGATGACGTCCCCCTATAACGTCATCCTAACATCACTTCAATGTCATGCGAGAAATCACCACGTGATGGCGTCCCCCTATAACGTCATCCTAACACCACTTCAATGTCACGCGAGAAACCCCCACGTGATGGCGTCCCCCTATAACGTCATCCTAACATCACTTCAATGTCATGCGAGAAATCACCACGTGATGACGTCCCCCTATAACGTCATCCTAACATCACTTCAATGTCATGCGAGAAACCACCACGTGATGACGTCCCCCTATAACGTCATCCTAACACCACTTCAATGTCACGCGAGAAACCCCCACGTGATGGCGTCCCCCTATAACGTCATCCTAACACCCCTTCAGTGTGATGCGAGGAACCGCCACGTGATGGCGTCCCCCTATAACGTCATCCTAACACCACTTCAATGTGATGCGAGAAACCACCACGTGATGGCGTCCCCCTATAACGTCATATCCTAACACCACTTTAATGTCATGCGAGAAACCACCCGTGATGACGTCCCTCTATAACGTCATCCTAACACCACTTGGATGTCATGCGAGAAACTACCACGTGATGACGTCCCCCTATAACTTGATTCTAACACCACTTCAATGTCATGCGAGAAACCACCACATGATGACGTTCCCCTATAAGGTCATCTTAACACCACTTCGATGTCATACGATGACGGCATCGCTTGAGACCACCTCACGGTAAAAGATGGATCAGTCCTGGAGGCAGTGCAAAACTACGTTATGTGCAAAAAACTTTCATGAGCGGGAAGGAGGAATATAAGGGGGTAAATGCAATAATGAAGCGCATGACTTTTACGAAAATTATTATGGGAACTGACGAACAATGCGGGAGGAGGAGGAGGAGGAGGAAGAGAGAGGCAAAATGAGCTATGGTTCAGGCATCATCTTCATCGTCATCAGTAAGGTCAACCAGACGAGCCTCCGATTTGCTATCCTACACAGGGGGAAGGAGAATGAGAGGTTAAACGATATAAAGATTAAAAAAAGAAACGTAAAAATACATGCCAGCTTAAGCTAGACTGCGGCGTTCGACAGTAGTAGACGCAGCACTTCAGGCGTACCAGGCTTGACTGTAGAGTGTCTGGTCATGGTACATACTGAAGTCTTGTAAGCACTGGACATAGAACATCCAGTATACGTGTTGCACGGATTCTGCGTGCGGTGACTTCAGCCTGCCGACAATGATGCCAAGGAGAGTATACGGGATGCTAACATCATCCCCTATACTTTCTTTGGCATCAATATCTGTTAGTTCGCGTTAGTATTGCGACTAAAGAACGAGCCCTTAAATTTACACTCCTTTCCTTTTATGTTTATGACTACTATTAAAAACTGCTCATGATAAACGCGTTATGTTGCTGCAAAGTTGGCCGCCAAAGGTAATCCAAACAGTATCCAAACAACAGTTTTTATAAAAAAGTTTAAGATTGGTAATAATCATGGAGCCCCACAGTTTAAAACTGTCGGGAAGGCTCCATTACAAGATGTGAACAAAAAATAAGATATACATCATGTAGCGGCTACACTATCTTGGGTGAGAAAGAAAATGAACTGGGCGAAAATAAATACACAAGCAAAAATGCTTTGTTTTGTCTGATATACGTTTCCGAGTTAAAACTAATATCTGCTAAAAAAATGCCTCATAAAATTTGTCTGTTCTGATTACTATTGTGTCTAACAAAAAAAAACTAGCCCTTAAATTGAGACTTTTAATCGAGCTCAAATCGGGCCGACATGACACGAACAGCGGACTTTGAAAACGAAGGTATGCTCATAACGAGGCGCTAAGTTTTCCGTTTTCACTGCCTCCGTAATGTACCACTGGTACAGTGGGTTCGTCCCATCACCTCTTGTAGAAGAGGCGCAACCATAAACATGGCGGATGCGGAGACAGACGAACAGCGCTTTGTGAGGGAGCTTCGTCGCCTGCTCGCCGAACCGGACGACTCGAGCCTGCAAGGGCTGCAGGAGCCGCCGTACCGTATCCGCGACGATCCTTCGATCGCGGCCACGCGCAACCTCCTGCGAGCATGCCAAGAAGCCCAGGGCGTCGGACTACGCACCGTGGCCGTGCTCGAGTCGCAGGGCAGCCAGCTGGACAGCGTCAGCCGAGCTCTAGACAAGCTCTCGGTAGACCTGGACAGCGCGGAGGACCATCTTTCGCAGGTAAGCCTTAAAGTGTGAGATTTAGTAGATCTAGGGTCCTAATCAATGCCCGGAAAAAGGTCTGCAAGTCAAGAGACACGGCATGGAAACTAAACATGAACACAAGGGATCAGCTGAGACAAGACACCGCATACGCTGGCGTTTCTGATGTCTTGGCGTTTCTGATGCCTGGGCGTGTCCCTTATGTCCGTGTTTGCTCGCACTGTCTCTTTTACCATTGATACTTAACGCCCAGCTCAGCTCAACATCATTAATGGGAAAGCGTAAAATGCCCCATCAAACGCGAAATATCACTGTCGGTGCCACAGATGCCTCGATGATGTCATTTGTGACGACATGCTGACGTCACAGTGACGCAACCTGACGACAGAACCGCATGGCATTGTAGCTTGGTCGATAGTGGTCTCATCACGGAGCCAATGCGATACCAGGTGATGTGCTTCCGATATTTGGGCAACGCAAAGCCACCTCAGGCGCCGATGGCTTTCGAAGAGTGCACGAAGGCGCAACATCATTGCATCAGCTCAGATGAAAAATGAGATGGTGTGGCCTTTGAGCCGTCTTAAGTAAATAAATATGGGACCCTTTAAGTTCTTTATTTTTCTAAAATGTCAAAATCCAATAGTAAATTTTCGTCCGAACTCGGATTACAGTTTGGACCAGGTTCCTGGTGGCGAAACAAAGCCGGGTTCGTTGCTTCGCGAAGATGATCACCACCGTCTTCGTGACTCTTTTCCCGGAGGAAGACGCCTTCACCACTGGACGTTTTACAATTAGAGCTTTATGTACAAAAACCATTTACAAAGCAAAGATGTTAGCAAAAGTATGACCCACAATGGGGCCTAAGGCGGTTGTGTCAGTGTCTAGCCGGCAAGCTCTCCTAGTAGCAAAAGAGCCCTCGTCTTTTCTCGGGCGCTTCTTTTATCACCCCGTCCTCGTTGGCCGTGACCCTGGGTCGACACCGGACAGGCACCGGACAGGCAGAGCAAGCTGCAGGGCGCCGTTTCTCGGGAACGCTTCAGACAAGCGAGGAAGGGGGTGCCCAAGATGAGCTGGTTTCGCTTCTCGGAAAGACGTGTTACCAAGAAGGAAGGGGGCGGGGGATGCCATGCCGAGTGCGACCTTACGCCAATGTTTTCCTTATTTCATATCTCTTTCTTTTATTACTCTCTCTCTCTCTATCTCTTCAATGATATAATACCATCCCCTAAGTTTAATAAACCGGATGTTGTGCAGTTAACATCCCTACTTTTTTTCCCATATTCCATCTCTTTCTCTCTCTTATAGCGCCTGCTAGAAACAATCGAGCAGCCAAAAAAAAATCACGTTACGCGTTTAGATTCATGAATAGTGTACACCGTTACTTAGATTGTGCAGCAACGCATCTTTGCCATCATGACCCAAACGCTACCTTTTGCTCTCGCTCGTTTCCAACCCTGTCCTCCTCACAGTTAGCTTCACACTTCCGGCTCATCTGTGGCGACACGCCATCGTCTCCACAAAAAAATAAACAGGGGAGGTGTCGTAAATTCCCGGCCCACGCGCAGTACAATTCCCTCCCACGCATAAAACGTGGACCCTACCTGTACACTATGTGCTTGGTGTCACATACACTTCCCGCGACGCTGACGAAGAAAGATGAACGTCGTGGGTGCTTTGCTCGCGCGCGGACAAACGCGTAAGCCACAATGAAGAGCGGCTGGGACTACGACGAGTAGTCAGAAGTCCAAGGCGCGGAAAAGGGACCCGACGCGGAACTCGGTACAAAGCATTAGGCGTATACTAGCTAAAAAAAATGGAAAAAGGGCGAATTCTTGATCACAAGCTTCATTGATGTGTCTTTCAGGTAGATGCATCAGCTCAGTGCGGCATCCTCGCAAGAAAAAACACACAAAACCAAAATGAAACAACTACAAAGGAATCGAGGACAGATTGGGGGGGGGGGGGTGAATTCAGGACAGCTGTGGGGATTCCTTGTCATTCGCTAATCTTTTTGTATTTTTTCCCTAGATTCCACGCTTATGCGTGTATGCAGACGCAGTACGTGCAACTAGAATGCACAACTTGACGTGAAAGTGTCGACTTCAGTGTCAAAAAAGCTACTAATAGGGCGGAGAACAAAGCGACAATCGTGCAGTGAGCAGATGCCACGTGTCATGACACTTGTAGCCGGCTTTTAATCTACGCCACAGCCTTCATGACTTTATTGGCAGTGGATTTTGTGCATCGTACACACTATCTATAAGGTCCCGCTTAAAGTGCTAGCACCAAAGCATGGTGACCAAGCGAGAGGGGTCTAGCGTCCTGGCTGTAAGTAGTGTGTCAAGCACGACATGATTAGGTGTGTATGCATAGATCATCATCATCGTCGTCGTCGTCGTCATCATAATCGTCATCATCAACCTGACTACTAATTCTGCTGGGAAAAAGCCTCTCCCATGACCCGGCAGCGGCGGCTGCATTTTCGATGGAGGAGAAAATGCTGTGGGCCCGTGTTCTCAGATTTAGGTGCACGTTAAAGAACCTCAAGTGGTCAAAACTTCCGGAGCCTTCCACTACGGCGTCTCTCATAGGCACGTGGTGGTTTTGGGACGTTAAATTCCACATATCAATTAATCAATGCCATGATCCGCCAATCAACCCCGTCTTGTGCTTACCACCGGCACGTTATACCTGCGAACTTCTGAATCTCATCGGCCCACTTGACTTTCTGTCTTCGTTTCGTGAGTCTGCCTTCTCTGCCAATCCAGTGAGTTCCCCTAATGACTAGCGGTTAGCCCGGCCCACATCCTAGCCCGGCCCACATCCTAGCCCGGCCCACATCCATTTCCTCTTCTTGATTTCAACTATGATCTCCTTAATCTCGGTCTGTTCCCTGACCTACTCTACTGTTTTCTTTTCTCTTAAGTTTACACCTATCAGTTTTCTTTCCATCGCTCGCTGCGTCGTCCTCAATTTAAGCTGAACCATTTTTGTAAGCATTCAGGTTTCTGCTCCGTAGGTAAGTACCGGCAAGATGAAGCTGTTTCATACGCTCCTCTTGAGGGTTAGTAGTAGATCATCATTCAAGATTTGAGAATGCTTGCCGAATCTCATCCAACCCATCCTTATTTTTCCAGTTATTTCACTGTTATGGCTCGACTCCGCTGTTACTACATGTCCTAAGTAGATATATTATCTTTCAACTGCCAGCGTCTTTCCACATATATCGCAAAGAGGTTTTCTGCCGAGACTTTTGTACATAACTTTAGTTTTATGCTACCGAACTCGAAATATTTTACTAGTTTCGACCTATATATTTTGTATGACAACTTTAGGCTTCACAACTTAGGTGGTGCAGGCAGGAAAAATACTATTTTTATGTATTTATAATCTTTTATTGTTTCTTCATTACATTTTCTCGTCCCGCTACACTTCATGTCTTGAATGTAACTAGCACATTACGGTGGGCACGATATGCGTGTATGTGTGCTTTCCAGAGATTGGAAATTCCTCCCAAGAAGTAACTCTGGTAGAGTATTAATTGCGCTTCTGCGATTGCATTAAACGTAGTTAGGTTGCACCACAATTCACAGCTGGCGAAAAGTAATGATGTTACGTTACCATTACTTTTGAAAAAGAAATGAAAATGACTTTCATGGCCCCGATCGGCTTACAGTAATATGTAATGAGTAAATGGTAATGTCATCAATGTTATTACTTTAGCCTTTACGATATATTAAATACATTAAAAGTAACTACATAACACCCCAAGTAATTCCATCACTCTCATATGTCTTAAAATTACGAAGAGCAGATATTCGAGCGAGCATAGCGCCTTTTTTCTAAGTTATCCCCACTGGAAAGGAAAGTGGAAGAGAGACCGATTGAGGAGAGGAGCAAAAACATTTCGCACCCAAGTCACGTGGTTTTTATAAACCAAAACATTTTGCTTGTGTGACAATAACTTAGATATTAAGTTCGGTTGGACTCATCCAGTGAGTAACTACGGTAAACAGCCAACTATTCATTCCATCAGTTTAAAACTGAAACAATTACCCAAGCAATCAGTCAAGGTTCCGTTCTTTCGACCAGTGAAGGCAGTAAGGTCGATCTGCTTCTTTCCCATGCATTAATTCCTCATCAATCAGCCGGTCAGTCACTCGCTCAAAAACCCATCCGTTTTTCTCCCCCTTTATATCAGTCAGCAAACTTGTCAGCCAACCGTCGATGCAATCAATAAATCGACAAATCGATCGGTCATCCATTCTCTCACAGATGAGAAGGCCTCTCTTCGGTCTTTGTCCCTGGCGCTGTCGGTGGAGGAGGAAGAAATCGAAGAAAGACGAGGACGAGACGCAGCCGTCGCAGCTGGACGATTCGAAGCCGGCTTCCAAAGCGCGCAAGCCGAACGTCGAGTCAACGACGAACGACAAATCCGCAGCCGAATCCGCAGCCGAATCCACGACCGCCGTACGAACGAGATCCAGCGCTACTACCACGGCCGATAGCTCGGCAGCGGCCGACCGGGACGTTCCCGGCGCGGCTTCCACTTCGGGAGTCGACGACCACGTGAGCGAGCATCGACAAGGCCCCAAAGATGCCGACGAACTGGGCCGCACGCTCACTAGTCTCAAGGGCATCGCACAGGCACGTCTCACACTTCGCGACTGACACGTCTATACTACCAAATCGTTTCGGTTCCCATTTTCTCTTAAGGGCGCGACGGGAATCGGCCTGTCAGTAAAAGCCCGTCCAACCCTCACGTCTACAGGAAGCAACAGTATCAGCGCTCGTATACAACCGTCTTGGGACCCACAAGAGTTGCTGTCGATACGCGGAGTGGAGGAGACGGGAATATAGGAACTCCGCGTAATGTGCCTCTTGTGGCACACGATAGTTGGAGCGAAACGGGGGGTGATAAAGCGGAGAAATCCGAGTACAGAAACACCGCGTAATGTGTTGGTTCTCTAATGGCATTAGGGAATTGACATGTCAGCCAAGATTATACGCAGCTATACTGTACGTGGCTCGTACAGCCGTTTCGGCACAGCGGGGGTTGTTGGTATGTGAGCTAATAAGTGTACTACTGAAAAATATACCATAACAATCTTTAATGTAAAAGCAAAGAAGCAAAGTTTTGTTGAATTCAAGAAAACGTTGACAGTAGACAAGTGGGCTGGCAAATGCACGTATTCTGCATTACGGGCCACTTAGGCATCTGCTTCCAACAATAATGTATTCTTAATAAATTATTATAGAAAACTAGCGTCACGCGAAAGATAAAAATGTGTGGAGGATCGGACGGGAAGGAAATCAACAAATCAACAAATGTCTCTTATTCGCAATGGCGGTCACTGTAAACTGGCACTCAGATCAAGTGTGATGCTCTCGACGAGAGGAAGGTAGGACTTTGATTACAACAGGAGAAGACTGCTGCTTCTTAGATTTGTATTGTCACAGGGACAGTTTCTTTCGACAAATCACTAAGATGCTCCGCGTTTAATTGCTTTCGCTGTAGCGCGAGATATTACAAAAACTAGCGTCACGGGAAAGATAAAAATGTGTGGAGGATCGGACGTGAAGGAAATCGACAAATCAACAAATTTCTCTTATTCGCAATGGCTGTCACTGTAAACTGGCACTCAGATCAAGTGTGATGCTCTCGACGAGGGGAAGGTAGGACCTTGATTACAACAGGAGAAGATTCCCGCTTCTTAGATTAGTATTGTCACAGGGACAGTTTCTCTCGACAAATCGCCAAGACGCTCCGCGTTTAATTGCATTCGCTCTCGCGGGAGATATGCAATTAATAATCATAATGAGCAAAACGAATTAAATTAACATCCTTAAACATAGGTCGCGTGAGAATCATAAATTATCTCACTAAAAAAACTCCAACTTCACGACGAACGAGATGTCACCCCCCTTGAGATTTTCCAGCGAGCGCGTAAGAGCTCCGCCTACGCGACGTCGATGTTTCTTTTTTTCTTTTCGCTTTTCCGACTGTATCTCTTGCCTCTCGTCGGCTCCAAACCGACTTCGCTAATTAGCTAATTAACGCACGGAGTCAACCGGGGAGCCTGTCTGCTGTCTTTCAAAGTAGCAATACCGGAACGGGTCCAAAGTGGTGCGCCATCTTCATCTTGCTACACTAGAGCGTACAGAACGGCGTTTCACCCTTGTCTCGTGTCGCGAAAGTTCGTGATTGCTAGCGAGTCACTCGTATAATTAGACACACTCGGAGCTGCAGGCAACGTTGCATCATGACTTAGTGCAAAATGGGAACGCTCGGCGACTCCACTCAATGTATAACAACTGACGCTGGCGAGATGTGTTCACTGTGTGTGTCAGTGAGCCACGTTTACATGGCGGTTTTTTTACCTTGTTTTTCCGATGTCGTCAGCCACCGAAACGGTCGTAACATACGTAAGCGCCCTCAAGCGAAACGGAAGGGGGGGGGGGGGGGGGAAGGGGTACATAAGACTGCTTTCCTTCACGCGAAACGTAACCCGTCAACTACAGACAATGCTTGACAAAAAGAAGTCGCTTACGTTCCTAAAAAATACGGCCCACTACGTGAGTGACAATGTAGCGCACAAGAGTCACAGGGTCCCTTACCCGTTAGCCTATGACTACTCGAAGAGGGAGAGGGTTGTATTGTTGGTGAATCATTTGAACAACTTTGACGTAGCACGGAAGCACAGGCAGACACGGGAAGGTGTAGTGTCCTACTGTTCCTTCTTGTGTACGCGTGTCCTTTCGCGCCACTTCAAAGCTGTTCGAACGCGAAAGTCGGCAGAAGAGTTAGAGTCGCAAGCACGGACTCACTGTCTCTTGCATAGGAGAGCGCAGAATTGGTTGGGAAAGAGAGAACGCATAAAGAAAAAACTCCCAAGCATTTCCTCGAGGGTGATCATGGTTAAGTGCGAATACACGGGGTGATGCTATGAGGGGTATTTATTAATTCGCACTATTATATTTATTAATCACACTATGGTGCCTTTATGGTGTAATGGTTCCTGGGAATCGCTATTTGATCACACGGGGGAGTTTACGTTAACTCACTGGCGAATGCCAACGGATTTTAACTTTACTCCCCCTCACGACCCGCTCTCGACGGGAGACTGAGAGAGAAGGCGGGCGCGCGAGAGAGAGGGGTGCGCGCGCAGTTGCAGCGAGCGAGGAGAGCGGAGGAGCGAGCGAAGGTGGAGGGGGTATAAGGCGCGTTACTGACACCGATATCAGCTACGCGTCTGTGGCTTATTCGGTAGAGCGTCGCGCTGCGGCCCGCCAAGTGCTCTTTCTTTTAAAGATAGAGAGAAGATTGCGGACGCCGCCGACGGCGGTGAATGGTTTGGGGTCGCTTATAAAGTGTATTCACACTTAAAAGACAATCTGATCTCTAACCGACAAACCAACGACAGACCATTTTGAAGAGTACTCGCCCCTCATCCCCGCATTTCCTGGAAAACTTTCTGCCCCTCCAGTCGTTTTACGGAGCCTTGGGAGTCGGTTCATGCTTGACATGGCGATCATGTTATGTGATGACGTCTTCGCGGGACGTCGTAGTGATTTCACGAGGACGTCACAATACTGTGGTGGTCTGCGACGTCATGAAGACGTCATGCGGGGACGTCATCTCATAATCATAATTTTTTGCATCGCTCTCGTTGACACATCGGCGGTCACTTTTCACGTTTGACGAAACATATCTGAGGCTCAGTAGATGCAGAACAGCGCTTTTTTACAAAGCGGTGTCTTCAGAATAAGTAAAACAAATCAAGTTCTGCGCGCGAGGTTTAAGTAATAAAAATCACGGCATATTCTAAAAGTAAATGATGCTGAGTGGGCAAAGCAGTCAGATCGTTCTCTATTATTGTACATCACCCGTGATCCACTAAAACATGTGAATGAGTGGCTAAGCGGTGTACAGTTATACACAATGTTTTGTTGGCCACAAGTGGTGCGTTGTTTTGAGTTGTGGATTTCGTTTTGCCTTCCTGCTTTGGGGTATCGAATCTAACCAGCCTGAAGTTGGCAAAGACGAGACATGTGCACGTTGCCCCGGTGGTTGTTGGTTTTTTCCAGTCATGCCAAATGCATCGTGGAGCAGCATATTGATGCGTCATAAACTGGACAAGCCAGTCATCGTCTGTGATCGTCATCGTCATCAGCGCAGTTAATTTCCTCCTCCTCGACTGGCTTCAACACTAGCTAAGGAGGGAAGATGTTTGAGGTTCGGAACGGGTCCCCTCGATGACTCGAGTGCACGGTGGTAGCGCGAAGGAAGAGCCGTAGTCCGGTGAAGAGACGTTTCATTGCAGCCTCAGTCGACTGCCCGAGTCCAAGCCCGAACCTCCGCTCTTATTGCAAATTCAAACGTCCTCTTTTCAACCCTCGGTTGAACAAAGAGTCTTCAAAAACACCAATGACATGTTGGGACTGGCATCATCACAACCAATCACAGAAACACCTTCTTAACAGGCACTACATTTGTTAAAACCACGTTACCAGATAAAACACGCAAGGGAGTGGGTTCTGCGCGTGTGACACTCTCTCCCATGCCGGGGTCTTTTGCGTTCGCCTTCGCGGAACCGATCGGCTTCGCTAGTTGACGGGTCGGGAACTGGCTACGCGCTCTGCATCAGCCGCATTGATTGCGCTACACCCAACATGCTAATTGGTGCCTCATACTAACTAGTGCCCTCATCATGGTGTATAGTGGGTACCTTGTGTGTGTTCGGATACGGCAAACAACGCCAACGGACGGAGAACATCGACCTTAAGGAGTCTCACTCCTAAAGTAAAAACCACATGCACATCCGCTTGCGTGGAACCTGGGGTAGTACCCAGCACGAGCACCCAGGGGTTCCCGTTCGTTGTGTTTCTAGTGTTCCGTGTTTACCGAAACGTCGGTGACCTTGATCTGGGTATCCCTGGTACGAGTATCATTTTAACTCGGTCTGCGACACCCGGGCTATATTTCGAGCGCTTAATCGAGTTTTTTCTCGTCACGGCAGTTGAGACACGTGTCGTCAGCAGCGAGTTCCATCACATAGTCTCCCCCTTCCAGATGTCGCCATCAAAAGTCTGCGAAGTGCAGGTGGGAGCAGGAGTAGCGTGCTGTGCGTGTAGCCCTCTCTTGCACAGCGCAGAAGCCAACCGCGTGTGTCTGAAGCATGTTTCAGCGTCACTGAAGCAATTATTGCGATTATTTCTCAGTTATTTCTCTTAAGTACATTATTTGAAGCCTTATTCGTATATTTAAATCCGCCTTTTAGTACTACTAGCCGCGTTTTACGCATGCACTCAACTCTCGTTTGTGGGCGTGACCACGCCAAGTGAGTTCTACGTATAAACGACAGTTCATGCCTAAAAAGTGTTAGACACACAAAACGTGTTCAATGAGGTATAATTAACATGAACTACCACTACCAAGACAGTTATAAAGAAGACGTTAAAAGCTTAAACAGAGCAGAACCTAAAATCAATCTCTACACGTTAAAGCTTACGATAAAATGGAATAAACATCAGTAGAAGATTATATATTATCAATGCGGGGGAGCGACACCACGCTCTTGGGGTGAACGGACACAGCAGACGTGGTCGCAACAAACCAAGCCAAACACGTATTTACTTAACTATACATTTAGTACGACGATATCGTCAGCCAAATTATTATAACATCACCAGAGTGGAAGCTTGGGCTAGTTGGTGCATATTCATATTTCCAAGGTGTTTCAGCGCGCGAACAAAGGAAAAAAGGACAGGGTAGACAGAAAGAGCGCTACTTCCAACTGAAGTTGGAAGTAGCGCTCTTTCTGTCTACCCTGTCCTTTTTCCCTTTGTTCGCGCGCTGAAACACCTTGGAAATATTATAACATCAATTGTGATCAACACGCTATGACGACCTTGCGCAATATTACACAACACACAACAACATGACAAACACAAGAACCCACACAAGGCGGCTTCACCAACGCTTCACTCACCCACGGGCCCGCGAGAAACGACCGGTGGTGCCGTCCCCCACCGCGACAGACAACCACTCGCCCCAACCACCGCACACACACAAAAAAAAAAGACTCGCTCCATTCTTTCGTGCCGCCACCAAGGCGTGCCGCCAGGACTCACCACCAGCGCCACCAATCAAATCCTGATGATGATGATAGTGGTGATCAACGTTCGCGAACACAACGCCACCTACCGCTCAATAGCTGCGACCCTTAAGTACGGCTTTCTGCGCAAGAGAAGTGCGCCACGCGGCGCAAACAACCTTACAAGGGGGTGTCTACACTCCCACAGTATATGCTCCCTCCGCACGTCTCAGTGCAACGATTAACCTTAACATGTACCCTGCACCCTGCCCGTTGCGGAACAAGAGGCTATGTCAGGGTCGTGACGTCCCGTGCCCCAGCTCGTTCAATCACTCGCTACGAGAAGTGTATAGCTTGCATCCACATGGCATATGTCGGGCAGCGTATATATTATCTACTCTTATAGTTGAAGCAGTATAACAGTAGTTCATATATCAATACTACTCTATCGCACTATAAACATTGTGAATTTTTTCCTGCCTCAATTGTAGTTCCTTTAGTGACATCCTTTTGTTACTACATTCTACCGCACAGCCACACACACACACGTATATATATATATATATATATATATATATATATATATATATCGACTCTTTTTCCTGCCCTACAACCTTCAGCTCTCAAAGCATACTGCACCACGAAGAGATAGTGTACACGCACAAACCGCAGCTAGGCACGGGCCGATTACTCTAACTGGCAACACAGCTTGCTTTTCTCGATCGCCGTTACTGCGGTGCACTTCACATCCCCGGTATAGCCTACAAACTGCAGTAGAGAACACGCCTGACAACGTTTTCAAACGCCTCACCGCTTTCCCGCCAAAGACCCAACGCCTCACGTGGTAAAGCACCCCGGCGTAAAATATATGGCGTGGTAAGCGTCATCGTTTAACGGCACCGACCAGTGCAGCGCGGCGTGGCAGTTCTTTCCGCGCTAAAACGTGCCCGTATCCACGCTTGAACCCGGGCCCGCCCACGAGAAAGTGAGAGAGGGAAGGCCATTTCTTCGCTAATTAATTTAGGTTAGCGTCGGTTGTTCCGACGAGCTTCGTTATGAGGCCGGTCATCGTGGCGCGTGATCGACGGGCAGACGTTTGCGTGGATAGAATGACTTCCGGGAGCAAGGCGGGGTGGGGGATCGTTATGGCGACGACAGGTTGAGATGGAGAGAGAAATAGAGAGAAAGAAGGAGAGCGTGACGTGCACGTGGCTGAAAGTGGGAAGAGAAAACGCAGAGTGCAGATGAAATGAAGCATAACTGCAGAACGAGGAGACATATCGTGGTGGACACGCAGGAGAGATTGTTCCGTTGTAGAAGGACAGACAGACAGACAGACAGACAGACAGACAGACAGACAGACAGACAGACAGACAGACAGACAGACAGACAGACAGACAGACAGACAGACAGACAGACAGACAGACAGATAGATAGATAGATAGATAGATAGATAGATAGATAGATAGATAGATAGATAGATAGATAGATAGATAGATAGATAGATAGATAGATAGATAGATAGATAGATAGATAGATAGATAGATAGATAGATAGATAGATAGATAGATAGATAGATAGATAGATAGATAGATAGATAGATAGATAGATAGATAGATAGATAGATAGATAGATAGATAGATAGATAGATAGATAGATAGATAGATCCTCTTAACAGAAATTATTAGAGAAAGCACTACATTGCTTCGGAAATTGAGCCAGCTTGCCGTAAAAAGTGAAGCGAGCAAAGTGCCTTCCATTACAAGCATAAAAAAATTAGACTTAATTGACCCAATACCCGTTACTGTAATGAGTGGACGACCGCAGGGCCAGCGTGCCCTTCAGTAATTTTTTGTGCGAGAACATTGGGCTGTCAACTCTAACAGGTTTTTGTTTCGTATTCATTTGCATATTTTATAAATGCGTTGGAGCACCATCATACAGGGTTGTTAGCCTATGTGTTTCAAAACGTTTTAACAGCTAAACAAACAGTAGTAAGGTTAAAGCATACGCATGACAATGGTTGGGTTGGTGCATACAATGTCTCATATACTTATTAACGCGATAGAGCAAAGAACTCGTTTCGCACAAATTCCGACGTCGGCGTCGTTGGTTGTGGGCGAAAAATGACCATATTGTGCGTGACAGTAAAATCGAGAAAGATGCAAAGAAAATACATAACGAGAAATTTTCCGGCCGAGTGAGGATCTAACCCGGGTCGTGCGTGGCAAGGAGGTATTTCTACCGCACAGCCACGCGTCGCCTTGTAGAATACGGCGAAAATAACTTTCATTTGCTCGGAAACGCAGTGAAAGTAACATTTCATGCTTCACATACACACGCGTCCTGTACATATGCTTCACAAGGTCACATGATGTATTGCAGTAATAATGCGTGGTACAAGCGTACATTGCTATCGGGCGTCACGACATATGATAATCATAATGACTTCATGGTTTAAAGCCGGTCGTCCGCTACAAAAGTCACGCACGTTACTGCGCCTATTCCCTTAGGGTCACGCAGAGGATTCGTAGAAAGTTCAAAAAGATTTCGCGCACTTCAGTGTTTGAAAGTCGCACCAAAATCAGGATATCACTACAACGTTCAACTCCTAAAGGTGAAGCTTGAGGGTCACTCAATGTCTTTGTTCACTTCACGGTCGATTTCCCGAAAGGACAACAAAATATTGGCTTAACACCTTAAGATGGCGGTACTCAGACGTCTTACGCAAAATAGACCACATCGTCGGAAATTGATTGCACTGTCCATGACATGCAAGCATAAAGAAAGAAAGTGCAGTCGAAAAAGGAGAAAAAGGCGCCGTTGGAAAAACCACTGAAGTCCTGCCGTCATCGCATAATCCTCTCGGGAAACATGGAGTCCGTGGACGCAGCTCAACGCCAGAAAATAAGCCTTCGCAGCCCGGCAGCTTAGAAAACGGTCAAGTCCTTTAGCGAAGTCACGTCCCATAAACCAAGCCCCACCTCCACTTAAATTCTAGCAGTATTACTCAGACACGTCATTCTGCAACTGCTATATTTAGAGCACTCCCCGTTAAGTTCTACCAAAGCCTGTGAACAAGTTGCGAATGCAATGCCAAAATCCACCATTACCAAACCCTCGGAAAACTTTCCCACAGGCACCAACCAATCAACTCTCGCACTGCTGACGTTACAGAGGGTAACAGTCGCAGAGAACATTCGTATTAGGCACTTTCAGGGCCAATGTTGTCACTATAAATTCCCAAGTCGTCAGAGATTATGTTGTAACTCGGAACTCGGCGCCAAACCGGCGAACGCGAAGACATTTTTAGACGTCACAACGGCCGCGAATACCGGCGCGTGTCCCGTACCGCGGCCTGTTTCGCCAGAGAGCATCTATGGTCACATACATGCCTGAAAAAAAAAAACCATGAACAGTTACTGCACACTCGTTCTTACGAATTCAAAGTAGTTCAGCGAATGTAACAGGGGTGCGCGAAGGCACACGTCATGATCAGCACCCTTTGAGGTCACAGGGTGCCGGGCGTAGATTCGTCAATGTCGTGTGGTAAAAAAAAAGAATTGTGAAGTAAGGAGCTTGGTAGAAAGGGGTTTCCGGTCAGGGCCTCTACGCGCTGTTAACTACGGAGAGAGAGTGCAAAAGAGTGATACGGCGCCAGATCGCGGGAAGAAAGAGAGGTAGTCCAAGTGATAAGAGGAGGGTTGATTATTAAGGGGGGAGTGGAATTTGGGGGTATCGAAGAGGGGCATGGACCTTCCTGTTGCGCACCCTGTCGTAGAGGAGACGACGACGAGCGACGCGCGATAACGAGCTTTGCGGGGCAGAAAAAACCGCAGGACTTGAGCTCCGCCGGACAAGCTCTGATGATGTTATCACGCTGCGCTCAGCCACAGGGGGCTGGCGACCACTCATTAGACCAGCGGGGAACGGCCGTTGTCGCGCTACAAAACCACCATCGCTTAGATCCAGGAGCAGCTAGGGAGATAGGGAGAGAGAAAGAGAGAGCTTGCGGTTAGTAGATGAATGTTGTCATACGGGCGGAAAGGCCGGGGAAAGTGATTGAGAGAGAGAGAGAGAGAGAGAGAGAGTGGGAGAGAGACGTGTCTGCATCGCTCGTCGCGCTGCTGTGCAAACCCGGCGGAACATCGTTGTTCGGCGAGATCACGACGGGAAAGAGCGAGAACCCCTTTCACCCTCTCTTCCTGCCCCTGTCTCTCAAAGGGTACGCTGACGCTGCACCTTCTGCTCCTATGGTATCCTCCTCAACTCAACCTTCCTGCGGTGAGTTGTGAACGCAATTAGTCTTTCAAACGCGAGCACGCAGCAGGTGTACCTCTTCTTTAACGACCGGGCGGAAACTCGGCCAGCCAGAGCCTCGCAGCCACCTCGTGGCCCGGCTGATATTTAAGCTATACGAAACGTGGGCGACGAACTACAGCGACTGGACAGTGTAGGTCGTTACGCTTGCGTAGAACGCCAAAACACAAAGATGGAATTTGATGGATGGATGACGTCCCTTATTTGAGCGGCCTTTTGTAGCACACACATGAGGGGGCGCAGGCATACGGAACGCGAGTACAAATCACGTGTATTATCACTGCATCCTCGTTTCTCCACGCTGGGGTATTATCTAAAGTTTAGAGTACTGAGAACCCCGATATAATTATGAGATACGCTGTAGGAGGGACAAAGGGACTCCCGAAATTTCCACTATCTAGTGTTCTCTTTGCGTGCACTGACATAGCACGACAAGCAGACCTCTGGCATTTCACCTCCATCAAAATCCGACCACCACGACTGGGGGTCCAACCCGCGAGCTTCGGTTCTACAGCCGAGCACCATAACTCCTACATTACCACAAAGGAGGCGTTGCAGTAATATACAAAGATACAATACTTATAAGCCAGCGTAGATGAAGGTTTTAAAGATGGCAGCCTAAGAGAAAATAAGCTTATGTTCGCGGTTCGGCACCCAGACGGAAGTCTTGCTGACACTTCAAGCGCGCGTTGCAAACTAGACGAGTATTAGTTAACTATTTTCAACTAATACTGATCCGCGTCGCATCGTTACCAGCAACATGCGGCGAGTTTCAGTGAGAACTTTGGATAGCAGAAAACGTTTTGGGAGAGGCCCACGACACTATCCACGAACACATAAAGTGGTGTAACAATTTCATATAGGAAATTTCAGCCAATTATTCCCAAGAACACACCCTGTAATTACGCACGCTGGCCCCTGAAAAAAGTATATTAAAGAGGACTTCGTCAACGCAGCCAGAGAATTGTTAGCGTGGTAATACTTGTACCTGGAGTTTTTTCGTGCCAGAATTAAGATATGATGATGATGAGGGAGGCGGTAGCGAGAGGCCATACGGAAATTTCCAGCATCTGCTGCTCCTTGAGGTGCCACAACACTGCACAGATACACGAGACTCGAGCATTTTACCTACATCGATAATGAGGCCATCGGAGATGTGTTGAAACCCACCGACTGTTGGGTTAGTGGCCGAGCATGATCCGCAACCGTTGCACCACCGAGGCGGAAAAGTACTTTAGTGTCGCCACAAGGAACGGTGAAAGAGAGCCTAAAATTATGAACAAATCAGTTTATACTATTACTTTGCGTTACTTTATCTTTAAGCCACCTTGTTTTCTTTTCCTACCGCAGGAGATGGGCCAGCAGCTGAGCGCCCAGAACGAGCAGATCGACGAGCTCACCGCCAGTGCCGCTTCGAGCGAGGAACGAATCCGCCGAGCCAGCCGCCAAGCCGACAAGATCCTGAAAGAGGCGTAGCGCTGCCTCTCTCCTGCCCATGGACGTCGAATCAGTGACGTCACATACAAGTGATGTCGTGACGTCACGGAGTGCGCGTGCGAAAAGTCCGGACTGTCACTTTGATCTCGAAAACGTTCCGTTGCCAGCACGTTTTTTGTATCATTGAACGAGGAAAGCAGTCCATCTTGTTTTCCTCCGTAAATAAAAGCGCAACGAAATGTTTCACAAGGCTATGTGACAAGGCTATGTAAGATATGTTTGACACCCATACCTCAGAGGTACCCGAAGACCAACTTTGCAGATAAGTGATGTATTTATGTATACAGATGAACACAAAGTAAAAAATCTTTATCACAGTGACCCACCTAGATAACTGAGCCTCCGGGATAATGAATTCTGATGACCGCAGCAATGGGACATCTTTGTATTAAAAAGTTAAAGGCTGTCGTTATTTTTACACAATTCCACTTGGAGCAATTCCTCGTGCACATCTGTTCTCTGATATATGCAGCTAGAAAGTTTGTTTGTGGTTGCGCATTGAACCACAGTTAAACGGTGAACACGCTTATGGCACTGCCGATGATTTTGGCCCCTAATTGTGCGTATCTGATGGTCGCTTTTATACCTCGGCAGAAAGACCCCCAGAGTATGTACTCATTACTCTATACAGCGTATACACCTTTGCCAAGGTGTTTCTGCAGCTAAATAGTTTATTAAGGAGTGCCGGGGTTTTGTGACACAAATGCGCGATACGATTACGACAGATGCCGTAGTTGAGGGCAACAACGTGCATCTAAATATACGTGCATCTATATGCACGTATATTTAATATACGTTATTGAACGTGCATTTAGATGCACGTTCAATAACGTGCATCTAAATATACGTACGCGGCATAATTTGATGTTTCACACTGCGATAAAAGATGGCGAGATCGAAAGACACACTCAGCACTTCGTGTAGCTTTGTCTGTCATTGTCGTTCCTTGCGATGTGAAACCTCAACTGTGCTGCACTCAACCAGTCCAACGCTCAACTTTAGCAGGTGGCTTTCGGGTCGGCAGTCGAGTATCCTAACCCTTACACCACTGTGACGCGTTCATGAAATAGGTAGGTCAGGTGGAGCCAGTCAAACCCGCAAGCTTTACGTGAATCGCTGACATTCCCTGATGACACGAATGTGCAGTATAGTCCACTGTTGAAGGGAACACTCGATTGCACACCATCAATATTCCTGGCCCTCTAAGAGCAAGTGGATTAAAAAGCAATCTTCACGCAAGTCAGTCGACTGTCAAGACGATTTGATTGATTTGTAGGGTTTAACGTCCCAAAACCACCATATGAATATGAGAGACGCTGTAGTGGAGGGCTCCAGAAATTTCGACCACCTGGGGTTCTTTAACGTGCACCCAAATCTGAGCACATGGGCCTACAACATTTCCGCCTCCGTCGGAAATGCAGCCGCCCCAGCCGGGATACGAACCCGCGACCTGCGGGTCTGCAGCCGAGTACCTTAGCCACTAGACCACCGCGGCGGGGTAGACTATCAAAAGGAGTCGGAACTTTTAACCACCAGTAGTTTTATGCATATCTAAGACGCTATGATTCCGTAAGATAGCCAAATCTAAACATGCTGCTCACGCAGGTGTTCTATTCTAGTCAACTATCACTAACTGTTCTATTCTATTCAAATCTATTCATCACGCGTAAACAACGGCGTCTCACTGTTAAGCCCCTGACACGTGCCGTCAACAGACAGGCTCGAAGTTCGACCTACGACAAACGAAATTCGATGCTTCAACCCCCCGCCCCCCTTCAGTCGATTCCCTCGTGCCCATGTGTTACCGCCACGTTCCGTCAGTTCAACTGAACAACGCAGAGCCACCGCGGTGTTGAATTTCCCATTGTCGAAACTCGTATGCAAGTGCGAAAGCGGCTTCGGAGCTTTGCAAGATTGCGTCCGGTCCATATCCGGAAACTCGACTGTTCTACGTGCACGCTTAACGCCAACTCATTACACACGTATTGAGAGTGAATGCGAGGGTCAGAAGAAGCATAACAATGGTTTAGGAAAAAAACACGAGAAAAAATGAACCCAGGTTCACTTCAGCGACCTTGATGACAAACCAATCGAGTAGCTAGGTATCGGTAAACAAACTGAAAACTTAATGTAGAAAAAAAATATGCTGATATGTTGAGCTGATATAGTTGTTTGTGTACTCATACATAAAAAATAATTCAGTTTGCACTGCGTTTAGAGCATAATGTCGCGTAGCCACTTCTAGCCAACACTCGAAATTATTAAACTAAAATAATTATTATACATTTATTTTTTCATTATTTTATTTACTTTTACACGCTCAAGGCCCGACGTGACTACACAGGAGATTTACAGCACAGGGAACAACACAAAATTTCCGGTTACACAATGCCAGCCGTTTCGTCACACGGTCTGATGATGTTTTACGTGAAGTTCCTGGCTGTACATTAACGTTCCTATCTTCTGTTAGCTAATGATTCATCATGTCTTAGGCGTTACGGCCAAAACCATGATACGATTACGAATGACGCCGTATTGGAGGGCTCCGAAAATGTCTACCATCTCCACGGTGTTTGACGTGCAGTGACATCGCATAGTACAGAGGCCTCTAGCATTTTGCCTTCTTCTAAATGCGACCTCCGCGACTGGGATCGAACCCACGACCTTTGAATCAGCGGCCAAACACTGGAGCCACTATTCCACCAAGGCGGCCGGCTAATGTTACAGGAAAATCATCAATAAGTTCTGTAGAAGGGAATAGGTCCGGAAACTAGATTGTCCGTCATTATTTTTTTTCTTCTTTTTTTAGGGTCCAAGAAATTGGTCAACGAAGGCAATGCAAGCCGACGTGTTGTCAATAGCAAGGGAGCGCTAGCCAACATAGGCAGCGTATATCCACATTTATCCGATACTAGCCGATATAACTATCATTCGGCCAACAAAAAAAATATTCACGTAGGACCTCTCATCAGTAGCGTAGTCTGGAAGAAGTACAAAAGAACCGAGCCCCCTCCCCCTTTTCTCCCCCTCAATTTTGTATCACCATAGTATAAATAGCGCGACATAACCGTTTGCTGCGCCCCCCTCCCCCTTTTTTTCCGAAAAAAAAATTCTGCGTACACCTCCGTCTCTTATGCGTTCGTCAGACTGAACTCGAACGCAAAAGCTTTCTTATATTTTTTTTCTATTTAGATCCGTATTTCTTCTTCTACATCTTCTACTTATATTTTTTTTTGATAACTTCGTCTCGGCTTATTGAAGTCCTTGCAAAGTCACTGCTTTGCGACTCTCATGGATTTCTTTACAAACTGCCGACGTATAGTGTAGCCGATTCATCCATTCAAATAGGTAACCAGTAAAAGAGCGAGGGATTGTGGGATACACCGTCTGCTGCCGGCTTGCGGCTCGAAAAGAGCAGACGATGGCGAACCGCTCTGCCGCAAGCCTCAAATTATTCGGGACTCCGCCCGCACGGTCGCCCGTTTATTTTCGTCCTGATAAACCATGGTCGGTTGTTCAGTCCTTGGCTGCTCCAGCTCGAGCGTGAAAGGCAAACGCAGGTGCCGATTTCCATGGAATCAAGAAAGAAAAAATGAGGTGGGTCGCAGCTGCGAAGAGATCCACAGCGACAAGTATAGCCTTTGGGTATACCGAACGTTGGAGCCAGATTGTGTGAAGACCGTTTTATCACAGATAAGTGTATTCCACACTAATAAAAAGTTTACGCATAAATTTGCTCCGAATACTATAACAAGAAATAAATTGTCGCGCAGGCACGCCTAGCAAAGATACTATGGGGACGCACGGGCGAAATCTATACCTGCCATACGAGATGAGCGCCGGTCATTGCACCCATGTATATGGCAAAAAACGCTAACGTTTCACTGAAGAGTAACTCTACACGAAGCACTGGACGAGTTCATTTTATCTTGGTCAAGCTGTGGGCCAGGACGGCACACAAATAAAGAAGTGCGTTAAACAAGCGCAGCATTTCGGTTATTCGGCCCCGTCCCTGTCTCACTATATTGTTTATGTCCCACCGTGTCACGTAGCTTGACCAAGATTAGCGTTGAAAAAAAGCGTCTGGCTTCGACTAACAAATGCATCTTATAGCGCGCTTAAGGCTAGAAAAAATATGTATCTCTCAACGCGCTCAATAAGTGCTGCGCTCCATGCCGATCGACCGACGATGTTGGTCGAAGCAGCGATCCCGAAATGAATTCTTAGCACGCTGCTACAGTCATCCCCATCCCCCGAGATGTTTAAAATGGTGATTTTTCATCTGCAGTAACTGTCTACTGTATCGAGTGTTCTGCTAGCCAAACTGACAGTATACCCCCGTGCAGCATAAAGCATTGCAGGTCACTTTAGTGTGATAAAAAGTTTCCTTACCGTTCCTCACTTTTGTAGCATGCCATCGTCGCAGTCAGGGTTAGCAAAAACCAATCAACTTTAAAGCACTCACATTGCACGGAGAGAGGCTTTTTTCATCGGAGCGGTACAAAAATGTGCACATGCCGCTGCTTAACCCGCGTGCTGCGTCGAACCAGAAGCCGTCGTATCCCACAGTTCCTTGCGATTGCCCATATTACCGGTCACCTATTCACAATCCCAGGTGATGCGAGTCGACTTGCAGCGCGCTGTTCTTTTTCTTTATTTAGCGTTTATTTTTCTCCTTACGCCATACGATTATTCCATCATCACGCACGTGCATAAAAGCGGTTTGATGACTGCAGCGATGGGGTTACGTTGTAGCTCCGTGGCGTGTTGTTCCTAGTGATGTGGCACTTTAGAGAACTAAAAAAATAAACAAGCAAAAGCAAACATGGTGACACGGGGAGCGGCGGCATGAGCAGGTCGCAAGTTTATAGAGGAGGTCGTGGTGTGAACACTGTACAGTGAATGTCAACATATTACCAAAATGTTCAAACAAAAATGCAATTTCTTCTTTAAGGGTAAAACCAATAATAATAAAAATGAATAAATAAAAGAAAATTAGAGCTGATATCATACCGAAAGACTGCAATTTCGAGCTCACCAGAG